>CM050654.1:39995721-41373221 GCA_027574665.1 Rhynochetos jubatus | reverse complement strand
CCGTATTCCCTAACAGTATATCCTAATTAACTGATCAGATCTTTCACTGGCATTTCTTTCCTCTCCCTCTCAATTACCTTAGGGGCTGTGCAGGCAGATAAACTGCATTAGCAAAACCAGACCTAGGTCAAAGCATTGTACTTATTAACTATTAATACACATTTACATAATTGTGTCAATGTTTATACACATATTCACAGTCGAACACACACACGCACAAATTACGTTTAGTCCTTATGGAGGCGATATCACGGCCATGTAGATAAACCTGCATGAAATAGTGTTTTTACGTGCAAGCGCATGCCCACCACTGTAAGTGCGTACCGTTCATACGCCGTGGGACCAGCGCTATGGAGTGTGACGTGTCCCAGCCTCAGCTGGGCATCTTCTCTGATGGGGGATTCTGCCTGAAGGCTGCTCTCTTTATCTGACCTGCCTGAAATCTCCTCTCCCTGGACAACATCGAGAAATTTCAGCAAAGCTCGCTCTTTGCCTGATAATCTCCATACTGGGACTGTTTTCTCAGGGATTTCTCCACCCACTTTTCTTCTTTGGTTCTCACTCTAAAGGTCAAGGGTTACACAGCTGACAGGACATGTTTCTTCCAGCTCACATTTCTTAAAATCCCTCCTTGAAGTCCAGAGACAGCAGGATCCTGCAAGGACAGTGACCCCCTCCTCACCCACCGCAGGAGGAGATGGCCAAACGTAGCCAATCTCTTCTGCACAAACACAAGCATGACATTTGGCCTAATAAAATACCCTCAATATGCAGGATATAAATACTAGATGCTAAATAAAAAGAAATATTTAACTTTTAAGGAGAGATTGGCCATGTAGATTTACCAGCCTCTGCTAATGTGCATGGTCATACTCGGGGTACTCCACGGAATGGGGTAGGTACTGCCCCTACACAGCATTGACACACGGTGTCAGGGATGGAATTCTCAACACAAGGAGTGCAGCAGCTGTCCTGGGAAACCTACTTTGTGGCACTAAGAACTAGCACTCAAATAAGCATATGAGTATATTTGGGCAGGACTGCTCCAATGCTCGCCAGCTTACAATAAACCTTTGGTTACAATGTGCTTGTGTCAAAAATGAGCAACAAATTCCGTTCACACCAGAAAGGCATTAGCAGGAAGGTGGCAGAGGTGGCTGCGGCAGCGCTGCGTGCTTACTGAGACAACAAAAGATGCTTTGTAACAAGAGAAAGTAAAAGACACGAGAATTTCTAGACTTGCGGTAATTCAAGATTTTATATTTGTGCTAATGACTTGTTGAGGAAGAAAGGTAAAATGGAAAACCCCCTTCATTTTCAATTTGGTCTTCACAGTGCTTTATCAGAAGAAGAGGAGGTAAGCAAAACCCAGATGTCACTGTGCATTCCTAGGTTTTATTTAGGGGAAGGAGTCTTGCTTTAATGCTCATGAGTAGGAGACTGGGTTTACTTGTTTTACCATTAGTCTTTTTCAAATACAAATATGCATAAATTGGATGGGTCTGATTCTGCCCATTTTTTCTTCACTCACATATAACGTCACTGAGTTCCATTGGTAATTCAATTAACCGCGCTTTGAGGTTTGTTTGAATCATCTTATTGCTGTAGTTACACTAGATGGTGGATTTCTAAAGGAGCTTCAACAGACTCCTGGAGATAAGGAAGCGGAATGGTTATTTCAAAGTTTCACGCTGCGCTTCCAGATTTTGCATGTGTTTGTTTATTTAGAGCAAGTCATCGGTTTTTACTCCATGGCTTATTTTTATTTACTCTCATGGTAAATGCTAACGGTGTAGCAAAACGTGATTTGATGATGCATTCCAGTTAACACTCTGTTTCTTCATTTTAAAGAATTCGAAAATTTTTCTTCAAATTGACTTAAATTTACAAAACCGCTTAAATGATCACCATTATCACAAATGCACATTTACATTGGGCCTGTTCAACCTGGAGAAGAGAAGGCTCCAGGGAAACCTTATAGCACCTTCCAGTGCCTGGGGGGGGGGCTACAAGAAAGCTGGGGAGGACTTTTTCCAAGGGCAGGGAGTGACAGGACAAGGGGTAAGGGGTTTAAACTGAAAGAGGGAGATTGAGATGGGCCATCAGGAAGGAATTCTTCCCGGAGAGGGTGGGGGGCACTGGGACAGGTTGCCCAGAGAAGCTGTGGATGCCCCATCCCTGGGAATGTCCAAGGCCAGGCTGGATGAGGCTGGGAGCAACCTGGGCTATGGAAGGTGTCCCTGCCCATGGCAGGGGGGTTGGAACTAGATGATCTTTAAGGTCCCTTCCAACCCAAACCGTTCTATAGATCTGTGATTCTGTGTTGCAGAAGCCCCTAAAGACTACATCCAGGGTGGCTGTTGGAGCAGTCATGTGGATATGCTAATCACTGCAAATAGAACACTGAGGACCCATTCTCTGGCCATGAGTGCAAGTGGCACGGCACGGTGAGTGCCTGAGCTCTCTTCCCTGTCATCAGTGTGGCCTCATCCACACTGCCTCTTGGGACAGTCCGTGGCCCGGCTCTCCCTGGCACTGCACTGGAGTCCTCTTTAAAAGACCAAAAACTGTGCCAGGGGACGTGAGAATGGTTAAACCACAGACAGGACCTGTGCACAGCCACGTGCAGTTCGCTTGGGCAGAGCCAGACCATACAGGCTACAGATAAACAGGGGCCCTGACTCTGCAAGCTCCTTTGCTCATTGCTCTGACCCTTCTGTATGAGAATACCCATCACAGCCTGTATCGAGTTCAACTTCTCTGCCCCTACCACCAGGGCTTAACACAGCCTCAGTCCTACTTGGTTCTGTGTCTCCTTACTGTTATTCCAGCCAAGAACACACACCATGCTTGTTTCTCACACGAACCTCCTTTTTTTTGGAATAGCAGCCACTTGAGGTGGTGCACGTAGCTGCCAAGCTGTCCTCCCCTGGAGCTCTCCCCCACCTGAGCACCTTCGGCAGCTGTGGGACACTGCAGGCATGTTCCAAGTTTCGAAGGAAAGAGAAGTCATTAAAAATGTGCAGTCAAAGGGAAAACAATACACATCATTCCTCCTTCTCATTTACATTCCCGTGAGTTTACATGGTCCTCTGAGAAGGGACTGGAGTTATGTGGTTGCTGCACCGGCTAATAGAGCGTGGCCCCAACCCTCGTGAAACATCCGAGCACAGCAGAAACGTGTACCGGCTACAGGAACTCCTTCAAATCCTTAAAGAAATACACAGCATTCTACAGCGGGTAAAGGGGGTTGTGTTTGACTACAAAACGGAGCACTCGGTGCATGTTATTTCGGCATCCTTTATGTGTCTATATTCTGAACATGTTTTTCCGTTGTATTGGATAATTATAAAGATCTATAAAAGAACTCTAAGAGCTATTTAAACCCACTTGAGGTATAAGAAACTATTCCCATGGCATTTTCTATAGCCCTTTTGAAATCTTCTCTCCACTGTTTAATGATGTGAACAAACCAACGGCCAAAGCATATACATTTCTGTACTTTCCTGGAAACCTAGGAAATATTATCGCTATTATTTCCAGATCATTTAGTTTCATATGTACGACCCCAGGCATCCGAAGTATGTTCATGCAGAAAGTAATTCATTCCTTTGGCAAATGCTTCTTTTCATACTCGTTTTCCTTCATTAGAAGCAACTGTTATTTAATGCTGTTTTCACTTTACCTCATACTGATGCGCAATACATTCAGATGAAATATTCCATAACTACTTTTTCCTGCACTTCAGAGAAATAGTAAAAAGAGTAAGCTCATAAGGACAAAACATAAAGTCACTACTCAGATAAAATCATCATCAACTTCAGCGCAGAACTGTGCTAATATTAATGCATGGCTCAGTTTTGTATTGCTAGGTGCTCATCTTTACACCGTTAGATAAACAGAGATTTCTGCAGCAAAACCTGATTAAATCAGTTCTTACCTAGCCAAATAGAGTTATGCAGCACTCCGTCCTTGAATCCCCATGCTTGAGCCTTGTCCCACAGCAGGGCAGAAAAGAAAATTAGTGCAATCATCTCTTTCGAACTATTAGACTGTAAATATTCCCTGCTAAAACACTCAGGGTAACCTCTGCTAGCAGCTGGCGAGATCCTATTGGAACATCTGGTAGCCAGATCTTAAATAGTGCTTTCAGCTGTGAGGTCAGCAAGCCTGCTCCAATTGTGCTTGCTGTAGTATTATTACACAATTAAATGAGATGTCTGCAGTCGTCCATGTGACTCGCTTTTGGCTCTCCTGATTCCCAGTGTGTCCAAGAAACCATTCTATCCCTCACTACTGCAGCACACAGGAACACTTTTCAAGCCAAAGTCTGTTCATTCTGCAGCACTCACTGTCTTCAAATTCCATAAAGAATCAAACCAAGAGCCAGTCTATCTGCTCACAGTGTTTCTAGTCACACCATTTACAGGAGCGGAGACAATCACACATACTACTTCTCAGTCTCATTTAAACATTCTCTTCTGTCGTTTATAATTTGGATTTAATTTCACAGTGACCTAATCAATGAAAAAATCTAAGGAGGATATTTTACACTGGCTATTTGAATTCGGTTTCCCTACGTGGAATCTGTAATTGCCAGTCACACTCCCAGATCAGCATAAAACTGCAAGTGTCAAAAACAGATGCTCTTTGTTCTGCAAGTGGGAAATAAAGCTAAAAACTTCCCCTCCAAACCACAGTTTAAAATCTGATTCATAGCGTGACAGTTGTCTGCTTGTCTTCCCTTCTGGCTGAAAGCAAATACTGCAGCTGCTCCTGTGGATGAGTGGGAGAGCAGAGAGGGGGGAAAGATGAGAGTATGGAAAATGGTCTGGTGTTCCACGCTCTTGAGCAGCCATTGGAAGACTCCGCTCTCCAGTTCTGATAACATTCACAACTTCTGAGTCAGGAGCTGTAGACAGAGATGTGCTCATGACTGTGAACACAATCAAATTAAAAGAAATGAAAAGGAAAGGGTGGAGGACTCTGTGCCTACTCAAAGTGACTGTTGTACCAACGAGGAAGATATTCTTCATCACTCCAGTCTTAACATCAAGCTGCATCACCTACACAGTCACACGCACATATTGCTCCCAGCTACAACTAAGGCTGAAGGGGAGAGCTGTGGGGAAAAAGAGGTGAGAGCGAGCCTTTCCCCTGCATCAGAGCAGCAAGGCACCTTCCACCAAAATACCCACGTCTTGACCTGTCACTTCTCAGCACTCACTGATGAGAGCAAGCCCGTTCTTCCAGTACATGTACATTCCTGTTGTGCACACCCATGATGTACCCAGTCGAGTTGGAACCTTCGGTGCGCAGCAGTGGGTGTACAGTGTATATGTGTCTCCTTGCTCCTGACAAAGCTCATGTGCACCCTGATGTCAAGGCCTGGCACTGGGGTTTCCCATTCAGGTATCCCAGAGAGCTGATGACAGCCTGCTGGCTCCCTCTGACCAGCCTGGGACATTGAGGGCTCATTGTCCTCTTTCCTGAAGTGCTAGTGAGCTACCAAGGAGTGGGATGCCTGAAGAAGAGAAGGCTCCAGGGAAACCTTAGAGCCCCTTCCAGTGCCTGGGGGGCTACAGGAAAGCTGGGGGGGACTTTTTCCAAGGGAAGGGAGTGACAGGACAAGGGGTAACGGGTTTAAACTGAAAGAGGGAGATTGAGATGGGACATCAGGAAGGAATTCTTCCCGGAGAGGCTGGGGAGGTACGGAGACAGGTTGCCCAGAGAAGCTGTGGATGCCCCATCCCTGGGAGTATCCAAGGCCAGGCTGGATGAGGCTTGGAGAAACCTGGTCTGGTGGAAGGTGTCCCTGCCCATGTCAGGGGCTGGCACTGGGTGGGCTTTAAGGTCCCTTCCCACCCACACCATTCTGTGATTCTATGCTGGAAACAGGGATACTGCCTGCCAGTTTGTCACCAGTCTCTGCCACGCTGGTCGTCCCACCACACTTTGCTCCTCCGCCAGCAAACCAAGAAAGCACTCTAAAGACTTGTCCTGCTGCATAGACACAGGAGCTGTACTCTGTTTCTTCTTTCTAGGTTTGAGGACTGGTGCTTGATTTGTACTTGTTTTCTACTTTAATGCCCAACAGAGTCTAAGCTTTTTGAGTGAGCCCTAATTCAACATGATTCTGTAAACACATATTGGTAGAAGTCTGTGGCTTTTGAAACACCAATATCCAAGACGCACATCTGAGGTTACCTGGGATACGAGTTGTGAAGATGGCTGTATAAACTTTTGTGGCGGTGGTGAATGGAGGAGACAGTGCTGAGTGCATCGCTCTGGAGCATCCATTCCTCATCAGCTGAAGGAGACACTCCTGCGATAATGAATAAAAAGGTATTTTTTTACTAAGGCTAACTGTAGATGGTGAAAGGCCTCAGTTAGAAAAAGACAACAATAAATAAAGGACATAAAGTAACAGACAGTTCTTATAATGAGAGGGTCTGACAGCATCTCTTGGTTCATACGAGGTCTAATGTTTGAATGAATATTTACCTCCCAGGAGGAACAAGGCTATCTGTTAATAAGTCCAAAGAAATACAGTGGCTTATGAATCACAGAATGACAGAATCACAGAGGCTGCCAGGGATCACGACAACTCATCTAGCCTTGAAGTCAGGATTCAGCTGTCTGTGATAATATCCTCTGAACAATCCCTCAAATGAATAAACTTTATCTTTGCTGGAAGTTGACAAGAGCTCTACAGGGTTCAGTACATGTTTTATGGTGGAGATAATTGGGTATGGTGAATATTTTGGTACCTGAGGAAACAATATAATGTTTGCCGTTGTGTTCCATGAACGTTAGACCTATGCCACCTGAGCAACTTGCAGTGTCAATAAATTAACACATTTTGTCCTACACATCTGCCTCCCCAGTGAGCTGGAAAGTTTTCGTCTCCAAATCCTAGCAGAACCTCTCACCAGGAAGATATTCCACAGCTGTGCATGGGCACTTAGAGACCTTCATCTGACAGCATTTTCTTAAGATTTCTTCCAAGTTTTCCACATTTAAATATGTCCCAGACAAATCTTATATAAATTTAGGGGAGGGAGTGCTTTCCTTAACTCTTTCCGTACACACGTGTTGAGAAATGCTGTTTGAAAAGTTACTCTGTGGTTTTGACTAGCGCTCGAAGGGAACACCTAACTCGGTAGTTCGCAAACTGTGGTCTGAAGCCTGCAGTGATGTAAAATTAACTGCGATGACAAAGGGAAAAACCAATCCAGTAGCTTAATGGATGAACCACTGAGGATGAAGGAATTTTAAAAAAATAATGGTAACGTATGTGGGTCACGAATCTCTTTTGCATTAATTTAAATATTAAGCACCTAAACTTTGCTTTTTCCTCCTATTTATAAATGAATGAAAACGATGAAAATACTTGCAGCTTTCGTTTTCTAGGATTTGTATATTACTGTCAGTGATTTAGAATATATTACAATGATATTGTTAATAGCTTTGAGAAGGATACCAAGAATAAGGTGTCTAAATGGAAAGGGACGCAGCAAAAGGCGTGTCATTGGGAGGGTTTTTGCAAGATACTAATCTCATTCAGAAAAAATTACTTGGTGGAAAATGTAGGAAAAAGGAGTGGAGGGAAAGAGATAGCGAAACAATTAAAGCTAAGCTGTTCTTCCAACAGAAAACTAAAATAGCTGATGTGAAACGGGGGGAATATGACTACAGTGATTGAATTTACATCGTGGGAAACCTGAGGATGGAAGAAGAGCGATTTAACCTGAAGAAAGGAAAAAGCCCAACAACAATATCATCCCACCTTATCTCATCCTAGTTCAGCCCAGCCCAGCCCATCTAGAGTTAAAGTTCGGCTGAAAAGCAGAAGACAATTTCAAACCATAAGACAAGAAGTTTTAGAACCGCCAAACAAACAGAACACCTCGCTTATTGTGAGATGATGTTTGAGCAGGAGCTTGGATTTGCTGTCCTTTGAAAGAAGGCCACTTCCAGTGGTCTTATTTTTATCTCATTTTAAATATTTTTATCTTAAATTTCCTTTTTTTCATGAACGGAGCTGTCAAGGCACAAGTTGAAGGACTGTCCCACACTGCAGGACCTCCATGGAGACCGTAAGAGTCATCAGATCCCAACCATATGCCACATGGCACAAGTCGTTACAGCCGAATTATTCCTGGCAGGAATAATTGTGCAGCCCGTTCTTACCAACCTGCAGAGGTGGCAATTCAACAGCCTCTGGTGCTTAACTCTTCCTACCATTTTAAATACTTTCCTTAACCAAAACATCTCATATTCACTAAAATCCTTCCTACTGCCACTTTAGCCTGTTTCTTCTTTTTGCTTCAGCAGATGAAACAGATTCTTTACCAAGTCTCTAGCAGCAAAGTTATGTTACAACTGTCCCTGTATCTTGCTGCAGGTCTCTCCTTAAAAAGAAACAGGCTGTGCTTTTCATCTTTCCTGTAGGTCGTATTTTCTAGGCTCTTGATCATTCTTGTTCTCTTTCCAGGTGGCCTGCATCCTTCTTGAAGTGTCACGCCAAAACTAAACACAGTACTCCAACAAAAGACTCTGCAGTGTCAGACAGTGCTGAATTGCGTCATGTATCTTCCAGATGACATTTCGGTTTACACAAAATCTCAGTTTGCCTTTTGCTCTCCGTGAGATTTCCTTTTAAAGTTACCAATCAGGTTTTTTAAATACCTGTTTCATTTAAAATGCCTTTGACACGGAGATGATTTAAGTAGGAAAATGCATCCAAAGTGAGATTTGGTAGGCCTACCTGAATATATTCACTGGCTTTTCCCATCTCTCTTTTCTTGTATGCTTTCTGTGTCAGTGAAATAGTGCGTTGCGGAAAAGAGGTGCTGAAACGCTCACATTTATGTTTTGGACTAGTGAGAAACTGACTTCCCGATGAACTTACAAAACAGTTTCTAAATTGTCACACGTTTGTTGTACTTAAAGGAAAGATGGAGGGAATTTCTAATCAAATTTTCTAACTCTTTCTGTTCCCTATACCTTTCAGATGATGCAATTTTAGAAGAATTTTATAACGTGAGAACTTATTTGGCCAAAGACTTTACTATTTATTGGTGCAGTGTTAAGTTAATCTTTCAGAGAGTATTTTGTCTTATACCTAAATATTTTAAAACGTACTCTCCTCTGTCTGATAGTCTCATTCTCATTCAAACCAATGCCCAGTTTCATCAGCAAGATCAGGGAGATAAGAATCAACCAGTCTGTGTAATGGTGCTTTACTTAAAACAAAAAAGGCAAACAAAAATCTTCATGCAAAAGTAGAACAAACCAAAACCATTTGGGATTATTAAGAACAGATGTTAGGAGAGAATAATGGATTCACTTATAAAAAATCTGAACATTTGCCAAGTTAAAATATTTGCCAGTTGAAGTCCTATAGTGACAGTAATTCTAAATAAAGCAGTGGAACTTATCAGAATTTAAAATATATACAGATATAAAATTTACGAGTGTCTCACGGATGTTCTTCTGTGTTTACATTTTTAAACTGCATAAATATATTAAAAAATCACAAAATGTTGTAAACATAGTTTTTAGAATATGATAGGGAAGAATGGGTAATGTGGTAGGGGGACGCCAAGACAAACAGGCTCCAAAGGTTGCCAAGAAACTCCTAAAAGAAAAAATAACTTGCAACGCCAGCCACTGCAAAGTAAGCAGCAACAATTTTTGGGGTGTGTATGTGAAAATATTAATATTCAGTTGCAAAAGTCATGTATGCAAAGAGTCAGATATATATTTAGTCCCTTGGCACCATAGTTAAGCTACTTGAGGTTTGTCCACTGAATACTAGATATCAAACAGCCAACGTAGTAAAAAACATTGCCCAGACCTTGTTCTTCTAGAGTTCTTAGAATTACACTTTTCTCCTCCTCTTGGATACAAGGAGTACTTAGTTTTCTAGCCAGAGTGGAGCAGCTTTAAAGGGAAACGCTAAGGGAGAGTTACCCCAAAGTATCTACAAGCTGCTGACTGGAACATGCCCTTGTGGCTAAGCTACGTAGGTTCAAATAGCCTCCAGCAGATAAAAACACTGAGCCGGTGTTTCGGACGCTGTTATCCAGCGATGCCATTACAGACGTGTTTTCTTGTCTGCTGGGAAAATGGATTTGCTTCAGCGCTCAGAGGAAGATCCTAGGATCCATGGTACAAACCAGAGACCTGTTCCTCCACGGTCCTGTGGCTGGGAACATTGAAGTCACATCTCACCTCAAAGACAAAGGGTTTGGTTGCCAGAAGAAAACTTGCCTAGAATGCTGTTTTATCCAATCAACTAAAGATTTATGCTGTGCTGAGCACCAGGATGTGCTCAGACATCAAGAAGATTTTAAGGATACATACATGCCTGTAATACGCACATAAAAGACCTAAACCCCAAAGGTTTAAAAGATGATGCGCGTCTTCTTAGTACACATGTCCATAAAATATTAGCATCTGGCAAACTTAGATGAAACACCTAGTATTTACATTAGAATGCTTTTTAAAAACATTGTATGTTACCTATTTTTACGCTGGCGAAGGCAAGATTAAAGCCAAATCACCAGTGTCTCTTCAACCACGTGGAGACAATTTTTGCAAGAAAGACTTTGTGTTCAAGCAGTTTGGGGAAATAAAACATTCCTGTAAGCTTATGTGCTTTAAAAAAAGGGTAATTCTAAGAAATCTTCCCATGTGTGAAATAGTAGAGATAATTATGTATGCCAGCAAAGGATAGTTAATCAGCTGCAGTGAATAATTACTTCTGCAGAAAGGAAAAACTGGTTTTCCACTCTGACAGTTCATGCATTTACACTATGTGATTGCTCAGTTTTGTGGCACTGTGAGAATGATCCTGGCAGCAGTTAAAATACACCAAGTGGACAGAATGAACTAATAACTAAATTAAAAGCACAGTAAAAATTCATATTACTCACATTTTCAGTGCGATATTGCATAAGGTATTGCAAAATTGACCGAGTATCGCCTACAAAGTAAACATTTATCTTTACCATTTTTATTATTTTTCTATATAATTCAATTAGCTAAGCATTCATAAGGACTTGTTTAAATCTCCTATGTTTATAAATATTTTATTGGATACAATAAAGCACTGGTATTCACACTATCTAACCCTAAGCATCTAATTAAAGTGTCTGAATTAAGCCTTTCCATTCAGTGAGCCTCCAATGGGCATTCAGAGCATATAAATGTTGAATATCCGACCACTGCCTTTCACCTGTTTTACTTTAAATCCCATTCATTTCTCCATCTCATAACATCTTAGATTTTAAAAGTTATTTTCATACCCAAAGTTATATTTAGGCAGGTAGTGAATTTTCAGAAGTAAATACACCCGGGACTTTGTGCACAAATACTTCTGAAAATCTTTAGATACCCAAGTACTTTGGAAAAATCAGCCTTACAAATGGTCATCCAGGTGTCTCCTGCTCTGTGTTCTTAACGCACTCTTTCTGATCAATATTCCTGGTAGATAGATTAAAAAAGGAATTTATGAATCCCAGGGTGGAACTGAAGTGGCTAGCCCAGCATCGCATCACTCCTCCCTAAACTCAGCACTTTGGAAAACCTGGAGGCCACTGAACTCACCACGTGTTTTCTCCAGTGGCTACGGAAACACAGGTGTGTACGATGCATGAAGAGGCTGGGGCAGGTGCTAGAATCGTAGAACCATAGAACAGTTTGGGTGGGGAGGGACCTTAAGGCCCCCCCAGTCCCACCCCCCCGCCATAGGCAGGGACACCTTCCACTAGCCCAGGGTGCTCCAAGCCTCATCCAGCCTGGCCTTGGGCACTGCCAGGGATGGGGCACCCACAGCTTCTCTGGGCCACCTGTCCCAGCACCTCCTGACCCTCCCTCGCCCCCCTGGCCACGCTGCTCTGGATACAGCCCAGGATCCGGTTGGCTTTCTGGGCTGCCAGCACACACGGCCAGCTCACGGCCAGCTTTTCATCCCCCAGTACCCCTAAGTCTTTCTCCTCAGGGCTGTTCTGAATCCATTCCCCGCCCAGCCTGTCCTTGTGCTTGGGTTTGTGAATCCTAGGCCAAGGGAAAATCCGTAAATCACTAGGGACTACCTGTTCAGGCTCTTTCTTCCACTATTTCCTTCAGACTCCTTGAGTCTAACCCCTTCTTGCTGCCCTGGCTTGCAGCATTACCACACCTCCAGCAGCTCGGTTTACAAAAACCAGGCTGAGGTGTGCTTTCCCCTTCAGAAGCACACAGACCCCAGCCACCCCTGGGAAAGTGCCCAGCCACACCGTGAATCCCAAGAGGACAGAGGTCACCTGCTTAGAACTGCAGACCAATGCCCAAGATCTGGAAAGGGATGTTTACGGTTCAGGACAAACCTCTAACCGTGGTGTGTTGAGGCTGGATTCCCAGGAAAGCCATCATCCTGTACTCCCTTCAGATACGCTCTGGAGTCAAACCTCGTCACTCATCTGCGCAGCTTGAGCATTCTGCGCTTTTCAAAAGCCGTAAGTTGTTACTCCTTCCCTCTACCTCTCCATCACTTTTCATTTTCTTTCTTATTATTTCACTCTTCATCTTGTGTGGCGTGTCAGGTTTTGCCATTGAATACAGGGATCTTCTACAGGGCTGTCCTTTGGTAAACCAAATATTACCTTACCATCCTAGACTCTGGCATGGCAGTGGCAGAATCTGTCCTTGGTTAGCTGAAGGGCAGTCCCATGAGAGCTAACCACACACATTAATCTGCTTTGCAGAATGATGCTAAATTCCTTCCTGAAAGCTAAATAGATGGATATGGTGATAACATACCCAGTGGATTAGTCTCAGCAGTCATTGCTTAAGATGTTCCTTTATGTCTGCCACACTCATTTCCTACCCCACTGCACATTCATTTTCTCTCCTCCCTCCCGCTGTCTGCTTCAGCTTCTGAGGAAATCAATTTTCTGTCTTTCCCTAATGCCATGGTGACGCAGTATTTTACCAGCTTTTCTTTTTGTGTGTTTTATTTCGTTTAGCGTGATGTATTAGATCTCTCACCCATTTTCTAACCTTCCGTGAAGAGTCAGGCTATGGCTTTGCTTAGACGGGTGGGCATAGTTCACATCCTGTGAGCCCAGGAGAAACAAGCTGGTGTCTCTGATCATTGCCTTACGCATGCAATACCACGATTACAGCATTCCGGTTGGTGCTAGCTAATACTCCTGGCATTGTGTCATAATCCTGGAAATGCCCAGTTGCACAAGTTGGCTGGAAATGGTGTTATAATGATATGGATTATTCCTACTGCTCGAAATGACAGCGCTTGGAGTCTTTCCTCTAGATAGTCACTGACACCATCAGCATCTTCACGAAAGGAATGACCGGTAGCAGTCTAGACCTATAAAAGAAGCAATTCCCAGCTTTTGCAGGCTGATGTACAATACTACCAAGTTTTTTGCTGTGGATAACATCACACTTTCCCCTCCTAATCACTCTGTAGGTTATATATTCATTTATTTCCCGTGGCTGTGAGCCACTGTCTCCTTCCCAAATTATTTTGATGTATGTGTGTTTTTATGGAGTTGGTAGTCTTCTAGATTTACTCCTTTTTTTAAGGTGTATTTTCTTTGTCAACTTTCTCATTATGAAAGAAAATGGGATATCCTATCCCACAGTAACATCTCTCCATGGAGTCATTTTTACATGGTCATGGTCTCAACCTCCTCTTTATGTCTTTATGAAAGTGCCCTTTTGCTTTGTTCACATCCTTGGAAGACTGTGACTTAGCAAATTTTATTTTTATAGTATTATTTTCTCCTTGTTTTTCCACGCTCTGACTGTACTTCTCAGTTTTGGGCCATCTAGCATGCCCTTAGAATACTTCACTCCTAAATAACACTTCAAATAGGCACAGCAATCCCTTTCAGGAGAGATTAATTCAATTGTACAAATAGGTCTATGAGCTATGGTTCTCTGAAGTGAACATCATATACAATGTGTCAAAAATGAATAAAAATAACCCAGCTAATGGCTGGTAAACATTCGCAGTCATCCTGAGGCTTCAGCAGCTTTATGGTGGCTGCTGTGTTTCCCTGTTATTTACAATCTAATTGATTCATAGTCATTTGATATTTCTCTTGCTAAGAAAGAACCAAGAGTAAATATTACTGTGCTGGTTTTGGCTGGGATAGTGTTAATGCTCTTCACAGTAGCTGGTGTGGGGCTGCGTTTTGGTTTTCTGCTGGAAACAGCGTTGATAACAGAGAGATGATTTCATCACTGCTGAGCAGCGCTGACACTGAGTCAAGGCCTTTTCTGCTCCTCACTCCACCCCACCAGTGACCAGTCTGGGGGGGCACAAGGAGCTGGGAGGAGACACAGCTGGGACAGCTGACTCCAACTGACAAAAGGAATGTTCCAGAACACATGGAGTCATGCTCAGCATATGAAGCTGGGGGGAGAAGAAGGAAGCGAGGGACATTCAGAGTGATGGCGTTTGCCTTCCCAAGTCACTGTCACACGTGCTGGAGCCCTGCTTTCCTGAGGATGGCTGAACACTTGCCTGGGATGGGAAGTGGGGAGTGAATTCCTTGTTTTTCTTGCGTGCACGGCTTTTGCCTTACCTGTTACACTGTCTTTATCTCAACCCTTGAGTTTTCTCACTTTCACTCTTCACTCCACCGTGGAGGAAGTGAGCAAGCAGCTGTGTGGTGCTTAGTTGCCAGCAGGGGGTAAACCATGACAATTACTAAATATCACTCCAGGCACTGCAGAAAAAATATCAAAATGGGAATATAAACAGAAAGTTAGAATTTCTTGCCACTTGAAGGTGGGAATTCTTGCAGATCTAACAAACAAGTAAGTCAGAAAGATTTCTTTTCCCAGTGTAAGGAGACTTTAAATAGTACTACAGAAAGTGCCTCCCTGGCAGATGAGTTTCTGCACTTAAAGATGGATATACATGAGTGTACAGTTTTAGAACAACATTGCACTGTCACAAACCCAGTGTAGCTGATTCAAGTGACAAAACTGTAATCTGCATCTGGACCAAAAGCAAGAGGAATCTTCAGTATCTTTAAGTACACAAATTCAGCCTGCAGGAAAAATATCAAAGGCTGTCCTTGACAGCATTGCCAGAATGGATTATCCTAATGAAAATCAGGCTGATTTTTAGTTGCTTGTTTGCTACTCAAGCTTTCCTTGGATTTTTTTTCATATATGTGCTTCCATACAGGTGGAATATCCGTAGGGTTTGACACTCAGTTGGTTGCAGAACAGGTATCTTACAGGAATGCCAGCCCAACTTCAGCAGAGTATTTTAAAAGCTATCAAGCAGGCAGTGTAAGGAGACGCTGGCTGTTACTCCAGAAACCGTATGCTCTGTCCTCTCTGAATTTTAACAGCTGCATCAAATAAAAAAATCAATACTCCAGATTTAGTGCACTGTAATGAAGCTGTAGTGCCGAATGAATCATTTTTCCCCAAAAGCTAGGATGATACAAATCTTACCGAAACTTTGCTGCGTGTTGAATATCCTAGGCTTGGATACAAGACCGCTATTGCCTACACACTCATACTGGGAAAGGTAATTACTGAGGCACATTTGTGCAGAGATCCAAGTAAAGAAATAAACCCCCTGAATTTTCTATTTGCTGCCCAAACACAAAGAAGAAAAGATAGAAAAGGAATAGAAAAGAATAAAGTTTTCTGTAATTTGAATATAGAAAGTGATTTTTTAGTGGAACAGACTAATTTTGGCTCAAGTTCTTTATTTTGGCTGATTTAAATTTCAGTTCAGATTTAAAAATAATTAATTATGAAATATGGCTATCTTCCAAAATGTCTGAAATGAAAAATCTAAAGGTTTTATTTTGAAAGAGTTGAAACAAACATTTGAGCTCTTTCAATATATTTTCTTTCTTGCCACAACCAGTTTTTACCCAAATATATTAACAGTTTTCTCCTCCTTAAAACTGTCAGTCAGTTTTCTGTGGTGAAATAATAAAAATACAAGTTTTTTCCCCTGTGTTCTCAGGCTGCCTTCACCTGTGAATAACATCACACAACATTCTTAATGTTGATTTAACATATAACCATGATGACTGTCAGACCTAAGAGTATCAGAGAATATGAGCCAGTTATTTAAGAGCTGGACAAAGCAAAATATTTGCAGCCAGAATCAGTGACATAAAAAAGTGTTTAAAAAAAACCCCTGCAAAATCTAAACAGAGCTCTTAGAGTTAGTAACACTTAATTTGGAAATGAGCTGGGCTAACAGCTGTTGTGTCTTTATCTTCAAAAGAGTGTGTTATGTGCACCAGCACAAGAAGAAATTGAAACACAAGTTCAGCCAAAACAATTAAACCCCAGGTCTTTTAGTTTTTTTCCACTACATTTTTTTCACTAAGTGTTTTCTTCCTGGAGAGGGTGGGGAGCACTGGGACAGGTTGCCCAGAGAAGCTGTGGATGCCCCATCCCTGGGAGTGTCCAAGGCCAGGCTGGATGAGGCTTGGAGCAACCTGGGCTATGGAAGGTGTCCCTGCCCATGGCAGGGGGGTTGGAACTAGCTGATCTTTAAGGTCCCTTCCCACCCAAACCAGTCTGTGATGAATCTATCATTCTATTTTGAAAAAAAAAAAAAAAAAGAAAGAAAAAGATAAAAAGGAGAAAAAAAGAAAAATAAGAAAGAAAGGAAAAGGAAAAGGAAAAGGAAAAGGAAAAGGAGAAAAAAGAAAAGAAACCAACCCATGAAATGTTAGATATATACCCTGGAGGGTCTGTGTGTGGAGGTATTGCCGTGGAAAAGGAAGTGGGATTTCCACAGAATGAGAGATAGCCATTAGTCAATCCTTGGCTTCGCACTGGGCCTTTCAATAAGAAAAGGGTAAAAGAAAAAGAATTACACGCAAATATCTCCAGGCAGTCTATTCAGCCTTCTGCCACTTGGGTTCTGCCAAAAGACTTAGGGATGGAGGCAGAAGTTGGAAAGCAAAGCTGCATTCTCTGAAAATGTGAGGGTTTCATTTTTACTTGCTTAGTTTCCCCTGTTAGGTTAGGGTTGTTCAAGATTGCAGAAGAGAAGACTTGGAATATCAGTACATAATTTATTAAATCCTAGGGTTTGTCTGAATTGGGGATTGAGAGGAACTGACCACAACAGTGGTGGTAATAAATTAAACTTAACACATTCAACTGCCATTAACAGTTTTTCAGGCAAAGTGACCTTCCTTCAGATCCTTTAGAGTTCTGCTCATGATATGTCAAGGCCAAAGCTATGTAACACTGGGATTACTTTAATTCCCAGAGATATCCTCTACATAAGAATTCCCATTTTTTAACTTTACTTTTATATTTATCTCCCCTGTCCTGTGGCTTTCTATTTAAGACTGGACCTTGTGTGCTTCACACTCAGTGTTTCTTTCATGAACTATGTATTAAATGATTTTTGGAATTTAAAAAAAGGGGGAAACCTCACAATCCCTTTCAAAAAGCATTTCCAAAGACTAAGGCACTTATTGAAACATTCCACAAAAGATTATTTTGATAGAGTATCCTTTCAGAAATCCCGCTGACTAAAAATCTGGCAAGAAACAGAAAAGATACTTCTACGCAAATGGACAATTTCAGAATCTGTCATTCAGGTCAGACACAGCCTAAAGAAACATTTACCCTTCTGTTACAGTCCGTGCCATGCCCAGTGGTTAGCCTGGGACACACCTGGGATTTTCAGAGGCCACTGTTTTTATTCCTAAGGAATATAAAAGATCAATTTCTATTAATTCATCAAATAAAATAAAAGCATAGACTAACAGTATTGACCGGCACGTCTCTACCCCCTCTCCTACTCTCCCTTCCCTCTCACATCTTCTCCGTGTACAATGGCCCGCGCGCTAGAATTTATTCTGCCTATATAAACCCATAATCCTCACTGAAGCCCTAACGGCGTTATTTGAAAGGAGTATTTCATTAACATGCAGTGATTTATAGCCAAGGAACTGGCATGTGATTCAAGCCTAACAACGTGCATCTTAGCTGATTTCTTCTTCATTGTTTGCTTCCTAGCGGTCGTGCTGGGACTATTTACTAAACCACTGCATTGCCTCATAGCACTGTGTTCTGGGACACACATCTTAGGGAAGCTGAAACATTCCCAAGTCTTGCTGGATGCATTTCAGAATCCTTCCTGTAAAGAATGTAGACTGGGATACAGTATTTATTTCATAATTCTGCTTGCGATGGAAATGGACTTGCACATTTATAGGAGGCAGATACTTCACATCTAAAGGCACTGCATGTTCATTGTCACGTATATTGTTTCTCTCTTGCCTAGAGAAAAAAGGACTATGTTTTGTGATGCCTAAAATGTAGCCCCCTTGAAACAAATTCTGGAGCCTCCTCTATGGCACCGGGCACCCTATACCGCATCAGAAAACGAGGCTGTATTTTAACGAGTGCTTTAGGCCTTCCTAGGCTGGCAGCACCACTGAAATACCTCCAGCCCTGCTGAGCCTACTGACCCTGCTGCGTGCCACCCCCTCCTGCAATGGCACACTGGTTTTTGACCGCAGCATGAGCTGGATTGGAGAAATGAGCCAGCTAAAACCAACTTTGTTCGGGGTTAGGTTTTAAGCTGGTTCATTTCCCAGTCTAGATCACCACGTGGTTGCACGAACACTCAGGATACGGGAAAAACAGGGCGATGAAGGGTAGGTAGGGCAGCTTCTTTAGCGAGACCACCATCCCTGTGCTCTTGGTGTCTCTGACATCAAGGTTTGATGAACATTGGTATCTCAGCAGTGAGATGCAGAACTATCACGGTGATTTTCGATGCTGCTCAGAAGTCTTTGCCCTGCATAAGGTCTCATCTACAGAGAACACAATAAATGTAAGATTCAGGTCTGCTCCTCTCCAGGGCCTGGCATTGCACCAAGGATAGGAAGAAGAAATTTCTGTTTGCCCTGGGTTTGTAGGTTGGGAGATTTTTGACAATAACAGAGTAGGGATCACTGAGGATGGGAGGTGGTAGAGCAATCATTATTCCCTTTAGGCAGGGTAGCTGCTGGACAATGCACAAAGGATTGGGACATCTTGGCTCACTGAAGAGAGGTTGAGCCCATTTCTCCCAGTTGCTGGAACGGTGCTCTGACCACTCGATACTGGTTACCCTGGAAGATGAAGTCTCTGTCTTAGAATGTGTGAAACCTTCTTAAAGAACACAGGAGAAAAGCATTGGTAAACAGGAATCATGCTTGTCTCCTGCTTATTAAGGAATGGTTTTTGTGCGATAATGTGTGGGCAGAATACATGAGCGGATCCTTCAAGAAGAACCTGAAATTTCATTTCCTTTTTTTCAGGCACTAATAATCTACAAAAACATGCATCATTTTCCAGACTCTGTAAATCCTGAAAACAAGCAGGGAAGGCATTCCTAGCCTCTGTTGGCCAGGTTTTGAAAAATGAAAGCACAAAATAAACTGGGACATGATTCTGTGGAAGTATGAAAGTACCACACAGCCATCAGAACACCTCTGTGGTCGAATGTGGCTTCTAAGCATTGTCAAGCTAAAGCACTCAGAACCGCCAACATTAACATGCTGATAGACCTTGTCTGGAGAACAAGGCTCCTTGGCAGCTGGGGTACCTCAAGGATCAGATGGGCACCGAGCAGGGTTTTCATTATGGCAGTTATGATTTAAGCACCTAAATTCCAGTTATTTTCTTCTTTGGATCTGTTCTAACTTTAAAAGAACAAAACTACTCTCCCTCTGAAGGTAACGCCGTGAGATTATTAAGTTACTGTCCAGAAGCTGACGTATGGTCAAATTGTTTTGGTACCAATAAAAGGTAAGCTTATGGTTGGAAACTTTCTTCCAGGCTAGTCAGAGTATTTCCTGCTGTAGGTGAGTCCTAATCCTGTGCTGCAGAAGGGCCGTGGTTTTCTTTTGAAGTTTCCAGTTCAGATTTCAAGGTTTAAGCGTTTTTCAGACTGCTGAAGAGCAAGTCTGGTGTCAATGCAGACTGCTCAGAGAAATCCTGAGAGATTTAAAGCTTCCTGTACTCAATGCTACCCTATTTTACTCCTCGATTTTCCCTTTTAGCTAGACTGTTCAGAGTTATGAAATCAATGCTTTTCCCTTTACTCTGATTCATATGTGGTTAACACCATAAACTCACAACACATAGAAATTGGTTAACACATCGAGTCCAAGTCAACTCCATTTCAGTTAAGGAACTTGGCCCAGTTCAGTATCTCCGATACATTTCCTTCACCAAACAAGCAGAAACACGCTGTTCAGCTCACATCCCAAAGCAGGCCATGTAAACAGATTGGCGTTGCTGCATTCCCTGGAGTTTAGAGAAATACGGCTCTTTCAGATCAGCAGTGACTTCCCAACATGATCACGGTTACTGGAGAACAGCCTGCCACTCTGACATTTAAATCTGAAATCTGATGTACTTAGGTCATAACAAAATCACCTCCCCCTCCCTGGCTACTACAGCTAAACCTCTCCCTTTTACTCATCTCATTAGTAACCAACTTTGTGTTTATAAAGCAATAGTAAACATAGTTATCCATTGTCAAGGCAGAAAATAATTTTTAAAGAATCTTGAATACAGGGTCATAGTTTCATCCACTTAAAAAAAAACAGATAAGGACATTTGAAACTGCCATAGTAATTGGGTAAATCATGGGTGAAACTCCCACTGAGTTCAGTGGCATAAGGTGATTGGCTTGCTGTCCAAGCAGGGTGCAATCCAAGATTCCTTTTGTATACCCAGTGAAAGCAAAAGTCCCGAAACCCTTGATCTGGCTGTTCTCGCGGAGGCCTCCTCAAGCCTGCATGCAGAGCCCAACCAATTTCCCTGCAATGCTTCACTGCTGTACAGCTCCTCCTGCTTTTCTCTGAAGGTAATAAGTCCACATCTGCTAAGCAACAAGGTCAGCTTCTACCCTTTCTCCAACCATCTGGCATATTTTGAATTTTTTGAGGATTAATTTCTTTAACAGTCAGTGCTGACTGACTGCTAACCATACAAAATACTTCGGCCAACGAGTACAACAACTCTGTTTGCAATTCTGAGGGTAACTCTTTAAAAAGATTAGTCAGCTTAGTTTTGAAGGAAACCTGCAAGCAGTATGCTTTCTTGTTTTCTTAGCCTAGGACACAGACATTGCTCAAATTTTGTTCACGACTGCAATGCACCTATTATGTGTATCCAAACAGATCGTAACCCTTGCATTCAATCAGCTTGTGTCCAACTGCTCCGCTACAATCTTGGATGCACTGTCTGCTCCTGAATCCAAGAGTTATTAGTGAAAGATGTCTGTGGTACTTTTTTTCACCCACCCAAGCTTAAGCACACACACTTGGCACTTGCCAGCTGACAGCTCCCATCACCAGGAGTCCAGTCTGTCCTAGCACCATAATCTGTACGACAAAGTGAATTGTACCAGCTTTCTCAGGGTCCACAGAAGACTCTTTCCTTTAATTACCTGCATGAAGAAGGATCATTCAGTAACCAAAGCCTTTTACTCTCCACTTCAATGAGAAGCCAGTGCTTTCTCTTCCTCCAACTGATCATCACAGAAATCAAAGCACTTTTTTCCCCTGAAGCAGCTCTTCCCTGAAATCCCTTTAGAAGATGAGTGCCCGCTGGCCCACACAGCAAATATTTGCAATCCTAAATCACCTCATACCGGTCCACACTAATGACTTCTTTAAGCTAACACACATGCATCCTAAAGCTCTCCTCCCCTTCTTTCCCTGTGCTGGCAGTAGCAGTTGTGGTCCCAGATCTGTGAACTGATCTAGCCAAAGACAGGGCTTTTTTGTGAGGGGGGATAGGAGGTGGTTGTTGGATCGGTGCTCCAGTCCAAGTCACCAAGCACACACTATGGCCAGCCAAAGGACTTGAAAAGCACTCAGAGACCTGATGAATGGAGTTGGCATTGCCTCTAGACTACCCACCGATGACTTCGTTGCCCAATTCTAAGTGCGTCTGCCATGGATTGTTTTTATGCATCTATATACCGAAGAGTTTATAAATCAACCACGCTTCTCTAGAAAGGAGGATGAAGCCCTCTGCATCCCCACCCCATCCCCCTGACCCAACATGCTGGGCTCCTTCCAAGATGATGGGCTGCTGCCACCCCAGGGAAAGGGCCACATGGCCACTGCCTGCTTTGGAAAAACAAAAACTCTCGGGTATCCAGTGTTCTTCCAGATCTGGGTTTGGGGTTTTTTTTGAATGTGGCATCTCCATCAGCAAAGAGTCTTTCTGTTGCTGAATGTTTTATGCCTTTTGCTACAGCTCAGCAAAGAAAGAAGGCCTATTCCTTATAATACAGACAAACAACCCCAGAGATTGTGGTTTAAAACAGGCAAACAAATAAATAAAGAAAATCACCAGGATTAGCTTGAGGATGCCAAATCCTGGTCACTTCACAAGAAAATCCAGAGGCCAAACGAGCAGCTTCTAACGAAGAGGTGGGTGAGAAAGAGGTGAAGGAAGGGGGTGACGGTTGACTAGAAGCCTTCGTGCCGCCCTGAAGGTGCAACGACGAGTGGCCTCAAGCAGCCCACTGGCTCCCTACGTCTTGTGGGATTTTCCCTAGTTCTGGAGGATGCTACAGGCGGGTGCTGCCCAGGGGCTAAGTACCAGGGATGCCTCAGGGCTCCGCGGCCGAGGTCCCGTTAGCTGAGGGGTGGTAAGGCGTGCAAGCCTGCCGCCCCCTTATGCCCCGCCGGGGGTGAGGGCAAGGCGGGAGGGTCCCCTGGGGCCGCGAGGAGCTCCGGCGGCGCTGCCCTCCTCTGCCGCCTGCCTCCCGTGTGAGTTCGAGGAAGGGGAGCGGCGGGGACCGGAGCCGGGTACCCGGCCGCCGCCCCGTAAGAGTGACAGGGCCGCGGGAGTAGGCCCGACAGCCCCTCCTCCGCCATCGGGAAAACGAAAGCGAAAGTTGGAAGCCCCGGTGGCGGCGGGGAGGTGTCGCGGCGGGGAGCGGAGGGGCTGTGGGGAGCCTGGCTCCGGGCTGCGCCACTGAGCAGGACCTGTCGCCGTGCGGGGAGGGCTCCGCAGGGACCCGCGGCTGCGACCCCAGATACCTCCGCTCCCGAGCTTTTTCCGGCTGTAAGTTGTGTGAGCCCCGGTTTGCGTCCTCAGCCCCGGGAGCCCGCCTGTCGCCCGCCCGGCGGCTGCCCCCGCGGGGCACCGAGCCTTGGGCTCTCCCTGGCGCTCGGACCGATGCGGCCTTCCCCGCGGCCTCGGGGTGAGAGCGGCCTCCACGCACAGGAGGGGGTGCCTGGGACGCGCTCCCTGGTCTCAGCCGGGAAGGTGAGGGGTAAAGTGGGCGGTTGGGCTGTGGGAGCTTCGAGCGTGGCCCTGAGCCGTGTCTTCTGTCCCCCGGACTGCAAGAACAAGCGTGGTGGCCCAGACGAGGTGGGCCTGTTAGCTGCCAGCTGCGTTACTGAGAAGCCGAGCAAAGATGGTTTGCAGTTAACGCTACTTTCACTTTCCTAAATCACGAGTCGGTACATAAGTCAGCAATTTTCATAGAATAATTGAATGCTTTAGACTGGAAAAGACCATTAAGATCATCAGGTCCAGCCGTTAACATTGCCAACTCCACCACTAAACCATGTAGAGCCTCCTCTACACATCCTTTAAACCCCTCCCGGGATGGTGACTCCCCCTGGGCAGCCCCTTCCAACACCGGACAGCCCTTTCCTGGAAGAAATTTTCCCTAATACCCAATCTAACCCTCTCCTGGCAAAACGTGAGGCTGTTTCCTCTTGTCCCATCACTTGTCACCTGGGAGAAGAGACCGACCCCCCCTCCCTGCACCCCCCTTTCAGGGAGTTGTAGCGGTTGTTTTGGTTACTTAGCGCAAATTAGAAAGGATTCCTGGATCATTAACCAGACGGCCTCCACTTGAAGCCTCATTGAATGCAACAGGTACAGTGGTGTCGGGTAAAAGCCAAGCTGTAGTGGAAGGTGTCCCTGCCCATGGCAGAGGGTGGAACTGGGTGGGCTTTAAGGTCCCTTCCCACCCAAACCGTTCCGTGCTTCTATGAATTTCCAGGTGAGGCCGTCAGAAATGTCTGGCCATGTCAGGACGCTCAGCTGCCTGCTGTCCGGGTCTTGATAGCTGCTACACGATGCTGCTTAGAGAGTGTCTAACCCATGGGGTGAAGCCCTTGCACCGTCACAGCATCCACAGGTTAGATTTGCTTGGGAACCTGTGCATTTGTGTCAAGCAGGTTTAAGGGTTGTATCTGTTAAGCACTGAGCGTACAGGATGCTGAGCGTGGGTGTAACAGTACAAAAGTAGCGTAAAGGTAGGTACATAAGTTTCATGACTGAAAACTTATGTTGTGCAATGCAGAATTTCTCTCATACGTCTCTGGTCTTTATGCTTAGTAAGGAAGGAGGCTTCGGATATCCCATATATATTACTTTTGCCAATAAAATGTTACAATATTTACATTTACAAATTCTTTCAGCTCAACATAGCTTCTAGTATTCCTTTCTGGTATTCTATTCTGTTGAAAAAGAATGCCAATACACACAATGCTATAATTTTTTTTCCTGTTCCCTCAGGTTTCAATGGATTTAACAAGTCCTCCGCTATCTTTAAAATCGGATGGTGCTGTAAGTATTTCCTGATGTGCTGCCTGGAAAAAAAATAATCTGTATTTGCCAATAGTATCGCTGAATGAAGGTTTGTGCTAGAACTGCTAGGACATTGCTTCTTGTCTCACCTTCTTCCATCCTTTAATGCTTTGGACATTCCTCATTCCCGCCTTCTGTTTCCGTAGGGAGAGTCCCGTTCCAAAGTGTCTGCATTACAGAATCTGTTAGAATTTTCCTGTCTTACCTCGCTCATCTGTCTCTGTGGAGGTTTTTTAGGGGAATTCCTCTTTCCTGGTGCCTCCCTTGATTCAGTTTCTGCAACAGGTAGTTTGGATGGGACTTTCCCTGGGATTTCTTGTGTTTTCCTTGGGTTTTCTTCCCTTCTTTCAGGTTGAGAAGTGTTGTCTTAGACTATTTTTCAGTAAAACCTAGACATCTTTTCTTATCAGCTTCCAGCTGTGGCACGTGCATCCTTCTACTTTCCTGCACTCAATCCCTGAGCAAAGGAATATTTTTCCGGTTCTAAGTTATACACAGATGGGGATTTCCCTGTTGCTTAATAGGCATTTGAAACTGGACAAAGCAGTGGAAAAAATTATTTTGTATTTTATTGTTTTTAGGAAATACCCAGCATTACCAAGAGAATTGACAAGATTATCTTTTTCATGCCTAAATTTCATGGTTCACATTCAAGTTTTATGTAATCTTAAGTAAAAGGGAGGGATTGTTTCAACAGGTCTCTTTGGATATTCTTTTTCTTTCCGCAGAATATTGCAGCCATAGAAACAAAACAGAACAGAGAGAATTTTCTCTCTTCTTGGGCTCTGTCCAGTTGTAGTTTTCCCGTGCTTGTGACCTTCTGCCCTGACGTACTTAAATTCTGAAATGCTTCTTTTATCGCCTTCTTCCTGTTTGATGTTACCTTTGATTGTCCAATCTCTCTGTGCTTGGAAGCATCCCATTTTGCATTTTTTTTTCTCATTAGGCCTGTAGAGTTATACATTCTCTCAGAAGAACTGCTGAGAAAGCATATAGATGAACATCTTGGGTTTGAGGGGCCTAGTTCCCTGTGGAAGAACATAGAGACAATTTGCTTTTATTATTTATTCAGAATATTAGCCTGTGAATATTTCCAGTTGGATGGTTAACAAATAATGATTACTGACCACGATCCATTTTCTTAGATTTTTGTGCCCTCCAGCCATTAAAAGAGTTCAGTGATTTGGCCCAAGTGTCTGAATGCATTTTTAAAAAAATGATGTGGTATTTGCTATCCTCTGCCACGCAGATTGCAGGAAGATTCAGTTATGAAATACAATCGGTGTCTCAAAATGTTTGACTCGCTGCATAATCTTCCGGCGTAACTGGAGAAGAACAGCGAATGGGCACACAGGCAAAATACGTTGGGCTTTGATTAATGGACGTACACTGAAAACTCCCGTGGCAAAACGCTTCACCCAGCTGCAGAGGGCTTACGTTTTTTTTATTTTGAAGACTCATTTGTATTGTTTGCTGTGTCTCAGTTACTGCCTAACGGAGGGGAAAACCTGTGTGTGCCTCTTCTTTTCTCTCCAGAATGTGACAACCCCTGACCCTTCTGGCACGTCAGAAAATGAGATGGAAAGACTTCAAGAAGAACTGAAGAAATGGCAGGCAAGTTCTAAAAAACACATAGAATTGTGGAAATTAGCTGAAAGATACTTGGAAGACCTTTAGTCCATCCTTCTAAAATCAAATCAACTCTCCCCCAGTTATAATGTGTTTGTCTAATTTGTTCTCTGTTCTTCATTGCTACGTGCTTGTGTTGATCTCGGATCTAAGAAAAATATTTATCCAAAGTCTTAAATAAATATAAAGGTCTTACTTAAGGTTTTCTTTGTTCCTGTGGAAGAAAAAAAAATTAAAATCTTTTTGCTATCCAGGAAAAAGTTGAACAAGCTAGAAAAGCAAAAGACGACCTTCTTGTCCGTAAATTAAGTGCTGAGGAAAAGTATGATGAAGCAGAGAAGGAGCTGCTAAAGCTAAAGGACTTTCAAGAGAAACAGCGTAAGGACATTATTACATCTAGGGACACCCACAAGGTATGGAGAAGGCTTACTCATAGCTGTCAGTATTTGGGGATTTGTGAAGGAGGTGTTGATTAGGCAAAGTAAGAGTAATATTTCCTTTTCAGTTTAAACAGCTTTACCGGGTTGCAGACTGTACGACTAGAATGTTCTACGCATAGTTTTCCAGTGGCAGATTAAGAACCAGTGCAATAAAATAAATCTTGTGGTAATGTGGGAAGAGTGAAGGCAACACTGAGGCCTATTTTGTAGGGAAGATGAAGACTAATAAAACCAGTCTTCCTCTTCCAAGCTTCTCCACTAACAGATGAGTTTCAGTTTTGTGTGATGCAGATTAAATTAAATGGGTTGATTCCATTGCTTTGGCAACTCCCAGACGTTACAGCACTCAAGGGGTTAGCATTTCTTAAGTGACGGTGAGCTGGGCAAGAGCTGGAGCCTGTTTGAAGACGGCTCTTCTTTCTAGAACTAACCGGTTCATTACCTCAATGTGCCATGTGCGGTCGTTGGTCCAGTAAGAGAAGTTTCCATAGGCTGCCAAGAAGGTGGTGTCAGTGAGGATGTTTGGCCTGGAAATCACTGATGAAAAATTATGTCTTCAGTATTACAAGCTATTAAAATATAATTAGTAGGTTAAGTACATCCAGGTCGGCCTTTTCTCAAAGTTGGTTTTGGTTCTCCAGTCACAAATGTTTGGATTTTATAGGCAGAAGAGGTCTTTATCATCATCTGGTTTTTTCTTTACGTTATCTTCAGCTGATGGAAACTGGTCTAATTATCTCAAGTGATTACTGACTTTAAAGGAGCCGTCTTCCAATTGCGTATGGCTGGAGCTGCCAACATCTGCTGTGTTTCCTTCTCATTCTGTTGTGTTCCCTGTCCAGGAAATACTGGATTTAGTTACAGGGGCTTTCTGCCCATTTAGGATTCATTGGTGTGGAGGAAGTACGTAGCAGATGGAGAGAGAAGAGGCGTTCCCTCTTCCTTGCTAAAGTATAAAGAGGGAAGAGTAGCACTGTAGCAGAAACGGTCCTCACGTGGTACACTTTTCAGAAAAGGGAATCACAGTTACTAAGATCCCACGTGGTACAAAAAATAAAACGTTCTGTGTGTTGACACAGGCTCTGACCTTGCATGTATAAGGAACTGCATAACTGGAAGGCGCTGGGCAGTTTATGGTACACTGAAAGTGGTTGGGAACACAAATGCCTCCTTGCAAAAACCTTCTTGCTGTAGTTTACTTTGACAGAAACTGCCCCCTGATGAGTGAATTTACCTTGCGGATAGTTAAAGCTATGCAAAAAATGTATCTTGCATGGCTGTAATAGAGTAATTAAGAGCTGAAACAGTTTCTGATGTCTATAGGTTTTGCTGAAACAGATTTTTGTTTTCTATGTGTTTAATTTTGCATTTAATGCTTTTTGAGCTGTAGAGAGAACTCAACGTACTAAACCAAGAAAATGCTGAACTGAAGAGAAAGATTGAAAATCTCAAAAAAGACCTTGAGGAATGTAATTCGGTGCTTTCGCAGGGTGGCCAGGTAAAGTTGGAAATGTTTTGCAATTTGTCTTTCGGAAGGGCACATTTTTATCTTGTCAGTTCCAGACCGCTGGGGCCAGTTGTACAGCGTTTGAACTTCTACTGATGTCAGTATAAAATACAGCTGGAGGTTTTATATTCTTATTTCACCTGGCAGAATAATGTGAAGCAGGCTAAGGATGTGGATTTTTTGTTTATACAGAGATTGAAACACTATCCAAGGGTTACTTAGTTTAACATTAACAATATTACAATATTACAGTATTGGCTTTAGCTTTCTAAATTACATTTCTAAGTTCAGGAGATGTCAGGTCCCGACTCCTAAATTTCCTGTGCAGTCACTGGGCAAGGCAAGGCTCCTCTGGGAGATTCGGTGTGAACAGGGGCCTACACCCAGCATCTGAATCATCTTTGGGAAGAGTGTCTCTCTTTCTGTTGGCAGTAGAGGGAATGGGAAGAGAGCAGGCTCATAGGTAAGATGCTGGCTTTCAAAATAGGTGGCAGGAATGCTTTAATTACTCTGGTTATTTTATCTTGATACTAGCAGTATTTTTCTTCTACACACGGTTTTATTTCGAAATAGTTACGTAAAGGGGAAAAAAAGAGTTACCTGAAACTCCCACAAGTTTATCAAAATAGCCCTTCCTAACCACCATCTTCATCAACAGTTTTGATCTATCCCAGTTATAAATTACTTGGATATTCTGACCTACTTTCCCAAGATGGCAAAATACAAGGCTGTGTGTTAACAGCCATTCCATTGCTGTAGAGCAGTGGTGCAATTAGGCAAAAAGAAATGGCAACACAAATGACTCTGATGCTTGCATTTTGCAAATTTTAGATACTGCAAGTATTCTACTTCTGCGGGTGGAAATCCCTGCGGACTTCAATTGAATTTTTACTGTATAAGGTCAAGTTTAAGCTCAAAGTTAATCAAAGAGAAACAAAAACCCAACCAAACACCTCATTGATAAAAATCCCAGGAATAGACAGGTACAACTAGTTAGTTTAGTTGGAAGAGTTATACCTGTTTTACCAGCCATGGCTTCAATCTGTTTGACCGTTAAACCTTAAAAAACCAGAATATATGTAGCAGTTCAAGGAAAGACTACTCTTCATTTTTTTTCTTCTGCGATAAATGACAGATTTTCTTTTTCCTATCTCAATTCTAATATACTAGATTAAAAAAAAGGTAGCAGATACGAAAATGAAGTTCAGTCACATGGAAGACAGGAAGGATGATAATCCAGATATGAATACTTTCTGTGTTTTTGGGATAACTACAAAAATGCCATTCGGACTGAATCAAAACCAAGCACTGGTTACTTTTGAAGATGAAAAAGGTATGGTGCATATTTTAAATATAAAATTAATGTCTCTGATGTATTTTATTGCCAAAGGGAAAAGATTTACATAAACATTTTGGGGAAAAAAAGCCAACAACAGCCAAAGAAAGAACACACAGAGAACCTTTCACTATTGTGATACCGATCAGTAGAAAAAACCCCTTGCTAGGGCTCTGCATGTTTTTGTTGGATTACCAGACCTGCTCTCAGCTAACACAAACAATACTTTGTGTTTGAAATCGGGAATATGTTTCTACCTCACAGAGTATTGTGGAGAATGATTCAAAATGTTTTGACAGCAGAATTTGATTATTTTCTTTACGCTGGGCAGTACCTTATTCCGACAGCAGTTACGTTGGTGAAGTGTACACATCAGATGATGGGTAGATGTGAGACGAGAGAGGGATGGTGCAGTCCGTGACTTGCCTGCTTCCCACTGAGATACTTGCTGTTTGGACAGCCTGGTGCCTGCCTGCAAGGAGCCTGCGGGCAGTCTGGCTGGGCCAGTCGGTGCGTAACGCAGTTACGCAAGAATATTGCAGCTCCAACGCTCGTGTCCGATGCATTTCCATCAGTTAGGATCTAACATTGCTGATAGGCATTCTCTGCACCTGGCAGCGACGTGGCTTTCATCCAAGGACGTTTTAAGTGAAATATGACAAGTCTAATATTAATACTTGATACAGTGAGAGCGTCTTTTGACAGCACAAAGAACCTACAATTCTATACTATGCTGAAGATAGTATACTATTTTACCTCTTGCCTATAACCGGTGAGATTTTATGGAAAGGGACATGCCTGAAGACATGGATAGTGGGATCTAGTTGCCTGTTATTTCTCCTTTATTGATGCAAAAAGAGTTTTTGCTTGAGAGACTGAGGAATAGTTTTGGCTTTATAATGATTAAACAAGGCTTTTCATGTCTGAAAACTTGTGATTTTCCTTAGTTGCCCAGAGACTGATGAAAATGGGGAAGCATATGGTGAACCTGGACAACAAAATAGCAGATGTGAGAGTGAAGCCTTTTACACTTGAAATGGGAATCAAATTTAAGGTAATAACTGAAATATGAAACTATAAAGGTACAAACTTGCAGCACTTAAAAAACTTTACGTTCAGTTTTTGGGGTCTTTTTAGTCACAAAGTGCACAAAAAATTTATTTTTTTTTTTTAGCTCAAAGTCACTATTTCTGGAAAGAAGGTGAATGTTTCAGAAATACCTGAGCTATCCATTCCCAAAGACTGGATGAGAGACAAATTAGAGCTGAATTTCTACAAATCGGAACAGGGAGGAGGAGGAGAAGTAGAGAATGTGAAATATCACAAGCAGTCCAGAAGAGCTGTTATTACGTTCCACAGACCTGGAGGTACAGTATGTAATATTTTGCCAGCTAGATGTACAGGCCGTATCGTCCACTCTGCGTTACATTCCATTCCATATTACATTCTGTGTTAACTTGACCACTGAATGTAACAAATTCTTCCCACAGAGAGTTAAGTAGATCAGGAAAAGATGTGGGTTCACCCACACATCTGTAAATAAAGCAGTAGTTCATCATATTCCTTTTTCATCAAATGTGACCCGCTACGCAGTTTGTGAGCTGGCGTTCTTTCTTTGTCAAAAAAAGCCCTATTTTTTTCTTTGCATTGCTAGACACTCATATTGCAAAAAGAAAATTAGGAAAATGTGTTTGATTTTAGCTCTTGTTTCATGACAATGAAGTTAGACAGGCATTCAGATTGCCCAACTGTATGAAATTCTGTGGAGCCACATCCATTTAGAGCAGCTGCTTTAGATTTATTTCAGAAGCTCTTGTGGGTATTTAATGATTTTGCTTTTTTGGAAATGCCAAATAAACGTTTTTCTTTCTCAGAATGCATATGAAGAATCTACGTGTGTGCTATCACATATTAGTTTCTAAATCTGTATAAGAAAGATCAGTCTGTTCTTTGGTATGCTTACAAAATGCACTTTAGATTATATTACTCTTACTACTCTTCTCCATTACAGCAGTCAACGACCTTCTGAGATGTACTAAACATTCTTTCTTTGTAAATGAAAAGTGCTATAAACTTTCTGTGTCCCCGGACATTGACATTCACATGGAAAAGTTTCAGGTAAAAGAATCTAGTCCCGGCTAACCCCCAATAGAACAGATTCGTGGGAAATACGCAGTAGGGTTAGAATTTTCAGTTCTGAGGACCACAGAAGCTTTTGTGTCATGCATTTTGTGAAACTTAATAGCAAGTGTGAGCCTGCAGTATGCTGCTCTGCTGATAATCTCATGTTTTGCAGTGTGAAAGCTATAATTTATTTTAAAAGGGTGTGCGTGTCTTTCCTCGAGCAAATTATATCATTACTTACCATAATATCTGTGCAAGACAGGAGGCAGATACCGAATTGTTTGTGAAGTAGGTTAATTGGAGACACGACGATGTTTTTCCGAGTCACCAAAGCACCGTCACGTTCATCCCTAATGAGAGGCCTTGTTGATAGTTGCAGCAGACCCTTGTTCTGCGGAACGTTTGCTCATTCCTTTTTTTCATTCATTCATTCATTCATTCATTCATTCATTCATTCATTCATTCATTCATCCCAAATGATGACTTCTTTTCCTAGTCTGCTTACTCATCATATTCTCACTGAAGTTGGCTTTTACTTTGTATGAATAGATTGTAATCAAGTCAGTATTGTGTATATAATCAGGCCTTTACAATTAAAGCATTGGCTAGAGCGTGTGCGTTTAAGAGATACAGCAGCATTCTTTGCAGGTGTGTATCGTGGATTGGCATGGATTTTTATGGAGCAATGCTGTTTAGTGTCATCACAGATCCCTAGATCCAGGGGAGGTGTGCATTAAGGAGCACGCGACACACCGGTTAAGGAACCTAGGCACATTGCCCATGGAACTCTGTAGTGATAGAGTTCAGAACTGCTGTTTTCAGTGACAGACATATACCACGCTGTCCAAATTCTTAAAATGTAATCACAGATCCTAGCCCTATCTGATCAAGGACGTGTTTATTTCCAGTATCTGTCAGTTCCTTTAGATGTACGTGCAACAGCCGAGGTGTAATACAAGTTTGTTTTTCTTTCCTCACCAGGTCTATTGTGGGATTTCTACGAAGACCATTCTGTTGAAAGGAATTCAGGAGATGGAAGATGATGAAGAAAGTGTACAGGACATGATTGAAATTCATTTTCAAAAGCCTAGTAATAGTGGTGGGGAAATAGAGAATATCAAGTATGTATCAAAAGGAGTAACATGGGTTTGGTTTGAGGAGGACACTTAGAATGCCGTCTAGAAAATCAGACTGAACTCACGAAGTTCTGAGGTTTTTCTTCATCTGAGGCATAGGAAGTTATGCTGACGTTGTACTTTAATGCTCTGAAATTTGTATTTGAAAAAGAGGAACTGCCTGTCTTCCAGATTTGTGGAACACAGATTTTGTATAGACATTCAGTAAAACTCACTGCTTGGTGTTCCAGCGGTTCCTGATTGAAGTCATAGAAAAAACCTTTACCAGCACTTGAAACTTAACCTAAGATTGCTTTCTGCAGATCTGCAGATTTTGTATCTTGCAGATTTTAGATAGGCCGCACGCTCCAAAGTGGGCTGAATCTATTCCTTCTTACATTTTGGTTACAAAAGCTGTATGTAATCCCAATCAAAAGCATCTTTCACAGACCTGCTTTTTTAAAGTGCCATAGCTTGGGAAGGTCGCTCTGACACAGCTCCAGTCCTGCCGAGGTTCCCGTGTGCCACCGTAACGCCAATACCTGAAAGCGATTATGCTGCAATTTTGTAAAATCTGCATGATCAAATTAGTGATAAAATTCCAGTAGAAAAAGGGAGAGTGCAAAAGCACCTCAGATTTACTCAAGAAATTGCGCCTTGTAAGAAAGGCCGTGGCTGTAACAATGCTTCTGGCTGTTGAGAAGCTGTTATTTCTCCCAAGATCTGATGCAAATTCTCCTGAGCTTCTGGTAACTTAACAGCCTGGTTTATCAACTGGTTTAATATTTGTTTCTACAATTACATTTTTCCTCATTTTTGTTCGTTATTTTGCTTACTTTAAAATATTACACCTACGAATTGAGCTGATTCTGTATCAAGAACAGATTGCTTGGTAACGATGCTGGGGAAACAGGCTGATGGTGAACGCTGGTGTCTGAGGCGTCGTGTCTTGTGGCGTGCAACTGGCCAGGCTGCTGGCTGTGGGAGGGTACATGGAAAGGCATCGGTTGGAAAAAGGCGTGCAGAGTTTAGGGCAAATTAATTTCTCAGCGTGTAAAGTCCCACTTTTGCTTCCAGTTTATCCTTCTAGTTCTCATTCTAAAAGTTCTTTGAAATAAAATGGAATTGTAAAGTCAGAGGATTTATTTCCCAAGAAGGAACGTTTTATGTCTTTTCTGCTGTGGTCCTTTTTGGTTGCTGCCCTCGGGGGCTGAAATGGTTTGGCAACAATGATCTTAACTTCAAAGTAGAATGGGTCTAACATTGAAAATAACGTAATTTTCATCGTGTTTGACATATTAGTGTGCAGGCAAAGGATGAGGCACCAAACCAGTGCAAGAAGAGCACTGCAGATACACCTCAGGTATTGTTACTCTAGAGAAACTCTTAATAGCAGTAGATACGGTTGAACATGGGAAACTGGAAGGCTGCTAGCACCACAGCTGACACTGAATTTACTGTTGGGTGAGATACATGTGACTGTAGCACCTCTTACTGTTTCGAGCATGCAAAGGCGTGGATTGATGCCTGACAATTATGGAATAATTATAAAAAACAGTAGTAGTACTGGAGTATTTATGGAGATTCTGTACTTTTCATGTAATAGTCTTAAAAATGTTGATGAGATTAGATGCTTTAAAAAGAAACTTGATGAAGATAAAATATGTCGTGAATTTTAACCATACCTCACTGATAAATGTTGAGAAGTAAGTCCTTAAAAAAAGAAGTTTAAAATTCTCATCAGGTATCAGCCTGGAGAAGAGAAGGCTTCAGGGAGACCTTATTGCAGCCTTCCAGTACCTGAAGGGGGCTACAAGGAAGCTGGGGGGGACTTTTTACAAGAGCCTGTAGTGACAGGACAAGGGGTAATGGGTTTAAACTGAAAGGGGGGAGATTTAGATTAGATATCAGGAAGGAATTCTTCCCGCAGAGGGTGGGGAGCACTGGGACAGGTTCCCAGAGAAGCTGTGGATGCCCCATCCCTGGCAGTGTCCAAGGCCAGGCTGGATGAGGCTGGGAGCAACCTGGGCTATGGAAGGTGTCCCTGCCCATGGCAGGGGGGTGGAACTAGGTGATCGTTAAGGTCCTTTCCAACCCAAACCATTCCATGGTTCCATGATCACGGTGCGTGGGAGTAGTGAGAAGCTACAGGTTTTAAGGACATAAGATGAGATTTTAAGTTACATTTTAAGACAATCAATGTAAATGTCTCGGTTTTCTCTCTGATTATACTGTTTAAATTTTAACGCAGTAGTGGTGCCACATAAAGGCTGGAAAACACTTTTAAGGGTGAAAAACAATACAGCATTTAGGTGACGTTTCTATAAAGGGAAATAGGCTTTTTTCTACCTACTGGAGGGAACTGATCTCTGACTGGAAGTTGGATGAAGAGCTGTGACCTTTTTATACCCACTGCGTACAAGTTCTTGACGGTTTCATAAAGGCAGCTGCCACCGGGAGCCAAACCTCAGCCAGCCCTGCCGTGGGACCGGCTCCGTACAGCCTTCGGGTGCCGCGTGGAGCTGCCGCGGTCAGCGCTGGGGGGGCGCGGTAAGGCAGCACCGGGAGGTGGGATGAGGGGCAGCGGGACGAGCAGCACCAGGTGGATACGGGCAAGCTCCTGCCACTCGTAGTGAAAAGCAGCGTGTTCCTTCTTCCTGAGCTTCCCCGACGCGGGCCCGCGGGGGGCGGCGTGCAGGAGGCTCCCCCCACCGCCGCTGGCTCCTGGAACGCCGGGCCCGCCGTTTCGCTTTCGATTTCAACACCGGACCGGGGAAGGCCGAGCTTTCCCGGTCCTCGTCGAGTATCCCCGCGGCGGAGGCGGCGGGACGGGCCGTGCTGTGCTCGGGAGGCAGCAGCCGCCCCCTCCCCCGCAGCGACGGCCATGGCAAGTGCCTGCGGCGGGATGGGGCGGGGGCGTGCAGGGCCGGGGGAGGGGGGCGGTGTCCCTGCGAGGGGAGGGGGCGCAGCCCGCCGGCAGGTTTCGGGGAAGCACAGGACGGTTTAAGTTGGAAGGAACCTTAAAGACCATCTAGTTCCAACCCCCAAGGGCGCCGGCGCTGCCTTGAGGCCGCCCGCGCCTTCCCGCCGACCCGCTCCCGCCTCCTCAGTCCCCTCACGGCGGCGCGCTCCGGGCCTGCAGGTTGGTCCCGCTGGCCGGGGCGGGAAGGGCGGCCTTGTCCTGCTCTGCCTGCTCGGAGCCTCACAGCCGTTACAAAGCACGGCGGCGACATGAAGGAAGCGAGGGAATGGCGGCCGCCCCTCGCTCGGTGTCCGCACTGGGGCAGTGCTCGGTGCTGAGGCAGCAGCGCGGCGCCGCGGCCTGCCGTCCTGGTAGTGGTGGCAACGGGTCCGACCCCCCCCTCACTGCTACGACTGTCGTGACAGTGCCTTCCCGGTGTGCGACGACCAATCTTCACACGCAGAGACAGGGTTTTGTTAGCAAAGTTGCACAAGTTCGGATGCTGGATGAAACGAGCATAACGATTTCCAGAAAGTCCCCAACTTGATAGGTATTATCACAGTTCTCAGCCCATGGGGCAGCCCCATAAGGCTGATTGCTCACTTAATTAACATACCCTTACATGGGTAAAAACATACTGCAAAGGGGAAGGGTCTCTTCTTGGGCCGGGGTCTCCAGATTAAGAGGTGTGATTTTTAGTGTTATGATGAGGGTATTACAGTTTAGGACATCATTTTCATGCCAAAAGCTGACCATATATTCTTAAATATATGTAGTTACTTTGTCCAGGATGTCTCAGTCTTCAAGGACACGGTCCTTATTAGGAGGTCCTCCGAAACGTCTTCAAAGACAGAACATTTGGCTACCAAGTTCATACAGCCGCCTACATGTACATATTTTTATGCCTCAGTTGAAAGGTTCATTGTGCTCAAGACAACGCTAATATTTCAGTTTTTTAATAACAGTGAGAAGCGCTGAAGTCTCTGGGTTTCATATCCGATCTCTTGTCAGCGTTGATCCGTGTGGCAGTTTTGCCAAGAAATAGCGAACGCGCGGCCTGGCTGCGCGCAGGACCCAGCGGTCACCAGTGACCAGCATCGCAGTGCTCCTCTCCCTTACCCGCCCGCCCGCACCACTGCGGCGCCTTCTGCACCTCCGTGTTTCTCTCTGCCAGCAGCCACTGAACGCAGACTTCAGTGCGAACGAACTGTATGTTTGTGAGTTCTGGGTGGGTTTTTTCTTCTCCTAACCCCAATGGTAGGCATGAGTGTTGCTCCAAACTACCAGCTGGCAAGGTGTGAGATGCTGTCTGGCAGCTGAGTGCTCCTGCTCGTGCACGGGCTGCATCGGTGGTGTGAAGCGTGAGAAAACCCTACATAAAACTCTGTCAATCTTGGAAGCACCCTGTTTATATTCTCTTCGTGTTGTCTCATTAGTGCAGAAACTTGCTTTCGCATGAACATTACCACCAAAATAATTGCCTAATACAATTAAAGCTCCTGCCTCTTTAACTTTGACGGGTGATAAAAAAAGGCCTCATGTCTCCATGAATTAAAAGCTTGCATGGTTGCACAGTCTCATTGAATCTGTCTCCTCGCTGCCTTCAGGAACACTGCGGTGGTGGTCCGCAGAGCTTTGGACGTGCGTCAACGAAGCGTTCGCCCCCGGCGGCACATTCTGCAGGCTTTGTAACTGCTGTGCTGGCCCTAATGTTTTATGCAGCCCAGGTCCGGAGGAAACTTTGTAAGAGAAGTCTAAAGAATTTAGATGGAATGACTGACCTCGATGAAGTTACTGACAGTTTGTGAACGCTGCCACGCAGACATACTGAATTATTGTCTTTGTTCCGAAAAGTCAATGAACTGCTATAAAATTCACTCAGTGTTCCAGCATTTACAGTAATTTTGCTGTGATATTCCCAGTGAAATATTACTGTTTATGCCTGTGTAATAAGAATGGAAAGAAAATATGCTTTTCTTAACAAGACATGGATGCAAATCCTATTTAGGATGGGTTTCATGTTTGCAGCACTGGGAGGTTGGCCTCTGATGGAAATCATGTGTGTAGTTAGTTGTTTGACGCACTGCGAGTCTCAGATGACCGGGATTATGTTCTTCCAATTTATCCATTTAATAAGTGGAGAGATGAATCAGAGCACAAGCCTAGATCCCAGCTCTCGTGAATTTAACAAGTAAGGTCAGTCTGCATCTGACCCTTCCACTCTGAAAAAAATAATCCTTATTGAACAGTACATGCAATTAAAATTTTTCCTTCTCTTCAAATTCTGAGTATTAGAATCGGAGGAAACAACCTTATCAGTGTGACATTGGACCATTCATTTGAGAAACTTGGTTCTGATTTTTACTGCTCTAAGAAAAGAAAATACTGGGAGGGTGTAAATTACACTTAAGAGTCAGCCCATGTTTTTTACTGCACATTAATGTAAAGGTGCCTGAGGGAGCCTGGCATTCACTGAGCTCTGATTCAGCAGCCTGCTTAATTAGCTACTAAATGCGCATGTTGTCTGTGCAAAAGGAAGGGGAGTCTCTTCGATCAGGGTGAATCCGGGTAACCTCAGCCGGAGGTGACCGGTACTCCCTGCGTTTACAGCGTGCCATGTCTCTGTGCGCAGGCAACAGGACAAGCTGCTAAATCAGCAAGGACGGTTGTCATCGCTGGTGTTCCAGATGGCCTTCTGCACGATGATGTTATGAGTGACATACTGATGATTCATTTCCAAAAGTCGAAGAATAACGGTGGAGATGTGGAGGAACTAATATATCCAACCATGAGAAAAGGAGTCGCATATGTAACTTTTGAAGATCAAGAAGGTATTTATATTAATATACTATAGTAAATACAGACATCCCCCAAGGGATTGGCCCTAGAATGTTAACCCCAAACCGAATGATTTAAAATTGTTTACTGGTAGTAAAATTCTGTAGAACTGGGAGACTTGCACCACTCTTAGTCAGTCAAAGTTTTAGGATTTTATTGCTGTTCAGTGAAGTCATGACTCTGGACAAAGTGCAATGCGTGTGTTGTGTTTCTTTTTAGGAATAAATTTATACTGAGAATAGCAGGGATGAGTTTTATAGAGAGAATAAACCTCCACCAATTAATGTTCTAAGAAGACAAGCTTCTGTCTCTCTCGGAACAATTTTGACTAATACATAAAATATTAGGCAAGAGTATTGAATCGCCTGCGTGTATGTATGGGAAGTTGTTAGCGAAGGCATCAAGAGAAACCCCCCTTGGAAGTGTTCCGCTGTCAGACTGGCAATGACGTGTTACCTTACTGACCAACAAGTGAATCTGCTTTCTCTTTAGTTGCAGAAAGTGTGCTAAAGAAGGATGAACATCAACTAAAAGACAAGAGATTGTCCAGACACTACCTACTGAAAGTAACCCCTTACTGTGAAAACGTAAGCTCATTCATAATTCACCTACTTGTGCTTCCATTGCTGTGTTAACTGTTACTTAACCTCTCTGATTCAAAATTCTAGGTCTTCAGCTCTGTCACGTCTGTCCTCAACTTGTCTGTTTTCAAAGACCAGTTTGTTTTAGAAGATCTGTTACAAGAATTTAAAAAGAAGAGCACCACGTTGAGCTTCGGTCCTTTGCAATCCAACGGGCATATTTCTGTTCAGGGGTCGTTTCCAGCAATCAAATTGCTAAGAGACTTTCTCTTACTAAAAGCAAAATCCCTTCCGGAGAAGGACAAAGGAGAAGAAAGTGAATCCCATCAGAGACCAAGGAGGAGGCTACAGCAACACAGACTGACCCCGGAGACGAGTAATTTCACTCATGATGCAGATGGGGAAAAACAGGTGGTTGTTCTTGACACAGATGTATATCGCTACATGAAGTGCTTCTTTTCCAGGACATTCCTAGTAAATGATGTTGTAATTTCTGACACCACTGATGGTGATATAACTACAGTGTGTATCGAGAATGCTGGAAGTAGGTCTGATGCTGGACAGGTATTAAGAGTCAAAGAGAAGATTGAAAATGAGTCTAGAAAACTCCATGATGCTTTACGTAAAGAAAGGATCTACTTTGAGAAGCACACCAGAGATGAAAAGTGGAGGTGTAAATGGGTGTGTGAAAGTCTAAAACCCCATTACCCTTACGTTTTGATCATTCCTTATGATACTCACATTGATGTGATAGGAAATTCTTCTGAGATTTTTGAATTTACAAAGAAAATGAGCAATAAGATTCAGAGCCTGTTTCAGACCAGGTAGAAAGTTAGCACTCATGTTTTTTACACGTTGTTCTCATGTCTCTACTGGTGCACAACCTGTGCACCTCTGTGTCTCTGCAGCTCTGTCACATGCCTCCCACTCACAGGCTGGGAAGTCTGCACATGAGGGTGAACGAGCCCATTGCCCCCAGATACCAAATTAAGTTCGGAATAGGAAACAAATGGTCTCTGTATCTCTTGTGAGCTTAGAGACAGAAGAAGTTAGGCCTCTCCTGTCGAGATACAGCCACCTTTTCCTTTTGTTAGCTGTGTTCTCGGCACAGAACGCTCATTCTGTCTTGCTGTCAGAGAGCATATGATGAGAAAAGAGGATTTTTTTAGAGTTCTCATTAACATACGAAGTCAGATTGACAAAGCTGGGTGAGCCAAGCTGAAATACAGCTCCTTTGTGCACGGAGATGACCACTGAGAACAGGAATGGTGGCCTTTTTCTGTTGCCTTTATCCGCAGAAGGAGGTTCTCATCACAGATGTGTGAAGATACAGCTTTGACACTTGAGGGGACGGAGTGCTTGTTACATTTTCAGGCTTGTCATGTCCTGAGAAAGACCTTAGAAGATGACGTTGGAAGTTCTTGACGGTAGAAAGCAAGGGAGTTTGTTTTCATAGGAGCAGTAACGTGGGTTTTTTCCAGCTGTTACAGTATCTGCAGCATCGCTTGACCGCATGTTATTTAAACAGAGTATATCCAGTGTTTTGATGCAAAAATCTAGGGGCGTTTACGCGTCTGAATCAGATTCTGTTTACGCAAATCCTTTTTTTTATCCATTACAAGGGTCCAAATGCCTGTCCTAATTTAGGCTTTTTATAACAGCTATTTAGAAAATAACTTTTATTTTGTGATATCAGCATGTTCAGAATTCTTTGTCCAAACAGAGAGAGCACCGGCTCTTTTGTCTTAGGTGCGAGAAAAGTGTTACGTTTTTATGCCATTAAAGAAATTAGTCATACAAAATATCATATCCGTGTTTTTTAACCAAACCCCAGACTTTTGGTTGGAAGCCCAAACCTAAAGCCTAAGAAATGCTTGAGGCATTTTTCTTGTCATGACCGATTATCCACTGCAGTTACTCCAACGAAAGATAACGTCGTTAAACCGGTGCCAGTGCTGGGTTATTAAAATAGACCGCCAAAGTGGGAAGATGATGAGCTTAAGTACTTTGATGAATTGGAAGCAGGGGGGGAGTGGTATTTAAAGGCTTAATCTCTTCCAAGTTCCCCTGTAGCCAGTAGACTCACCAAGGGGGTCCAGAGGTGGGGCTGAACACAGTCAGGCTGTGGAAGACCCCCTCTTCTGCTCGCCGCGGAGCGCAGGCAGCCCTCCAGCCCTGGCCTGTTTCGGGTTCTCTCCATAGAGCTTAAGCAAAGATAGGAAGCGTTTCAACCTTATAAAAGAGAAAATCCTCTAGGAAGGATAATCCTTTAATGAAATTAGTGTGCTTTTCTAGTGTCCGGATCGGTCTTCCTTTCTCTTTTCTGAAGAGCCTCAGTTTTTTCCTGATTTACAGCATTAGTGTTTCCTATTCGCTTCAATAAATGTCTAGGGCTAGGCTGGTAAACCAGTGGCGCTGGTGCCGCTTTGAATCCTGACTGGTAACTACTGGCTGAGTGTCGCTTTCTGAGTCAAGTTTGACAACACAACAGTTTGCAGCACTGGTACAGGTGACACTGGGGTCTCGCTGCCTGGCAAGCCAGTCATTTTTACTGAACAACTTTCAGTCAACAACTGCAAATCTTGAAAACATCACAGTTGGATAAGATTTTATTCGTGAATCCTGGTTCAGTGGTAACAGCTCCTGATTCGTTTGCCCAACGCCCCTTTGCCACCACGTCCTTGGCAGCGCTCGGCTGCCGTGCGGGGGCCGTTTCTCACCCGCCAGCCGGCATTGTCTCATTGTTTCCCGGCGCTCTCCCATCTGCTGTCCCTGGTCTCACACCAAGGACGTCATTTCTTTAGACAAAGAGAGCTTTGCGCTGGCTGTTTTGTGTTTATGGAGCGCCTAGTAAATAGCGATCTGGGCCCGGGTGGATTAATAAGTAGTAGCTATTGTTAGGCTCCAGGCTTTCTGTGGCTACATTTTCATGTCAGATTTGCAGCAGCCTTGACCAGGAACACCCTGCCTTTGTCACCTTTGATGGTTCCTTGTAGCTGTGCAAGAGCAGGGCTGCACAGCCTCTTTACTAAGTGATAGTAGGGAGACTGTTGCATCTACGGCCCGTGGCTGACTGAGCTGCTCTGAGATTTAACCCCACAGAGGAACGTGCTTTCTGTAGCAGGGAAAAAAAGCTGTGATCCACCAGGACAGACTAGTGTGTGCTGTAAAAATACAAACAGCATTTCAGCAGAATAACATCACAAGTGAAGCACGTACTTGATCCTTCCTTCGGGATGCAGATACCATGGAAAACCATCCCTGGAGGTATTTAAGGGACATGTGGATGTGGTGTTTAGGGACATGGTTTAGTGGTGGACTTGGCAGTGGCAGGTTCAAAGTTGAACTTGATCTTCAAGTTCTTTTCCAACCTAAATGATTCTGTGATGGTGTGTTTAGCAAAAGAGAAAGTCCTGTTTTGTCATTAGCATGAATACTTAATTAGAACAAAACAATTCAAGTCTGGTGAGAGACATGCCAGCTCTCATTCTCACCATTATTTTTACGGCAAGCAAAGCACTGCTGTATCTATCAAACTCCACTTCACCAAGGTATTTAGTGTCTGTGTGTATTGGAAGATACCCAGGAAACCATATCCGATGTCTTCCTAGATATAAACCATCGCTTCTGACTCACTATGCTCAGCATCGGGTTTGCACTTTGAACTGAGAATTTGCTCATGGGACCTCGACAAAATATTTGTCCTTCTTGCTGTGCCGACACTCACTGCCCTTCGCGGGAGGGGATACATAACAGTGCGTGCTGTAAAAATACAAAGCCTAATTTGGACTTAAGGCACTTTTGACAAGGCCTAAATAGGTAAATAGATAGATAAATAAGGTCACAAATAACAGAATCTGAACCCAATTCCTGACAGCACCCTGCTACGCTCAGTGGGGTAAACACCATTTTCTGTCAGCTGAAAACCTGAGGATACGAGGGACAATTCCACATCCTGAAGCAGGAAAACAGACAGTTGGGAGGCAAAAGACAGGAGTGGATGTGAGACGTGGACGGAGACAGAAGGACTTACTGGAGTCCTTTCACACTCGCTGGCACAAAGCGCTGCCTGGCATGGCAAAGGCAGGACAAAGCCTCCTTTACTCCCCATTGCACCTGTGCAACTCATTATGCAAAACAAAAGGTGTATTCAGTTCCCACGAGAAGGAGGTCATTCCGTTAGGGAAAAAATCGCTGTCATCAAAACCGCCGTTGCCACCTTTGGGTTGCACTGGTACGTTCTCTGTGCAGTTGTTAAAAAAGCCATGCCATGTCTCCCGAAAGATTGCAATGCCAGAGTGATGTTTTCTTACGGAAGAAGCACACGCTACTTTTGGGAGCCATGTGTCTTAAAAAACACCCTTTAAAAAACGTGCAGGAAAAATAAAGAGCGTTACTAGCAAACAACTCGTTGTTTTAAGGCAACTTTTAGGCTTACATCTTCATCCGGCCACACTGGAGACTCAGGAGCATAAAACGCAGATGCAAGCAGACCCCTCATCAGCCGAGGGTGAGCTGGGGGCGGCCGGAGGGTCCATACCTGCAGCCCGCTGGGGTCGGATGGGGACGTTGTCCCACCAGCAGAGAGGAGATGCACTTGGCAGCGTGTGTATCCGGAGGAGCTGCTGCTCTCGCTTGGCTCCGGCTCAGCTGTCGGGAGGCTCCCATAAACAAACACACACGTTCCCGCTTTGTTGAACATCTTGGGCAAGAGAACAGCAGCTGTAGAGCAGGGCCAAGCAAACGCTGGGGAAATTCCTGCTCCATCGCGCAACATTTCTGTGGTGACTTCTTCCCTCGCATGGAGTGGGGCTGGTGGGTGTTTACGGGATACGTGGCTTCTATCCAATTTAATTCGAAATAGCTCATTTCTTCTCCTTTGGGCTTTTACCCTTCAATCTGCCGCGGTTACCGGTAAAAGACCTTTTCCATCCCTCTCTTTTAAACCCAGAGCATGGTGATCACAGGTGGATACTTCACCATTTTCACCTACTGTTAGAGAGTGGGGATCTTCCCTGATTTCTGCAGCAGGCTGTGTGAAGATAACCACACAACTTGGCTAAGAGAAAAGAATAATTAAGGATTAATTTGAATTATGATTAAAAATACCCCAAAACACCAGCAACAGAAAAGCCGAGTCAAAACTGCACAGCAGTTCAGAATTGACAGAGCCTGGTCTGGTTGTACTTCCTTTTTCTGAAGCTATGGAGCTGCAGAACATCTGCTGGAAAACAAATCCCTTTTTCTGCCTCGCCTACACAGCTTTCCTTTGTCTCCTGACACCCATTAGTGACTTTTAAAGACGTCACCTAAAAGTAACTCCGTTAAGAAGAAATGCTACCTCCAACGGCAGCAACCACTGCTGCGGGCGCGTTGCATTAAAGCCATTTTTCAGGTGGGTTTCCCTACTCGTTACTGCTACTCCTTTTGTAACAGGAGGAGTACGGATCGGGAACAGCGACACAGAGTACTTCAACAACAACAAAAAAAGCTGTACAAAATGCTGGAAAAACAAAGTTCTGTTATCTTTCTACAGGTGAAAGCATTTCATACTCCTTAAATTTCTGACGCGGCAGAGGAGGAGGCGCGCCGCGTGCCGAGTGCGGTACGTGCAGATGGCAGTGCTGTCGCTTGGACCGAGTCGCACATGGAAGGGTGGATTTACTCCAAGGTAGAAGCTGTGGCTGACAGTCACAACTCATCCCCAGTCAAGCTATAAGCCGCAGGCTGCACGCAGTGCGTATGGAGCCGCACACCCGAGCCGAGCTCTAGGACCAGCTTGATGTTTCCCGGCAAGCTCAAGGATAGCAGGATATGGAGATGGTCCATATCAGGTCAGGTCACACAGCACTGGTGTGATCTGCTCCCCGGGCTGGACACGAGGATTTGAGCAGGGGCCACCTCCTCCAGCGCGTTAACCAGCTGGACTTTGTCCCATCCCACTTTTCCTGCCATAAACATGAGGAGCACAAGAGGGAGCCAGATGCTTTGCAGCTGAAATCCCAACGCCTCGGCTGGGGTCCTGCCCGGCTGGACCCGGCGGAAGGAGGAGACGCCAGAAGCTCTGTCCCTTGGCTGGTGGAAGCAGAGCTCAGGTCACGTTTGCCTGGAGCAGATGCTGGCAGTGGCCCCTTCTAGTCTCTGATCGCTCAGATGAGATGCTCTTACATCACCTTCTTTCAGGTTATATAAAAACGGGTAAGGAAATTGAGCACTTACTGATTTCCCACAGAAATTATGGAATTGACCAGAAGCCCGAGCGCTGCCGTAGTTAATCCCTCGTTAAACACCATTGCTTCAGCCTGCAGAGCCCCGAACCAGGCAAGTGCAATGCGGCACCATGGCAGATCACCTTGGTGTGCACGCGAGCTGAGGATGACCATGGTTACCAGAAGGAAGAGCAGGCAACCCTCAGCAGTTCTGCTCTCCGGGGGTGATGCTCCCCGCTAACCCCCATCCCTCAGAGGTGAGGACCTGCCGTGGAAAGCTGTGCTTGGATCCCAGCTTATCTCCCTGCTCTTGGGCTAGTATCATAATAAAAGCAGCACCTTGCCTTGGTGTTGCAGAGATGTGCCCTGCCTGGCCTGCCCATGGGGAGTTACCTTGCAGAAACTTGCCATTTTTACCACCGTCTGGGCACTTCTGTTTATTAGAGGATAGCTTTTGTGCAGATACAGACACTTCTTAGCAACTGGGGAGTTTTAATGCACATAGTAAACACCACTGAGAGCGCTTTTCCCCCTCCCTCTTAAGTTATAGGAACACTTCCCCCATGAGTTAAGGGATTTGGCATTTCTCTCAGGCATACTTTACATTTTCCAAACTTTCTGAATAACACATTGCGAGAGTTAAGCATCTGCACTGCCAAACCAAATGAGAGAAGAAACGATTTTGCAGGCTCATTAATGCCTAGCACTGACAGGCCTGGAGGGGCTGCGATTTTATTTACATAGGGTAGAGACAGGCCTTTAGGGGAGTGCGGGTGTTATTTACATAGAGAAGAGCTGTTCCTGGAGGAGTGGGGTCTCATTTAGATGGAAAAGGGACAGGAACTGGGAGCAGAGTCTTACACAGACACGGTATTACCTGCGCTTCCAAAAACACACTTACAAGCATGGCCATAAATGCTGGTCTTGGTAGCAGCTGGAGTATTTTTCCCCACACGTGGAGCTGTTAAAGTTCAGCTGCATCAACTATCCCACTACTAGCAGAGCCCCCCAGAGCAGAGAAAGGTGAATTAGCTACAGAGAAAAGAAAAAACAAACTTGATGATGGAAAGATTAAGAAAACTCACAAAATAACTGTAGTTATTATAAATACTGTTATCAGCCCTCCCCCCAAGCTCTCCTGAGTTCAAACCCAAAATAACTGTATTTATCTAGTTGTTGGCTCGATGTTATTTGCAGAGCTATCCCCCTGCCCCCCCCCCCCCATCACTGCTCTCCAATGTGCCTAACCAACATGCTCTGAGGTTACCCCACCACACTGCAGCCTGCCCACACCTCCCACCTCCCCTCGGTCCCTCTCCCCAACCAATGAGATCTGGTCTTCACCACCCCAGAGTCATCCTCCCAGCCTCCCAGAGAGCTGATGATTAATTGAAGCCAGCTGCTTGGCTCCCTCTCCTTCTTCCCACACCACTTTGCATTCCTATTAAAGCACACGCACCGCCCCAGAGCTGTGCTTAGTTTTCTGGAGCATGCAGCAGTGATGCTGCAGGAATCAGGCCAGCTTTCACACCACCCCTCCTCTCCGTGGGCTGTGGCTGTTTGGGTACCAGACATTCACAGTGGTGAGCTCGGTGTGTGTAATGTCATCAGCCTCAAAGCTGCAGAAGGTATTTAAAATCTTGCTGTTTTGGAGTCTGTGTTACTTTTTTTTAGCTTTTTTTTTTGTTATGTTCTCAAGTTTTTTTTAATGTGGGTAACCTTGAAGAGCCTCCAGACTTGCAGTACTGCTGTAGGAATCACATATTGAATACCTAATAAAACATAAGATCCTCAAGAATGATATTTATCTTACCAAAACTTAGATTTGCAGTATTAAGGTGGTTGCTGAAACTAACTTTATAGTTGTTGGGGATAGTCAGCCTACTCTGAAGGATAACTTATCCTCCTTTGGAACAAGCTAAGTACAAGTACTTGCTACAGATAGCATCACAGTGTCTAGTGAACAGCACAGATAAAAAATTTTAGATAGCTCTCGATTCTTGCTGTTTATTTTTAGGTAAGTCTTTTGCCTCTACTTACCATCTTGTGGTGTTGCCCAGTTGAGAATGCAGAGGAAGGCACTGAAGGGCTGGCTTTGCCTCTCCTGCAAGAGCCCTTGCCTAGCCTTGCTTGCAAAATGCATCCACTGTCACCAAAGTCGGAGGGTAAAGCAGTCCTTGTGCTTCCAGTTTCCATGCCGTGTGTTTGCTGGGACCATGGACTGGTTAACATGTCTGCTGGCCTAGTGTTTCCTCAAGTTCCCCAGTACTTAGAGATACAACAAACCCCTTGCACATCTAGCAGATGTCTTTCAGCTTTTGGGCAAGTATTCCAGGTATAGAGCCATAGGTGAGGCATGGTTTAGTTTCCTGAGCATTTTGGCTGCCTGGAGCCTGCAATTGCCCTGGTATCTGATACAGACCTTCCGGTCCAGTGTTTGTGGTCCTGTTTTGCTCACTGCATGCTAAGAGTGCCACCCAGCAAAAATGTTAAGCGTGGCAGAGGCTTTGGGAGAGCTGTGCTTGGTTTGCTTGGCACCTCTGCTATCCACCCTTGAGTTCTTAACGTCGTGTCAACTGACATTGCTGCTGCTGCTTCTGTGTCAGCCATCGCCAAGGCACATCCATCACCACTCCCAGGCTTTGCACAAATACAAACAGAAGTAAATAAATACCTTGGGTCACAGCACTAAAAGAGTTAAGAAAATGTTCTTACCCAGGGCAGAGCCTATTGCAACTTGTAAACACTTGCCTTCTAGTTCCAGGTGGTAATTAAAACAGCTTCCCCCTTCCCCAAGTCAGGATGACATCAAGAGGCTGACAATTTCCTGGAGAAAACAGCTGTGGTTCCAGTAATGAGCCTTGAGATCAGCAAAATATGATGCCTGAGCACAGTTGTAGCTGCAGCTCTGGCATGTGAGACCCAAAGACCCTTCAATAATTCTTACTGGAGTTTTGTAGAGGCCTTCATTTTTTCATTCTGTTGTTATTCCAACTTGGAAAAGTCTGCTCATCACACTGTGAAAGTTTTCCTTTTAAATAGTTACTCTGGGCTGTTGTTAATTCAATCAGGTAGTGGTGACATGTGGAATGGGCTCTGTCAGGAGAGGGAAAATTTTGCCCAGAGAAGCTGTGGGTGCCTCATCCCTGGCAGTGTCCAAGGCCAGGCTGGATGAGGCTGGGAGCAACCTGGGCTAGTGGAGGGTGTCCCTGTCCATGGCAGGGGGTGGCACTGGTGGGGCTTTAAGGTCACTTCCCACCCAAACCATTCTGTGATTCTATGGAATCAGGGCAAGTTAACCAAAGCAGGGAGGGGAAAAGCACAGAGCAGTGTGTTTCTGACGTTCTGGAAGAAATATACTTTTTATTTCATCCAGTTCAATGAAACATATGTGTTTTTTCTGCCAGATGAGTTAATTTTTGCAGGTCTGAAGCTGGCATGAGAGTTTGAGAAATGGTTTCATTCCCTTCACGTGGCATATTCACATTTTCACAAATTACTTGGCAAATAACTGGTGTTCTTTAATAGGGAGGCGGGGCAAAATAAAGCAAAATTGTCAAATATTGCTGCTAAGTGGCATTTGCAGATTCTCCACAACCATACAACAGCTAAACGCTTACACATAAAATGGTGATGTTCATTCATCTTAATGGTTACATCAGTCAGGAGATATTACTAGCCCTGCTATTGGGCTGCGTGAACCTGGTTTGCTTATTTAACGTTGCTAACGGATAGTTGATGAATTGTATTCTGCACTGAATTTGTATTTGAATTTGTGTTGTATGTATAGGCGTGGCTGGAGCATGGTCACAGCAGCAGATGAGGAGCAAGCGTACCTCCTTCCCAACTCCAGACTGCTGCTGAGGTCAGCCCAAATTTCCCATCACCATGACAAGAGCTGGGACTCATCTCCTGTCTCGGGATGGGTGGGTTTTCGTGGGCACCCAGGGCAGACCACGAGGCCGCGCAGGGCTGTGTCCAATACAGGGAAAGTTAGCAGATTGATTTGAAAAGGGTCTGCCTGTCTCATGGGCCAGCGGCTCGCTGCTGGCTTGTGCCAGTCCAGGCTGTGCCGTGATGGGGTGTGTCTCCCAAAAGGGTGCAGATTGTCAGGGATGCAGATGGTTCCCAAAAGCAAGGTGGTTTTATGTGAATACTCAGAGCTTGGCCATGCTCAGACAGGCAGGAAAACTCTTCTGCTTTCTTTTTTCTCCAAGGGTGATTGACTGGGCACCTCCAGTACTTCCCGCACTCCCCTGGGAGACTTCTCTTGAAATCACCTTCATCCCCCCTGTTTTTTGGTGCATTTATCAGTAGTTTCCCACTGCCTACATGCTGGAGGAGCCAAACTCCCTTGGCTCAAGCTGATCTGCTGCCTAGAGGAGGTTCAGGAGGGACTGAGTTTTGCTGTCGCAGGTTGGGTAGAGATCTGACCTCAGGCTGCCCGTTTGCAGCAGATTTGCAAAGGCAGAGGCACTCAGTGATGGCAGATTTTATATCAACTGCTCTTGGTGTGGGCATCGCTCCTGAGTCATGCACCGAGGCTGTGCTCCGGTTCACCGCTGCTCAGGAAACCAGCTGTACGTGCTCCACGTAACACCGTGTTTCCATAGGTTACCAAAGGGAAGGCTCTCTTCTTCTGGATGAGATTCAACCACAGCTGTTTGAATCCTTTGGGAAAGCATGGCAGGGAAAGCTCGCTCTCGTTGTGTTAAAAATGAGTATTTTCACTATCTAGACAGAAGCCTTCAATCTCCAGGGCCATCAGTCTGTACCCCTGACAAAGACTGAATGAAAGGCAAAACATAATTACTTACATATTACTCCACCTGACATCTTAAATATTAAGACATCTATCTAGCCTAAAATCATTCATATAAATGTGTTTGTGGCACCTTAGGCTTAGGAAATTTTGAGTAGATGAAGCGATAATGTTCTTCGGTTCATTTGGGCTCCTGGTATAATATGATTTGGTTTTCCTTGGATGCAAGGGGTTTGCTACAGCCTCACACTGTGAAGTTTTAGTTCCACCTGCCATGAACTTTACACTCTTTCTGTTTGCCTCTGGTGATATTTTTCCATGATAGTCCAGCCCATTAACGTGAAATTTGAGGCAAGGCATCCGTTTTTTGAAAAGTAAACGTTATGTAAAAAGAGTATAAATGTCATGTGTTTTCATAACTGTCAAAGTATTGTAATTTCTTTGTTATTTTATGGATTGAAAAATTGAGGCAAAGAGGGCAAATGCTTGCCTGAGGCTACGCATTCAATAGCAGAATAAAAATTGACAATAACACACTAAGGTCAGGCCAGAGAAATATTAACACTCCGCCAGCCTCAAGCATTCAGGAAGCACGGACACGAGACCCCGTGCCATGGTTATGTCCCTAAAGCCCTCCATGTTGAGTTCTCGGTCTTTTGGAAGTTCATTTTTCCAGCCCTTTCACTGAAAAGCAGATTAAAAAGCCTCCAAATGAAAAAAAATGAAAATTGTGAAGATAACGACTGCTGAAAATCTCACGTATTTGTAGGAATCGAAGTTGGTGGCGTAAGAAAGAGCAGGGGATAAATTGTGGCTCACGATAATGTTGCGAGAGCCAGCAAGCTGTGTTTATGCTGGTGTTGAAGCTGAGCGTGAGCAGGGGGGACATTTGGGGACCAATTCACCAGGTGCTGAATTTGCACGTTCGCATTTGGACTTTTCCTGTTCCTCTGTACTCAGCCCCGTGCTTTTGCAGCTTGTGCTTTGGGCAGTTCACGGGGCTGGAAAATACTTTCTGCAAATTGTGTAACTTGAAAAGAAATGAAGGATTTTGAAAACGTCTCCCAAGCCAAAGAAGTAAAACTGACTTGGCAAGCAACGCTTCTTTTTGTTTAGGGAAAGGAACTGCTGTGTCTGACATGGTCCCTTGTGAAAATGTGGTTTTATGCGGTATGTTGTATATGCCATTCCCAAAAGCTGCATATTTTGTAGCCAAATCACAGAGCGTGCCAGTTTATTTTGTGTAACAAACCGTATTCATGCTCTTCTTTGCCTGAAAAAAAGAATTAACTCCAAAAAAAGAAAACGCGGGAATTGAATGTAAGAAATGGAGGTGTGAAAACTTAGGGACATGGGAATAATTAGAAGTATTTTACTGCCCACTGGTAGGTAAAGTGAAGTACACTTCAAACATACACTGTTTAAATTACCTCTGCAGCCGTCGGCGGTTTCGCGGTGCCTTGCTCCCACGGCAGCTGCGCGGAGCTCGTTACGTCGGCTTCTCGTGACGCTGGATGCGGGGGATTTGTTCATCTTCCCGACAGCGTAAAAACAGGCTAGCCCGTGCGATAATGAGATCCCCTGGCATTTTGGGAGGGAGCAGCTGCAGCCCTGGGATCCTGGAGCATCGCAGCTTCTTTAAATCTGGATTTCAGCAGTTGCTCACCTTGTGAATGGGGTGTGGAGGTTATAAGGTTATAAAGGGGATGGGCCCTCGGCAGGGGTGGGTGGTTGTACGTCTGTCTGGATACTGGTAAGAACTGCATCGTAGGGTCTGGAGCAATAGTGGGGAAATTGGTCTTGGCCCATCTCAGCTCTATAATGTCACTTTTTAAACTTTTCTTTTGATTAAGAAGAAATTCTTCCCGGAGAGTGTGAGGAGACCCTGGGACAGGTTGCCCAGAGAAGCTGTGGATGCCCCATCCCTGGGAGTGCCCAAGGCCAGGCTGGATGAGGCTTGGAGCAACCTGGGCTATGGAAGGTGTCCCTGCCCATGGCAGGGAGTGGGATTGGGTGGACTTTCAGGTCCCTGTCAATCTAAACTGTTCTATAATTAGCTGGCAGTTAATTATGTAACTGATAGACTCTGACTCTTGGCTCCTTCCGCGTTGGGATTGGTGGTGCTATAGGACTTTGCAGGTGGGAGGCAGAAGGATGGATAGACACCCCTGGGACACCATGTCCTCTGGGTATCATTCCTGGTGCCCTTCCCAGTATGATCTCCCAGGGCTTTGGGCCCCCCTATACACAGCTTTACAAAGCCTGGTGATAGTGAGCTCATGTATAAAGCCAAGAAACAAATTTTTTCCCATCAGGAAGTGCTAGAAAACAACATTAATAGCACTTCCCAGGTTTGTTAGCTCCTTTCTTTCATCTTTGGCAATAAACAGCTCATTAAACAAATCAAAGGAGGTTTTTATGAGGCTGCCTTCATCCCGTCAGCTGCATTTCACCCAGAGGCGTGTGCAGCATGTCCCCGCCAAGGTGCTGCCGGTATCCTGCAAGCGACAGGGCTGGCACAGGGAAGGGAACCCCAGACCTCGTGCCTGTGAATGTGCACTTCAGCTGAGTAACTTCAGGAGTGGGGTTTCCAGCAGGTCCCATGGTTATGCTCAGGTACAACCAGCTGGCCTGTTTCTCCTGCGTTTGTCCGGATGTATCCGTTTTCATTGCCTGCACTGCCAACGAGAGTGGCGAGTGGCTTGCAAGATGCCTTCTTGGGGCAAGAGCCCCATGAAACGCAGAAGGGGGGGTCCCTGCTAGCAGCAGTAAAGGAAAACGTGTGTTGCTATTCCCCATCTCGAGTTACCGTTGTCCCGTGCAGGAAGCGCTGGTCCGCGGCTGATCTTATACGCCATATGTTCCGCGGTAAATGCTGTAACAGCGGCACAAAAGGGTGTGTTTATGTTGTAACTGTTTTGTTTTTATTGTTCTTCAAGGTTTATTTTGAGAGGGGTTTTTTAGTTCTTTTATTTAATAAGGCATTTCTATTTTCCTCTGTGGTGCTTACCTTTAGAGCTGAAGCTGTTAACCGCAGCCAGGTATTTGGCAGCGATGCATCATTTTATACTCACACAAAGATCATTAGCGTTGACCTAGAGATCGTTAGCATGTTAATGAATCATGGGACGTGTATGCTCCGGTAAGCACAGCCTCAGTTCAGTCCTAAGGAACCCAAAGAGCTCTACAAGTCCTGGGTACTGCTTGCTAATGCCAGAGCACGGCTCGTCCCAGAGCACATGGTGGGTGGAGGCATCTGGGGGGATTCTAGCTTGTGGCACTCCTCACCTATAACACCGTACGGTCACCCGTAGGACTGCTGTGAAGGAGTGGAAGCCCTGTGAGTTTGCACAAGTAACTTGATGCTCCCCACATGCAGAAATTCCCCCTGGATGTGCCAAGGGAGGACTCTGCTGAGCCATGGGGTGAGGAGCCAGTTCTGCCACCCCTTATGGGGTTGGGATTCCCAGATCCCAGGGAAGAATCACAGAGTAGAGATGGCATAGCATCCTGCTGGTGCACGAAACCATGGCAACACCGGTTTAAGCATTTCTGGGTTGTTTAATTTGGCCTAAACGCTTTACAGGCATTTTTCCTTCAGCTGTTCTTGTATATTTATTTTTATGTGGATTTTAATAGGCCAGTCTGAGTGAGATTTTTGTCCCTCCCTGCAATTGCCCCTGAAAGGCAGCCTTACGATTAGACGTTTCTCACTTCAGAGTGTCAGATCACTTTCATGGCGTTTTTTTAACCTTTGAAATCTGACTAAAAAAGCTCAGACTAAGACAGGGGCCTTGGCTGGTGCTAATGGCGGGGAGGACTTGATGCTTCATTTTTGTGGGAGGCTGGAGGTTCCCTTCCCTTAAGCACAGCAAAGCTGGTGTAAAGCTCAAGTCAACTAATTGTCACTATTAAAGGAAGAACAAGAAAGCTCAGACAGCTAATAGTGGAGATGTTTTCTGACTTCTGCAGAGGAACACTTTTTTTTAAGATTACCCTCAAGAACGACCATTTAATTTCAAATTTAATGACTTTTCACCATACCCAATTCTGCCATTTCCAAGTACATTAGCTGCATGATCTCCAGATTGCTGGAAAGATGTCATCAGGTACCAGACAATGTCAGACATAAAAGCTTAATAAGCGATATGCTTTACATTTTTTTTTGGTGCAATCGAATATAAAAGCTTCCACTCAGTTAAAATTACCAGAGGTAATTTCAACACAGCTGTCAAGTCTTTTTCCTAGAAATGGAAGTTTTTCCTAATGTGCTTTTACTGAGATTGAGGGAAGTCATTCCTGATGTAATTTCTTTGTAGACAGGTATTATTGGAGAGGAGGGAGACTGACATTTTGCTGAGAAGGTATTTCTCGGGCTGTCCTTAGCCGTATGCTGCTGGAGATGCTCCCCTGGTGCAGACTGGGGTAGATTTAACACTGATATCTGGGTTTGAACATGTGGGGCTGAGCACTAAGGTGACCCGGGGCATGGAGAAACACTGTTAAATGCTTAGAAGATCTTTTTTCCCTGCAGAGGTGGGACAGCAAGGAGCTGAAATGCCTGCCTGAGATGGTCACAGAGGTGGCCTGGAGCACTCCCAAAGCTGCCTTTTGAAGGCAAAGGAGTTATCAGTGGGACCTGTACTGTAATCTTAGCATCGTTTAGGTTGGAAAAGACCTGTAAGCCCATCGAGTCCAACCACTAACCCACCACTGCCCAACCCACCACTAACCCATGTCCCTGAGCACCTCGTCCACACAGCTCTTAAGTATCTCCCGGGGTGGTGACTCCACCACCTCCCTGGGCAGCCCCTCCCAATGCCTGACAGCCCTCAAACCCAGGTTTGCCATGGGGTGTGGTGGAGGAAGGGCTGAGCCCCTTTGATTCTTTTTGTCTGTAGATACAGGATGTCAGTGCTTTCAGCTCTTCCTGATTATGGCTTGCAGAGTCAGGCATGGGAAGAATGCCATCAGTGCTCAGTTTGGGATAACAGGAAAATGCTTGTCTCCGTGTTAACAGCTGAGCCTGTAATGCTCCCTCAGCCCTGACAAAAACAGATGCTTAACCCAAAGTACTTTGCTTAAGTACTTGGCTGGACTGGGGCCTTATTGGTATTGACTTTTAAATCAGATGATGTGCCAATCTGAGGGCCATTCAGCTGCCATTGTGGCCTCCAAAAGGCCTTTCCTTTGGAAGGGCTGTGGCCCTTTGAGAAGCTGATGGACTTTTAAAGTCTACTGTTGAACGTTGCAGGCTGTGCAAAGGTCTCTTTGAGCCCCAAGTTTTGTTTCAAGCACAGTAATAGATGCTTCATCTCCAAATGCTTGTCCCACTGCTCTAAAGAAGAGGGGATAAAACATATATTTGGAGTAGTTTTGCCTATGGGGAACCTCTTTGGACTGCCATGTCCCAAAAGCTTGGAGGGGACAGGGATCTGGGGACTGCAGGTGACCACTGGGGAAAGCTGGCACACCACTGGGGTCAGCTCTTGAACCCCAAAACTTGTAGGTTTGGGGCAAGGCTCTTATCCTCAGCACTGGCTTGGCATCACAAGCTGAAGGAGGGGGAAAGGAGTGATGAATGGTCCAGGGGGTCTCTGTGCTTAGAGTGATGTAATGTGCCCCACGTCCCCTTCCCAAGGTGTCAGTGTCTTTGCATGCTGTGAGAAACCACCCCACAGTGTGACAAGGGCTATCTGACGGCTGTGGATTTAATGGGTAGATGATGCATGTCTTGTCCATGGGGGAGCCTTAGGGAGAAGGGACATCCAGCTCTTCGAGGGGCTGAAACCTCAGTAGCACATTTAGGGCAGCGTGTAGCCCATGGGAGCCACCGAGGTGAGGACACAGCATCTTTGTAGACCGCTTTGTGCTCTGCAGCTTTCCAGAGCTGGCTGTTCCCTCTGCTTGGATGTCATTGAAGGTTTCTGTGACAGTGTGTTCCAGGAACCTGTATTCCAGCTCAGTTGTGACATAGATGTATTGCTCTAATGGGCCAAGTGTTCGCTTAAGGTTTGATAATACTCATCCACACATCTTCTAATTCCTTCCAAAGCGTGGATGCTTGCATTCATCTTCCTTTTTTTCCAAAGAGTAATCAGGCCATGTGGTTTTCCCAGGTTGTCAGGGAACTCAGCAATCTATGTAATCACATCTTTCATCAAATTAGATCTCATTTTCCCTGCTTGGCTCCTTTGAGATCAGGCTGGCAGCGATGGGAATTGTCCTTTCTCAGTTGCACAGGAGAGCACTCGGGTGCTGCTCCTCTGCCCAACCCCACATTTCATCTGCAGTTTCTAAGCCCTTGACCTAAGCTTCAGTCTGGTGGAGGAAATCTCTGGCTTCTCCAAAAGCTTCTGCATCTATCCCTTATTTAAATGGTCCTTTTTTGCAGTGCTGCCTTAACCATTGCTCCCAGTCCTGCAGCAGACGCTCTGTGGGCTTGCAACCCAGCACAACCCACGTGCACCACAGGGACTGCGTTACTGCCTAGCTGAGCCCATCACCAATAGCCAGGATGAAGTCATTCTGCTTTTTATTTCATTGTTACAAGCCCATAACCAGCTCTTAGGTCAAACAGAGTATTTTTCTCTAAATGGTTGTAAGCATTAGCAGAATGCACTTTAGAAGCAAGAGAGAAGAGTGAAAAAATACAAACCCAGGCCTTTGTCCCCATTGCAGGAAAGGTCCTACTCCATTGCTGCACCTTGTTCCCTTTATGAGACCCCTAAACAGAAAGGGTAAAGCAGAAAACTCTTCAAAATACAATGCTTACGCACCATTGGGAGCAAGAAAGTAAAATCCTGGGTATGCTCTGACCTACAGTTTGGGGACAGAGGGATGGGGGAAAGAAGATAAAACTTAATTACAACAAACAGCGTTTTCCCATACGGCTCGGTCCAAGGAGCACATAACCGTACCCAGGCGTGCAGCCTGGCTTTCCCCTCTAACCCCGGGTCCTTATTTTCTGCCATCTGAGGGCTCTGGTGTGCCTCCAGCTCTAAGCGCACAAGGTACCCATGCTGCCTCCCAAATAGATCTTCCTCGGCTTTTTCGCTGAAAAGGACTTCCCAAGGAAAGCAGAGCTGCATCTCCACAGTGAGTGATGGAGCTGGTAGCGGAAGAGCTGACCTCGAGGGTAGAGGCTCACACACCGGGACCCAAGGCTCCTGCCCACGTGAAAAGCAGGGGCAGGGGGAAAAGGCGTTACAGGGATTTCAGTTTTGATCTCACCAGCAATCCTTTGAACTGAATGTAATAAGCGAACCGGGTACCAGTGTCTGACAGAAGGATATTGCTAGTTGTTAATATTTTATGCATAGTTTCAGTGTAACTAAGATTGTTTCTCTCACCTCCCTTCTAGAGAATAACCCCAAAGCTGCCAGCAGGAAACCCAACATATCTTTAATTCGAACCCTTGCAGGATAAACATTCAAAAAAAATGGGTTAAGATCTGAGTTATGATTGTTTTTTTAAAACGAGGGAAGTAGGGAACACAAGTTCATGGTGCAGGAGCAGAGCATTGTCCCTTGCGTACGCCTGCCACGTGGCCTATTGATGGTAAATGCAAGCTAGCTATTAAGCTTATCTCCTAGCTGCTAAATATAGAAACAAATGCATATATACTGTCACATGGCGAATGCGTGGGATTTTTACGGTTTGACAAAAAAATGACATATCTGAGGATTCAAAATTCCAGTTTTGTTCTACACATTGCTTTAAAGTTTTCTTTTTTCCCAGTGTTTTAAGCATCTCTTTCTCCTGCAGTTGAGAAAATCCCAGTAGACAATTGATGGAATCAACACTCTGGAAACCGAAATAGTGGGCACAGCATAATTCTGCTCCCTTTTGTTTTGGAGAACTGTTTCTTGTTTTTGTTAAGGAGAAGGTTCACAAACACTTATGCCAGCATAACATCAGGAGAGGTATGAAAAAAAAAGAGCATGAATATAGACTCTCCGTATATCTAAAATCGCAAGGGTGTCCAAAACAAAAGAAAAACTTAATGGGGAGGTAAATGTAATGGAGAGGAAAAGTCTTGACAAGGTGAATGGGTTTCTATAACTCAGCTCTGTGAGTTAGAGCTTAAGAATGGGTTATTGAAAGGCCACAGGAAAAAACAGCCCTTGAAAATTCATCAGATTTAGGACATATAGGAAGTCAACGTGAAAACAAATGGTGTTTTCAATACAATCTTGTTGGACCTTAAAAAAGAGAGGATTTCAGAAATTGGAAGCATTTGAATTGTAGTTTTGTCTAAAAAAAAAAATTCAATAATTCCAAATATAGCAAAAGGAAAATATATGTAAATGTGCTTTGGAAAAGTCCTAGGAAACGGAAAGGAGGAAGAAAGATGGAGGGAATGGGAAAAGTGCAAGTAAGAGATGTCAGAGAGCAGATGGAGCTGAGGATCACTCTAACAAGATTAATGGTGATTAGACAATAGAGCAGAAATCTCATTTATTGGGCACTGACCTTTGAACTGAGGTTGTCAGAGGCTGAAGCAGAGGATAATTGCCTTTGAAGACTTTGCTTTGGAGCAATAGCTGGGTGATGTGTAAGGGTGGGATTCTTCTACCCTCACTGGTTCCCGGCATCCCAGGAGAGGAGGGAGCAGGGATGAGTTAAAATAAGTGCTGTGTCTTGAAGATAGTGCCTCTGGGTAAGCTGTGGCAGGGCAGAGGAGAGGGCTCGTGTCTGTGCCAGGAGATGACACGGCTTTGTTTTTTAAACAAAAGGAAACTCCTTCAGCCCTGACTCCTGGCACGACAGTATATTATATCAATGTTGGGGTGAAACGAGTAGAAGAGAATATACTTAGGTATTTGGACTCCAGAACATCCTCCTATTTTTTCACTTTGAAACTGGTGGTGTATGAAATTAAAGTATTGAGGTGGATGGGCAGCTCATCTATGGGCGAAGATGCACCAGTGAGTTTTGGAATATTTTCTGATACGATTTTCCATCATGATAGGATGCAGAACCTTCTAATTTCCTTGGGTTGTCTTTTCTCCTTTCTTGTTTTTCCTTTCATCCTCAAGTTTTTTTGCCAGAGCATATTAACGTATCTCACTGTCAGGTGCCGTGGAGCTGAGGGTGCTGCGTGCCGGCTCGGTGCCGAGAGGATAATAAACTCAGTTTAATGCTAAAGCTTTTACTGCTGGGGAAAACACAGATATTACAATACAGAAGGTCCAAGATTTGTTTATTCAAGAGAAGTTAAACTGCTCATTTATGTAAAAAAATAGCGTACAAGGAATAATGATCAACTGTTGTAATGGAAAATGGGTTAATTATGCAGCAGAGAAAAATAGACCTGTGCACAGAGAGCAGGAGGATATAGGTATACTAATAGATTTTTACCATTTCAGTATTTTATTATTCCATGAAACATGACTACATTGAGTTACGTTGACTCATGTTGAATTAATTATTAATACAATACCCAAAAGCTTTTGATGAACCGATTAAATTTTCAGCAGATACTTATCATTTCCTGCCACAGGCTTGGAGCAGGTAGGACTGGGAGAAAAAAGCCACGGCAGGACTGAAGTTTGGACCAGGAATCACACAAAAGCTGACCAAAACCTCACCTATTTGACCAAGTAGCAGAAGAAAGGTCTCTTCCTGGGTGCAGAGAGAGCAGAGATGCACTAGTCCCAGGCCTCCACACTAGAAGCACAAGCAAAGTCTCATCAGGTCTTACAGTGTTATTCTGATTTTCTGCCTTTGCAGGTGATAGATGTATAGTGATTACAGTACAAATCACTTCCAAGAATATGCACGTCATCCCATCAAAGCTATTGTTAACCTGAAAGTGAAACCTTTTAGGAAAATATTAGCTTGTTTTCAGAAAATCAGCTACAACTGAGGAGTGGGGAGCTGGCAGTTTTGCAAGTCGTAGTAAAGCTGAAAATTGTGCTGTGGGCATAGACCAAATCTCAGGGCATGTAAAATAGATAATTAGAAACTCTCGGCCCTTGTGGAAATCTGATTTTACAAGGAGTTACTGGGACTTTAAAAATTGGAACTACTGGGGAAGTTCAGCAGCCTACTTTAGTATAATATAGGATAAAAATACGTGCAAGGCTGGAGGAGAGGGATTAGTGCATGTATATGAGATGCTGGAGGAGAACACCAATTACTGGGAAATTACATTTTCCGGGAGACTAAAGTAATCTTTTTACCCATATTGCAAACATATTATAAATGTGCTTTGAAATATTATGACTTCAAAAAGTGCATTTAAAGAGTAAAAATCCCACAGTATCAGGAGCGCTTCCTTCATGTTTTTGCACATCCGTCACAACATAACAGCAGCAGTCACTGCACCTAATTTCTCCTTAAAAACAAGAAATGAGAACGATGAAATGACCAGGGTTGGGTTGGAAAACCAGGAACAGGTGGGAAAGAGAAGAATTTAGCCAGCTTTAAAGGGAATCTGGAGTGATAGGTTGTAAATATTGTATTTAATAATTAAGGGGAACATTCTGTAAATGGGGAAGTGATGCCAGGATCAGCCAAATTGCCACTTTGAGAGCAGAAACCTGGAGGAGTAAGCTTGGTGAGCAGGAGACATGGATTACAGGAGCCACGAGGAGCAAGGCTTGCAAGCGGAAAGCAAATCAACAAATTCTGGGCAGGATCTTTGCTGCCTGAAAACTTCAGTGTATTTTGTTCCTCCTGCAACACTTTACTGATGATTTTTATTAACTAAAATAAACTGGAGTTTACCTAGTCTCGGTAAGCAGTGCTTGCTCTTCCATCTTAATAGCTTGCTCCAAATCTTGACCTCATTCCCTTTCTGGCAGGGGCTTGCAGGCGGCTGCCCGCCACCCCAAGTGATGTTCGGTACAAATGCAGTTGCTGAGCAACCAGGCAACCTCCCTACAGCACAATTTTGGCACATAATCTGCAATTTGTGTGAAACCGAGACAGAAAGGCAGAAAAGCGGTTGCCCTGCTGCATAGCACATATAGCAGGAGGTTGTAGCACAGGTGGACTTTGGGGGAGTCCAATTCAGAGCTTGACCATGGTCTTCCCAATTCCTCCTGGGATAATATAAAATCAAAGAGTCACGGACTGGTTTGGGTTGGAAGGGAACTGAAAGCCCTCCCAGCCCCACCCCCCTGCCATGGACAGGGACACCCTCCACTAGACCAGGTTGCTCCAAGCCTCATCCAGCCTGGCCTTGGACACTGCCAGGGATGGGGCACCCACAGCTTCTCTGGGCAACCTGTCCCAGTGCCCCCCACCCTCTGCGGGAAGAATTCCTTCCTGATGTCCCATCTCAATCTCCCTCTTTCTGTTTAAACCCGTTACCCCTTGTCCTGTCACTACAGGCCCTTGGAAAATATCCCTTGAATGGGGAGGAGGTGGGTGCACGCTCCCATCTGCTGCACCACATGGTGACCTGTTCAGCTCCGGCACTTGGAATGCCCTTGCTCCAGCCAAGCTGTAAATTACTGAAAGGGTAAACTTTATGGGAAGGAATGTGCGAACTATTAAATAGCTTTTGGGGATATAAACCAGAGCGAAACTGAAGCTTCTGACTGCTGAGAGCATGGCTTGCCACAGGGTGTTTCTTCCTGTGAACATGATACAATGAGAAGAGTGGTTTCCCTCCGGTGACAAGTTACTTGATATGACAAGAAGAAAGATTAAACGAACAGCTGTACAGAAAAAAAATATATTAATGCTTTTGTGCTATAGGAACATGGACTCTCGCTCTGAGTATTTGGGACTGATATTTGCATGGGCACTGGTTTTTACTGTATTTGGGGTTAAAGATTTGGGGATCTGTAAATGAAGTGGTGCAGGGTCTTATTCTAGGTGAAACCCAGAGCCTGAACTCCTCCTGGGACAGCAGGTACAGGGTGGTTGTACATTGTGGCAACGGTTTGGTTTTTTTTAACATTGCTGATTTAATTTAGGGAGAGGAGATGGCATAGCAAGCAGTAAGTCACAGCAGTGACCTGTCCTGGCTGGCAGTGTCCCAGGGAAGTGCCACAGTGCCTCTTGGATGGGATGATGTCTCCAAAGCCATGCAGCTCTGGGTGCAAGCATTGGAGCATGTGGAGGAATGAAAAGAGCCCTGGAGTTGTAGCCCCTCTTAATGGTCTTGGATGCAGACGAGGCTGCTTTGCCAGCAGAGCAGGCAGCTATCACATCAGTGCACATTTGACATCTACAGGAAAAAAGAAACCCATCATTCTTGTATGGTCTTCAGTGCAATTTGCATAGGGCTAAAACCTGCCATTTCTGTGAAGTTAATGGTTACAGTTTTGAAATTGATCTTGTACCTCAGGGAACTTCCAAAAGTGCCCTGTGCCCATGCCCTGCCAACCTGGTCTCCTGGGAGCTACATGTCCTTCCAAAGCTGTTCCTCCTGCCAATTTAAGTGGCTGCAAACATCTCCGGCTGGGACTGCACATTGATCTTTCTCTTAATTTACCATGGTCTAATTAGTATGAGAAAAATGTGAAGAGGAGGAACTCATTGCTGTGCCAGGGGAGGGGAGCAGAGCTGGGCACGAGCTCTGTGCACGTAAAAACATGCTCAGGGAGCTTGGGAGGCTCCAAATTAAAGCACCGCTGAGTTTTTCCAAAGCACTCTGCTAAGAAGGTCCCAGCTCTGTATAAAATCTTTAAATATTAATCGGGATACGGCCGGCAATGCAGGTGTCTTCCTCCTCTCTCTTCCCATGCCGCTCTCATGAGGTTGTTGGCTGTTCCCATGCTTTCCTCCTCCGACTCGCTGAATGTTTCATACAGACTGATTCAGCTGGGAGGTCTGCAGGAGATGTGCCTGCGCATAGAGTAAAACTCCAGAGTTAGGGAAAGAGAAGACCTTACTTCAAAGGCCTGTTTGGTTCTTGACGGCTCTGCGGGGGGGGAGCACTTGGAGCAGTGCCCTGGGGATGCTCCTAGTGACCATAGCACAGGATAAAGGAAAACGCTGTAGCTGCATCTAATGAAGCTGATCCTCTATATAAAGAAATTATATTTTCACTAGTCAGAGAGACTGAACACCAACACTCGTGTAATTCTGCTCTTTCTGACCACAGAGGATTAATCCCAGGGATGGATGTTTTGGGAGCTGGGATCAGTGCAACGGGAGTGGCAGGGAACATGCTGCCAACCAGTGTAGTCGGAGTGATGGGCAGGAAGGTTTGCTCCGGGCAGGTAAAAGTGTTGTTTACACCCTTTTCATCAAAGCAGAGAATCCTTGTTAATCCCCCTGGGTGCATCCCATACAAATTTGTTGCACAATAACATTGTATAAGGATTTTTTAGGATTAATCTGTCTGGGTCACGCTCTGTGTCTGGTAGGAGAGAAAGTTCTACTCTCTGTAACAGTGAATGAAAATAATGTATTAATCTGGCACTGATGTGTGGATTACATGTTGGCATTTCCCCCAGAAAAGGGGCATCACCTAAACTGAGTATCAGTATATCCACCCATAAATTATTAGCACTGCAGACCAGAAGGGCCTGTGCCCCACTGTGAAGGAATTTCCCATCCCACCCACCCCAGTCCTCCACATTTTGGCTCAGCACCCCATATTATCACTGTTGGACCAAATCACACACTTGAGGAGGAACAAGGTCCCTTTGAGGTTTGAAACCTGGGTAGCTGATTCATGAGTCCTATGCCCCCCCGCTCAGGTGCATCCTGGTGCCTGTCCTGAGGACCTCTCTTCCCTGTGCTGCTCTGGGAGAGATGTGGCCACGTGCCTCAGTGGGACCCAGGTGTCCCGCTCTGGACATGGAGACACCAGATATCCTGCTGAGAGGTTTTTCTGCTCAGCTTGTGCACAGCCCAGGGGAGCAGCTCGAAGTGTGGGTTAACTCGTGGTGTGCCTGGGGAGCAGCGTTTCATTTCACATGCACAGATGAGAAGAAACACGTCACATCTGACATTGAGGAAAAAGGGAGGAAAATGCTTTCCTTAGGTTAAAAGAAATATCATTAAAGCGTTTAAAAAAAATCTTTCTGTTCCCTGCTTGTTTCGACAATGTTAATTGCTTTTTTCCATATTTTTTCCCAGAAATGTTAATTATCTGCAAAACACTTTCTGCAGGAGTCATTTTGGTTTTGAGAAAGCTGCAGAAACTCTGCTCGAGGCTGATATTTGAGCATGCTTGAGTCCCACATGGGGAGAGTACCAGGGAGAGATGGATTCCAGATGTTTGCAGCTGTCACGTGGTAACAGTTAATTTTATAAGTAATAGAGTTCCTTGAGTATCTGATTTTGGCAGCAATCTCTGCTTTTGTCTGAAGAGATACTGAGCAGGAAGTTAGAAAGTACAAGACAAAGGGGTATTTTTAGCTAACTCAGCTGTGAAACTGCACAGAGAGGCAGGATCGGAGGAGTGGGACTGGGACACGCCGAGAGCATTCGTTCAGGTTCCTGCTGGTTGGGCCAGAAAATAAGCGCTCCCTTTCCTTTGCAATCTGCCCCGTCTTCCAGCAGCAAGCCTTGTGCCATGAGCTGTACCTAGACCAGCCCTTGGAGAAGTTACTCTCCATGAATTTCCCTCACCCTTTCCTGGTCCTGCCTGTGGGTGCACCAAGACCACTGGAAGGTCCCTGCCATCATTCCCAGCGCCATCCATTTGTTATTGTTCCTATCCCAAAGTGATGTCTTTGGAGAACAGGGCTCGTTCGGTGCAGGACCCTTTCCTGAGATGAAAACCAGCTCGTTTGCAGGGCTTGGCTGGGAATGTGCTGGTCTCTTGACTCCTTGGGGTGCAGCACTTCCCCAAACCGACAGGGGGATCATGCCTAGGTGGCTTTCACCATTTAGTCTTGTGGCTGAGCCTAGACTCAGACCTAGTACTGGTAAGCTGCTGTCCACAAACAGATTTTTCTTGCTCTTTTTAAAGACTTATTTGCCTGTGTTTGAACGGTGGAATCACAGACTGGTTTGAGTTGGAAGGGACCTTAAAGCCCTCCCAGTGCCACCCCCTGCCATGGGCAGGGACACCTTCCACTAGCCCAGGTTGCTCCAAGCCTCATCCAGCCTGGCCTTGGACACTCCCAGGGATGGGGCAGCCACAGCTTTTCTGGGCAACCTGTCCCAGTGCTCCCCAGCCTCTGCGGGAAGAATTCCTTCCTGATGGCCCATCTCAATCTCCCTCTTTCCGTTTAAACCCGTTACCCCTTGTCCTGTTGCTACAGGCCCTTTGACAAGCTCTGACCCTGCATATGAGCATGCAGGAATAAGTCACAGGGGCAGTTCTGCTTTGCTTTGTTTGAATAATAGCAGAGATTTTTCTTTGGAGCAGGCAGTAATTAGCTGGAAAGGAAGATATATGCACCCGCACATGTATAGACAGAGGGCATTTAAAACATGATTTAGCAACATTTCTATACGTGCCTGCAGTCTTTGCTTATGTTACAAATAGCCGGTCCCCGGCCTCTGCTGTGATGTCTAAGAAGGTTAATAGCTGCTCTGTAAGTACCTTGTGTAACCTGCCCTCTAAGCAATGCAGACCATTTTCCCGAGCTCCCAAGCATCCCCATCAGTACAGCGCAGCATCGATCCTTGGGTATCACCTCCCCCGTGCCCAGTGAAATATCTGCAACGTGTCCTGCCTGCGCATCCACTGGGCTGAGGCTGTTCGTGTGCCGGGAGAGGAGAGGGAAGGATTTTTCTCGTGCAGGCACAGGACACTGGGTACCACCAGGGTTTTGGCTTCATTGCAGATAATGCTGCTCGGGTCAAGAGCATGGGGTTACCTGGATTTATGGTAAATCCTCTGAAAAGGCATCGGAGAAATGAAGTGGCAGCAGAAACACACTTCGTAGAAATGGAGCTTGTAGGAATGATGGAGGTTTTCTGGAAAATGCCTGTTAAGTGAACAAATCTGCCCTCTGCAATTCCTGTAATGTTATCTATAATAGAGAAGATTTAAAAGGAAAAAAAAAATCAATTATTTGACAAAGAAATAAATGTGGGGAATAATATTTGCTCAATATATAATTTGCTTGAATGGAATGCATTTTTTTCAGGGCCAAGGCATTAAAAATACATTAAAATATTTCAATATCAATAGAATGAAGAGGTTTTTAAATTTTCCCAAATCGCAAATTCGTAACATCATTTGCATAGGAACTTCTTTGGAGCTCTTTGATTAATATTGTAATTAAATGTACATAAAAGGCACAAGAAGTGTCTAGAAAATGAATGGATAAAGTGGAACTCTAGAAAGGAAAAATGTGAATTACGGGTAAGGGCAGACATTGCAGCAATCTGTTTGTCAAGAGGGAATTGCTCTTCACAGCACATTTTTAGCCAGACCATCCTGAAGTTTAATAAGCTTTGGAGCCGCCTTCATCCTCCCAGTTAAGCAGGATTTTGAGAAACTTCACTGCTAGGTGGCTTTGGGTAAGATTGGTCCTAGCCAGTGCTATTTCCCCTGCTTTTGGTAATACGAATAAATGCCAGTGATGTAAAGGCTGCAAAACCTGGTTCCGAAACACCTGATATATGGAAACGTGAGTGGTGATTTTGTGCCTCAATAGAATGTAAACTTTCCCATCACTTGTCTGTGGAAAGATGAGCCAGATCTGCTTTTTGGATTCATGTAGCTGTATTGCCCCGATGGCTGCTGAGTATGAAAAGGAGTAGCAGTGTTTTATCGGAGCGGAGAACGGCTCTGTGCACAGAGGTGACATTTTTATGTAATCCCTTCAAAGGCAGAAGAGTTCCTCAGCCACAGCCTTCACTAGACCTCTGGTAAGTGGTGTGTACCGGTGGGGAATACAGCCTCTGAGCATCCCTGCCACTCCATCCCGCCTGCTGCGTTGTGTGACAAATATAAAACACAACCAGGGTTCTGGGAATTGCGGTTGGTTTGCGTTCTACGTATGTATTTTTGAAATAGCCGTATGGGAAGGGTGTTCTGCTGTGGAACAGCGTGCGTCTGAGCCAGGACTGCAGGTGTAGGAGAGGAGTTAGAACAGACCCAATCCTATTGCTTGCCTCTCGTTGTGGTCCCAGCACAGAAACTGATTGCAAACCCCTGGTGAGAGGGGTAAGGGCCAGGAGGCAGCGTGAGCTCTTGCTGAGAGCAGTGGTGATGCTGATCTATTCCTTTGAGTGGCAGGGCAGTGCTCAGGCACTGCTCTCCCAGCGTAGTGTCACCCACTGCTGGAGCTGCTCGCCAAGCACCTTGTGTCACAGTAGCACCTTCCATATCATGGAATGTTTTAGGTGGGAAAGGACATCAAAGCCCATCCTGTTCCACGCCCCTGCCATGGGCAGGGACACCTTCCACTAGACCAGGTTGCTCCAAGCCTCATCCAGCCTGGCCTTGGACACTGCCAGGGATGGGGCACCCACAGCTTCTCTGAGCAACCTGTCTCAGTGCTCCCCACCCTCTCCAGGACAGATTTTTTCCCGATACCCAATCTCAATCTCTCTCTGTCAGTTTAAGCCCGTTACCCCTTGTCCTGTCACTCCCTGCCCTTGGAAAAGTCCCCCCCCAGCTTTCTTGTAGCCCCCCAGGCACTGGAAGGGGCTCTAAGGTCTCCCTGGAGCCTTCTCTCCTGCAGGCTGAACCCCCCAACTCTTCCAGCCTGTTGCCATGGCAGAGGGGCTTCAGCCCTCGGAGCATCTCCGTGGCCTCCTCTGGACTCGCTCCAACCGGTCTGTGTCCTTTTGATGTTGGGGGTCCCAGAGCTGGATACAAAAATCTAGGTGGGGTAACTACCATCATGGTAGCACCTCGCATGGTGGTGGCACCTCCCATTGCAGTAGCATCCTCCATGGCACAGTCTCACCAAGCAACGTGGGCAAAGGCAAGGCCATTTATGCAAACAGCATCGTAAAGTACGTAAGGTTGGGTGGAAGATGCTTTCAGATATAGAAGTAGCACTGAATTTAGCTCCCCACACAAGGGTTTTACTTGTAAAAGAATTTATTCAACCTGAAAATTATTTCTTTGCTTATACTGCCTGTGATGGCCTTGAGGGAATAAGTACAACTAGGAGGTAAAGACAAGAGACAAAATAAAGTGTGCATGTAAAAAATACATAAACCAATGAATAACATAGAGGATGTCAACTTGATTTTCAGAGATTGCTGTAATGTTTCTGTCCCAAGACATTTGGGGAAGGGGAAGACAAAGTGAGAAACAAGCTTTGGGGTATTTTTGCTGTCACCTAGTTAAAGGAATTGATTTATGATATGCATTTGAACTAGATGGGGCTAGTTTTATTTCACGTTAGATAAAGCATGTTTTTACAGATACCAGGAAGAGATAAAACAGATAAGGAAAAGCTCTGCTTAATATTTTCTTTTTTTCTTTTTTATGTGCTAGAATGAGAGAGAATTAGGTGAGCAGGGACACAAAGTAATTAAAATGGGAAGAAAAAGGAGTTTTCTTTAGAATAAAATCTAGTAACCTGAGGACTAACTAGCCATCTGATGTTATGAAGATGAAGCTGGCCCTCATGTGAATAACTAGAGTATCATGTACATCGGTAAGCAGCTGAAAATGGATAGCACGCTCCATGCTTCAGAACATATACACCTGTATGCCTGTACATCTAAGCGTGTATATCTGTATATCACTGGATGTCCAAGTACCTTCCACAGATGTGCTGTTGCTTTATTACCCATCCTGTGGGCTTAACATGAGCTGCTAAAACATGAGTGTAAGCTATTGGGAAGACCCATATCGGCTACAACGTAAAGCGTTGAAAACCACCTAGATGATGGGCTGGCTCGTTGTCTGGGTATTATGGGAAAACTGCAGCTTAATACACTGGGAATAACCATGTGAAACCAACCTTCTGTGCCTACTTTAATTCATTCTTGTGAAAGAGGTGGAAGATCCCCGGCACCTGCGACTTGGGGCTGCAAGGGACCCACAGCTTGGTGGCTGGTTGGGCTCTCCCAGCCCTCCCAGTAAGGCTCTGGCCTCACTGGAGGTGATACACCCACAGATCAGATGCTCCAGTGGAGTCTTCTGGGTGAGTTTTGGGGGAATTGACTCTGTATAATGGATTTCAATCATCTGATGCTTCAGCGTAACGGATCACACTGGAGCAGATAAAAGCAAGTGGCATCTTTCCAACACACCATGCTCAAGGGAGGGAGTTGTGTGTTTTAAACTGCTGATTTTTTAATTTCTATTTTTTTCTGCACTGGAGGGCAAGCTTTGGAAATGCTTTCTGGTGCACATGTCAATGATCTATCGCAACAGCCTCAAGAACCTGCAACAACGTCACACTAACACGTTATCCGTGTTTTATCACTTTTGAGCACCACAACAAAATAACTACGAGGAAACCAGACCAAAAAAATGCACCCAGTTAAAATCCCTGCAAGAGTTTGCCTGTGCAGACAAGGTCACATTTTGGGTGTGGATTAGGAAAATTCAAACACAAAACCTGCTCATCGTGTTCAGCTTTTTTGCCCGTGAGGACAGGAGCAGAAATGTCATTAGTTTTCTCCGTGGTGGGACCAGCAACCTCTCGGCTGGGGGGTGCACAGGGGCACGGTCAGAGCCTGCTGCAATCACACCTTGACCACGCCAAACAACCCACATCAGGGCAGGATGAGGACCATGCACGTCATCCGGGGTTGCTTCCAGCACCGTGCAGGCAGTGGTGTGAAATGGGGATATGAATCCCAGGGATTTTGGAGGTTGTAATGTGAAATCCTGGCGTTAAACCGGGACAGGATTGGGTCCCATGCACCGAATCTGAACCTGTGCCACGATAGCATGCAGCAGTTTTGTATAAATAAACGCAGAGCGTGGCAAATGGCAGAGTTCCCTGTGGATCTGCTGTTTCAGATGCGGGCAGTTCAGGTACAATGCTGAAAAGGCTATAAACGCTATTTTCTTCAGCCTTTCCTTTCCTGCAAGGCTGATGAGCAGTCAATGCTCTCAACAGCTCCTCCAGCTCTTGCTCATGGCTCCGGCTGAGCGAAGAGCACACACATCTGCTGACCCTTCACTGTCCCACCATCCGGCATCCTGGCAGTAGCATGTCCTTTCAATCTCCAGGTGGAAAAATAAGTCCGGTGTCAGCAGAGATACGTGGCGGCAGTGGACGGTCACTCTCGGCCATGGATGGCTCCTACCACGTTCAGGTGGGGACACAGTCCTCTCTTCTTGTTATCACTAATAACCTCCTATGTGACACCAGGTTCCAGAAATTCTATGTGTTTACTGAAAAAAATGATTGGTTGATGAGTAGAGCGTAGAAAGAGGGCAGAAGGGTGATGGCATATCAATACTTTATAAGGTTAGAAAACCCATAATGATTATCTAGTCTGAACTCCTGTGTAGAACATGCCTGGGGACTTTTCTATTTCAACTGAAGCTTTAGGTTTTGAAAGAAAAAAAATACCTCTCCAAATCAGAAGATTTTTCAATGGTTGTTTCAGTGGTTAATAACCTACACCACTAAAAATGTGCTTTTAATTCAAACCCGAATTTGAATCTTGCAGGCAGTGGGTTGCGCGTACTTTCATCTGCCTGACCAGGGAGCCCTCTATTATCACATTTAAATTCCAGAAGTAATTAGAGGCTGTGAGCGAATCCTCTCTTAACCTTCTTTTCGTTAAGGAAAACAAATTGAGTTCCTGGCATCTTTCATTATCAGGCAAGCTTCTCTGTCATCCCCGTGGCTCTCCTCTGAAAATACTCCAATTTAACGATTTCCATCGCAGCCGGTGGATGTTGCCTTTCTATCTTTTGTATCCAGGGGGTCCTGACGATGGAAAAATCAGTTCAGAGTAATTCCTGTTGAAAACAAAGAAGTAGAAAGTTTCTCACTGCAAGATGTTTTTTATGTTATTCTGGTAGATTTTGTTATACGACTGGCTGGAAACAGCGATGTTGGCAAACGGGTGATTTGAGCACGGAATCGTGGAATCTTTTAGGCTGGAAAAGACCTTTGAGATCGCCAAGTCCAACCGTTCCCCCAGCACTGCCCAGCCCACCACTGACCCATGTCCCTGAGCGCCTCGTCCACACGGCTCTGACACCCCTCCCGGGATGGGGACTCCCCCCTCCCTGGGCAGCCCCTTCCAGTGCCTGACAGCCCTTTCTGGGAAGGAATTTCCCCAATATCCAACCTAACCCTCCCCTGGCACAACTAACCTCACAGTGGGAGATGCCCACTGCATGCAGGAGGCTGCAGGGGAGCGGGGGATCCCCACACTGAATCTCTGAGCTGTGGCACAGGACCAAAGCTGCTGCTCAGGGTCAGTATTGCAGGGTGGGAATAACCTGCAGTCATGCACAGAAGGTCCTGAGAAATCTCCCATTTCCTTGACTCTGAATCCTGTGTTGTGGCAAAACAACCACATAGAGAAATGGAAAAGGTGAAAGCTGAGAGCCAGTGCAGCAGGTATGAATGAGGAATAATCCAATGTGTAACTATTGGGGCTGCAGTAGCCAGCACGGAAGGTCGTGGTGGGTGTACTTCAAGGACACGTAGGACTACATGGTAAAACCTGTACGCATTATGCTGATGAATGCAGCTTTGTCCAAAGCCCAGAAGCTGATGTTCTCGGTGCAGCACTGGTCTGGTTGCCCTTGGCATGGCCAGGCTGGATGAGTCTTGGAGCAACCTGGGCTAGTGGAGGGTGTCCCTGCCCATGGCAGGGGGTGGCACTGGGGGCCTTTAAGGTCCCTGCCAACCCGAACCATTCTGTGATTCTATGACATCAGGTTTTCAAAGTATCACCTGCACAGGGTGCTGGGGACCGGCAGTGTTAATGTTAATGGGCTGGGAAAATGAGCCTGGGGAAGAAAGGCTTGGCTCTCTGCTAAGGGAACTCAGTTTGGTGAAAAGTAAGGCTGAGAAGCAAACCCACTCATTGTCTGGGTAGGGCTGTTTAGGCACCGTGGCGTGTGTCCAGCCGGAGTGCCAGTACACACCGGGGACAGCCCTGCCACCTCCACCTGCCAAACCCATCGCTGTCCCCCGCATGACAACAGACCCAGCTCCTGCACAATGCACGTGCCTGTGCAGCCACCAGCCCTGCCATTCGGGGGTTGTTATTACCGGGAAAAGATGAGGCTCTGCCTCGTGTCACCTACCGCGCTTGTGGAAGTCACACATCCGAGGTCACACGTGTTTGCACTGGGGAGAGATTGATTTATAAATCAGTCGAGGGAAAATATTCCTCTGTGATGTGATACGCTGTGTCGTGCACGGAGGAAATACAACGTCAGCCAGCCCCAGGCTTGTGCATCGTTGTCATAGAGACCCCACAGTCGCGGCTCTCTCGGGGAGCTATAGGGATACAGGTATATAATTCACACCACGGATCGCAACGGCACGTCGAGTTGTTTGGGTTCATGCAGGAGGAAAGCTGGGAACTCGCTTGTCATGTAAAATGGAGATGATGCTATTAAACCCCACACTGACTAAAAGTAAGGAAAAGGAGGCATTAAAATGAAAATGCAGTCTCTCAAATTTGCTTTGATATGAAGATACACGCAGGGTTTTGATTGTGGTTCTTTCATCCCAGCAGTAATCGCCACAGACGCAGGGATACATCGGGAATTTTGGAGCCTCTGGTACAGCTCCGTAGCACACTGGGACTACGTGGGTTTAGGCCAAATGGAGGTAGGGCCTTTATGTTTATGCTGGAAAATTAATGAGAATGTTTGAAAGGGTAAACTTTACATCCCACAGACCTGCCTGCGGAGTTTTCCACCCGGGCATCTGCCTTGGAAAAGTGTGGGGGGGTGTGTCACGGGGCTGCTTGGGCAGCCGCAGGAGGGATGTGACCACCCTCACTCCTTTTGCAGAAGCACAGCAGGTGTAAGACTGATGTATTCAGGTGGAGCCACCTTGGATTTTAGGTGCTGGGCATTAGGCACCCTTTTCTTCCGTCCCAGTGCTAAGTACCACTGAAGATTTTGGGAAAGGCAGCTGCTAGTGCTAGATTTTGCAAGCAGAGCCTCGCCCTCAAATAGAGACATGAGTTTTACAACATCGGCTGGCCAAGGGGAATGCAAGTGGAAAATAATGAAAAATGAGATATTACATTTTCATCTGTCATCAGTTCTACAATCTCCATCCCAGGAAAAGGGCTTTAGAGAGTTAAGCAACGTGAAGAAGTAGACGGCAGGGAAAAAAAGAAGCAATCTCTGCCCTTGGGTGCTGAACTAGAGATGGCGGCAGACCCCACCGAGGAATCGTTGCATGTTTTGTGGGTGTTTGTCTAGGATTATGATTTGGTTACCCCAGGAACTCATCAGGAAAGAGGATGTTCTGCGGGGGCTCAAAGTCCTGAGTGGAAAAAAGAAAGAAAAGATGGAATCTGGAGCTAATTCATGGGCCAGCCTGGCTGGCAGAGAGCTGGGTGTGCTGGGCATGGGGACAAGGAGGGAATTCGGGGGTGGTTGAAAGGCTGAAGCTGAAAGTGTGCTTTGCCAAGAGGTCTGATGGAGGCGGCGTGAGCAGATGCTGGCCAGCACTGTCACTGCACTAGGGCTTTCCTGGAGGCTTAAGGAAATTTTGGGGAGCAGGCACGATTTTGCAGGATCCATGCAACCCATCACTGCCAGTAAAACAAGCTTGCCTGCCTCCTTTTGAACAGAGTGGAAACACCTTGGAAAAGGAATTTGATGGGAAGCAAAGGGAGAAGGAGGAAGGGTAGAGGGGCCCCCAGTCCTCGTGTCTCTCCACAGCAGCTCAGGCATTTATTTATCCTCCTGCACTGGAGATTTATCCTTCTGGCTGGAGATTATTCTGCCTCTCACGAGGAGACCCCCAGTTACTGCAGGTCTTTGGGGAGGACCCCAAAACCAGAGCCACAGGGAAGCCACCGCCACCCAGCGAGGAGCAGCTACAAGGTTGCATTAGGGAAACGGGAGGACAGTCAGACCAGCTGTGCTGGGTCTAAAAGGAGGGAGAAAAATTAAAACGTAAGATCCACCCAGAATCGCGAAGAAACGAAGAGAAAATTTGGCGTTGAAGAAGAGAAAGCAGAAAAAGCGTAGAGAAGAATAAAGTTTCACATTTGCAGTAGTGCAAAAAATGCATTTATTCACATTCCAGTGTGAATGATGCAGATATTTATGAAGTGATTTATTGATGTTCCTGTCTGTCGCCAGATGAGGTACCTGCAGTAAGGAGGCTTCAATGCCTGAGCTTGAAGTGAACGCAACGCTTCGAAATCTGTGGGAGATAACGTCTTAGCGAGCTGCTTGAAAGTCCTCATAAACTGAGACGCGTAACATTATTTATATAGTACATATTGGGACAGCGTGTTATAGCAGAGTTTATAATAATTTATTAGGGGAGAAAAAAGCTATCTCTATTAATAATTGATTCATTATAAATAATGTACTAAGAAATGCTCCTTTGATTTAAAGCCCATGCTGTTAATGTATGCTAAATTCTGGTGTATTTGACGGCAATAAATCCAGGGAAGCCTCACACATTTCCATCCCGTACCTCACTCAAGCTCGCAAACCACGGAGGGCAGGTGGAAACCTCGCTGAAAATGATGCTTTTTATGGGAAACGTGGGTTACGGAGCAGAAAGGTGCGGTGCCAACGAGACCTGCAGAAACCAAAGGGTTCCTGTTTTCACACTATTCAGAAAAGGTGCGATTTGCAGCGGAAAAGGTTCACCGGCATCGCCCCCTTAGAAATTGCCGTACTTGTGTGTTTACAGACATAGAAAGATTTTTAATAGCTGAAACTCCAGCACCTCTTGCTTCTCCCTTTTACTGGCGTGTATGTTCAACGTTGATATTATCAGGATAAGGCAGAAATGAATGAGAGAATGTGAGAAAGTGCGTTACACTTTTCCAGACGCTTCCTGAAAGCAGCTTTCTCATAAAAACTGATACTTTCAACATTACAGATCTCTGGATATGCCAGTAAATATTGACAGAAATTTGTCAGCAGAGATTATGAGTCAGCTCTGGTCTCGAATTTACAAAGCAACTTTTCATTCATTTATTAAAAAAAAAAAAAAGATAATAATCCCCGTTAGTCTATAAAGCACAGGCTCGGCGCAAGCTGCAAGAGCAGATGGAGTGATTTAATGCCTTTAAACTGTTGGACTGGTGACAGGTAGGACGCGGCGTCGGAGCAGAACCCTCCATCTGCTACACACGTACCTTCGCAGCACGGTGATAGCACAGGACTGCGGGACCTTTCTGGGGGCCGAGTGTGTTGGAAGAGCAAAGGCCGTGGGTCGTGGCCCACAGGAATCAAGAGAAAACTACGTCGAGCAGCAGGACTGGGTCGCAGTTAGTAAGAAAAGGCGTATTTTGTGACCGAGCTCTGTCATGTGTCCTGGTGTCACGGAACAAAGTAGACTTAGGTGTTGAAAGGACACAAAAATGTCTTCTTCTGGCTTTTCCTTCTTTTGCCCAAAGACTGGCTGGGATCTAACAAACACATCCCTGCTGCTGGCTGTAATGTGTTAGCTTAAGAAACTGGGATGCTCAATTTTTAGGAGACGCCCAGTGTAAAAGAGTTTCATTACTTAAAGCGGCATTTTAAAACCATCTGACTAAATCCCCTTCTTTTCCCAGCCTTCAGTCTCCTGTGATATTACAGTGTAACTTTCCTTCCCAGTCTTCCAGGGCTGACAAGACTTTAATTTCTGATTTAAAAAGCAAGAGAGAACGTTTATTCTTAGAAAATACTCTTGGCTGTAAGTCTGTAAGACTTCTTCCTACAAAATGGGAAAGGAAAAGGAGTGAAAGTGTCTGTTTTCATTTCTAAGGCATTTTCCTATAAAACATGGGAATATTTTTTCCTACATCGGTTCAGCTGATGTATTCATCGTCTCTGTATTCCCATAATTTGCTAATACTGATTTGAAATAGAGGCTGACCAATAAAGCTCTCTCCAGCCGAGGACCCCTGTGCTGTGCGCGCCACTGGTACCACTGTCCCTGCCCTCTCGGCCGGTCTCTGGGGAGGGGGACTGACGACAGCTATTGCAATGACATATCTTTCCTCCCTGGGGCTGCTGAACCCCCAAACTCTCAGTCTGGTCCTCAGACCCATCCTGGACGCTCAGGCATTGCAAGAAAATGCAGTTTAGGTGGTACTGGTGAGGGAACCATTCGAAAATTAGTTTCTTCATACATATACTGTGTGTATATATACATTCCTACTAATATTGTTATCAGGAAGAAAAGATACTTATCAGGGATGATTATCATTTAACTTCCATCTCCTTTATTAATTTATAATGGGTAATTTGGGATGCACAAGCACTCATTGCCAAAACCCAGAAACGCTTCCCTTGTAGGCACTAAATCACTGCTCCTGGGATAATTAAGGTAGTGGGACCATTTATCAAGCTTTTACTAAATTTATGGCCCCTCCCTGAGCCCCTGAGCTCTCTCTTCCCATCTAGTTCCATTTCTCTGGGTAGTGGAGAAATTTGCCCTTGTGGTATGGGTTTCTCCAGGGCAGAGCAGCACCACAGGGGTGTGGGAGGCTCTGTTTTAGCCCCTCATTGCTGCGTCGTGGTGGCTGAGCTGCGGGGTACACCTTCGTCTGCCCTCCTCGACTTCGTTTAACCTTCTCTGAACCTTCATGTGATGCCCTGTACAGCGAGCTTTGGGGACGGATGCTGCGGATGAGGGAAAGGGGGCGCGGGGGGGACTGCCCTCTGCTGTGGGCAGGGGCTGGCATCTCAAAGCAGGATCGAGGAGGAGTTTTGCAGCTCTAAGGCTTGGGGAGCAAAGCAGCTGGGTTATCAGATGGGAGGAACACCAGCACCTCTTCCTGCTACGTGATGCGGTACGTTGGGTTGAAGTTGTTGTTTACACTAACTTTTTTTGGACATGATATTCAGCACTAATAGAAAATTGTGCCTCACAAATGTATTCCCCAAAGAAAGATACTCTTTCATCCTCCAGTGGGATTTCTGCAGAAATTGCCTACCTTCTCTCCATGAAAGACTAGGAGAAAGTTTGCTCTCTCACTCCTGTTCACAGCACTTGGCCTCTGCATGCGGAAGTCCCGACCGGACCCCACAGTGCTCAGCCATCGCTCCCCGTCCTGAAATTTCAGACCCAGCAGTCCCAAACCATAATCAGCTCCATCTGAGGTCTTCCCCATGGATTAAAATAGCTCCAAGAAGCCAGTAAGAGAAATCTGATCTTACAGCCCAGGACCTGACAGTATAATTTCCATTGGAAATCAGCTCTTGGGGGCGGCTGGCTGGCAAAGCCATGTTCCTGGGGACATGCCGAGCTGTTTGCTCCTGTAATGCTCTTGCTATTGATTTAAGGCGAATCAAGAATTGGTTCATTATCCATGGCTGTGCTTAGCTTTGTTTTATCTCTGCTAATGACTGGGGCTGTTGTGACTGTACGCTTTAGTGACTCCCAGATGCCAGAGGTCTTATTATAAGCCCATGCCCCATACAGAGACCACCAGCAGAAAACAAACTTCTCGCTGCATTGAGGTTGCAAATATCAAAGAAAAGGATGCTGCCTCCCCCACCCCAAACCCCCAGCATACACATTTTCATAGAATGGTTTGGGTGGGAAGGGACCTTAAAGCGCACCCAGTCCCACTCCCTGCCACGGGCAGGGACACCTTCCATAGCCCAGGTTGCTCCAAGCCTCATCCAGCCTGGCCTTGGACACTGCCAGGGATGGGGCACCCACAGCTTCTCTGGGCAACCTGTCCCAGTGCCCCCCACCCTCTGCGGGAAGAATTCCTTCCTGATAACTAATCTAAATCTACCTGCTTTCAATTTAAACACCCCTATCCCTTGTCCTGTCACTCACTTCCCTTGTAGAAAGCCCCTCCTCCAACTTTCTTGTAGCCCCTCAGGCACTGGAAGGGGCTCTAAGGTCTCCCCGGAGCCTTCCCTTCTCCAGGCTGAACCCCCCAACTCCCCCAGCCTGGCCCCATGGCAGAGGGACTCCAGCCCTCGCAGCATCTCCGTGGCCTCCTCTGGACTCGCTCCAACAGCTCCGTGTCCTTCTGCTGTTGGGGGCCCCAGAGCTGGAGGCAGAACTGCAGGGGGGGTCTCCCCAGAGCGGAGCAGAGGGGCAGAATCCCCTCCCTCACCCCCCTGGCCACACTGCTCTGGATCCAGCCAAGGGTACGGTTGGCTTTCTGGGCCACCAGTGCACACGGTCAGCTCAGGGCCAGCTTCTTGCCCCACCCCCATCCCCCAGCCCTTCTCAGGGCTGTTCCCAACCCATTCTTCACCCAGGCTGTCCTTGTGCTGGGATTGCCCCAACCCATGTGCAGGACCCTGCCCTTGGCCTGGCTGAACTCCATGCGGTTGGCACAGTCCCACCTCTCCAGCCTGTCCAGGTCCCTTGGGATGCCATCCCTTCCTCCAGCGTGTCACCACACCACACAGCTCAGTGTCATCGGCAAATTGCTGAGGGTGCACTCGACCCCACCGTCCCTGACAAAGATGTTAAACAGCCCTGGTCCCAATCCCGACCCCTGAGGAATTTTTGTGAAGAACTGCAGAGTTGTTTTTATATTGAACGAGCTTTTTTCCTGACATCGTTACGGACCGCTGAAGAACTGAACTCGTCCCTGCGCAGGTACCTCTATAAATAATTAGACGTATAATATTTCCCCAGCTGTACGCTGCCAGATGGCTCTGCTTTTTTAAGCTTAAAGTAACTTCCTTCCTTTGCAGGGAGAAAAGCCAACTCTGTCAAGTCCTATAAACTCATCCTTTCAGGAGCAGACAAGTCCTGGAGACCTGGCTTTGAACCTGGCGAAGAAGAAACTTCTCAGGGATGGGACAACCACCCGGTGAGCCCTGAGAGGGGTCAGGCAAGTGCGTGGGAAGGTCCCCGCCCTGTTCGCAGGCGACGGTGGCGGTGGCTGGCTGCAGAGACCAGAACTACCCTGCAGATCAGGACCTGGCCTTTTGTTAGGGTTTTAAGAGAAAAATAACATTAATAAGTGTGGTAATAGTAGCAATAATCCTCACAGAGCACAGGTTTAGTGTTAGGCAGGTAAATGCTTCAAGGGAAGGTTTCCTGCGTGCACTGGCTCGTTTGTGCTTCCCATTGATGGCTGCTCAGTAAATAAATAGTTTACATCTCCAAACTATTCTGCTCTGTGTTCTGACTTGCTCTGAGGGTATTTAAGTTCTCAGAGATGGAGCAGCTCCTGCAGCGCCCGTGCACAAATGGTATCTCCTGGAGCCTTGGCTGGGACTCCGGGTAAAACAAGCCTGGCTTTGGGAAGCCATCCCAGACCCTGTGCATTGCTCAGGGTGTAAGTGGGGTGGCAGAGCTGTCCCCATGTTGAAGCCTTCACCTCCCTGGGGAAAGCATTGGGCTCTCACGGCTACACCACAGTGCGTTAAAGCTGTGTCTAAAGAAGCCTCCAAATCCTGCCTTGGTCACATATTACAGCGATACTGCAGCAGCTCTGGAGGTAGCGACCAGCCTGGCCATGGCCAGATCCTGTGTGCCATGCCAGCCCTAGACACGATGCTCAGCCTCTCCTCATTGCCCTCCAGCTCCTCCTGCTGCAGAAGCCTGGCAAGTAAATACCAGGTTATTTAAAGACAAGTACCTCTGCCATGGACAGGGGTGCATGGGCAGAGCAGAATTACTGTCACCTTGGCTTTTTCAACCCCAGCTCATACTCGTAATAAGTGTCACCTCCCCAGCACAAGAGCCTGTTCCCTTTTCACAGCTTGGGATGCACCTTTTCCTGCACTGCATCCCTGGAGCTTTGCAAGGCGGTTCAAAACGCAGACTGGATTTTACGTGCCGCTTCGCATTCCCAAGCAGTGACACACGGGGTGAGCGGATGATCAAGGGCTTGTTGTCAACGATGACATGGAGCAGGTGAAGGGGCAAGTGCAACGCGGAGCAGGTCGTTGCCATGTGCTGTAATTGCTGGGCTCTTCCCGTGATGTTTCTCACATTGCTGTTTCTCTTCCTGCCGCCGGAGCCTCGGTGTCCCCGGGGAGATGCAGTGGGGATTCCTCCGCGAGGGCTGGGGCACCCCTGGGATTGCTCCAGGGTGCTGGGGGAGCCCCCCCAGTGTCTCAGTCAGAAAAAGGGGGTGCACAGCACCCAGGTCTGGAGTCCTGATGTCAGTCTTAGGGGAGAAACTTTCATCCATCATGCAGGGCACCATTGCTCGGGAAACCAGGAAAGCACCCAATGCCTTGCCTTGCTGCTTGCTGCCTTGGCTGGAAACCTGTGCTTCAGCCTTGGGCTGGGGTGGAAAGAATGCATTTCTCAATGGTTTGTGCTTATCATGTGGTTTCCCAGGGGCTGCCTGACTTAATTGCTCCTTCTCGCTGCCAGGCTTTGGGAGCTGTGCTCGCCCGCCTATCCCTGCAGAGCGAAAAATTAAAATTCAGCTAGCAAAAGGCATTTTTAAGCCGCAAGAGAATTACAGCTGGGATGACCAGCCACCTTGCTGTGCCTGCCCCACCGTCACCGTCCCCCAGACGCATCCACCCACCCGCTTTCCACCACACTGGTTTCAACTCGCTGAGCTGGAAAGCTGTGACCGTTGCTCCGTTTTGGAGGCATTCCTTTTCAAACCCAATCATTCCCCATCCCTGCAGTGTAATCCCTGGGTAACCTACTTCCCGCTGCCGAAATGGAGCTGTGGCGTGCAGCTGCAGGCGCAGGTGCCTTATTTATTTTGTTGGTTTGCTTTGGTGCTGTTCAGCAGCGAGGGTCCCTTTGCTACTCGCCAGAGCATTCCTCCGGAGTTTCAGCCTCGATTTACCATTCATCCCGTACTGAACATGCTCAGCTCAGGGGGAGGAAGGGGATGAGAACCCTTGGTTTGTAGCTGTGCAAGAGCAAATTGGGTTTATGCCTTGTGATGGTGCCGTCTGGTTTGTGGGTCAAAAGATGGGAGCCTTTATCTGCTGACCCAAGCCATGTATGTGACAAATAATTTGGGGTTTTTCTCTTTAGGAAAGCTCCCAAGATGCACCATTGAAAACCTCTTTGTGGTTGCACAAGGACACTGTGGAATAATACAAAACATTGTATTTTTAAAATAAACCCAAACAATTTATCTCTCTTATATCCTCAGTTCTGTATATCACCCTTGTTTTGCACCAAATTCACACTGAGGAAATGATGAAAATCTGTAGCAGAAAATAAAATCTAATGATCTTCCGAAATCTGTGCCTGTTGTGCCAGCTGGTCCCGGAGCCTGTGGGCTGGAGGGCGCTTTGAAAGGAGGCTCCAAAAATCCCTGCAAAGGGTGCTGGGCGTGCGTCTGCCTGCAGCGCTGCTGCTTTGCCCTGCCAGTACCCACCATCACCGCAGGTTTTCCCAGCCTTGGTCCGGCAGGAACACAGGATTCATCCCTCAGCCTCATCCCTCTGTGCTGGAGACCACACTCCTGGCTCTCAGAGTGGCTGGTAGGGGAGGGGGTGCTGGGGACAGAGCCTGAGCAGGGTGGTGAGGATGGAGAATCTCCAAAGGCTTAGACAAATCTCCTCTTGATGCTCTGGCCTGAGGATGCAGGTTTCCACCCTCTCCCAGTCCGGGCAGTGCCGGCAGCAAGCTGTGATGGATGGCACGTCGGGTCGAAGAGCGGTGAGCACTGGAAACGAGCACGTTATTATTCCAAGGCCTTAAGAGGTCAGCGCAGGGAAGGGGTCGGAGCCGGTTCCCTGGCAATCGCACTTCTCCATCCCCTCTCTCATTAGATTTTCTCTGTGTGGATCGTTAAGCAGGAGGGGAGAAAAGGGCAAAGCGGGGCTCAGCTGGAGTCAACGGTTATGCTGCTGATGGCAGAAATGGCTTTGGTTTGTCCAGCTTTAATGTCACCTGTGCCACGCTGAGTCCTGCCCCTAAAGCGTCACCCACAGAAAACCAAACACCAGTAACTCTGACGCTAGGGAGGTGTGAAAAGGTGTTTTCTCACTTTAATTAGCTGAAATATAAAATAATCACACCCCTGGTTTAGTCTCCCGCAAATCACGCGTGCACGCGCTGCAGCGGGCTGCCGATAAATCCGAGCCGGGCACTGCTGGGGCCAGGCACCGTGAATCCCAAGCCTTGACACTGGTTTTGACACATCATCTCCTCGTGTGGCTGAGCGGCGCAGCCGTGTCTTTCGCTCTTTGCAGGGCGCACCTGGGTCTGCGCGGCTGAGATTGCTGCTGAGGTCATCACGCAAGTATGTGAACTGCCTGTTTTCAAATGAATAGCACATGGACTCAGCCGCTAGGCTCTTGGGCATAAGTTCAAAAAAATAGAGATATAAAACTTGGGTGATTTACTGGACCTTTCCTAGACTGAAATGATTAATTGTCTGATTTACTGGTTCCACTTTTTTTTTATGCTGAAACCGATATAAAACAATTAAAGGGAGTGGAGAGGAAATGGTTATCTCAAATGCCTTCATCATATTGCTAAGTAGAAAAAAAAAAGATATTGTGATGGATAAATTTTAAATATTAACATTTTCTGATTCGTTTCTGTGAGGCGGTGAACAGAAATGTGAGTGGTGCCTGTCTGATGTGGACAAGCTCGGTGTTAAATGTTTGAGGGATGCGATGCACCGATGTGAGCCAGTCAGCTCGTGTTAAAATTCTCTCTCTAACCAGCCAGAAATGGTTTTAGGCCATGGTGAAAAAAAAACCAGCTTTAAACTCACAGTGGAGTGACAGCATCTGGCACAGCATCCGTGACCGGTAAGTCAGGAAAGTCGTCCCGGGCGCTTCAATGACGGACAAAAGACCAAGGGCAAAGGATGCGCCTTTGGGATATTTATCCGGGTGACGCAGAAACATGCCAGCATGTCGCCGTTGGTCCTAGCAAACAACCTGAGCTGGGGACATGCTGGTGGGAGACGGGTGCTGCTCTGCTGGTGCTGCCCGGGGCTCCCGAGGTGCAAATTCACGGCTGGCTGCGGGGCCGGCACCTGCCTGGCTGCTGTGACACCCACTATCCCACGAGGATAATTAAACTCAGAACCTCTCTGCATCGCCAGCTTTTCATCCTGATCCTTCTTAAAGCACTAACACGTGTTTCTGTCTCCACTCAGCACCTTAAGTCGTTCCAATGAGATCTCGTGGCATTAGTTTTACAACAAAAACCACAGCGGGAGAGCAGCGAGGAATCCCTCTCCTTGGAATACCTCTCCTTGCAGCATTTTCCTCACCGTAGCCCGTTATATGCCTTACTGTGTGCTTGACATCTTCCCACCATGGTCGGCTGCCGTGGAACTCAGCGTGGGGCAGTGCACAAAGCATGGGAAGCAGCAGCCTGGGTCTGCCCTGTCCGTGAGCCCTGACCCCCTCGGAGCTTTCCCGAGCTGGTTTCACCTTCAGAGCATGGTGATTACTGTCACGTATAATATATGTATTGCAATAGGCAGGATATTAAAAATAAATGCTTACGCAGCCAGACCGTGTTGATATCCTACTTTATCCAACAGAAAAACAGATTCCCAAGGCAAAGTGGGGAAAAACTTGAGTTGTTAAAAACGGGCTGTAGGCTAGTGAGGGGTTTTGTCCTTTGCCTTCCCCTGCAATTAGTCCCTTAAGCTTAGGATTGCGTGAGTTTCAGGGTCACTGTGTAGCCCCACCGTGTTCAAGGGGAAACCATCACCAAAGGCCACTTAATGTATATTAAAGGTAAATCGGCGTCACTGGAGCATTGAGGGTCTTGATTTTGTTTGTGCTACAGCAAACTCTGAGCTTGGCTTTGACAGGTGACACATCCCTACCCCTGGGCTATGAAAATCTTCCCTTTACACCCAGAAGCCGGGTACCTCCTGAATGACTTAAAAAGTATTCACGAAAAGACTGTCTTTAAAGTTGTGCCACGCTTTCCCTCTCGTTTTCTTGGACAAATTTGAGTTAGCAATGGGAGGTCTACCAAATGATGCCAAAGACCAGTAAGCCCACTGTGGGAGCAGCTGGGTTTGGTGGGATGCCGTCACCGAGAGGCGCTGCTGCCCGGTCTCCGTTCCTGCTCTGATGCCCGTCTGAAGTTGCACTGGGGCGTAGGAGATGCACAGGACCCGGCAATGGGAAGCAACCCTGGGTCACCCCATCTGTTTTGTTCTTCATACAGATGGTTTTTTAGAAATATCAGCGGCCTGATCCTGGTTCTGCAGCCAAGCAAGGAAAACTCCACTGGAAAAGCAGGGAAGAGTTAATTTTCTAAACTTGGAACATTATCTGCCATGCGTGACTGCTCTGTAATTATGACTTTTTCTACTTCTTTGAAAAAGGTTATTACAAGAGCCTTTTAATCTAAAAGGCCAATTATATTAAAACAGTGACTTCCATACTTAGATCCCCCTTTATACACACGCTATTGTGTTTGGTATAAATTTAGCAAATTATATGGAAGGTTGGCTTAGTGGAAGCTTAAAAATATGATTACTGCTTGCATCGAGGTAAGCAAGAACAGTCCCAAGAAACACATCTGTGTCGTTTATCGCAGCCGGGACCCCCAACCGCGGTCAGCCTTTAGGGAGATAATGCGGGTGCAGGGGTTCAGTACCTCTCCTTTGCACCTCACGGTGGAGGGGCTGCTGGCTCCGGGGTTGGAAGGTGCTGGGAAGCAGCAAATGCGGATCAGCTGAATTTGTGGCTGCTGAGGTCAAGCAGGGTGTGTGAGCAGCAGGTAAAGCTCCATCCAGGCTCATCAGCGCCCTGCGCTTTGCAGAGCACTTCAGTGAGGCGTGAAACCTGAAGCAATTACAAACCCCGTAATTGGTCTGCACCGAACTCTTGCATCGGCAGAGCGTGCCGCAGACTTACTGATGTTTTAAATCACGTTTATACCGTCTGCAAGGGGAAACACTTCCTTCCCAATAAAATAATGTTGTTTTCCCTAACCCATGATCTGCAACGAGAAATAATTAGCTTGACGGACATGTAATGGAGAAAAGGGTAGAATTTCAGAGTATATCCCACAGTAATTGATTCTAGGCACTGCTCTGGATGATGAACTCGTTAGGAAGTGAGCAGCACAGACACGGGTTCCTGGGTGTCGGCTGCAGAGAAAGGAATGGTAGTTTTATAGGAAATTTAAGAAAACATACTCCTGTAGTCATATTAGCTCTACCAGTTCTTAATTTTTCAATTTTTTAAACCATAAAGTGTCATTTTATCAATACTGTTGGAACAATTGCTCCAGAGATGGGAGGAAATGAGAAAAGTGGAGTCCGTTCGCTCGGCACACTGTTCCGAGCCTGCCGTGGGCTGATTCGTGGATGCCAGACAGGGGGACAGAGATGATGTCCCCACTGGCAGCATCCAGATTGGGTTGGTTCAGCATCAGTGAGAGTTAAAACTGAGGGATGAAGCTGAAAAAAAGCCATGTTGGGGCAGGTGAATTGTCGCTCCTGCAAACAAGCCGCCGCATCTCATCGACGCCTTTATCAATCTCCTCCCTCATGCGGCTCACGCTCCTGGGATGCTGCCTGGCCAGATTAATTTTCAGACTCTGGGCACTGCAAAACCTGTAAGTAATGAAAATGAAGCTATGAATTTCTTGGGAAGACTCCAATAAAAAGCTGAAGCTGCCTAAGTTTGAACATTGGCAAGCCCGGTATCAGTGCACATTGTGCTCAGCCAGGAGAGCCGCAAGAATCCCTGAGTCTCTTTTCATCCCCTGGGCTACATCGTCCCCAAATGCCAACAGCAAATTCCCTCCTACCGAGGAGAAATGTCCAAGCCTGCACGCGGGCTGGGCTGGGGAATGTTGTGAGGCAGAGCCCTCGGCTCCCCTGTGCCCCTGAAGGGGGCAGATCAATTCTGCCAGTGTTAAGCACTAAACATGAAGTTAGAAATGCCCCGTACAGCAAAGAGCACTTATGGATATCTATAATCCCCCGTGGCCACAGGTTGAGGTGGGAGTTTGAGGTTCAGTGATTGCTTCCATGATTTATGACTGGCTGGAGTCACAGAGCAGCATCAGGTGGGGTGATGCTGTGGGGTAGCTTGGCCCTGGCTGGCAAACATGCTTGCAAGAGGCTCTTCTTCATCGCCCATGGGTGTTACCATTGCTGTGGGTATTCAGTCACAGACTGGTTTGGGTTGGCAGAGACCTTAAAGCCCACCCAGTCCCACCCCCTGCCACGGGCAGGGACACCTTCCACTAGACCAGGTTGATCAAAGCCCCAGTTTACCACCATACCACCCCCAATTCATGCCCCCCTTCCGATGGCTGAATAAAATACCACTTCAGAAATGGTATCTGTATATTGTTATTTGGGGGGTGGGGGGGGAGGTGGGGAGAGGAAGGTGTTTTGGTGTTCCTTGAGCTGGTTTCCACCTTTGTGTTTCAAACAAGTTGCCTGCAGTGCACCATTTGTGCCACCTCTCCCACCAAGTGTCAGCCCCTCTTTGCTGGGTGTAGACTCAGGGCAGGAGGGAGCATTAACTCCCTGCTTTGCTGCGAGAGCCCGGTGCTTTTGAGGCCTTCTCCAGGGTAGGGATAACTCAGAGCAACCTGGAGGCTGCTCTAAGATGTGCCTTGTTTCCAGGTTCCCGGAGGAGGGTGCCCACTGCCCATGGGGACACACCATCCTGCTCCCTGCAGGAGTCAGCTGGACCATGAAAAATGCTCTGGGGACAGTGAGAGTTCAGCCCCTTTGGTTTGTTGGGAAGCTTAGGCAATGGGATGACAAAGCTTAGCCTATGTTATTAACCTTATGCTCATCAGTATGGTCAAAAAGGAAGTTGCCATGTGTGAATTCAAATGCTTTGGGTGAGCTGACAGATTATTTTAATTCAGAATCACTTGGTTAGTGTCTGTAGCCCCAGTCCTTCCTTCCTTCCTTCCTTCCTTCCTTCCTTCCTTCCTTCCTTCCTTCCTTCCTTCCTTCCTTCCTTCCTTCCTTCCTTCCTTCCTTCCTTCCTTCCTTCCTTCCTTCCTTCCTTCCTTCCTTCCTTCCTTCCTTCCTTCCTTCCTTCCTTCCTGCCTTCCTTCCTTCCTTCCTTCCTTCCTTCCTTCCTTCCTTCCTTCCTTCCTTCCTTCCTTCCTTCCTTCCTGCCTGCCTGCCTTCCTTCCTGCCTGCCTTCCTTCCTGCCTTCCTGCCTTCCTGCCTTCCTGCCTTCCTGCCTTCCTGCCTTCCTGCCTGCCTTCCTGCCTTCCTGCCTTCCTGCCTTCCTGCCTTCCTCCCTCCCTCCCTCCCTCAATGGTGCTGTAGGGTTAAAAGGTTCACTGCCTCGATCTTTTATTTATGCATTTATTTAATCTCACCCCACCATGATAGCTGTTTTAAGAGTAAAATATTCCTTATTCTCAAAAGTTATGATAAATATTGATGTAGTATTCCAAATAGTACGTGAACAGGCAGGTGTCTGTGAGGGCTGGAAAGCAACCAGGACTGGCTTGCAAGACTTCAATAACAGGCAGTGAGGGAGCTACAGAGGACGAAGACGAACGCTGATGCTAACGAGCTCATCGGGGCTCGGAAAGCACAGGCTGGCGAACATCCATCGAGCATCCCCAGCGGGCAGCAGGGAAAGGCTCCGTGCAAACTTCTGTTTGACTTTATACCATCCCTGTGAATGGGTTTTACAAGATCAAGTGGAAAAATTGGAGAAGGGAAGATATCGTAATTTCAATAGCAAGTGGCCCAAGGCTTTTGTTTCTAATAAGTGGACAAACTCCTTTAAGCCTGGTAATTAATCTGATGGATCTTTTCAATTTTATCAGCCCCTTCTGTGACATTATTCTTTAATCTGCACGGCTCCAGCTTTCATTAAAACCGAACCCAGAGACAACGAGGTGAAGCTGCTCAGAACGCTGCCGCTAATCTCGGATGCTCGGGCATTTCCCTGTAATTGCTTCTCCGCGCTGTTTCTGTACGAGCTGTTTAGTGCAGCATCTCTGGTGGTGTCGTAGCTCCCGGGTACCTTAATCGAGGGCTTTATACCTTCGCACAAATATTGTATCAGGGAAGAAGGGCTTGTTGATGGTCAGGATTTGTGAGAAGCATCTGTCTTCCAGCTTTTGTTGCTAAATTAAATTACGGCCTTGAGGAGAAGGGCGCCACATTTTTTACTGCTTTCTAGAAAGCATATTCAGGTAGGCTTTCTTTAATGACTGGGTCCTTATTTTCCCTTTCATGGTTGGCACCTTGCTGGAGATGGCTGTCAGCTCGAGAAGGATCACATCTTGTCCCAAAGGGATGGCCAGGTCCGATGTCCGTGGTGCCGGCTGGCTCTGCCCATACAAGATTTAGGTCACGTTTAACCAGAGCCATCAAAGCAGCGACCCCAAACCCCACTTTTTGCTGCAGAGGGTGCCAGTCACAGGGAAATAAACGGTGCGAAGATGCTGCTGGGAGACGTTTGAGTGCTGCCCTGGCTTCACAAATGCCATTGATCTGCTGGGCTGGACCTGGACACAGGCAGCTCTGCTGCAGCTGCTGCCAGCATGTGGGGTAAATGCAGTAGGATTTAGTTTTTGTGTGTGACCTTGGCTTCTTTCCTGGTAGACGTCTGAGACGAGCAAATCCTCCCAGACACAGAAGCCAGGTTTTAGTTCTAGGAGCCAAATTTATCCTCATCCTTGATGTCACACCTTTTGCTCACAGTTTGGAGGGAGTTCTGCATTCTGAAACACCCAAAAACTGAGATCACTGCTGGGGTCCTTGGCAGCCCCAGTCTGCACCTTATTCACTGCGACGGTGCATGTAAGTGAGCACAAGTTAGAGAGAATCATAGAATCACAGAATCACAGACTGGTTTGGGTTGGAAGGGACCTAAAGATCATCCAGTTCCAACCCCCCTGCCATGGGCAGGGACACCCTCCACTAGCCCAGGTTGCTCCAAGCCTCGCCCAGCCTGGCTCAGACACTGCCGTGCAGGTTAGTATGGGTGAGATCTGAGGCTCTGTTGCACCGAAACAGTCGGGCTGGAGATGATAGAACATGAGTTCATAGGCAGAATCATCAAAGCAGAAGAGGAAAGACTGAAATGCATAATTTGAAATTGCTTCTTCAGCAGAATCTGTTGGTATTTTTTATGAAAGAAGCTGTAAAGTTTTTTAAAAGGGGTGGTTAAGTGATTCATGCTGTTTGCTAGCAGCCTGGCAAAAAATGCGTTTTGGGGTTCTTCCTCTTGGGTGGGGGCTGCAGGCTGAAGGAAGGCAAAGACCTTCGCAGAAAAATTCCAAACCTGGTAAGCAATTAGTCCTCAAACTCTTTCTGTCATGTTTTGCCCCCTTTTTGGGATGGGACAGCCGCAGTACCCTGAGGAGGAGTGGGGTGGTGGGGCTGGGGTGGCCATCCCCGAGCATCCTGACGATGGGGAGCTTACGGCTCGGTGCTGCCAAGGTCCCTGTCCCTGCGAGGTGTGAGAGGAGCTGATTGAAGTAAATTAAGCTCCTGAGTAAATTAAATTAAGGACACCTTAATTCTGAAAAAGGCTGTCTACACAAGGATTTAATGAGGTTTAACTAATCCACTTTAGAAATTAATTCAGATTAAGTTCTCCGAGCATCCCCAGGTAGGCAAGCTCAAAGGAAGAAAGGAGGAGACCTTTCAGTAATGGGTTTATTTAAGCCCATTTTAACCACTCTATTATTCTATGATAAGGTGAGAGGATTCGGTGGCTAGTCAGATGCAAAGCAGCGGCTGCCTGCAGGTACAGGGAGCCTCACCAAAGCCAAAACCCACCCGGAGCAGCACAGCAGGTTTTCCTGGGAAGATTTCTAACCGACTGACCGTATTTATAGAAGAAAACCGACAGAAATCTTTCAAAAAAGCGAGTGCCTGGGTCACCCCGGGAGGTGACGCTCGCACTGGGGACAGCCCTGCGCTCCGAGGGCGAAGGCACCTTTTTGCTTTTTGTTTCCTCCTATTTTTTTTAATGCCAGACAGGAAATGTCTTGATGTAATATTTAACATGGAAGCCTGGGGGACTCGGCGTGATTGAAGACAGGATCTTCATTTTGACAGCTTAATGCATTTTACATTACGATGCTGCTGCATCCTTCTATTTATGCAGAGCGATCCGGCGCTACATCTCCTTCTCCGAGTCTCTGCCCGACATACAAACACTGTCCCTTTGCCCTCCTGACCCAGTCTCCTTTTTCTTTATGAGATTTTGCTCGTCTCAAATCTTTTAGGGTTTCATTAAATGTAATCTGATGATAAAGAGGAGAAGAAACCAAGCAAAGCCAAATTTCACTGATAACTCCTTCTTTGACATATGGTTGCTGGATTACTGGGAACACCACCTTTGGTTGGAGTGGATTATACCTAAGCCCTTGCCTTTGATACAGGCAGTGAGGTGTTCACTGGGAACCAGCTTGGCATTCTAGTCAAATTATTTTCAGTTAATAACACTACTACTACTACTAATGATAATAAACACCAAAAATACTGAAGGTTATGTTACAAAAAGACATTTGGGGCTGTAATGACCACAGTGCATGCAAAGCATTTGCTTGTCAGTTAGAGAAGAAAAGAAAACAAATCATTTTCCGGGTCTATAATGAGAACTCACTGAATTTAGACTAATTTGACTCATTATTAGGGCACGCTGCATGGGGATGGCAGGCAGAGAGAGGGGTTGGGACTGGCCCCATTGGCCACCGTGGCCTCGCCAGGGCTGTGGGAGAGGTGCTGGGGGCATCTGCCCCCACCCAGGGAGCCAACGGTGTGTATACATACACACATTATATACGTACATGGCTGTATACCTGTATGTGTGTGCGTCAGCCTTTGTGTGAGAGCTCTTCATGCCCACGCGTAGAGTCTTTGTGCAACCAAATGAGCTACAAATAACCCGCATTCAGGTTATAGGGCTGCAGCAAGCGTCCTAGAATTATGCTTTAAGCCACCTTTAGTCTAAATCGTACTCTGAGCAATTTAAACCTGCGTTTTTGCCTACTAGAGAAATATTTTGGCATAGCTCCTGAGTGAAAGAGGCCCCTGGAAGTGGTGGCTGGGTTGGGAAAGGCTGCCTGCTGCAGTGTTTACTGCCAAGAATTACTATTTTGCCATTTATTTTTCAATGTATTTGAAGACTATGTGGCTCGGGGATTTCGGAGCTACATTGCTGGAGGCAGGAAAGCCACACGCATCTGTATGCCTGTGATGTGCCTGCAATCAATACGGCTGTGAGCATGATCTGAACGCCTGAGCCCCCACCTACCACACAAATGCACCAAGCGATAAGCAGCTGCCGGTGGGGAAGGACCTGGTGCAGAAAAAAATGTCACTGCGCAGAGAGATACGCAATCCTCAATGAATAAATCCAATATATTCTATATAAATCTCTTGTTATAGCCTGTTTTATTGAACCAACCAGCATGTTTCTCCACTTGAGGGACTGTGGAGAGCCTTATTTATTAGCACTGCAACACGAGTGCTTCCCCACGCCTTTGTCTGCTTTATCTCGCTTGTCACCGTGCCGCTGTGCGTACAGCTCTGGGCCCTGTGCCTTTATTTTGGGAGGTTTATCGTTTAGGCATAAAGCCTTTGTTCCTAGCCAAAAATTAGAAGGCATCAGTTGGGCACATTTGCCTGGCAGAGGAGTGTTGTGATGGTTTTAGGGAATTGCTGTTGATAGAGGAAGACAGGGACGATGCTGGCAGCAGGGATGTCCTCGCTGGTCACCGTGGGACTGTGGTGTCACACATCTCGACAGGCTCAGACTAATCCATGCTGAAGCTTCAGTCGGCACGGAGAAGCGTGCTGGGAGGGACCGTATCCAGCACTGGTAGCTGTGGGACACAGGTGTCACCCACTGCCACGCACGTGGTGCTTACCATAAAATCCCAGGTCTCAGAGGAAACCTGGGTGTATGAAGCAGCTCAGCATGCAGGAACGAAGGCCTTTTCTCTCCCTAGATGTTTAAAGTGAATTTTTCCTGCAGGACCTTCAGAAGGAAGGAATTTTTCCTGCATGACCAGCTGAGGAGGAGGGTGATGGAGCAGCTTTGGTGGGCACCTGCCCTCCAGCCAGGGTCAGCCCTCCACAATGTTATCCAACAATTACCCCTCTATCCACCAGACAGCTTTCCAGTGTTCAGAGGATCTTCTCCCTCCATGGTCCATCCGCTGCCATCACCACCGGTACGCAGGAGGTGACCGTCCCACTAGCCTGCGAGTTGGGGAAGTATTCAAACCTTGGATTGCCTAGGGAAATGGGAAGGAGTCATGTCCCCAGAATTCAGGCTTCCCCAGCCAACTTTGTGGCCACAATGATCACTGATGACTGAAACCTTGCTTGAATTGAACAGGACTCAATCCAACATGAGAGCACCTTTGCACGGAGCACTGGAGCCGGCTGAGACGCTGCGGGCATCAGCGTTCCCGTCATACGGTATTTTTGATCCTCTTCATCTGGTTGTCCTTCAGGAGGTACAGCGAGGGACATCAAGGACTGAGAACAACAAAACAGCCTTTGACTGTGCTGCTGAACATGACTAACACAGTGAAACCAGCATCGACAGTTTAAGGCTTTAACCTGATGCTGCAAATGTGCAGTCTCCTGGCTTAGCAACAGGCCCATAATAAGGCAAAAATGAACATTACAGCGTTCTGGCTTTTAAGCATTTTTCCAGAGAAGTCATGTTGGATGTTGTTTCTGAGAGCACAGCCAGGGAATATGCCTGGAGATAGACACTTGGTTCAGAGTTATATTAAGTTTCCAGCAAACTGGGGGAACACGAGCCTGTCTGACCTAATATTATGTTGATTCCAGAGTAATCACATTTGTTGTTTGCAGGATCTGTAGTAAATCGAGTTGTGGCAGATATGTGGATGCTTCACAGAAGCAATTTCAGAGATCATTAAATATATCTTACATTGGATACACATTACATTAACCCCTCCAGCACCTCCAGACATATGACATTGTGCTGATTCGGGCTGGGATAGAGTTAATTTTCTTCATACTAGGTAGTTTGGGACAGTTCTTACGGGACTAGATCCCAAAGGCAATCCTATAAATTCTGGAAATGTATGCAATTATCACTGAGAGCAGTCTGGTGTTTACTATAAAGACACAAGGATTAAAAAGTTTGTGCAAGGCTCATACAGACTCTGGACCACCAACTCCACCAGCCTGTCTCCCTCCTGCATCCCCCCAAGGAAGGGCCAACATCCCCTACCGGTGATTTTTGAGATACGATGTCTACGTGGGCTGAGCAAAACGTGGCTGGAAGCGTTGGCTCACAAGGGTTTTGAGATTCTGATTTTTTATTTTGTTTTGTTAGATGCCACTTTTTTGTTTGGTTTTTTTTTTTTTTTTTGGCAGAAGTGATGCTACAGAGATGCTTTTTAGGCAACAGCAAAGCCCATTTCCCACTGACCCACCAGCAGCAGCTCCGCTCCGCATGTGGTAAGGTGCTGTGTTGGTGCAGGCTCAGGGGGCAGGGAGTTGGAGAAGGGTAGGGAGAGGGAAAAGCTGGTGGAGAGCAACAAAAACATGGAAGGGACAGGTGGAGGGAAAAGAAATTCCTTTCAGTCCCAGGCAATTCCTGCTCCCAACACGCCGAAGCCTGGTGTCGCATGATGGATGCAGGGAGGAACACAACCAGGCTGCAGGAAATGCAGGAGTGTTTGTCATTGCGACATTTATTTCATCCAAATGACAAGTGGTGTGGACAAGTGGATGGTGGGGCAGGTCCAGCCTGGGCCGGAGGAAGGATGTGCCCATGCTCATCGGCCTGGCAAACAGCCCCAGCTCTTTCTGGCTTGGTTTTCTGCCAACGAGCAGTAGTGCCAGCTCTTGAGGACAAGGGGTAACAGGTTTAAATTGAAAGGGGTGGATTTAGGTTGGGCATCAGGAAGGAATTCTTCCCGCAGAGGGTGGGGAGCACTGGGACAGGTTGCCCAGAGAAGCTGTGGGTGCCCCATCCCTGGCAGTGTCCAAGGCCAGGCTGGATGAGGCTTGGAGCAACCTGGGCTAGTGGAAGGTGTCCCTGCCCGTGGCAGGGGGTGGCACTGGGTGGGCTTTAAGGTCCCTTCCCACCCAAACCATGCTGTGATTCTATGATTCTCTTGTCTGCAGCCACAAAGAGCTTTTTGGGGATGTAAAAGTCTCGTATCCTCTTTCCAGGACGCCCGAATGGGTCATTTCACACTTTGAGAGCTGCACTTTGGTAGCCATTCTGGACATGACACTGCTTTTGTCCCACTGTGTCCTTGCTGGGGGCAAGAGAAGGCAGCAGGGAGAAAGAAGCAACGCCTGTGGGGCAGAGGAGGCTCCTGCAAACCGGCGGTTTGGTGGTCAGCAAACTTCCCCATGCTGCAGGAAACACCTGTTTCTGTTCCCCCTCCTCCCTTGGAAGACATCCTTGGTATTTTTAAGTTATGCTACAGTATACACAAGCAGCTGAAATGTGTTGGATTAGGGAGTGAGCTGATGGAGAGGAAGTGAGCAGGGGTTAGATACCATCACAGCATTCCGCAATTCTACTTTTCACACCTTTTTCTGTTGCTTTTGGAGCATCACGTGGCGGTGAGGTGAGTGAGTGGGATGGGATAGGATAGGAGGAAAAGAGCCACCCTGAGGCTCACCATCCTCATTTCTTGTTGCAGGGTCTGTCCTGCATGAGCCTCAGCCCAGCAGTGTTAGGCAAATGGGATTAATCAGGTCCGGACAGATGGCGGTGACAGCAAAGACAGCAACCCCAGGCACTGCGCCAAATACAGATCAGAGTGCCTTTGGGGAGAAAAAACAGTGAAAATAAGGCTTATTCCTGTAGTGCCATCTCTTCTCTCCAGTGCAACAGCAAAAATTCAGTCTTATTGCTGGTTATTGCACCCGTGAGCCAGTTTTAGCAGCTGCATGATGAATAATGTCAGTGCCCATTACTGGCAACTTTGCTAAGCAAGGGAGAGACAAAGTCGTTAGCGTTCGGGAGCGAGGGTTTGAAGCTGTTCTCTGTGAGCACAAATGACGACTGCCATTGCAGGAGTGGTGACGATGCAGTCATCGCCGCTGTGATGCAATTCCACCGCCGGCTTCTGCACAAGTTCACGCTGAGCGCTGAAGCAAAGGTTTGTAAAAGACTTTGGTCTCGGTATTAAAAACACCCAGGATTTTTTCGTTGCTGTGGCATATCCTTGCAATGCGGGTTCAAAGTTTAGCTTCATGCACAAGTGTAAAGGATTGGGGGCCTAAAACACCACCAGGCAGGAAACAAGCTGTGCTGGAAGACCTGGAGGAGACATTCTCCTAAGATCCTTTTTGTTCAGTCTGATCTAATTCAGCTCATCTAATGCAATGTTTAATGTGATTTTGGCCCATCCTCACAGCCTAGCTAGACTCTGTTGGCCTCAGGAGTTGTTTGTATTGTTGAGTGACAGTCTTGGCCCCCATTATCATCAATCATTGCAGTAAGAATGGGATGGGCAGGTTTTGTCCTGGGTCTAATAAATGTGCCCAGGGACTGCCCACGAGCTGCTTGCAGGCTCCTGACAGAGCAACTGATGTCTCCAAGGGATGGTGATGGCTCTGCAGGCGGCCAAGACAAAGTTATCGCAAGCCTTTGACCTCTGCATGTGGGGTGAATAATACCAGATTGACCACATCAAGGTGAAGCCTATCCAAGGTCTCGTAGTGCCAATGAACACCTCTGGTGGTTTCAGTCACTGGCTTGGAGCATCCCCTGAGCAGAGGTTGCTCACCCATTTGTCCATCTCTCCCACCATCTCCTTTCTTCTCCCGTTCACTTATCTGCTGTTTTCCCGAATTCAGTGGATTGGGTTTCCCTGTGACATGGGCAAACGGACCAAGGTGGTCACACTGAGTCCCTCTGCTGCTGTACCAGCCATGGCCGCTTGCTCTTGCAGCCCTGACATTGGTGAAACCCCCATTGAATCCTTCCCTGGTTATGATATTATCAAGCACTCACACAAAGTGCTGTCAGATTTGGCTATCTCAAGATCCAAGCAACCACCCTGGTAGGCGGCCTCGCTCCGGGTCACCCAGCTCTTCGGCAATTCCAAAGTGGAAGAGAGCAGCGCCCACATACCACAGGCACCCCACAAACCCCACCGCAGGGCTGTCTGTGGGGAGAAGGGTTTCCTTGCACCACTGCTGCCCTCCTCACCCTTTTTTCCTCTCTTTTTTTTTTTAAGTTTTCTCTGCACTATTCCCATCCCAGGGTGTTTGCCAGTGTGTTCTTGGTGTAAAACCAAAGTAACTTTCTGTTATTTTGCAGCGTTTCTTTTCCAACAGCCTTTACGTAGCCTTGCTCTCCACCATCCCAATTCAGCACGGGCATAAACTTACACTCTCTTTGCTTAACAACCTCATTTCACCTTTATTTTGGGGAAAAAAACCCCCTAGACTCTACACACATTGTGTCAAACATATTAGACTTTTTGTAGTTGGCAAAAGTGTCAGCGACAGGCTGACGTGTCTGAGCCCAGGCGAGTGCTGGGTGCTCAGCCCTCAGAAACACCCTCATTTATTCATCTATGTAGGGTTCAGAAATAACCACGGGCTGGTCTATAAGCAATCTATAGTATTTGGCTTATAAGCAATTTATAGTATCTGGGAGCATGTGCTGCATAAATCCTGCCTGTGTGTGGGTGTAACAGAGCAGGGCATTAAAAAAATTAATCCCTGTGGTCGTTATTTGCTGTGAGTGTGGAGGGGAAGAGCACTCGCGCTGTAAATGCCCCCTCCCCGATGGCCACGGCAAGCGATGTTTTACAGCCCCAAAGTAAATGCAGCACGTCTGCTGCCGGCCAGAAGGAAAACGTCGTGGGGACATTCCTCCTTTCTGTGCTCGGGGGTTTTCATGGCTTTAACGAGGCTTTTTTATGTTGTTTGTGAGCTGCGAGGCTGTGCCAGGGCTCTGCGTTGCAGCAGCCTTTTCCCCATGCCAACTCCTCGCATCACGTACCAGCCACACCATCCATCCTAGCAACACAAACATACAGAAACCACAAATAACCAGAAATATCTTCCTTCCCCAGTGCAGAAACTCTGCCTGTACTGGGAAGGGGAACCCCTGCACCGGAGACCCTAAATACTGCAGAAAATGCAAAGAAAAGGAAATGGGGAATATGCAATGCACTTTACGTGTTTTGTTTGGCCAAACCTTGGGCATCTCACACCTCCAGTGATGAGCTGTCTACCAGTCTTGGGGCTGTAAAGATATTCCCCAAACCCACCAACTTTCGCCCGCCCACAGCTTTGGGTGGTGGGGTTGGGTGTCAGGGTGCAGTTGGGTGTTGAACAAGCAGAAAGTATTTCAAGGTTCCCCTTCGCCCTCTTTGAACCACACATCTGGTTTTTGTTTCCGCAGCTGACACATCCTCTGAGATACATCCCTCTTCGCTGGATTAGTCACACTGCAAGTTTTAAAGGGGAAAACCCCCCTCATGCACATAATTATTCTGTATCTGAAAACAGTAGTTTTTGAGCAGAAAGGAGCTGGATGGTTGGAGCGTAAGCCAAAGATGCTCCACCTGATAAAGACTAGCTATAAAATGCTTGCTGGGACATGAGGACCTAAAGGGATATATTGCATTTGAGAGGAAGCAGGTACTTAGTAAAGCTGTTAAATCCCAGTTTCTGAGGCTCCTTTCCTGAACCGAAGGAGAGACGGAGGCTGCAGAGCTGCTGCCGTGTCCATGCAGCACTGTGCTGCACGGGACGAGGTCTGCATGTCTACTAAGTGCTGATAGCTACCTTAGAGGTGCTAAATATTGGTGCTTTCCTCTTTCTCCTCCTGAAAACCATGTTTTGAAGGCTCCCATCCAAATGGCTGAACCGGAAAGAAAATATATATAATTGCATATCTATAATTTGTCACTGGTTTTGCACCGAGCTGCCAAACAGGTCGGTGCGTGGACGATGGGTGCAGTTGGGATGGATTCCTCGCAGGATTGCAGGGCCACCCACATCCCTGCATGGGTCTGGGGCACCGCTGCAGGAGGTGCAGGAGAAGACTGGGACAGATGCCCACCCACGGGAATGCCTACCCACGGGATTATGATGTTTGAAGAGCTAGTGACTTCAGAGTATAAAGGAATTAATAGGGATTTATTAAATCAGTGCTCATGGACACTAATGATGCCAGTGGCTTTCAAGCAAAGCTGGGGAGAGAAATGGGGTGAGCAGCTGCGATGGCAGCCAGGGGAGCAGGGGATTTGCTACCTGAGTTCGTGCACTTGGACCACTGTCCTGTGGCCAAGAAGCCAGGCAAGGAGGGGCTAGATGAATCCAGCCCTACCTTCATGGCAGGGACTTTCTCCTGGGGCGCTGGGGGTCTCCTTCTACACAGATCTCAGGCTCTTTCTTTGTTTTCAATTTTTTTATTAACTCACCTTATGAGGAACATACATAGTTCCAATAATGCTGTTGGTGATGGAGTGGTCTGGGTGTAATTTGCCTGCTGCTGAGTGTAGTGTTTCAGTTCTATCTGAATTGGTGCCTATGATTTACGAGTTAACGTTTCCTATTGCAAATTATATTTAAAGAGAAAAATGAGGCTTATTTTTTTATTTTTAGAAAACCTAATGTTTATGCTTTATGTGCCATCATTAGAAATAAAGTATTGCTATGTTTTCAGGCCATGTTTTCAGCAGGTAAAATGCAATTATTCAGACCAGAGAGCTCTATTTGATATATGAATAGGGTAAAATGAAAAGGCATTCAAAGCCTGAACCAAAGCCTCTTTAAATCTTCAGAAGTCTTTTTTTTCTTGGGATTATAGAGCCAGCCCACCAGCCATACAAATGGGAATGGGATACACGCCATTTCTACCTCGATGGGGTACTGCCATAGCTCAGGCTTGAATTTCACCCTCCAAAAACGCAGATATTGGACCTCCCAGTGCTGTCCTTCAGTGCATCCAATGTTTTCCGTTTTGCAGGCAGCGGTAATGGACCTGTAATGCACTTTTCCCATCACATTAATTTGTGCGGGAGCCGTTCTGACATTCTGCTGTGCCTTGTAGAAATGCGAGTGCTGTCCCCACCACCTTCCCGGGGTACACGCCGGCGTCTCCTCTTCTGTGTCACCTGGCACGAACCTCGCCAGCCGAGTGCGCGTTCCTACAGCCGTCGCTTCAGATCCATCACCTGCTGCGGTGAACGTGGCGCTCGTGAGAGTCACCAGGGAGGTTCGCTCTGCCGGGGGTGGCAGAGTCATGTCCTGGGAGGACCCAGGATTCTTCCTCCTGGGACCAGGCAGCTCCTTAGAGGGTCTGGGATGCTGAAGGTGTTTGAAGCACATTGCAACTGGTGACGCCTCTGCTGCGGCCACCGCTGACCACGAGAGGTTTCCCGGTCCATGAGACACCACATTCTCCCATTTACCACTTTTCCAGCACATTCCCAAATATATCAGTGCATGCCCTGAAGTCCCTGTGTTTCATTTGCTTTCCCAAGGTGAAGAATTATCATCCTCAAAGGGGGTGATCGGAACGTTCAGCAGCTTCTCCGCTCCGTTTTCCATTCACCCATGGGTGCGTCCAACTTTACATGGGTGTCTGGGGTGGTCCCTGCTTGCCCTGGGGTGTCTCAAGCCCTGTCTTCTGCTGAGCAACACCGTGGGCTGCAGAAACAAAATATTCTGCAGAAAGCAAATTTGTAATGGGATGGTAAATTAGGAGCATGGGACACAGAGGTCCTGGTTGAGCATCTCGCACTGGAAAGCAGAGCCCCCAGCACAGCGATGCTGTGGGAGGGCTGACCTTTGGGTTAACATCACTGCAAACAACGGCCCATCTCATAATTCACATTTCATATTTCACATTTATTTCCTATTTCATAGTCATTTGTTTGGGGCAGAATGAAAGAACACGGCTCAGTGTTTGTGAAACTCTCAGGTGAGAGAAAAGAGAATAAAAACCCGACGGGTCAGACTTGATCTGAAACGGTTTGTTTCAGCTTCAAGTAGTTTTAATCTTCTAAAACCTTTGTCTGACATTATGCTGAAAACCAAATGTAACTGCAACACAACCGACCTCCATCCTTTAAATCATCCTGGGGTTAAATGTTTTTTTTTTCTCCCTTTACAAAGAAATTGTTTCCCTGCTGAAACTATTCGCTGAATCCAACAGGAATGGTTAATAGCCCCCATGCAGTTAAGGAGTTGACGTGTTTTCAAGGGAATTCACAGTAAAGCCTGTTTGAAAATTTCCACTGAAACTGTGGATTTTTTTCACATTCCATTTTGCCTTCCCTGCAGCTGTTTGTTTCTGCACCAGATACGGGCACAAAAAGCAGAGAAACCCAGTTTTTGCAGGTTTTCCTATCCCTAAACTGGCTTCTTAAAGGTATTTTTAGCAAGTAGATATGAACTTCAAGTGCTCCTATCTCTGTGTTGAATCAAAGTACTTGCCGAGCCTTAACTTTAAATATTTCTTATTTGTTTCTGTCACATAATTTTAAGATCATTATAGCCCGGAGAAGTCCATGACCTCATTCAGTCAGAGCAGAGCGGAGCCGCACAGGAACCGGCACCGCTGCAGCCTCAGCACAAAATCCCACAAGCATAAAAGCGGGGAGTTTGGGCAAAGATCCTTATTTTAAACAATATTTGTCCTAAAGTTCTCAGGACAACACAACAGAGAGAAACAAGTACGGAAACTCCCAGGGCGAAGGGGGTTGCTGCAGGGAAAGGGGGGAGCTTTGCTGCAGAAATCCCCATCGTTACTGCGTTGCATTATTTTACCAATTGGTGAATAAACGGAATTTATAGACGGAGAAAAGGAATATCTAATCTAGGTATCCTCCAACTTTCCCGTGGTGCATAGACAGTGCACCTTACCAAAAAAACTGACCTCATAGTTTATGATTTACCCTTCCTCCTTAATATCCAGGGTCCCACGTGAGTCACACCTTATGGGAAAGCTGAAAGGATAAAAAAAACCCAGGAGTGGGACTGGAGTCAGCCTCTTTTGACCATTGTGCTTTCCCACAGCATGGGTTAATGGATGTGCATCAAACCCTGCCTTTTATTCCTAGCAAAATAGCATCTCTAGTACTAACAAGTTTATTATACCGCTTTTCTGAAGTGCTGGGCGCAAGGTTTTCTTTCCCCCATAACTTTTACACGTGTGAGGAAAGGCTGAAATCTGGGATTTATTTGTTTCAAGGTCTGGCTCCTGAGCTCTTTATCCAGGGAGACAAAGCTGCCTTTGCCAAACACCCATCCCCGCACAAATCGGTGGGAGCAGACGAGACACTTGTGCTAATTAATATTTTATGGGCTTCTAGACTTTTTTTTGCTTAGCAGCTGGTCTTAAATAAAGACCAATTTGCAAAAGTGTTAATTAACTCTAATTACAAAGCACATTGTAGCTTCTCTGAGGATTTCTGTCTGGAGAATGACATGTTCAGCCCCTTGTCCCCATCACGCTGCAGCGATATCGCAAGGCAGCTTTTCCGAAGGACGCCACACACGTTTCCAAATCACAGAATCAAAGGGATCAAATTCTGTGTTGGATGTTCAGAGGGGACCAAATGGCCATGCTAACAGAGGGTGCCAGTTCCTTCATCCATATGCACAAATCCTTAAATTCAGAGGCTTTTCCTGTGCATCCTCCTCCACTGGACACCGAAGCGAGCGCGCCCTCCACTGCGACCCGGACCAAAAATTTCTCCGCTCCCTGCGGAGGAGTGATGCCGCTCCGCACACAAGACGCTCCCGCAGCAAAACTGATCCCACGGTCGTAACTCCGTGGAGTGGCATCTAACCCCCAAACCAAGGCAATAGCCTTGCACCCAGCAGCGCTAACTAAACCGAGCAGCACCCAGGGTACCCGACGAGTTGCTCCAACGTGTGTTTTGCTTTGACAGCAGATTTACACAAGATTTCTAATTAGCTTCCCGTGACTCATTCCGCTGCGTTTACACGCACAGACTTCCGAGCGTTATACCCCGGGCAGAGCTGGAGCGCGGCGCGCGCGTGTGCCGAAACACAGCCCCGGAGCAGCGTCGCGGCGTTAATGAGGAGGAAATCAATTAGGAGTTTTGACAGGCGGCGATGCGCTCAGGCAATTAGCCCTGTCTCTAGCGATGAGGTTGCGGTTTTAACGTGACAACGAAAGTGACTGTGTCACTTACAGCCCTCCCAGTGGTTTGCAGTGCTGCCACTCTTGCTGATGACAACTATTGCTTTCCTCCCTCTGGAAAGCAGCTATATGTGGGATCTCCTCACGGATGGCTTTAATCGGCAGCAATCAGAACCATGCACGTGGTGTGAGTTGCCGGGGGGGAGGGGGTTAATTTTCAAATGGTGTTGTCTTACTGCTTCAGGCTCCTGGTAAGGATGGAAAAATGCACCGAACGCTGCGGCCTTGCTGCCTCCGCGTGTGGAGCTGCAGGGGGGTGTTTTTACATGACCTGGAGTACTTAATCCATGCAGAAAACATGTCCCCTTAAGACTTACAAATCTATGGTTTGTGTTATCAATTATTTTGGAAACACCATTATTACTATTATTGCTACTACTACTACTGCTCTTGCTATTACTACAATTCCTACGATTACTATGATTCCTGCTACTGCTACTGCAACTGCTACTGCTGTTGCTATTGCTACTGCTATTGCTATTATTGCTATTACTATTACTAGTACTAGTACTACTAGTACTATTGTTTGCTCTGTGATTTAAATCAGCTTTTAGACAGAGGAGCTGGGAGAAGAGTCAGAAGTGCCACTCCAGCTCCAGGTAATGTATTCACTATAAATGCAAATGTCCAGACTTTGCTTCATCAGTCCAAGTTCTCCTCTCAGCTCCACAGGGCAGTGATGTTCTGGAAGGAAATAAAAGGATGTGGACGTGCCTTTGGGAAGCAAGGTGCAGGCAAAACTGAAGTGAATTTTAAAGAGGACAGAGGAGAGGTTTTAGTATGCTGAAGTACAGTTTGTCTTAAATTAATTTTTCAGTAGATGTATTTATGCAATGCTGTTAAACAGACCATTCAACCACCTTCACAGAACCCCTCTGGACAAAAAAAAAAAAAAAAAAAAGGTCTTTTGCAGCATTAACTCCTTCAAACAAAACACTAGCACATTAATAAGCACCAATCGTGGAGGTTTCCTATTCAGCAGCACCCTGCAATAGGGGCTGCATTATCCCAGCTGGGGCCGGCGCCGGCTCGCCCCCAAATCCGGGCGCTGGGCCGTGCTGAGGCAGGTGGGGAGGACTTCCATTCATGGGGTGGGTGGCACAGCTATTAATTAGATGATTTGCCAAAAGAAGCCCTCTTTTGTACGTACGCACACGCCGCTTTTCAACTTTCAAAGGGCAATTCATGAACTGGTAAAGGCCTGGCAAATTAATAATAATGAGCTAATTTCCATGCCATCTGCTAATCGCTCTCCTCTGCAGCGCTTGGCTCCTGAAACAGGAGTTTTTCCCACTCTCCTTCTGTCTCCCAACAGGAAATAATGACAACCAACTAAACTCTTTTGGAAGCGATTCACTTGGTATTTTTTACCGCTACGTCAGCACCGAGTCGTTGCACAACCTCCGACTCTCCCGTTTCAGTTCCTCGAAGGGAAAAATCTCTCAAGGGGAAGGAGGGAGGGGATGTTTTACAGTGCTGGGCTGATCCCACTTCTTTCCTCTCTCCCTAAGGCCACGTTTTCTTTATTGGGGTTGATTTTTGTCCCCGTATGACTTGGGATCAGCAGACTAGGGGCAGCTCCAAGGAGATGGAGGGCTGGGATGAAAAGCAGAGCACTGCATGTATGGGGCATATAGACCTCAGCGCTAAATGCCAGCTGCTGCTTGCAGGGGGAGCTGACTTTGCTTCCCAGCTCCTGGAAAGGTCAGGGCCATCAGGATGCACCACACAGCCGGACGGAACCGAAGGATGCACTCAACATGGGGGTGTGGTTATCCTTAGCATCAGGCACCACTCCATCCTTTCCCAGTGCCCTCTGAGCCTGCAGTACTGCTGCAATAATACCCTCGGCTGGGGAGGGGGACTGCACGCAGGGCGATCTCCCATGCTGAAACAACCTCTCCAAGAGTTTTTATTTGATTTCTGAATCCCCAAAGTCACTCTCAGACATTGCATGTGTGACTGCATAAGCCGTTTCAAACATGCATAGAGAGATTTGGGCAAGCAAAAAAGGTTTTGTCAGCCCCAAACGGGTTTCTGCTCAGCACTATGCCCAGGCCACAGCTGTGGGCTCACACCAGGGCGGAGGTGGCCACCATGAAGTCCCCTCTGCAGGTGCCTGTCAGTGGGACCTGCACAGGCCACTGCATCCCCGTGCTGCCCACCAGCCCTCCGTCAGGCCAATGATGCTTCATTTTCTTCTCCATATGGTGTATATAAGATATAGATCTCAATGCCCTCAATGTAAAAAAGGTCAGCAATCGCCTAAATATGGCATTGTGGACCAAAAAACCCCACTCTTGGGTCATGTCCTGACTCAAAGAGGTCTCTGGAGGGAAGGAGTTGGTTGCAGGTCTGTTGCTTCCAACATCGTTGCTGTCACTATATGGCCCAGGAGTGGCAGCAATCGGGATCACCAGCCCTGCTCAAGCCCTTTATATATGTGCCACTATAGCTGTATACATTGAAACAGAATTATAGGATCACAGAATCATAGAATGGTTTGGGTTGGAAGAGGCCTTAAAGACCATCCAGTTCCAACCCCCCTGCCATGGGCAGGGACACCCCCCACTAGACCAGGTTGCTCAAAACCTCATCCAGCTTGGCCTTGAATTACTATTAGTGTTATTAGTATTACCATTATCATCATCATTGCATATATTATTGTGGATGCAATAAAGTTATGCCGGGACCCCCAGTACATCTTGGTGCGCTCAGGAGCATCCTCACCATTTGCTGAGGCTCTAAAAGTGTCTCCTTTTCCTGCACAGCGCAATTGGGGCAGCTTGGGATTCAGTAAAGTCTTACCCCCAGTTTTAGGGCCTGAGGGTGGCCAGTCATTGTCAGAGCCCAGGAGACGATGGGGAGTGACCCTGGCATGGAGACAAAGGTGTCTGTCCTGGTAGATATCCTTGGCTGTCTGTCTGACTGTCACGGCAGAGCTTGCTCCAAGGGTTCGGACAAACGGGGCGATGCCTGTGTAACAGGGAGAAACGTGTAAATATGTTTCAGTGCTTTCACTGAGTGCAGCTAAGCAAGACAAAATTCAAATATCTGTCCGTATTGTTCCCCGAATTACCAGGGTTTTTCTTTTTCTCATTACCTTCCCCTCGCAGCTGCTGGTTAATGGAAAGCAGCGCTACGATTCTTCCCTCCTCCCTGACTTATTGCGTGTGTGCATTTGTAGGCTCAGGATATTACACTGGGGATCTATGGATTGGTTTATTCGGTTTATTTGGAATTTGGGAGAGCAGGAAACACATTTAACTCTAATCATCTTGGGAATAGGTCACATAACCCAGAGAGTCATGAACCTTTCATAACAAATATATACGGCCAGGTGTGAGAGCAAATGAAGTCCATATGTTTAACATGGATTGGGCAAGTAGAAATTTCCTAGAAGCCGTAAATAGGATGTATGTCTACTTTTGCCTGATCATGTGAAATTATGGGTAAGCCAAAACAGATTCTTTCCTACAAATTACATCCATGACTTTATACCATGATTTTTGATTATCTTTTCCAAATGACTCTCATTTACCTGGGCTCGCATGAGGACAAACCTGCCGTTTGAATTACTCTCAGCAGGAGCTGCCATGCGTTCACTGAGAGCAGAGTTTGGGCCGCAGTCTTTATTATCTGATGGCTGTCATCATGCAAATGGTTACAAGTGGAAATGAAAAAGTACTTGAGGCTCTTTCAGGTTATTTCAGCACGTAGGAGAATACCTGGCTGCGTGAAGGAGCCAAACCAAGAGCTGCGGGACATTGAACGAAGGTAAATTTAGATTGGACATCAGGAAGGAATTCTTCCCGCAGAGGGTGGGGAGCACTGGGACAGGTTGCCCAGAGAAGCTGTGGATGCCCCATCCCTGGCAGTGCCCAAGGCCAGGCTGGATGAGGCTTGGAGCAATCTGGGCTAGTGGAGGGTGTCCCTGCCCATGGCAGGGGGGTTGGAACTAGGGGATCTTTAAGGTCCCTCCCAACCCAACCCATTCCATCATTCTATGAATATGGCTTTCAGTGCATTGCAGCCATGCGTGGGACACCGAGGTGTCCCTGGGGGGACTCAGCCGGGCACGCCAGCCTCCTGTGAGACAAATGTGAAAACCAGTGGTTGTATCGTCTTTGAATATCCAAAAAATAAATCATGATGGGCCAACAGCATCTCCTCTTCAGCGTATGCTACTGGGCTGGAGGGGCGAGCAAAAGGAAGGCGTGAACCCATGGATGTAAGAATGCCCGCTGTGAAAAGGTAACTGCAAGCAAACTCCGGCACTGCTGGATTTATTTAATTTCCTAACGTATAAACATTTGGGTTTTTACTGCCATAGAGTGCATGAACACTCCCAGACAAAGAAAAGGTTTGCAAATAACCATCTCCCACACCACCAGCAGGTCTGGCCCATGCTACAGTGGGTGTCCAGCATGCTGCTTGTGTTTGTCCGAGTCACTCTGCGAAGCCCAGGGAAGAAAGATGCACCTAACGAGGTTTTAATGTGCTTTTTTTCAGGGTTCTCTCTTGCAAGTGGCTATTCAGGACTGCTGTTTGACTGCCTCATGTGTCATTTTGAGGCAGATACAGATGTTCAATTGCAGATGGGGCGTTGCTCCTTTCATCTGCAGTTCATTAGGGCTGAGAACTGCACCGTGCGATAGCATCGTTGGGGCTGACCGCTTCCCATATGCACGAGCAATAAGGGCTAGGACGTTTCCTTTGGGAAAGGAGGAACAATGCCAGAGGAAAAATATAAACATGAAGTATAAAGTGGTTTCAGGAAGTGATTATTAACTCGCAATTGCCCCGCAGGCACGTCAGTGCGGAGGAAGTCTGGGCTGCCGGGGGCTTTGCTGGCAATGCTCGTCCCCAGTGGCAATGGGGAACTGCAGGGGGGGGCCTTGCCCAACCCCATTCTCAGCGTCGTCTGTGTACCCACTGCAAGCCTCCTACTACTCATTTTCTCACCTCTCCCTTCCTCCGTTCAAGTGATCTGGTTTCCCCCCCGGGAGCACACTGATACCCGGGGCAGGGGGGCAGTGTGAGCTGGGGGCGGTTGGGCACTTGCAGGCACAAAGTCTGCACCCAACAGCACCCAGCTTGATGCTGCTCTCACCAAAAATAATGCAGAAACCTCTACACATCACTGGAGGGAACCGGGTGGATGCTGGAGCTTTGCATCATAGAATCATTAAGGTTGGAAAAGACCTTTAAGATCATCAAGTCCCACCGTTTATATCATCAATCATCAGGTTTAACTGCCAGTGGGTTTCACATCGTTTGGTATATTGGTTATAATCTACCTCTTGAAACAAAAAATGTGCTTTTATATATATATATATAATCATTGTGTGCTATTTTTTTATATTATTAGCATTAATTATTGTACATTTTCTTGGTTCTGAGGATAAGCCATCTTCCCAAAGTCAAACCCAAGAGCTGGGCTGGGAACATTGGCAGTGTGCAGCAATTCCTGCAAATACTTCATTTGGCCAGGGAGCCGCCCAGAGAAGGAATTTATTACAGGCTGCTTCGAAAACTGCATTTTTCTGTGCAATGGGGTGTAAAAGTTCACACCGTTGGAAGGTGTCAGAAACACTGAGGTCCCAGGGAGATAAACCTTGTCTGGGGATACGTCTTCTTCCTCAGCTCTTACTCTGCAAATAATACAGTGGGGTATATATCGCTGTAGTATCCCCAGCCTCACAATAGGGGTGAATTACTCCCTGTTTGGCACTACATAAATGTACGGAAAAGGGCAGAAATCGCCTCAAGAAGTTTATCACCTCTAAGAAGTAGCAATGGGTGCTGAGCCTGGACAAGACACAGGCAGGGCCCGGGGTGCTGAAATGCTGCCTTCATTATTTTATTTATCATTTTGTTTTATTTAAAAGGGAAAAGGGTGGCTGTACTTGTCAAAGCAACCCGTATTATATGAAAATATTCACAATATTCCCCCAAAATTTTGTGGTTTTCTTTGGACTGCATCTGTACCTCAGGTTTTGAAAGCGCCTTTGTCAGCGAGGGTTTTTGTTTTGATCTTTGCAAAGAATTTGCCAAGCTTTAGGCTCTGAAGCCTGCAGAGAAACGGACGTCTTGGATGATTTATTTTCACAGGCAGGATCGCCAAGCAGATAAGAAAATAACTTTGAGGGGAAAGCACGAGGAGTGAGCCCGGGGAAAGCCACATTGCCGTTGGCTGGGCTCTTTTCCGGCGCCGTCGGGCTTTTTGCTGATCTTTCTGCTGCGAGTCATTCCAGCCGGTTGCAGAAGAGAAATAAACAGATGGGAGAGTTTTCCATAAAAATGCAAATAGGTGGTAAAAATGTCTTAAAAAAATCTAAATACTTGGGGAGAAGGTGCTAGTTTGGATGAATATTTTGACAAGGGAAAGCGAAAGTAAGTAGAAGTTTAATGATGTCAGAACCAATTGTTTGGGTTTCCCTAATAAAATATTGCTGCAAGAGCTATAGTTTATTTAATTAAGGCACAAGCACTGAACTTAACAATGTAAGAGTCTATACAAAAGTAAATTCAGAAGTCAAGCTGAAATGGGCTTCAACGCTGCAAAACCAACATGTTTCACTGTCATAAACTGATCTTTCCCTGTGTTTTTTCGGGAGGATCGATTTCCCCAGGCAAACCCAACCATGCAGCTCTGGAGTGTGGTCCCTGGGAGACAGGGGACCTTGTGCCGCCCTGGCAGCAGCACCCTCTGGATATCTGGGAGCTGACGCAGCTCTGCCAGGGCATGTGTGGTCAGAAAACCCTCCTAAGTTTTGTCTGCAGAGGAAAACCAAACTGTTTAACTTTCTGACTTGCTTTTGCCACAACTTTTTCCAAGTAACTGTAATTTTTCTGGGGTTTTTTTCCCCCTCCTGGACCCAAAGCTGTGTGTGTTGGTGGGGAAGGCTGGGTGGGCTGGATGTGGCGAGGGTCTATGAGCTCCCGGTAAGACATGTGCAGCATCCAGAAGGGATAAATGAGCCTCTTACAATGCCATCATTGGTCCGTTCTTCTGTTAAAAAGATGCTGCCTGTCCTCTGTGTGTGATTTTCTTGCTTTTATTAGCATTTTATTTAGCACTCATGAGCCTAATGCCTGTAAGAACCCTCCGTGTAGGTGCAAGGGAGGTGAGGAAGGGAGTGCATCGTCCTTGCTACCTCCAGATTAGAGCAAGCAAGCTGTTCTGGGGAGATGGGAGCACTTCTTGCCATGCTTCATATCTGTCATTTGTCCCATAAACAGAGAGCCTTTTGCTGGAGGTGTTGCTGTAAGCTCTCTCAGCACACTGTGGGCGGTCGTCTGTACCCCGAGACACTCTGGCATCAGAAATTTGCCCCAACATCCGCACTTGACCACCCAGATTCATGCAAACCTGGGAGCAAACTGAGCTTCTGGCTCCCCTTGCTGAGCCCAGGGCTCGGGACCCTTAGTACTGGCCCTTGGGTGTTATATTTATTGAGTACTCTGTAGCTGATCATGCTGAAGCTAGCAGAAAACTCATGTCCTCTTCTCTGTGCCATGGACAAATGTTCAAAACCGCCCTTGGAAGAATCCCATTTTGTTTCAGAAGTGACTTCTCCGGTGGCATCTTAAAAAGCAGAAATAGTTTCCTTGCCAATGGGGGCCGCGCTGAGCCTCATCCCCTGTGACAGCGCCGCTGCTCCCGTGAACCTGTGGCAACCCAGCTTTCCTGGAAGTTGTTGCATATCCTGTTCACTCATAATCATTTTTTAATGATTTTCAACCCGCATTACCCTTAGATTTGCATTAAATTCTGTGTTGGAGGAGCAGTGACCTTTCCCCAAGGTAGGAGATGTTCCTGGTACTTGGGGCTTCCACCCAGCAACCTGTCGCTCCGGGTGATGGTCATGGGGACCACATCCCGTGGTCCACACTGTTGTCCCTATATGAGACAAGCCTTGGACACCCCAAATCCCCAACTCCACCGGCTGGAGGGTGGGAGTTTCCTTGGCTTCCACGGGCTGTTGTCTGACAGTTTTTGTCCACTCTGGATCAAACACCCCGATTTCTCGAGGAGGGGGAAATCCGTGAGACGCCGCATGCTGTATTTCACAAACACAGCCCACGAGGCTGAACAACATTGCAAAATAATGCTGGAGTTGGTGAAAAGGCCTAGGAAAAAGGGCACAAACTGGGGCCTGCCACGCACCCAGCCCTGCTGAGAACATTCCCGCTCTGGAGCACGAACCTCATGAGCATCAGCCCTCTTTTAGTGCTCTTTAAATATTTTATTTAAATTTCAGTGTGGCTTTTCCCGTGCTCCAGCTGCAATAGCCACATGAAAGATACGCTTGCATTGTGTTAACAGCGGGCTCCTGCCAGCCTTCCAGATGGAGCTCTCTCATAACACAAGCCTTTTTTATATAGCTCAGACCTCATAAAAGTTCTTTTACGGTCTCCAAAACAATCCCTACCATAATCTTATATTCGGTTTACTTAATATTTCTCATTCCCTCTTGGGGAATTTTGAGGAAAAAAGGGTTTTTGAAGTATCCCATAGGTGATGGGACAGGGCTGTGCCAGGGAAAGCCGTGGGGACTTTGGTGCACGGGGGAATTTCACATTTTTCAAAACGAGCTGCTGGCGATGGGATAGCAAAGGCAAGCTTGGCACCGTCTCCATGGGCAAAGCTACCCAGGTCCTGTGGAAGGAGTAAAACTGTAAATCCATAGTAGGGAATGAGCAAGTGTCTTAATATTGAGGTTTTGGCTGCTACTGGAAGGACCTGTTTCTAGAGTTGGGGATAGACTGCCTGCCTTGCTGGGAGGGCCTGGCCCAGCTGCGACGTGACCAGACTTACTGGGTTTTGGGGATGTGGGCTGCCCATGTAGAATCATAGAATCATGTGATCTTTTAGATTGGAAAAGACCTTTAAGAACATCAGTTCCAACCGTTCCCCCAGCACTGCCAAGGCCACCACTGACCCATGTCCCTGAGCGCCTTGTCCACACGGCTCTGAAACCCCTCCCGGGATGGGGACTCCCCCCTCCCTGGGCAGCCCCTTCCAGTGCCTGACAGCCCTTTCTGGGAAGACATTTTCCCTAATATCCAACCTAACCCTCCCCTGGCACAACTTGAGGCCGTTTCTTCTTGTCCCATCGCTTGTGCCTTGGGAGAAGAGACCGACCCGCCCTCTCTGCACCCTCCTTTCACCTTTGTGAGGTGGTCCAGATGGCTGGAGACTCCTGTATGGCCCTGGGAACAGAACTGCTGGAGGAAGGGATGGATTCTCAGGCCCTGAGCAGGACTCAGACCAGATACTCAGCTCGGGCCAGGGGAACTGCAGAAAGCACATCAAAATATTTTGACTACAAAAATGGCATATTCTTGCTCAACCTATTTGGGAACACAATAGCTAACCCCTGTATTTCCCAAGTTGGTGATGCTGAAAAACTGTTTATACCTTCTCCCCAGCTGCTGTGAGCATCTTTCTTCCAGCCCAGTCCTGAGTCCTACCCTGTGCCATGGAGAGGTCGCGCTGCCTTCCACTGCTCACCTCTGAAAACCAATCCCCAAATCTATATGGGACTAAGGTTGCCAAAATAGCGGTGTTCCCATGTGGGAAGGAGCCGTGACGCTTTGGGTAAAGAAGGCGCAGAGCAGCTTGGCTGGTGGAGTCTGTCTGAGCCAAATGGAGAGAAACTGTGTTTTTACACAGGTGCTGGGCAAAAATAGACTCCCTTATCCAGTGTGTTTGACAAGTGTCTGCTGTAATGAGTGTTTTCCATCGTTCAGTCACATCCCACAGCCTTCTACTAGAGGGGAACACGAATCCACTTCCTGCGGACAAGTGCACTTCCAACCCCGCGTTTTGGAGCTCGTTTAATCAAATTACAAGTTGCTGCGCGCCGTGACGGATGGCAGTACGGTATTTAAGAAGTGTATCGCTGACAATGCAAAGATTTTTTTGTGCTAGCAGTGGTTTCCAGTTGATTATTACGAACGGCTGCCTAGAGCAAATGTAATTTGTAAAGCTATGAGAACTTGAAAAATCCACCAGCGGTAGCTTGCCTTGCTCGTTAGAAAAATCTCCAGGGTTCCTGTAGCAGGTAGAGAGAAAGCAAAGGTACTTGGTGATAATTAAGGATTCAAGCACCTTGCGATGCAAAGTGAAACACTGTGATTCAGTGGTGATAACCCCCCGTATCCCCCCACCCTGTGCAAGCAGCCGGTACCCAGGAGTTTGCTCCGTGCAGCATCCCTATGCCTTGAGACATCTTACAGGCAGCGATACAAGCACTTTGCTTAGTGGCAATGGATTCAGGATCCTGGCTGTGGGGAAGGTGGTGGTGGCTGGGGCAGCGGGTTTTTGAAGGATGGAGCTGGGATTTGGGGGAAAGCCTTCCTGCAGCATCATGGTGCATCATCTGGGGCCATCCTGGGGGGATGCAGGGATGCCAGGTACCAACTCCCAACCTCCACTTGGCACAACTGTTATTTTTCCTATTTAAAATAATAATAATAAATCCCTAATAAAATCACTTTGGGTGCAAGGCATTCTGCTGAAAAAAAAAAAAAACCAACAACCCAACCCCACTCGTTCCTGGGGAACAGTCAAAACAATCATTAGCACAAATTTCCAACTCATTATCTCCCAAGGTGACATGTCATGTCAGGCACAGTCATGTCACAACATGCCCTACCCAGACGCAGCTAATGCAAGGTGGCAGCCCCTGCGTCAGGCTGGGGGAGCAGGTCCCTGTACTGGGGACAAACCAGGAGCTTGGCCACTGTTGGGTTCTGTGCCTGCGGTGCTTGTAGAGAAGGGATGGAAATGAAAAGGGCCCAGACGTGCCCCCTGGACACAGCAGCTTTCGTGGTGCGATTTTGAGCCCCTGCACAGCTGTAGCTGAGCTTTGAGACGTGTATGTGTGCATGCAGCCGTAAATATAAATGGTAAAATAGATAAATAAATAAAATTAGAAACCGCAGCCAAGCGCATTTTAATGCCCTATTTTGCACCTTCCACTAGCCCAGGTTGCTCCAAGACTCACCCAGCCTGGCCTTGGACACTTTCAGGGATGGGGCATCTGCAGCTTCTCTGGGCAACCTGTCCCAGTGCCCCCCACCCTCTGTGGGAAGAATTCCTTCCTGATGGTCCATCTCAATCTCCCTCTTTCAGTTTAAACTCATTATCCCTTGTCCTGTCACTCCCTTCCCTTGTAAAAAGTCCCCCTCAGCTTTCTTGTAGCCCCCCCCGGACACTGGAAGGGGCTCTAAGTTCTCCCCGGAGCCTTCCCTTCTCCAGACTGAACACCCCCAACTCTCTCATCATCTCTGCCTCCTTTCCCACAGGTTTCAGCAGCGAGGGATTGGCCAACCCTGTGAGCCCGGCTCCGGCAGCTGCCTGGGCTTGGGCAGGGGACCGGGCAGGCAGCTGGTGTGCATCACACCAGGGATGGTGGCGTGACCTACATCCCAAAACCTGGCCCTGCAGCCTCACAGCCGCCGGCGGTAATTTGGAAAGAGGGAAATTAGCTGACACGAAGTTTAAGGAAGAAATTAGGAAAGCTTTTCGGAGACAAAACATAGCGGCATAATATTGGGAAGAATCAAATCCTCACTCTGTGTGTAATGTTAGAGCAAAAGTGATGCCAGGAGATCTGAATCTGATGGCAGTCTCCTGGCACTGGGATTTTTATTCAGAGCATGAACAATGAATTTGCATCCTAGGAAACAAATGCACTCCACATGCCCCGAAACAAACAAATGGAGACATTCCTTTATTCCGCAGCCAGGAATCTTAATCTTGCTGATAAACAAACCAAAGAAAAAATGTCTCTGAATGTCATGTTTTTCTGTAGTGCTCTATTTTCTTTAGTTAAAGACCTGAATGCCGAATAGAAAATAAAGTAAGCTTTGTGCAAGTGCTCCATCACGATGGCGAAGGCAGGTCCCCTCAGAGCCCTCCCTTGCTGGAGCAGCTTCACTTTTTGTTCTGAGATGATTTATTCCTTCCAGCTTCGGGTTTTCCTTGGACACGTTTTGCTGCAAAAGCAGCCGATGGGGTGGTGGGATGTCCCTGGGGTTGGAGGTCCCTTGCAGGTACCTGCACCGCATCACCCAAGCCCGGCTCTGGCCCTGACATCAAATAAGGCACCAAAACCAGCGAGTGGATATCTTTGAGACAGCGTATTTGCTATCGTTTTCTAACAAAGGGGATGCCACACATCTCCTCTTATTCCCCTCTCAAGAGCTCAGCCGACTTCGCTTAAAAACACCGAAAACAATCTGGTTCTGCGTGATTTGCAAAGCCGCATTCGATCTTTTCTAATATATGTAAAATTATTCAGGCTTGCAAAACTCACGTTTGGAGTTATCGCATCCTGGGCTGAAGCAGCGTTTGCAATATCTACCTGTTAAAATAGGCTCAGGATGCAACAAGAGGATCTTTTTGTAGAAGAGGAGACACATCCTGAGGATGTGGCCCCCCCAGATGTCATGAAAATTTTATTCCCCTTCTCTTTTCAGGTGGCTTTCACTTCTCCTTATGATTATCCCCATCTTCCCAAAGGAAATTCTTCCTTTTTTCATTTTAATTCCTCAAGACTAAGCTATTTCAAACAATGTTTTCTAGATGCCAGCCCTTCTAATTATTATTTTGCTATCCATTTAGCTAATGTCATTTTGGGCAGAATACCACCCACCTGGTTGTCTGGCTCAGAGGAGCACATTTATACTTCTGCAGAGCTGTTATATGTAATTACAGGGTCAGAAGTTCATCTTCCCCTAATTGCTTCTCCCTTTGAAATTCCAGCTGAAATTTCTGATTTCTTGACCTGGCAAAAGGAAGGGGCTCACCTAATTATGATCTTATTTCACTTTCCAGAGCTTCTTTGGCCCTCGTTAGCTAGAATGATCATTTCCAAAGTCCTTCAGTAAATTCTCTCTTCTAGAGAAAGTTAAAATCAAGTGAGATCAGAGCCTGCCGTCCCGGCTTGGGGAAGCCGAGTAGTTTTTCTTTCCCACCATCATCAAAAAGGAAGACTAAACCCCTTTCTAGTGGAATAAACTTGAATCCTCTCCAACAAAAGCCTCCATTAAGGCTAACAGATTGATTACAAGCTCCTGAGCAAAGCCTGGCTGGATCACAGCAGAGGCAGAAATTCCTGGACTGCGGCTCAATCTTTAATCAGGCAAAAATCCCACTGAACTCGCTGGGAATTTTGCTTGAGCATAAAGCTGCTGGGTCTCGGCTTTGGCCCATTAACTGGGAAGGAAGGCAAAGCAGCACTTTCCGGTGGATATAAATCCCTGCTCCCCTTGTTTGCTCCAGGAAGGACTGTCATGTTGCTCTCAGGCTGAAGGATGCATCCCTCCAAACTCCACAGTGTATAATCATCAGCTGCGTTAAGATACTCCACGCCAAATTATTTCCTTGTTAATAATAACATGAACTGTTCTGCTGGTGCTCCTCATTCAGCTGGAGCAGAGGGTTGGATCCTGTCCCCTGGATCAGCCTCCCAGTCTGAGGGACTGGATTTTCTGCTGCATCTCATCTACGGAGTAACAGCGATGCTTGGTGTCCGTGTGTCCTCCCCGTTCCCAGGAGGCACTGACCCACCAGGCTGGGCCAAGGTTGTCTGAGCGGGAGCATACCCAAACCTCTCCATCACGCTGCAGGACAGGCAGCAATGCGGATAAAATAGAAATGTGTTCTGTTTGGACAGGTGCAATAAATTAATCTCGCATCTGGTGAAGCTCAGGACGGGGCTTTTTCAGGCGAGATCATCCATCAGCACTGGAAATACAGCACCATGGGGGCAGGAGCAGCAGGGGCTGCCTCTGAGGGGGATGCCTACCACCCCTGCCTGCCGCAGCTCACTTCCAGCACCATGAAGCCAGGAATTTCATCCACCCCCTCCCTCAGTAATATTTTGGCACACGGTGGAAAGGAAAACCCCAGCTAAACTTGGGCGTGGGGAGAGCAGCGGGGGATGCAGGGGACATTGGACAGGATGGATGGGAACCCTCCCACAAGCAACTGATGCCCCAGGACAGTTTGGGGAGGGCAGGCAGTCCACCCCCTGGGCTGATTGTTGGCTGATTATTTATCAAAACCATCTTTCCAACTGGAGGCTCCGGCCTCCACATTTCCAACCCATGCCAAGCCAGTGACAGTGCTGCGTTTCAGAAACATCTGACGAACACATTGAATCCCCCAAAGCACCGACTTGGATGGGGAAGGAGCTGTGACCTCCAGGAGAGAGGGAGACCAAGGGTATTTTTGTTAAAAAGCACAGAAGGCCAGCTCCTGAGGAAGAGCTTGGTGATGCAGAGGTCCCACCACCCTCCACCTGTCTCGTTGAATGAATTCGGGTCCAAAAGCTTTTTCCATACACACAGCACTGAGCACCTGATTTCCACATCGGGGAGAGCTGTCACTGCAAGAACTCTGTTTCTTGACTTTTACCTCCTGTAGCCAAGAGGTTTACAGCCCAGAGAGCTGAAGATGGTTGAGGGTCTTTATGAACAGTGGACTACTGGGAGAGAAATTTTACAGAGGGATTTCATTCTTTCAGCATTGTTTGAATTTGTGTTTGGAAAGAAATGAATTTGGATTATTTTCTAAGTATTCCTACATTTCTAGAAGTTACTCAAGGCTGCAGAGACACGAGGAGCAGAGTGCTGGAGAACAGGGACCCTGAGTTGCTACAGCAGCTTCTGGCCGTTAAAACCCTCTCGGCAGGCAGCGTGGCTGCAGCAACCAAAGCTTTTGGACATCCCTCTTTGATCTTCAACACGAGATGGTCGTGCCTGATTGATGCTTACAGCCTTTTGTCCAGAAGAGGTCAATATCTGAAGCACTTCAAAGCCCCCAACCCCTCTGAAACACCTTGCATTAGGAACTCCCAGCTTTTGATGAGAGCATCCTCCCTCCCTGCCAGCCACTCGCTCCTCGGCACAGAGGGATCCAGGGGCTGGCTGCTCTGTCACTCACTGGAGAAGCAGCCCTCACCCAGGACACAGCATGAGGCCAAGCGGGTTAAATGGCCAGCAGGGTGAGGGAGGGGATTCTCCCCCTCTGCTCCACTCTGGGGAGACCCCCCCTGCAGTTCTGCCTCCAGCTCTGGGGTCCCCAACAGCAGGAGGACACGGAGCTGTTGAAGCGTGTCTAGAGGAGGCCACGGAGATGCTGCGAGGGCTGGAGTCCCTCTGCCATGGGGCCAGGCTGGGGGAGTTGGGGGGTTCAGCCTGGAGAAGGGAAGGCTCCGGGGAGACCTTAGAGCCCCTTCCAGTGCCTGGGGGGCTACAAGAAAGCTGGGGGGGGCTTTTCCCAAGGGCCTGTAGTGACAGGACAAGGGGTAACAGGTTTAAACGGAAAGAGGGAGATTGAGATGGGACATCAGGAAGGAATTCTTCCCGCAGAGGGTGGGGGGCACTGGGACAGGTTCCCAGAGAAGCTGTGGGTGCCCTATCCCTGGCAGTGTCCAAGGCAGGCTGGATGAGGCTTGGAGCCACCTGGGCTATGGAAGGTGTCCCTGCCCATGGCACGGGGTGGCACTGGGTGGGCTTTAAGGTCCCTTCAACCCAAACTGTTCCATGTTTCTATAATCCTGTGAAATGTCAGCCGAGGTTTTGACCTATCCCTTCCATCTAAAAGGAAAGTAAAATCAGGAGAAAAGAGGGGGTTAATAAGGCTTTCCTTGGATTTTCATGCTGTCACTTTCTCATGGCCACGTTTGGGCTGTGAATGGCTTTTGAAAATGTGGATTTTAGCATGTGCTTATCACCAGCCATGACCCCGTGGCAGCCCAGAATAAAATCCACCAGTAAAAGTGCCCTGACCTTTAATTCTCAGCCAAAGCCCACAGTGCTGAGTAATTGCTCTCCTACCCAGGCCGCTCGCCTTCGAGCTCTTCAGGGAGGTAGAAGCCAGATTCCTTCCTGTGAAATCATGGCAAGGAAAAAGGAACAAACAAACAAACAGGAAAGCTGCTCCCAGCTGGGGCAGAAGTTCAGGGGGGGTGGAATCCAGGAGGTTATTTAAAGCTCCAAGTTCCTCCTTTCAGGCATGCCGATCGCTCAAAGGGAAGCAGCCTGGGGATGGCAAGGAAAGGAGTTGCTGCAAGGCCAGTTATTATTAGCTGGAGTCAGGAGTGCTGGGATATTGCAGGACATCATCAGGATATTCCCACAAGAGCGGCTGCTCCTTCATTTAGGAGAGCACGAGGAGGCTTCAGCGTCGTGGAGGTGAAGGGTGGCTTTGGCATCTGCTGTGGCCCAGGCTCGGATCATGTTGTACAGCTGATGCTGCAGCATGCAAAGCATCATCGATAAGAGAAAAAAAATCTTATGTAGGGTCTGGTAACTCGGCAGCCGTTTCTGACTGCCTCAGAAACCTCCATCCCCAATAGCAACGTCCTGTGCGCAGATAATTGTTTCCATGACATTGTTAACTGGGGCTTCTGAGTGGTGTCTTTATTAACTCTGCTGATTGCACATCGTTAACCAAAGGGATGGAACCCAACAACTCTGAAAAAGGAGTGTAATGAAGGAATTTTTTCAAATATCTCATTTTCTTAACCCTCCCTGCCTTAATCTTACAGCTTAGCAAGATGCCACGTGTCTCTCAAATCATGATGCTGGATCAGAGCAGCTCTTGGGTTTATTGATGATGCTTGGATGATCAGAGTTTGGGGCTGCCTTAAGCAAGCACGGAGGTGTGTGAGGGCTAGGCATGCTTTAAAATGCCCTGGGGCTGCCCTGACTAGAAATGTCCTGCACAGAAACAGCTCCTGGAGCTCCTCTCCCATCATGGTTTTCGTGCAAGGAGTCCAGCCCTGCTGCTCCTGGGATGGGAGCAGAGGCTTGACATACCTCGAGCACTAAATTCCAGCTACGTACACAGCCAAAGCAGAAACAACTGGTTCTTCTGATGTGCATCACGCAGGAGGAAGCAGCGGTGAGTGCAGGGTACCACTGGCTGGAGGGTCCTGCTGTCCCTCCACGCTGCCTTGGGGACAGGCGTGTGGATGGCATGGACCATATGAGTCTGAAGAAGTGTGTAACTCATGTTAAAAAGCAGAAGAAACTTGCTACCAACTTCATGTCATGGGTGAAGGTGTCAAAGCCCCCCCAGAGCTCCCCACATTGCAGTTCCCTGTTAGCCCTTTGCAATCCTGGTGGGGACACTGAGGTCAGTCCTGTGCAACATCCCCAGGAGATGCTGAGGTTGATGGAAGCTCCTGGCTGTACCCAGCAAGAGATCCCCAACCTGTTGTGTGATGCAAATCAACCCACCACCAAAGCTGGTGAGTGTTACATCCTGCCACGCGGTGGAGGTGAAGGCTGGCACCTCCTCTTCTCCACCATCTTACCCAAAACCTTCACTAGCCTGTTGATTTTGTTTGAAGCTGCAATTCCCAGGTGGAATTTGCCATCAGTCTGCCCCCACCTCCAACTGCATCAGTGAACCCCTGGAGCTAATATTTTGTGGCAAAGTTAGCGTTCCATCACTTGCACCAGATCACCTAGCTTTATCCCAAATAGCCTTTTTAGAGCTTTTCCCGTTCACTTACTCAACTGTTCAAAAATGCTGTTGAAGGTCCCGGTCTTCGGTGCGGGGTCAGTGAGATGGGGAATGCCACCAGAGGAGTTCATGGGTACCCACCTAATGAGATGTCACGTGCAGGAGAGGTGTCAGAAGAGGGACCCATTATATCACATCATTTATTAAGAGCTCAGAGACCTCCTGTCTTCTGGTTTTGAACCCAGAAACCGTCACTGATGCACTCAGAGGGTCGTGACATGTGGAATCACAGAACCATGGAATGGTTTGGGTGGGAAGGGACCTCAAAGCCCACCCAGTGCCACCCCCTGCCATGGGCAGGGACACCTTCCATAGCCCAGGGTGCTCCCAGCCTCATCCAGCCTGGCCTTGGGCACTCCCAGGGATGGGGCATCCACAGCTTCTCTGGGCAACCTGTCCCAGTGCCCCCCACCCTCTCCGGGAAGAATTCCTTCCTGGTATCCAATCCAAATCTAAGTCGGCAAATGATGCTGCAAAGGGATGCAGAGCCGTGCTCCCCGGGGCAGGGGAATAGATGACTGGATCAGGGAACAACTTTCTCCTGAGGAGACAGATAATTTTAAGAGATTTTTTTTTTTTTACCTTTTTAGAACAGCAATAAATATTTCACAGGCCCGGAGGAAGAAGCATGATGCCTGAATAGTTACTATCCAGGGAGCATGGCATAAAATCTCTACACAGTGAGGGTTATTTTTACTCTTTTTTTTTTCTTCGTATTGCATAAATGGTGACTGATTTTATGGTCCATGATTAATTTAGACATGGAATAATGGAAAGCCAGGAGCACTCACCAAGTTCAGAGGGCCGTAACAGATAAATAATGTATGTTTACATAACTGTAATACCAACCTCAGTAACAAATGACTTATAGAAAGTTGGCAGAGGCTGGCTGCAGAGCTAAGAAATGCTCCTCGGAGGCAGCAGCATTGCACCAAGAGGGATTCAAGCAATGACTTGCGGTTTGGAGGTCCACCTGCCACGCGCTACACCTTATGCCTGGAGATGGGGCTTGTCCCCTCTGCCTGAACTCAATATAATTGGACAAACCCATCTCAGTCTCTTCTCCCAGAACATCTACAGACAGGAAAACTGAAATGGGAACTGGGTTCCTTGGTATTTCTTCGACACCACTGAATTCCCATTTCAGTTTTCCTGTCTGTAGATGTTCTTGGAGAAGATCATCCTGCACTTTCTTGGCTGATGCAAAAAGACCAAGGCTGGGACCAGAAGTACATCCCTGTCCAAAATTACTGTTTGGAGTGAGTCCAGAGGATGCTACAGAGATGCTGTGAGAGCTGGAGCCCCTCTGCTGTGGGGACAGGTGGGGAGAGTTGGGGTGTTCAGCCTGGAGAAGGGAAGGCTCCAGGGAGACCTTAGAGCCCCTTCCAGTGCCTGGGGGGTACAAGAAAGCTGGGGGGACTTTTCCAAGGGCTGGGAGTGACAGGACAAGGGATAACGGGTTTAAATGGAAAGAGGGAGATTGAGATGGGACATCAGGAAGGAATTCTTCCTGCAGAGGGTGGGGAGGCACTGGGACAGGTTGCCCAGAGAAGCTGTGGATGCCCCATCCCTGGAAGTGTCCAAGGCCAGGCTGGATGAGACTTGGAGCAACCTGGGCTAGTGGAAGGTGTCCTAAGGTTGGAACTGGATGGTCTTTCAGGTCCTTTCCAACCCAAACCATTCTGTGATTCTATGAAAATGCAGCTGCATTTTCTTATCGAGGTACCATGTCCGGACACTGAAACCCAGCCTTTGTTTGTTGTCTGCTCCAGAATCTTCCTTGCAGGTGCTCAAATACATGATCTTCTGTTTTTTCCTCTGGAAACACCCAGTAGTTCACCAAAGCATCATGGTTCTGTATATGCAGGACATACAAACAGGTGATTTGAAGATGTGCAGGTGATGTGAAGATAGCTGCAGTCTGCCTGCAGACAGGGAAGAGAATTCAGATGTGAGTGCCAAAGGCAGGAGCAAAAGGACACTTCCCATCCCGTAAGAGCATGCAGTCACAGAAGACGGAGCTTATCTGCCATGGTACAACCACGAGATCATTTACCTGCCAACAGGATGAGGTTTGTGCATAATGGAGCATTCTTGCACCCCAGCACCAGGGTTACACTTGGAATAAAAGATATAGTTTTTAAACTTCTGAGCTATTACCTGTGGTATTGGCGTTGTATTAACTGTGCTTACATTAAAGGTGTTTCTCATTAGGATCTAAACATTTCTGAGAGAGACGCCGAGTCCGTAAGGGAGCCGGGTTAGAAAGATGGAAAGGAAAATGTATTTTTCCCTAGACACCTGCTGTGGGTGCAAAGAGGCCAAAAGCAGACAGAGCCGAAGCATTTTGCTGCCTTTAAGTGGTTTCTCGTTTTGCCAGAGGTTGGTCTCTATTCCCTCGCAACGTGCTGTGTGCGACCGGACATGCAGAGGAACTGTGTTTAATTATCACGGGCCATGGGTACAACCGAAGGATGGATTGTGTACGATGTATTTTAGCCAAGTAGAAAACCTCTTTGGCTTTCTTATTGCCTCTAAAGGTTATACAAGTCTTTTTCCGGAAACAAAATCTGCTAAAATCCCATTGTGTTTGCATATTTTAATACAGCTGAGTGAGGCAGTTCTGGCCACTTGCTGATGTGAAATGTCAGGGTAGGTGGTTATATAAATGTTATTTTTAGTTGTGATTAAAAAAACCCCAGCTCTTTACTGCTAACACGCTTTTCCATGCTAGCTTTCTTGAACTAAAAGGCTTATATATTTCAAGAAGAGGTTGCATGTTGCTTGTGGCATAACAATACATCCAGCCTAATTGTGCATATGTTAATGGTTTGGTTTTAGAAATAACCTTATCAGGTTCCAAGGCTGCCCAGCAATAATTTGGCTTTGCACTGCACAGACCCTCACCTATAAAACTCTTTTATTACCTGCACAGAAATTGCAGGCTAATGACTCTTCTCCTGCACTCCACTGCTGTGCTGGCGTGGGGGCTCGCTGTGGGGCCCAGCACTACCCAGAACCAAGTCACATCTGCTGCTTCTCCTTTTGGTATCTCAAACATTTCATTTGGAATGTTTTATGTAGCATTAACCCCATTTCCATGTGATAAAAATGAATAATAAATAGAAATTCAGCGGGTAGTTTGAGCTGTTCATCATCACACATATGGAGGTGGAGTGGCAGATATTGGGTGCAAATAGAATTGATGGGGTTTTTTTGGTTTTGAGAGGTTTTTCCGTCTTTGCAGTTTGAGCATGGACACAGGCTATCCATCGGCCACTCAAACCTTGCCTGTGTTTCATGCCAATCCAGCCCTGCAGCAACGGGACCCTGAAAGGCTGAGGATGGGAGGGGGGGACCCCACAAAGCTAGGGATGGGCAGGAGGGACCCCAAAAGGCTGAAGATGGGCATGGGGGACCCTGGAAGGTTGGGGATGGGCAGGAGGGACCCTGTGAGGTCAGCAGGGACACCCAGGCTGACTGGTGAGGGACTGTGGTGGTACGGCAGCAGGAGATGGGTCCCAACGTGGCACATTGCTTCTGGAACAGGCACGCCCAAAAAAGAACCCCACCATCAGGAGTTACAGAAAATCCTTTTGTTGCTTCAGGCATTGGCCAGAAATGCAGAACTTAGGGACGTTTCATTTATTCTTGGAAAACCAGCAAGGTTTCTAATGGATAAGTTGAGAAATTCCCATCCAACCTGGAGATGGACACACACCGATGGGTCCCTTCACGTGTCCTGGCAGCAATGGGGAGACCCATGGGCAGATGAGGAAGGATATAAAGGCTAAAGGGTCCCCCAGGTATGGGTAGAAGCACAAATGCCTTCCAACCCAGAGATTATAAGCTCAATTATTTTGTACTAAGAGCTAAGAGTCATCAGTGGTGTCAACAGCACCGTTACTCTGAAGTTTCCATGGGGAAGGAAGTGCCCATGGAGGAACCAGATTCACGTGAGACCCAGAATGAAAAGAAATTAAAAGCAAATCACAAGGATTTGTACAAATCAGACACATCTTCCCGCAAACAATAGGTATGTGGGTGTGATGCCTGCGTCATCGGTGGGTCGGCGTTTGTAGATATGCATACTGCCATGAGATGGTGTGCTTCTGGAATCTGACACCATTTCCACTAGAAGTTCAAAGTTTAAGTAAAGTTTTTTCCTCCTGTCATTTTTATTTTCTGCAGAACAAGAAGTGTCCAGGGTGAACTTGTTACAGAGACTATTTTTCGTGCTAACAAAAGCTGACATCTGTCACCTGCACAAGCTAAAACATTTGTTAAAATGTGTTTTATTTTAAAAAAGTCTGAAGAACTCAGTCCAGGGCATAGTACACTCTCTGTGCCCATCACGATTGGATGGGCAGTAGGTTAATTGTATACATGCACTGTGGAATTTGCATACAGATTGAGTCTGAAACGATGCCCCATGTTGTAACCCTCTACGTTATTTCTCATGTCCATAGTGTGTCTTTTCCTGCTGGGAAGCTGATGTTAAATGCCTATTTTTGCTTTTTGCCTGCTCTCTACTTAATTTTAAGTATTTCTCTGGGCACTGGGCAGGCAAATGAATTGTGCTGTTGTTAAATAAGCTTAATGAGGTGTCAAGAGCCAAAAAATATTCTCATGGCAGTAAGGCCTTTTAGTAACGAAACATTGATTTTTTTCCCCCCTCACTAGAGATATTGCTCCTACTCTAACAGTTAGTTAAAGAAAAATGGTGATCGGTTTCCAAGAGCATAATCCATTCTCAGCAGCTTAAGTCAGGTTAGCATTTAAAAATCTTTATGAGATCCGTCTGTTCATTCCTCCACGTCGGTACGGGCTTAGCCGGTTACGGTTGCATGATGTACTATGGGCACTAGTGCGTGAGGCACCATCCATAGGGTTATTTTAAAGTGGGAAAAAAACACCCCAAAACCCAGATTTCTTGCATCTTGAGTACGCATGAAGAATAAAGGCAGTGCTAACTGGGATTTTAATTGGTGGGAGTATTTTCCCACGCGTGTTGGACGATGCGCCTGGCTAGCTCACCGTGCCGAGTAGTTACCGATCACCCGGAGAAACCCAGGCATCCTCCACAAGATGAACTCCCCCACGACATGAAATAATTCCTGTGATCCAAACCAGATCCCACGGGGAACCAGGGAGCGCAAACGTCAGCCGAGGACTTTCTACAGGCAGCCGGCATCGGCGCCTAGCTCTTGTACCGCAGCAGCTGGCTGCGCTGGGACTGCTCTGTGTACACGCGGATAAACTAAGAGTGAATTTGGCCCGCAGAGCCTCTAAGATGCTTAGTCGTTACACAGGAGGATGCTGGTAAATATTTACCAGAGACCTTGAAATAGTTTCTGCTCTCCTACAAGGGAGGCATTTACAATTTAAATGAAATTCCTTGGTAAAATAGAACAAGTCTGGAGGGACTGGTCTGGTCTTTCAGGTGAAAGTATTTAAAGTAAGTTCCTTAAAGACCCATGGAATAATCTTTTAGTGTTTATGGGATATTAACCCAGTGAAATACCAGCGGTGGGTTTGCTTTTGTAATGTGCTCCAAGGTCCTGGAGCTGGTTTGGCGCAAAGTTTACCCTGGCGCAGCCTCAGCCTTGGGGCTGCTGGTCCCGTCCGCTGGGCCTGGGGCTGGAGGAGCGTAATGAACCATTTACCGGGTAATGAAAATAGCAGCTATTAGGATAAATTAGAGAAAGGACCATAAGGACAACTGCGCTCTGCGCCGCTGTAACAAACAGCATCTTTTGCGTGTAATTAAGCTGCGAAGACGCTGCAAGCTCCGAATCCAACTGTGCAACTGCCAGGCAGAAATATGTCAGCACTTGCACTCTGCTGTAATTAATTTGGGAAGTTATTTCTCCTCATCCCACCTCGGAAACATTCATGGCCAAGCAGGTTCACCCTTGATTGAAGGAAGGCGTTCACATCGGCTTGCTCCAGTTGATACGGCCCCTTGCTATCAGCAAATGATGGGGAAGCGTTGAGTAAATCACAGCTGGAGAGACTGGAGTGTGTTTATAGTTGACACGCAAGATGCTCTGTGTCTGCCTGGCCTTAGCCAGGTGGGACAGTAGGAAGATGCTCTTGGAGTCAGGGATTTGCTTTGGGACTTTGACTGCTGGTAATTTGGAGGCTGCGCTCATCTGGGAGCAAAATTTGTCTCTGTATAATTAGGGAGAAGAAAAGGTACCAACCATGCTTGGGAAAACTAATCTGCTATGCTGATAAGAGAAAGGATTAGGCCGTTATTGTGCAAAAATAATTTAAGCTATTAGCTTAATGCCCAACTGCAGTAACGAAGGCAGAAGCGATAATGGGCTTTTTCAGCAGAGGCGGGGACGAGGACTGCGCTCTGGTAGGATCACCGTGGGAAAGCTTCGGGTAAGGAGGAGAGCGGCTGCACAGACGAGCTCCTTGCGAAGGTGCACGGGAGGGATTTAAAAAGTTTAGGGATATAATTGCAAAGATTAGGAAGTTCCTACCAGGCGCATTGGGTTTGGTACACGGGGTGGCAAATGTGTGGGACAAAGTAGCTGGGGGGGAGCACTGGAGTAAATAAGCTCTCCTGAGGAAGGAGGACAAAAATAAAGGCTGTGGCACACCCCCCCCCCCCCCCCCCCCGAAAAGTAGATTTTAAGACGAGCTAACCAAGAAGAGCCCAAACGAGCTGCTCCAGAGGCATTCCTCAGTCTCTAATTTTTCTTGTGTTCTCCCTACCCACAGCCATAAACGGTGCCCGTTGTGGGGTGTCTGTGGGGTTCCTGGCGTGACCTGATGTAGTCCTTGCAAAGAGTCATTTTGCAGGAAAAATGCTCCAGCGCTTCAGAAACGCACTGGAAAGGAAGGTGAGAAAAATAAAAGAGGGAGGAAAGTAGAGTTTTCTCTTCTCTGATGCCACACGTGATGTTCCCCTCCTCCCTGGGGTCAGGAAGCAGTTTTCTGATGACTGGGAGACACCTTTGCCCATACAACATGAGTGAGCCCTTCCCACCTTTCACATTATTCTCCTTTTCTCCATCAATTTTTATCACCTTCTGCAAAATGAAGCGGTCAAGTTCTTCTTCCAACTGAGTATTAGAGGAGTCCCTGCAAATAGAAATCCTGTAGCTCTCGCTGAGCTGTTAGCGAAGTCAGCGGGAGGCTGGGAACCTCCCCAGTCCGCAGCGCTTGTAAAAGGTTTGAAATGGAGAATTATCATGAAAAAAGCTGTATGTACTGAAATAGCCACTCTCAGCCTACCCTGCCTCCTGTAATACAATAACTGGATGCAGTAAGTCATTTCTGAGACAGCATTTAATGTGATAACTTGAAGATAAGGGGAAATGATTCAATCACCTACTATTTTCTCATCACAGCTGAAACAAAGAATATGGAATAATCATTTGACCAAATGATATAAAAAGGACCGAGGGAAATGCGCAGTGTGGTCCGAAATTCATCATTTCCTCCAACGTGAATCATAGCCTACATACAGCAGTGATGAATTATCTGGGAGAGGTTCTGCCAGGCAAAGAGACAAATCCCAGTTACGTATTCCTCACATTTAGACACCTCCAACTATTTTCCAACACAAGAATCTTCCTTACACAAATAATAACAATTCCCCCGGCTGCGTCTCCATTGCTCCCTGCCTCACACTTGGCTGTATCATCATTAAAGCATTTTTATTTGTCTGATAATGCCACGAGACTGGTCTTGTGTGGTTTGCCAAGCGCTAAGCATAACAGATAAGGCTGAGCAAATAAAATAATCTGGATTCAGTTCCCAGAAGGAATGAACCACCTCGTTAAAGCCCAGTGCTTCGCAGACGAGGTTTTCCCATATATACATGTATATGTGTGTCTCTGTGTGCATCTCTTTGGCCTTTGGGGCTCTTGCTGAGATTTTAAGCGTCAGCGTTACGGTCTGCGCTTTTCCCTCCAGCCACCACCCAGGCCACGGTGGTGGGCGGCCGTGACCGATCTTTGCTGCTCTTTCCCTGAGGAGACGCTGCAGTTGGATTTCAGCAGTGGTTTGAGGATGGGTCTCACGAGGCTGTTAAAATTAACCCGGCCAGAGCAGGCGTTTCTGGGCTCTCCTTGTCTGCGCATGCCCTCCCGGTAGAAATGTAGGTCTCGGCAGCAGCTGGTCTGAAACTACTAATTTCTTACATTTCAGTTCAACCCTTTGTAAATACAGAGCTCTTTGCTCTCTTTTCATATTCGATGAAAAGATCTCTGCAGAACCAATGTGGGAATGACGAGTGAATACGGTCGAGGAGGAGTCCTGCTGAATTAAATGGGGCTTCTCCCAGGGGCAGGCACTGTGAATCCCAGCCTGTCCTTGAAAATATGCCTGTCCCATATACAGATCATCTTCACTTTTCCTATTCAGGTCATCTTTGGTGCCTAAACATCGTATTAAAAATGACAGACAGTGCCTTTAAGTTAGTTCTGTCGGGTTGCTGCCCAAGCACTCATAAAAGCACTGACCATTGCAGCATCATTGCTTCTAAGCATGAGGAAGGATTTCGTGACTAAGCGTGCACAGAGCTGCGTCTCCATGCCAGGATGCAGGACCTGCAAAGTGATGTTCCCGCATTTCCCAGGGAGTTCAGGCTGCCCCACGTTTCAGGACGGTGGGATAGTTATTCACTTTACAAATGGAGAGTCCTCTGGGCAGAAGAGAATTTTTATCCTCTGTATCTCACTGTTCCAGTACTCACAACCTTTTTTATTGGATGTTTTCCTGCCCAAACACTGTCCTTCCCTTCTGTATCTCTTCTGTCACAGCAATCTCATACAGGAGGCATTAGCATGTCCTGCTTCCCGTGAGGCTACTCCCATGCTGGCAACGCAGCTTTTCCTAACACTGCACTATGGGAAGTTTAAAGGTTTTGTGCTGCCAGAACGCTCTCTTTTCCATCTTTCCCCACATAAACCAACAGCATTTTACCATCCCTGTGAACGGGACAGCGTGTCTCTACACCTCAGTGTGCCCACTACAGGGATGCTGCATGCGAACACAAGAAATGTGCCGGGTTAGTGCTCACACTGGGAAGTTATCGGCACGTCCTTCCCACCTTTCAGCTATTTAACTTCATTTTGTGCAGTTATCTCTAGCTAAACAGGAATGCACGGTGATATAACCCAGCTATTTATAGAATCACACAGAAAATTATGTCCCAGTAGGTGCCTGGGATTTTTTTTTGGCGTTACTCCATAGGTTCATCCCAGCAGGGAGCAAACACCAGCGGATACACCAAGGGTGTGGGGCAGTGCAGGGGCTGGTTTTGGGTGAGAGCGAGGGAGCGGCTCCCTGGATGTCCCGTGGGACATGGCATCAAACTTCTGGCTGGTGGAAGAAGAGAATCTTCCCCTTCCTCTCTGCAGCAAGTCTGGCCGTGGCTGGCATTGCTGGAGGATGAAAGGAGCCACTGATGGCTATTTATAATGAAACCAATAAATTCTTGTACAGGTTGTCTTGAACTCCACTGTAAACACACTCAAGATTCTCAGAGACTCAGATTTTGGGCAAATCAAGTGTCTTCTTTCACGTCAAAACCAAAAGAATTAATTTGGTCTCCAGATTTTTTATCTCACCTGTGCACCTGGGATCACTGATGTTTCCTTCAAAGGTACCAATGAATATTTATATCGAAACCGGTTTTAAATCAATGTGTGCATGGAAGATGTGTGAGGATGTTTAAAACTCCATCTGCATAAACCCCCAACTTGGTCTATCCCTGATCAAACCTTACAGACGCAGTTATCCAAATGCTCCCTGCCTGGCAAGAATGGAAAAATGAAACAAAATTAGAAATATTTTCACCTCTGATGAGCTTGTGGGAGACAAATAAACCTGCAAATACACGGCATGGGTGTCCCGGTGCGTGGCTGAAAGCCATCAGGATCTGTCCTCTGCTCTTACCCTGCTGGGTGGGGAAAACAGGGCTAAACCCATAGCCCCTCCCTGGGTTTTATTCCCTTTCCGAAAGCCAATTAATGTTTCTGATGATGGCAAGGGCTGCTTGCAGCCAATAGACCCTTCGTGGGGCTCAGATGCAGTTGCAAACAGCAGCTATAAATAAAGCCGAGGCAAACCAGATCACTATTACACGTGGCCATGTTAAAAAAAACCCTCCCAGTCTGAGTCTGAAGGAGCAAAGGAAGCGCTGTGCTATATTTATACCGTGTTTAATGAGACTGAAATGCGTAAAAAACAACAGGGGTGTTGGAAAATGCTCATAAAGGCAAACACTAGGTGAGGGAAGCTTAACCCCTGGCCATCCTCCTGGGTTCCCTACTGATGCTAATCTAAACCACTTTGTCACTGTCCTCGTAAGGAGCAGTTTGCAAGGAGCAGGCAGTGCTTATCTTTGCAGGGAATCCCTCTGCCAGGATGCAGCCAGCCCGGCACTGGTGCTCTGGAGCATGGTGTGGAGGAGGACACAGGGACCCAAGCCCCACAACAGGCTCCGGACACAAGCAGCAGCTCTCCTGAAGCAAAGAAGGGACCTTCCCCCTGCTCAAAGCTACAGGAGTTAAAAATAAATGGGATGAGAAAACAGGCACAGTCAGATGTCCTCAAGATCACTGTCAGACTTTTCCTCTTCTCTCTTAACTTTAAACCCTGGGTTCTGCAAACAGCACTGACAAAATGGATGGCTTCTCTAAGCTGCTCTCTTTTTTGGGGGGGTAAAAATAGTTGTTTAATGACCTTTTGAGACTAGAGGAAAATCTGGCTCATCTCTACGATGCCTTGCAGCCAGTGATTTTTTGGATGGGGCAAGTGCATGCCTGTATTTCAGCCTCACCGGAGAAACGTTCCTCATCTACGTGGGATGTCCTCGCGTGGGATATTGCAGCTTCAGCTAATTGCCATCTCCGTACTGCTTTTGAGGCAGTTGTTTTCTGGAACACTCTAGACGAAGCTAACATCAAGCCACGTGATTTATCCTCCCTGGTGCTTGCTTTGACAAAGCTAATCTTTGAGAAATGCTTGAGCAATCAAGCTGTCTGAGGCTCATGTGCCTCTCCGTCTCCAAACCTTTTTGGTCTCCAGCTGCTGCCAGGGGTCTCTGGGCCAACTGGAGGGAAGTTAAAGGGAAACAGAATGAAAAAAAGCACATCCCTTGTCTGGGTCTGGGTCATTTACTGTTATAATATTTCTTAATAAGTGTTTTTCTTTTCTCTAAGCTGCACTCCACCGTGCTGCTGCACCTTTCTTTCCCAGTTCCCAAGATCTGCTGCCCCAGGCACCGGCTCAGCCCAGCGCTGGGACTTGTGTCCAGGCAGAAGTGTCCTGCCCCTTCACCTTCCTTATCCCCAGAGTTATGCCTCACATCCATGTCTAGGCGATGCATGATGTCTACGGCATTGTAGCCCCATTAGGAGAGGCTGTGGAGGTAGAAAATAGGAGAAAAATTGACTGAAGAATTAAGGGCAGACTGGAGAAATGAAGAAGAGGAAGATGGAGGAAAGAGGCTGCTAGAAATATTCCATACATCCCTTCTGCTATCATTTTGGATTACCTTGTGCTGTATGAGGAACACCTCAGGCCCAGGCAGTTTGCAGGGACACTCAGATATATAACTGATGCCTTGCATTGCTTGCTCCAAAAAGCAGCAAAATTCTGGGAAAATACCAGTTTGGTTTTAAAAAAAAGTGCATATACTTCATTCAGCAGTTTTCCACCCCAAAGCAGCCTCTAACTGCACCATGCCGCAAACCTCGCGATGCTTTTTGCTCATTTTCTCCCCTCCAGGAGTTTTGTAGGAACCTACAACCAACACCCAGAGCGATGTGCAGTAGGTGTTTTGAGTGGGGTGGCTTTTCTTCACTCCCTAAGCAGAAAGCAACTGCCCCATCGCCAGAGAAGTGTGTTATCCCGGTGCATTTTGAATCAATCTAGGGCACATGGCATCTCATTCTTCTTGGCTCTTCGGTTTGGGGGCGAGCAGTTAACCCTCCAGCAGCTCGTGCAGCCCCTGGCCAGCACATCCTATGGGTCACAACCCACCCCACGCTGTCTCATGCCCTTCAGGGAAGGTGTGGGCAGGGTGGGCAGCAGCAGCTGATCCCCCAGCGTCTGGTGGGGCATCATTGTCAGCATCACCCTTTGGCAGCAGCTTTTCTCACCCGCCTTTTCCAAAGCAGCTTTTGACCACATCTCTTAAAAAAAAAAAAAAAAAATGTTAAAGAGCCTTCACAGGCTCCTGACAAGTTTTCAGTGTTACTCACTTACAAGCCTTTGAGCTGGTTGGCTGCAGGAGGCTTCGTTTACAAACCAGCTTGGAAAACCAGGCTTACAACCCAGCTTGCAAAGCCAAGCCAAGGGAAACACCTCCCTCGAGGTGAATGGCTTACAATAACCCGCCTGAAAGGGGGTTTATCATCAGCATCACCTCCCAAAGACTCCAAGTCCTCTGCTCCTGACACATCCGGAGGATGCAGGAGGCAGCGAGAGCCTTGGATTTCAGCATCAGACGGTGCCAGCACACCCACTTTTTTTTTTTCTCTTCCTCTTTTTTTTTTTTTTTTTGAACCGACGTGGGTTTTTCCCCCTTTTCTGTTTGTTATTGTTTTCCATTCAGGGCCTTTAATGTTCCCTCACACCCGCGTTTCATCCCAGCTGCAGAAGAGGGATCTAACGCCTCCCGCCTTGCTCCATTAAAGTGTGAAGACCTCATTATCCCTGGTCCCCAGCCCACGCAGGCTGGGGCTCCCCACGGTGCAGGCAGAACAGGCAGCCTGCTCCGACCCGTAAATCTGCCTGCCTCGCTGGCTGGGGGCTCTGGGTAATAACAGCACAGGAAATTGTTGCTTTTGGTGTTCTTGAAAAAATGTAAACTTTGGGTCTTCTGTTGGCTATTTGGCAATAGGGGAAGTGGATGTGATCAGTTCTTGGGAAGGAGGTTGGAGGGAAATGAAAGGCACATCCAGCGCCACGTCTCCTCCGTCCCACGCGTGAAGCTCTGAAGGGACCCGAAAGCGATTTCCAGCATCATCCCCGCAGCCCTGTGCTCCGGCCACGCTCAACAGGTACAGGTACCTCCACCACGTCCCATCAGCCAGGTACAGCAGACGACTCCTCATCCCCTCTTGACTTTCTCAACACCCAGTTGAGTGCACCAACTCTAATGAGTGCTAATGATCTGCTAAAAGTTATGAATCCTCGTGTTTTACAAATGACATCGGGTAAACTAGGGACCAGGAGCCACCGTGAAAACAAAGGGGGGGTCACTGGAAGGCATGAGAGAGGTGAATACACCCAGCGGAGTACTTCTACGCAGGGGCTTGGATCCTTTCTCAACAACAAACTTATCTCCCGAAGTCAAAGTTGGCGCTGGGGATAAAATGGTCAGAATAATTAGTAGCGTTTGTGGGTGAAAATAACGGGAAAAGAAAATAAAACCTCAAACCCAAATATAGCATTTCCTTCTAAAAACTGCGTGGGATATAGGTGGCAACAAGGCGGAATCACCCACAGTGAATTATGGACCAGGCCGTAGCGATAACAGCCCCTCTGCTCTCCAGCGCATGAACTATACAGTCGGGGTGGAAAACGCCATGGAGCTTAGCTTAGCTAAGCATAGCTCAAAGGCTGGACCTCCAGCAGCCTGGGACCGCTGGAGCTGATTTAAGGAGTTTTTATCACTGTGCTTGCAACTTGGCCTCAGTAAAATCTGACCAAAAGTCAACACTGTCCTTTTTTATCCTTATAGCTGTAATGCTTTTAACAATAATAATTGCAATTTAAATAGTTTTCAGCCTGCTGCTCTCTCCAGCCCTTGGTGGCTAAGAGCTTCTGCTGACAATAAGGCCTGAGGTGCCCAATTTGGGGAGATGCCCAAGCCTTGAAACCACGTTTCCTTGGGACATCCCATGCATTAAGAGAGTGGAGGCAGCAAAACGGTTGCCCTACTTGAGGATGTGTCTCTTCTGCTTCATCCGTGCCTGTCTTACGTTACTTTAACACAGAGGGTAAAGCACAAATGGTTAAAAGTTCATTTTGAGTGGAAAATGCAAAAGCTATCCCCGTAGGCGCTGCTCCGGAGCCCACCCCTGGGACTCCTCGCCCCGCGCAGAAACCCAACTCCTCGCCCAGGCAACATCTGTAATTCATAATCCTGTCAAGCCAGCCTCCAGCTGGGGGATGTTTCTCTGACCTGCCAGTTGTATGATTATAATGACTTCCTATTAAAAAAAAGGAAAAAAAAGTGAGTTAAGGTCAAAACCGAGCTAACTCCTTTTATTTGCTGAAAAAAGAAGCGGGGCCAGCCCGCAGGGGCTGGCTGGGTGCCTGCTTCCCCCCAGCACTGGGTGGGGACCCGATTGCAACACCAAGAGGAAGATGCTCGTTGTGCAATGTTTTCCTTACGTGCCACTTTTCAGACAAACTTTGGACATGTTATTTTATCACAGTGTTCATGGTCTGTTTGGGGTTGTTTTGGGTTTTTTTTAATGTTTTATTTATTTTTGAATTAAGCAGACAGGAGTAATTTATTTTCTCAGTTGCTGACTGTCAGCTAATTTAGCCAGCCCTGCCAGAATAACGATATAAGCAGCATCCGACTCTTTTGAGGACACTTATACTGCCTTTTTTTGGTTGGGATTTTTTTTGTGTTTTGTTTTTTTAAGAAAGCTTTTTCCTGGGTGACTCTCCACGCTGGGCTGTACACTGCAAGGTGGCTACGTGTCACATTCTATAGAATATATTTGTTTGGGGCATAAGTTTCACTTCACATCTATTCAAAACACATACATAACTAAGAATCAGTGTTACACTGAAAAAATATTGAGAAAAAGGCATGTGGTAACACATGGAGGAAGCAGAGAAAAGATACTATTGTGCCTCAAATGTAAAGTTAGATGAGAGAGCTAGCAAGGTGAAGATAGAGAAAAAACTGCTTTAAATACCCGGAGTTTCAGGACGAGCTCTACATACGAGATCACGTGGAGAAACCTGGATATCGTGAGTGACAAGCCGAGGGATTTGGGGCGCGGATGGAGAGGCCAGGTCAGGGTCTGTACCACAGCTCCAGCACCTGGGCAGCTCCGGGTCTCCCACGCATCCTCATAAGGTCCAGGAATATTATTAGCCCAATTGAAACCCTGAGGGAATGAGTCATGCAGAAACTAAAGGTCAAATTTTAGATGTTTGCACAGAAAAAACCTCAAAGCATCTTCAAAGCATCCCTTGTCTCCTCTCCTGGCTTTTGCTCCTGAACTGACCTTAAAAATCTGAGGGTGGGAGACTTGCAAAGGTCCGGCAGGAGCGATGGGGGCCGGCTGCAGGGTGCTGGGCAGCACCCCCTCACCCCATAAATCCCTCCGTCCCATCACCATGGCTTTCCTGTTAGAAATCCAAAGCTCAAGTTGCTCAGAAACATTTGTGCAGCCAAGATAAACTCGGGGAAGAGTGGCTTTGATTCACCCCCGAGGGCGTGCAAGCTCGGATCCACGAAATGCTTATGGAAATTAATACCGCAGTGGATTAGAAACTGCAAAAATTGTTCATAAGTACCCAACATCTGCTTTCTGCCATGGCAGCATTTCACACGCTGCACTCTCAGTCACCAGGCGTAATACTTATTAATTGAAAAATTGTCTCGGTTTCTTGTAGCTGGTTTTTTAACACGCGTTTAGTGCGGCATATGAAGTACATCTCATCAATCGGTGTTGAACGTATTGTCTCCTGCAATTTAACGCTGTAAAACTAATGGTTGCTATCAGCAAGGTCGTTTAGCAATTGAGGGAGATATAAATCATCTCCCACCCGTTCCCATACACGGTTCAGGCTGGCATCTCACGTTTGCCTACGCCACATGCCCCGCATCTGCTTTCGGGGGATATCCTTGCACAGAACGCGTTAAACAGCACGTATTGTTTTATGGATGCATGTAAAAATATACATTGATGCTAATTAGCATACACGAGTCAATCATTAGCAATACAAACAAGCAGAGGCAGAGCTAAAACCAAACACACCCCATAACTGTTCAAGGACAAGCAGGGAAATAAGGAAATACATAGCGTGTAGAGCAGAGGCAAGATGAAATGTGGTAAGTAAAAAAAAAATACAGCACCTCAGCTCCTTCATGGAAAATACTCTGGTGGCCTCTGCAGATTGTGGAAAAGGCCTTTGGGTTGGGCTTGCGAGGGAAATTTAATGCCAACTCTTACCCACAAGGCTCTGAATTCAGTAATTGCTGCGTGATGCTCTGGAAAAGCCTGAAGCCGTGTGAATCCTGCCGGCTTTGGCTTATGAAAGCTGTTTTTAAAAAAACAAACAGATCCCTGCAATTCACCTGAGGGAAGGAGACGCAGCTCAGTCCTGGGAAGTGGCTGGATTCAAACTCTGTTTTTCTGAGTTTTCGGGGTTCAGTGCCTTGACATCACTTGGCTTTAACCTCCCAGCAGCAGAAGCTGCTCGATGTTTCACTCTCCCAGGAGCATTCAGCTTCCCGCCAGTGAATTTGGATGCAATGTAGCGTCTAGCCCCAGTCAGGACTGGCATGCAGAAATCAAAATGCTCTTCACTCGCTGCGTGTAGCATCTCATTTCGTTGTTTTCTGCAAACAACAGCATGCAAGGAGCCGCTCAGACACACGGCTGGAAACGCTGGCTGCGGGAGGAAAAATGGCAAAGCCGGTCTCTGCCTCACTGCAGAGGGAGATGCCGTTGGGAAAACCTGAATTGGGCTTGCTGGAGTTTACATTCTGCCAGCAGCAAGTTGTAACTGGGGCTCCTGTCCGTGGCTGTTGCCTACTAAATGCTCCGGGATGAAGCCTTGAATTCTTGTTTCCACTCATGTCAGCCCAGAGGTCGCCCTTGGTCCCAGCCAGCTGCTGTTCTGGGAGGCTTTCCTGACGGGATAGGACTGTGGGGGTATGACATGTTCCCATACTGCTACAACCGAGACCTGATGAGAGGGTGTTTCACATCCTATTTGCATCAGCACATTTCCCAGCTTTGCTACCTCCCACTGCCTGTATTTATTCATGTGTATATGTATTTCAGAAGGGGACCATATGCTCCAGCAGATAGCGGTGGGGTGGCTTTTACCACTTCACCTTCTCTTGCATGGGACATCCCTGAAGTATGGAAACTGTCTGTCTTTGGTTTCCATGGACAAGGGGTAACAGATTTAAACCGAAAGAGGGAGATCGAGATGGGCCATCAGGAAGGAATTCTTCCCGCAGAGGGTGGGGAGCACTGGGACAGGTTGCCCAGAGAAGCTGTGGGTGCCCCATCCCTGGCCATGTCCAAGGCCAGGCTGGATGAGGCTTAGAGCAACCTGGGCTAGTGGAAGGTGTCCCTGCCCATGGCAGGGAGTGGGACTAGGTGGGATTTAAGTTCCCTTCCCACCCAAACCATTCTGTGATTCTATGATCTTCAGACCACGCTGGTGAGCAGTAGGTAATCCGTTACTGGGGCTGCTCAAACTCACGGCCAGCACATGGTCACACCTCTCCCCAGGAAAGTGCGACCCCACCAGCTTCCTACCACCCACCACTGCTGCAAAATGCCACACAGATGCAGAACTTACACACTCATCATTCCCTAAGAGTTCATCCCTTCTATTCTGTATGGTTTCGGTGCACTGGCACAAACACAGCATCTGCCAAGGCTGTCCCCAGGTTGGAATCTCACCAGCTTCAGCTGGAGCCAAGAGCAGACCACACAGTCCTCAGCGACTCAAAATGTTTCCCAACCAGCTTAATGCTATATTTTTCCATGTAAGACAAGGCTCAAATAATTCAGGAACTGTTGATTAACATCATGCTTAGAGCATGGTGGGAAGGCGATATTAACCCCCAAGTTGCTCAGCATGCTACAGCCAGCATCCACACCAGCAGAACCTCAACACACCCGTCCTGACATCATGCAAGAGTCTATCGCAGAAAGCTCAAAAACCTACAGAACCACCCTCATAAAAATACCAAGAATCAAATCAGTTGTCATGTTCACCACTCAGTCTAGGAGGTAGCAGAAGCTGAGAAGAGAAAGGAATATGTAATTTAGGTTGTATTCTGGGTAATTAAAGAATAACTGAAGTTAATACAGGCTGTAGCTACTTCCCCCGCCTCTCATCAGTACCACTGACATTTAAGGTTTCTTCCAACCTAAACCATTCTATGATTAAGCTATCATAGAGTATCATATCAAATGCATTAGGCTAGCTTTGGGAAAAATAAGCATCTCTACTTTTTACCTAAACCCTTGCCAGCTCTCTGCAATCATCCACAGGATCCGATGCCAGCAGTGTCCTTCGGGTTTTAAAGAGGCGAATTCTGTGAAATATTCTCAGTAATAAAATTGTCACGTGTGCCCGAGCGCCTCAGAAGCTGAAATCCTATAGCCAGGTCAAGAGTGATTTAGGGCTCTATTTCCCCCTGTCTACAGTCTGCGATGGATCCTGCAGCATCCCAGGTGCAAGAGAGCAATGCCAGGCTGGGGACAATAAAATGCCCTGTGTCAAGGGAAAGCTGCATTTGCCCCATGGTGTAAACGCTGCTCACCACCTCATTGTCTTATCAGACACTGAAATATGGCAATGGGGTAGGGGAGTGGGAGCCAGTGTGCTGCAAGAGAGTAAGGCTGCAGCACCACATCCATTGCCACCAAGAAAGCAATTTGTTTGTATTTTGTTACCATAGGAAATTTAATTTTTATCAGTGCACCAGCATTTTGGAAATTTTATCCCAAAGCTAATGCTAACTCCCTTGGCTTAACTTCTTACCATACTAATTAAGTAGCTCTATTGGAAACAGTCAGTTTAAATTGCTTTCCCACAACTTTTTTTACATAACCAAGATTGGAGGGTTCACTGTACGAGAGGTCGGACTTTGGGATGTAAACGCAGAACTTGCCTGCTTCTCCCTGTGTATCCAGAGGGGACCTCACCAAGCTGCCTCCAAAAGCTTTGTGAGCACCAGGAGGTCCAAGTGAGCCATATAGATTTGAGCAAACAAATCCATCAGCACGTCAGTCCATCAGCCTGACCGTGGTCATAAGGACTGGGGTTTTTTTTAATCACCCATTTCCTTCTTTCGTAAAAAGGATGAGCTGCACGTGTTTGTCACCACCTCTCACAGCGTAGCGCTGTCCCAACTACCCCAGCTCACCTCATCTCCCCAAATTCACTCATTTGGGATGTAGCTCTTGCTTGGAACCACACTGGGAAAGGGGCACCTCTCCCCTCAGGCCTGCCTAGGGGACAGATCCAGCACAAAGAGATTGAAAATTTGGCCTCGGATGTCAGACAATACTTACGGCAAGTCTCCACTGTTGTGTGGGGAACCCGAGACCGGCTCTGCTGTTTGCAACCTGGGGGCTCAGGACCATCCTGGCAGGATGTGGCACATGGCGAGACAGCCCAGGACTCAGCAGAGCAATGCAACTCATTGTAATTCCTCAGGAACAGGCTGTATTTTAACCCATTTAACACAGCACATGGGTGCCATCGCTCCAGACAGGATGGGTGCAGCCCAGGGAGCAGAAAACTGAGCAGGAGCTAAGCACCTGCAAGCATCAGCCTCTTAAAGTCATCAAGTGTGGCGCTGGGGCCTGCTATCACTGAAGGCTTCATCAGAAAGGCCTGATGCCAATTAGATATGCTGATGAGGGCAGGAGAGACACTGATTGCACTGCCCTAGGGTTAAGGTGGTGTAAAGTCACACAGTGGAATAGCTGTAAATAGCCAGCAGCTGTTGCCTATGAACCCTGAGGTTCCATCTTATCATCCTGTGGGCATGTATTTTTGTTGTGTTTGGGGTTTTTTCCCCTTTACTTTTTCCCTTCCTTTATTTTATTTCTTTCCCTCCTGCTTTACCCCTCCTCTTGCCCAGTCTTCTTTCCCTTCAGCCTAGGAGAGTGACATGCGGGACTGTCTCTCCATCCCATGGCATCTTCCTCATCTATGTTCTTAGACCTCTAGGTATTGCTCTGAATTTTACAGTGCCTTAAGTGCTGAAATACAAAGATACAGCTGAGGCAAAAAGCAATACAGAGGCAAAAGCGTATTTCTGTGTACCACCGTGAGGGAGGTGGGCAGCCTTCAGAGCCCTCCTGCCCCTTCAAACACTAAGTATTGCAGACTTGTAGATAAGGCTCTAAACCTCAGTGTTGATCCAAACACCTCAGTCGTGTGTGAAAAAACCTGAAGGTTTTTCCCCCTCTGAAGGGGAAATTTCCCTAGCTGAAATTCTCAGAAAACACTGGTTTGAACAAAAATGTTACATATAATTTGAAGACTGGGATTTGATATTCTGTCTGTCATTCTGTAGCATCGTATGATGTTAGAGGCCAGTTATCATATAACCATTTTCTCAGAGGACGCAGATGGAAACTTTTTGTCTTTCAAACTTGAAAATAAAAGGGCATTTTTCAATTAAAAAGCTTTCTGATTAACCTAAATCCAGCTACTTTTAGCACTTCCCCAGGCCGTGTATCACAGGGAACAGGACAAGGTTGAAGTCACTGGTGACTTTCCTACAAGCACTGGTGGAAGGAACATCTCGTGTGCCATTGGGAGCAAGCGATGTATCCGGCGATGCTGCTGGAGGCTCCTCTTGGTATCGGTGTTTCCTTCTGGTCAGAGATATTGGGGCGGGTTTTTTTTCCACCTGCTGTTCAGAAGAAGGGCTGTAAATCCTGGAAGCCCTTTTGGGCTTGATCAAAATCCTGTTTCAATCAATGAAAGCTTTCCATGGACTTCAGCGGGCTGGCCACTTGGGAAATAAGGTCCACTTGAAAAGACTGGTGTCTGACCAATGCCAGGAAATAACGCACACCATACGCACCCTTATAGATATGCCTTGGGGTCCATCTACCTGCTGCAAGCGCTCCCAGCTCTGTGACAGGACCGGAAAATTAACAGGGAGCTGTATTAGGCTTTATTATCGCAGACACAGGAGAAAGAAGTAAACACCCATCTCTGACTGACACAATCACTCTTACAGAAGCTGGAGTTGGAGGAGAGGAGGCAAAACTTCTCCCTCCCAGCCTGACTCCTACCAATGTTCCAGAGAAGATGCTTTTGGGCTGACTCACACTTTGCAGGGGCACTGCTGGGAGACCTTCATCTTCCCTTTCAAGCCACAGGAACGCTGGCAGCTGGGATCCGTTCTTCAAAGTGCCCAGGAAAAAAACATAAATGAAAGGAAAGATATTAGAAACACGCACTGACGGACGCTGCTGGTCCTTGAGGTGGTAATTAAGTACGGATTTAGGACACGCAAACATAAGCGGTGTGCCAGGTTAGCTGACTTGCTGCCAGCTACAGTTAACTGAATTGGCATCCTGAAATCCATCCTTCCCTCCTGCTGTCAGAAATGGACCCAGCTCTGCTTGCTGGGGGGGAAGCACCTACGACCACCCCTTCATATCACCGCAGCTGTCACCCAACACAGTCCCAAGCAGGGCTCGGCTCCATCCCCAGCAATATATATGTATTTATGGCCTTTTTTCCCCCCTTCTGACCCCAAATCCGTGAGCAGAACAAGGATGCCCATGAGACACCACAGCTACCCCTCCACAGCCGTTGGGACCTGGGCAGCATATCCCATGGCAAAGCCTTTAATTGCCCATATCCTTCTTTTCCTCAAAACCTGAAGCTGTGGTGAGAAGCTTATATTAATTGTCAACAAATAAAATTGATTCTCTGTCTGGAGACGGGTTTGGCAGAAAAAGCTGGCTTTTACACCGTTCTCATTCCCATTTCTGATAGGCAAATATTTAACTCTGTGGCCAAGGGCAGCGTTGCCTCCACCTCTATATCTGAGCAGAAAAATGTCACAGCTGAACAAGTTGCTGTGCCGACACGTAGAGATAATATAATCAGACATAGGACCTGATTACATTACCCTCTCTTTTTTTCTGATTTTCTTCCACTGCGAACTCGTTAAAATACCAGCAAAACCAACTCAAAGCTATCTGTCCCAGCGAGGTGATGAATAGTGACAGCTCAGAAAACTCCCTTCCAGTAGTTTTGGAGTGGAGGTTCAGGGATGCTGCCTGGCCCAGCTCTCATCTTGGACACAAATGTGGGGAAACCAGAGCCCCCCCGGGACAACGGCTAATTGGTAATGGGGTAATTGCTCGCTCTGGTCTAACTGCCAGTAGCTTGCAGACTCTGTCCCAGCGAAATGGATACTAATTTGATTGGGTGCAATTTTTAGTGTATTATCAGAAAAATATCCCGAGTTTTTAAATGTTTCTCTTCTGCCTCAAGTGGGCAAAGAGCAACGCCAGGTCAGAGAGCAGGAGCAAGCTGTGACTTGAATTTGCTGTCAGTTTGCAGGATATCAGAGTACACCAAGCCCCATGTTTGCCCAAATCCCTCCTTCCAAGGGATGGTTTGCCCCACAACACTGTTTCTGCCCACAACTAAACCAGAGCCCATCTATAATCTACTCCAGAGGGGAGATTTAGATTAAACATCAGGAAGGAATTCTTCCTGCAGAGGGTGGGGAGCACTGGGACAGGTTGCCCAGAGAAGCTGTGGGTGCCCCATCCCTGGGAGTGTCCAAGGCCAGGCTGGATGAGGCTTGGAGCAACCTGGTCTAGTGGAAGGTGTCCATGGCAGTGGGGTTGAAGTGGATGGACTTCCAGGTCCCTGTCAACCTAAATCCCTCTGTTTTTGTAAGAGCTTGCGAGCATGTGGGTCAGCCTGCAGGCATCGTGCCAGCACTATCTCAATTAAAACATGCAAAATTAGCAAAACCTGGGGGCTGAATAGTAAGAAAGCAGGGTCACCATGGAAGTGCCCTTTGTCCTGGTCTGACTCCATAGCCCCTTGTCACAAGCTCTGCTGGTCTCAGCAGCCCAGGAGAGGCTGCATAAAAGGGTGAACATGAAAGCACAGAAATTTTCTCTCCTGAAATGACACTATCTGCACTGCAACTGCTGGTTTCACCTCGTTTGTGTCTCTTTTGTTGTCCTTCGGTTATTATTTGGATAAAAGGGGTTGCTGATGAGTAAACCCATGCTTTCATAATCCCCAGCTTTTGTCTCGGTAACAGGGAGGGTCAGTCTCAGCCCAGGTCTCTGTGATTAGCAGGTGATTATGTCTTCCTCCCTGGTACTGTCCTTTGATTGTGCCTGAGCAGATCCCCTCTAAATGCAGATGAATACCCTGTCCATTTTGGTGAGGAAAAGGATAAGGCAGAAGTTTTCCTCCTTTGCTTCCCCAGATACATTTTTCTGGTCCAACCTTGAAGTTTATTACAATTTTCTTGTTCTTTGGAGTCAGCCAAGCACCGTACCGCTTCATCTGTTTTGCCCGTTTCCCCCGATGTCACTAGCAGAGCTTGCTGCTGCCGGGTACCAGGGGGGTTCCAGTGCCCCAGCGACTTCTGCTATTTCCATTATGGGAGCATTATAAATTACGAGAGAGACGTTTTAATTGCCATTAGTCTGTAACCCAGTACATGTCTCATCCACTGGGAGTGATTTGGGGAAGGAAAGATGTCAACGCTGTGCTACAAAGAGATGATTAATGCAACGAGTTATTTAAGAAATGCATTTCCAAAGGGCAGGCGCTGCCGGGTCTACCTGCCTGTGCTCCAGAGAGTTGGTCCTTGCTCCGTGGAGGGGATGTTTTGGGCATTATTAGGCCTTAATGATCCGCCTGCTGTGATAACCGATCTGGAGCCTCAATATACACATTTAATGGAACAGCAGCATGGATGTGCCCCCTTGGAGTGCATGGGTGGGTGCAGGCGGCTTGGCCGTCAGTGGGGAGAGTGGAAAAGGCTTTCCCCTGCCAAAGAGCAAGACATGCTGTCTCAAATATCCACCCAGCTCCATATGTGGTTTCTTACATGGCACTATCCGTAGGAACGATCTCCAGAGAGGGTTTTTCTTGGTTCTTTCTTGTTTCCTATTACTTTGCAATATAATGGTTCTCAGTAGGTCCTTTGCTCTCCAAGAAAGTGTGAAGGAAGCAATATTTAGTTATCTAAAGTAACTGGAAAGATTTAGGGGAAACAGCTAGAAATGTTAATATTATTGTTTGCTCTGGCCAGTGAAGTATTTGAGGTATTCGTAAAAACCGTAATAACCTCTGTAACACAAAGAGCCTCCGTGATTAAAATCTGCAGGGAAAACACTCCTGTGCTTCACTCCTCCCCTCCCAAAAGGGGTTTTGCTTGTATGAAGGATCTGAACCAGAGTGAGCCAAGGTGTGCAGGGACCTTGAGAGCCAAGGGGCGAGGGAAAGGCAGGCAGCTCTGCAGCTGCCCTCAGCCCCTTCCAGCTGCACGAATGCCTGGTGCCGTGCGGTCCCAGTGGTCATCACAACCCCACCGCTACCAGCTCACATGGTGCTCAACCAAACAGGAGCTTCGTGCCTGTCACTGCAGCATCACCACCCGTGTGCCACCAGCTGTCCCGTAAGCCGCCGAGCCCGCTCCCTGTCGCATCACGGGTGTTCCACCTCACAAGACCCTTCACCATCTGCATGGGGGTATGGGAGACCCGCGGAGAGGAACGCCTCTGTTCCTGATGCCTGGTTCCTCGGGAATGCGTTGCTATTAACCTCATTCATCTGCACGGGCAGATGCACTGATTATCACATCCATCTCACGAGTCTGTCAGCGTGAGTAGGTCACATAATGCAGAACTCCTAATATTTTGACTTGGCTTCTCATCATGCTCTCCAAAATCTGTGTGACAGCATGAATGGGAGGGTTAGGGGTTTTTTTTTCCTTGCTTGTGAAGCTTGAAGTCTAATATTGTAAACCCCATTTTTCATCAAGAGCTGGAGCAATGGGCTGTGATTGCAATGGCATTCCAAGGATATTTCTTCTCAGGCTTCTGACAAGATCCTGGGAAGTGGACTTCCCCCCCCCCCCCCCATCTCCACTGGCATGGGGAAATGCTGGCAGAGGCCAGACGGAGACTTCCCAGCGCTGCCTTGCTCCATCCCTGCGGAGAGCAGGCAGGAGCTGGATTTGAATTGAAAGTGGGTACATTGAGATGGGACATTAGGAAGAAATTCTTATCAGAGAGGGTGGGGAGGCCCTGAGACAGGTTGCCCAGAGAAGCTGTGGATGCCCCATCCCTGGCAGTGTCCAAGGCCAGGCTGGATGAGGCTTGGAGCAACCTGGTCTAGTGGAGGGTGTCCCTGCCCGTGGCAGGGTGTGGGGCTGGGTGGACTTTAAGGTCATTTCCCACCCAAACCATTCTGTGATTCTATGAGATACGGACCCTTGACCTGCTTAAATCTGCTCTGAAAAGGCTACATGGGCTGGTTTGGTTTTGCCAAAATATTTTCCCTAGCTGGAGAGCATCCGTGACTGAAGTGGGGCCGTGTCTGTGCACACGCCTGCCTGCAGTGCAGTCAGCTCTGTCTCTGCTGAGGCCATCACTGGTGATGCTCGGGACATCAGTTTAAGGAGACATCTGTCACTGTGGATGCGGCAACAATGAATTACCAAGGCTGCACTTCCCAGCGTGGCTTCATAGGGGACCAGTAGGAGCTGCATCCCAGGAACCACAAGTGCAGTCAAATGAGGTGATGGCAGCAGTTCTCTCAAAGGGAAAAAATCAGCAGCACAGGTGGGACACAAAGGATTTGCAACTCAAGAGAATACATCCTGCATCATTAAAGGAGATTATTGCTATTGATTTACGTGGTGTTTGACATATATACACACCCACGCAGTGGTTCAACAGGCGGTGGGCAGCTCAAATGCCTCGGAGAGTGTCCCCGCTTCCACTAAACATGTACTGCTGTTATTTGCTACGTTAATTATCCTGGCTATTTGCTGATCATAAATTAGTTTTCTAATGGAAATGCAATTATAGCGCACAGTTACGTGAATCCATCTGCTTACCAGGTAGCTCGCCAGCGTGGGTGATGAGGGGATGAAGCATGAGGGCCCTTCCCACCAGATCTTGCAACTGATGTACAGTGAACAAAATCAACCCGTACCTAATGCTGATTACTCCATGTCATAAAGCTTTTAATTAGTGCAGTTTCCTAGCTTCAGGCACAGTCAGGCCCCTCTCTGGCCAGCCTACATTCGTTTGATGCCTTCAGTACACCTTTCAGCTCCTATGTCCATAATGCAATAATATTTCAATAATAATTTAATATAATATCCTGTAATCTAATAGCCTGCATCTCAAAATCTCATTTAGAGCAGTTTGTCCTGGATTACATCAACCAGAGAGCAGGAAAAGAAACATTGAATCAAAGATTGGATGTTTTTCCAAAATATATCTGCAACGTCTACCACGATGGACAGGGCTTGAGGCAGGATTTACCAGCTGAGAGCGTGGCCTTCACTGCGCAGGGACCGTGGCACATTCCTTCTTATCTGAGTGTGTGTGGCTTCAAGGAAGGCAAGGACACGCTCAGCCAGGTGGATGGTTCAGCTGGTAATTCAACCACACGAGCCCTCTGGTACCCACACTGCCTGCCTGCAGCTGTCTGTCTAGAGAGACTTTGTCTTGGTTATTTGGGATTACCTTACTTATTAGAGAAATATCCAGTTTTCACCCGCTGAAGTCTACAGCCAATTATTTTAACGGTGCACTGTCAGGTCTGTAAATTCTTTGAGCCTCGGATTTGACTCTCATTTAAAAAATGGCCATTTTGCAAGTCTCTAGGTGTGTGAAATACCCTTTCAATGAATTTAAATGGGCCACTTTGAGCCCTGTCGCAAGAAGAGGTCTTAGCACAAGTGAAAATCAGGCATTTTGGCCTAATGTCGCTGAAAGGCACATCTACTGTAGTGCTTGGCCAATAACACACGTAACAGGGCAGGAAGGAAAATAAGAACATTTATTTCATTGTGAGTAGTGATGGCCCTAAGGATTTTTAAGTTGCCCATTCTAGTTTAGAAAAGCCTGTGCCTAGGATGCCCTCGGTCCAGCGCTAAGGTATGGTAGATGCTGTCAGTTAATCCACCTCCTCAGACCAAAGACCAGTGGCAGTTGTGCCACTGGCTGTAGGGCATCTGCCCCCAAGCTGATCCTGCATCCTCCGCAGCTCTTGGCCCTGGAGCGAACCACCTGCCTGTCACTGATGGAGGAGCTGGTGCTCACCGGCCCACCTTCAACTGGGTTTACTCATCAGGAGCACAGCAGCGGGGTTTGCAGCCACCCACTTTTCCCCTTTTCCCCCTGAGATGTGCATCAGGCTCATCCTCTGCTATTTGCTGGGCTGCTCTGGCTCCCCCTTCAGAGTTTCCTTGCTCACGTCATCAAGCACCTAAAAGCAGACTGAGGATCTTTCCCTTACTCACCGCGTTGACCCGCTCATCTGAGAAATTACATCAAGCCACTGCACACTCCAATGCCCTTTACTTTGAAAAAGGGGTCAAGACCCTCAAGCTTTGGGAAAATGCTTTAGCCATCCTCAGCTGAAGCTTCGGCCATGCACTTCCCTGTCTCGCGAGCAGCACTGGGGGTGATACCAGTGCACAAACCACGCTAGTTCCCAGGACATTCATCCCAAACACATCAGGGGTTGGGCACCTGCCTGCAAAAGTGGTGGAAAACTTTTCCTGCCTGAAAAAGCGACATGACTGGTTGAGGAATACAGCAGTTCCTCTTCCCTACGGCTGCTGGCCCTGCTGCTGCCATCAGAGCCCGGTCGAGTGAACCACCCATGGGGACACCATGGATGCACTCCACCTTGCTTTGCCTCTCTGGCAACTATTGGTGGGAAAGCTGGAAAATGGGACATCCCTGGAAGCAAACGTGACATCTAGGTGTTTTGTTCCATAGCTGGGATCTGAGTTACCCAGGTCATCAAACCGCAGGGAGCTGTGATGAGTTTAGTTGGGTTGGAATAAAAGAAAATCTGAACAGCTGATTCGTTGGTGGTTTACAGGCCCATAGTGCAAAACTAATCTCATCTCAAATGTCGGGGGAAAAATGAAGTCATCCCATTACTGCATTAGTGGATGCAGATGGTGTGAACCACAGTTGTGGCACAGAGCGGTGACCGACAGCAAGCGCCGTCAGATGCTCTTTCCCTCCCCAGATCCATGAATGAAATCTGGCAGAGGCCTCATCAGAGTAACTGCAGGCATTTCTAAGTAACGGTGTGTAATTTGGAGCAGTAACACCTTACAGCAGCGGCACAAGAGCACGGCTGCCTGCCACACTGTCCCTGCTAGAGACCTTCACTCACAGCGGCAACTCCTCTCCGGAGACAGCTCACCCACCGCAGATTGTTTCCATGCTCACAACTCTGGTGTTTGTTCTGCTTTTGTCCATGAGATGTGGAGCTGGGTAATGGAGCGGGCACCAGCTTTCGGGAGGCAGGAGGGCTTTGGGAGGTTCCTTCTGCTCTGATGTGGCTCCCTCTGCCACATCACCCACCCAGGAGCTACGGCTCATTGTACCCGTGACCACTGCAGGACGGCCATACAATTTTAGAGTGGGGAAACGAGGGAGTTTGTTGCAAGGCACCACACAAGCCGTCATTACGCACTTCATCAACATGGTGGGTGAACGGGAAAGCTACATTCATTATGCCTTAACTAAAACCTGTACTCACTCATAAATAAACCCACTGAGTTTTGATCATTTTAAGAGAGCAGATATAACGATGCGATCAGATGCATTAAAAAAAACCTAAGTTCCCCTTTGGAAAATGCAAAAGTACCTTCCTGTCCTTAGGGCTTGGAAAATTTTTTTAAAAAGTGTATTTCTAGGTCATATCTACTGCCACGTTCCTGGTATGCGTCAATATTTATGTGGCGATGAACAGACAGGAAAAAAGCATCCGAGACAACGCGCGGTTGTGTGCCAACAGCTGCATCAGCTCCACACAGCCATGAATGTGCGTGGGATGGTCCTTCTGGAAAAACATCCTCTCGGGAGGATTTCTTTGATGGTTTCCATTGCTCTCGCGGGAGGCTGTCATGCCAGCATCCCCCTCTGCTGCGCGCTGGTGCTGGGATGCTCTTCAGTGTGGATGAGCAACGTGGAGGTTGGTACCACTCACCTTCCACCTACGAGCAGGACAAACAGCTTAAAAATAAGGAAGGCAAACAAGATAGCACAGTGAGAGGCTCAGAGTCCTCCCTCTAAATCCAAGGGGTGTGATGAAATGCAAAGTTTAGAAAAAGGAGTTTGTAGTGCAGAGGAACCGGGTGTCCCGGCGCCAGCAGGTCCCACCAGTAACGATCCCCTTGGATAGTGCCACATGGGCAGGGGTGGGAATGGCGATGCTGGGCCAAGCTCTCCCTGGGTGTCAATCAGCAGTGGGTCATTGAGCAGTGCTGTGTGGATTAATACCAGCCTAAGACCGGGCCTGTTTTATTTATATTTATTATATACACCATAAACCAGGGAGAAATGCTCCAAACCTCAGTAAAAGTGTTGTTGGCTTTATAGAGAGAAATCTGAACCATGGGCTGGGTAAATGGGAAATGAAAAATCATTTCAATGCGATTGCTTATTGGCAAAAGCTTCTGGAAGGAGATAATGCTTATTTTTATATTCAAGGATGCTTCTCCGAGTTTATATTTCCGTCCATCGCAGGCAAACACGGAGCCCAAAGCTGTTGAAGGGGGTGATGAGGAGCAGAGCGTACGGGTGGAAAGCTGACGGGATCCTGTCTGCTCGCGCCGTGTTTGAGGACGCTCATTTGTCACCTCTTGTCAGACACTCTGCCCATCACTACATTATTCATGAATTGAAAGGGGGCAAGAAATCATCTCGAGAGCTCCCCAGTCAGCCGAGAGATGCTCTGCAAGAATATAAAGCGTCATACCTGAGTCCGCTAACATACAGTGTCTGCCCAGGGGCAGGAATGGGCTGTCCTGGCTCTATTCCTCCTAATTGCAAAAGATCTCTTGGGTGATAGTGCGGTCAGGATTGTTGATTGTATCCAACGGCACACGTGAATGGGGTCATTAATATTAATATCCTTTTTTTTTTTTTAAAGGGTATTTTCATAGCAGATGGGATTCATCTGAGGGGTAACTCCACTGTAGTGGTAGGTAAATAGGATTTTTGCAGCAAAGATACAGATAATTCTGCAAAACTGACGGTGTTGGGGGGTGGCACGCTTAAAGTATCTCCTGAATTTGGCCAAATGCTCCAGATTCAGCCCTCACCCCCCGCAATGCATCCTTCCTCTGCCAGTTAGAGCTGGTGTTAATGAGGATGCCTTTTCATTGCTCCCAAAATAGTCCAGCTGTAATAACTGATCCTACTGGAGGTAAACGAATCCCTGGTTAATGAATGCTGCTCCAAGTACAAGACATGCTGCTGCCGAAGCCTGGGACAGACATGCAAACTCCTGATGAGCTGGTGGGAAGAGAATCCATTGAGATCTGGTCTGTGGTGGCTGGTGCAGCTCGGCTGACCTGAATGAAAGGCTTCCCTTGCAAGCCCGGGTTTAATTCACATTCCTAGGAATGCTGGTGAGAGCAGGGTTTTGTCTCAGTTTCATGGGATGTCCGGAGGTGCCAGGCAGTCCTGCAGCATCCCCAGCCTGCAGCCAGCAACCTGCCACCTCTCCTCCTCACCCTGCAGTGCAATCCCCGCACTGGTGCTGTCTGACCCCAGAAATGCCAAATTTCCTGTTTTCTTTTTTTTCAGCCAAAAAGGAAAAATCACAAGCCCAAGCTGAAGCCAAGGTGCAGTTTTAAAATGTGACGTACAGAAAATATTCAAGATAGATTTAAAGAAAACTGTACTACCTACACTAAGGAAATAGATTAATGTCCCTTTTGCACCCTTGAGGTCATGCCTTCAAAATGACTTGTCGCCTAGGGTTTGCCTTCAGTGTCTGACACTACATTCTGTTCCACAGTTCAACCTTGCAACTCATGAACGATGCAAAGAAACGAACCGAACCAGCTTTGCCCTCTGCCGCTTACCCCCGGTTCACAGGAGCCATCCACGTTTTTGCTGCCTCGGCTTTGCCACCGGCCAAGGAACCTCCACATGGAATTCCTCTTTACGGACACATTTTCTGCCAGCTTATATTTTTAATTTTGCATTTTGCATGCAGAAGGCAGAGCTTCAGCCGGTGCAAAGCCACCCTGCTGCACCCACGCCGCTGCAGGCATCTGCACTGCCCGAATGCTGCCACGCTGGTCCCAGCCAATTCCAGGTTTCCCTCCACCTGGGATGACTTACGGCAACTACGGAGGGGTGTTAACGAATGTATAGAAAGAGAGACACGCTTCCGGAACAGCACGTTTCTCGGTGTGCAAGCAAGGAGTGTTGCTTGTCTTTGAGGAAGGTCCTTCAGTCATGGGACTTCTGCTTGGAGGGCTGATCCGGCAACCAGGAGAGAGGAAAAGGCACATGACCACATTCATCATCTCTTTTTTATCACCGTTCCTCATAAAATTAATATTGATAACGTTTGCCTAGGTTTTTTATGCAATTTGGTGCTATTTGGGGTCTTTGTCACTACACGAAATAAGCAGCTGGGGAAGGAGATGTATAGAAATGCGCCTCAAGTTTCTCATTTGGATGATGCAAAAGTTTAACCAAAATATTACATTTTCCTTTCAGGGCCAGAGAATTTAAAACGCCCAAGTTTTGATAGGTAGCCTTTGGAGGTGGGATTCCCCTTTCCCAACCATCCAGCACAGAGGTACTGAGTCGGCTTTTTCCCTCTAACTAGAACAATCTGCTGCGAGCTGATACCTCAGAGCCAGATAGAAGCTTCGGGTTGTGTTCCCAGCCCTTCTGCAGGCAAAAATCCATCTTGTGCAGAGCTGGTTGGAAATAAAAGAGCAGAAATAACAGATCCTGCCAGTATATCCTGCAAAAGGCTGAACCTCATCTGTATTTTAAATATCAAGTAATTTCCCTTGCAGAAAAGGCTTCTGTAGCACCAGGGAAGGCATGATTTCAGAGTTATACTGGGCTGTGCTTGGTGCAGGTACCTACAGATGCAGACATTTACGAAGCGTTACAGTTAGGAATTTCATCATATTATTAAACATGTATTATTTATAATAAAAAACGGGAAGAGTTTATAATAAAGGAGGCCACTGGGAGTTGTGCAGCTGTGCAGACAAGCTCTTATCGCAGGCAAGTTGCTGGCCAAGACTGCTGCCTCCTGCTTTGTTTCCCAGCCACGCCGAATAATTTTGTCCCTGGCTTCTGCCAGACCGTGCCTTGTTGCACTAATTGGGCCATTTCTTTGCTTCTGTGGTAGTCCTTTCCTTGTGGAAGTCTGTCAGCATTTCTGTATTTGGATTATCTTTGTATTCCAAATTAAAGGATACTCTGTGCACTCTGCTAATCCAGCGTGACACCGTATGTATATTAATTTAAAATCATTGATACAGTTATTATTCTAGGTTGGGTTGTACAAGGAAGCAGAATGATAGTTTGGGGAATAGTCAGCATGTTTCTGCTGCGGAAAAACATTATATCCAGGTGTTTTTCCTTTATTTAAAGGCATTTATTCTAGTCTTAAAATATATATAGGAATCCCCTCCTTAGGTATGTGTGTGCCTGCCGGGGCTCAGATGATGTTTGACCTAAGCATCGGCTTGTACCACGTGACGGCTGCAGCCCCCTGGTACATCCCCGCTGCACAAACGAGGTCTCTTCCCTTTGCTGGCACCACGCTTCCCTCCTCACCATCCCTCTCCTCCTGCTGGGAGCAGTCCCGGCTCCTGCATGTGGCAATCGACGTGTTTGCAAAGATTTGCTTTGCTCATTTAGCAAACGCATCACCAAATCCCAACCGAAACTCCCCTCCCTACTTGCAAGGACTTAGGGGCATGGGCTGGTGCAGGAGCAACCTCCAGAGCAGAGGATGGTGCAAACCCCAGCCTTTGGCATTGCTGCTGTGTCTCCCGAGCCTGCTGGGGTGTTTAGATTTGGGGTTTGGCCCAGGACTCTTTTGTCCCCCAGCCCAGCTGGATGCCTGGCAGCCAGCAAGCAGCACCGTCTCGCCGTGTCAGCCCTTCAACGCCTCAGCCATAACCAAACTGCTTGGCCTGCCCAACTCCAGGGGATGAGCCCCTGCGAGGGAGAGGTGAGCCGAGCCAGGAGAGGTGGCAACCTTCATCCCTGTACCTGCTGACGAACCTTCCTCTGCTCCCCACCGCTCCTTGTCCTCTGATCTCTTCCACCGTTGCAGAGATTTCAATTTATCAGGAAAGAAGTCACGACTGAAATTCCTCCTCACCCGCTGCTTTGCCCACCCTTGTTTTGGGCTGAATCAAAGGGTTTTCAGAGCTGGGATTATTGTGGCTTGGAAGCCACAGGCTTAAAAATTGAAAGATGCAATTCAGCTGTTGGTATATAAATATGCAGAAATTATAGCTCATTCCTAAACTCAATTGAGCACCATATGATCTGCATTCACTGCAGTCAATTTGGAAACATTAAAAGCTATTTTGATGGCTGTTTTTACAGTTACTGATTTGTTAATGTGTGTTTTGCAAATGTGATTTTGATTGGCTCATCTTAATTTGCCAAATAGAAGGACCTCCTAATGAAGCTAAAAGTAGCGGAGGATTTTGTTTGACTTTGCATTTTAATACAGCGGCTGGTGGTTGTTTTTCCACTCCTGCCTGTACAGGGAGAGAAAGGGGGTTGTGGTGAAACACCTCCCCAGCCACTGAGCACTTTGATGTACGGTGTGGCTGAGGGAAAACACGGCTTTGCTGGTGTGATTGCCTGTCACCCAGCAAAGCGTTTTTTGGGGATGTTCCAAGTTACTGAGCAACAGCGCATTTTGCAAAAGGAAGAGGCCACGGGTACCCAGGGAGCTCAGCAGCATCTGCTCAGGAGAAGCAAAGCGGCATCCAAGAGTTTCCATTGCACCACGGGCACTGGATGTCCCCAACAAACGATGCCAGAGGGTGAAGGAAACCACGAACACCCACTTTTTTCTACTACTGGGAAAATAAAGAGGATCTAAAGGCAAAAGAAATATATTACTATTTGTGTGTCTTATCTTTGTGGTCCCCCAGGGGAGATAAGGGAAGACGTGTTCCCGTGCACTGCCAGCCTGGGAGCCCAGTTCTGGAGTACCATTGTGTTAGATATTGAAAGTTGATATTAGCTGGACGCTTATATATTGAAAAACACTCGTTCAGCTGGAGTTTTTAAAACGCTTCTATTGATTTTAAACTTCTACCAAAGTGATGGCCACTGTTAAGCATGTAATTTTACTTGTGGAGAGATAAGGACATTCTGTTCCTCCCTGAAAAGGGAAAATGAAGCTCTGGACTGTGGGATGCCCCTTGGCTCGGTGATGCACACCACGCTGCTTTGCACGGAGCTATGCAATTAAACGGGACACCCTTCTCCCTTTTCCTCACTATCCTAAGGTAGCTGTGTGCATCCTCAAGCACCGTGATCAACCACTCACAGGCTTTTTTATCAGTAAATCGATCAGGTCTGTTTTCACACTGAATGGGAGGAGACAAACATTTAACAGACCAAAGCAGCAGGACTCAACCTTATGAACTCAATCATTTAAGCTGATTTCAAATAACCAGTGAGTGGAGGTAGGAGATAAATTCAGTTTATTATTTTTGAATGTAACCATCAGCATCTCCCAAGCATCGGGGCCCAAGCCTCACATCCCCCTGGTATCCCCTCTCCACTCCCTGGACAGCGCTCTTGTCATTTTGTCTAACGTCACGTTGCAATTAAATCATCGTTTGCCCAAAGTAATAAATATTTCCAAATCCTGTTCCTCTGATCTGATTTGCTGCTGTGGAAGACATGGAAAATAACAAGGCATCGCTAGTAGTTTTATTGCCAATAAATTCTTCAATTTCTTCCCAATCACAAAAATCATGCAGGTATTGAGACCCATGGCATCTAAAATTCAACCCTTAGGATGCTGCTACAGGAGGGGGAGGAGGAGGGCTGTTCCCTGCTACAGGTGGCTCAGAAAAACAATTATTCAAATTTCTTGGTGGTGATCTCACCTCCATCCAGCTGACCGTGGGAACAAAACAATCCTCGACAACATCAAGCCCTGCTGTGCACTCCCCCTCCTTCCGTTATCACACGCAGTGATCGGATCGACTACCAGGGTGGGTGGCGGGATCTCAGGTTTTTCTGGTCTGACCTGATGGATCCCCAGGTTTATCATCTAGTCCTCTGCTGCTGGCACCACATCAAATAGTCTCCTCCTGCACCTAAGAAAGTACCCATCTGCTGTCTTGAGCGAAGCCAGCTTCCTGGCTTTCACAACTGGCCACCAAAACAGTGTCTCGGTCTTTGAAACTTCACTGCCTGTGATGGTTTTATTTCAGAGATTAAAGGGTTCCTCCAGTTCCCATTATCTTCTCCCACTTCTCCATGACTTAAACATCTTCACAGACAGCACTCAGATTTTCTCATGCTTTACTTCACCATGATTCTGGTAGAATAAGTGCACTGAGCTCCTGTAATCTATCCTGCACCCAGAGAGCTCATTTGTTTTGTGAACATGCCTGATCACAGTTGTGTACACCTTGGATGAGGTCTAGTGAGATCCTTGTGCGAGGTCCCCATCCCTCATGATCTTCGCCTAAATCGTTTCGGACTGATGTACTCTAACCATAGGGCTCAAGTCTCCATTGTGAGATCCAGAGTGCATTTTACACTATTGAATCTCCTCTCCTTTATTTCAGCCCTCAAGGCTCTCTAGTTATTGAAGTTTCCCCTTGAATTTGTGCCATCAGCAGATTTCATCAGCAAAAACACACCCACCCACCCCCCTTCCCCATTTTATTTCTCATTATGATCATTAATGAAAATATCAAAATTGCTTTCCATGTGGATCTTTAAGGAAATGGCTCCACTCCTCTGGTTGTCATAGAAACATGGAATTGTTTGGGTTGGAAGGGACCTCAAAGCCCCCCCAGTGCCACCCCCTGCCATGGGCAGGGACACCTTCCACTAGCCCAGGTTGCTCCAAGCCTCATCCAGCCTGGCCTTGGACACTTCCAGGGATGGGGCATCCACAGCTTCTCTGGGAACCTGTCCCAGTGCCCCCCACCCTCTCTGGGAAGAATTCCTTCCTGATGGCCCATCTCAATCTCCCTCTTTCAATTTAAACCTGTTACCCCTTGTCCTGTCGCTCCCTGCCCTTGGAAAATGTCCCCCCCAGCTTTCTTGTAGGCCCCCCAGGCACTGGAAAGGGCTCTAAGGTCTCCCCGGAGCCTTCCCTTCTCCAGGCTGAACCCCCCAACTCCCTCAGCCTGGCCCCATAGCAGAGGCACTCCAGCCCCCTGATCTTCTCCATGGCCTCCTCTGGACTTGCTCCAACTGGTCACCTGCCCTTACCCAGTTTCTTACCTCCCTTTGAAACCCCCTCCTTTTTCCCTCTCCTCCCCATGCCACTGCAACCTGCTTTTGCTGAAGCCCAGCTAGATGCAGTCTCCCACCTTTCCTTTGTCTGACATCCATTATCTTAGCAAAGACAGGCTCAATTAACCTTTGTTTCACCTTTGCTCCAGTTTTATATCATTTCCCATTTACCTCTGTAACTGTAACGGTTCCTCCCTTCATCCATTTTTTTAAATAAAGTTAGATTAGTCAGCCTTTAATTACCTAATCACCATTTTTCTTAAGTGTCAGTATTACATATGCTATTCCCCAATAAAATGCAGGGCAGTCCTTGGAGCAGGGATCAAACCCCATAATTCCTCTCTCCCAAATGGGAGTCCAAATCACTAAGATAAACCACTCAGCACCACGCACCGGTGTTTCCTTTGCCCTTCAGCATAATCTCTCTTGTGCTTTCTTAAAGCTTTATTGCCATTAATAGGTCATGAATAACTCTGTGAGCTTCATTAATTTCCTTACTGGGCACGAATGAAAAAGGTGACCTGGATAAACCCATCGTGTTCTGGATATGCCCATGAATCCTTGGAGACTGAACTTCTTTGTTCCCTTACACAATGCAGCCTGGATGAAAATGTTTCCTAAACCTATTCAGCAGGGCCTTAAAATACTCAGAAATTAGTGTTTTCACCTCTGGAAAGCCGAGTTCAAATGCAGGGTGTAAAAATGAGATGTACTCGTTGCATTCATAACCGAACCCTAGGGCGGTGCTGCTGGTTGGGACACGGGGAAGGACACCGAAGCTCTGCCCAGGACATCTCAGCTTGACCATGAGAAGCACCAGTTTCATGTATCCTTGAGACATGTCCAGGGAGGTGACACCAGAGGTGTCCCAGGCCACGTACCTGGCACTGAAACCTTGGGCAGGACCATGAAACTCCACGGCACTCGCCTCCCCATGCCGCATCCTACCGCAGCTGGGCTTGGGGTGCATCACACCTCCATTTTGGGGAGCCACATAGCTTTTATGAGGGCATTCACCTACCATCAGCTGCATGAGGGGCTCTGAAAGTCAGATCCTGGGATGACGCCATCCTTGGTCTGGAAGACCTGGGTTTGGGAGACCTCCAGCTTTAGAGCTGATGGGGAACACAAAAAAGACCGGAGGAGCCCCCCATATTTCTAGGGAGACATTCAACACATTCCCCAATGCTTAGCGCATTGATTTGGAGTTTATGAAGGATGACATTTTTTCCTTTCAGCTTGTTTTGTGTTGTCACCCTCTCCAGAGCCTGGGCAGGCGGCAGTCCCAGTGATGGGATAGGGCCGGGCGATCGTGCTGGATGGGAGGCAGAGAGCCCAGAAATGTCATAGCAGGCCGTTCCCAGGGAATTAAGCAGCAGAGTTCGCATATTTCCGTGGTTTGGACAAGTTCTGGAATGCCTGAATGTGTCCTGAAAACAAAACCAAATGCTGAATTTCATGACAAGCTCCACTTACTGCTTTGATCCTCAGGAAAAAAGAAACCACTGCTTCACCTTCCGTGGCCCTGCTGCTTCCCAGCAGGTTGCTCCAGGAGCAGATCAACCCCCAGCCATGTCCTGCTACACCGACCCTGCCCCTTAAGCTGCAAGTTGACATCTTTGGTAGAGAACTTGGTGAAAGTAGGTTAGATGTGTATTTTAGGACACTGTACACGCGTAACAGTTATTTTAAAAAGTAGGATTCAGGTTCACAGAGGTGGAGATGTACAAAAGTCAGAAGGGAGATGAATTTTTCATCCGTAACCAAAAAATCCCCGGTGCAGTGACCTTCATCAGCGCCACCCTGCCGCAGTCTCCCTTCCTGAGCTCTGCATCCTGGTGGTGTTTATGAATTTGGGCCAATTCGGGGCGAGCTGAGTGGGACAGCACAGAGAGCAGGACTATGCACGCCCCCGAGCATTACACCAGCAGCAGCAGCAGCCCTACGGGATCCCACACCCCATCCCGGGCGAGATTTGGGACTCATGGGGCTGCAAACCCAAGGGCTTTGCTGCTGCTGAGGTTGCCAGGGAGACCCAGGACAGAGCCGGCCAGGTTTTGGAGCAATCCCTGAGAGCACCTTTAGTCCTTTCCCCCTGTCACCAGTGCGGTGGCTGCTCTGGGGGGACGATGCTGTGGAGACAGGAGGAGAAATGGTTTTCCATAGCTCCATAATATGCATCCAGGTGTACCTGGCACACGCGCCTGGCACAAGCGACACGTCAGAGGCTTCAGCAGACTCTGCCCCGAAACAGGGAACTGTGCCCCATGCCCTGCGTCTCTGAAGATACACACGATACATGTCAAAAGGTGTGTTTGCACCCATGGGGACCGGCGGGTGACCTGCTGCGGGGAGGCTAAACAGCCATGGAAATTGCTAAATCTAAGCCAAAATTGCAATGAAATGCTACATTCTACAGGGTGATGCCTCTCGATTTAATTTAGGAGCATCATCTTTATGTTTTGGAGTAGGAATTTGCTGGGACAGCAAAGGAAGCAGGTTTGCTCGGCAGCATGCCCAGCACAAGGGCAGCTTCCCAGTCTCAGAGGCACTGATGGCAGCCCAGCCAGCGTTGTTCCAGCCTGACAAGACACAGAAAAAACATTTTGGGGTGGTTTAAAGAACATTGTTAAAATGCTTTTGCACATTTGTCATTTACAGAAGCCTTTACAGGCAATAGGAGGCTCCAAGCGCAGGTTTTCCGCTTCCTTGGCAGGAGGCTGGCTCTGCTCCATAATGCTGGAATAAACCCACCATCCCATATCCTTGCCTGCAAGGAGCATTTGCAAAGCCTGCAGCTCTGTTTGCCGCAGTCTGCATGAACCCAAAGCATGGTCCCTGCCTCCTTTATCCCCTCTGACCCTCCCTCCCCATCCCAAGGGAGGTTGAGCCCTGCATCCCACCTTCCTGCCCTGGCAATCCTTGGAGTATTTTTCATTCAAACAATGTATGTATGTATATATATATATATATATATGTACTTTATATAAATCACTTAGATCTCATTTACCTTAGTTTCCAACGCAAAAAAACCCCTTTGTCAGCATTTCCTCCATTCCATTCAATATATACGCCCTGCCTTAAGTCACCAGTTCTCCTTTTCTGCCCATATTTTCTTCCCAGGTTTTTTCCCTCACCTCTTGTGCTGCTGTCCTGGCCATCCCACAGCTCCTCCAGCACGGCACTCGCTGCCCAGCCATGTGCCAGAGATGCCCTCTGAATGTCCTGCAATTGCGCTTTAATGGCTCCTCATAAAACGTTGTGTCTATTAAAACTGCCTACAAAACTATCCACAAAAAAGAGGCGTTAAGTACATTAATAAAAAAGCAAACCTGTCGGTTCATTGACCGAGCTGCTGCAGGGCAGGGGCTGCTCTGACAGCAATGCTGCAGGACAGGGACCCCACAACGGGCAGTGCCACCCCTTGCACGGGCTCTGCCAGTCCCCGTCCTCCTTCCTGGGGAGCTCAGCTCTGCCGAGAAAGCCACATCTTTGGCCAGATTAAGTGCTTGCTAAGTACCCTGAAACCACACAATAAAAATCCCCCCAAAGTGCAGAATATTTATGTTTTATGAGTTCATCATAAAGTTGATGTGGTGGAGATACCTAACGCATGAATAATTTGGCGGTGGATACAAAATGAACAATGGGCTGTGGAGAAAGGGGACGGCAGAGAACTGGAAACGTGTTTTCCTTCTCCGTCCCTTGTTTCAGCAGCTTGTTATTGAAAGAAGGAGCTCGGGGCAGAGCACTCAAATACACACACGTTGGATGCAGTTCAAAACGAGCCTCAGCTCAAAGACTGACAAAAGTCGGCTGATGACCCACGGAGGTCAGACTCACCCAGCTCTGCAAGGTGCTCCCTCAGAGAGAAGAGCAGGTAGGAAATAAAACAGCCAAAGCATTTTCTGCCCCACCAAAACATCTTAGGAAGCAGTGCAACTCTGCTGCTGAGGCAGGGATGGTGATGAGTGCTGGGTGCCAGAGGATTGCTGGGTGCCAAGGAGCTGTGGTGGTTTTGGGGATGCAGGAGCTGGGTCTTGCTGGCTCCCCAGCAGGCACAGAGCTCCCTGGCAGGCAGGAGGGCAAGCGGACACAAACCTGAACTCCAGCCAGCACTGAGCATAGGCTTCTCTGATACTATGCTCCTAAATGATAGGGCTGCAAAAGAGAGATGATAGCAGGGTATTTCATGAAGTGGATGAAGACAACGCTCGTGCTGCGAGAGGTTGCATGGATATACATAAATATGTACACATAGTGTGCCTTATGACTGCTTTGCCCTTGCAAAGGCTCGTCCTGGAAGCCAGCTCGGCTGCTGCTTCGTGCAGGCAGAGCATTGTGGCAGGACCAGCCCAGAAGGGACCAGCGCCCACCTGCAGCCCACCCCCAGCCGACACTGACCTAGCTACTGCGCTTCATCCCCCTGGCCTGAGCTCTGGTTTCCAGGATTTTCACACCAGTCTGGAATATTTTTTTTTTGCTTGGCTTATTCCACTTATAAATGTATTACTTGGGTTGATAACAAATCTTCAGCTTCTCACCCAAACGAGGGCTGACTCAGTCCCTAGGCAATGCAAACCAAAAATTCTTCTGAGACACATATCTGCAGACAGCCATGAGTGTCTAAATATATCCACAGCCCTCCCCACTCCCCACAGCTTTTTTCTTCCTCACACACACACACACCCCAAGAACTCCTCGGGGTAACAAGGCACGTCTTTTTAAATGGCAGCACACAGGAGTGGTTCCTGACCAGGAAAAATAACCCCCATTTTTGTTTTAGCCACCGCTGAATTTGAATACAAAGGCAAGGGCTATGGAGGCGAACAACAAAAGGCAGCTTCTGGAAGCCATGGGTGAGTTATCGACTCCCTGTGTCATCCTCATACCATGCACGTCGGCATGAATTTTGTGCCGTGGGCACAGGCAGCAACTCCTGCTGCTCCTGAGAGCCCAGGTCTTCCTCCCACCACGGCTCTCCCCTGTGGATTTACACCACAGCACAAATAGGATCTAACTGAGAGCTACAAGGTTTTTCTGCCTTATTTCCCCAAATATGCTAAAACTTTTGCTCTTTTTTTCCTCCTTCTTAGCAGATGGATGTGCTCCTGGAGAAAGCCTAGACGGGTGGGAGCCTGGAGCTGGCGTGGTACACGCTACAGTATGTCCAGCATTTCATGTTTCCAGACCCTTCCCCAGCCCTCCAGAGCAGCAATTTCCACGCAGCCAGCAATCCCACGTGGTAGATATTTAGTGGAAGAATTTATCTGGGAGTTAGCTGCATCCATGCGGTTTCTTCATAGCATTCCTGTTGCGTGCAGAGCCAAAGAAAGGCGATGTTTATACAACCAGGGAGCGCAAAGGTTATCATCTTTGTTCGAGTTTGGGTTTTTAAAGGCAGTACTACTGTCCCCGCTTTGCTTCTGGAGGCGTTACGAAATCTGGTCCTGAGCCTGCAGATTTCCGTCCAGCGTTCATGCTCTGTTCCAAGAAAAAGTGGCTAGGACGAGTTTCCTGACAAACTATGGGAAAATTTCACACCGAGCGCGTTGGGAAACAGTCGGCTGCAGCTCAGGGCTGCGCTGCCCATCACATTACAATGTCTGAAACAAGACACCCTGACCGACAGCCCTGAATACCGGAAGGCTGAGCCAGCTGCAGCCAGGGAGAAACAAGAACACAAGGATTTTTTTCCCCAACTACAAGGGCAAAAGCAGCATGGCCTTCACAAAATACTCAGGGCCTCCCCCATGGTCATTCAACCCCTGAAATTTGAAGGATGCTTAACTGGGAGCATGATGAATGCTCTGGCTGACTCTAGGCAGGTTCCCAGGTTCTGGTGTGGCTCTTTGGGATGACACCGGGGAACGACACTTATTTTTACCTGCTATTTTGAGTTATATTTAAAGCCCTCACCCATGGCTCTGGGCACTTTCACAATATTTGAAAGCGTGCATTAACACCAGGCAGATTCTCCCTGTCCTTGTGGGAGAGGCTGTTGCCTGGGCCGTGGGAGGATGATCGGATGCAGGGGGCATCACCCTCTGGTACCCAAAAAGCCAGATAGGGAATTTGGTTTTGTTATTTATTATTAAGAAAAAGCTTTGTATTTCTTCAGCAGGATAATTCTGAATTTTAGCCCTGCCAAGCATCCTCACATGCCATCATCTCTTGACGACAGATGGGTTGGGGATTGCGATAAGGAACCGCAACCACCACTGGCAAGGATGGGCTTGGGTGATGCGCTTCCATGGCACCATCCCCTGCCCCGTAGCAGCATCCCTGCCCTTGCAGGGGCTCCTGGGAGAGCTCTCTTCCATGCATAAACCCTGAGGAGGAGCCAAGATGAAACTGTCAGCTTTGCAGACTCACTTACAAGCAGGAAGAAGGAGAAATGTTTACCAGCTGGTAGGCGAGGGTGATTTTTTCAGGGAAAAATAAAAGGAAGAAGCTGAGGCATGTGTACCAGCTCTGGTCGGGTACTTGCACAGTCACAAGCACTCCCTGCCCGTTAGCGTTCCTGCCACGGCTTTGGAAACTGGGTTCGTTAGCCATCTGATCTTAAAAAAAGAAGAAATAGCACTTGAGTATCCATCACCTTTCATTTTCCCTTCCTGGCTCATGTAACCATGGCAAAGGAGCCTACGCTAGCCTGAGAGATGGCATAAATCATGCCAGCCCCCATCCATTTTCTGATTAAACCGCCCAACGCAGAGTTACGCAGCCTTCACATCTTTCCGAGTCTCACCTTAGCAGTGCTGCTGGTAAAACATCAGGATTTTGTGCTGGGGGAACAGGCTTTGCTCCAGTCTGTGAGTGATACCTGTCCCTGCTCCTCGCCTCCCTCCGGTGCCTGGTGTGAGGCTCATTGACGAGAGAATGGAGATAGTACGGGAAACCCACGCAGGCAGCTGGCAGAAAACGAGCTTACTATAAAAGCAACATATGCTGCACTGAATTACGAGACCTTCAAACCACTACAAGAAGCGCTTAAAATATTCTGGAATTTAATTACCAGACTGTATAGGCTTTAAATGCATGAATGTATAATGCAGACTCGGGCTGTGACAAGGGAAACTCTTTTTCCACATGCACTTGAAGGGGTTGGAAGGGAAAATCCTTGCAGGGTGCAACAGGACAATCAGTTGGGATCCACGGAGCCACGCTTCCCGGTTGCTAGCACCATGGATGGGTGACATCCCCTGGTGCTCTGTGTCAGGGGCTGCTGAGCCAAACGAAGGCACGTTTATACCGAGGGTGTGTGTGTAAATCTCAATTATCAAAGACATAGCAGCAGCTACGAAGTTGTTGGGGTTGAACCCTTTCAAAAATGCCTTTATTTCTAAAAAAGCTTCCATGTCCCTGAACAACTCATCCTTCTTCTATGTATGTCACCTGTCCTGATCTCACGTGGCATTCATCAGGCAGACGAGGGTTCATCCCTGGCTAAAATACACTGTTATTATCTGCAACCAAGTTAAACGCCTGGTGTATTGTGCCTACATAAATGAAGATGCACTTAACATAACAATGTGGTTATTAGCTTAATGGCAGGAAGAGAAAATTTAGGGATGAGGATTAAAGCAGGGCTCCTGCAGAATGTCCCTGAGGAAGGATCCCTGTGTCCAGGATACCCATGAAGACTACTCAATCTCTGAGGTTTCCTGGCAGCCATCCCAGCAGCAGATTAGCATCGCAGCAGCTAACATGATATGAGACAGGGAACCTGGATGGATATCACACTGAGTCTTGTAGATTATTATTATTTTCCTACTTTAATTACCATAGAGAACTCAAGTGAGAAAAGAGAGCATGTGTATTTTCCAAGGAAAGAAACAACTGTTTGCTAAAGACTGATCTGCGAGCACAGATTAGACTGGAAAACTAATCACCATGAGTCGGAGCATCCTCCCTGTTTGCAAGAGCCTGGGATGGTGCAATATTCCTTCTCATAAACCCACAGAGAGGCCAGGGTGAGCCTGTGCAGCAAGCCTATGGTTTTCAGGATGTAGAAGAAAGCCAGAGCCATCATTTGCTGGTCTCTTCCTACTTTCCATCAGTCAGCATTCCCACCACTGCTTCCCTGCCCAGTGCAGAAGCACGTCATGATGGCACCACGCATGTGGGCTGGAAGGTATCGTTTAGCACAGGGATATCAACACGGCACTTAGATGACAACCAGGTCAGAAATGAGGTTTGCAGTGTAAATAGGGAGACGGAGAACGCACACGGTGTGCCGGGCAACCCAAGCAGTGACTCATGCTTTGCAGCTACGTCACGCTCGGGATCTTTCTGCAGGAAACGTTTACCAGGAAAAGCAATGGCAACCATTGTATTCGGCTCATTTTAAGGCTGGAGAGAAATCAGCTGGAACGGCTGCTCAGGGCTTGCCAGGGCTTTTATCTCTTGATCTGATTTCCAAAGCTCTCAGGCTCCTCAGTAAGTTTTGGGAAGGGCTGACCAGAGATCGCAGGCATGTGGCCACATCCCTCTGCGTCTCACCAGCACCACGAGTGTCAAATGCAAAACCTTTGCCTTCAGTTTCCCAGCCCAAGCTCGACGGTACAGCGTGCCTGAGAAAACACTGTGGGCAATCTGGTGCCTGCTTTGGACTTGGGCTGGCACAAACACTGACGTAGCAAAGGATGGGGCTGCAATAGGGATTTGGGGCTGTGCACCTTCACCCGGGGCAGCGGTCATTAGCTGTCTCAGTTCTCAGGGGCTAAGCAACCCCACAGCCCCAGTGCCTGTCAGGGTTTGGTGGCACTCAAAGATCAGCCCTAGATACCAAAAGAAGGGGACAGGGTGGTAAAGCCCATAAATGCATCCTGTCCCGGGGTTCTGGCCAAGGGCTGGGTTCTAGTGCCAGAGGTCCACAGCACTTCCGAAGCACCAGGCCATTGCTAGGGAGGAGGGGCTCAGCTAGACTGCTTTAATTAAATACGGCATTATCGTTAACCTGCTGGAGTTCATCAAATTAGTGTTGCAAATGAAAACCGCATTGGTCTCATTTTCATAACACAGTTTCAAGAGGGAAAATAACATTTTGCTCGTGAAGATGATGTGTGCTTTTCCGATAAAACAAAACCTCTTCCCGTCCCTCTGGAGCTTTGGCTCTGCTTAGTTCTCACCAAAATATTTGCTTTGGCCCTTCCTTGGTTTTAGGGTACCTATAGTGAAGGTACATGATGTGATAGGGGATTGCCGCAGGAAAACGGTGAGAAATAGGGGACTTTTAAAAATGACTTTTGGGAGGACGAGATGCCAGTATCCCTCCTCTAGCGCATAAATCATTTCTGTAGTACAAAATACACCAGCATCTGTGTCGGCTGGACCGCTGCCATTCATTTTCTTATCTGTCTTGTTTGCTGAAGGGTGACTCAGTGCAAAGCTAACCATGTGCCCACGGCAGCGCTGCTGGGAATATGCTGATGTCACTGACTGCAGCTCAGCCGAAGGGCCTGCGGGCTGGGAGGGGGATTCCCACCTGCCGGGAGAGGAAGGAAGAGGAGCGATAGGGATCCCTCCACTAGAATCTGGCTCTTAGCCCAGGCCACTTTCCTTGCTTATGTTGCATTTGGGGAAGAGCCTCTTAAATAAATAGCAGCGCTGCTCCACACACGAGGGCTGGCGTCCCACTGGAGCAGGGGATTGTCCCTCTTCCCGGAGATCATGAGACATCTTGGTGTTGACTGAAGGCTTAGGCTTTCCTAGCAAAATCAAACCCCTTTTGTCCGTGGCTTGTCACGGAGCCCTTGGGCTTCCACACCCCATGTGCAGCAGAGGGATGCCATGTGCCCCAGGCTTTTGGTGTTCCTTGCCAGGATCCCAGGGATTTCTGTCCTCCCCATGAAACGTTTTGGGCTGGCTTACACCCAGCAGAGTTTGAGATGTTGGGCATTGCTCGACTTGTGGAGGGCTGAGCCTGGCTGGAGGTGCCCACCAAAGCCGCTCCATCACTGCCCTCCTCAGCTGGGCAGGGAAGAGGAAATATAATTAAAGGCTTATGGGTCGAGATAAAAACAGGGAGGGATCACTCACCAATTACCATCATGGGCAAAACAGACTCATATTGGTGAAAAAAAAAAGTTTAATTTATTATCAGTCAAATCAGAGTAGGATAATGAGAAAATAATAGCCCCTCTGCTGCCAAAGCCTTGCCATGCAACCCCAGTACACACATCCCTATTATTCACCCCTCTCGAAAATTCCCAATCATTTTGCAAGGCCGAGTAATACAAAAGAGTAGAGGATCATGAGTCCCTTTAGGTCAAATAGTCTCCAGAGTACAGTGGTCCCAGGACATGCTCCTCCATTTTTGGCATTGCAGGGATATTGCTAAAACCAGCAATCAAGCTTCTTCCACAAACAGATCCAGAGGAGCCAACAGATTAACCTGTATCCATCAGCAGCTTCTGGAGACAGCATGGGAGATGCACGCTCTGCCCCAGGAAAGGATGGGCAGTACGGGAGGGGCAGAGAGGGCACTTGGCCTTAACCCCAGCAGTGAAGCAACCCCGTGCCTTTGCAAACACTTTGATCGCGGCTTCACAATAAGCAAAGCTGATTTCTCCGCCTACAGCCCTGCTGAGCATGAATACACCCAACTACAGTGCGAGGGCAGCCCCACTGTCTCCTGACGGCTGTTATCGCCCCGTGCAGCCCCCTCACATCCGCTTGGACCTAGGCACGGGTAGGATTTTACACAAGAATTTCCCATAATTACAGTGTTACTGGATTCCAGAAGGGTTCTTCATCTGTAGCTGGTGCTGTGTTGCTCAAAAGCTCTGGCACAGGAGGGGGAAACCTGGTGTTACCCCTTGACAGACTGTGCTCCTGACTCAGCTGTGCTGGTGGCACTGCCACACCGGAGGACATCTCCAATCTGGGAGCTGCCATCCTCCAGCAGATGCAGTTCCTCACTCTCCATGGCGGCCAGGTCTTGATGTCCCCAAAATTAATGCAACCCATAAATCCTCCATCTAGGAATCAGGGAATTCTCCAGGCTTGAATCACTGAAGCTTTCAAAACGCCGGGAACATGAGCCTGCTCGCCTGGTGCAACCGCAAGCTCCAGATGTGGTTAAACTGGCACTGTGGAAAGGATGCCAATGTGGCAAATGCCGTCTACCTCCTCGCCCAAGCCCAGGGGACTGGCTGTGTTCTCAGGTACATCAGTTTGACCCTCCTGTATCCACAAATCATGCCCTTTCTGAGCTGCCATCCTTTCTGTAAAAACAGATGAGTGTGCACCCACTTTTCCTGGAGAACTGTGGGTTTGCACCATGACCTGGCACAGGCTTTGCTCCCTGGGTGCTCCCTGCTGAAAAGATCTGCTCGCTGTTGCCAGAGATCAGCTCACTTGCGTTTAGTGTCTCCTTGTCTTTGGGACAAACAGCAAACCACTGCCTGGACAGGGCCCTTGGTGCGTCAGGATCCCCAGGGTGGTCATCACTCCCCTTGGGTTTGGTGGGGCTTTGCACGCTCCTATTACAAGCTAAAGAGCTTGTAAATATTCTTCTCTTGCTATTGACTGTTGATTAAACTGGCTGTTGCTTGACAAAGAAAGTCTCATCTTCCATTCAACACAACCTGCCTCCCCCCAGGGGCAAAAAGCCGCCTGCTTTTGTTCATCCCTCTCCAGCTCATCAGGGCCAGGCCCTTGGGGCTGAAGACCGTTTGATCACCTCCTCTAAGCTTCTTGGGGTTGACATTTTGGACCAACGTGGTTTCGTTGAACTCTCCAGGCAGTGGGAGGGCAGCGGGGCTGGGGAAGCAGCCCTTGGGAAGCGCAGGGTCCTGCCGGCAGCACCCAGGGGCCTGGCAGGGAGGCAGCACAGGCACCCACCACATTTGTCAGCCAAATCCCAGGCTCCCAAGAGGCACCTCTTGTGGAAGCGGTGGCAATGGGTTCGCCCTCCCGGTGCCCTTGCGAGCCTGGGAGTTGCTATGAGCCTACGATAAGGAAAGAGGCACAGAGACATGACCTGGCTTGCTCCAGGTCCCGCTGGGAAACTGGCAGGAGAACAGGAATGGAGTCCTTTGTACTTGGACCAGAAGATTCTAGGCACCGTAAAATTTACCCATTTTAGTGTCTAAATTTATCTTTTAGTTATTGTCAGTGCACTGTCACGCTCATTTCAGTAGGAGAAAACTCTTTCAAGAGCATCCTTCTCATTCCACAAGTAACATGCTTCCAAAGCTCCATCCCAAATTCCCTTTTATTTGTGAGAAGATTTACCATCCGTCCCTGCTGATTTCCACAGGGATGAAACTTCAGAGTAGTGCTGTGACTCTGGCCTCCAGCACCCAAGTAGGGATACTGACCCCACACAGACATCCCATTCCCACCAGGAATATCTCCTCAAAACCCCCTACCGTATGAACAAGCCCAGCTGCTGGATAATCCTCTCTCCCCATCATTATTTATTAGGCAGGAGGTCAGAAGAGATTTCTGTGCCAGACATACCCCTCCAACCTGTGAAAGCTATGGATCACCCCAATTAAGTCAGAAAATACAGCAGGAAAAATCCTATGTAAGCATCGAGGGAACCAGACATGGCTTCTGCATGGACCTTTCTTTATGAGACGTTATTATATACTTATAATTAATTGTTGGCTCATGGCAGAAAAGGTTTGACTTGCACGGACAAGTCGGAGGGAGGAAGACCTGGGATGGGAAGCAGATACGTGGGAGGACGCAGCATTCTTTTCCCACGTTGAGGAGCAGCAGGACGTGTAAATTCAGCTCTGGAATTTTGCTCCTTACCTTTTATGGTGAAAAAAAAAGAGGCTTTTCTTTGACTTTGCAAATACATGTTCCAGCTGAAATCCAACCTGTGCCTTAATACCCAGACGAGCGTGCGCAGCCGCTCACCTGGATGTGCTGAGCACGGGCTTATGCAAAGGGAAAGCAAAGCCCTAGGCTCCTAAACCGCTCCGCGCAGGCTGAGGTAATGGTTTTATCTGAGGACAGGATTCGGTTCTTATTGCTCAGTCTTGCCTTCAATATGAAATAACTGAGCTAAGTAATTAATTTTTAATGCATCCAATATAGGGAGTGAGAGTTTTGGAGTGATTTACGCTCACTCCTCCTGCCGCTGCCAGTCTGTTCCTGGGCCTGGAGAGGCAAAGGGGAATCTTGCAGCAATGCCTGAGCCCCGTACCGAGCCCCGAATTCCCAGGGACTCCCTGCCCCTGCCTCTGTTCCACTGCACAGAGCCCACTGCAACGCAAACCCAGCAACACTTGCCAGGGGCTCGGAAAGCCCTGGACTCCTCGTCTTGCCGGCACGGAGCCCACACGCTGCTTTGCAGGGTTTGGAGGTGAAGGGATGGAGCGGTGATGTCCCGCAGGTTCCCTCCAACCCTTCTTTCACCGTACAAAGTATCACACCACGCTGCGAATAGTGAAGTCCTTGCTTATGGTAACCTTCCTGTAACACTCGTTTTCTTCAGTAAACAGCAGTGTAGGAAGAAGAGATTTAAAACTTTGAATCATTCATTTGAAAACATCTAAGTACAACGCCAAATACAAAATGCGTTAGAAGAGCAGTTAGTCTTTTCTGAGTCATTGAATCAGAGTGACTTCCCTTTCCCCGTCTATGGAAATCTCAGGGCAGAATGCGTGGGAAACCTGCTGCAACGACACTTGCCTAATTAGCCGTGCATTTGCCTCTCTCTGATGGCAAATCGTGTGTGCGCCCCACAGGCGTTCACACTTTTCCAGCCTCAGCTGGTTTAGGAGCTGCTGAGGTGGGACAGGCTCTTGCCACAGGGCGGGATTGCAGCGGCAGCTGCGGGACCCCCAGCCTGCTGCCCACCACCATCCATCCACCTGCGCTGGTACCTTCTGAGCTCCAGGTGCTGGAAACGCCACGCAGCAAGCTCAGGCATCAGCTGGGAATGTCACATCCCTCTGTGCACCGCTACAGCATCTCGAAGCAAGAAATGGAGCAAAATCCTGCATTTTATCTTTCTGGCTGCAGGCAGCATGGGTGAAAATCAAGGCCAGGGTCACCACGACCCAGAAATGTCCTGTTTGACCCGAGGGCTTGGTTTAAATTTCATTTTTGCATTGCAGATCCGGTCTGCAGCCTCACTCAAGGAGCCCTGGAGAGTGGGTCCTCTGGAATCGATGATCCCTCGGTGCCGACAGCCACGGCCACACAGGAGCTGCCTCGAAAACGCACGGCTTTTAGTTAATTAGAAATCTCGGGGCAAGCATTTGCGCTGGCAGCTTTTGCTAGGAGGAAGTTTAATAAGGTTAAACTTCTGCTATTCTGATTTTGGGCCAGAGATTCAGATGCCCAAGTTCCCATGGGCGCCCTTGCATCTCCCGAATCCCTTCGTGTCAGTGCAAATCCCGCCGCTCACCGCTGCTGCTCGTGGAGGATTTCTTCTCTCTGTTATTTGCTTTACAGAAGCGCCGGGCTCTGTGCGTGCAAACCGCATCGCTCGCCGGTCCTCGCTGCTCACAGGCGGGTGGTTTGCCTGCGTGGGTGCCCCTGGCCGTCCTGCTGAACCCTACTGCTTTCCGCCTCGAAATTCCTGAGGTTTTACTGCAGATCGGAGCCTGATTAATCCCAGCCTGGCACCGCTTGCCTGCCAGGCTGTAGCTACCAGCTTTGCAAGCCTAATAAACGGAGAAATTCAGCCCCGAGTCTTTATGGTGGGAAAGGGCATGCCTATGGGACAGAAAATAACAATAAAACCCAACGCCGAAGCGTGTTAAAGAGTTTCAAATGGCACCGAAAAAATGCTTGCTATGTTTCTGAGGGTCTGTGCTGCGGCCCCGGACGCTGCTGTTGCTCATTCACATGGGCAAGAATTACAAGTATGTCTGTGGAGCCAGGAAAGCTTTGGTTCACCGAATATTTGAGGCTTGGTGTGGTATGAAGGGGTGGGGAGCACGGCTCCAGCCGGCAGCAGTTCGAGGAGAGGAGAAGCAGTTTTAACTTCCTCGGGACAATTAAACCACCTTGGTGGTACTGCGGCCAAAACAAAAATGCATTTATTATTTGCCGAGTTCTTTCTGCTCTTCAGCAATAATTTAAAGCTGCTTTGCCTTCAGGGGAGCGCTGTGAAGCGCAGCGATCACAGGAATGGGTAAGGACATGCAGTACTGACCTAATCCACTTCACTCTGCCCTGGAAGCTGTTCCCAGCTTCTGCCTTTGGCCCCCAGCACCCGCTGGGTGAGAACTGGGGATTACACAATTTCACTTGTTTTTTCCATCCCAAAATGGGATTTAAAAAAAAAAAAAAAGTATTTCAAAATTCCCTGTGAAATGAAATCCATTCTTCGGCTAAAGTCAAAATGTTCAAGTTTACACACTTCTTTATATATTTCCAAAAAATATATAAGCAAAACTTGGATTGAATGTCTCATTACAAAAAAGGTTAAATCAGAATGGTGCAACCTTTCCCAGAGAGCTTCACATCAGAAAGTTGCTCATACACAATTTCATTGAAACTGAAGCAGTTTTGCGACACACTTGGCCTTCAGCATATCAATATTTCTGATGGAAAACCATTCTGTCAGAAAATTTTTATCCAGCTCTAGGCTGGAATTTTATACCAAATAGTTTTACCGTCTCCCCAGCAACTGGGACTGCTGATCCTCTCTAACGAATTTCCATAATTAACCTCCAGGAACTGAAAATGAAATCTTTTTGTCTGCGGGGTATTCTCAAACAGCGACTAGAAATCATTTCACTCTGAGCTGAAGCACAATAAATTCAATAGGATTTTTTGCACAGATTTCAATGGATCTTCAGATCAGCCCGGTTCAGATCCGAGTTCAGATCCAGATCAACTTAATGAAATTCTGGGTGTTTCTTTGAATTCGGATGGGGCTTTGAAAAAAATCAATCTCAGAACAATTCTTCCTTGTTGTTGAAATTCAATCCTATATTGTCACCCAGATTAAGGACTCGTGCCCTTTGATGTTGTGGATAGAAGCACTTCGTAAGACGTTTGTGCTGATTTTGTAGGGCGAGGAATGCACAACAGCGTCAGGAATTTAGACAAACCCCCAAAGTTAAAGCTGTGGGCTCTGCATGCTGATTTTTGGCTTCTCGCGTGTGTTCTTCTCACTGAAGGCTGTTCCCTCTACCATCCTACAGCAGGAAACGTCCTTGGGCTGCACGTGATTTTACGGATGGCAGAACACCCCCCACGTGCAATTTGTTCTTACTGCGAGCGCTAACAAATCATACATAATGTAACAGCAAAGCAGCTAACGTGGGATTTGCATGAGATACTTTTACCGTGTTTACCCAGGAGTCTTCCTGGTTTAGGTGTATTTACCCAAGAGGAATAAGTTCTGCTTCAGGGAAGTTTTGACCTGGGGCAATTCCCCAGCTGGTGGGATAAGGTCAAGCAGCCGTAAGCCACAGCGGGAGTGTGTCCGAACCTCGACCCCTTCCCCTTGCAAGACATGGCTCCAGACACCGTTGTCTGCGTCCAAACAGGTACATGTCCCTATGCTCAACACATCAAGCTTTTCCAGAGGCAGAATTAAGACATATATGTGAATAATCCACATAAATTTGGTGGCTGCTACAGGTCCTCCTTAGCCGTACGGCGTGTTGGGAAGACAGCAGACGCCGGAATCGGGTGATCACCTCATGTCCTCATTTCACCGGCGCTGCCATAGACTCCGCGTGTTCCTGAAGAAGTCGTTTAACCACTGTGTTACCTTCTGTAAACGGGAGAGAGCAACACACCTGCCATCCCGCTGCTGATATGTGAATAAACGCCTTAAAACAGCCCCTGAGGATAGGGAGTGAACGTACTGGGGAGCTGACTGCGCTGCGGAACGCTGCGGCCGGCCTGCACCAGGTATGGGATGCCTGCTTGCATGTGGATAATTCCACTATGGTCAGTACTGTAAAATAGCTTTTCCTCTGTCCTAAAATTCTCCCAACATTATTAAGAAACTTAAAAACAATTTTAGAGTGCTTGTAACTTTGTTAGAGCATTGCCCTCAGCTCCTGAAACTTGGAATAGTGGAGCTTTATTTCCCAGCCAAGCCTTAGCACTCAACAACCTGTCAGTCGGGTGAAGGAGAGTCACCGATGTCTTGAACTAATGGTACGAATTGATGTCATTCTCTCTGGGTCGTGTTGTTATGGCCGGATTTCTAAATGCCAAAATACTCACTGTAAGAGTACCAAGCTTCTTTTTGCCTTCAGTACACAGGTAATCAGCATTTACTTTCACAATTGCTGTTGTTCCTGCATATTATTACACCAACATCCTAAAACAGGAGGAGATGCTCATCCTCATCCTACCGTCGTCAGCTTTAAACCCTCATTGGAACAGAAGAACATTCGGTTATGGTTTTGGCAGCAGAGCTCTGGTCCCTCAGCAGTGGCAGTCAAGCTGCTTGAACCCTATTTCATAGAATCACAGAATCATAGAATGGTTTGGGTTGGAAGGGACCTTCAAGATCATCTAATTCTGACCCCCTGCCATGGGCAGGGACACCCTCCACTAGACCAGGTTGCTCCAAGCCTCATCCAGCCTGGCCTTGGACACTGCCAGGGATGGGGCAGCCACAGCTTCTCTGGGCAACCTGTCCCAGTGCTCCCCACCCTCTCTGGGAAGAATTTCTTCCTGATATCTAATCTAAATCTCCCTGCTTTCATTTTAAACCCATTACCCCTTGTCCTGTCACTCCCTGCCCTTGGAAAAAGTCCCCCCCAGCTTCCCTGTAGCCCCCCTCAGGTACTAGAAGGCTGCAATAAGGTCTCCCCGGAGCCTTCCCTTCTCCAGGCTGAACAAGCCCAACTCCCCCAGCCTGTCCCCACGGCAGAGGGGCTCCAGCCCTCGGAGCATCTCCGTGGCCTCCTCTGGACTCGCTCCAACCAGTCTATATCCTTCTGATGCTGAGGGCTCCCCAGCTGGATACAGCACTCCAGAGGGGGTCTTACAAGAGCAGAGCAGAGGGGGAGAATCCCCTCCCTCACCCTGCTGGCCACACTTTTCCTGATACAGCCCAGGATCCGGTTGGCTTCTTGGCTGCCAGCACACACGGCTGGCTCATGTCCAGCTTCTCATCTGCCAGGACCTCCAAGTCCCTCTCCTCAGGGCTGCTCTCGATCCATTCTCCATTTTTCCCTAAGGGAGATTGTTTTATTCCTTACACAGACAGCGTGGGGCAGTGCTTTCTGATTTTGAGTCCTAACCCCTCACGGGTACCCGCGAAAGCAGCAGGAGCTCTGGTTTAAACATCTGCGGTGCCACATGACGCAAAGTGTTGGGAAGGAACCGAGGCTCAACCAGAATTAGCGGGTACTTGAGACCTTCCTGCTTCTCCTCTGTCGAACAGGCCTCCTCAGATCATGTCATCTCCTAAGGCAGGGGCGAGAAATAATTTCTTTTCATCTGTCAGGAACTCAAATATGACATTGGTAAGTCCCGTAGAAGAGATAACAAATGTGTTCAGAAGAAGGTTTTGAATAGCGGCCGTAAATGAGGCGCGGATTACACGCTGGCCTGCGAGAAGTACAGATGTTTCTGAATAGCTGCTCGTTAAGGTGACAATATCGCTCTGCGCAGGCTGAATAGGTTCTCGGGAAAAAATAATACGTGATGGTGAAATTAATGACTATCACCGCATACTCACGAGGGAGCCCACGTTTCCGACACGCAGGAAATACGCATTTCCTAATACACAAGTGTCTGACCTTAAACCTTCATAATGTTCTTTTAATATACGTCCCATTTAGCTACGCGCAGAAAGGAGGAGGGAATGGGATGTGTTAGGTTCATGTTTTATGTATACTGTTTAATACTTTTCACAGATGCTTTGGTAGTTGGCATTGCACGGAGAGATATTCTGATGGCAATTTTAGATTTAAACCATCAGGCAGTCATTCTGATACTAAAAGCACTTGTTCTCCACTTTTTTATGGCAGTCACAGAAAGGGTTCAGGCAGATTACTTGTGAGAGAAGGAAAAATGAATTTTGATATTCCCACAAAATCTTACACTAGATCAGTAGTCCTTCCCACAGACAATGCTAGAATGTCTATGTTATTAATATACACATAATACTTTCTTGGATGGAAAGCGGAGAAATTGCAATAGTCTAGAAAGGAATCAGGTTTGAAGAAAAATGGGGAATTTGAACTTCCCAAAGCGAGAAACTCTGCCTTATAAATCAAAATCCAGACTGCGTGTGAAAAATACCGATGGAAACTTTACCTCCACTGCTTTATCCCCCTAGTTATCGAGATATGGGAAAAGGCATTAAACTTAAAGAGTATGACATAATAACAGTCTTACGGGGATTAACATATCTGGAGCAGCTTCCTCGGGGAATGACAACAAGCAGGAGGTTTCGGAGCAGGCAGGGGTGTCTTGTAGCTTATTGATTGTCACAAGTGCCCAAAGCACTGCAGGGCACCCCGAAAGCCCTGGGGCTTAGCTGGGTGACGCTGGCAGCCTCCGGACCATGAGGGTGAACAAAGCATGTAAACATGATGTTCCTGGGAACTGTGCTGATGGAAGCTCCGTGGTCAGGATGAGTGTTTCGTGTGCGTTAAAGTTTCCACATTCCTAACATAGCTGGATGCAGGCGAATTTTCCACGTGAGCTGTGCGAGGGAGCTGTCTCTCCCAGCCCTGGGGAGCACCAATTCCTTCTCCAGGCACCCTCGGTCCTGGCCAAGCCGAGTCAACGCCAAGGAAGAGGCGGCATCAGCGCTGGCTTTGGTGCATCTTGCCTCCATCTGTAGGGAGGTGACCGATGCACTGATAGGGAGCAGATGTTCACACCCAGCTCCCATTCAGGATTAACAAAGAGCTCTTTAAACCCTGTCTTCCTCCCTCCTTATATTTGACAGATATGCCTTAGTTGGTTCGTTGGACTCACAAAGAATGTGGAGCCAGAGCTGAACCTCCAGAGCTCTGTCACACCTTCACCTGCCTGTGAGGCTGCCACGTGTTTCAGTGTGGAGTAGAGGGGCACGAAGAAACGGGATTTTCTGTACTGTGGAGAACACATGAGAGCATTTCCACATCTCTCTTTCTCCAGACTTAGCTCCTGTTCAGATATACACAGTTGAAGAAAAGAGAGAACCCCAACTTGCTGGGAGCAATGTTTCTTCACCGCTTATGCACTATTTGCCCATTCCATCATCAGCCCAAAGAGCTGGAGCCGTGTCGGTGGTCAGCAGGGTTGGATGGAGACTGCAAAGCAGCTGAGACCAGCTTTTGATTAAAAAAAAAGTCATGGTAAGTTGCCTGCTTGACTTTTCAGAACGGCCTTACAAATAATGCACACACTGCAAATTTTAGTGTTTTGCTTATGGTTTCCAAGCAGAAACCAAGGCATAAATTCTTTGGAAAACTCATTAGAGCGGAGTAATTTGACCAGCTCAAGATGTGACACATTGGAACAAAATCAAGAATATTAGCACTGAATTTTGAAATGTCATGCTTGGGATTCTCCTGTCTGCGTCACTGAAGTATGCCCCCGTGGTCAAACATGCAGGAGATAGCAGTGTTTTCCGCTTCAGGATATTGTAAAGCTGTATTAATTGTCACATTTCAGCCTGGAAGTGACACGGAGCTGGTTTGTGACATGGATGACTGAAGAGATAAGGCCAAAACCGCACCTTCACGAAGGCTCCTCTGCCTTCGGCTGCGCTAGGCGAAGCTGGCAGGCGAGGCCTGAGCGAGGAGGGGAGGCAGGCTCCGCTCCAGCCCTCCGGCCCGCTGGCAGCCCCTTTCCAAGGGCATCTGCCTGCCTGCCACGCGGAGCCATACGGGAGAGGAGAGGAGCACTTGAGGGAGAAGCGTGCTACGAAACCGCTCACAAACCGCCCCTTGTTCGGGGCTGTCGCTTCAGGAAAGATTTACCCCGCACCGACACAGAATCGCTGTCGCAGTCAGAGCAGCGTTCAGTCCTGGGGTGAACATCAGCTGTTACCCAGTTTTACTTGTTCCTGTGTCCAGGAAGCTAAAAAAAGGGCACGTTAATGGAGGAGGACTTTTTTTGAGATCCTGACGTACTCCTTGTGACTATGTTTTGAACGAAAAACCTCCTTGCCTACAACTACCACCACCCAGCTCAGCCAGGCCTGTGGTGCGGGTGAGGCCGAAGCCGAGCGGCTCCCTCGGCCTGGCCCGTGGCCCTGAAGGTGGGCACTAGCCATCCTGCTGCCCTTCTGGAGGCCACAAAGCCCCGCACGCCTCAAGTGCCCTTTCGTAGCACCGAGATGTATAGGCGGCCTGCATAAAATGAAAAAGCGACCACCACAAACCCCCCATCCTTCATTCCACACGTTACCCCGGAGGGTGCCGGCCTCACACCAGGCCTCCCCCCGAGAGCATGACACCGGCCTGCTCACCCCAGCCCACCTCAGCGGGTGGGCCCGGGCCCGGTGGAGCCGCGGGGGGCGGCCAAGCGGGTGGAGCTCCCCGCGGGGCGGGCGGCGAAGCAGCACCGGGACTGCCCCCCCCCCCCCCCGCCCCAACCGCCCCCGCTCGCGGCTGCGGCGCCGCGCGGCTCCCCCAGGGGGCGCGCTGCCCCGGCGGCCCGCCGGCAGCGCGCGGCGAGGGGGCGGGCCTCGCACCAGCGGCTGGCGGTGATTGGCGGATGCGAGGCTATAAATAAGGGCGAGCGGCGTGGGGACAAAGCAGTCTGCGCGGGACCGGCGGAGCGGGGTCGGGGGTTCGTCCCGCGGCTCTGCTACTTCCACCTGGGGCTTTTTTTTTTTTTCTTTTTAAATTATTTTTACCTTTTTTGGGGGGAAATCGGGTGTATTTTTTTCTTCTGTCGTGGCCGGCCGAGGGACTAAGCGGAGATCAATGAAGGAAAGAAGAGCGAGCCAGAAGTTATCGAGCAAGGCGGTGATGGATCCCAACCAGAACGTGAAGTGCAAGATCGTGGTAGTGGGGGACAGCCAGTGCGGGAAAACAGCGCTGCTCCACGTCTTCGCCAAGGACTGCTTCCCCGAGGTGGGCCGGGGGGACCGGGGCTGGGACCGGGGCGGCGGTGGCGGTGGTGGGCGCGGGGCTGACCGTGCGCTGTCTCCCGGCAGAGCTACGTCCCCACCGTCTTCGAGAACTACACGGCCAGCTTCGAGATCGACACGCAGCGCATCGAGCTCAGCCTCTGGGACACCTCGGGTGAGCTCTCCCCCCGGGGGCGGGTTGGTGGGGGGTGTAAATCCGTGAGGAAAGGTAGCCTCCGTCGGTCGGGGGGAGAAGGAGACCGGCCCCGCCGCCCCTCGCCGCCGCGTCGCGGCGGGGTGCCTGTCTCCAGATGCGAGCGGGAGAGACGGACGGCTGCTTCTGGGGCGGTTGGGTTTTTTTTTCTTCTTTAAATCAGAGATATACTTTAGCCATGTACTTGAGGAGGGGGAAGAGGGTGTGGACCCCTTCCCCGAAGCGTTTGTCAGCATTGCAGGGGAAGGCAGGCGAGGCAGGAGGTCTGTTATCACCTTCCTGGTGGGATGCAGCTTATCTGGGCACCTCCGGGAGTACCTTTGCGCCTTCGCTGCTGTAAACCCCTGCTTTACCTAGTAAAAGAGTGAAGAAGTGTTTATAAATGCTGATAGTAAATTGCATCATCTCACGTTTGAGCTCCTTGTGGCCTTCTTAATACCTGTTTCTTCTTTAATAAAATTAATTACTTTTTTCCCATTGCTTTTGAGAAGCCTTTAGAGCCTGGAAAGACTAGGGAGATGGGCACCTCTGGCCCTCCGAGCGTGCAGATGGAGCCATTCTTGCTGACATGCCATGAGCAGTGCTTTAGGGTCCTCATCACTCTTCCAGTGGTGCCGTGGCAAAAACCCTGGCTCACACGCCTTGAAGGTTGAGGTTCTTGGTGCTTGGCTGTCTTTTGGGTCTCCTGTTAGGCCAGGAACTCCTATAGATGCTGTTGTTAACTGGACTAAGCTTACTGCCAGGGTGGTGAGGACATGCCACCTCGGTGCTGGAGAGAGGCGGTTGGGGTGAATGGCACCATGAACCGTTAATGCAGGTGTGGATCGATGTGAACTCTGCAGAAAGTGACTGGAAAAAAGCTGGAGGAACTTGACAAAACCCCTCTCTTCTTTAGGCAGGTGGTGTTGATAGCTTTTTTTAATGTTGAATTGGGATGCTGCAGTTCTAAATATGAAAACAGTCTTTTCACCAGCAATGAAAATGTTAATCCCTTTATTTAAAAAAAAAAAAGGAATTTAGGCGGTGAGTTGGCTTTCCTCTTGCTGTTGAGGAAATGATTCCAAATTCTTGCAACACGATTACTGGGAAAAGGCAGTCTTTCTGCCCACAACCACTATCAGCGTAGCTCTGAACTGATTTTTCTTCATCTTATGCCAAGTAAGACTTGCAGATTTCTAGAGTGTGTCTGGTTTGAGCTTTCATCCTGATTACTAAGCTGGCTGTAGCAAACTCAATGATTTGAGTAAGGGTTTATTAAAAATTAATAGTTGAAATTATTTTGGAAAAGTTTATCTCCAGCTGTTAAAATACAACACGCTCGTGGGTTAAGTGGTTTGACATGGGAAGGTTTGGAGCCCGTAAGTCAAAGGCTGGAGACACCCATGTAGTGAAATATTCTGTAACACTTCAAAAGACAAAAGCAGTGGAAAAAACACCTGCCAGCGTGTGTGTCATCCTTTCAGGCCTGTCCTGGAACTGATAGAAAATTAGGCTGAGTCATAAACTTAAGACCAAGTGGCTAATTTGTCTGTAATCTGAAACTGGAGAGGAAATGTTTGAAAGATCCTGTGTTTGGTCTTACAAAGTATTGCTGAACAGTGGATCCTCTGGTTGTGGGACTCTGCCGATGAAGAATTGTCTCTCTGTAAACAGCCCTTCGCACCCAAACCCGTTAAATCAATTCAAAATCACATCACCAAGTAAGGGAAGATAAGATAGTGTTTGAGCATTACCTTAAATTCTTGTTAATTTATTTTGTATAAGGCTTTGTGCTAGTCCTCTGCTGAATTAGAATAAATCCCTTAATGACATTTGTAAAGCTGGTCTAGATCTAGTTAATTTAAAAGTATGACCAACTGCCAAATACTAGTGAATGGTACTGTCTGTCACAACACAAGGGGGTGTAGTGCCTGGGGATGTAATGCCCGTTTGAGGTACTTCTGTACTCTTGGGGGAGGGGAACAGAGACTGTTTAGCCGAGTTTGACTGCAACATACTGCAGATACTCTCAAAATTACTTGATCATTATTTAGTATCCATCTTTTATTATTTTCTAACTGGGAACATGCAACAGGGTGCCTTGCAAATTAGTCCCTAACTTGAGCTGAACTAAACATCAGGTTTTGCGTGGTATCCTTTGGAAGGAAGGCCCCTGTCCCTTGAAGCATTTTTCTGCTCACTGGGAAAATGAGAAAAGCTGTAGGCTTTGGTTAAAATAGTCTTGTGTTAGGGTGAGAACAGGCCCTGCTGTCATGGTTTTGGTTTACAATCCTTCTTATAATAATAATATGCTTTTTCCTAGAGGACTCATAAGTACAGAATGTAGTGTGTCACGCACTTGATAGAACATTTTAATGCTAGCTCTAAATTTATTGGGAAGTTTTTGTTGGACATGCCCATAGAAATATGGGACAAAAACACTCTTACAAGTAAGAGTGGAATGGGAATATTCATTATTCAAATATTTTTCTGGTAGTGTCTAGTTCTGCAAGTCGTTTATAAGGATTTAAATTAGCCACAGCATTAAGGAAAGCACTTGCCAACTTGAATTTCAATTGCTTTTTGGACTACCAACCCTCCTTTCAAAGCAGGAATGTCTGGTTGCAATCTTAACTACACCATAAATTATTCCACTCTGTGGTAACGTAGTATGGCAGTCTTGAGCTGTTTGGGAGCTGTGTGCTTATTTTGCTACGTAGAGTATTAGAAGTTTCTTCAGGTTAAAGCTTCATCTTGTACTTTTATGGACATTGTGAAGAGTATTTATATGTCTTTGTATACCACAGGCATGGTCTAATGTTCATTTACTGAGTTTTTAGCTTCTTCCATTAAAAGTGACTAATACTTACATTTCTTGCTAGTACCATGGCAGCTGTGGCACAAAAATCACATACTATTAATTAGGTTTACATACCTGTGTCTCCCTAAAACATATTCTAGGGATTTTTATTGGTTGAACTGTGAAAACCGTACTGGATACTCCAATAAAACAATTCTCAACAGGGCCAGAAATACTTACGCACTGCTGGGGATTAGCATATAATCAAATCCAGAAGGGCCTTAGAGCTTTAAATCAGGTTAGCTTTACTGCGATTTGAGTGTGCACAATGTATTCTGTGTCTGTATGGAAATGTAATACTAATTATAAAGCTTTTTTGCTGAAATCTTTCAGAAGACATCTGAAACGTACATGAATTAAAGTTACTATTTCCTGAGCTCCCTGGCAGTAAGCATTGTAAAGGAAATGTCAGATTTCTGTCTTTGCCTTCCAGTGTGCTTGCGAGTTGGCTGTATTCAGCCGTGGGGTTTTCTTCTTTCATGGCACTAACTAGTCTCTATAAGTTTGGGGGGTTTTCCCCTTTAGAGGGGAAATAATTAGAATTGGTTACAGGGAATGCCAAGTCACCTACCAAAGTCCTATCTTCTGCTTGAGGTGCTGTGAATATTACGATATTGTGTTGGAGATGACGCCTTCTGTGATATTCAGTATCCAAAAATCACCTGTGTTTCCTCCAGCACAGCCAAGGTGGATTTGGAGGGAAGAAAGCCATCAGGAGTGAGTCAGCTACTTAGAGTGGCCACTGCAGTATTTGATGTGTTGTCTGTGTAGCTGTTAATTAGTGAGCCCAAGGGTTCGGGAGTGAGAATGCTGTTGTTCAACTGTTGTTCTTTCAGTTGACTGGAGTCCAAAAGGCTACAAAGACTAATGCCTGATGGCTGCTTGGTGGTGTGTATAAATAGTAAAGTCTTGCCTGTGACTGAGCACTGCTTCCCTTCGGGCCCGTGGGCAAGCGAAGGCTGAGCAGCGTGGTGAGCAGGAGCTGCCCAGGCTCAGCCCCGTAGGTGGGATGTGGGCCTGAACCTCCTGGGTGGAATCGGGGATGCTGGTGGCTTTGGGCCCTGCAGACAAATAGGACATCAGCTCTCCATCACCTAATGTATTAGAGTAGCGCTAAGCCATCACAAAATTAAGTATGCTTTAACTTTTAACAATGTAATTCTGTTATCTATTATGACAGCGACATTTAAACCTAAGCTTTGGTATCTTACATAGACCAAAGTCAACCATCTTGCTGGTGAGGAGGTTTATTTCAGTTTAAAAACTGCATTTATGGTGCACTTTGCACAAAACATAAGGTTTTAAAAGTAGATCATTCTTACTGTTCAAATTACTTTGGCATCTTAAATAACTTAAGACAAACATTTAAAAAAGTGGGATTGTGGCTGGAGTATGCTTCCACCACAAAGTCAGATGAACTACAGCCTGATCTTTAAGGTCCCTTCCAACCTAAACCAGTCTGTGATTATCAGCAATTCCTTAATAAAACAGGAAATCGTCTGTGTTGACCTTGACAAAAATGTTTTATTTTGTAGGAACAGAATCCCAAACACAAATAGGCTTTCCCCCACCCCCCTCAAATACCATAGCTATGGCTCTACATTCTCCTCCTGTTTTCTAGGGTTGGCATGGCTTCAGCTCTGCAGACTAACTTGAAAAAGAGTGAGCAGCCTTACTGGGGCCGCGCTGAAGTTGTCTGTTCAGACTTGAGCCTCATTCCTGAGATTCCTGGCTTCTGAGGGTTTCTCTGGGCGAAACTCTGAAATGCCAGATTGAATAGGCTCGCACAGCGAGGGCCGTAGCCCCTCTTTATTTGCACAGTAATAAAGGTTTGGTTATTGCTGTTGAATGACGGGAAAATTTCCTTTGTTGATACTGCAGCCCGAGTACTTTAGATGCTTTCCATTTGTTCTCCCGCACACTACCCCGAAGAAAAGGAGGTGTCAGATATTCCTTCCTAGCTTGCATCAGAGCAGAAGGGCTGCCTATAAAAGTGCACTTACTCAAGCTCAGCATCTTGGAGAGCTTTGGAAGGAAAACCTAAAAAAGAAAAAAACCCAAACCTTCCAAACAAACCCAGCTACAGCTGACACAGTAGAAAGGAGTCTCTGGGCCGGAGGTGGTGAGTGTATGTATACATAAATACATGCTGATGGACATATATGGTATGTTGCATCCCTGAAGACTGCTGAGTGAGAAGATAGGTATGTGTCTAAGGAATTAGTTTCTGGGTGAGGCTTTCTTTTTTTCTGAGACTCCTTTCTAGCCAGCAACCATTTGGCCAAGCTTTAATGCTCTCCAGTCCTGCCCTTACTTGCCCGAGCTCGGCTTTGGAGATGTGCTAGCCGGGCATGGCTCACGCAGGCTGTGCTTGGGCCGGTTCAACGCCGCAGAGCTGCGCGGGTGGCTAGTTAACAGCACGCTGCTCTGCGATTCCTCCGTCCGGGGCAAAGAACTTGGCCCTGGGGCTTCCAGGATAAATAATTTGGCCTTGGGGCTTGCAGGATACAGGACACTGTAATAGCAGTACTGGAGATAGCTGGGGAGTAATTAGTAGTGGGAAATGCTTATTGATAGACACTGCAAGTGGAGCTGAACTGAAATGAATAGTTAACTACCGGTCAGCTCAGCTCCCTCTCAGATTTCTTTCTAACATGTCATTTACTGCTGAAGACAGCTAACTGTTTTTTTTTTTTTGAAAAGCAGTTTTTGACAGCTGCCTCTTTGTTAGATTGACATAATTTATGAAGATGAGCATTTGAATAAAATAGTCTCGTTCAACAAATTACCTTCTGCTACCTAGTTTGGTAATGCTTCATTCCCCATGTGTTACTCTTCATTTCAAAAACAACATTCCTGGGATTCTTGACTCCTTTCTTCCAGTATAAGCCATCCAACTGAAGTCATCTGCGATACGTTCACACCATTCCCCCGCTCTGCTTTGTGCAACAGCATGAGCTGTCTGTCAGTTAAAAACTTGAGGAATTTCTCTAATCCACTTAATAGTCTGCTCAGCCTCTGAGACCTTAGAGCCAATTAGTTCTAGATAGTTGGAAAATTGGTGATATAATTAGCCGATAACCCCAAAACTCTTGAAAGCTGTATTCTTGTTGCATACGTTCTACGCTGTATTTTGGGTTTGTGAGAGGAAAAATACAGAAATAAGACTAAATGACTAAGAAAATGCATTTTTAGTTGCAGGCACGCGTTCTAAAGCCCATGCCCTTGTCCTGTTGGACCACTTAACTGTTCAAGGGCCCTTCTAAATCAGAAATGCATTCTCCTCAGCAGAGTTAAGGCCAAACTGAATGGTGGCATGGTGTCTGGAATCTTCCTAGAAGAAAGGAATATTCCACACACACCCCCTGCTCAAACCTGTTCCCAGACTCACCAAATGATAAAAATGAGATTTCTGGGTCTGGAGATATATTTGTAGCTCTGTGTGCCATGACAATTGTTAAAGAAAACCAGCATATCCCTTAGCAGCTCTGGAAGTAAAAAGTGCCATATTGGACCTGTTCGTGTTCCATTGGATCACTAGATTAGCTTTGATCTCATTAATAAAAACTGGTTGTATGGGCTAAGCATAAATATTTATTGCAAGCATGTAGTGGTTTACAGATTGGCGAGGCATTTCATGATGTAACTTGTGTGTCTGCTTCCAGGATTGGCGTTCTTTCCTCCTGCAACAAATGCTTTCATTTGAACCAAGAGTTTCTTCCAAAAATTACTGATACCTGACAACTAAAGATGCTTTTTGCACTTGTAACTATTTGTTTTAAATGTGTGTGTGAAGAATCAAAACTGATTTATTCCAAAACTTTCTGAATTTTTCCATGAAAGTGCAGCTCTGCTTTGAAGAAGCTTTTTTTGGAGGTGAAGGATTTGTTCTCAAGGTCAAATCCCTGCAGGTTAATGCTGGGACTTAAACTTGGGCCGACCCGATGTCCCTTTCCTTGTTACTGGGGGCATCACAAGCTTTCGGTGGGAGATGGATCACTGGGGTGCCATCACTCTGAATTACTTGGGGAAGCTGATGCTTTTGTAAGTGAGAAACAAAGGGAAGTGTGGAAATGAGCAACTGCAATGAGCATTTGGGGAATACAGTGCTATTGAAGAAAAGAGCTGGGTGCTTTTAAAGAGCTTCCCTAAAAACCTTTCTAAACAAGCTTAGGTGACTGCAGAAAGTGAAAATGTAAACTAGTAAAAATGGCTTTTGTTTTCCTGCAGGGTCTCCGTATTATGACAATGTCCGCCCACTCTCCTATCCAGATTCTGATGCTGTCCTCATTTGCTTTGACATCAGTCGGCCAGAAACTCTTGACAGTGTGCTAAAAAAGGCAAGTATGGGAAATGTTGGAGTACAGAACTGTTTGAGTAGCTTGTCTTTAAATCTCTGAAGAGCTGTGCTGTTCCCTACTTTGGAAACTTTGGTTTTCTTTTAGTGGAGAGATGACAGGCCTGTGCTCTGCACTGCTACAGTTTGAGATCATTTGTTTGAAAGGGATTTTAATTGAAAAGAAAATCTCTCTGATGGACGCTCCGGGGTGAATTCTCATTCCTCAGCCCTTAGACAGCAGTGAATTGTTTAGGGTGGTGTGAGGTGCAACCTGGGTGCAGCAAGAAATTCTCTTACATTATATTGATATAACACAGGATTGAGAAACTTTGCCGTGTCGCAAAGACGGTTAAAACGTGCCTGCCAAGTGTTTGGACTTCTGCCACGGCTTTACATAATTTTTCAGCCTGAAGTTAGAAGAATCCAGTGACAAATGCCTCTGGAAGCCAGCAGTGGCATAGAAATGCAATCCTCTGCGAAACCTGAGAATTTGTCGCAAGCTTAGTGATCCGAGATTCAGTGCCAGGCTCTCCCCGAGTTAAAACACTGAATTTTGATAATCAGGCCCTGTGTTTGCAAGGTCATCTTCATCCTCTCCTTGGTCACTGGGCATGACTCAGTCTTGCAGTGTTGCCTTTAAGGTTTAATGACCTGGAGTTCCTTTTTTTTTCTGTAGCTGGGGCCAGTGATTCTTGTGTCGCTGGGAATGAAGTGGCTTACAATGCTCTGAATAGTCTACAGAGAATTCTTCAGACTATTCTGTCAGCTAACAACTGTGCCAACAAGCTTCTAGAACTGTCCTTTTCTGTCCCTGATAATGTTGGTTACTATACTGTTGCTTAAGGTTTGCAAGAAGTTTTTCATAACAGAGTTTCAAATCGAAATGATATCCTTAAGTTTTAAGGATCGTATGATCTGTTCGGATCATGCTGTGGAATTTTGGGCTTTCTTGTGTTCTCAAAATAACCATGGGGGGGGTGGCGGAAAGAAACCCAAGGAGTATATCGCAAGTTCTGTTTGAAGGGTTTATTACTCGTTCACAATAGCTGAACTCTGGACAGGTTTGTGTAGTTTTAGGTGTGAGGATGTAGCCGTGAGTCAATACAAGCAACACTTATTTTGTGGCCATACAAGACCTCTGTAGCCCTGGCTTGAGGAACCATTGAATGTGGGTGGTGACGCCAGTTTCATTGGTTCCTCTCTGCAAATGCTATGGCTGGCTGTGAGGAGCAGCAGGTCTGGGAACCTTTACTCATGTGGGTAAACAGTCTCAATTCATTCCTTCGATTGGTAAGTCAGTGGAATTAATGAGTGTATGCGATTGTAAGATTCTTATCCTTGACCAGGTTCTGCTGGAACTAATGCTTTTAGAAATTAGCTTGAAGGTAGATACGACTATTACGTAAGAGTATTTCCACATCAAATGCTATGACTTATTAAACTTCATCTTAAATCCAAAGAAGCAATAGATACAAACTTTCAACTACTCAAGTAAAATAACAACCTACGATTTTACAGTGGAAAGGTGAAATCCAGGAATTTTGTCCGAACACCAAAATGCTTTTGGTTGGTTGCAAGTCGGATCTGCGCACAGATGTAAGCACGCTAGTGGAACTTTCCAATCACAGGCAGACACCCGTGTCCTACGATCAGGTATGTTACCATGTCCTTGGTGCTTAGGGGTGGAAGATAAGACTCTTTTCTATCACTGTAGCCATCTTTATGAACAACTGCTCCCCCCGTCCCTGTTGACACGGCTGCATCCTAGAAGACAGATGCACATCCTCCAGTAGTTGCTGGAGGTGAATTTGAAAAGTAGCAGGAGTAAAGGCAAAGCCTACCCACAGGCTGGGTGTGGCAGAAAAATCCTGCAGCCCCACAACGCGTGCTTTAAGAACTTAAAATTATAGCTTTATTGATTGCAAAGACCTTTTATAAAATAAACTTGCTGCTTTTCTAGGCCAGCAGAGGCCAAAACAGTAATGGAGATCTGACGTGTCCTGTTTATTTACTGATAAATTGGTAAAAACTTTTTGTTCACACTTAAGGTTTGAATCTCGTACATTTGACTTCAGCATCATGACGAGCATTGTATGTAGTCTGTCCCCTTAAAAATCCTAATTCCTGAAAACATCTTGTGTGAAAACACCTCATAGCTCCCTCTGAAGGTGGCAGCAAGTCCAGAAAGCATCTTAATTCTTGGCAGCAGTTCTCTGCTGTTGGGGAAGTGAGAAGTTTGGAGCCGGGCATCAGGGCATAGAGAAGCCGAGGTGAAAGGGAAAGGAATCAGGCCATGAGAGAGCAGGAGGCAGAGAATGGGAAAACTGGGCTCCAAGGTAAACTTCCCCTTGTTAGTCACACATGTATCATGCATTGCAACTGAATCAGTGGTGGTTTGAGATCCACCCTGCAGGGTGTAGGGCTGAGAATGGTACCTCCAGAAGGAACTTTTGCTACTTCTGATCCCACACTATACTTCTGATGCAACATTATCAAACAGTGTTTGCTGTTTTATCCACAACCCCGGGTTTTCCAAACCAACAGCTCCTAATACGTGATTGCTAATAATGCAGCTGCCTGCAGCCTATTCAAATTTGAAAATGCAGATACCATAAGCTGAATATCTTGATTAAAATGGGCTGTTGTACTGTGATGGCTTATGTTGGTTATGGCATTTTTCTACACTTCCCTCAGTGAACCTTCCAGCGCTGACAATTTTATATGAAATTAAGGGCCAGGTTTTTTAACTTAGTGTAAAACAATTCAGAAGTGTCCTTAATTCCTGCTTGTTGTGGAAGATGTCATTTGGTTACAAACTACCACTGCTGTGTGTGTTATAATCATGTTATATTTGCCTGGAGAAGCTGTGGATACCCCATCCCTGACAGTGTCCAAGGCCAGGCTGGATGAGGCTTGGAGCAACCTGGTCTAGTGGAAGGTGTCCCTGCCCATGGCAGGGGGTGGCACTAGGTGGGCTTTGAGTTCCCTCCCAACCCAAACCATCCTGTGATTCCATGTTGTTCAGCCTCAGAGCTATAATTTTCCTTGCTATTTTTCTTTGAATATTGAACTTAAAAGGAGATACTGTTTGCCACTTACTACATACACAAGTTTATATATTACATTTAATGTCTAAGTCTGACCCTTTTCCAGAGTGATTAAAAACTTACTGGCAGGTGGATTTGTCCCTTGGAGTTGAAGATTAATGTCTCGTCTGGTGTCACAGCTTAGCTGTACTCCTTAGGATCAGGAATCGGCTGAAGACAAAAGGCTAAGCCAGAAGCTGTTACTTGCAGCCAAGGGGAAGATTGCACGTGTTGCAGGGAGGCTTATGCTTCAACCAACTCTCACAATTTCATCTCTTGTCTACGCGAGCACAGGCTCGGACTGAGCGATGGCTGCATCTCTTGTGGTTGCCAAAGCCCAGCATGAAGCAGCCCAGTGCTCTCCTGCCCTGGTTTAGGGAAGGGTCCTCTGTGGTCAAGATAGACAGCTTATTTTTAAATTCCTAAATCCATGTGGGATCAAAGAATTTAGCAGGGTATTCCCCATTCTTCTTAACTTCACAAGGAAGCCTCAGGAGGATAAAGCCTGTTCACACCCTCTTTCCAGCATGCCAGCCAGTTTCCAGCCAGCTACACCTGAGCAAATATTTCTGAGGCTCTAAGGTGCAGGCTGGGCTTGGTTAGCAGGAGCTGGGCTTGTCCTACAAACTCATACTCGGTTATCAGCCACTCCTGCTTACAGTTGATAAGGAGATGGCTGCATCACTGCAGTGTCAATAGCTCACACTGACTCCGAGGAGATAAGTGCCATCAGCCTGGCACTGGAGCGAACAGGAGGGGTTGGACTGACTTGTGCCTGCATCTCGGGCCCATGAATATGTAAGGAGTGGCACTCAAGGTTGTGGTTGGATTTCGTAACTTACTAAAAAGATTCATCCCTCGAGTAAAATTCCATTGAAACAACTCCTTTTTTTCACACAGTGCTGTATTGTCTTCCAGGAGCAAAATCTACAGCAGGATACCAGGGTATTGTCATCTGCTGGAGTCACATGTTGTTTTTCTTGTGTTGCTGAAACAAATATCCCTGCTTTGGCTTTCAAAGCACTTAAAATCAAAAAAGAAGGGCTCGTATAGCCACTAATGTCCTTTTTTCTAGTTTTTTTTTTTTTGCCTGTTCCCTAGCTACAATTTGATCTAACTGTCCCCAACCCAGAAACCCACAGCACGTTCCCCTGTGTACTTTGCCCCTTCGTAGAGATGTAACGTGGGCTGTGCTCCAGGTCGTCTCCCTTCCAATTTGTATTTATCAACATAGGAGATGATGTTTGGATACTTGTTTAATGCATCTTGGAACCAAAGCTCTGTTTGTTTTGCAAAATTAGCTGCTGGCTGTGGTGCTGGAGCGTCAGCTTCGGATTTCACAAAACATTGTGTATGGGAAACGGCGCTGAAAAGTAATTGTATGATTTGCTTTGGCTCTCTGCAGAAACTTGGTATTGATTGCATGTTCTTTTTTTCCCTTAGGGTGCAAATATGGCCAAACAGATTGGAGCAGCTACATATATTGAATGCTCAGCCTTACAGTCAGAAAACAGTGTCAGAGACATTTTTCATGTTGCCACCTTGGCGTGTGTGAATAAAACAAATAAAAATGTTAAACGAAACAAATCGCAGAGGGCAACAAAACGAATTTCACACATGCCTGGCAGGCCAGAACTTTCCACAGTGGCGACGGACTTGCGAAAGGACAAAGCAAAGAGTTGCACGGTGATGTGAAGGACCTTGATTTCCTGGAGAAAGGAGGAAGAGAGCATCCGGGAGGGGTGGAGGCTTAATGAAGTACACGGCCACATGGTATTTAATGAGGGCTCATGCCAGTGCTTTAATGGAGACTTCACCTGTTGTGTGAGACTGTACTTGGGAACTGAGCGGTGAGAAGAAGTGGCTGTAAACGAGGTGGCATCAGGAAATGATACATTGAAGAAAATGCCAAAAAAAAAAAAAAGAAAAAAGGGAAAATGTTTGAATGTGCTGAGAAAAGAGAGGGTGAATGGGAAAATAACACTGCAAAGAAGAGAGATGTCATTGACAGTGCTTGTTTCTTTTATTAACGCTCTACTCCTGGATGCTACCACTTTGATTTCATTAAAATAATACTTTAATTTTTTTTAAAAAAGAAGACATTATTAATACGCCCTCCTCATTAAGGAACTATCCCTGTGACCTTATAGTTGGTTTTCCAAAGGATATGATCTAATTTTTTAGTAGCTCATGGTTAAAATGGAGAATATTCCGAGGCCTGTGCGTCACCTAGAGGAAAACACTACGTGGGAAGTCTTGGGGAGTTTGGCCTTCCCGAGACGGCGGCGCAATCTGTGTTGGAGCACGTTGGCAATGAAGACCACCATTTGAGATTTCCCAGTGTTACCGGTGCCCTTGCACCGTGGAAATTAAAACGGATCAGATTGGGGTGTGGGGGCAAACTACCTGCCTGTTGCAGGACTCGGACTTTCCATTCCTCTTTGTGACTGTGATGTAGAGCGGGAATGATCTCCAGTTCTGGTGTGCTGTATGGGTATGTCGCTGTAGGTTCAAGTGAAAGGTGCTAAGAGCTGTGATGACAAATGATCCTTAGTTTTACAACCATGATAATTTGTTAAGCCTTACTGCCCGTCTGGGGAAGCCCCGAGACTCCTCTTGCTTCTGCTGGGAGTTGGAGAACCGGGTGCATCCCAGGATCGAGCCCTCTGTGAATGCTACAGAGAAGTGCTATTCCGTGATGTGGTTCACTGCATTTATCTTTTTCAAAAAAAAACCCACAAACCAAACCCCAGGAATCTGCAAATGAGCCAGCAGAGCCAGGTTGTTTTTTTGTGATGGTCTTATTTTGGGGACAGCCGTTTTGTTCGTGGTGAGGAAATGGGGTCTGAAGAACTGTGATACCTTAAGGGGTCCCCAGTGGAAACTGGATACTGCCCTTAGTCTTTACGATTACTATGTACGTATCCAGACAACAATCATCACACATCGGTGAACCAGTGAAGTCAAACTTCTTTTTGCTTACTGAATACTATTACGTTAAATAAACTGGCATTTAAAATCGTTTGCAACCGCTTACTGACCGATTTAACTTCATAGCTCCTCTCCAAAGGATACTGTAAGCTCTAACCAGTGTGGCTGTCGCTTGTTGAGGGCAAGCGTTTCCTTCCCAAGGGTAATGCTTCATTTTTGAAGTGTTAAAGCTGTGTTCACATTAACTTGTGCAAAGGTAAAGGGTTGTCTAATTAAAACTCAGTTCTGTGTGTTCCCAGCACTTTGTTTCATCTGATAAAAGAAGAAAATGAAAAAAAAACCAAGCCCACCCATTCTGATTATTTCCCACAAAAAGACATTTTTACCACCGTAATAAGCTTTTGACTGATGCAACAGTGCGCTTAGGGCAGTATTACAAAGTAGCTGGTAAGTGCTTTCTGTATTTAAATATTGTGGAAAAAAATAAGTTATAACTGTTATAAAACAGGACATTCATTACTTTTTTTTTTTAATGTTGAAGTCACTTTGTATGTTTGGTTAATGTTTCTGCAGTATTTATTAAAATACCGTTTTTTTTCTTTGAATTAAAGAAGAAATAATTGACTTGTAGTGGAAACTTGTGTGTTAGTTCATTAATACTTGTGTGACGCAGAAGTCCCGGCAGTTGCTTATCTCGCTAATGCTTCTGACTGTCCTGTGCTGACCTGATGATCCTCTTTTTGTTCCTGGTGATAATCAAGGCAGGTTTCGTTCCCTGGGTTTGCGGATGCCGTAATGACGTGAGTGACTGCGTGGTGGTGGCCCGGTTTGGTGGGAGGGTGCTGGGCTGGGTCTGTGGTGTCGCTCCCGGCTGCAGTGCCCTACCAGCAGCTTTGGGGACCCCTCTGTTCTCCCCATCCTTGCAATGCCAACCCTGCAGCAGCTCTGTGGAGCTGGAGGTGGCAGCTGGGGTGTTGAAACTCCTCTGGTGAGGTGGTTGTGTTTGGCCAGGGATTGATTATCCTCATGCCTAAAATCCTGCCTTGTCTTTGTAGTCTGAACTTGTTCCAGCCTTTGCTGGTACCATCCAGTTAATACATGTGTCAGACTGACATGCTCTTGATTACTGAATCTGAGTACACCTTGTGGGTTGCTAATCTAGAATTAAGTCACCAAGAACCAACCAGATCAACTCCTTCAATAACTTTGTCAATGACTTTAAATTTCTTGCTCTGAAGGGTATTTCCCAGTTCATATTTAACCAACTGTGTGGTTCCTTTCAGCACTTGGGTTTTTTCGGCATCTTTATTAGGACTACAAATGCTGGAAGAGCAGTTGGACCACACGGCCCTTCTACTAGTGGTGTTTTCGTGTTCATCCTATCCCTTCTGTCCCCACATCGCCAGTTCCCCACGCCAAGTGGTCAGTGGCCTCCCCAGCATCTGGCTATGGCACAGCTGGGGTTTGCTCACCCTTGGTAGAACAACAGGGTGTCGTGGTTTAATGTACACGTTCTGCGTGATCTACTAAACCTTCTCCTGGGTTTTGTAGATCGTGCTGTTTTTCAATCCTGTGATCTGCAGTTTTCTGGGTCTTGGTAAGATTGTGAAGTGGGTTAGGACAAAAGTAGGTTAGGACAAATAACCTCTTTGAATTCTCACTGGGAATGTGCTTTCTTGACGATTTCAGTTTTACTTTTGAGATCCATCGAAGTTTGTAATGAATTTTTGACCCATTTAATGTGTGCGGGCTTGGTTTCGCGTCGTTCCTGTGTGATACATGTGTGTGGTGTGATCACAGGTCAAACTGGATTAGAAAGATACTCCTAAAGGTACTCTTAAACCATACCTAGACTCCTATAGAAAGGAGATAAAGGTTCTTTTTTAGTTAAACAGCATCAATCACTGGTTGATTACTCCCCTCCTTTGTTGCCGTCACTCAGTCCTCCTTTACCTTGCTCTTAAGTGGATGGAAGATGGAAATGTCTCGATTTATCTACATTTTAACATTAAGAAGTTGGTCCTCTAAAGCCACTAACCTTAACGGTGTTTGTTTTTCTGTTCCTGCTGTTTTACCATTTCCTTTAGACCAGAATTGCCAGTTTTGTTGTTCACGTGAAATGTTTCTTACTGGTTTTGGCCAATAGCAGTTGAAACCTCTGGGCACGAGGAAGGACCGGAGGTTTATTCTAAAGCTAGAGCCAGGGCTGAGGTGACATCCGCGGCTGCGGAAGCACGGGTTGATTTGGGTGTCGGTAAGGTGATCCCCCTGGCAGCTCGGCAGTTGCTGAAGCGAGCAAGGGTGCATCGGAAGTATTTTCAGTTGTGGGCTGTGGCTTGGTCAAATGTTTCTCTTCAGCAGCATTTGATCCCTGGAAAACAAATTTGGCAGATGGCCATGGCTCGGACCAACTCCAAAAAGCACTGAACTTTGGCAATTTTCTTTTCTTTTTGTTCTTGCATTGCACAACCCGGTTGAGCAATCGCTTACGGTAATTGAGGAGCTTTACTAAAGCTCATCCCCTGCAGAAAATCCGGGGCAGGGGGGATCCCCAGGAGAGTGCTGTTTCTAAACGTGGTGGGCTGCGGTGTGATGCAGAAATAGACCTGGCACTGAACTTCAGCGGGATGGCGAGCCCTCACCACGCTGACGATGTGCGGTTCAGCACCTCGTCGTTTTGCGGGCCATAACGAGCGCATCCTCAGGGTGGGAGCCTTCCGAGCGAGGGGCAGGGGCCAGCACGATGCCAGCATTCCCTCCCAAAACCACTAAAATTCCTGAGTTATGCTATTTGATGGATATTTATGGATATTTTCACCTATCTTGGTAGATGCTTAAAGCTTTAGCAGGTACAGTTTGGTTGGTGGATGTGGGGCTCGGTCGTGCTGGGTCCTTGGTGGATGGGTCAGTCTGGTGACCCTGGCTTCCCCCTGGGCAGGACCTGCCTGCCTCTGGGGCTGTTTGCAGGCAGGACAGAGCCCGGGGAAGAGTCTGAGCCTGTTCCTCATCTCCTGGACTGGTTCTCATAGCTGTTCTGCAGAGAGAAATGGGGAGAGCCTGCCTAATTAATAGTTTGATGTTGTCAATATGGCATTTCGTTGCCTAATCCTCACGTAGCAGCGCTGGCTCTCCTAAGGGAGGGATTATTTCCTGAAAAGCAAGTAATTAGTAATTCTCAGATCATTGGGCTTCTTCCTACCAAACTCCTTTCTTAGAAGATTTATTAACCTTTTTTCCCAGGGACTTTCCTTAGGATCTCATCCTTTCTGCAAGAGCCACCGAGATGCTGGTTGCAGCAGAGCTGCAGTCCCCAGGGCTGCAAGAGCAGCCGGTGCTGGTTTGTACGCTGAAGTGATAATATTTTGGATATAGAAGCACCTTTTCTATTTTCCTGCAGCCCATTCAACTTCCTGGGAGGCCCTTAAAATCCGAAATGACCTTTGGACTGTGCTGAGCCCCAGCGAGGGGCTGCTGGGGGTCCAGGCTCCCAGCACAAGAGCCCTGCGAGGGTGGATTTTGCTGGTTATCAAGGAAGGGATGTTCTGCCAAGTGTCATCTTTTTTTTTTTTTTATCCTTCCAAAATTAGTTTGGAGGATTAGGGATGAGAAGCAATCTGAGGAAAGAAAAGATCTTGTCCAATTTTTAAAAATATCTGTGAAAAAGGAAGCTTTCCTACAGCTGTCAAATGGGGAAACGGTTTTTTAGCTGGCAGAAGCACTAATCCTGGCAGCTCCAGCTCTTCTACACCACAGCACGAATTCTGCAGAGTCCTCCTAAAGCTGATAAATCTTTTCCTCTTGCAATTCGCTGTTGAAATCGGGAAGGGGTTGCTTACACATAAGCTGCAGAAAGGCTGTGAAAGGGGATGGATCTGCCTTGTGCAGCATGAGGGATGTCCCTGTTCTGCTACAGCCCCATGTGCTGCTCAGGGAGGGAGCAACAGCACTGGGGGGAGTCTCATGAGGGTAAGGGAGCCGAGCAAGGGCCCCCCAGCTGGCATTGAACCTGCCGGGGGAATCCCACAGATCCTTGTCCAATGTTGCCTGGTTAAACCGCATTCCTGGGGTCCTGCTTCCCACAACCCCTAGCGGCAGGTGGGAACGGCCCCCCCAGTGGGGAGGTGCTGGGCCTGCATTCTAGGGGCCAGTTTGGGATGAAAGTAGCTGTTTCACTCTCTTTAGCAGGAAAATGGAAAATTTTGGAGTGAGGGGTTATCCATAACCCGCTGCAGTGTGCCCGTGTTGTGCACTCATGAAATAAAGGGTTTTTTCAGTGCGTATGCGATGCAATAATATAATATTATTTAATTTTATTAAATATATGCATGGGGAGAGTGAAGTTATGGTCCCTGGTAACCCATGAGCAGCAGAGGAAAGGGAAGGGCTGTGTGGGGGCTTTGCTACAGATAATGCTGGGGTCACCCGTTTTACTTTTGGGAAAGCCCAAAGAAAATCTTTGTCTCCAACACAAGAAGCCTTGAGTTAAGCACCTGATTTTAAGGAGGAAAAGCAGAAATTAACACTGTGGATGGTTCTAAGGTGTCGACCTGTGGCTGGAGTCCAGGTCAGCCAGGCCAGCAAATGGCACCGGAGGACTCGGTGGTGCCCTGGGATGTAACTGGGCGGATGATGCTGAATCGCCTGCAGGCACCAAGTGCTCTACATAGTTGTCACCACGTAAAATAAGGGGAATGTGCTGATTGCACCGAGCTGCAGAACCTTTCCCACATGGGCAGAGGAGAACAAAAGCAATTTATGAGGCTGCAGCGCATTTTCTGCCCCCAAAAATGGACCTCCCAAAGTCAGGGAAGGATTTTCAGCTGTGGGTCGCTGTTACTTTCAAGTTACTCTGGGCAGAGCCTTTAACCTTATCATGACTGTAATAACTGCAAATTAGATTCAAGACTTTACTTAACCCAGACAGTGAGTCATTTATTCTATAGCATGTCTAGCGTTTAGGGAAATATCTTCCCCTCAATGCTGCTGGTTCCCGTGACTAATGCTGGATGGAAGCACAGCATCCGTGATGCTGGGGATGCACGGCGTTAACCTTTGCACGGCAGCACTGCAAAGCGCCCGGGATGTGATCTCACCCTCTCCTTGCTGGCACAGCATCACATTTTTATTGGTGTTTGTCTGCTTTGAAGGCCCTTCTGCTGCTCTTCATCCTGCTTATTCGCCCTGATTCGCAGCAGGGAGCTGTGGGTACTTCTGAGTAGGGGCAGGCAACAAGATGGATGAGCAGCATTGTATGGGGTATCTCAGCCATGAGAAACCCTTCTCTGTCCAAAATGCCCATTCTCTGCTACTACTTCTATAGCTTTAACCACCCCTATTAAGCCTGGGAGTGCAAATACATAGGGACAGGCTTCTGCACCTAAATTTGGGGCGACGCAGCTGAACTGCATCCTTCCCTCTGCTTACTCATGCCTAAAAGTGCTGAGCTTTTGCACATCCCAGCTCCACGGGACCCTTGTCTCCAGTGCTGACAAAGGCAATACCATCCCGAAACACTGCATCAGGGTGCTATGCCAATGGCTTTTTATTGCCTTCCTCCCTTTGTTCCTTCTGCGCTCCCACCCATAATTGCAACGGCTCTGGCCAAAGCAGGCGACCCCGTGCCGGGCTGCTCCGGTCCATTCCCCATCACCACGGGAGGTGGCCAGGGAGGCTTGAGCAAACATGCATTGGAGGGGGACATCAGAGGGATTTTGTTAAGAACTGGGGGGGAGTGCATGGGGTTTGGTGTTTTTCCAAACCAAGGAAGGCTTTGTGCTCCTGGCGGGATGTGGGAGGGCACTGAGATGCTTGTATGCATGTGTGTGTGTGCATCTTGCTCTGCTCCCCAGCATCCCCAGCAATGAAAAGACTGGGAGGGGGCGGCGGGGGGGTGGGAGGCCAGAAGGCTCATCTGGTGTCAGCAGCATTCATGTGCAAAGCAGGGACCCAGGGCAGCGCATTAGCTGTGAGCTGGAATCGCTCTTGCGGGCGATCCCAGACTTTTCAGGGATGCTGCACACTTGAAGGTTGGTTATTAGTTCCAAATGCTGCAGGAGCATCTGCTCTCAACTAGCTAGAAATCATGTTTAATAACAAGAAAATCTACTTCAGCCAAATCCCTGTTGGGAGGGCTTTAGCCCGAACAAAAGGCCCCCCTACCACTGATTTCCATAACAGATGTAGCATGCGATGCATGACAGCTCAGCGCAGTGGAGCTCCTTTATTCCCCGCATCTCCATCTGCAAGAAACGGGCCTTTCATTTTATTAATTACTCTGGTGTGCCCCGCACGGCTTTGTGTGGCTCGGAGAGGAAGGTTTTGTGTTTCATGCTACAATGGTCATGGTAATGGTTTGGGTTGGTTTCTTTTTTTATTTTTTTTGTAATCATAGTGATAAAGGTCGTTATCCCTCCCCTTTTCGATTTCTCTGCATATGGCATATTTGGGAAAATACCAGCCACTCCCTGCGGTGCCAAACCTTCCCCTTTCAGGCAGGGCTGGCTCTCGGCAGCGGGCACCTCTGGCATCTTCTCCCTGCCGGCCTGGGGATGATGCTCAGCCAGCACCCTCGGGATGCCTTTTTCTGTTCCATCCTCAAAATCCCTCCAGGATCAAATTAATAGTTTTCAACCAGTGGCAAACTCTGAGTATTTTTCCTCCTCTTGACTGAGTCTGGTCCACTTTGCTATTGAAATATCTGGCTTCTTTCAGGCTGCATATCCCGCTGCTTCCCAGGGATACGACATGTGTCATCACTGATCTCCATTACTCATCCCCACAGACAGCACATTTAATTCCTTCACCATTAATTTTACCCTATTTCTGCTACTCGGGTCACTCACGTGTGGTATTTCAGTCCTCCTCTGTGCCAATGACTTGTCCTCACCACTATGCCACTGCCAGATTTCCACAGCAGCCTTCCACTCTTCCCATCGAGGCTGCCTTTAATCCCTTTTTCCCACCTTTTTGGGTCTTTTTTCCCCCAGTATATTTTGGTTTATCAAACCGTTCACCATGACTACGGCTCTGAGCCGTCACTTTTTGAAACCCTTGCTGTAGGTTTGAGCGTGAGATTTCATGCTCCGTGGCTGGATCGTTTCCAGTCTTTTCAAGGCATTTTCAAGATGTTCACGTTTCCAGCACTCAGGGATATTAAAAGTCACTTTTTTTTCCCCTCTAGTATATTTAATGGCAGAAACGGAAGAGAAAAATCGCAGAATAAATTTGCAGGCATCGTTTGTGCGGTATACATTTGCAGGATGTACCCGCTTTTAATCATAACTGGGTTTATTTACCATAACGTGGGGTTGGTGGTCCGTGGAGCGGGATCCATGCTGCTCCATCTCGCCGCAGCACAGCAGCAGCATCCCCAGCGATCTGCAGTAATCCCACCAGCTATGGGTGGCTGGGGGCTGAATCCATTTAAATGGCTTAAAATGATGTCCTCAGGCATGGGCAAGAGTGAAAAATAGAATCGTAGAATCACGGAATTGTTTAGATTGGATAACACCCTTAAAACCATCAAGTCCAACACTGCCCAGCCCACCACTGACCCATGTCCCTGAGCGCCTCGTCCACACGGCTCTGAAACCCCTCCCGGGATGGGGACTCCCTGCTCCCTGGGCAGCCCCTTCCAGTGCCCGACAGCCCTTTCTGGGAAGACATTTTCCTTAATATCCACTCTAAACCTCGCACCAGGTGAGGTGTGCATTGCCAGGGCTGAAGAAGGAGGGGAAAAGGTTTGTTGGAAGGAAAGCCAGACTCACTTAGCAGTTCATCCATCGTGCAATGCAGGAGGGGACTGCAGAGACCCAGGACTCCTCATCGCATCCAACACATCCAAATACACAAGGTGGATTTTGTTTTTTAGATGAATAATATTTAATTTTGGATGACAAGTGAATGCAAAGGGAGAAAATACTAGGAAGGATGAGAATTCTAAAATCTTGATGAAGTCAGTAAATCAGAGCTTTCCCAGGGTTCGGGGTGAAGTGCAGCAACAGGCTCAGCAAACAGGCATTTAACCCACTGCTTTAAGACAGTAGTATCTGCCCATTGTTAGTTTTAATTATATATTTTTATGTCTGTTTATATGAAATGCATATTTGAATTTAATTCCCATGTATATATTTATTATATAGAAAATAAATATGGGATATTATAGCTATATGTGATAGATAGGGATAGATGTGTGTGTGTATATATATATGTACACAGATATATGTATCCCATTTGTACGTAGGACATCAGGAAAGCCACTTCAACAGTGTTCAGGGACAGGAGAGGTGAGAAGGGGATGAAGCGGGGAGCACATGCAGGGATCAAGTTGCAGCTGGGTTTTTCTCCCTGTCTGCTGTCAGATCTCCAGGTTCTGGATGCTCCACTTGGTGCCGCAGCCTCCTTCCATGCTGTGTCCCTTGCACACAGGGACATGCTTTCCCTCATGACTTTGGGACCAAATCACCTCGTTTTAAACTTTTCCACGTGTTTCCCTTGTTAGCAGGTATCTGGATGCGGTTTACTTGGGTCTGTGGGAAAAGCATGAACAGTAAGAGGGAGCAGGATGCGGGAAGGTGTGCTGGTTTTGGCTGGGATAGGGTTAACTTTCTTCACAGTAACTGGTATGGGGTTGTTTTGGATTTGTGCTGGAAACAGCATTGATAACACAGGGGTGCTTTTGTTACTGTTGAGCAGTGCTGACACCTGCCTGGGATGGGAAGTGGGGAGTGAATCCCTTGTTTTGCTTCACTTGCGTGCACAGCTTTTGCTTTACCTGTTACACCGTCTTTATCTCATCCCATGAGTTTTCTAACTTTCACTCTTCTGATTTTTCCCCCCTCCCATCCCACCATGGAGGGAGGGAGTGAGCAGCTGTGTGGTGCTCAGTTGCCTGCTGGGTTTAAACCATGACAGACGGTGCTGTGACATCCTGGGAAGGCGCTGTGACATCCTGGGAAGGCACTGTGGCATCCCAGGAAGGTGCTGCAGCATCCCAGGAAGGTACTGAAGCATCCCAGGAAGGTGACCATCCCATCAGATGAACGCAAGGGTAAAAAATCCCCCATACTCTGGCCCAGCGCAAAAGGAGCAGAGCATAAATCTTAGGAGGTCCTGTTTTAATCCCTTATTTCACTGATGAAGTCTCCCAGCAAGAAGTATTGGACTTGATGATCCTAAAGGTCTTTCCCAAACTAAAAGATTCTACAACTCTATAGCAAAGGCCACAAGGGCTTAACCAGGACATAACTCAGGTCTGTCAAAAGGCCGGGACAATTCCCCAGGGCTACTTGATTTTTTTTTTCCAGTCAGCGGGATGGGAATGCCGTGGCGTGCTGGGGAGTTTCCAGGAGGACCACCCGGGAGCACAGAGGAGTGCCCGTCCATCTCCTGATTATCCTAACAGGCTCACAGCAGCTCCAGCGAGCACTTGAGCAGAGACTTTCAAAGGCTGGGAGTAAGCTAATTCTCCTAAAATTTTGGAAGCGGTGAGATGAAAGGCCATCTCTTGCTGCTCTGGCACAGATGGGAAGAGCTGTGTGATGCTTTGGAAGCTCTTTATGGTTTTAAGCATCCTCTCCGTTTCGTTTTGGTCCCAAAGGCTGAAATGGAGCGGGGTCCCGGAGCCACCAGCTGTATCACTGCAGGGCAAAGGCTGGAGCTGACAGTGATTCGGGCCACAAGTTTCTGGAGGGACTTAGGCCACAGAAATTCCTGTTTTTCTGGGAAGGAAAAAAAAAAAAAGTGAGGACCCCCAGAGTATCAACCTTAAAACCTGATCTCAGGATTTTTTCTAGTCCTCTTGCCCTGTGAGCAGGGGCACCAAATCCACATTAGCAGCTCAAATCAGAGACGTGCTGCCGAAGGGATGGGCTACCCTTGGGACAGCTCCCCCGCAGGCACCTCCTGTACGGGGACAGAAGGGGACAGCCAAGCCGGGGAGCCCTTCCCGCGCCTTCATCACCCTGCCTTTTCTGCTTGGAAAGGGTGTTTTTTCCCCCAAATGTTGCCCTAGCCCACTTCCTCCTGCCCAGAGACATCTCCTTAACAATCTCATCCAAACCATTTTCCCTGGAGCAGTTTGCCCGGAGCATGCCAGCGTATCCCTTCTCACTGAAGCTGGGGTCAATTACTGCATCGCTTAACGAATGTGGCCTCATCTTCTCCTCCGGGAAGTCTCTGAAAACAGTTTGCTGCTTTTTCAGATTTGTTACTCAAAAGGTTAAATAATTGCTATGAATGATTCCTGAAAGCGGTCGGTGTGACTGCTGAGCGGCTTCGGCTGCCCGCACCCCCTCCTGCAGCAGGTTCATGGAGGAAGGGCACAGGGAGCAGGGCTGGATCCATACCTGTGCACTCAGCAGAAAGCAGTGCATCCCAAAAATCAATCCCTTGTGCACAGAAAGCAGAAGCGCCTGCTGCTTCTGCTGTGCCTCCCACGACAGCCCTGCATCATGGGTGCCATGGCCACACCGACCACTTCTATCCCCAGGGGTGCCACCTGAATAGAGCATCGTCAGGAATGACCCTCCTGAGCTTTGTTGGGATGCTCCCCAAAAGCTCCCTCATCCCAGGAGGTGAACAGCGGGTCTGGTTGGCCTGAGCTGCCCATCACCAGCATGGCTTCTCATCTGATTTTTAATTTTTTCTTAATTTTAACTTTGTAGATGGAAAAAAAAGACCATCTTTGATAGCACACCGATGGGACCTGCCTCGCGGCCAAAGGGCTTTTGTTAAAAGCTTGCAAAAAGTAGTCTGAGAGCTATTTTCACCAGCCAAACTGTCAGAAAGAAGCAGGCATACCCTAAACGGAGACACTCCCAAACACATCCTGAATGGATTTTGATGCCATTTGTTGGAAAACAGATTTTTTCAGCTGCATTTTTGACCGAAACTGGTGTGATCCCCCCAGCCAAGCGACATAGGGTCGCTGTGCCGGGGTGTGCTTGGGCTGCCGGGGTCAAGAAGGGAGCACGGCTTTCTGAAATAGCCACCCTGATGAAAAGCAGATGATAATATTTGCCGTTACCGAGAATTCTCTGGCTGTGCATTAACTTGAAAGCATCCCCAGTGCCAGTAACGTATGTATATATGGCATGAGGGAGCCCTTGGAATAATTTCAGCCTTTCAGTCCATCCAGCATGAGTGCTGGGAATTTAAACAGCCCTTGCAAAAGGAGCTCCTTCCCCGGGCAAAGGAGGGATTTTTTTCTTCCCAAGCAAATTGCAGAGGTCCTATGATTTCTTTTCTGTTTGTTACTTATTTACAGCCCTGGGTGTCTTCCCTGTGGCTTTGTAGCATCGGATTAAAGTCAGCCGTGGCTGTGGGACAAATAAATGAAGGCAGCTTGGGCAGATCCCTTCTGCAGAGGTGGGAGGAGAACCCAGGAGGAGACATGGGATGGTTTGAGAGGGCACTGAGCTAAATAAGACCCAGTCCCCCTGCTCTCCATAGTCTGTTTTTAGGGGGTGCTGAGATGGCCCTTTTCCTCAGTCCCTAATTTCAAGCAATAAGATAAAAGCCGATTCTGTGCAGTTCCCCAATTAATCATTTGCAATTTTCCAGCAACTCTTTCCATTTAACATTTCTGCTGTAGGAGCAAAAAGGAAAAGCAATGCCTGGCTTTAGCCTTAAAAGCTGAATATCAGGGGTGTGTGGCTTCAGCCCTCCTCCTGCAAAAGGGACAGCAAATCCTCACCCTAACCCAGCGGTAAGCAGAGCTCCACCGGCAGGGATACGGCCCTGGGATGGGGCAGAGACACAACTCCCCTGCAGACAACTCCAAACATCATCCTTGGGATGGAGGGCTATGGCAAGAGAAACCTGCGCGTGTGTGCCAGAGAGTCCCATGGCACATCTTGGCTCACTTCTATGGACTCATGCTGGTTTAATCCCCATTAAATTCCCTGGGATTTTTTTATTTAAGGGGGTATTGTCATGACAACCCCCGCCATCAGCACGCAGCCAGCTGGAGCTGGAGCAGCTTTGGTGGCAAAACTTGGTGAAGCACATGGGGATGGGGGTAAGACCCAGCGCCTGGCACGGCTTTGCCTCCCTCCCTCTGTCCCTTCTCCATCAGAAAGAGAAGAAAACAGCACGTTTCCCTGTAGACAGATGGTTGCTTTCTTCAATTCCTTTTTTAAAAAAGCCTCTGTTTAAAATTCTCGACGGATGAGGCTGGCATTTCCCCATGAGTCATCCTCCGAAAGATTAAACACCAGCCGTCGGGACGGGCTGCTCCAATGCAAGCAGATGCGGGGAGAGAGCCTGCAGGCGGGCGGTCCCCATGTCAGGGCGAATGGAAGCAAAGGCGGGATGGTTCCTGGATGGTGCTGCTTGTCGTGGATGCAGGGTCTTGAGGGGATGTCTCTCTGGATACCTGGAGGTGGAGAAAACCATAGGAACTGAGCTGGAGGAAAAGAAATGCATTGAAACAGGCAAATGTGTTACATAGGAAATAAATGCATTGCACTGCATGCAAGGGGGGATCACGTTTGGGTCCAACTGTGTGGTTTTTAGGGTAGCAGCACTGGGTCTGGGGAGTTTTTGGTCCTTTAGGCTGTGGTCCCACAGCCTTTGCTCCAGCAAGCACTCCCGATCCAGTAAATGGAGGCACGAAGCTGGGTTAGGTACAGGCTGTGTTAAAGACTGAGGAGAACAAGGTTTGCTAATGACAAGTCATGCAGACACCTGTGAGCATCAGTTGAGCCTTTGAAAGTCACAGCGACCAGCCATGGCGTGCCCCCTCCATCGTGGGACCCCTCAGCCCCCCCATACCCCAGCAACAATGCATGAGCCCAGCACCGACTTGAGCCTTACGGAGAGTTGGGTGCTGATGTTGCCTCAATGAGCCTCAGGAAAGAAGACTGAGCAATTCATTTTTTTCCTGGAATACAGAAGATAAGGGGGATTTATAAAGGTGTCTCTGACTTCAGAGGGGGGCCAATATTATATTCTCTTTCAGAGTCAACAGCGCAGCCGGCTACTCCCATCCTGTGCTTGATCGTGAAGATCAAAGGCCAGTGTTTACCATCAAACGGGATTAGGTCATTGCTTCGTAGAACTTGGAATAAACCCAAGCACCGCCGGGATGTCTGTTTGATGGTAGAAATACATCTCGCTGATTTTATAATCCCCCATGTCCTAACATCTTCAGATAAATGGGTCTCCAGGCGTTCGCTGCCAAGATCGCCTAAAGCAGGCACGCAGAGGTCACAGCACTGCAGCCCCAGGCTCTCCGGTGGCCAGCAGCTAAGCCAGGCTTAGCCTTTGGGCTGGTGTCCCCTCTCTCCGTACTTGCTTTGGCTTTTCTGATTCAGCTGTACGAAATCGCAGGGGAAGTCGCTAGAGGCTTTGGGTTTATTTTCAGGTTGCGTATCTTCGTACACTAACCATGTGACTTAAACTCTTTAGATGCTGCTAAGTCAGTTGTTAAATGAGTGTTTTAAATTAGAGCTGGGATGAGCAATACCATCGCACATCTGAATCCCCGCAGTGATTGTAATGGACAGATGTCAGGCATGGGAAGGACGGGTACCTGGCCATGACGCATCTGGCTCTGAAAGACGCAAAGTGGATAAATCCTTATTTATTTACCTTAGTGTTCCAGCAGGGAAATGCCATGTCCCTCACTGCTGCAGGAGCTGAAGTCCACATTAGTCCAGAGGAAGCTTTGCTGAGCTGAGGACCACAGTCTATGAACAGTGATATCTGTTTATATGTATGGGAGGGTGAGGAGTGGCAAACCATCGCGTTCAATCAATGAACTAGTCAGTGAACTGATGAACAAACAGTACAGCTGAAATTAAAAACTGGTTTGTGCTGCTTCACTTGACAGCGCATAATTTTCCTTTGCATGAGGTTTGCAGCCAATTTTTCTGCTTCTTTTCCCTGAGCAGAGGTAGGAAAAAGCAGCTCCGAGCAGAACTTTCCATAGAGCACCCCAGCAAATTCACACCGGGCTGTATTTAATGCTGAGCTGCATCTCACAGGGATGTACGTGGGTCTGCGCAAAGTTGTAAAGGAAGGGTAGATCATACTTATCTCCATGTTTACTCATAGTTCATAAAAAGATGTTTCTGGGGGAATCTGGTTGCCTCTGTCACCCCCGGCCACAGGGTTTGCTGTGGGCAGCCATACCCCCGCAGCAGTGATTGTGTGCATTTGGAAAAACCAGACCCTACATGTAAATGCAGTTCTTTCTTTAAACAGTTCTTTGCTGGCCACAACCTTGCTATAAACCAGCTGGTGCACTTGAGGAGCCGGCTCTCTCCTTCCACCAGCCTTCCCTCGTCATTCCCAAACCTTCAGGGATGCAAGCAGATGATGTTGTAAGGAGAAAAGCTGTGGCTTTCAGCCTCCTAACTTAATTTACTTCTAACTCCTGCATTAGAGATGTTGGAGGACACTCTTCCTAAGCAGCACACGGGAGCATCCCTCCCGCCTTCTTGCTGCAGGAATCCAGGATAAATCACCTTCCTTGTGCTGGTGGGGCAATAAAACCGCAGCAACGCCCAGCACCGTCCAATAGCCTTTCAGCCAGACACAATCAAACCCTCTAGGAGCAAACCCAGGTTTTCTCCTATTTCATTATCTCCCTTTATTCTGAGATAATCTTGTGTGCTGGGATTAGATGAGATATAGATGCTTGTCTGTTAGAGACCGGCTTTGCAGCGGGCTTTGGCGAAGCAGGGGTTGTGAGCGCAGAGCTGTGTTAGAGCTCAGCCTGGTTCTGCAGCCTAACAGCAAGCCAAGAGCCCAGATTCAGGGGTGAACCCATGAAAAGGTCTCCACTGGCCCTGGGGAAGAGGGCCAGGAAATGCTTTGCCATGGCTTTGTGTCTTCCTTCCTGCTGGGACCCTGGCAAACACCCAGCTTCCATTGCCTGGTGGAGCATGTGCCTCTCCTGTGCAGCATTCCTGCTTCTCCACTCCCTGGCTCCCCAACTGCCCTGCTAGGCCAGCACGGGGACGGGGCTTTCAGCAAAATAACGGTGTGCTGTCGCCCATCGTACGACCCGGGATGACACCGATGGGGACCGCAGCCGGGACACATCCATCGCCTTCATTCATTATATAGGGAGTCACATCTGCTGATGAATGGGCAGCAGCTGGCCTGGGAGGGGTGAAAAAGGGAAAGAAAAAGAGATGCTTTGCTAAAAAAAATAACTTGTGACTTCACGCCTATGCTGTGGGAGTGAAACAAGAGCTCAGCGACATTGCCTGCGGGGTTTGGACCCTGGCGTGGGCAGGAGAAGCTGCCAGACTTGCTCTGGGAAGTGCTCCCAGCAGTTTACCCATCACAGATTGCCCGGGTGTTTGCCCAGTCTGTGGATGTGCTTTAAAAATCAGCACCCGAGTGGGTGTGCGAGAGCTGCCTGAGGGCATCGTGCATTTCGTCTGCAGCTCCCCACAGCCCGGCAGTACTGGCCCTGGGGGTAAACACAGCGGTCACAAAACCAGGGGGATGTTTGAAAGCTAGAGCACATCAGCAGGTATGAAGATGAGGTGTGTGTGTGCCCCGAAATGGGGCGGTTTCTGGATAGTACTAGAGCTGGCACAGCCAACACGAGCGGGTCAGCCCTCCCCAGGTACCCTCCAAACACCCACCGTATACGCACTGACACGCTCCGTGCAGAGCTGGCACCAATGTTTACATATATGAGTGTTTCAGGAAATACCATCAGGATTTTTAAAAAGCATTTCTTTGGAAACAGACCTTTTCTTGGAGATTCCCACCCTGCCTGCGCTGCCAAAGAGCACTGACATGGAGAGGGAAAACATGCATCCCCTGGGATCCCACACCTTCCCGTTCCCATCCCAGTCAGAAATGTACAACTGGACATTTATCTCCTTCTTTAATTGGAGCAAAATTGTTTTCTTACACCATCCTTCAGGAGAGGATCCCCTCCCGGGAGGCAGATCCTGGGTGGTGGGTGGTGGTGGTCAGGATGCTCTGGCCGCAGGGTCGGGAGGAAAGCCCTCCAGGCCTCATCTATTTCCTAGGCTTCCAGAGCTCACCATGCCATCGGGTGCATCAGTGCTTGACATGGAAAGTCAGAGATAAATGATATTTTAATTGCTTTTTTAAAGGTGGCCTAGCAGTTACAAACAGGAGGAGCTGGTGCTTTGTGACCATCCCAACCCCTCTGTTCAACATACTCACAACCCACTGTAAATCATCAAAATACATGAAATAAACTTGTATTTGGATGTTGGAAGCACGCACGTCTCTGAAATGGTGACCCAGGGGTGTGGGGTTCAACAAAGCCCCCCATCTCCGCTCCTTGCACCCAGGGAAGGAGGGGTTGAGCTTTATGGAGTGCTATGAACAAGTGCTCTGTGTCTGTAGCCAAGGGGAAGTTTTTGGGGTTCCCCTGCCTTCTCTTGGCCCCACCAGGGCGGCATCAGTGGGTTGCTGCTCTCCAAAGGGGCTGGGGGATGCCCACGGTGGGATCTCACCTCCAGGGACCATAAATCTGCCCCGTCAGGTGTGGTGAAGTGGGAGAAATTGCATGCTCACAGCAAGAAGTATGGCTTTGGAAGGAGGTAATAAAACATAAACCCTGGAGAACAGAGGGGATGTTGCTGGAGGAGTTCCTTAAATCCTTCTCCAAATGGCCACCCCACGGCAGCCACAGCACGGCAGCGGGAAGCAGAGCCATCCCCATGGAGAGGAGCTCAGAGCGAAGGGTGTTATCCTTGGTGAGCCCATGCTGCTGGCACCAGTCCCACCCTGTAACCCTCACTGGTACCAGCCACAGCTACCTATTTTCTTTTGGGTTTGTTGCAAGTCTGATTGTTTCTGCTCAAGACCCAACCACTTCTAAAACCATAAAAATCCTTCTCTGTTTTCCCCTGCACATCATTACCATCCGCCTCTGTCCTGTATCCACACCCTTAAGAGTTTCATTTCCAAAAGCACCTTTTTTTCTCACAATTGAAAAGAGGAAAGCAGAATTTTTGAAGTTTCATGTTCACATTTTCGTGTGGACTAGACAAAATCAGTTATCACTGCGTATCCTGGGTTGTGCAAACTGAGCCATTTCCAGCATCACCTCTTCTGCCCAGATTTTCATCCCAGACACCTACCGAACACACTTCTGCGGCTTTTCCTCGTAGGTCCCAGTGTTATTTCAGTGTGAAGTTATCTAACAGCAATCCAACAAATCTAACTGTCATAAAATCCCTCACTTTCGTTTTTATATACACACACAGTACTCGAACCGCCAGACATTGTTTTAAATATCAGTATTCTTGAATCCTCAACATTCATTAAATACAACCGTGTTAACATCCCTCTCTGCATTCAAAATTCCAGTTTAGCACCAGTAAATTAGCTCCTCGCCGTAGCATGATATTGCATAATTATAAAATGACTGTACGGGTTCCTAAATTGAAAAGGTGATGATCCTCTACGGATTTACATTCGGCACGGCAGAGTCTATGCGGCATCACCTTTAGAGGCTCCCTGGGCTGAAGGTCATTATCAATCGCTGTTTAATCAGCCAAGTCATGCACGCCGGCAAAGGTTAACTGAGCATGGACCGATCCGACTGCCTTTGTCAGCTCCAGACAATTTGTAGCCTAATAAAGCTGCTCTGATTGCACTTAGCACCTGCTTTAAAATCCAGCCTCATTAATACTGTGCTAATGAAACAGAAATCTTCTAGCAAGGGCAGAGTCAAAGACGAGGGGTTTGCTTCTATCAGATGACCTAAATGGCATTTACCCACCAGGCAAGATGTTTGCAAAGCCTTTCCAAAGAAAACAGTCGGGAATAATTGCCTATGGAATCTTGTTTTGATTTTAAAAGCCAACAAACAAACACACCGTGTTCACCTGGGATGGCGCAGGGGTTTATCGGTTTGGCGGGACGTGCTGTGTGCTTTTCCTGAAGGCTGCTCTGGTTTCAGCCTAACGAACATCGGTGACGCAGAGCAGGGAGGAGCGAGTGCGGGATGGTACCGGGTGCCCATTCCCTGCTCTCTGAGAGGTACCCATCATTATATCAAACAATAACCAAGAAGAGAAGAAAAATAGAATAAAATAGACACTTATAATCATCTTCCTTTGGAGTTTCTATTTTCCATGGATGATAACAACCAATGAAGCCAACTCCCCCTGCCCTGAGGTTGGCCCCGGGGATGTCCTCTCCCCTATCCCCAGTGCTAACCCCATTCACAGGGACCATCCAACACAAAATATGGTCCCCCCGGGAGGGGGGGATCGGTAGGATCCCAGGGAGGCACAAACGCCCTGCGACTCGTGCCACCTCTAAAACTGAAATCTGTTTCACTTGAAGCGAGCAGAGAGTGTTGAGCTGCTATTTGCCCTTCGATGTAGATTATTTGCCTTCATTCTTCGTTTCACTTCTGCCTAAATATAATAATCCCTCGCAGAGATGGAGATTAAAGCCGCGTTGGCAGGAATGCCTCAACATTAACCAGAGAGGCAAGTGAGCAATGCCAGACCTTGAGTAAAACCTCTCCACTTGAGATTTTGAAAACTAGACTAGACAAAACGTTGGTGAAAACATTACAGGGAGAGATCCTGCACTTTCTCAGGGTAAGAGACTACTGGGTGACCCGACAGTCTCGAGTTTCACTCCTTGGAGGAAAATCCTCCTTTTCTCATCCTTTTAAATGCTCTCCTGCCAGGAAAGTGTGTGCCAGGCTTGTACGAAAAGCCAATACAATCCAAGATTTCATAATTTCTATGAGAAGAAACCACTCTGGCTGTGAACACCAATGCTGTGGTGGGCAAAAGCTCAAGGGATTTGCAGTTTCCCTGTCTCATTGTCCATCTGCAAAACTCTGCTCTTGCACAGGCTGGAAATTTGCACAGAAAAATCAGCCCTGACCTGAGCGGAATCACCCCATTTCCACTTTGCTGTGTCTGCGGCTGCCTTGAGTGTATCCCAGGATCTGTCCTGCTGGGGCCACGGGAGCAAACCCAGCCTTGCACCAGGTTACTCAAACCCTTGGGGGTGTTCTGTGGGAAACAGCAATTCTTAACCCTAAACGTTCAAATCCTGGTAAATGACATTAAATAAGGGGAAAGCCCATTTTTCGGACAGCTCTCCCACCTGCATACTTTTCAGCTTTCTGCTGGGCCCTTGCACGATGGTGTTACCACACACATCCTCGTGCTCCCACCACTTAGTCGCTGCTATTCATGCTTGTATCCTTCAAGCAACCCTTGTAACAAATGCTCAGTGGTCAATACCCCGCAGAGCTGGCTAATGGAGATTATCGGGCCATCTTTCTTTGTCTCCTCTCCTTCCCAGCTCCAGTTCCCTCTGGTAATGGCCAAATTTACAACTATTGATATGTACAAGTAACCCTTAAATTAGAAAATCCTCCAACAGGCAGCTGCATAGCAAAGGATTTGTTTAACCCAGCAATAGGAGAGGTGCTGGCTGGAGATGCTCAGCAATTGCAGTGTTGCAGAGCGAATCTGCTATGGAAAAACTCAGGGAGATGTTTTCTTCACCAAGCCATCTTGTCGCACCATAATTCACATTTCAAACCACAGTATTCAAGGCTCTTCTGCCCTTGGAGGGTGCAGGATACGGGCAGCACTGCATGACAGCCTCTGCCCTACCGAGTCAGAAGAGGGGAGTGATGCTCAAACCGGGAACCGCCGGCATGTTTGAGGGTCTGTTCACTGCAAAGGGAGACTTGGCCTTGAGCAAGACATGGAACAGCTCACTGAGTTAATAATATATTGTGCAAAATAAAAACTGCATCAAAAAAAGAAACTAGCCTGGACTGAAGAGATGCAGCTCTGCATCTGGTGGAAAGCTCAGCCTGGAGACGAGTGGTCCTGCCTCAGAGGCCAGATCCAGCCTTGCAGCACCTGGGGCTGTTCAGAGATGCACCATGAAGCTGCATTTTCTTCGTGAAAGACCAAGAAATAAACAGAGCAGTGGCACGCATGTGCCTCCCAGGAACACAATTTTCCACCAAAAATAGTCCTGCTAGGGAATTTTGGCTGGGCTGCAAGAAGGGAGGGCTTGGAGGGTCCCATGCCTGGGTCCCAGGCTGGCTGCACATGCCAGCTCACTCCTACGGCTGTAAGCAGCTGAGCCTGTAACCGTCCCTGTGAACCTCTCCTGGGATGGAGAGGACTCCTGCCAGCCTCTGCCTCCACTTTTCCATTCCCTGAAGAACCCTTTTATCCCACTATTCTTCTTCTCAAAGCCATCCTGATTGTCTTCTCTTCTGGGTCCTTCAGAAGACGTGCATTGAAGGGAGTGAGAAATCCCAACGGCGCTTCTCAAAGAGGGGCGACATCCCTTGGGTGTCTCTGCAGCAAGGACAACGAGGTGGGAAGCTTTTCAGACTTGAAAAAACGGAGAAAACAGCTTTCCATCCAGAAACCAGTGGATATTAAATCCAAACACGCTGCCGTAATGAATTCGTCTTGGAGTGAGTTGGGTGAGAGGATAAGTAGATGCAAAGCGAGGATGATATTCTGGCAGCCGTGTGCAGCTCATTAAATCGATTGGCGGGAGCCAGCATGTTTCATGCAAAGAAGTTTAATTTCTGTTTGGGCAGACAGATGCTCTGAGGTATCTCCGCTTGCCGCAGACTGTGTTCATACTCTTGGCTTATCCAAAACAAGCGTGGATAGTTTTATCTGTGAGTCAGCGGTGAGTCAGACATTGAGATGCTGGACTTTTTATAGTTATTTTACAAGGGAGATAGAGAAAAGAAGTTTGAACGCTTAATAAGAGTTGTCAAATACCTGCGACTCTTAGCTATGGTGATTCAAAATGTATTTATGCAAACTGTACACTCTATTTTGTGTCTGCAGAAGCCTGTGTGAAGATATTGGTGTGCCAGCTCAAAGTACGAGCTGGATTAGCTGAACTACTGTTAACACTGGAACGAATTTCTTGAAGCCTTCTTCTTGCTCGTCAGGGAGATCTTTAAAATAAACCCAGTTTGAGTAGAACTAAGCATTTGGACAGATTTTTCCACCACAAGTAATCTGACAGTGACCAAGCAGCTCCTGTGAAACTTTTCCAGGATAACTCACCTCTGGCCATGAACAACATAGCCACCTGAAATTGGCTTCGGGCCTGAAATTCACAATTGAAATGTTTATATGGTCATTGAAGATACAGCTTAACTATGTGCTCTGATCAAATTGCACATACTTGGCTGACAAACAGTGTTCAAAAGACACCGCGAGTCGGATTTAGCAACAATTAAGCTAGAGAGCATGGCATTAATTTCTTTGTCTCCTCTCCTTTCCTGTATCCCTTTGCGTTTTAGGGATGAAATGGGATGCTGAGCGTGTTGCAGGCACTACAGCGGTGCTTGGCTGAGTGCAACTGAAAACGTGGCCTTTGGCAAACCTGGAGAGCCCTAGGAAGCACAAGAGGTGACACACATGAGGAGCAAGAGGTGACACACACGATATAATCCCTGGAAAAGGGTTCTTGAGCCCCTCTGCCTCTGCCCAGCTTCTTATGGGGTGGTGCAACACCCCAGGCCATTTTATCTTATTTAAGATAACAAAAATGGGATGCTGATGATCTTTCCTCCATGCACATGCACATATAGGAGCTTTACTTGGCAGCCTCCAGCAGATGCTTTGCTAAGCTGAGCTCAGCTGCACAAGTTACGCTCTACAAAGCACTAGCTGGGGAGATGATAAGACACACGCCAGCAACGCACCTCTGCTACAGAAATAATAAGAGCCGTTCCCCGTAGCAACCAGGTGTAAATTCCTGTGGTGTGGTGGCTCCTGCCACGTACTGATTAGAAATGTGTGAACCTTTGCCTGGGTAAATTACTATCTTTTTGGCAGCAACATTTCCAAACTTAACCTCCTGCTTAACCGTTGCCAGCTGGGACGATCGCTGAAATTCAGGGCAGGGATATGGTACAAAAACCCCAGTGTTCCTGCCCCAAACCCACAGCCCAGCTTCACGGACCACTTTTGGGAACACCACACGGGAAGCCATCATCAGAGATAAACCCAGTTTTCCTCTGCAGAAATTTCTGGCTGCCGAGTGCTACGGAGAATTGCAGGGGCCGTACTCGGTGTTATCGGGGCACATTATCCCTGCGGGAAGGCTGGAATTATTCTTTGTCAGATTGTTTCAACCTGTTCATTACCTTTAGTGAATTTTCGGGAATATTTATGATGCTGCTGAGCTGAACTGCGGTAGCTCTTGGTTTGTGCATCCAAGGATAGTATATAAAGTAATAAAAGCAATGTAAGCTAACACTACCTTTGTTAACCAGAGTTGTAGCATTTCTGTAAAATGTTTTTATTCTATTTTTGCCTTCAAATGGAAGTGTTTGTTTTCTATTTCCTGTTACTCTTCTATATAATTTTATTTCATTGTGCTGTTTGAAATATACATGCACGGCTGCTGCTGTGATTTCCACCTTGAATGAGCTGTTTATTGGACTTCGCCTCTCAAGTGTTGTTAAATCACCACAAATTGGAGTCTTCAAAGTACTTGGTCAGAACACAGATTGGATCATTTATTCAAAAGATTTCCCAAAGAGAAGGATTATTTCCATTTTTTAGCAGAGCCTCTGGTTTACACATGACCTCGAGCTCATGAAAACAGATCTCCAGAGATGTTGTGTCTTTAGACAGGGGTCTGTTAGTCTGAAGAATGCAAAAAAAATAATCTTCAACTAGCAGAGCAGGAGAGATTGATATGTAGATGTTGATGCTACCCAGACCATGAAAGCCTGAGTGAAGAGCTTTATTTTTTTCCCCTTTCAATTCATGTGATTCCTACATCTCAAGGACAAAATCGTTAAGGGCAAGCAAAGAACCGTTGTCATTCTCTTGTCAAAAACCAATTGCGTCTGAAAACATGCAAGAAAAAAGATTTTAAGGATAAAATTTAAAATTGGAAGAGGCTATACACGAGGTACTGATAACCTCATGCTTCATTACGCCACTCAAGGCACCCCCATCGCATCTCCCTTTACCAGTTTTGCATGAATAGATTAATCTTTCTAAACAAATACGCAATTAAATGAGTGTGGTAGCTGGTTGTGAGTTCAAGAAACTGTCTGAATGTACTTGCACAGAAGACATTTGAAAGGAACATTTTCTTGGATTGTTTCCTTGAAACTCTCTGAATAGAAGTCTTTGTGCTGCTGAACAAGTCTTCATAAGCTCACATTAATTTGGGGGTTTGGAAAGCTCAGCTGACTGCAGCAAAGCAAACAAGAGCTGCTCACCACGCAGTGAAACGCCTGTGCCCGTTCGTAAACTCCTCGAGAACGATGACACATACGTCTCTATTTACTATTGATTCAGGAGCGTCAGACACCCTTATTCCTGATTATTTAAAACCAAACAGAGGTGTGGACCCCCGCAAAGGCTCTATCACTGCTGAGAGGTGAGCAGGTCGAAGTCTGTGTGTGAAGAGTTCTTCCAAAACATATGGTTTCATGAAAAGCAAAGGTTTCTCTTGGGAAAATACCAGTTCCAGACTAATACTTATGTATTTTTTCCTGCAGGAGGTGTCTACACAGCCATTTCTATTTAGCTTTTATCTGAAACGTCGTGCTGTTGCAGTTGTTCAAAACTGGAGTCTGAGGATGTGTAACAACTATCATTTGTGGGCAACAAGGAGGAGAACCAGCAAAATGAGGAGGGTGCTGCAATCACTGCCCTAATTCTTCCAGAAGTGTCCTGACAGTTACATGTGGACATGAAGAGAAGCATGTCAAGCAGGTCGAGGGGGGAAATTTTCCCCCTCTGCTCCACTCTGGGGAGAACCCCCTTCAGTTCTGTGTCCAGTTCTGGGCACCCCAATGTTAGAAGGACACAAACCTGTTGGAGTGAGTCCAGAGGAGGCCACGGAGATGCTGCGAGGGCTGGAGCCCCTCTGCCCTGGGGACAGGCTGGGAGAGTTGGGGGTGTTCAGCCTGGAGAAGAGAAGGCTCCAGGAAGAACTTAGAGCCCCTTCCAGTGCCTGAGGGGGGCTACAAGGAAGCTGGGGGGGGACTTTTGACAAGGGCAGGGAGTGACAGGACAAGGGGTAATGGGTTTAAACGGAAAGAGGGAGATTGAGATGGACATCAGGAAGGAATTCTTCCCAGAGAGAGTGGGGAGCACTGGGACAGGTTGCCCAGAGGAGCTGTGGGTGCCCCATCCCTGGGAGTGTCCAAGGCCAGGCTGGATGAGGCTTGGAGCAACCTGGGCTATGGAAGGTGTCCCTGCCCATGGCAGGGGGTGGCACTGGGTGGGCTTTAAGGTCTCTGCACACCCAAACCATTCCATGATTTGGTGGAAACCAGCTTGGGGGTTGCACATGGTTGTTTGGTGGGAACCAGGCTGAGGGTTGCAGATGGACAGCTGGTGGGGTTCCTGTAGCTCGACACCCTGCCCAGCAGTGTTCTCCATTGGGAAAGGGCCTTTGGGGAGCCTTTCCAAGGCAGAACGCCAACAATGACATAGTCCTTCTTGTTCCCAATGCACGCTCACACCCACATGCCAACGCTCCATCCTCCAGTGTGAAAGTCCAATTTAAGGTCTTCTTTGAAGTATTAAATGATTTGATTTGTCTGCTTTAACCTTACGGTTCTCGTGGCTGTGTGGGCTAAGGGAGTGTAGGCTTTGTCCATGGCCCTGGGGGACTCTCCAGCTAAACCCACTGACATTATTTGCTGTTAAAGGGAGTTAACATTGAACTCCACCAGCTGACATTTCCCAAGAATGCATCAACCTCTTTTTATTAAATTTCCATGTTATTCCTTTCCATTAAGGCCAAGTTTTAAAATGTCTTTATTTTAAGCAGGCCTCCTTTTTTCTGCAGAAACAGGTAAATGCAGGTTAATTCTCCCTATGGCAGAAATTAATAAAATTAGTAAAAAAAACCTACTGAAAATTATGTGTGGGTGCAGCATCTCTATCCACTGTATATACTTACGCACTCGTGAAAAAGAAAATTAATTTGGGGAGTATTTAGTGCAATTGGATGTAAACCCCTTTACACTAATAAAAGCAAAATGGAAATCAGTGTCCTGGAAACACAGGAGATTGTTGCATTGCTTGGGATGGCTTTTGGTGACACACCAAGATATTACTATTACAACTGCACTTTGCACTGTTTTCCAGGAGTTATTTTCTAATAAAATAATCAGTTTAATCCAGCCTGTGATTTAGCCAGAGACAAGTGCTGGTTTTCCTCTGGAAAAGCCAACAGCGGTGCTCGCATTAGTGCTTCCTGATATGGAGATGACGGGTCAGAGTTAAATCTTGTTGGAAGTGGAGGGGAAATGTCTTTCCTGGTGCCAGATCTGCACTATCTTTAGCTCCTACCGGTCTCTGAGGTATTTAATGCTGATGAACTGTGCATGTTTATAGTTCAGATTGAATACACCTCTGTGTATATCTCAGAAGTGCCAACGAATATTTGCATCTCTCAGAAAATTAATATCAAGACCAAGTATGATAATTTTAATGTGAAAATGTTAGCTATCACCCCACTTTATATTAAAGGCATTAGATCTACAATCACCAGAGCTCTGAGTGAGTTTGCTGTGGCTGGGACTGTTGCAAACCCCCTTTCTTGTTCCTCTTAGTATAGCTTGAATGGCTTATTAAAGGAAAAAAATGGTGTATTTAGTAGAAATTTGGCTTAGACTCATGACACACATTTTACTCACACTCACATTTCTAACTCACCAGGAGCAAACAGCAATTTTTCTAATGCTGTTAGAAAGTTCAGATCTGTTTCCACATCCTTTCAAAGTCCTTATCCTATTATAATTAATGAAGGGCTGATTAACTGTTAGGTCTTTTATTGTCTCTTTGTCCCAGCTGCAGTCAGGAGAGACATCCGGGATGGTGTGAGCGGCATTGCCGTGGCTGGGGATGGAGCCACTGGCACCATGGGAGGTCCCACCATGTCATCCTCTTGGGGTGGCCTTTCGCTTGCCCCGCATCAGGAGCCCACTCACTTCTACTGCACTTTGGGGGGGTCTGTGGGCCCTTCTCCCTGCCAAAGGGAACCTGGGGAAAACTAGCAAGAGGACCCCTGAGAGCCATCCACTTCTCTATTCACAGGATAAAGGCATGCAGAAATACCAAAAATGGATTTTTTAAAAAAAGAAAAACAAGTTATATTTAGAATTTGTTGGTCAGAAGCCTTATACCACTCAGATAAACACAGAAATGGTTTGCTAATGTGATTATCGAGAGATGGGAGGGATGAAAGTTGTAGTCTTCTCACCTGACCTCTTCCAGGCGAAGAGTGAAAAACCTTGCCTGGTAAATTCAGCATCCTGCTTACTGTATCAGTTTGGCCTATAGATATCGCTTCTATGGCAAAACCTTGTGTGGCTTGGCCAAAATCACTAGGGAATTGACTCAGGGTCTCAACTATCCTCGTGACGGGAGACACGTGTCATCGGTAACCAGAACATGCCCAGCTTCCAACCCCAACCATCAGTGCTGTGTCCAGCTGGGGAGCCCTCAGCATCAGAAGGATATTGACCAGTTGGAACGAGTCCAGAGGAGGCCACGGAGATGCTCCGAGGGCTGGAGCCCCTCTGCCATGGGGCCAGGCTGGGGGAGTTGGGCTTGTTCAGCCTGGAGAAGGGAAGGCTCCAGGGAAATTTTATTGCAGCCTTCCAGTACCTGAAGGGGCTACAAGGAAGCTGGGGGTGGGGGTGGGGGTGGGGGGGTGGGTGTGCTTTTTACAAGGGCAGGGAGTGACAGGACAAGGGGTAACGGGTTTAAATTGAAAGCAGAGAAATTTAGATATCAGGAAGGAATTCTTCCCAGAGAGGGTGGGGAGGCCTGGGACAGGTTGCCCACAGAAGCTGTGGATGCCCCATCCCTGGGAGTGCCCAAGGCCAGGCTGGATGAGGCTTGGAGCAACCTGGGCTATGGAAGGTGTCCCTGCCCATGGCAGGGGGGTCAGAACTAGATGATCTTGAATGTCCCTTCCAACCCAAACCATTCTATGATTCTAGGAATTTGTTATTCCTAACAACCCGTTGCAGGAGGAAATCCCATGTGCAGCATCCTCCTAAATCCAATGAGGATCATAATGGTTGTCACCCAGAAAAGGCTTTTCTCGAGGCTCAGCAGCCAGCAAATACAATCAATAGAAAAGCAAAGGGTTTACCAGGTTGCGGAGGGAACTGGTGACCTTTGCTGTTCACCCCTGTGATCGCCACCTCACGTCTGTGAACCTCAGGGTTAAACTGAGGGTTTTAAGAAAGTTTAAAAGAAAGGATACAGCATCCAGGATGGGTAATTTTTTAATGCATTGGGGTCGTTTAGAGACAAATTTGTGTAATGAGCGCACTAGAAATGGAAAGAAGAGATTAAAGCCCTGTTTGTCATGTACAGAAGTGCTTATCAGCCCTTCCCAGCTGAGCCCGGCTCAGATTAAAAATGATCTGAGAAAACAAGGGCTGACTGCAGCCACGGGGCTTCCCTTCCAGGCTAATTATAAAGTGCATATTAAACATGAGGCCAAAGATGGAGCAGCTGCAAAGGTCTTTATCTATATTAAGAGACTGTCCACCTACATAATAGGAATAATTATTAAGAAAGGAAACTTAGAAAGGAAATTGCACATAATGGCACATCAGACATTTCCCTAATCCCACGCCTCTCTGTAACAGCACACGCTGCCACTTTGGTTTTCACCTCGAGGTGATGCTGCCAGGCTTGTCCAGCCTCGCTGGGTGCTCTTTGGGATTGCAGCCCTACTTCCTGGCTCCTGCCAGCAACCCAGGAGGAAAACTTGTTTTTCCAATACTGTTTTCCAGTTTTTCTTATATTTTTTCATATAGGATATCCCTAACCAAATTCCAACATTGGCCTTGAGCCCTTTTTTTGTCTATTTTTAAGAGATCCTTCAACACAAAACACTGAAAGGCAAGGCATTGCCAGCTCTGTGGGTCCTGCCGTTCCGAGCTGCTGATCTGTCCAAAGGGATGCTAAAAACTGAAGGCTCTAATTAATGACAAATTAATATATTACCCTCTCAGTCCTAGAAGATTTTACCAGCCCAGGACAACCAACGGAGAGAAAGATGTTGAAATGCAGTGAGAATAGAAGCCTGCAGGAGGGAAGAGACCTACACCCCTCTCTTTGTTACCTGTTCTATGTATTTTGAGAGCCAGCTGACTCTAGCCCCTGCCTTTCCAAAGGGCTGCACACACGTGTGTCAGGATGCTGCTGTTTCATAATCCCGGGTGATGCTGCACCCACTCTATGTGTTATAGAGCCCTATTTATGCGTGTGTTTGCCCCCACATCACCCAAGGAGAGTGCAACTTCAGCGATGCTTTTGGGCTGGGGTCTCAGAGAGGGCCAGGGGCATAATCTGCAAAAAGAAGCAAAAGAGGGTCTTGCAGGGTAAAAATTAATTTCTGCTGCGTTGCACCAGCAATCAGATTTGTTTCAAGACAATGTGGCTCCTAACAGAGCTGTTCAGCTCCCCACCCCATCACCAGGGGCAGAGCAGTTGGAAGTAGGGTGAATTACACATTGATACAGGTGTATCAGCACCTTCTGCAGAGGAAATGGGGATGGACTGGGGGTTTCCCAGGTCTGGCTCTGCTGAGTTCTCATCTCCACCCTGTCTGAAACACCCCAACTTTTTTTGTCTGGGTGCTTTTTGCCACAGATCTCTCCGTTCCAGAGGGGTTGGGCGTGAAGGTGTGTGCTCGCCTCCCCTTCTCTTACCCTGTGATGTAAATCAGGACCAGGAAGTGGAGGTGAGCAAAGATGGGGAGGGAAGCAGAGCCCTGAGGGATGCAGGATTTACTGCACGGCTCTGCCCTTCATCCCATGAGGTTTGTCTCCGTATATGGGATGTGATGGGGGCTGATCCATGAAGGGAAATGTTCCAGCTCACTTTAACTTGACTTTGTGATCCTCCTGGGTTTACATTCCTTGAGGGCTGCTCAGCCCTGTGCTGCATAGACCCAGTCGCTGCTCAAAACCAGGGTGGTGAGGAGCCCTGGGACCCTCCCATGAAAGACAGGGGGTCCTGGGGAGCTCCAGCTCAGCAGCTGCGGGGCAGTTTCCCAGGGATGGTGTCTGTTCCCCAGGTGGCTGCAGCAAGAATGGCCCGTTTCCCGAAATTGAAGGGAAAAAACAGGTTGTTTTGTTCGCATGGAAAAAAACAAACACCACCGGTGAGACACGTCTGTGGGAGCAGGCAGCACCACTCTCACATAAACCCACTCACATTGTTCAGGAAGACGCTGAGGTTTCCTGATGCCTTCTACATGGATGTAAAGGAGGATGCTCTGCTCCTCCAGCCAAACCTGGAGCACAAACATCTTCCAACCCCAGATACGGACCATCAGCATGCTTGGACAAATTTTGGGCACTCCCTTCCTGGACAGCACAGGGATGGCTGGACAGTGTTTGCTCTTACCACCACCCTCAAACACCTCAGGGGTTTCAGACCCCATGTGCCAGGAAAGGCAGCCCCTGGTGCAGCCCTTTCTTCCTACTTTCAAAGCCATTAAAGGTAATTTAAGCTCCCCATGTGAAGTGTGATCCAGCATGTGCGTTGCAGGATGCACATTTAAAGAAATGGCTTTGGAGTCGTTATTTGCAGTCCCTGGACATTGCTGCATCACACCAGCATGTTTTGGGTGCCTCCAGCACGACAGGCCACCCAACTCTCATCTGAGGCTGACCCAGAGCTGATCCTGGCAGCATCCCCATCCCACATGTGGCTGATGCTGCCTCCAGGACCCGTGTCCCATTACCAAGGTGAAGTTACCCATACAGAGAAGCTCAGCACCCCTGCAGTGGGCTCCTTACAACTCTGCCTTTTGAATACAGCACTGTGCTGCAAATAATTACCCCCGAAAAGCCCAGGGGCTGCAAGTGATATTCGTTTCCAGCCTCATTATTGCACTGATTTATTTGAGCCACTGCATGGTACCAGCTCCCACAGATTGCTGCACCGAGTGCATTTTTTTTTTGAGGGACAAGCCAGCTGTCCCCATCACAGGGCTTGCAAATAGCTCTCTCTTTTGGTCATGCCCTGCACAGTAGGATTTGCCCCCAAAATCACTCCTGAAACTTAGAAGATATGCTTTTACCTGATCCATGTGTTATTAGACTACAAACTCTGGATGTACTGGTCCTTCAATCCTGAGTGTTGCCAATCCTTACATAGGGTAAAGCTGGACACCTGATGCGGGGAGAGCACAGCGATGGGAATCCAGCACCACCAGTGCTGCATCCTTTAAAAGCAAAATTGCCAAATCCCTGTCAAGGAGGACAATAACTTACTCCTGCTCCTATGTGTGCCACAGACGTACCTTGACTTCCACTGGCCTATGTACCTATACATGGGTCTTAACCATATATAACATACTTATAGCATACACTTACATAATCTATATCAAAATATCCCTTTAGCTTTGTATTTCAGTGTTTTTGATTTATTCCCAGATGTCTGTATTCCCTACACAAATTTTGCTACCAAGCACAAAGCCAGAATTTTCCTAGCTTCCCAAAAAAGCCATATCACACTGTTGTAACTTCATGTAAAATATAAGAACAGTTCTAAGCAAGCAAAAGTATCTATTCAGGTGCCACATGATCAGCTAGGTTGCTCAGCATCAGAGGCCGAGGAAGGAGCAGCATCACCTGATACCAATGTTGCTTCACGTGGTCCAGCCCTTACACACAAGAGAGGGTAAAAAAATACATTAAATCTTCTGGAATATCCTTAATTTCTAGTATTTCAATAAAAACAGCCCACCAACCTGACTCATATGTCACAGTCCTTCGGTTTTGATTCAATGCCAGCATTTGCAGCGCTCTGATTTTGCTAGAAATACTTTATCCTGAGAAGAAAAAGCCATTTCTACCCCTCTCCTGGAGCATCAACATACTGCTGAGGTCCTCTGAGGACGCTCTTCCCCATCCCCAGGTACACCCTGCAGCACCAAATCCACAGCAGCACCACTTTGGGATGCACCCGGGAAGCAGGCAGCGTGCAGTCTCGCCAGCATCCCCCGTTCCCAACACTGCAAAGTGCCAGGGAAGGGCTGTTGCACTGTCCTCTTCACTCCCCATCTCCCACCAGTGCCTAAAAACCAATGAATTGCCAGCAAAATTTAATCTAAAAATCAGGTTGCATGAGCAAACACCAGCCACCCCTCCTATCTGATGTGGACACCGCCAAGAGGAAACTTGCTTGGGTTTGCAAAAGCTGTGAGAGAGGGAACTGGCCTAAAACTGCAATATTTATACAGCCTTGTTCGTATATCCTCTGCCGAAACCAGACCAAGCCTGGGGGGATTTGCTTGGCAGACACTGTATTGCAAATGGCAGATTTATTGGCGCGGAGTGAAGCAATCCCAGGCTATCAGTGCCTGCACAGTATCTCCAGCGTGAATTGAAAACAAAGATTTGATTGTCTCTGTTTATCTGAAATGATTTATAAAACAGTTCTTCGCTTGGAGCTGGGGGATAGAAAAACATTGGTGTTCTTATCTGAGATCTTCTCTTTTTTTATTTTTAAGGAAAAAAATGTCGCACGGTTGAATCGAGTATCAAGGCACTGCTGGCTCTCACCCCCCCCCCCCCCCCCCCCCCGCCCAAGCCGGCCCCATGCCCACGCGTAGGGCGGTGGTGGGGGACTCCCCAGCCTGGGCACGCTCCGCACCCGGCATCTCCACCTGGGTCATGTTTGCAGATGTCAAACAAACTCCGATCCAGATCCTGCTGCAATTAATGAGAAGTTTCCTAACGAGCTCGTTATGCTGCGGAGCACAGCCCTGGTGCCACCAGCACGTGCATCCAGGAGGATGGGGTTGTGCACAGGGGTTGGGGGTGCACTTTGAAAATTGGGGATGTCCTCTGCTTTTTCTCCCCAGAATGAGAAATTAGATGTGATTGTGACCCTGGCACAGTCCCGCTGCTGCGACGAGCATGGCTTCAGGATCTCAGCCCCAGCAGCTGCTCAGGCATGGTTTTGGGGGGGTCTTGGCACACCTGGGTGGCTTTGGCAAACAATAGTCTATGGCCCAAAGGCTGGAAAACCCAGCAGGAAAGGAAATTACAGCATTCACACCAAGGAGGGTTAAAATAACTTGCTAACAGCAAACATCCTGGAGTCCCTGCACGTGGAAGAACATGTCATTGTCTTTAAGGTGAATTGTTCTGAGGTTGGTACAAATGAAGCTGGTGCCTGCAATGGGCTCACCTGGCCAGGCTCCACCGGTGCCAGGGGGAATGTGCCCAGGCAGCAATAAATACCTAGAGGAGCTGGCAAGAGCTGGAGGGAAATTATTAACATACAGGCCCTAATGTTCATTCTCAGCTGGGAGAAGATGGCTGTTTGTTTATTTTCCCTGAGCACAGTCTAGTGACAATATTTATTCATTCATTCATTTATGATACACAAATCTTAGTCCTAAAACTCATCTGATGGGCAGCCAGCAGCCCCGAGAGGCTCACGGCAGGGCTGATGGCCCTACAGCCACAGCTCCTGCCCTCACTATTCCTGCACTATCTCCACACCACCTTAAGATTGAGTTTACACCTGAAAAAAACAGATGACAGAGGTTAATTAGGTAATGAGCTATTAATGCTGGTGATAAGCTGTTGGGGAACATGGGTGGAAACCCCACCATGCAGCCCCAGGGCTTTGCATTGGACCATGAGTTCAGGCGAGACCTGGGAAGGTTTGCACAAGGTATGGTGATGGAAACGCTGGCTGTGCTGCACCACAGCCTCCCCATGTCACCCCCCCTCCCCAGCCTCCCCATATCACCCCCCCCAGCCCCGGTATCAACCCCTGCGGTTTCACAATGGTGTTCCTCAGCCTTCCTGACACGAGTGCAATTCCCAGCAGGTGACCTGCAGCTGATCAGCTCTCCCTGCCTGGATCTGGTCTCAAAACAGGATTTAATGCATCAGCCCAGCTTAACATCACTGCAAAATAAAAGGTGTCTCTGAAGCAGACTTGCTCACGGGATGCATATAACAGATTTATACCTGTTAATCTCAGACCCATCCCCTCACCCTGGCACTCAGCACGTCCTTCAAGCTGCTTTTTATTGCCTGTGCAGAGCTCCAAAAGCAAATTACAACATCTTAATGCATCTCCAAAGCTGCTGAGGAGCAGCCAGCATTGCCCTGGGCAGGCAAAAACCCCAGCGGGCAGTCCAGCACCTACCTTCCCTCCTACCTTCCATCCTTCCTTGGGGCAAAGCAAAGGTTATTGACTGGCTTTTGCTGTGCTCGCAGAGTCACAGATGCTTCTGGAATTGCAATAGGGCAAAAGTTGCATTGCTTAAAATGTCCTCGTCCCTCCCCAGGGGCTGGCAGCAGCTTCCCCGGGGCGTGCACCCTGCTCTGTCCTCCCGCTGCAGAGGGGGTAGCCAGCAGGGAGGGATGCACACCCCAGAGATGCCACTGCCATCCCCAGAGGGAAATGAGGGCGTTTTAAACAATGCAACTTTTGCTCTATTGCAACACCGGGAGTGTCTGCAGAATATTGCAACTTTGGGGTCTGCAGTTTGCCTGGGACCCTGCTGTGTAAGACCAGGAGGTGGTCCTTGACCAGGACGTGGTCTTCGATTGTCCTTCTTCGGCCACATGTGAAGGGTCTGGAGCACAATTCCCGTGAGGAGCGACTGGGGGAGTTCAGCCTGGAGAAGAGGAGGCTCAGGGGAGACCTGATTGCCCCCTACAGCTCCCTGAAAGGAGGGTGCAGAGAGGGGGGGGGGTCAGTGTCTTCTCCCAAGGGACAAGTGATGGGAGAAGAGGAAACGGCCTCAAGCTGTGCCAGGGGAGGGTTAGGTTGGATATTGGGGAAATTCCTTCCCGGAAAGGGCTGTCGGGCACTGGAAGGGGCTGCCCAGGGAGGGGGGAGTCCCCATCCCGGGAGGGGTTTCAGAGCCGTGTGGACGAGGCGCTCAGGGACATGGGTCAGTGGTGGCCTTGGTGATCTTAAAGGTCTTTTCCAGACTAAACAATTCTGTGATTCTATAAGCTCGATGTTTTCTTTGGTGCAATTTTGCACAATGAAAACAGTTAAAAGAGCCACAGGGAAGTTTCTGATCTGGCGAGGAGAAAAGGCTGTTTTGCAGCAGCGTCCTGGCCGGCTGCTGGAGCTTCACGTGATGCCGGGCTTGCTCCAGCAGGATTTAGCTAATGGAAGGCTCAAGCCCCATTCCAGGGTTTAATATTTTTTTTGGGGGGGTGGTGTTGCAAAACAATGTGAAATGTGTTGGTGGATGGAGGTTTATTTGGTTTTAAGGTGGTTCCAGGTTTGAATCTGTCATTCTTTCCCAGCTAATGAAAGGTGAGAAATACCATGTGTTTCTTCATAAAAGCGATGCATTTGCCAGAAATTGAATAAATCCCATTAAAAACACAGACATGAACAGGCTGTGTGTGTAGACCTCTTTGTGCTGGCTTTGCTCAAGCACTTATTTTTATATTTTTTCCCATCCCATGCTACTTCTACCTTTAAAATACCCTTCCCAAAAGCCTTCTTCTGCCCACTCCAGAGGAAGCAGACACTTTATGAACTCATTAGCTCTGTGTCACTTCTGAAAACGAATTACCAGTGCAAATTATTATCTACCCTGACTCACTGTAGCCACATTCAATTACACCCAAACATCTTATTGTGCCATTATGATCAAAGCCCGTTCTTCTGAATGATCCCGAGTAATAACTTCCTCTTAGGATATACTTCTTTTTGCAAAAAAACCCGTTGGCACTCTGCCCCCAGCCCTCCTTGGCATGGTCTTGAGGCAGGGACAAGGGATAAAGCCATGTCCTCAGCCCACCCTTGTGCTGCAGGGGTTGGAGGGAAATCTCTCGGGTAGGGTAAAGTTATTCCAAACGTCTCCCCAGATTGTATGAAAATTGATGTTTAGTGCAGAAAAACACAGGATAAGAATGTCAGGAATGGCTCAAATAAAAGCATTACTGAAAACATGAGGTAGTTAATAGCTGTGTTTTGTTTCAGACTTTATTCACTTGTCATAAAATATTCGTTTCTGAAGCGGGCTAGGTTTTTAATGAAAAGCAGCCAAAATGCCAAAGCTCTGGAAATGTGGGAAGCACGACGTGGTTCAGAACAGCAAAGCCCCCTCACTGGGGAGCTCTGACCTAGGTTGGCAAAACCTTCCACATGTTTCCAACCCAAATGAGCCTGTTCACATAACCCCTTTCTGTGGCTCCAGAAGGTGAATCACACACCCCTGAGCACAGTTTTTTCCCCCTTTGCTCACACCTGTGCTCAGGGATGCTCAGGAGCACCCATACAAATTAGACACGTGGTCGTATTTTGCATGTAAGTGGCCTGAAATAGGATGTTTATCCCAATATAATTGTTTGAGTGCACCACAATGTCATTCATGTCACTGCTACCTGTCCACCACGGCCACCTCCATCTCCATCACCTATATCCGAGTCAATGGTCCCCTCTACCTGGCCTGGGACACCACCAAGGATGCTCCTGGGCTGTCTCTGCCACTGTCCCTACCTGCCTTGTCCTCTGCTGGGTTATTTAAGATATGCCTAGCTGCCTGGAGAGGGTCTTTTGTATCCTTCTGTGTTTGGAAGAGCGTGCCCCCAGGATATCAGCACTGGGGAATTAGTCTAATGCAGCCTTCCAAATTCGGCGCTGAAGTCAGCTGTTGCAACTAATTAGCTGTGTTGCTTAATCCTGCTTTAAATCCCTAATGATTCGGTGCTTCATTGGAAACCTCATAATGTCCCCTATTGCTGCTCATCCTCAGCTGCAGCGCAGTTGAAAGCGAAGAAGTAATGCAAGCAGACTGAAGATGTGCATGATCTGCTCGCCGGTGGGAGCCTCTGCTTCCCAAATTCCCATCAAACAGGTTGTAAACCCCTGGCCGGAGCCCACCTGGCCATGAGGAGTTGTCGGGGTGCCTCGCTGCTGTGGTTTCAGCAGCGGTTTCAGCTAACCCTTGGAAAGCAGGAGGGTGAGGATGCTGCTTCTCACTGCCAGCACAGTCGCTGTTATTTAAAGCAACCTGAGATACGGTCACAGGGCTCAGCAAAATAAATGTTACAACATAAAAGTACATTTCCCAACCCATTGTACAACTCCTCTCCCAACATTTCTGTTTTATAGGTACCGGTTTATAGAACTATATTTTAACTTAACTTTTCTTCTTCTTTTATTTGTCCCGCTATTGTGTTGTTTTATTGTGGGGTTATTTTCCAAGTGAATTAAATTCTAGCTGGCTGCCCAGGGGTTTACTCATGCAGGTATTTCTGTTACCTACCATGGCTCTATCCTGAGGAAAGCTTTCCTGTATAAACAAGGATTTACAGGATTTCAGACGGGTGAATGCACCTGCATTTGGCATCTCCTGGTATTTACATTCATGCAGCCCTTGCTTTGCTTTTCAAATCACTCGTGGAGGGGCCAGTCCCAGTGTTACACTCCCAGAAAGCCTTGCTCTGGCATAAACCCTTAATCCGGCCTTTATTTGGCAGCACCGATTTTATTGGCATTTACCAGATTCATTGCACTGTGAATGTATGGTTTAAAGATGCTGGAGACACCCAATGCTCCCAGTGTGGGGAAAAGCCCAAGGTGAGACGAACCCAGGCTGCGCAGGACCCACACCAGGCTGGGAATTGAACGTTTAAATATGTGCTTTTCATGCCATTAAAAGTATACTGACCTTCCTTTCCTTACTGGGAATGAAGACCCCAAAAGTAGGTCCCAAGAGCAGTGATGGTGGGAGAAGATGGGTGGTGATTTGCTGTGAACCCAGGTCTGCGCCCATGCCAGCGCGGAGCATCGGCAGATGCTGAGCAGCTTGAGATTCGGGTGTCGCATCGTGGAACGGTTGCAGGCAAATAGGAGAGGTTATAATCAGAGCGTGAAGCCTGGTAATTCTGCTTGGCAAAAATAATTTCAGCCTGCCCTCACCTCCATGCTCAAATCAGCATTTTGAAAACAGAGATCATGTCCCCCAGATTGTTTCTCCCAGCGACATTCTCCTCCCAGCACGTCATTTCTGCAGCCAGAGCATCCCGCGGGCAAGAAGGTACCTCTCATATCCTGCATCCTCCCTGGAATTTGCAGTGCCTTAGAGGTGAGGAACCCTGTCAGCAGGGTGCTGATTGGGCACTTAATGCTCCCCAAAAGCACACCCCTACTCCAGGACACTTGAGCAAACCTGCTCAGCATCTCCCGGGCTACGTGTCACCCGCGGGTGGGAGCCGTGTCATTACCCAGCTGCGCTTAACCCCGACGTAACCGAAGATGAAATACCAACATATGCACTGTATTAGCGGTGTCAGCTGAGTCTCAGGTCACACTTAACTGGATTTTAATATGGAGATGGGTCACAAAGTCTATCTAGCCTGAGGCTGAGAGAGATGAAATGAGGTTTTTTTTCCTTTTTATTATCTGGTATTTGCTTAGCTGCGAAGCTGAGCTGCCAACGGTCCAGACCCGCTGGCGGGGCCGAGCGTGGGTAAAACCACAGATATAGTGATTTCACTTTTATTAATGGCTATGAAACATCTCCATGAGCCCTGTGCCTTGTAGAACAAGACAGGCCGTATCACAGAAGTACAAATACGCATGAAAAGGTGAATGTATTGCCCAGCTCCCCGAGCACCTGGATACATTTCCATAGGTGGCTGCGTTCGGGTGGGTATTTGTGCACATATTTTTGTAATGCCTGAGGTTTTTTCAGCCTTGGCTTTGCTATTGCACTTCTCTGAGGAGCAGCTCAAGCTGCTTCAATTTAATGAGATGATGCTGGGCCTGGGAAAGTCAGCATGGGAAGATGCCTTGACCCCAGGAGACCTGTGCTCCCGATTGAACCTGCCACAACTTCTTTCCTAAACACAGTTTTCTACTGTCATGGCACATCTACAAATGACTAAACTGTTGAAAATGCAACAAATTCCAAAATCTGTCCCATATGCTCGGGCTTGGTGGTACGATGACTCTCACTTCATCTTGAGTATGATTTTATTAATTCTCCTGCTTAATTACTCCTTAGTGAGGGTAGTTTTCTGAGCACTCCAGAGGAAAGCAAAGCATCAGGAATGGCCAGCAGCTCTTCCCAGCTGTGTGCTTTGCCTGGTTCCAGATGTGCAAATAAAAGAACCGCCGATGACAACATGCTGTCCTAGCACAGAGGAAATGAAATGCACGACCTGTTTCCGAAACCCTGCCCTGTCCCTTCCATCATCCAGCTCCAAAATCAGTATTTTCATTTTAAGCCTTGCTTAATTATAAACATTATGGGCTGGATAGAAGGCAGAAAACTTGGTAGTGTCCTTTGAAGTTGATTAATTTTTATTTGATACCTACAGGCACTCGCTGTCTCCTTGTACATCATAAAAACAGCCGCGTGCCAGGGATAAGGAGGCTAAAGCAGTGCCATGCGCGTGGAGGTAATTCCTTGGTTTTAACACGCTCGTGACGGTGAAACGTTCCTGCAGAAGCATGGGCAGAGGAGCAAACCACCAGGTACTTGTAGAGCAGGTGAAACCCCCGCTGTGCCAGCCAGCAGGGGGTGGGACTGGATGGGCACTTCCAACAAACACCATTCCATGATTCTATGATTCTATGTTTCCTCGGAGCTCGTGGTGGGGAATTCAAACACCGGGGTTTCAAGGAAGAGGCATCCTTCTCCTGTATGTTCTCCCCTGGCTGGCAGTGGGGATGATGGTGCTCCTGAGTGCTGTGGCGAGCTCCGGATGGTGAGGCGGGAGGCAGCAGGTACCCGTGCTCCTGGAGGATGCTGCCCTGCAGCGATGCTTTAAAGCAGGATGCTCTTCCAGGAGAAAAGATAGGCACTGCTTGCATCCAAGGGAAGAAGGAAGCCCACTGGCTCCAAATGCTTCAGCCCTGACACACAAGTGTGTGATCCCACTGTTGCCATGGTTATCTCTCCAAAATTATTGGCGGGCTAGGCAATTAGGCTACCACAATGCATCTAATCACTTATATGTTTTCCAGCATGCTCTCCCGTGTTTTCCAGTGGGGATTTCCCCCGGCAGTGCTGAGGAACAGCCGCTTCCCTGCATCCTGCACCTTCCCCACTGCCAGCTTTTGACAGCCCCCTCCCCACAAGGAGCCTCCCAGGATAAATTGCTTAACTCCAGGTGACAGATGTTGCAATAAACCTGCTCCTAATTAGCTGATATCAGAACCCGCTCATTCATAAAATGTTGATATACCAGCAGGACAAATGTGCTTCCTTTAATCACATTGTATTATATTATGGGCTCAGAGCCAGCTTTTAATAGCCGCAGACTAGGACAGCACTTGATATTGCCAGTGAAATCCTTCCCAGGGCACCTGAGGATGCTCAGGGATATGTTGGTGGCACCGCAGGGATGATGATCCACACTGGGTAAGTACTACAGGCAAAGCAGGACAGCACCGAAATCCTGCACCCCACCACGACCTCCACAGATCCCATAATCAGGGATGGGAGTAGCACCTTCCCACCTGCCAAGAATTTTATCCCCAGCGCTCAAAATGGCCATACTGAAAAAAAACACCATTTCCGAGCTCGGCGATGGGTACCCACAGGGTTAATGCAGCCTGAACACCTCTTTTGAGCGCTGGCAGGAAAGGATTTGAAGTGGAGCAAGGGGAGGATGTGAAAAGAGTTGGAGTTTCCACTCTCACATCATGCTGGAGAGAAAAGAACATCTTTTCTTAAAGCCTCATTTTATTGTGATTTTAATGAGCGTTTCAGGTCAATTCTCTTTCTGCCTTTGAGCCATCTCTCTTGCTGCACAGTTGTTAGGGTACAAAATATTCAAGTCAGCTAATTTGAAATGAATTTGAGGATTTTTTACATATTTCTCTAAAGAAGACTTTCATGATCAGAGTTTAGCATCCATTTCAAATAGATGGGGTTTCTGTGACTTCTGGCTGTTTTTCCTGCCAGCACAATACCTCCAGATTTCACCCTGGTACATTAAAAAAGCTCAGGACACCACGTAAAATACAGGTTGATACCAGCGAAGGCACCTATTCAGGTTGTAAATTTTTTAAAAATGAAATTATTCTAAAAATATTTAACACTAAAATTCCCAACCTATTAGCAAACCTCCGTGCAGGTACCTTAGCATCTCCCTCCTGTATAGGGCAGGGGCACCCAGGAATTCTTGTTCTTCTTTGAAGGGAGATTTGTCCAAGGCTATCTATGTTCAGGAACGTTTTGGACAGCAGTTTCCCCAACATGGGGTTGGGGTGTTGGAACCAGAGGGGTGAACTGGGGCTGCTGGCCCAGCTCAGGGTCCTTGCTTTGTCCTTGCAGCAGCAACATCCAGCTGCAAAGCTGTAGGACACGGGAAAGGAGCAGCCCAAATGCATCTGTTTGAGCTGGTTCCATTCATGGTAATGGAAAAATTAAATAAAACGTATGATCTGAGGCTTATTTATGAGTGGAAAAGGAGGTTTGGAATGCATGGGAAGGGTTCACCTGGTAAATCCCCCAGTAAAGGTGAGCGGGGATGTAGCCAGGCACTGGATGTGCTGAGGGGACCAGAAAAACCACAAGCAGCTCTGCCCTGCTGAATAATTCAGGGATGCCCAGGAGAAATGGGGCTGGTGCTCCCTTGCACAGCTGGCAAGCCTGGCCCTGCCTGTCTTTCCTAACTGGGGATGCTCTGGCTGCATTTTGGGCCCAGGTTTGCCTCCCTGAGGGGTTCCCCCGCTCCCAGCCCCATGGATTAACACATCCCCAAGAGAGAAAGCTCCGTGATGGAAATGAAAAGCTGGGCCACAGTGTCACATTTCTTCTGGTCATTGGCTCCGTGGTGCCAATATTCTCCATTAGCGGGCAGGATAATGAGGGTAATGGCCGTGCTCCTCGTCAGGGCTGGCACTAATTACCAGCTGGCTCTTTAGTATTACAACGATTATTGTTATTGCTCACAAGCATTTGCATGGCATCTATGCATCCTTCACCAGTCCACGTGAAGGATAAGTAACTTGGCACAAGAAAAAGGGTGAGGTTTGGATGGGGAAAAGCTCCAAACCCCTGTGGCCAATTCCACCTGACTGCTTCATCTGAGGTGTTACGAGCCTGAATATGGCTAACGCCAAAATCAAAGTTATTACCATCCTGTGCTGGCTTTGTGGTTTGGGGAAAAAAAAGAAATCACCTCCATGAACTAATCCATGGATTGGCTAATGGACTGAATGAAGGCATTGGCTGCACTGCACCCCATAGGGTTCTCAGGCTGGGAAAGCAACACTATCAAAGCCTTCCTCTCCAACGGGGAAGGAGGTGCAGTCATTTCTGGACCATCCCGTTATCATTTAGCTCCGTGCTGGGAGGTGGGACGCATTCCGCCTGCACCGTGCTTTGCAATGGCCACGACGCATTTGATGGACCAGGCGGTCTGCCGCTGCCCATTTTCGACATCTTGTGTTGAAAATTCATTAAGTGTAAGCCATGGGAAATGCCAGGAAGCAGATCTACTCTGTGTACGAATGCCTCTAAAAGATTCAGCACAGAGGCAGGAAAAGTGGGGTGTAGTGCCTCAACAGCCGTGTTTTCAGCCGCCACGTAGCAAGAAGCGGTACCCTGCAATGCAAACCCAGCATCCGCCAGGCAGGGAGAGATGGGAAAACCAATGTATTTTCCTTCTTGGCAACATTTACTTCACGGTAGCAGGCTGAAATATGAATGAGCATGGCATGGGCTTTGCTTTCTCCTTTCCTGCAGTAGAGCCTGGATTTCACCTACGCAAAGCATTTAAATTGTTGGCTTTCCAGCCTCAGCGGGGTCTCCATCACGAAAAACAACAGCCCGGTATTTTCATTTCAAGCTGGCATTGCGCAGCTGGGTTGGCACCGGGAATTTTGCCGTCCAAATGTGATGCTGCTTCTCCCCCAGCCGCTCAGCATCCCTCCTGGAGCCGCAGTTTATGTGAGCAGACACACAGCTGGATGCTCCTGGGTGTGCGGTGTGCAGCATCCTCCGGCCACCCCCGTGGTGCCAACTGTTTCAGGGGGATAAAAGCACCCAGTGGGTGCCCCAGGTGCTGCCACGGCAGGCGGAGGGTGAGAAGACACATTGGTTTGTGAGCAATTAGAAGGAATTTGAAAGTGATCTGGTTTCCCAAATGAAAACCTGTTTCTAATTAGAGGTAAATGTGTATCCTGGTAACGCTGAATTTTAAGCACCATTTTCAAATGTTTATTGATTAATCATTATTATGGGAAAACACGAGCTTCCATATATAAATCTTTTGACATGAGCTGTCCATCAAAAATAATGATCCTTTTAAAACTCATGAATAAATAATAATGCAAATCTATTTTACACAAAATACATACCGCTTTCCATCCCAGCCACTGGAATGAAATACAGTTATTTAAAATAATGACTCCACAATGTTTCGATAATGAGCTATTACACATGTAATACATATGACTTTTTTTTCTGGCCTCTGGATTATTGCTTTTTCAAATTAAAAAATTACATCCTTTCAGATTCTTCTATCCTAAATGCCTTGCCTGTGACATTTTTTCCAGTAGGTGAAGAAGGAGAAGGTTTAATTTGCCATGGACTCATATCATGATGAGCACCATAATGTCTAGCTTCATTAATGTTCACCTTGTGCTTCGGGGGACCGACGGGGATGCGCGCTCCAAGTGTCAATGACCTCGTTGGTCCCCCAAAACAACTGTGGCACGTGCAAAGCCCCAAGGCTACCAGAGGACTGAGAAAAAATTGCTGAGGAATGTTACTTTTGGGCCATTTCAAACATATTGTTTGCCGAGTCAGCGCTTTTGCTTGGCTCCAAAGCTTGCACAAGGTGGGAGTCTGGCATCCGTGGGCGCCTTGGCTTGCGAAATAGTTAACAGAACCCCTCCAAAAGAGTTAAATTTGATTAGTGTACAAAGGTTATCTATGGATTGTGGGTTACTCTTGGAGGAGTATATCTCAATGTAAATGTTCACCGAGGAACCTGGCTAGCAATAAATACATTTTAAAGTTGCTCTTTCAGCTCGTGCTTAATTATACAATAAATATACCTCTGGTGGGGAGTTGTGGATGGGAGTGGGAGGTTCCTTTTTCCAAAGTGCATTATCCTGGCATCCTTCAGCTGCTGGGGTCCTGGGACTGCTCCTGGGGCTGTTTGCCACAATCCTGCCCAGGGGAAACAAGATGAATTATTTTTCCTCTAAAATCATGGTTGGTGAGATGTTAACAAGGGGCTTTCTCTGGTCCTTCACACTCTCCCATCCTCTTTGTTGGAGTGGCTCATTGCTTTGGTGAGTGTAAAGGAAGGGAGCACAGGATGGATACAAATAGCAGTGGTTTGCCCTTGCTTATTGACCAAAAATAACCATCGAGCCAGAATTAGGATAAAAACTGAGACACAAATGAGAGAACAATGGGATTTGATAGATGCGTATCAGATGTCATGAGTCAAACACCGTATTATCCCAAAGTGAGCATTTGAAAATGGTGCAGCAGCTGATCCCGCACCTCTTGCCAACCAGGAAAAAGCCTGATGACAAGGGAGAGATGTGGAGGGGAGGGCAGGTTTGCCAGGAGTATGAACAACCTCTCCTCGCAGCCTCAGCCCTCAAGGACGCAGCTGATGCTACTGCTCGGTGAGGTGCCTGTGTCTCTTTTTTACATTGGCGATGCCCATCTCAGCCCACCCCTCAAACTGGACATGAACTGGGAGCAGGTTCCCAATCTGGCAGGCAAATTTCCCCAGCAGCAAGTTCCTGTAAGTTAATAAATATGAGATACACACTCATGGGTGGGAGATACGCACACAGGGATGGGGAGGGGGAACGATTTTCATAAAGGTGGGCCCAATAGCTGTTTTTCTCATATTTTCAGCTGGGGGTAGGAAATGAAAATGGGCCTCTTTGCTGTTCCTGCAGCTCTAATATTAAAGGTAATATCCTCAGATTCTCTTCCACTGGAGTAATTTGGAATAATCTGAAATATATTTTCGGAGATGACTGTTAACATCTGCGATTCTTCTCCTGGCTTTCAAGTGAGCAGTAAGTGTACCTAATGTCAGGCAAAGAAATCACATCTGAAGCAGCAGCAGTAAGGCCATTTGGAAAATAGCTCAGGAGAACAATTTGTGTAGATGATTTCTTTGTATTTTTTTTCCCTCAATTTTTCAATAGGAGCCTATTCGAAAATGTTATTACTTGGAATTCAAACACAGGCTTCAACCATAAGAAATTCTCCCAGTGGAAACGTAGGAAGGCTGTAATCAAGAAATTCACTGTAGATTGGGAAGAGGGCTGCTGGTAGAGTTATAAACATTTGTTTTTCTAGTGTTTTTTTTTCTGTTTGATATTTGCAGAGATGTTCATGGCTGGGTGACAGCAGGGCAGCAGTTCCCAGGAGTGCTGCGTCCCACTGTGTGTGTACCCACCGTCCCCAGCAGCACAGTGCATCACGATGTTGAAGACCCAGTTGCACATTTCCACCTCCAAACACCCAGGAGAGCACTTCATTTTAAATACGTAAGAAGATGGAAGATGATGCAGAATTATTTGAAGGTTCAGAACTGGCAAAATTTGCAATTAAAAAAGGAAAAAATGAAAGGAGAAAAAGCCAACAGAGACATTCTGTGACCAGACTATGGCTTATTTTTCACATCTCTGCTCATTAAGGAATGACTCCATATGTAAGTATGTGTTTAAGCTTTGCTTTTAGCTCTCTCTTCACAAAATAACAACCCTTTCAAGTGGGGAGAGGCAATCCTCTGGACAGAAAATCAAAGGCAGGTCCCTGCTGAGCACCGTGTCTGCAGGCACTGGCTGTGTGAGCTCCTGGGACTGCTTAAACTCCACTCCTGCCCCTGGGTGCCATTCCCCAGGTGAATGCCTCTGGAGAGGGAAGGGGGCTGATGAGACCGCAGTCCCGCCGCAGGGTGGAGAGGGACTCCAGGGAGTGGGCTGGGAGTTGTGCTGGGAGAGGATCCCCCACCTCACTGCCCTGAGCATCACTGAGAAGCTCCTCCTTCTCCTTCTCCTTCTCCTTCTCCTTCTCCTTCTCCTTCTCCTTCTCCTTCTCCTTCTCCTTCTCCTTCTCCTTCTCCTTCTCCTTCTCCTTCTCCTTCTCCTTTCCTTTTTTCCCTCTTCTTTTTCTTTTTATCTTTCTTTTTCTTTTTCCACTGGCACATTTTAAGTGGAGGAGCCCATTTCCACCAGCTGGGTATTTCCCAGGACAGCCTGGTGCTGCAGAGCAGCGGCAGTGCAGCCCCTGTATACGGTCCCCGACCTCCCACGATGTTTTTAGAAGCGCTTCATAGGCAAGAACAGAAAAAGGCTTTTCCTCACTGTCACTGGCTAAACACAAAACCTTTTGAAAGCTGTAAAATAAAATTCCACAATTTTGCACTTTTTGTGTCATGACATTTGATAACCGAGTTCAGACCATTTTTATTACTTTCTTGGTGCAATTTCTTAATGCTGCAGTTGTACCGATCATTATTTTTGCACAAATTAAGTGGCTCCTCCACAGCACAGTCTCATGAAAAAATGGGTAAATGCCACTAAAACTCCTGTTGTCTTCACAATGTGCACATTTTGCTGAGCTGGTTTTGTTTTATTCCTGCCAGGCAAACCCGGGAGCAGGGTTTGGCAGAGCAGGCAGGGGATGCGCTCTGGGATGCATGCTGCCAGCTCCCCTTGTCCCTTGAACAAACACCCTCGCTCTCGTTCCTGCCATCAGCTCTCGCTGCTTGCAAACGAGAGGAGAACACGGCTTTCAAACCACTGAGAAGCAAATAGCAATTAAGCTGCTGGTGTTTCCCTTCCAGCTGCAACAGCGAGAGGTCCAAGGAGCGGAAGGATCAGATTCCTGGTGGAGTGCTCTGCCCTTACCCTTCCAATGTCACAGGGATTTTGGTGACCCAAAATCACCATCCCCAGAAGGATTTAAGAGCCGTGTGGACGAGGCACTCAGGGACATGGGTCAGTGGTGGCCTTGGTGGTGCTGGGTTAACGGTTGGACTCGATGGGCTTAAAGGTCTTTTCCAACCCAAAACATTCTATGATTCCATGATTCTGTGTGATGCTTGGAGAGAGAAGCTTTTGCCAAGTACCAGAAATAAAGCCTCGTTTTCCCACCCTGTTGCTCCTCTTTCTGGAAGGAGACACTCTTGAGCCTTCATTTTAGGATCCCCTTGTACATAGAGAAGGTCACGATTTTTGCAGTGAAAAAGGTGAGCATTTTCAAAATTTAACCTTCTTATTTTCAAAGAAATGTGGATCGAGGAAAGCAAACGTTCTCCGTGGATTTTACAAAATGGAAAGGGAAGCGAAGGAAGGAAAGAGATGGGAAAAAAATGGAAAATGGATCATTTTGGGTAAAGAAAGGCTTTGGGTTTGAAAATGCTCTCTAATTAACTCTAACAAAGATGAAATATTCAGCTAAATGATGTAAAGGAACTCCTTCAATGTCCATAAAAGTTTATTGTTGAGCTTCTCCTACCCACAGGATACATCAAAAATTTGGAAACAAAGACACATTTTGAAGTTGGTTACACCTGTGGGTTACAGGAAGAGCATCCTGGTACCACCATCCCCTTTGCATAGGATTTCCTTTAACAAGTGCAAACCCTGGGAGAAGGCAGCAGATAGTTTGTTATACACTGGCTGCACCCACATTCAGATGCCTAATTACGCCTCAAGGGATAATTGTGCCAGTGGGACTGGAGATCTCCCCTTGAGAGAGGCTCTTCCAGACCCCTTACGGTTTTCATCCTGAGCCCATGGACAAGGAGAGGCAGGTGTGAAGGCACGTGTGTGGGAGCCAGACCCAGATTTTATTTATATGGGTGTAAATCCAGGGCTGCTCCATCGCTTGTCACCTGTGAATTACTGTCAGCTTCACACGTGCATTTGTAATGTGCTCAAGCTACAGCTGATGGAAAATCGTCTGTTAAACTACTTTTTGAAGAAAAACATAGGACAGGCATCCCCATGCAGCCCTGGCCCCCTGGAGCTGGGGATGCTGCAGTGCATCACACAGTAAATCCGCATCCCAGCCGGTGCATGGCAGCCCCATCAATAAACCCCCTCCCTCGCTCCACTTCCCTGGCCAGAACCTCTTATTTCTGCCATTTCCCAAAGCTATCTTTCCACTTTTATCCCCAGAAATGGCTCGAAGGAGACACCAAGATTTACACAGCAGTGCAGTATTCAAGTCACCCAGTCTAAAAATGTCCGTAAGACAGATTTGCCATTTCCCCCTTTCCCTGGCCAGGCACTTTATTTTGCTCCTTTGCACTGTCAGGCGTCAGACAGGAATTAATTGCTCTTCCTCATGCTCCTGCTCTTTGCAAACACTCCTAGCACCTGCTCCTGGTGGGGTAAGTTAACATTCCCATCTTATGGGACCACTGTCTGGCAGCAGAGAGATGCTGAAGCATCCTGCCACTCCTTTGCAAACCTACCTGCGAGCCTGTGGGGTATTAAAGCTCCGATTCCTCAGTCACTAGTCAAATGCCACAGTCCTTCTCAGGAAAGAAAAGTTGTTCTGTAAATAGAAAAAGGGGATAAAAAATTATAATAGCCTCAGAGAGATGGAAATTCAGAACTGAGAGAGAGAGAGAGAGAGAAGAAAACACATTTCAGAACGCCAACATCAGAGTTGCCTCCTTATTATTTCAACCAAGGGTTTAACCAAGCCAGATTCCCTTTTGGGGGCCTCTTTTTGTTGCTGTTGCTCCCAGCAGAGGCCGTGGGCTTTGCCTGCTGCCCGCACTGCCACACTGAACACCCCAACTCCCCCAGCCTGTCCCCATGGCAGAGGGGCTCCAGCCTTCAGAGCATCTCCATGGCCTCCTCTGGCCTCATTCCCACAGCTCTGTGTCCTTCTGCTGTTGGGGCCCCAGAGCTGGATGCACAGCTGCAGGGGGGGTCTCCCCAGAGCAGAGCAGAGGGACAGAATCCCCACCCTCACCCTGCTGGCCATGCTGCTCTGGATCCACCCCGGGACCTGGTTGGCTTTCTGGGCTGCCAGCACACACAGCCGGCTCATGGCCAGCTTTTGGTCACCCTGTACCCCCAAGTCCTTCTCCTCAGGGCTGCTCTCAATAGTCTCAAGAATCTGACTCAGGGGGAAATGAGGACCATGTTTCCTTCATGCCTCTGTGAATGAGTCACCCGGGAGCCACCAGTCTGGTTGGAAAGAGCCAGCGTGCCTCCCTACTGCACCCGGCAGGACCCCATGGAAAGGCTCTTAAACTTTACTTTCCCAGCCCAGAAAGACTCAAAGCTCCACGCCCAGCACCCCTGCTCCTCCCTGAGAGCTTCCCTTCTCTTTCCAGGCAACCAAAACTGATGCCAAAGTAAATCCTTCAAGCTGCAGTTTCCGAGAGCATTCCTCTGCTTATTGCTTACACATGGGTACCGCTGGAGAGCTTCCCCCCGTCCGCAACGCTCGCCCTCGGGAAAGAGGCTCTTCCAGCAAATACCGAACCTTCTGCTTTTATAACCACACTATAAAGCCCTCCGTCAACATTAGGAATCATTTAATGAGTCTGGCAGGGATCACCCACTTCAGCTGCTTCGTAGCCAGCCAACCAAAATAAATCAGTTATTATGGCAAAGGGAATTTCTCTAAAAGCTCTATCTCAGGCAGTGACAATGGGTATATTTTTTTCCTGCAATAGTAAACTTTTAATCCCGCCCTCAAAAGAACAGAACATTACAAAGGGCTGGCCAAGCTCTTCTGATCCAAAGTGATGCATAAATGGGACCTGACATTAATCTCCTCCTCCCCGGAGCACTATAATGGGACACTTTACAAGCAGTGAAAAATTTAAACTAGGAAGGATTTTCTGGGTAGAAAAAGGAAAAATAAACCCCCAAACCTAGGCTAAAATAGCATTAATCCGGTTACAGGGGGAGTGTTTGCATCAAAGGACATTCACGAAACATGACTCCAGCTTTTGGGGTCTTCGCTTTCTAGACAAGGGCCCTCGATGCCCGTGGGATGGCGAGGAGCAGGGCAGCCACGGGGCTCTGCATGGGGAAAGGAGCCAGCCTCAAAGTGCTGCACTTCCTAGCACCATCACTCATTCCTTGAAGGACTAAATGGAGCTGCATGCTTGCCATGGATTAATTAATTTTTCCCCACCCAAGGAAATGAGCTTTATGCCGGGAAGTCCCTGCAGAGCATCCTCTGCCGCACAGGCAAGCAGAGCCAGGCACTGCGGCAGGAGCCCTGCCGGGGGCGACCCGGCAGCATTGCAGGGGTCCAGGCAAACCCAGAACTCTCTCCATGGGTGGGACATGGTGTCCTCTTTGGAGACTCCTCACAATATAGCCATCAGCAGGGAAAGCCTCTCAGTGTGCTCTCAAGTAGTCCCAGCTCTTGGCTTTGTGTCGCCCATCCCCTCCCCAGGCATCTTGGCATGAAGAATTTGGAGAAGCTTCCACAAGAACTGAGATTTTGTCAGATGTGAGCACCAATGAAAGATGAAAAACTTACCCAACCCTCAAACAGAGAAACAACGTAAGCATTGCTTGAATAAATAACCTTGATAAACGTGGTGAATGCTCACCTTGGAAACGTGCAAGATAAATCGTACTCATTTCTATGAAGCAGTCCTGGGAGTTTAACTTCAGCTTTTAGAATCATAGAATCATTTAGCTTGGAAAAAACCTTTAAGACCATCGAGTCTTGGACCATCTCAGGGTTGCAAATTACCTTGCAGAGCCTGCGGCTTCTTCTGCATTAATTTCATGGGCCAGTGCAAGTGACAGTTCACGTGCTGAGGTTTGCACCCAGGTTTGCTCCAGGATGCCCTGGGCTCCGTCCTCCCTTCCAGAGACACCCCGGGGTGGGAAACAGCTGGCACAGGCCCTCTCAGAAACAATAACATAGCTCAGGGAACGTCCCTCCTGAGGCTGGCTCCAACTCTTCCCCAAAGTGCTCCAGAGGGGCAGGGAAATTGGGGCAGGGACATGGTTTTAGGCATTTATCAGTTTGCCTAGGTCAGCTCAAGGGTTGTTTGGGGGGAGGGGTTATGCTTACGGACCTGTGTGTCTAGTACAAAGTCCATCACAAGGAATAACATGGATAAAAGCAGTGTGATGATTTAATGGTGGAGGGAAGCTGTGGGTGCCCCATCCCTGGCAGTGTCCAAGGCCAGGCTGGATGAGGCTTGGAGCAACCTGGTCTAGTGGAAGGTGTCCCTGCCCACGGCAGGGGGTGGCATGGGGTGGGCTTTAAGGTCCCTACCCACCCAAACCATGCTGTGATTCTATGAAAGGGCCCTAGAGGTAAAGCTCAGATCCTGCTCTGAGAACATCTATTATCAGCTTTTTTTCTGTTTATCGCAGGATCTGCCCCTAGGTGATGTCCAGCCACCTGCTGGGCAAGTTGTTCTGATGCTCAGGTCACAGAGATGGATGTAGGGATCTGTCTGTCCAGGAAAGCCAAGATCTATTAATATGTCTCTGCGCAGCAACACCAGGGTTACGCAGGTCCCTTACAAAAATTACAGCAGGCAGAAACATGCTGAAGATCTGCTGTTTGCCCATAGAAACACAGAGAGGACCCAAGGCTGCTCCAGGAGACCAGCTGGTCCAGGTCCTGCAGAGAAGAACAGGAGAGGTGGCACAGCACACTGGGAGCTAGAGCATGGAGCTGTGAAGTGGCTGAAAACACAACACGGGTTTTATGTTGGTAACAGATGGATCCATAGGCTTGAGGAGAGAGCAGGAAGGGTATTTTCCCAAATCCCAAGGACAAACTATCCTATATGAGCTGATGGGATCTTCACCGGCATTTCTCCACGCATGCCCAGGAGCACTTTGGTCGTGCCGCACCAAGACAAAGACATATTGGTGCTTACAGAATTGCTGTAGCACAACAAAATGTAAAACGACAGCCCTTCTAGTAGTCTGCTCCCCAGTTCCAGGCAGCTGGCCCCATGGTGATATTCATCGAAATCATCCAGATCCAAGAAATGAGCTGATATTTGTCGTGATGAACACACGAGAGAAATAAACAGGGAGGGAAAAGCCATAATCATTTCAGGCTCCATTAGGAATAACTAATAAAACTCAGTGTTTGCCAAGTGGAAAATAACTATCTTGATAAGGAAAAAAAATTAGTTTTCAACATCATAAAGTGAATTTGGCAGCAAAAAAACCCAACCATGCAGAGTTTAAAGAAATACCAGAAGAAGGACCTCTGTTAATAAATGACTTCATATGGGTTTATCTGGCTCTTTTTCATCCAGGCTGTTTGTTGTTATGTCTAAAACCACACATCAGTATATTATATCACACATAAGCACGGGCATTTCACAGAAGTGCAAAAAAGCACAAGTCGATGCTTGAAGAGCTTACGCCGTGAGTGGGCTTGGAAAGCAAGGGGAGCTCAGCAGCTTCACCCCTTGATTTACAAGCAGCTACTTCCCTGGCTAAGAATGGTCCCTAATTCCAAATACACTCAGGGTAGTGATGTTCAAGGGGGTCTTTTATTATAATTAGACTCTCAGCTTGGAGCAAAGGGCTCTGGCATTCTGGGAGAATTATTCCTAAAAAGGCAGGAACAAATCTGCCCAGCTTGTGGTAAAAAAACATATCCACACCGAGGGGCTGGTTGACTGAAGTCTGTAGATGTGTGGGCAGTTGCCATTTAATTCTACATCTCAGCTATTTTTCAATTACCTTTGGATAACCCCTAATTGAGATCTGAAATTAAAATCAAACACTATGGAGGAGCTTTAGTTGTGAAGACCCAGTCATGCTGTTTACCTCTTTCTTTCACCCAAAAACATTTTTAGGTCCTTATACTGCCTTTTTCCCCCTTATTTGCTTTCCCAGAGCCAATTATTTATTAGTAAAAAGTATTTTCTGTACCTTAATCCCACTTATAGGGCCACACTTTTCATTGGTTTGAGGAATAAATACAAATTGATCTGGCTTCCAGTCTGGAAAAGACACCTTTAACATATTGATATGTTGCATGGCAGATTTGTTTCTGGAAATCGCTCTTCTTTTGGTTCTCACCATTTTTGTATAATTAGATTTTTTTTGCATTTCCACTGGGAAATCCATAAGAATTACAAATCATTCCTGGCTGGACAACATTGTGGTGCTAATGGAAACCATTTGACACAGTCTCTTCTTTCATTCTATTTTATTTTCTACTTTTAATTTTCTATTTATTTTTCTTTTTCAGTTCATTAAATATACATCTGGTCATATACTGAACCCCTGAGGACTGGCCCTGCCTTCTGCAACCACAGAAATCCCCTGCTTGGGGAAACACGTCATTCTACATTCTGTAGGAAACACTGTGGTTGGAGGTCACCACCCATTTGAGTGCCACCTTCTGCTCGTAGCTCCAGGAGATTTAAGGCATGGAGTGGAAAAAAGGAGTTCTTCAAGCCTAGAATACACATAGTCCTTGGAAAAATAGGGAAGAACTCAATTGTTTTTCACCCCAAGTAGTGGATGTGATATTTCCAGGCCAACAAACGTTTGTGGTATTGCGTTGGCTGCAGACTTGCTTTTGCCCTTGCCTGTGAGGTTGGTGGCAATGCACGGTCCCAGTCTGGGGGTTTTGGATTTCCTCCAGCAGCAGCCTGGTCCAGCTCCTGCAGGCTGGTATGCATGGGAAACCATGGCCAGCTGTCCAGCTGGAGCTCTTGGTATTGGGAGCATCTTCATTTTCCATAACATCATACCAGCTCATATTATTTTTTATTGTCATCACAACCAACCTTCTAGTCATATTTAAACATTTTGGAAGAAGAATCACATCTTTTTTTTTTTGTTGTTTCTAGCCTGAAATCCACCAAAAGACATTTAGACTAAGAAGAACTTCTTTAAAATGAGGGTGGTGAGGCACTGGAAGAGGTTGCACAGAGAGGTGGTGGATGCCCCATCCCTGGAAGTGTCCAAGGCCAGGCTGGACTGGGCTCTGAGCAACCTGATGTAGTTGAAGATATCCCTGCCCATGGCAGAGGGGGTTAGTCTACATGACCTTTAAAGGCCCCTTCCAACCCAAACTATTCTGTCATCCTATGACTCTGTGAACTTGGAATGTGATCACACATCTTTTTGGGGTGTGGGATCACGAGGACCACAGGTTGTCTGTGCCGAGAGAGCATGGAGCGTAGCACATGAGCAGCTACACAGTGCTTTCACAGTGTGATACCCCAGCAGCGTTTGGGTGAAGGAAAGGTCTGCTCCCAAACATGGTACTCATCATACTTGTCCTGCCGGTCCTAAAGAATTTGGGCTGAGAAGCAGAATCAAGGAGTTGTCCCGAGCTGATGCCTTTGCCAAACAAGCTGCATGTATATGTGAGAGACCCAGGCAGGAGAGCCCCATAAATAACGTTTCTCATTAATTTCCATGGTCTTATGGTTCCCTTGACGCTGTTTCCAGTTCATGGTACTGCTCAGTTCACCATGATCTCCCAGCCAGCCAGCATGGAGATATTCTGGGAAGGGTTTCCTGAAGGATGCCTGTGGATGTGGCAGTGGCTGTGACCACAGCAGTCATTGGGCTCCCATGGGCACCGGCCACGGCTTGACAAAGGGCACCAGGATCTGCCATTTGGAAGAAGGTGTGTTGGAAGGAGAACTGATGACAGGTCACTGAAACAACCTCAAAAGCAATCTGGAGAGCATTAAAAAAGCTTTGCATCACAGGATGCCGTTCCACATTGATCCCTCTGGCTAGAGTGAGGCAAGAGCTGTCATTTCCTCATTATCAAAACCATCTCTGCTCGGGTGTTGCAAAACAAAAGAAAGAAACTCCACAACACGGCCCCTTTGCTAAGGATGAGAGCGCTGCTGGAGATGCTGCTCCTCCTCGCTCGCCTCTGTACAGACCGTACGCTCCCATCTGCCTTCAAACTGTTCTGCTCGATGTCTAACTCAACGTAAACCATAGGTTTTGCTTGAAAGCCACGCATGAAATCCTGAGTCTATTGAAATCAGTAGGGGTTTCACCACTAAAGCTGGGCAACACCCAACCCAGATTTGTGTCACAGGGGGTTTCATGGAGGTACAGGTCTGTAGGGATGAAGTGGTTGTTGATTTTCTTGCTGCAGTTCCTATTTACTCAGTATCTAAACTACCTACTGCTCTGAGAACCACAGCTGCATATTACAAATGCCATTCAGTGGATTTCCATTTGGACATGGTTCCTGGGCAGTTTATCCAGTATTGGATGAATTGCACCATGCTCTGCAGACCAGGACTGGCTCCACGCTGAGCAAGCGATACCCAAACTCATTAGCCCAGGCATGGCATGGCACGGGCAGAGCTGTGCCGCATCACGTGCCAGCTTGGACACAGATTAAATTCAGCCACTTTTGGGTGGCAGAGAGCCCATGCTAATAAACTGTCTTGGATGAGTGCAAGTTGCTGCAGCACCATCCTCACCATCCTCCCTGGAGTAGCGGAGAGCCACAACTCCAGACCTGATGGGCAGTCAGGACTGTCTGCACGTGTGTGCATTTGTCCTAACACAACAAGGTTTGGGGGATTGGTGTGACAAGGAGAAAATGAAGCCCAGTGCCCCCACCCTGCACAACATTCAGCATGGCTTGTCCAGTGAAGCCACCCACGGTGTCCCCAGGTGGAAAGCGTTTGGTTTTGTCAGGTGACTCTAAAATTCATAAGAAATAATTCAGATGTTAAGAGAAATATAGCTTTCCACATCTCACGGGAAAGTAAAAATTTGTAATAACAGCTACCCTGCTAAAAATATTCTGTAGCACCAAACAGTGCCTTGTCTGTGTTTATGTCACAGCTACAGAAATGAGACCTGAAGGCAAATGCTCATGCTGGTGTAAAAGGAAGACATGTGCACAGCAGTTGCGACGTTAATTATTTAATTATGAATTCCCTCTAAGAAGAACCTCTTGACCAAATGTGCGTTTTTCTGCACGAAAATCTCCGGACACAGGTTGCAGCTCTGAGAGGAGAAGTGGGATCCCTCGCTGCTCCGATCTGCCTCCCGGAGACACCACATCCTCGTGCTGTGGGTAGCACTGGCTGCCAGCATCCGGCTGCCGCTCGGCAAACCACCGGTACCCAGTGGCGCGGCAGGGAAGCGTCGTTGGTCTTCCTCCCTCTGCCAGCCCCAATGCCGATTGGCCCAGGGGCTGAATTCTGGCTGTTTTCTTGGGGAGCTAAATGGCCCATCTCTTTACCCGGGGAACCAGAAGCTCATTATGAAAAGTTGTTTTGATATTCCTGCTGGAAATCCTCGCCCAACAACACATTTGATAATCATACATGGTCTCATAGCTAGATACACTCCTGCCCATCTGCCGGCATGGCAATCTGCCCGCTCGCCAGATGGTACGCTTGATGCACAGGGGCAGAGGTGCCAAAAAAAAAGATGGATTTAGATGACACTGTTAGTGCCACCTCTTCTGCCTTCCCTCCACTGTGACAGCTCAGACAAATTAGTGCCACGGCAACAAAGAATTCCTCTTAATAAAATGCAGGAATTAGAGATGGAAAAGACCTATTAGGTCATCTACTCCATCTCCTTGCCAGTACCTGACCATCACATTCCTCTTCCCAAATGTGAATTATCGACGGGGAAGAAAAAAAGACAGACTGCTTCCAGATATCGGCAGTTGCCAACAAGACGAGCAAGATTTCAGCTTGTGCCTGAAAGAATCGTGGGGACCATATGGGGTGTCAAAATACATTACACAAAAGTTCAGCCTGAAGGCAATCTACAGGAGAGGAGGCCCGTGACAGACATAAAAAATGTTCACGTTTATGGGAGGATCTAACGGCAACGGTGGAGCGTAACGCACAAGATGTCATCCCAGGGACTCGGGCAATGGCGGATAGCTCCGGGTGCCTTGGGAGGCTTGGAAAAGAGTAGGTTCATTAGCAAACTAAATAGCTGGGGAAATAAAAAGGGACATAAATGGCTCTGAAAGGGCAAGAACCCAATTTAAAACCACAAACCTCCTAAACCTTTGCAAAACTACAAACGCAATCCAACTCTGATTTCAAGTCTCTTGTCCAGTATGGGGGAACCATCAAGTATAGTCACATTTCAAGGTGAATGTTGAAGGTGCTGCCAAACATTCAGCTAAAACAATGGAAGAAATGGCAGAATAAAAAGTTCTCCCAAAATGTTGCCCTGAACTTGAGACAAAAGTAGTTAACATCTCACTGTACGGCAAAAACAAGGGTGGCTCCTCTACCAAGTTCTCCATCTTGGCTTTTCCATGAGCTGGCTGATTTTACAATCTCATTCTCATTTTTCTCTTTCTCCTTGACTCTACTGTCAATCCCCGAGGTCATGTAAATAACACAAAGAAAAGACAGCCGTTCGGTCGGTGTTTTTCCGTGATTTTCAGGTCCTACCTTTCCTTCACAGTTTGCAGAAACTGTAATTGCTCAATTAACCTAATGAGGTGCATCTTTGAGATTTCTGAGTGCTCAGCAGTTCAGCTCTTGAAACCCCTTGAATACCTCCATCATTTACGTTCATATTGTGCCTGTGGTAGGAGTGATAGCACCAACTGATGCTGGGTAAGTAAATAAATGGAAAGGAAGGAGAGGGACCATCCCTGGAGAGCCAGGACACCTCCTGGATGGTTTGAAAGGGGAAAGGAGAGAAGGTTCCCTCATGGTGCTCTGCGCAAGGACCAGGGAAGGGTGTTGACACCCAGGTCAGCAATCAAGGGTGGAGGTTTTAGGAGCCGAAAATAAACAAGAAGGCAGAGCTATCTTTTTTTGCTCAGAAGTTGGAGATTTTGACATAGCCACCCGCTGACCTCATTTCTTCCTCCACAGCATTAGCTAGCCCAAAGCAAGAGTGAGGACTTTGCCCCCCATAAAAGAGGCATCTCATGGTGCTAAATGCCTGCAAACAGCTGTGATGTATCACATTCTCCATGTGCGGGTGGAGAGTTAAAACCAATCCTTATTGAATCTTATTATTTTCCATCTGACTCTGTAGTAACAGTACCCAGCAATAACGAAAAGGTGAGGGTCTCCTCTTGGTTGACTCTCTTGGCAGGATTTATTCCAGGCGTAGGGTTAAAACAGCATTGATTTTAAAGAACATCTTTGGGAAAAGCTGCAGAAAGACTTTGAAAAGGACCACTCGGTCTTTCATAGAGTAATTGGCCAAAAATACTACAGAAAAATATCCATGAAGGAGAACACAGGTTAGGAAGAAATGTTCTTTAGCTGGTGTGTTATTGCGTTGTTACTTTTTTCTCTTCGCTTAAGGGAAGAGGAGAAAATCCTTGGTTTGCTCAGCTTACAAATAAATCCTCATTAAAATGAGCAGCTGAGAAGGCAAAGATCCGAGGGACCCCCCGCAGCGTCCCGCTTCGCTCTGTGCATCCCTGCAGTGCCCATTCCCCTCCCGTTGGATGGGGGCCCCAGGGTAGGCACCACTTAGTGTGGATAAAGGTGGCAGCATCTGGCCTGTGAGGAATTTGCAAAGCCAAGAGGGTCCCTGCAATGACCCCATGGTGAGACAGACTATGCTAGGAAGAGATTAGGACACTCTACTGCCTACAAGTACAATACAAGTCCATTAAGGACGGAGAGAAATTGCCCTGCAACTGTATTCTCTGGCCCGTATCTAGTACAACCATCACCCCCGTGACCAGTGGGAATATACACAATTATTGTTCCATAACTGCTGAAATGAACAGCAGATTGAATGAAGCGAGTTTCCTCCTTTTTCTTTGTTTTTTGGTTTTGTTGGGGTTTTTTTTTCCCCCGTGAGGAAAGCTACCTCTCAGGCAGTGATGCGTGGGTGCTGAGTGCTCCACGGCTGGCTGCCGCGGAGACGTGCTGAATGGGATGCTCTTCTCGTGGTCCTTTCTTATTTTTTACGCTATGTCACTCCTGGAAGCGCATTGATAGGAGATGTCAGTCGGTGATCATTTACAAAAGCTGGTAAGAAGGCTGCTCATTTTCTGTCTCAGGAAAGGAGATGTGGAAGAGGAGAACTGCGTTTTTTTGGTTTTTTTTTTTGCTTTCATGAGCAATAAACAGGAATATCAAAACCGAGGCCACTTTAAAGAATGGCAAGTTTCTGAAACACTACCTAAGAAAGACAATTAAAAACACAGTGAAGCATTGCAGCCACAGGGTTTGGAAGTCCTTTCAGTTTAGCAGCATGCCCTCTGGGAATCAGGGTTTACAGGAACAACTAGAACCTCACAAAGATAAATAAGGATGAGAACAAGGGAAAATGCATCCTATATTCCACTGTGCAAAACGAGGGTTACGCAGAAAAAGAAAGAGCCCACCTCTCATCTATGGGTAAGCAAAAGCAGAAGCTTTTTATTCAAAGAATTGAGATGCTTACTTTGGCTCTCCAAAATGCAACATTAGCAACGAGTAGCAGTTGTTGGGTTGACCACAGACACCTGGCCAAAGAGCAGCTCCCCCCCTACATTGTTTCAAAGACTATTTCTATGTGTATTTTCTTTTCTGTTAAAATGTTGCTCCCTATTTCTAGTCCAAATCTGCCTTTCCAATTGCAGGTTCTCTTGCCATTTTCTACTGGATTAGAGATCTTCCAGTAATCTCTTCAACATGTGCCATCCTAAGCCCCTCACAGCTCATCTCCAAGCGCGTGCTTTGCTAAGCCAGACAGATCAGTTTTATCACACAGATACTGTAAGGTACATTATTGAAGGTCTACGTTATTTTTATATATATAATATATATAACATAATTCTTCCTGAGGCCTTTCCACTCTTCAGAACGAGGCTCTTCCACAGTAAATAAACTCAAAGTCCTTTCACAGTGGCAAGCAACTCCCGACACCCTCCGTGCGGGTGGATGCAGTGGGCATTCCCTGAACCAAGGCTGAAGTTAGTGACATGATTAACGTGACTGTTGTCCCTTGGTCTTCACCTGTCCTTCAGCAACCATGTGGGTTGGAAGATGTTCCTCAGCATCTCCTGGGACCCACCTTCAGGTTTGCCAACCGCTTGATGAGAAATTCAGGTCAGTTTCAACCAGAACCCAGAAATACCAAAGGTATGTGATGGGGCACCCCAAACTCCCCAGGGAATGGAGCATTTCCAGACGACAGACAAAACCTTGGGTGGGCTTCATCTTCTCGAGGTGCCTCTCTTGTCCCCAGAGGGCACCCAGGACACCTGGAGGTGGCATTTCAGCTGGACGCCTGCGCTAGGCAGCATCTGTCCCCATGCAAGTGACTCCCGGTTTCCTCACTCTCAAACACAAACAAGGCAGGACAAAGCAAGGCATTAGCTTCAAACCTTCCATTTCTTTCCATGTTCTTCTGCAAAAGCTATTTTTGAAAACCAGGCTTCGTTTTATTTCTGTGCTTTTCTTTTGCTGCTGAACACAGGGTACCGAAATCAAGGAGAAGAGCGTGAAATGAACTTGCAGCGCTTAAAAGAGCTTGATTGATAGGAAGTAAAGCATTTCCCCTTGAATTCACAAAGTGGAGCTAGCATTTTTAAATCAACACTCCCCTTTATGAAAACAAGTAATTATTCTTTCATTGAAGCCAGAGCCAAAGCCTGGCAAATTACTAAAGTTAGAAAAATGCAAATGTTACTTTAGTCTAGAAGACCGCAGTTATGTTTCATCAACTCAGACTCTTTCTGTACATGCATAATGCATTTTCCCTGTTTATTTAGGTGGCTAACTGAAGGGAAGGTGCACCTCAGCCTGTTGGTTCAACAGAAAAAGGATGGGTGACAAAGGAGGACATGTATCATGCCCCAGAGATGCTGCATTCCCTCCGTGCCAGGGACTTCCAGGGATAAATCTGCCTGCCTGAGCTTCCCAGGGCTTTGCCAGCCCTTCCAAGCCCTCCATATGCTGCAGGCTAGGGGAGATGCCAGGCAGGGGTGTCCTGTTAGGAGAGTGCCAGGTGATGCCACCCCCTCCACTGCCACCACTGCATTGGTAGCAGCTTGTTATTGCGTGGCTGAGCTGAGTCAGGCGGGGTGGTAAAATAAAGACAGATGGCAGCAAGTTTCTCGTTCAGGACTCATGAGTCACAGCCCATTCACTGGGATCCTTGATAGAAGACACGCTTCTTTCCAATTTTTCATTTAGCGTGGAAACACTTTGCTTATGAATACACCCCCGGAGCAGCCTCCTACAGTGTTTCTGCCGAGATCTCCTCCTCCGCAACGGGGAAAACAAGCGGGTTTGTTGGCAGCACAACAGCCATCTCCCCAGGGAAGCGAATGGACGCTAACAGCACTTATCTCACAGTCATGTGCCCAGGGTTAATTAATGGATGATCGTTAGGTGTCTTCAGCCCCCTGAGCTGAGCAGGGTGTGCACATGGGCAATGGGAGTGGAGTAGCATCACTGGGCATCCTGACCAAGCCCTAACCTCGAGGACTTTCCGAACCCACTGGATCCTCCCACGGTCAGCCAGCCTATCGCTCCATCAAGGCAGCGATTTTCCACATCACTATATAGTTCCACCTTTGGATGGATGGATGGATAGATGACAGCTTGGAGAGCTACGTGGGAACACCATGCTGCAACCCTGTCCCACTGCAGTCGCTTGAAAGTAGTCTTTGAAGTATTCATTTGATTTGGAAGTTGCCCGTCATGCTTGATTTATCCATCTTGTCCCATAGATAGTTAATTAATCCCCTTCTTTGAAAACAATAACAAGTTTATTGCAGTCTGAGCTGTTTCCTGCTTTATCCCGGTTTGGCGCGAGGGCTGGTGGGGAGAGCTGTGCCCAGCTCCCACGCTGAGCTCGGGGCTGTCCCTGTCTTCCTTGGGTTCATGTTCCCAAACTTTCTTCTGTTGATGGGAAACACTGCAGTGAACTTAAGCATTTGTGGCTGCGTCTCTCCTGAGAGCTGCCAGCTTGCTGGTGGAGGACCAGAGATCCAGCACCAGCTCTTCCCTGCCTGGATCAGTTATTGCTCCTTTCTAGCGCGGAAAAATGAGCTTCTCTGCAGAGAGACGCAATCACCCCTGTGCAAAAGCTATTACAGACTTTATCGCTAATTTAGTGCAACTCCCATCAGTTTAGCTCATAACATCTGCAACCCAAAGTGATACTGGCTGGGAGCACTGAAATGTGGTTTCCCTGACCTCGCTGGGAATAAGGAAGCAAAACCAAAGGAGTAAATGCATTTGCCCTCTGACAGCCTAGAAACATGTAAAAGCATTTGCGTTATCCTTATGGATGCTCATTCTCTTTTTTTTCCCCTACGGTGGAGTGGAGCTGACCCTTTCCTCCCCTTCTCCCACCAGCCATGGCTGCTGCTGCAATTACCACAGTGAGGGCCCAATTAAAGTGTTTATTGTCAGCCTTTCCAAGTGTCCGTACTTCTGGCAGAGCAATGCTACTGCTCATGTGCCTCAAGGGACCTGTGTGAGATTGAATTAATTTTTCTGGAGTGCTCGGGGATGCTCAGTTAGGAGATGTTATATTACAAATGTGCAAAATGCTTTCATCATTATTAGAACACCTGATCCAGTGCAAGGACCATTGCACCAGCTTCTCAGAGTTTAAAATGTAGCTCTGTGTTGAAACACAATGTGCTAGAAACAGCTATCCCAAAATTGAACCTCATCTGGACTATCCAATCACCCAAGCCTGGTCCTGACTGACTTGTTTGGCCGTATGAGAGAGAAACATGGTAAGAAACAGGATGCAGTCACCTGAAATTGCCCATAAATATGGAATATTATATTGTATATTAGGGAATTGCTATGCCAGGGATGTAAAAACCCCATCTCCAAGTCTCTGTGCAGAATGAATCCACAACAACAGCAAAAGCCAAGCTGTTGGAAATATTAGCAAAATAAAAGGCTCCTTGCTGTTAAGCTTGATTTAAATAAACGCGAAATCCGCAAGAAGAGCAGTTGCAAGCTGCAGAAGCCCTCTTTAAACGGTTCCCAGTGCTGTTTGTTATTTTACCTGTTGTTTACATGATGTTTATAGTGTGGTTTAGATTCAACAACAGCTACTGCAATCTGTTTATAAGCCCAACCTTCAGAGCCAAGCTTACATTTGTAATCATGGTGATGTTGCACAAATAAAGAAGCTAAAGAATAAGCTTGCCTGCTCTCATGACAGATGAAACCTTTTCTGGGTTGGGAAAACAGTGGTGAACTGATGGGAAGCTTTCAGAGGAGTCCCTTTCAGAAAGCAAATTCCTCCATGAGTGTCTTTGCACAGCTAAACTGCTGGAAAACAGTACAGAAACCCTTTTTTTATGTGCTTGGTGAACACATGAAAGAGAGAAGTACAGGAAAAAAAGACCTCAGACAAGATTTTAATCGTATTTGCAATAAATTAAGAGCAGGTGAGGTTTGCACTGAACTTTGTCCCCACGACACTGTTTCAGAATGAAGCCATCACATGAGAATCCCCTTAGTGATTATGTATTTTGCTGGTTTTATAAGAAAAAGCGTACAAAATGGAGAAAAATGGAAACGCGGTGCTTACAAAATTAAATACATATGGGAAACATAAAAGAGCCAGCCTGAAGAGCAAACCGTGTACTCTAGGATTATCCTAATTGCACAGACACCAGCTGTACCGTCCAAAAACGAAGACCAGATTTGATCCGAGCTCTTTGGTCGGTTTGGATTTTATAGGTTTCTTCAACCATCACAAGCCACATAATTAACCGAGAAAATATAACCAATATTTTCAAGCATATTGTTTCATTGTCAGTTCATTTATGAGGTGAAATGGCAAAATTGCTCGAATTTCCAAAATCCACTACCAATATTTACCAAGAAAAGATGAAAGAAGTTCAGCCACTAAGCACAGAAACCAACATTTTTGTAAAATGACTTAATTGCAAACACTTTCCTTTTGGGAGCCACTGCAGGAGTCACCTTGAAGGAGAATTTTTTTCTGAATGTGTCAAGCGTTTAATTTCTAAAATAACATTTCTCCCCCTTGGCACTCAAAATGATGAGTCACGTCAAATCCTGGCCTACGCTGCCAAACGCTGTAAGGAAAAGAACTGCCTAAAAGCTTTTGCAAAAGGGAACGAAAAGAGCAAAGGAGGTGGCCAAAATTTGGAAGAGCATCCTTTGGAGCCCCAATTCCCCAAGCACAGGTAGGTGCAGACAGGGATTTTGGCAACGGAGGGAGACCCACACTGGTACCTGCTATTTCCAGACCTGCTCATGATTTTCCACTCAAAAAACGGCTTTTCTGGAAACATACTCATCAATTTATTTATTCTTAATGGGAAAATATCAACTGTGATTTAAAAAATATGGTTGTTTTGTTACATGGGAAGTTCTGAAACCAGAGTGTTTGCTTCAGTTTAAAGCACTGCCTCTCAGACTCCAGTTTGAACAGCTTCACGTTGAAATATCAGTCATAAAAATGACTTCCTGATAGGCTTCGAGAGTTTTTTAAACTATAAAAAATATTAAGTCAAAGGAAACTGGCTATTCCAAACCCATTTTGACATACGGCCTCAAAATACAGTGAAGCAGTGCAGTAAAAATTTACAGTGTTATTTTTAATGCATTTTTTAGATGTTTGAAACATATTGCATAAAGCTGGGCTTTTGCTAAGAAGAGAAAAATGAAGTGAGTGGGGAGTTGTTCCACTTCAGTTTTGGAGGTGCTTGCCTTGGCTTTTCTCAGGAAGGGTAGGCTTATAGCCAGGTACCACCGGCATGTCCCAGGTTGACTACATTTCCTAAGTGACCTCAGCGAATGCATTTAGAGTCTGGTTTACTAAAAAAATTACCCACACAAAAAACAACCACTTTTTTGAGTACTTTTTTTCCCACTGCCTATTCTTTGGGGGTAATAGTAGGCTCTCTGTGTCTCTCTGCCTCTCTTAATTACCCGTAACCTTCGGAAATCTCTTCAACGTCCTGTTCTCCTGGTTAAGATGGTGGTAAAAACCTATTTCCAGCAACTTGTGCCTGGAGAGGAGGGGATGTGTCTATAAGGGTCAGGTTCATGCCCATGAATCCCCTCCAAGCCCAGCACAGGAGGGCATCAGCAACAGGACTGCCCTAGTCTCTGGCTTCTGCTTTAGGCTAGCTTTTATATACATATATCTGTATATATGGATAAAGTAGTTATGACCAGCAAGGACTTTACATTTGGCCTTTATTTCCTGGGAGTCTTTTATAAAAGGAATGATTTCTGCAAGGATTTTGCAGTAACAGCGGCTTTGCTCCAGATTTTGTACTTCATGAATTCCAGCTTGGAGGAGGAACGGGTGCTATAAAGACACAGTCATCCATGCAGAAACCTCAGCAGATAAGCCTAATCAGGAGACACTCATTAAATCGTGTTTAGTATCGTTGGTTCTATGGATAATTAATAAAGCAATCAGCTGGAAGAACCCATACGAGGTATGTGTGGTATAATATAAAAACCTCTTCCACATGACTGGCTGAATAAGGGTTTCAGTGCTGGAAATGTATGAGAAAGCCATAAATGCCTCTTATTTAAGCAGAAAGCAGACAGCCAGCCTCCAATAAAGAAGAAAAATCGACTGGCTCGTGAGGGCCCTCCATATGCTGCAATCTGGACCCAGGAGAAACCCCCCTGAAGAGGCACCCATGTGCTCACAGCACATCTCCACTGAGACCGTCACCCCATCTCGACCGGGCTACAGCGGAAACCTCCGTAAACGAGGCGGCACAGAGGCGGCAGCATCCGTCAACAGCCAATTCATTATGCTAAATCCAGAGAGGATAACGAAGCCCGCTGAAATATGGGACTAAAGGCCAAGGTTGGGTTTCCCTGGAAACCATAGCATTGTATCTGCTAACTTTCGTTATTCGCGAGTGTTGCCCGTGGTATTTCGGTGTCACTGGCCTGCCAAGGGAAACATCAGGGTCTACAATGGCGTTTCCCCCTCCCTCCCCTCCAGCCCTCCATTGTGACTACTGTAGCTTCAGTAATTTCTTACTAACAGGATAATAAAGGGGTTTGTTTTCTCTTTCCCAAAGTTTCCCTTTTATCTTAATAAAGACACAGCTATAAATTCTCATAAATATCTTGGCCCACATAATATCTCCTTGGCTCTTGCCTATCGCCAGGAGAAAATAAGTGCCCTCAGCGGGGCTGCGATAGCGACGTTGGTATTTATCAAGACAAACTCCTACGAGTCTTGTTTTCATTTTTACTGTGGTCCAGCTGGGGTATAAATCAAATAGATATCAGGGCCGTTCATCCATCCTGATGGATCTTAGCGCTGCTGTCATCATGGGGAAGGACATCCGCGCAGGGAGATTTGTGTCTATCTGTCTACTTTTGCTCTGTTGACGAGAGGTTGTGTCACCCCTGATGGAAATGTTAGCACGCAGTGGGGATATCTGGAAAAAAAGGGTTTTGCTCACAGTAATAAATTACTTAGCTAGACCATTCATATTGTCTAGTCATAATTTTCAGTCTTTTATCTCTGTGTCTTTAAATGGCAAGGGAATTTCAGGGCTTTTTACACATTATTCTTTAAACAAGACAAACTATTTTTAGCGACTGAGCTTTACAAGAGGGAACAGAGTGAAAACGAGCCGGGCTTCCCAACACAGCCTCAGCAGCATTTTTAACGCTCAGCAACACTCATCCCCCATCTGAGGACCCACAGCTCACCGCAGAGGCACCAGCCAGCCAGGCGTACGGGAGATGCTTCAGCAACCTCTGCTCTATCAAACCCGCCATGCGCACCGGCTCATCTCCCGTAGCTGGAAAATAAAGGTGATTTTCACTATATTGTGTAGATAAAGAACTGCCTGGGGCCCAGGGATGTGCTCTAATAACAAGTGTCCTCAGCCCCACGTGCAGTGGGAGCCGTGGCCGCCTGCTAAAGAACGGAAAATGAAGATAAAACTATGTAAACATTAAGTGACAGATTAAAATATTGCCACATTTTACGAGAATGCACATGAATATCTTCCAGAAGTTTTCCCGAGCTGCTTTATTTTACATGTTTTGTCTGCTAGCTCTCCCCCTCGACCATAAAGGCAGACGTAAAACTGGCTGCAAACAGGCTGGCCGATGGATGAGTGACTTCTCTCCTAGCCCTCAGAAGTGCAGGACATGTTTAGCATTTGTTGTCAATGCCTGTTCCTTCTTAATGGGGAGGAAATACTTTGTACCTTCTTACCCCACATCACTTATCCACAGTAAGGACACTGCTCTGATATAAGATGCACCATCCCCTTAACAGCCAACAGCACACGGAAGTTTAGCAATGTGATATACAACACAACGGCAGGCAAGTTGTTTCTGTGTCTGTTTGGTTTGATTTTCAAGCTTTTACCTGTTTTCCCTCTTATTCAACATGAGAAAAATGGGGGTGTTTTCACACCCATAGGCCCCACTAGCATCCTTCCAGCCAGCCCCACTCCAAGGGGCACAGATAATCCCCTCTGCACAGCCTCACTCTGCAAAGATGGGCTTATTTTTTAAAACAAAGATGCTTCTTGTGGTTTCCCACATTGTTTACATTTCTGTTGTCCCACCATGTTCCCATTTTGCCCTCCAGCGGGTCCCACCAGCCTCAGCAGCCCATTGCTGGCTTTCAGTCTGGTCTTGCTCTGCAGGAATTGCTGGGAAGCTCAGCAGCACATGTCCCTGGAGACTTTCTGATCCTCACAGCTGCATTTGGATTGCAAGCAGTTGTCTGGAAGCCTGAATTTGACCTTTGAATTTTGGCCCATCTTTTCTCTTGGAAGAGCATCTCATTTTAAATCACCACTGCAGGGCAGCATCCTCCAGCAGTACCAGTACCTGCTGCCTCCCGCCTCAGCATCCGGGGCTCCCCACGGCACTCAGAAACACCATCATCCCCATCGCCGGCCAGGCAAGAACGTACAGGAGAAGGACGCCTCTTCCTTGAATCCCCTTGAATCCTTGCAGATATTCAGTATATCTCTGGATGCTGGATTTTACTGGGGATCACTGGAAAACTGCTGATGGAATGGGAAATACCCAGGCTGGCGTGGAGAAGGGCTCATGTTCCACGTTTTGCGTGTGGCCAAGGAGTTGTGCTCAGCTGGACACACGCCACGCAGAATCCCACAAGGATCAGGTGCCTCTGAAGCTGAGCAGGACCTTGATCCCTGCCCTTTGGGGGGACATAGCAAAATCCTTACGAAGTGCAGGGGTGCTGCTGGTGCAGGAGGGATGGGGACTCCTTCCGAGGCCAGCACGCATCTGTAGACACGGACAGAGGAGAGGGCCCTGCGAGATGACATCTGCCTTTAATTGCCTTGTTCCCTCTCTCATCTCTTCGTTTGTTTTTCCTTTCATGCCTCCGTTGTCTTGTCGCACCATCCACCTTCCTCCCTTGCTCCTCACACCTCCCTCGGCTTGCATCCCCTCTCCCTTTCATCACCATTTCAAATGTCCAAAGGGTTTGACTTTTATTTCACCGTGCCTCTTGCTTCCCTGAATGCCCTCCCCTGGGAATAACGCCGGGTTCTCCTCTTTCATTCCCTTCTGAGCCGAGTTAAAAGAAATGGGACGTTAAACCTGCACAAAGCCACTAGCACACATGCTTCTTTTTGATCTTGACATCCGCAAGTCGTAATAGAACCAGAATCAAAACAGTCCAGAAATTTGGCACAGCGAGGGCTTGGAAGGAGCAGTTGAAAGGAAGATTTCTAGGATTTTTTTTTTTTTTTAATGAAGGTTTTGGAGAAGTTTTGCTTTGAAACAACGTCTTGCATAGAAAGCCATTCCACCCTGCTAAATTCCAGTTTCTTGCAGTAAAAATGCTGCATACTGGGGAAAAAAGGGGGAAGAAAATGCTGAACCTTATTTACCATCGCTGCACCCATGTGAATACACACAAAACCAAACCATCCTTTCACTGGCTGTAGGGTCCACTTGACCGCACCGTTCCTGCGGTGCCTACTCCGGATGCCCCTCGGTTTAACCTTGCAAGACGGTGGGAAACAGCCACTTGCACATCTCTCCCAGTCCCTTTCCAAGCCCAGGGAATTTTGTTTCAGTTTTAATGTGTCTAACGAGAGGTTCTTGGCACGGGTGGCCCCCATGGCTTTCATTCCTGTGGTCTATGAACATACACACTCGCAGAGCTGTTTACACTCTCCATCCAGAGATATTTTTCTGATTAACCACCAGCAGTTATTGGGATTTATGTTTGCTCACATGCACAGCTGGGAAGAGCAAACAGCAAACACTGGAGGGAGGTGGACGGGCACCCTCTGTGTCTCGGCTGTAGGATGCATAATTCGAGGTGAAGTGGCTCCTTGCTGCCACTTGCACTGTCTTCACTAACAGCAGATCGACATGATGTAGGTCTTTTTACTTCTGCTTCACCACTGTTTTACTGGTCCCATAAATTCCTGGATGGGAATACCTTTGTATCCTGGATAATGCGCCTATCTGATTCACAACAGCAATTACTATGTATTTCCTCAGTGCAATCAAGTATTTATCAGCCGTGGGTACTTCTGCACAGAAAATTAGATATTAAAGGGCATTGCGTTACAAAAATCAGCACACATTAAATAACTTTGACTTCAAGCCCAAATATACGCTGTAACATCCACCTCCAAGGCGTGTGTATTTAAGTGTGCGCACACATCCCTTTAATTAGAACATTGGTGCTACCAGTAGGAGAAACGAGGCTATGTGGTAAAGTCCCCAGCAACCATTAAATTTTATTTTCATTTAAAGCACATCGCTTCATAATAAAAAAATCAGATAATGATCAAAAGTCCAGCTGTTCTTTCAATAAAACCTCGCTTGTTTTCATTTCAATGCCTGCTGCTCTGGTGCTGCCCTTAGGGAAAGGGCTGGGTGCACCCTCAGGTCCTCGCACCCCTTGTTTTTGGGGTGTTTATGGGAGTCTGTGCTTAACATTGTCAACCAGTTTCCTACTTACCTGCTTTGCCTAAATTGCCAAGCTTCTCTTTCAATCCTTGAGGTCCCTGAGCAGAAAAAACCCACTCCTGTGGTTATGATTGATTTATTCATTCAGGGGAGGTGCCATACCCTGCAAGAGCAAAAAAGAAAAGGCAGAGGCTGACTAGTTGTATCTCATTACTCGTAACAAATTCAACGCTTTTCCAGATGTAACAACTACCTCCAAATTATTGTGTGGTTGCAATGCGATTTCCAAAGGCTTTAATCTCGTACACATCTCCCTGCGCTGCCAGAGACTTTGCAGAGCTTTGGAGTTTGGGCAGAGGATTCAATCCAGAAAATAACAATAACAAACCTATTCCTGCCCGCTGACACCAACGTTCATTTTCCTCTGTGAGTGATGAATAAATACAGGACACATTTGCATTGATGTGTCCAGTTGTACACGTCTGGGCGCCTTGGGAGGGAAGCTGTTGTCTCTGCTGCTAGACGATACGCAGCCTCTTGTCCCATTTGCCATGTTTTCATTGATGAAAGACCAAAAGCATGCAAAAATCAACGGCCTCATGCATAATACAGAGAACAGCGATTAACTCTTCGCTGCGATCCTCTGTCTCCCACCGCCGCGACGCTGACTGACTACAAATGGCTCTCTGCCGGGGCTGAACTCTGCCAATTCTCATCATCGATCAGGCATCCTGTGCCCGTTCAGCTTTCAAAGCTGCTCGAGGTGTCTGTTGCTGTTTTCCCTCTCGCTTGGCAGACAGACACGCATGGAAGTAACTATGTGTCCGATCGCATTACACTCTCCAACCGCAGCGCTTGTTATTCTAGCTGGGTTTGCAAATTATCCGTGGCGCACGGGTCTGGGAGCTCAATCTTGTAAAATTTGATTTTACGAGCCCAAGGCTCATCCCAGTTTATCCTCCATCATTGCCAGAGTCTGTTCCAGGAGGTAGGGACTTCGTCAGAGTTGACACATTTTTCAAACCTCTTCAGAGCATCCCTGTGGATCCTCCTGACAGCCTCCTCATTCCCACACCATCCTCCGACCACGGACATCACTGGCAATGCAGGAAGTTAACAACTCACCGGGTTCACCACGGCACAGTGAGCGTAGGGGTGCCCTATGGAAGCTGCCTCAGAGCAGGAACGCCTGCGGGTTCTGCTAGAAAAACTCTCCCTAAATCATCCCTCCAGCAGTCAGTCGAGGAGCAATAGAAATAATTGTCTCTGTGCATCTATCTTCCATCACACACCAGACGTAAGAAGGGATGGCTGTTTCTAGGATCATGGAATTGTTCTGGTTGGAAAAGACCTTTAAGATCATTGGGTCCAATAGTCATTAGGTTTTTTGTTTGTATTGCTGATAGTTAGATGTACGAAAACGTTAACAATAATAAAAGCAGTAATGAACAGTAGCAGCATCCTTCATCGTGAGAGATTCTCAGACCCAGAGAAACCCTTCAGCACCATGGAGCCAATGGCCCCATCAGGGGGCGGGGTTTACAGCCCTCCTTGAGAAGTCTTTCATGGAAGAAATGGAGCTGGGTCTCAATCCTTCTCTCTGATGCCTCGTGAGGAAGTTTGGTAGCTAATGACGGAGCTACTTTAGATGTGGTGGTGGGACTACACCCCTGAGTTGCTGCTCTGGTGGGCTGAACATCTGATGTCCATAGGCATGTATCATCAGCCCGGTACTCATGTAGTCCTCTTCGAGCACAGCTACTCCACAGCTTGTCAAATATACAATCTTCACCATGCTCTGGAGGAAAAATCAAGAATTTCTAGTGCTTTATAAAAAAACCCTGTGTCTGTTTGTTTAGTGAAAGGATGCAGGGACGGCGAGCGGGAAGGCAACGGGGCCCCTCGCTCTAGATTAGACCCAGATGGCCTGCAGAGGTGGGGGAATAGCCTTTGCCTCCTTCATGATGAATGCACAAATCCCTTCCGCAGTTCTCTGAACCGTCGTGTTGTGAAATGTATGATGATTGATTAGGAGAGTATTAACCTTGTCATTTGTAATAGGTCATCCGGCGATTTTATCACGTTTTAATCCGTATTTTTTTCATAACGAGCTCCTTCCTAGGGAAAGCGTGTAGATGGACAAGCTGGGGATGGATGGGGGTCAATGTTCCGAGAGTTTGATGATAATTTTTTTAATGCTTGCCTTCTCTGAACCCGTCTTTTTTTTGGTAGCTCTGATGGTGAGGTGAGATGACCATTTTCCAGGATTTATGTGACCAAATTAGTGATATATATTTATTGATGAACGTGAATTCCCTATGCCCTTGGGGTGTTGCAGGTTTAAGGGAACAGACCATAGGCAATACGCTTTTAGGACCTTTCTCTACCCAAAGCCACGAATGTCTCCCTGAAGTCACGAGGATATTGCTGTGCCTATCTGAGGGTAAAATCTGGTGTAGATTTATTTTGTGGCTTGTGAGTACAGTAATAACTCCTGTTTTATTCACTGTCTCATTTTAAGGGGGTGATGAGCTGTGAATACCCAAGTTAGACAGTTAGCTAATTAAGTCAAAACCCATTTTTTCTTTAGTATAGATTGTGAGCCCAAGCTTGCAGGCACCTGGTGAGACTTTCGAAAGTGCTGAACACCAGATTTCTCCATCTTCAAGAAAACCTGCCCTTCTTCCCTACGTCTCCATCAGAGACATTTCAGGCCACCTCCACCTCCCACCTGTTTTTGTTGTCTGTGCCAGGTTTCAGTTCTGCCAGACCTGAGGCTGAGCGGCTTCCGTACGGCTATATACCCTGATGCGACGCTCGGGTGGAAGGAAAGTTGCTATTTATTTCAGTTATATATATATCCTTCTTTTGCCCTGATTGTGTTGTCTGGAGGTGATGACTGTGGTCTCAGGCCTGGTTTTGGTCCAGGAAGTGACGTTGTAGCTGGAACAAGACCTACAATGCGTTTCACCAGTCAATGGGGATAATGTAATGGGTTGGCAACTGTGGCTGCAGAGCCAGACGGCAGGAGGAGACGAGGCTTGTTCCGCTTGGCTGGAGTGAGCTATGAGTGCAGCAAGAAGAGAGTGAATTGGGGCAACCATCAAGTCCCAACTGCATTTCTGTGTCCCTTAACGATGACATTAAGCTTAGGTTAGTGGGTTTCTTACCTAGAATGGCCACCCCAGTAAAGCACTTTGAAAGGGGCCAAGCATGATTCTTGGGTTTTACTGGAAGTAGATTGAAAACATGAAGAAAACCATTTTTAAGAGAGCAAACCAAAACAAAAAAAGACTATGCCAGCCCTGGGAGAGGAGAGGGGCCCCACCCCGAGCTGCCTAAGAGGTGTTGCAAGTCTACAGGCATATCAGGCAATGGCTCAGTCTGGCGTTCATTTGGTCTTTCTTATTATTTGCTGTGTGTCATTTCATCTGCATTATGAAGTGAAATGAGCTGAAATTCCCCCTCGAAGGTTACGTCTGTAATTGTCAGTATCTGCACGCCCGTGCTGGCAGGGACGTTCCCATTATAGTCTATCATTCTGTGCAAGAGGGGAACTGGACACTATTGCCCCTGGATGGTGCTTTCTGGACATTGGGCAATTTTTCAATCCCGTTGGCATCAGACAGAAAAGCAGGGCATATCTGTTCCACGCTCACACCTTGGGAAATAGAGACATTTTGAGATTAAACAGATTTCTCAAGTCCAGTGAGGCAATTTGTTGGCATGATGATGCATCAAGATGCATTTACAGGCTACATGTCTCAGGAGCGGACTCTCTGGGATTTAGGGCATCCCCTCCCTGGAGCAGAGCCCTGTGCACCAACTTGCATGCTGTATGATGACTGCAACCTCTCTCCATTCTGTGGAGAAAAGAGGATTTCACCCTCGCAGAAGCTAAATTTAGCTTCGGGGAGAAAGACACCACCAGCCTCTTGTCCCAGATGGAATTATCTTGGGTAACCACATTTAACCCAGGCTTTCCCTTTGTTTCAGTTCAAACACCACTGAGAAAAGTATGTGTGTATACATGGGAGGTATTTACACAGTGCTTACTTTTAGATTTACCTTAATAAACAGGAACAACAAAAAAACCCCAAGGGGAAGAGTGCAAACGTATTTCTGAGATGTGCCTGAACCTGCTGCACCTCTTAATAAGATTTAGTGAGATCAATACATTGATACAATATTCTCTGGCCTTGCCTGGAACAAATATTCAGAGAGGAAAGTGGGGCAAGGACGGCTGCAGGTTTTTGATGCCCTCGGATCACGACTGCTGAATTAGCAGAAATTTCCATTCCCCGCCCCCCCCCCCCCCAAAAAAATTGATCTTAGGCTTTGATTGATTGATCAGGAATGTCACATCCTTGGCGGGATGCTATCCTGCCACTGCCACAGCAATTGGAAGATGAATTCAACCCAGAAAGCAACACTCTTCTTGGATTCTTAGCAATGTTCTTTGTTGAGCAAACACACTTGGAAAACGCTTTCCAAAATATTTACTTTGAAATATTTTTAACTATGCTGTAGTGTTTTACAAAAAAAAGCTAAATTTATCCCTCTGTGGTTGTTTTCCAGTACAGACAGACTCAGAGTTTGCTAGAACAAGCTGAGTCTGCTCAGCTCCTGGGTTGTGTTCCAAGGAGACTGAGCTCTTACCTGATCTGTATGCTCCTACTGGAGATGGAGACGTTGTTAGCTATTGCTACAAATGCTTTTTTCCAAAATGCATTTCATTAAAATGATTTTAGACGCAACAAATAAGGTAATTTGCATGAAATTTGAGTAAGAAAACATCATTTTTGGAGTCTGGTAGAAGACAGGACTGAAGGAGGGTATTGTTGGTGTTGCACGTTTGGCATTATCGCTGCTTCTTACAGGCTGGATTGTGAAAAACAGATTTTTAACCTGGAAAATAGAGGCTCTGCCTCAGATGAGCAACGCCCCTGCCTTTCCCAGGAGCCTGCTGCTGTGTTGCTTCCCAAGTCCCTTGCTCAGAGCTTCTGACCTAGTAGAAATAATTGCTCTCACAAGAGAATACAGCGGCTTACAAAGCATGCTGAAAAGTTTAGGACCTGAAATGCTGGGAAAAAATACATTGCTTATTCTAATGATACTAGCTTTAATGTGGAGATACGATAATTTGACCGATCATATCCATTTGGACAACGGATGCGTTTTGTCAAGTTGAAAGAAATAGTCCCATACCTGTCACTTCACTGTCAGCCACCTGTAACCTCAACACTTAAAAAACAGAGAGCAGTAAGAGCGAGGTGCAAAAATCATGAAGCCTCTGCTAATAGCACCAGTGCTCTGATTTGCTGGAAACGGAGTTTGTTTGAACACACAGTCTCTGTGCAATTGTTAGGCTGTTATTTGCACCTACCTGCCCATACCGTTACGCTGTGCGAGGCCACAACCCACACCCGATACAGCCTCCTGGCAGAAAATCAGTGAAATTTCATTTTTTTCTGGAGGTAGAGCCCACGCCTGTAAGCAATTAAGATAGAAAACCCAGTCCAGGTGCTCCTGCCCAAACCTAAGATTTGAATCCCAACTCGTCTGCAGTCTGCGGCTTCAGTCCCTTCATATTTGTTGTAACAAAAACTGTTCAAAAACCCAACAAATAGACTTGTTAAGAGAGATGTCTGGGGTCACTGCACGAGCTGTCACACTTAGTTAGCTCCAACATGTTACTGCAAAGCATATTTACCGTCCAGCATGGATCAGTACAGAGGCTGGGACAAAGTACTTTGCCAGGAGCCATAGATCCTTCCACTTTTTCTTGTACCTAAATGCAGCCAAAGTTCATCAGAACTCTAAAAACCACAGCTAACAAAGGAAAAAAGAGGTACAGAAAACATCCAAAGCAGAAATTCAGGTTTTAAAAAGGATATAACATGGACAAACAGGTATATTGCCCATCACCATTACAGGCTGTTGTCTGGCCAAAGGCTACATCAGCATCAGGTTAGCGTGGCAAGACCATGCAGTGGTTAATGCCCTGTCATGGTTTAACCCTGGCCGGGAACTGAGCACCACACAGCCGCTCACTCACTCCCTCCACGGTGGAATGAGTGGGAGAATCAGAAGAGTGAATGTGAGACAAAACAAGATAAAGACAGTGTAACAGGTAAAGCAAAAGCTGCTCACACAAGCAAAGCAAAACAAGGAATTCACTCCCCACTTCCCATCCCAGGCAGCTGTTCAGCCATCTCCAGGAAAGCAAAGCTCCATCACATGTAATGGGGACTTGGGAAGACAAACTCCATCACTCTGAACATTCCCTCCCGTTCCTCCTTCTCCCCCCAGTTTTATATGCTGAGCATGACGCCATATGGTCTGGAATATCCCTTTGGCCAGTTGGGGTCAGCTGTCCCAGCTGTGTCCCCTCCCAGCTCACCTCCTCGCTGGTGGCATGGAGTGAGGAGCAGAAAAGGCCTTGACTCAGCGTCAGCGCTGCTCAGCAGTGATGAAATCATCCCTGTGTCATCAACACTGTTTCCAGCACAAATACAAAACGCAGCCCCGCAGCAGCTACTGCGAAGAAAATTAACTCTATCCCAGCCAAAACCATCACAAGCCCACAGAGGTGTCAGGGCTTCAATCCCACCATCCCTTTTCCAGTTCAACCTTTCTCATCCCAAACCAGCCTTTTTCAGAGTGAGGCTCAGACAAATAACCTGACTGCTCCCCTGCGGCGACCCCCAGATCCCCGGGATGGCGGGACAGAAAGCAGCCTCCCAGCATCATCCTACCATCCAACCTCCAGGGAGCCAGTGGTGGAAAACAGAGCAGAAATCCACGATTTTTCTAGTGCTCTCACACTGATTACCTTTTACTCAACTTCATGATGCCATTGCATTTTTTTCCCCTTTATTTTCTCATCTTGATTAACCCACGTCCCACCTCTGCTCCCGTCTCCAGCTGCCATCTGTGAGCAATCTACATTCCCAGCCTTGTCATTAATTTGTGTCATTTCTTGAAAACAGCGCAATCGTATACTCGTGGTAAGTATTTCATTCGGATTCAGGAGACCTTAAAATGCCTCCATGTGTGCCGGCACACACGGCCGAGTGTCACCAGACCACAGCCGGGCTTCTTTTTGTGGCTTGTATGAATAAACCTCTCCTGCATGCTCCCCACGATCCGCAGGCCCTTTGCAAGCACTCAAGCTGTGCCCAGTTTTTCACTTTTTTGGGTGTGTTTCCCTGCACATGGTAATAGGTTTTCATGAAAAAATACGTCAGTGGCATTTTCTACAGAAAAACAACAAAAGAATTATTTTCTTTGGGAAGTTCTCTTTTTGGGAAGAAAACAATGCTTTCAAAACTTTCATTTTAAAAACTTGCATTGCTCATGTAAGTCGGAAAATATTTGGCTTTATTTCAAATGCAATGAAAACAGTTTTTGAAACACCCAGCTTTACAGTAAAACAGACATTCCAGCCTTCAGACAGCTCTGGATCCAGAAGGTCCTTAGAAACACTTGGGACAATCCACCCCCGTGACACTAAGCTGCTGTTTTGCCATTTCATTGGCAAAATAGGGACAGTTTTTGGACATCTCTTTGCCCCCAGACAATGAGGTTTGCTATGCCTATGCCAACAACAGATCTATGAAATGCAGCCCCCCTCTACGGCAGGATCTTGGACCCCAATGCCCCTGGGAAGTAACTGCAGGGGAAAATCAGGAGTATATAAGCTGAAGAACCAAATGTTAGGCTGAAATCTGTAGTGGGATTTCAGTCTCCGTGTACACAACAGGACCTGGGGCAACACCTGAGGAAGACAACCCCACTCAAAGAGTACTCAATATTCACCTTGCTGTGACAGGTACCAACAGCTTCTGTGCCTCCTGCTTAAGAAATTCACGTAAAATAGAGACAAAGGGGCACGCTGCTGCCTTTGACACGCATCCATATGTGCCACATGCCGCTCGCATTAACGTAATTAACTTAATTTGACAAACTGCATCGAGCAACAGGCGCGGTTGTCACAGAGCCTATTCGCTCTGTACGGTGACTACTCCCCAAACCATCGACATGACAGAAGAACTGTGTCTAATTAACACTTTCTTAATACCTCAACAAATAACAAACCTGCTGTTGGGAAAAATAGTTTCACACTTCCTTATCAAATTAGGGCAAAATCACTCCTAATGAGCTAAAATCAATTAGTGTGACACCAAAATGAATGTATTTATGCTGTCAGCAAGCGCTATTTGCATAACAGTTTGCAAGGGCAGGGAAGATGCTGTAGCTTCTCAGCACTGCTAATGAGGAGCTGCTGCAGGAAGGTGCTACCAGAAAAAAAAAATCGGGAAAATCGGTTTATCCATAACCCCTGTACAGCATCATCTGGCAGCCAGGGCCAGAAGGATCACAGGGGATCATGCAGGGTTTTGCTCTCCAGAAAAAAAAACCTCAAAAGCCCAGGTAAATGGGGTCCAGGGGTGCATCCTCTCTGCACGCCCCGTGACAGCAGGCACCAACAGTGCCAGGGATCGGGAGGAGCTTTCCGGTACCGCCACCACCTTCCCCAAGTGCCGCGGTGCTGATGGAAGACCTCGCTCTCCCCTTATGTATCAGGAGAGGTAAAAGCCTCTTCAATGCCTCTTCTGCCCATGCAGGGAAAAAATGAACAGCTGAAAATGGTACATAACAAGACAAAAATGCCTTTGTGCAAACCACCCTTGGTTTTCTGTTGTTAAAACCTTTAATCGAATTAGAGGACTGGTCCATGAGCAAACAGAACAGAGACAGACAGCAATTGATTTTAATCATATTTATTTTTTTATAGCCACTTAAAGCATCTCGTTGCAGTTCTGGTGTACACAAATGTATTCTTGACCTTGGAGTTAATTGCTTCGAAGCTGTGCTTGTGACTAATGCCTACGAGTCCACGTGTCTCTGCCTCTCTCTAGCTCAGTGCCATTATAGTCATGCACATATAAATACGTGTATAAAAGAAAGAATGACACAATATGGACTGAAATAACTGCATGTAAGCTGAAATCTTTACCAAGATGCTCGCAGCAAATTATGTCATTGCATTCTGAATTTAGGCTAGCGTACAGACAATAGCTGGGTGGATAAATAAGTCAACATCCCGCTGCTTTCCCCATCAGACGAACGGATGCACGCGTGGAACAGGGGCCCACAGATATAAGTGCAAACAGAGAAAACGCAGGGAGGGTCTAGGAGGAGAGTAAGAGCGGGTGTGTTTTAGGAGAGGAAGCTGAAAGGTGACAGCACGCCTGGCCAGGCAGAGGAAGGGCAGGGAAGGGACATGGTGCAGGAACCCAGCAGCAGCACAGCACCAGGGGATGGTGCTGCTCCCCCTCACAAGGACTTTTCAAGTCCTTCTGCTCTTCTGCTGAAGGGCTTTGGGGAAGGGCATGGTGGGAGGTAAATCAGGAAAGCTCCAGTCAGCTCTTTGCAAAAGCGGAAGCAACATGCCGTGGGACGGGAAAAACCAGGTTCATTTTGAATTCCTGTAAGCATATATGTGCACATGCTAACAGCTATGAGATCTACTTAGTACGTTTTCTTCTTTAAAATAGAAACAGTCAGTTTTATAGCTTGAGAAAATATAGTCAATACAAACCAGGATGTTTTCCCCATAAAATAAAAACCAATTTTCCAACACACGGGCAGGGTGATGCTCTGCGATGATCCTGAGCTTTTCATATTCTCAATATATTTTCCTAGGACACAAATATTGATATTCAGAAAAACCCATTAGGCACTGCATTTCCCACACTTTTCTAAAATTGCTCTGCATTGCTGGTTTCCTTTTCCTTAGTCTATTAAAAAGGAGTGAGTTGGGGTGGGTTTTTAATCTCAAATAACCGACCCCATTTATTTAATGTCCTTGGAGAACACTTGTGGCAAATATGAAAAGCAAGCCAGGCTCTTCAGCAGGGGACACATCTGCATGGGCGGCTTTGTAAAAAATTCAGCCCATTTTGCTGATGCTACACCTAAATACAAATAATTAACTGGGTCAGGGTAAAGCCTCTTCGCTGCTGCTGAGTGGTGTGTCCTGCCCGTCACCCCTGGGCCAGGGAGCGGATCAGGAATAACTCGGTGTCAGTCAGAGCCCTCCTGCTTTGAATGTGGCTATGGGTCACCCGTCTGATTAACTGCTGATTAACTGACATGGGGCTGCAGCATCGTTAGAGAGTGGTGGTTGCAGCATCCTCAAAAAACCACAATGGAGGTCATAACAGAGAAAAGTTTTCCAGGAAATCCTTCCTCTTGAGCCCCTCACATCTTTTAGGAATATACTTTTCACCCCATTTTCTGTACTTTCGTCAGCAAACAGAGCAAAGACTTCATTTTACCCACCGCAGGGTTTCCATGAGCATGGCCGCTGCCGCGGGGGCTGCCCGGGACCACATAAGCCCCAGGCATTCCCAGCATGCTGGGACCACAGCCCATCCACTTAACATAGCTTCACGCATTCCCCAGCATCGTACATCACCTCCCACCGCCCCACCAGCAATTTCAGCTGCCTTGTGGGAGCCCCACTGCTGAAGAGGGCAAATCCTCTCCGCATGCAGAAAGCACATCAATCACGCGGGAAGCACGCAGGTAATGGGCAGCACGGGATGGGTCCCTGGCTCTCACCCAACAAGCTGCACAAAAAAAAGAGCCATAATATTTTAACTTTCTGCTCTAGGTACACTCTGCTGGGGTCTAAGGCACTGAGCTTGAATCTGTTTCTTATCTTTGCTTTTTATCTGGCAGCCACGGGGAAAGTATTTACTAATGCAACCAATGCACTCGGAAGAGTTTTAAACAGACTTTCTGGCTTTCAGAAGAAAATAAAGACTTTGTCTCTTATTATCATGAGAAAAGTTTGGACAAAGAGGATTGTACCTGTGGCTGGGGCTTCTTGACCAGACGCACACGCTCGGGCATCAGAAAGCCCACGTTGGGGAAGGTGGACACCCTCGTCCATGACACACCTGGGGACTCTCAGACAAGTGTAGAAAATCCCCTAAATCTTCACAGGTAAAGTTTCCAGATGGAAAAGGAGACATTATTTGTTTAAGAAAACAAAAACCGATGGGACTTTATATTTAAATTTTATGCAAAATAAAGAAAATGCAATGGAAACAGATCTTTCCTCTCACATCACTCCCCGGTCTGTTGAAAGCTGTTTTCTATCTGAAAAAAAAGTTCTCATATTATATCTGGGTCTAATGTATAATTTTTACATTACGACCAGAATCTTTGAAAGATCATCTGAAATAAGGTTGCGACGTAATCTCCTGGAAACGATGGGAGTCTGCAAGGTCAGGGAGTAGATGAGATGGAGTAAATGAGATGCGAGCATATAACCAGCTAATGAAGCAAGCAAATATTAGTGAGAAAGGGAAGAAAACAAATTCCCGAAGGACTGAAAGCCGAGTGTCGCCCAGCCACATGGGCTCTGTATAAGCAGGGAGAAAATGTGTGTATGAGGTGGAGCCCAGCAGCTCCCCCTCAGAGCAAGGGACCCCCAGGCCATGCGGAGCATCCCCCACGCCTGGGACATGCCTGTCTCTTGGGGCATCCCGGTAAACCCCACCAGCTACATCTCGGCAGCTTTTAAACGCCTTCAAAGCGATGTCTCTTTGTACATGGAAAAATTGGTGAGGGGCAGCTCCTCAGCTTGTGTAAACGAGCTCCCAGGGACACACACAGGGCTGGACCTGCTCACAGGATAAATAGCTGGAAAAGACGGCGCTGCCGCAGCCAACGTGGCATTAATGACACCGAGTGGATTCTGTGGCAGAGGCGTTAGCTGCCACAGTAGTTAACATAGGACAAGCATGTTGTGTTCCTGGAGGTGCAGTCGTTCTTCAAATGAGTAATTTACACAGAGACATAAAAGTACATCGCATACAATTTCCCACCTATCGCTGCCTAAGGGGAGCACATGAGCCTGGTTTACAAGGAAGTACTACACAGACACCATGTGGTGGGCAGTGAATAACATATTTTTTTTAAGATTTTCAGTCTTTAAATAGTTGTACAAGGTAGTGAAAACACCTTTGCAAACCCAAATCCCCTGTGCAGCCCACCCTCATGGTGCATGGGGATACAGGGGTCCTGCTGGGAGATGTTTGGCAGCTGCTGCTGCTGCTGTTCAAAGGTGGTTTGCAAAACCTTGCACATTCTTTGCTAGATGCTTACTCAGCACTGAACGAGGGTGTGCTGGAGCACACACACGCTGGATGGGCTCACCCTGGCACGTTGCAGAAGTTGTATGCTCTCATGTGCATCCTTTTCTCAAGGGATGCTCCTGGACCTGTTGCATCAGGCTTATTCTACACAGTTAATTCCATATTTGTTGTCTCACCTTCCAGTTGTTCTTATGGTTGTTCAAAAAAATCTGAACCCCTGGTGCACGATGCACAAAAGTCAAATTTGATCATCAGATTCTGAAGCTCAGGTCTGGATCAATGTCTCCTTGTGAGTCTGTGACGTACACCACCAGCTGTGGTTAGGGTAGAAGGGGACCATGGGCTCATAAAGTGTCCAGAAATGAATGTGATTTGACTAGTCTCAGTCCTAGAGGGTAGAAGAAGGAAAAACAAACACTATTGCAACTCTACACCCCAATCCTCTCAGTTATAGGGGGAAGACTGCTTTCCTTGTCAGCTCAGAAGGAAAAACGAGGCAGTACAAATGCCACAGCCGAAAGGAGGAGGATGTGGACAGCCCACGCCAGAAGCCAAGTCACAGTAACTAGCGTACATGTTTAATATTACCCAGTAAAATCGACTTGCTGTCACGACAGCCTCAGAGGGGTGTTGCATTTTTCGTACTGATGCACGTTCAGCGTGAGATCAACAGAACAAAGCAAAATGTTTCTTTTGATGAGCTTTCTGTTTTTCCAACCTCTTGGGAAACACAGCAACAAAGCTCCTTTAAGACACTGCGATCTTGTATCATGTTGAAATGTCATGGGCTACCACAAGACAAATATATCTTTTTGTGCAATTTAAATGGCAATCAGGGAGCTACTTTTTCTGATTAATATATGGAAAGTTGGCGGTCACAGCAGGGGACTGATGAGGCTAATCCGTCAATGTCCTTGATAGTGGTACGCTTGATTGCTCCAAGCCAGTGGAAGTGCATAATGACGAGGAAAGGCTGTGATCAGGACCGGGGTACACCATCCCTTCTGCTCGAGTCATTTGGATGTTTGCACCTCAGCTGATGCAACACGAGGTATTTGGATGGGCTCTCAAGAGGGCATTACTATTGAAATTAGGAGCAGGAGGGGATATCTATGCTCGTGAGAGATCAGATGCAGTCCAGAAACACAAGAGAGGAAATTTAGGATATCTCTGTGTGTCTTTGGTACAGGCTCTCCATATAAGCAGAGATGGACCTAAAGGACCCGAAAACATGAGTAGCTCTTAGATGAACTTGTCCTTTCAGTGCTTCTGCAGCAGGTACCTGCAACTGCCAAGTAACCATAATTAAATGCATAAACAACCATCCCTGCTGTCCTTATACCAGGGAATTCGTACCCTCAGTGGGAAGCAGGAGAGGGAGTCTGAAGGGTTCCCACTGAACACGCTTCCCTCTTACACTCTGTGGGCCCATATGCTGGTGGTCCCAGGAGGGTCCTGCCCGGAGTAGCTAAAGTGTGCAGTTTGCTGGCTCAGTAACTAGTGTCACAAGAGAGGTTAAACACCAACTGTGGGCCAAATGTGCGTTTTCTTCTCCCTCCTTTGAAGGCAGGCTCATCTCTGCCTGGGTTTCTCAGTGCTCGTAAAAGTAGTGACAGTAACACGTGCAGGTAGGCAGGCAGGGCGCCCGCAGTGCATCATGCTGCAGCCGCCCACTGCATCCCTGCTGAGAGATGAGGAATTTCACGGCTTATTGAACACTGCAAATAGTCACCGCAGATAAGACACAGCCCCAGATTATTTAATTTATTTTTTTTTAGTTGTTACACATTGAAAAATTCCCATTGTGCCACAGCCTATAAAGCCATACTTGCCTTCCTCCTGAAACACAGTCGGCTTGGTGCTCTGAGCTGAGTTAAACAGCAAAGCCTCCCATGCCCGCAGAGAGGACTGCAGCACAGCCCTCCACTCCTAATTTTTGCTCTTTATGGTGTAAAATTTCCCTTGATGAATAGCCTCAGTTCTGCTTTGCCTTCTGACTCCAAAGGGTGGGTCAGGCATGTCCAGATGATGCTCTCTTGTATGGGCTGTGTAAACTAGAGAGGAGCATCAGGCCTTGAACCAGCTTCTCCATACACTGGTGTGACCCTGCCCTCCTCCAGAGATGGATCACCTCTGAAGTACATACATCAAACACTCCACCAAAGTGTTAGGGATTATTTCCCACTATATTAATTTTTATTCTAAATGCTGTAAACAGACAAATGCAGAAAGTCTTAGATGTAGACAATGAACTGAAATGGCTTCAGCTAAGTTGGATAGAATCATAGAACCTTTTAGTTTGGAAAAGACCGTTAAGATCATCGAATCCAACCATCAACACAGCACTGTCAAGTCTACCCTAAACCACATCCCTAAGCACTACATCAACTCATCTCTTAAATCCCCCCAGGGATGGTGACCCGATCCATAAAATTTACTATTATTTGAAATGATGTGTAGCCAGTGACAACAACAGTGCAACTAACACTCACGAGATTCCATCTCATTTCTTCTTCGGGAGACAAAACGTTCCTAGATTCAGACATCCCTCCTGCTCTGACAGCACATGGAAGGGTGGGAAGGGGTCACAAATGCCCTAAAGTCACCCAGTGACCTGACACAGGTTACACAGCTCGGCTGCCGTTTCCAGCTGGTTTTCCAGTGTTGCACCGAAACCATGCAATTTGACCCAGCTTTCCAGCCACTAGAGTGCAAGAATGCTGTCGGGCACCACGCCCTCTCCTCCACCCCTTAGTGCCATTGGTTTTGCAGCACGTTTGGTCAGAATGGCTACTGCCAAGGAAAAGAAGGCACAGCCATGTCCCACAAGTGCTGGGAAACCTTGGGGTGGCATAGGGTCCGCTGTGGCACCCAGCCCAGGCTGCGGCATGTATCCAGCACCAGTTCATGCAGGCAAGGTGGGATGCCGGCTGCAGAAGATCACTCACCATCTGCTCATTTGCTGGCATAGAGCAATTCAAAGACAGCCACAAATTTGTAATGACCTCAATATTTCAATGCCGGCACGTTTCTAATTAGTATGGGCTAATTTGCTTTCAGATCTTTTTCTCTCCTCTAAAGCTCCCCCTGCTTTGCAAGACAAATGATCATTTTTATCATAACTTTCTTCTCCTTGGATCGCAAACCAACCAGCCCTAGGGCTCAGCCTCCAGCAGGCTGCAACCCTGCCACCCACATCTTTCTCAGTGACACGGACAGTGAGATTGAGGGCACCCTCAGCAATTTGCCAATGACACCGAGCTGTGTGGTGCGGTGACACGCAGGAGAGAAGGGGTGGTGTCCAGAGGGACCTGGACAGGCTGGAGAGGTGGGACTGTGCCAACCTCATGGAGTTCAACAAGGCCAGGGGCAAGGGTTGAACCTGCACATGGGTCAGGGCAGTCCCAGCACAAGGACAGGCTGGGTGGAGAATGGTTTGGGAACAGCCCTGAGGAGAAGGAATTGAGGGTACTGGGGGATGAAAAGCAGGCCATGAGCCAGCCGTGTGCACTGGCAGCCCAGAAAGCCAGCCATATCCTGGGCTGTATCCAGAACAGCAAGGCCAGGGGGGTGAGGGAGGGGATTCTCCCCCGCTGCTCCACTCTGGGGAGACCCCCTCTGCAGTTCTACCTCCAGCTCTGGGGCCCCCAACAGCAGAAGGACACGGAGCTGTTGGACCGAGTCCAAAGGAGCCCATGGAGATGCCCCGAGGGCTGGAGCCCCTCGGCCATGGGGGCAGGCTGGGAGAGTTGGGGGTGTTCAGCCTGGAGAAGGGAAGGCTCTGGGGAGACCTTAGAGCCCCTTCCAGTGCCTGGGGAGCTACAAGAAAGCTGTGGGGGGACTTCTTCCAAGGTCAGGAAGTGACAGGACAAGGGGTAACGGGTTTAAATGGAAAGAGGGAGATGGAGATGGGCCATCAGGAAGGAATTCTTCCCAGAGAGGGTGAGGAGGCACTGGGACAGGTTGCCCCGAGAAGCTGTGGATGCCCCATCCTTGGGAGTGTTCAAGGCCAGGCTGGATGAGGCTTGGAGCAACCGGGTCTAGTGGAAGGTGTCCCTGCACATGGCAGGGGGTGGCACTGGGTGGGCTTTAAGGTCCCTGCCAACCCAAACCATATGATTCTATGCCTCTACGAATGAAACTGCTGCCTAGATGTTTCTCCATGGGCAGGGGGAGGGAGGTGTCCCCACGGCACAGAGCTCCTCATGGCCAGCATGTTCCTTGCTTTGAGCATAACAGATGAGAATTAGCAAACATCCCCACCCCAGGCCCCCGGGGGGATGCCAGGCTGAGCAATCAGCCTCAGAAATATTGCTGTGAAAATCATATGAAGGTATAGGCAGAGCTAGCAGGAAAAGCACGTGGCCACATCCCAGGCAGCCTTGGGAAGGCTTGTGCTGCAAGGATAACAAAATCCTACCCAGCAGGGGCGTTTCTCAATGCTGCTTTATTCCTCTTGTGCAGCTCAGAGGATCAGTCCTTGTATGAACATCCCTGCATGAGGAGAAATCACCCACCGGCAGCATGGGAAGAAAAGCTTTTCCCCAAAAAACCCTGCTCGTGTGTCCCCAGGCAGCTCACCTCCACAGCTGTCAAGTGTCTCCAGAGTTTAGAGCTGTAATATAAGAAAGAGTCGTAATAGCTCTGTAGACCATAAATATGATCCTACAGAGCCACAATTAAACATATGACCAATCAGAAAATATTTAATGCTTGTAACAGGTTTTTCTTCTCAGCCCCATTAGATAAAGAGATACTGGTGGGAAAATCCAGGGAGGCTAGTGCTGGAGTTCAGCAAAAGGGCTAACGAGACTGCAAACAATGTTCCTTTTAGGCCCTGGGCTTCAGGAGTCCCAAATTCCCAACATTAGAGCTAACACATTTTAAATTACTTCCCAAGTCCAAACCCTGAAGTATGTTTACATTTTGGAGAGCAGCCAAGAGGTAGCTTAATGTCAGTAACAAATCCGTGCTGAAACAGGACGCCTTCCCGGCCGGGCTACCCCTGGGTTATCACTGGGGCTCCAGCCCTTACCCCCCAAGCTAACGAGGGGACACGCTTGGCTCTTCCAACACCTGAACCCAGCCAACTATTCTTCCACAGTGGTGATAAATGCATGCACAGCCATGCAGCCCACACCCCAGACATGAAGTGTGGCAGTAGGAAGGATGCTGGGCACCAGGAAGCAATGCAAAAGTCCCTCAGATCAAACCACATACCGGGGGCAAGTAAGGGTTGAGTGATGCCAAAATACAGCTGTGCTCCTTGGAAGTCCTTGCCTCTGTAGGGGAAAACTTAATACATGTTTTGGGTTGGGTCTTCTTCTGTGAAGGTGGTGAAATTTGACTGCATTGAGAGCTGTTAAATGACTTTCACAATCACATCTTCCACCTGAGAGGAGGCTGCAGAGAGGTGGGGGGTTGGTAGTCTCCTCTCCCAAGGGACAAGTGATGGGACAAGTGGAAACAGCCTCAAGTTGTGCCAAGGGAGGTTTAGATTGGATATTAGGAACAATTTCTTCACAGAAAGGGCTGTCAGACATTGGAAGGGGCTGCTCAGGGAGGTGGTGGAGTCACCATCCCGAGAGGGGTTTAGATAACCCGTAGATAAGGTGCATAGGGGCTTATGGTTTAGTGGTGGGCTGGGCAGTGCTGGGTTAACAGTTGGACTCCATGAACTTAAAGGTCTTTTCCAACCTAGATGTTTCTATGACTCTATGATACTCCTATAAGGAAGAGGATGGAGGTACTTCAGAAACAGAGAAAGGAAAATCCAGTCTTAAGAAAAAAACAAACAGAAAAGAGCTTCACCCTTCTCACTATCCGAGCAGACATCCCATTCTCCCAAATTCTTTCCATGTGTTGAAGAAGCAGAGCTGTTTCTCACAAATCTTATCAGATCCCCTAGACTTCAATAATGGTCATGACCAGTCTTGTATTTCTGATAGGTTTTGATGCTTCCCAAATCCATATTTCTTTCTGATACAGGGAAGCCAATATGTTTACAACAAAAGATTTTACGTGGCTCCAGCATTTACGTACCGTGGCAATACGCAGAGCCTAGCCAGTCATTCAGAATTTTCCCTCAGCGCTGGGGCCATGTTCCCCATTGGTTTTTATACTTCACTGTAGCCTTGGTGATGAAGTCTAAATATTTGCCAGTTTGTCAGAAAATTCAAAGTTTGTAGCTCTGTGGTTGCTGCGTGAGACAACGAGTTCGCACCCCTACGTTCGCATGGAAGCACTATTCACCAGGGTATTCATGATATGGAAAAGAAGCTTCTTGCAGACCTTGGTTATGTTTCAGCCATTTCACTTATGTATTTTGCATATATTAAATAAAGTATTTATTATTTGCTACTTTGTCAGATAGCTGTCTTACTCGTTTTCCATCGACATTGCTCGGAGTGTTTTAAGTGGTTTATAAATGAGAGGACGTATCGATTTGTTGCTCAAAGTGCTCATCGAACACGTCAAGATATCTTCTCAGATGTATGTGAAAAAAAATGTAGTACATAGGAAGTATATAGGTACGTTTCCAGAGTCCCAGGTGGAATTTGGACAGAAAAAGGTACCCGTTGGTAGCCAAACCCCACGCTGGGGCTGGGAAACTCAGATTATGATATGGTGCAGTATGAAATACCTACCCTAGGACATGGAGCTGATACAGCAATCTGAAATCCCATATTTTAGAGAATTAGGTCATCTAATTCATCCCTGCTGTCAGTGTAGAATTGCTCCTCATATTTTCAAGTGCATCCTCCAGTGTACCATTAAATAATATAATTCATTGGGGCTGTATGCAAAGATACCACGGTGGCTGTTTTGGGACATCCAGAAGCAAGGATGATTTTTCCCTTCCCTCACATTTATCGTTAGGAGACCAGTTTCTAATGAGCGGATCGAGGGCTGCTGCCTGTCCCACCAGCTCACCATCAACGGAGATGGACCCCTTCCAGTTTACAGCCCAGCACTGCCTTTACGCCCCAGCTCGTTTCAGACATAAAGCCTTTTGGGGACCAAATCCTGCAAACAAGAAATAGATTCCTGTTATGATTCTTTTTTCTGGCATCACTTTATACCCATCTGCAATGTCTAGGATGACCTTCAGTCTCTCTGAACTTTTCCCTGGGGAGCAAGATGAAGAGACATTTGCATGCCCAACCCTTTTTTTCCTGACATTGGCTGTCATGTAGACAGGGCTTCATTACTTCTACGTTATTTGTTTGATCTTACAATTTTTATTCTTGGCTTTGATAGCCCAATAACACTGGAAATTATTTTGAAGGCTACAAGGGGGTTCTTCATAAATAAGAAGCCTGCCACCTGACCCTCATTATTCTCCGTCTCCTTCTGCAGTGCTTCATTTTACATACGCAGGACATGAGTGAAAAAATTAAGGAGAAAAAACCCACAAACGATGTCACGCAGACAAATGCACGCGCCTGCTTCAGCTTTCATGTACGGGAACGCCGGTAACCCTCAGATGTCTACAGCAGCTTTGCACGCCGAGCTGTTAGAGCATGCTGGCATGACCAACAGCACCATTAATCTTTTATATGCTGCCTTCTTCCATGCTCGCTCCACAATTAAAAACTCAGAAAAAAAAAAAAACAAAAACCAAAACCAACCCAACACTGGGTGCGTTTGGAAGGTTTTGGTGGAGCTGGAAGCAACTCTACCCGCGACCGTGCCGGGGATGGCACAGCCCGAGCATGAGCGAACGATGCATTAGTGCGCTAACGGCAGCAATTACCGTGTATCGTGCTCTTTAAGTATTATTATGTGTTATTTAAGAGACGTGCTGTCCTCAGATAGATCTCCATCTCCCAGAGGAGACCACTGGAAGCTGAGGGGAAATGCACCAAGTAGAAATGACTTTATTTAATCATCTCAAGATTTAATGACAAGGCGCGGTATGTGGAAGAAGGATGAAAAGGGCAGGGTCGTGACACTAAAGCAAAAAGGATAAGAGGGAACAAGCCTGGAATCTTGCGGGAGAAACAAAGGCAAGGAAATACGGGATATTTTGATGGGAACTTTTTCCAAACAAAATAAATCAAAAGCTAAGTTCGTGCTTAAATGCAAACCGCTCATCTGACAACGTCCAAATCAAAATTTAATTAGAAAATAAAATAACTCTTCATGTTTTTAAGATGGGAACATCCCCAAGTTACAGGTATGTGACGCAGATGCCGTGAGCCCTGTTTGGCTGGCGAGCACTCCCGGGGAGCTGAACCAGCAGGGATGCTCTAAGCGTGAGCAGCATTTCCAACAAGTAATGATGAGAGAGAAAGGCAGGGTGAATGCACTTTAACTTCTGAGAGCGATTCACAGTCTGTAAAGGCTTAAATTATAGCCACCACAAAGCCGTGCGGGGGGTAACACCTCGCGTGGAGCTGCGGCTGTGATTTACGTTCACTGACGCTGCCCCAGATGGAGCTTTGGGAAGGGCTGGGCTCTTGCTTTCCTGCAGTCTGAAAAACCAGGAGGGAAAAATAATTTCCAGTTCATTCATTCCTTCATTGTTGATGTTAAATTAATTTTTTTTTCCATGAAAATGAAATAGTTCCATCACGGCTCCTCATTGGTGTTTTAGGATTAAAATAGGCAAATTAAATACTGTCTTGAAACCAAATATCAGAATGATGGACTTGGGAAATGCTGAAGTAAACTTTAAAGGCTTTTTTTTCAGCCCCCAAAAATATCTTGGTAAGTAACAGAAGACTGTGCAAATAATATTGACAGGTCTGATTTTACATTCTCTCTGAGGAGGACCGACAAATTGCATACAGCTCAGCTTGGGGAGATGCAAGGACTGTGGTTAAAAGCTGAGAGCAAGCACTCTGCCTCGCTGCAAAGCAGCTTCCTACACCTGCAAGGCAATAAAACAGGAAACAAAATGTCACATCCAGGGAAAACCAAACATAGCAAACACCAAAATTCAGCCTCATGGGTTTTTTTGCAGTGGAAACGGTTATGGCAACACTACCCGAGCTGCTGTATGGATTGGCTCCAAAATGGAGAGAAGATGCTCTTGTGGATCAGAGGAGGTCCCAGCCTGTTGTCCCTGCTACACACACTGGCCTTTGCACCGCACAACCTGCCCCCCTTCCCGAAACGCCAGCAGAGATATTCATTTTGCATATATGCAAACAGCAATCGGCGTATTCCCTGCTGGAAACACCAGCTGCCTTCGCCTTTACGGCATTCGGCGAGAAATGTTTGCAGATAGCGGAAGCTGCCATAAAACGAACGTCGTATGTGCAGCAACGCTTCATAGTGAAGAATTAGTCATTAGGACTTTTGAGAAATTTGGATTAATTAATTTGAAACACGGTACAAAAAGATACGGACACCGTGTGCTGCTATGAACCAAGACGGGCTGTTCTGCTGGATGGAGCCGCACCAGTTGGAGCAATCGGAGCGAGGCTGCTTGGAGGGACTTGTTTACAAACATACCAAAGATTGGATGGATTTGCATGGATCTATGATTTCACTGTCACACTTCGGTTAGGAAAAGACTAACAACGTCCAAGGGCACCATTCCCTGCTCAGGGCTTCAGCTGAACCGCTAAAACAAGAGCAAAAGGAGCAATTTTAGCTCCTGCTGAAATTATTATTTGCAATTGGCTGAATTCAGCGTGGAGCTTTTAAACCCTGTTTCCTATTGTCACCAGGTCCCTGGCTGGGCTGTTTCAGATGCACGGCTGTATCGATCCGCTCATACCGACCCCCTTCCGCAGCTCCGCCAGACAAAAGGGCTCATTTCACACCCAGCTGGATTCGCTTTGGGGAGGACACTCCTAAATGGGCTCCCTGGGGTCAGACACACACCACTCAAATGGTATTTCTGGGAAAATAAAATAATTTGCAATATATTTAGTGATTAAACCCAGGAAATAGCTATAATCTATCTTGGGCTTTTATTTTAAAAGGGGGAGAGGGGTTTAAACAGTGTTGGAAACCTCACTGGAAAGCCCCACAGCAGTATTTAACAGGAGGATGATTGCCACCCTCAGCCAGCCAGGGCAAACTGGAGGTCAGATGGGAGAAATACGGATCAGGTTCTTTGTCCATGTGAGCTACGGGCAAGACACTTTGGAAATGACTGAGTAACAAAAGGAATTTAATTCGCTTCCCTAGGAAAGAAGCTAGCCCAGAGCTTGCCAGCCTGCACCAAGAGGAGCCTGGCTAGCAAGGTCTGGGTGGCATGAGCCCACTCCCCAGCGCTGCAGCCCCCAGCACGTATCGCCTCTTGTTTTCAGACAGGGTCATGCGTTGTTGGGCATTTTAACAAATTCACAGCCCTAAGGAATGATCTTCTGTTTGGGCGCATCGTTTCTGCTCCGACACCTGCTGTCTCACCCACAGGGCGCACGCTCAGGATTGAACCCCCCTACTCCGTGCCCTCGCCGGGGCTGAAAACCCTCCTGCTCTCAGAAATGCCTGTCCCCCATGGGAAGAGGCTGCAGGTACCTGCGAGCAGCCCTGCAGAGCATGGCTCCATCCCCACCACCTCTGCTCCTGGGGAGGTGACCTGGAAACACATGGGCTGGAGACAAGCCATCACCGTATTCTCAGTAAAAATGTATTTGTGATAAAAACGTACCCCAGCAAATGCACGATAACGGCGGTCGCTGAAAAATACTCTTGCATTTTTTTTTGCACAGGCACAAAGCCCCTGCGTTAATTAAGCAAAGCCGCGAGTGACCACGGTGGGCCTTCGCAGCGTCCATCCACCCCATCGTCCAAGGCCGACTGGCAGCGTACGGTTGAGCCAAATGAAAACTCTTCCTGCAAATGTCAACAGAAAAACCAAAGCGGGAAAGACGTTATCGGCGCTGGCACAAACGAGAGATTATCGCATTCCTGCGCGGCAATAACCTAAAGATAAAGGCACAAACTCAAAGCAAGCTGATAGTTTATGTTGCCGCAGGAGAAGCGATGCTGAATAAATTCATCTTCAGCAATGACACGTGAAGCGAGGCATGACCTCCAGACTATCCGAGTGCTTACAGCAACACAAGGACACTGATGAATGTGAAGCAGACGTCACTTTGACATATGGGAAAATCCAACGGATTCTGATTACAATATCCCGTGAAGCCATAATTAAGGCCTTTATGGCAACAAAGAAAATTGGATTACATTATTTCAGTGCTAAACAGCCAGAAGATTGCAGGAAAGCCAAGAGTATAGTGCGTAACAAGCCATAGACGTCTCAGACAGAAAACAAAGACGTGGGCAATTGCAGGATATTTTTAAGTGGTCTTGTGCTTTCGAAATGATATAGGACAAACCCATGAGTGGCAGCGGAGGAAATCATACACCTTTATTTTCTCCTAGTCTCTTCATACTCCATTTTTCCTAAGTAATGTGCATCATGTAAATCAGACAAACTCTTAATGTGATCTGCATGTATTGTGGTTTCCGTCGATGACTCCACAGCAAAGTTTTCCATCACTGCTTTGTTTAAATGAATAAATCCTCCATACCACGATGTTGTGGAATACTGAAAATCCCTGATACGCACTGCAACCGCCTGAACATCTTTTAAAACACCAAACCAGCTCTGTAAGAACCATAATCACCTGAATTAAAATAGCAAGTGAAAAGCAGGCATGGGGCAGCTCTATCAAATTTTGCATTAGTTACAAACCCTTTCCACCGCATTAATAATGAACAGTTTGTATGATGGGGAGGAGCATCTGAGAATCTGTCCACATCTCCTCTTCATGGCCTTCCTCCATCAAGCACAGCAGTGTCTGCCCCCTCCTCTCCATCACTCATACAATTCATGGTCAGCAGTTCTCATTTTTAGTTTGCCATGGTCCAAAAGAGCACTGACTTGGCTCTTGCCAAGATGTCCTTGTGTATGTATGTCCTTGCTCCGAATGCAAATCCAAAACTCAGCAAAGCTCAGCCAAAACCACTGATTTTCCTTGGTTCTTTGTCAAAGCCTTGTCAAACTTCACCAACATTTTGTCAAAAATTCTCCCCAACCCTTGTCAAAATGTTGGTTGATTTTAGCACACAACGTTAAATTACAAAACAACCTCAGAGTAGCAAAATGCATAAAACTGTACCGAGGCACCGTTTTTTACATCAAATCAACAGAGTAATAATTACCTTTTGCAATACGGTGCCACCACAATTCCAACTGGCTATAAAAACCCCACATTTCATTTTTCCACCACAGTCCCTTGACCCAGGTGACCACCTTACAGTGTGAACCCCACGCTCTGTACCCAGCTACGTCTCCAGCTGTGCCCGTTGAGGAACACGGATACTGGAGGCATTGCAACACGTCCCCGCCACAGTTCAGCTACAAATCTCAGATACCTACAGTAAATAAAACTGTATTCTCAAGCCAGAGAATAAATATCATCTTACTCTTCAGTTATATGACAGATTTACTGTGCACTTCATAAAACATGAATATCATTTGTTTTAATAAAAGGAAACCCACCGGGGAGTTGGCTTCATCTCGGCTCTCAATTCATCGTTTGCGGGTCGCTTTTTGCTAGGTTTCTCGGCTGATGGTACATCAGTCACACCCGATCAGATCACAAACAACAGTGTCAGCTTTCTTTAACATTGTTTTTTCTAGTATTCTCCATCCTCTCATACTCTTTCATAAAAAATATGAATGTGTCAAAGACTTTCCAGAATTATATTGATTTGCGACAGATCATAAACATTTCATCTTCTTCACTTCACTGGGCAAAAAGATCTGTGAAAAATTTCATTCTTACTGTGTTTTTTTCATCTACAGGATTAGCAAATACCCAGGTGAATCTCCAGGTCAGAAATAACATCTGAAACACCTTATAAAAAATGCATTATATTTATCAGATGATTTTGGTGGATGGCACCATCACCATTCAGATTTCAAAACAGACTTTATGTTGCTGTGTTTTTCTTTTGTTTGCTTTTCTAAATGGGACTCAGATAAAGAGAGAGGTTGTATCAGTGTGAGACAGGGGGAGAAAGTGTGCAAAACCTCTCCGAGAGGTGTGAGGTGCCATCTCCTGTGGTCCCACGGAACCCGTCTTGCAGCTCCTCCCCAGTGCTGCACCTCCCGGGTCTTGGTATAAATTAATTGGAAGTCTGTTCTTCCCACTCCTTTCCTTCTATAGAGCATAAATTCAGAGATTAATTAAAAATTACTACAAGAAGAGTGTTTTGGGAGGAACAAAATGAGATACGAATTCTGCCTGAATTTAGCAAATTGGCAAATTCAGAAATGCCAGAATATTTCCTCCTGACGTTTCATTTGCCATAAATGGCAAAATTCATTCACTTTAAAAAGAAAATATGTTGAACAGCAAGATTAACTAACCTCCAAATACCCCTCAGATTTCATCTAGGATATAATGAGGTGGTTTTGGTTGGCTTAAAAAAAAAAAAAAATTACCTGATTTCACTTGAAAGTACTTTTTCTGTGTTTGGCTATTAAATTTCTTTAAAAATCCATTATTTCTCCAGATTTACTTACACCCTGTGCTTTAAGTTTGAGAAAATCCAAGTTACCTGGAAATCTAATTTCTTTAAACATTGAAAAGTCATGAATTTTTATGGTGCAGAAAATTTGGAGGGGAGTATAAACTCCCCCCAAACCCACCAATGACAGAAAAACAAAGCATAGCCGGAAGTGCTGATTTGGAAGTCAAATAGCTTTGAGAAAATTGCATATGACATCAAATCAGAAGTAATGTCAGGATATCAAATGTGTACCTCAAGCTATATTGGAGTCAATTAAAAAACATCTACTCTGGGTTTATTGGATTGCTGAAAACTGTCGGAGCTGAAGTTGCTGGATACATACACGGTAGCTGTTAAAATAGGTTGAACAAAACGATCTTGTGTATTGATGTGCTATAAAAATATCTTCTTTAGTATCTATAGAATGAAGCAATAGGTATTTTTGTGTTTTCCTCTTCCTGCACATAGCCTGTTCAGTCCTGCCCTCAGACTGCAGCTCCCACCCTGCTCCCTCTATAGTACCAGAGCTTCCCACCTGGGAGCTGCCAAGGCTCATTCCCTGCACGGGCCAGGTCAGTGTTTGAGACAATGAGCACCAACCATCAGCAGTATTTATACCCTCTCAGGGCATGGACTTGTTGTCTAGTTCAAAGTACAAGAGTCCAAAACCTCTGGGAAGCCTTCTGGTCACCGGTCACTGCCAGATGCTAGGACATCCTGGGAAGCCAGGACCCAAGACCATCAGAGGTTTCTCTAACACCACCTATGACCTCCATTAGCCATTTAACCTGGATTTTAGTCCCCAGCTCAGCCCATTTTGGTTACTAGTTAACACATTTGTTAGTGGCCACCATTAATAAGCACATCCCCCCGTGGCAGCCCCCTACATGTGGTGCGCAGAGACCAGAAGACCTGACGAAAGAATCACAACTACCGCTCCACATTTTCACTTTCCATCCAAAGCTCATCCCTATTTTCAGACTCCATCCCATTTACCCTCCACCCTGTACCACCACCCGATCTGCCGAGCCGTGCTGCACGCGTAACACCCATCGCCAGCATCGCCAGTTTCCCGCAGGATAGCCAGCCCAGCCCTGCTAAATCACAGATAAGAATTTCCCAAGGAGAAGGAAGGTAATTGCCATCGCTTTATGACTCATTTAATTACCTTGTGTTATGAGGATGATTATATTTGATTCACAAAAAGTGACTCAGATTACACACAAAATCATTAACTGATAAAAAGAGAATATATTCTCTGTAATTAATTTTTTTTTTTTTGATTCTCAATTGATATTGTACTCTCAGGAAGAATGGAAACAAGCTAAATCTTAATGACACTTATTCTGGGCAGGAAAATTGAGACCGTTCTATTCCTTTACACATGGACTCAAAATGAAGGTCTCTCAAATCTTGAGCAACAGGGCTGGGAATGATGCAAAGCCAACAGCAGCCTTCTCCCACGTTTCCATGAAGCTTTCTGCGCAAGAGCATTGAAGGGAACGCTTGGAGAGGGGGTGGTCGCACTCTCTTGGCAAATTATCTTTATTTCTATCTCTGAACCACCTTCGGGAACCCTCCTGGGTGCAGCTGAAACCCTTCCAAGCTAGTAAGAGATCTGTTTGACTTTCATTGCTTCAATTAATCAGTGTGGTTATTCCCCATCCCTGCTATTTCTAACCACCGCGTTTCAACACCGTGGTGGAGAGCTCTGCTTCGCAGGCGTGTTTGACTGCACATGTGCAAGCAGCCAGCGGCTCTCCCTGCACAGACTGGGGGAAGAGCAGGCTACAGGAATTGGTCTTTCTCTGTCTCTGTCTCTTTCTCTTTCTCTTCCCCTTCCCCTTCCCCCTCCATCTCATTCTATTCTATTCTATTCTATTCTATTCTATTCTATTCTATTCTATTCTATTCTATTCTATTCTATTCTATTCTATTCTATTCTATTCTATTCTATTCTATTCCATTCCATTCCATTCCATTCTTTCTAATTCCATTCTAAATTTCCTCTTATTTTCTTAGTCCCAAGCAGACGTGAAAGGCCCCTGATCACACCAGGGACCGCACACAGGCCTCAGCCACGGTTTACGAGAAGGCAGTCCTGAACACCAGCGAGCCAAGAGAACCAAGTGCCTGGCACAGCTTTTCCAGGGACCCTGGAAAAGAAGGAGGACTTTAGTATTTTATAGCTAAATAAGTAGGTTGGGAGTTTCCCCTGGCAGTGACTGTTGGGTATGGAGCACTCTGCCAGCCCCCCTGGCCATAAGGATGTGGGATTGGGGCACATAATCCTAGTGGGGAGGGTGGGCTGCATGGCACCTCCAGGAATACCCCCAGAGCATCTTGAAAATTCCTCCATGGAGCTGTGTCAGGCACCAGGCAACAGCGTGGCCAGTCCCGAGGTGACAAGCAAGGGGGACACTCTCAGACCCACCCAATGAAGGACACATAACAATAAGGATGATAACGTGGTGCAAATTATATGCTAAAGAGACAGAAGATTATGCAACATCGTTTTCATAACATAGGCTACATTTTGAGAGAGAAAGTATTTTATATTCTCCCCTCCATCCCTCTGGCAGGTGAATAATGTCCCTCCGGCAGCCAGAGTAATTTCTTCCATGGAAGAGCAATATTAGGAAAGCACCGATGCATTTTATTGACTGGCCAAAGTTTGGCCCAAGTGAGAGAAGTCACCAAGAGGTGACCTGATGCGTTGCATTAGCACAGACCGCAGAACTCTCCTGTAAATTAAAGAAGGGGCAATCTTTTTAGATGTATGCCCTCTGCATCATGTGTCAGCATCAGCAGCGTACGCATGAGATAGACCCAAAATGCACATTACAGGCCATGACATGAAAGGGGAGAAGGGTTGGACGGAATTTAAATTGAGATAGCATACCCATGGAAATGGAAGAAAATGAAGCTGAAAATTATGTTGTGGATTTATTAAACTTCCTCATGATTTTGACCCGCAGAAGGATTTGGATTTGATGTAAAGCGGAAGCTGATGACATTCACTAGTGGTAAAACCAACAGGATGGAGTTACCCTGCTATATTCCCACCAAACATCTACCCTAAGACCTTACATTTATATTTTGTTTACAAATCCTACTATGCAGCATGCAGCAATTTCTGGGCCGTGCCATAGCAGGGCAGCAATTGCACTCCCTTAATCTGCCAAGTGACAAAAGAGTCGCTCCACAAGAGTACCCTGAGAAATATGGGCAGATCACAGGCTTTAGGCAGCTACATGGGTTTAATGTGATGCGCTGTTGTGCAATCACGGTACTGGCATGAAAAGACATCTGTATCGTTCAGGTGTACCCCACTGGGAAGCAAATGACATCATTTTCTCTTCCCTGCCAGTGCACATGCTTTGCCTGAGCATCACTTCCCTCACTTAGAGAGGAGAGCCATCCACCTACCAGCTAAAAAGGGGAAGTGAGAATATAAAACCTGAGCATTACCTGGTGTGACAGCGGCATGTTGTACCTACATCCTGGAGAGTGGATGCCGAGACTGGCCACCAGACCCGTGCGACTGAGCCGCGGCACACAGCAGCAGCAGCAACATGCGTTTTTATAAAAATACGAACTCTGAAAGCAACCTAAACGCTATGATAAATACAACATCGGCGTGCTTACCGAAAACCACAATTCATTCCAGTTTCCAACGCCTCTGGGCAGGACATGAGGCGGGAGGGCTGTGTGATTTCCCCGACGTACACCTACGAAGCCAAGCCAGCAAGGCGGGTTGCCTGCAGGACTTAAGGCCCAGAACAAATTGAAAATCACTAATGGAATATTGTGCAGTTTGTTCATATTAGGAGCAGTCAAAAATCATACATAATGTAACAATGTACATGCAACAGCAGGCTCACGCGAGATAATTTAACCATGAGGAAATGGTCTTTGAAGTGGTCCCTGATGAGATTTTGCTTGCTCCTAAGAGAATCCAGATGTATTCCAGAACAGCATTTTAAAACCACTTTCTAAAATTACACCCCCTCCCAGTCATTACGGTGCATTACGGTGACACTCTGCAGTTGGGATTTTATGGGGAAAATTACTTCCGAGTTGTATTTTTCTGTTAAATGCTCCCCCCCCACCCCAGTACCTGAACCCCCACTTTGACAACTGCAGGCATTTCATTAGCCAACGTACACGTTCCCCGGGCTCTGTGTTTTGCAGAAGATACACCGTGGGCCAAATTCTGCCTTCTGTTATCCCTGGAAAGCTCATTAAAGGCTATTAATCTTCGCTTCATCAGACTTACGGTACAGTAACTGAGAGCAGAATTTGGCCTGAACAGTCATGGTTTCACCCCAAATTGTTAACTCATGGTTTTTACAGCTGCAGAGCGGAGCAAACCAAGGGGAACCAGGCACCTTTCCTCTCACGGCCGCGCTGCAAGAAGGGAAATCAAGTGCATTATTGAAAGGGCTCCCTGATTTTGCACTTTGCTGGGAATCTTTGAAGCCACAGAGCAGGCAGCTCAGAAGGTTTGCAAGCCAGGAATGTATAATTTTAAGATTTGTTCTGCACACTGCTTTGTCTCAAAGGGGATGGAAGCGATGTGCTGGATGCACCAGCTGGCTCGGACTGCGTCGGTCAAGGATGCTGCAGCTCAAACAGAGAGATACCCAAAGAGCCAGAGCCCAGATTACTCTGGTCCAGGTGACAATTGCCTTCTTTACTGGTATTTTAAGGGAGACACAATCACAGGCTGCTTGCACATATAATTAAGACCTGCAACCTTGCCCTATGGCAGGGCTGAGAGAGCCGTGCAGTCACCCCCGTGACTGCAATGACAGTGTCTACCAGCGCCGCAGGCCCCATCCCCACCGAAGCAGCGGTGGTGGGTCCTTCCCATGGGATGCGCAAGAGAAGGGATGCGCTGGGCATCCACGTCATCAGGACAGGGGTCACAAGACCTCTTTTTCTTTCCTTTCCTTTTTTTTTTTTTTTTTAAAGATTTGACCTTCAGAAGGAAATTCATGGGCAACCCTCACAATAACCGACTTCCCCCATCTGTGTTAAGTGCTGGGGAAAGCTATCAGGCAAAGAAAATTCATTCCCTTTCAGAGACAGAAACAGACCCGGAGAGGGATTTTATTTCCCTGTAAGGTTATTATATTCAACGTTAACATTATTTAAAGGGTTTTGAATGGAGCTGTACTCCGCAACATCTCATTACGGAGTAAAATCATCTTAATGATTATGCTCTGCTAATACCCACTGCTTTATGGGGTGCTTTCATTACTGTTAGAGATGCTCTCCATCCGGGAGTGACGTGCATCTATCACAGCAGCTTTGCGAGGATGGGAAAGAAAAGGAGCCCATTGCTCTACAATAATTATTAGCGTTTCAGTCTGCAAAATCCCCAAAGTTGTAACGATTCAGTTCAAACACGTGGGATTTTGCATTTTCCTGCAGTGCTTTTTAGCACTAGAAGCCTTCAGAGAGTTTCATACATTAAACATGGTTCTGCGCTTAATCTATTTGTACTGGCTGTTTCCTTTCCATACGGAACCCGTCAGGAGTTTAAAATAATCTGTAATGTGGTCATTTATTTCCACACTGCATTACTAAGTGTATGAACAGCACTTATCACCCAGTAACACACCTGCAGTGCCGGCACCTTTGCATTTGTGGAACTAAACACATTTCTACAAGTGAATAAGTAACACGGACTCGTACAGCTTTTCTCAGGCTTAGCCAGGAAAGCTCTTCCAATTTTTCCCCTCCCCCCTGAAAAAGTCTTCCAAGAAAATGAAATAACTATGGATTTTATAAAAAATATTGTCTGGAAGCGCTTGCCTTTGCAGTGAAAAATCCAAATCCTCCCACCAAACAATGCGAATAACCAAACTGTAAGAGACTGGGAAAAGATGCTTTCCTAAAATGCAATATTCTTTATTAAATGTGGTGTTTGACCAAAAGCACGCACAGCAATACGTCTCCTCGGGAGGAAGGTGTGAAGGGGTGTTTACTTTTACATTTGCACTTTGTAAAACTGTTACAGGAAAAATTATCTCCCGCTTCTGGAGCCAAGAATACAAGTTGCTGCTAAGTTGAAAAGGCTCGTTGTTCACTCAAAGAACTACGTAAAATACATTTTTATAGCAAAAGACATACACTCAATAGATTAATCCTCTCATGAAGGAAGAGATTAACAGGTGTCTTGGCCATAATATCTAAAGTATCTAATACACGAACCTCTACAGTCTCACAGGAGAGTGCTCTGCAGCCTAGCAGGCAACCTTATCAAAAGTTACCGCAGCTGGAAGTCGAAATTTAGTCTGGTATGACTTAAATTAGACGGATTCATTTCCGACCTTGAGTGCACTTAATAAAGGGAGCAATTTACCCAGGATTGTGATGCATCCCATGCAGCATGAAACAGGCGTTAGGTCTGGGTCAGCCTTCCCTAGGGCTTGTGCCAGGGTCCTCTTCCCTCCCCAGCCCTTCTAAAAGCAAAGAAATCCTGGATTTATAAGCTTTTGCCTATTAATTGAATCCTATATTTACAACAAACAGGGGAAACATTTCTGCCCAGGCGTTGGTACTCAGTGGAAATGCAGTTCTGCGTTGCATTGCAACTCCCTTGCAAAGATGTTTTATGGCCCTCAGAAGGAATAAATCCAGTGCACCATGACCCTACAGCAGCCTTGGCAGGCAGCAGTGGGGGGTCCCCCTATCCCAAGACCCTGAAACCCAGCACTTTCCCTCCCCCCTGGGCTTTGTGTCCCCGACAGCGGGGGTGGAAAGAAATGGCTCCAATTCTGACGCGTTCCTCCAGACAAATAGAAATTTTTTAACTCTTTTTTTTTTCTTTCTCCCCAGTCTGCTATTACTGTGATTAATGGAAGGAGGGAAAAACTGGGTAAGGAGAGGAGAGAAGCATCCTGCTCCTCTGAGCACAGCTGCCCAGACAGCAGCCCACCCCTCTGGCTTGGAGATGGATGAGGTTGCTGCACACCGGGACAAGGAGCCAACGGGCCAAGCTGAAATCCCATCCCAAACCCGTGTTTAATATTTATAGCTGGCTAGAGCACCAGGAGGCCAAATCACACACAGGTTTTGAATTACTTGCAAGTTTTCCCCACTCTGTTCTCTTCACCTCCATCAGCAGCAGCAGTACCTCCATATGGAAGCATCCCAACTACTCGCCTAGCCAGCTCTGCAGACAGAAAGCAATTTGCCAGTCAACATATGCATTAACCAGAAAATCCCCCTGGGCAAAATTCCTACGTGAAGCTCAATGAGCCGCAGATACCTTAACGGAGTCCCCAAGCCCTCCAAAGAGTGGATTTTAATAACTTTAATAACCCCAATACTGTGAGCTAAAGTTAAAGATTAGGTTTGTAGTTTTTATTGTACTTATTTGGGTGCAGGAGTGTTTTGAATAGCTTGTGAGCGGCTTTAGTTGTTTTCTTTGTCAGCATGTTGGCCCTAGGCTTGCAGTTCGATGCTCAACGCATTTTTTTCAGTTTGAACAATTTTTCCTTCTCCTAATTGCTTTAGTTTTCAAAACAGGCCTAAATTGCAAACTGGAAGAAAGAGAAACATGGGGGTTTTATGGGCATTTAAAGTTTACAAGGAGGGGGGTCCCCTCTGACGAACACTCGCAGGTACGCCTGTAGGCATGAGTAGAAAGCCATCTGCAACGTCTCCTTCTGTGATGGTCCCCATCTCCCTGCACGGCTCTGAGGGAGGGGGTGTCCAGACACCCAGCACTTGCTGAAACCTCAGCAGTATTTATTAATTGCTGCCAGCAGCCTCCACCTTGTTAACACCTCTTCTTTTGGAAATCTAACAGCTGGGGAAGGTTGGACCCTCTGCGTACAGGAGGTGCAGGACTTCGGCCCCATCGTTGATGGAAGATGCCCAACCGCTCCGGCATGGAGTAAACAACCCCGTGACGGTGTTTTGTGCTGGGGGAAGAGAGTAGCTTGGCCAACCCACAGCTGTGCTTCCTCCGATGTAGCTGCACTTGTGCAAGAAACTTGTTCCTTACGGAACACCTTTCTGAGCCTGTTGCTAGCACACCAGTACTACCATCACCACTACAAATCGAATCATAGAATGATTTGGGTTGGATAAAGGTTGTCTAGTCCAACCCCCCTGCAACGAGCAGGGACGAGCATCTTCAACTAAATCAGGTTGCTCAGAGCCCTGTCCAACCTGACCTTGAATGTCTCCAGGTATGGGGCATCCACAACCTCATCTAACCTACAGATCTTACAGATCTCCTATCACGCTTCCACAAGGCACGCAGAAACAGGCAAAGCACGAGCAAACTGTAAATTATCTCTTTTCTAACGTGAACATGTTGAGTCACAAGTTAATTAACGGTAAGTTACAGGAGAGAACTCCATAGTGAGTCTTCAGCTCTCTGAGTCAGACACCCACATGTTGGAGGAGGGAAGAAAGAGTGGGAGAATGGCTTGCAAAAAGATTACCCTGAAGAGCAGGACCAGGCGTGAGCGGCCATCCATCCATCATAAAATTCCCAAGAAAGAGACCACAATGAGAGATGTCAATGCTTATTAAAAAAAAAAAAAAAAAAAAAAAAGAGAGAGAGAAATAAAATGCCAGAACTCTACAAGCAACAATTTGCCAGAAAAAGCAGAACAGCTGAGAAGGAGTAATCTGATCCACATTTTTTTCTCATTTTCTTCATTAATTTTAAATACTAAAACTTAAAGGAAGGCAAGCCTAAAAAAAAAAATAATAAAAACTTAACCCTTTTCTGTATGAATAAAGAAACAGCTTTTTCTAGCCATGTCTCCCTTTCATTTGAGAGGATGGGACCAGAGACAGCAGGCTGCTGAGGAAGTAGACACCCATGACAAGGTGTTTGGAGTCAAAAGCTATGCCAGCTTAGATCCCATCAGGGGCCCCTAGCACAACACAGACACGTGGGGAGATTTGGGAAAAGCTTCAAAACCATTGGGCAGTCCTGCTTTCCCTTCATAGGGTGGCTAAGAGGGCAACGGACAGCTTCCCCTCCCGTCACTGATACCAGGACCTAATGGGCTTCCTGAGATCTGTTCTTTGCCTCTGAATGCCACAGAAATAAGTGATCTTCTAAAAAGGGATTTATTCACTAGCCAACCTGTGAGAGACTGTCCAGTGTTGTCAGCCTCTGGTTTGGTTTGGGACTGAGTGTAGAACCAGTCCTTCAACCGCTCGCTGTCCTCCTTTCTTGTTCCTTGCCTCTTCTCTAATGTAGCCAGAGTGTCATCGCAGTTTGATGAGGAACATCCTAAATCACTGGGGTTTATTCCATTCTGCATTTCTGATAGGCGCTGGGATAGCTGGTCCTGAAGGATTTGCCACCTTTCATAGCAAGACTGGCATGAAAGAAGAATGTCACCCATTAGTGGAAACACTTTGCAATAAAGATAAGGACACTTGAACCACAGTGGAACCTGTCACCCAGCTGTGGCACCAAGAAACAGCCGTGAGGAGTATTAGAAATGCCTTAAAAGCACCGAATCCATTGAGTGCATCAGGTCCTGCAGGCTGCACCCCCCTCTCCAGCCAAGCAGACATGCAATGTCCAGACTCACAGATGTATCACCAAAAGGCAAAAAAATTCCCAAAATTCTTATTGCCAAGAAGCTGCTTCACTGGCAACTCGCAGAGGCATTTCTCTTTCCAGCTTGAACCCCAGCACACACCTCCTTAGGCTGTATGTCTCGCGCAGGAGGACAGTCATGAAGACAAGACCCAAATGTCCCAGACAGCAGAAAGCAGCTGGCTTTCATCTCCACAGAAATCATGGGCCAGCCCCTGTGTCCCCAAACTGTTTGCATCAAAATTCTCTTCGACCTGAGTGACTGTTTTATTTCTGTAAAGGTACAGTGCTCCAAGCTTTCCTAAGTTTCTATTCCAGCTGAAACCCAAACCAGAGGTGCTGCAGGCCAGGTTGGTTAGGAGAAGTGTGGGAAACCACAGCCCTCACCCTGCAGCCTCCTTTCTTTCCAACCAGTGGAACTCTCTGACCAAAGCCACGGTCACACAAGTCTTTTTTTGCTTAAAATTCAGAAATAATTTCCCAAACACGAACTAAAGGTTCTGAGTCGCTAATTCCACGTCCCTCGATTTGGAAGTACAGATGGGGGGAAGCAGCGAGGACCCAGACCTGCCCTCACTGAAACTCCTGGATGCTTTGGCTTTCACCTGAAGTTTTCCTTTTTCCCACAGAGAAAACCATGATGGAAAGGAAAGAACAATTCCTGTTCAGTATCTGTTTCCATAGAAACACCAAATTTCGGAGGGAGAAGACTTTTAACGCCTCCCAGTCCATACGCCTGCCAGCACAGGAGGGAGCACCAGTCCTGGAGTTTCCAGACGCACTCACACTTCAGCTGACAAAATGCACCTCCGTGGAAATTTCACAGACTTACTGACTGGAGAGCTATCCCAAACAGCATTACACATTGCTGTGATTTAATCGGGGAGCAAACACTTCGTGTGACCGCCTCCTGGGGTACTCCTCCAGCCGTGAGGAAGCAGCGCCGGGCACAAGACACCCTCACGCTTGGCTCTTGCCTTAGGAGCTCACTTATATATTCAACTGACAAGAAGCATAAAAATCACTCGCTGAGCAAGGCAAGCATGGGACTTACTTGGACAGGGTTAGCAGGTTTGCAGTATCCAGATGGAACACACAACTCCTCCAAGAATGTGAATATCATCCCTTTTCTTTTTTTTTTTGGAGCACATTAATGTGGGCCATGAGCCAGACTGTGTCAAGAGGAACGCTCACATAAGGGACGCGATCACACTGCGGCCCTTTGCCCTAATAAACCATCATCGTATTCCCCACTGCTGCTGGGTTTAGAGCTAGAGCAAACAGACAAGCAGGTTACCAGCCTGCCATCTGACACCAAGGTCCAGGGATCCCCGTGGTTAGGACAAGACTTTTACTCCATCGATGGCTAGGAAGGAGGAATTTCATCTTCTCCTTTGCCTCTCATGTGAGCGCTTGGAAATGAAAACATATGCGCCAAGAAACCCCTGAAGCATTAATGAAAACTGGATGCTACTTCTTGTTACTTTCTAAATTTGATATATAACAGGAACACCGAAAAATGTGCAAAGGAATGTTCTTTCCCCCCTCCACTAAACGACAACAAGCTTTTCCCTGGTAGTTTGCAACGCCGCCTCTGTTCTATAAAAACACAATAAAAATCACAGTGAGAAACACTAGAAGAGATTGACAGAGCAAAATAGGAACAAAGTATAAAGCTGAAAGCATCAGTAAGCTCTTAAGTCTCTTCTTCCTAATCTTCCCAATGATCTTCTCCGCTGCTCTGTTTTATTACCTCTCAGAAGGGTTTTAGCTTTAATATATATTGGAATTACTAGGGAAAGGAAACATTTTAAACATTTAGGCATCCTAACTCTTTCAAGAGAGGTTTCTTAACCTTTAATCCTCCTTCCTCCACCCGCAGGCCATGCAATATGCAAGGCAAAAGGTCAGTAATGTGGACAAAGGGAGTAGTCTGAGTCTAACCCACTTTTCTTCTACCCAAGCTATCTGCAGTCAGTGCACAAACACACACCACTGACTTTTATTACTGCTAAGGGCTGATGTGCTCAGTTTAAATACCAGCAAGTATTTAAACCACTCGACGTCCACGCATGGCCAAGCAGAAGAGCTTGTGGGTTTACCTGGGTTAGTAACATCAGATTATTGGGGTTTATTCCATGGGAATGGAAGGGATGGAGAGGGGCACAGCTGGCAGACTGAGAGCTGAGTCCTCTCCCCAAGAGCTCACAGTTGGCCAACCAGGTCCTCAGCTGATGCGAATCGGTTCTGCTCCCTCCACCTGCACCTTGGGGTCTTTTTGGGGGTGATTAGTCTATCTGTGATCAGCTCTGCCCTGCCGTCCTGTTGGCCAGGCACATTAGGGGCAACAACTGTCACAAACATAATGACAGACTGGGGGGTCTTAGCTGAGATGCGTGTCACGGCCCCCTGTCACTGCTGTGCACCGAAACATTTCATCTGTGTTTTCGGCTGGTTCCTGGCATGCATTTTCTAAAGTAAACATCAGCAACAAAATCAGCTCCAGACCCTTAAAGGCTGGGCAGCTCAATAGAAATGCTTAGCACTGCCACGATAAATATTCACGAAGGGCTCCAGGGAGCAGTGCTTTCATTTCCTCTGCCCTCTGGCTGACGAGGTGACGGTCCTGCCCTGCACCAGCTACAGACACTTTCCCTACATCATGGGGAGGACCGGAGGGACAGGCAAGTTCGAAACGAGACTGCCAGGCAATAACGTGCTACAAGAGAGATGTGCGTACACTACAGCCACCCTGCCGCAGTGACCTTTCAAAATACATTTGTTTTATCAGCTCCATAATGTCATCCTACACTTACAAAAAATGTCATTTTCTCCACAAGTCACTTCATTCCCAAAAAACACTCCAAGGAACAGCACAGATGTGTTGTGAAATAGGTGCAGCCACTGGTGGACACAGGGACAGAGCAGCATGACCTACCAGCTGAAGGCAGCTTGCCCAAAAGCTTCATCCTGACAAAAAAAAAGTGAACAGAACAGAAAAGGATAAAGCTTCACAAGAGATTCAGCCCTTCTGCTGGTTTTCCACACCAGACTGCTTTACCCAACAAACTATTTGGCCCCAAAGAATTCTTCCCTCAAAGTGTTCGCTCCAAGACTTGTTTATTTAAGGCAGAAAGGATGGGTGAAGGCTGACAAGTGTGAGAACAAGTCTCCTTCCTCCTTTCTCTGGAGCTATGCATTGCCTTATAGATTGATCAGAACAGGCTGGGAGCAGCGGAGCAGGGTTTGCTCCCAGAGGACACTGCAGATGAGTTTCAGGATGATAAAATGATGATCGTACCACGGCTTAACAGGACTTCTTTGGCTGTCTATGGAGAAGCCTTCAGTGAGCTCACAGCTCATAGGGTTTATCACCATAGTTGGTGATGAGCAACTTTGGAACCGTTGTAGGGAGATGAATAAAGATGCAAGTTTGAATATTCAAGTACGCAGAGATATGCTTGATGGTGCCTTTTGTTAGACACCCCAGCCACTGATTTATACTGGCTGTCAAAGGGAAGCTAAAGATAGCATTTGGAAGACAGCATAAGATGTTGGGTCTGCTGCAGGGAACTTAAATAAAACTATATGTTCAAGAAAATTGTACGCACATTGCTGTGTCTCTGGGTCTTACGTCATTCAGCTACAGGTTTGGAACAAATATTAATTCAGCCCCAGCCAAAGCTGTGGCTGTCAGAGCTGTGCATCGACAGCAGCCTTAGCCCATTTGGGAAGGAATTGGAGATGCAACTAAAGATTCAACAGGGAATCAGCAATACGCAGCAGGAATGATGCCGCCAAGGTAGCACTGCAGTTTGACCCCACTACACCCATTTTGTCCCACCAGTATTTATCCAAGAGGAAAATGGGATCAACAGATCACTTGCACCAGTGACTTTCTTCTTCCTTATTTTTTTCTGTAGCTTTAAAGATATTGACAACTAACAATGCAAACTGGTCTGTATTAAGCAAGCTTTCAGCTGATCGTTGCAGGTTTAAATTTGAAATGCAGCATGTGAACCCACAGCATTTTACGGTTTCATCATACGAGACGGGCGTTTCAGCTAACTTCAGTCTCCCTTTGATCATCTTACATGTCTCATCTGTTCAATTCATAACTTTTGAAGAGGATGTCTGATGTTTTCTTCTGAAGTTCATGTAAGAAAGTGAAGAGCCTTTATTTTAGGTTACCTTTAGAAAGGAAGAGGTTGACACATGCAAAATGTAGTTTTCAGCCATTTGTTTTAGTCACTTCAACATGAGAAAAGAAATCTGTCAGCGACAAATCAGATGGTTGTATGTTGTTCCTAAACTGGTAAAAGAGAATATTAAACCTACCAGGAACGTGTTCAAGAAATTACAGTATTTCTTATTCTTTCTAAAGCATAAATAGGTGCCGTGCCATGGAATTAGGCCAAAACTGCATTAGCAGAATAGCAAAGTAGGAACAAGAGTTTGGTGACAGATATATGTAATAGCACCTAACCAGATTTGTCAGCAGCAGCACGTTGCTCTCAACAATAACGATGCTCTCAGAGTTAATAGGTTTAGCTCTAGATATCTTACAAGACAAAATGCAGTAACCGGAATGATTATTACCCAAGGCTGCTCTACGATAACCATTTTACCTGCAATTTTACTGCTCTACAGTAACGATTTCAGCAGACCGATGCTGGGGAGCCTGGGCAGAGAGACTTCACACATGGATTCTGTCTCACTCAGTGACTCATGATAAGAAATTTTTGGGGAATTACTAATATGCAACGTATCTCAATTATTTTTAATCCCAGTTTAAAGGCATCGGAAGTTCTCCTGTGGACTTTAATGGGCTCTAAAGGTGGGTGACAAAAATCCTGATGAGACTTTGCAAGGTTTTCTGGACTGATCCCTGAAATTCTGGGCACTACTCACCTCCCTCTCCCCAGAACTGTGTCGTGGATTTGCCCCTAATGCACACGACAAGAGAGGGCAGGATTTTAAGCATTCCTGCTATCGCATGGCAGCGGCATGCTTCACAGTGACGGATTTCCTCAAGCTTCCAGCTCTGTAAATTTGTATAGAAAGGGCTTCCAACTGTCCTGACTTACATGTCAAAAGAGATACTTTATCACAACATCCATCATCCATCCCATCTCCTCCAAGTGGGGAGTTTTGTGATATCTGGTGTTACATACTGCCAGATGCAGGGCTCTCTCATTCGCTGCCAGGCAGGAACAGGGTCTCATAACTCACAGGCAGCACACGATGCCATAAAGCTTTTTGCGAGACATACTTCATAACCATGAGGGTTAAAAAGTATGACCCCATATATTTAAAAAACAATAAATGAGGAATTTAGAGGTGTAAGTAGCCCATTAGGCATGGCACAATGTTCAAGCCTGAATTTTGACTTCTCAGATTTTCTAAGAGAACACTTTCCAGATGGAAGAATAAAGATTTAGCAAAGCAGAAATGCCCTATAAAAACATGGAATTTGATACAGTTCTGATGGGAACCTGTCTCCTTACCTGCCACCTAGCACATCTGGCATGCAGACCCAGAGTCAAGCGCCTGGATGACCACATTTCAGAGCAGATGCATAGCTGAGGACCACCACAGCCAAGAGCCAGGATTCAGAGTGCTTCCAGCCTGCTGAGCCCACTGTCTTCCCCCCTGGGAGATCAAGGGGGAGAGCTCCATCTCCTCCTCCTCCTCCTTGCAGATCTCTCCATCTGAGACCTGGGACCAGTGGACCTCGGTCAAGCAGAACAGCAGCGCTCTGGTGTAGCCCTGATGCAAAACGGTCCCTTTTCAAGTTCAATGTGGAACAAACTGAGGTCACACAAAGGTCAGTCCAGGCTACTTCCGGCCTCCAACCTTGGTGACAGCCTCAGCACTGAACATCTGATACCTAAATGCCCTATTTGCCCTCACAAAGAGGCAGATTCAGAGGGGAAACAACACCTCCCAGTCATAAATATGAATACCTCCTGAAACACCCAACCTGCCAACAGGCCCCTGTTCCACTTTCCAGGCAGCCTGGCCACGTTAAATGCAGCAGCATCCCAGAGATGCTGGTGGAAGTGACACCTGGAGAGAAAGGGGATGGGAACCCCTCCCGTTCCCTGTATGTGAGTGGGGAGGGCTGAAGGCAGGAGCAGCTCATGCTGCCACCCCAGGAAAAATATGCCTAGCAAGTCAATTATAAAACTTGCAAACTCAACCTCCCCCTCATCAGCCGAACATTAAAAGCTACAATGCTGATTGAGGTGAATTAACGTCTGCCTCACAGCCCCCGATCCATCTGGGTAACCATGTCAGGGCTCCTATTCGAAGGAGGTCAGACCGTTTGGCAATGGCACACCCCAGTTCAATATGCTGGATCCATTTCTCTCTGAACGTAAACAGGTAGTTTACAGATAGAGGGGAAGTTGTGCTGGTAAAGGATTTCCAGTAAAGCTCCCTAAGCTCCGGCAGAGTTAGACCCAGGCAGTTGTCAGGGAAATGCTCGCTTCCTCCCTCTGTCCACTGGGATGTACGTTCAAACGGGGAGGGGCTGAGCGAGACACAGAGCAATGCCCTGAGATAAAGGAGGAAATCCCCATCAGGTTCATGGAAATAGATCCAGCGGGGGATGTCTTTCCAAAAAGAAAACAAACCATGCTAAGACTTATCTCGTGCATTTGTACCACTTACTAAAAAGCCTCTTTTCCCAGTGCCAGCAAACAAATCTCCCAGCCTAGTATCTGGAAATGCCAGAAGAAAGAGATTGTTCATGTAAACACATACATTTCCAGGGGAAGTTTATTCTTCCTATAGCCAGAGGATGTTTACTTTTCTACAAAAAAGAGTATGCTAAAACCTTTCTTCCCTTCTACTTCATCACCATTTCACTGGCATTCAGGAACAGACATTCCTCGTTTCAAACATGAGGTTCAGCAGGTCAAGCGAAGGGGGATCTGCAGTTGTATATGCAAGGAAAAATAAATACAGGGAATGAAACGAATAAACAAAGGGGCTGAGTTAGAGCTCAGAGCCGAGAAGTTCCCCGACCGGAGCAGTGACACAGGCAGGCAGTGCGATGGCTGAAGACTGTCAACTCAAAGAACAGGAGCCCAGGGCTAAGCTCTGCGGGTCGGGCCCGCAGTGCTCCCAAATGTCACAGGGGCCACAGGCTGAGACCCTCCTCCCTCCCTCCGCCACTGCTCATGGGGACATTTGAACCGCAGGGGATGTGACTGGCATGCTACGAGAGCCGGCTGGCTTTCGGTATGCTCAGTTACTGATTCGCTGCGAGCAGGTTTTAGAGATCAAAAATCAATGTCAACGATCTTAACTTCGGTTTAACAAGTCCTAATGAAGTTTAATGGACGCCATTAGGTAAATTGCAAGCGCCAGCACTATCCATCATTGCACAGAAATGGAGATACTTTAAAACGCATTCTGAAGTTTCTTGTAGAAGTACAGTAAGAATAAAGAATTTCTCATTATTTTTATGACCACTTAACAAGCTTCTGCGGTATTCAGATAAGCACCTACAAAGAAAAACCACCTCATCATCGGGTACAATTCCATTGCCTTCCGATGAATCCCACCTGATTAACTGCAGGGTGAGCTGGGCCATAGAAGCAACAAAGACCCACATTAAGAATGAAACCCTGTCTTTGGGAAAACAGGCAAAAGTTGCAACTCTCACGCTTATGGAAAAATTCCAAAAGCCTCTATTTGGACAGGCTGAAAAGTTTTACCTTTCAGCTACTGAATAAAGATGAAGACAAAGAGGTTTTGGTTAAGGTCTTGTTCCTGCAAAAAGTGAAGAGGAGAGGAGAACCCCCTCGAGGCTGGGCTTTACAAAGCAGCCTGCGGGCTCGAGGAACAGTACATGGGTCTCTGCAGAAAGACAGAAGCTTCCCCTGTACTGACCAGGTCAGGGATCCAGGTCCATCACTCATAAGCCAAGTGCACAGGTTACAACAGCGGTCCCACGGAGCTGAGCAGATGCTGGACACCACGTCTGTCTGTCCCAGTGCAGGTGCTGGCTGACAAACACTAAGCCATCCAGGAGCATGTGATTTTTGTGTGAGAGAAGCCCTCTGATTTTCATGAACACAGAAGCACCTGATCACGAGAAAAGCCACATTTTCACACTGGATCTTCGGAGGTTTTTAGCCCAACCCCAGGACTCAACTCATTGAGTTCTGGAGATCTCCAAGGGTGGAGCTTCCACAGCTTCTGGGCCCTTGAAGAGCAGAGTAGGGAAGGGCTGAAAATTCACCCTTTGCTTGTCCTGGGCACCAAAACAGCTTCTGGGAGGCACCTCTGACTCCTCTGCTTGCAGACCAAGGAATCCAGCAAGCCTGGACATGGTGAAGGAGAAGAGCACCTAGGGCTTGGAGTGGCAGAGGGTGGTGGTGACTGGGAAAGTTCCCTTTCACATCTCTCTGAAGTTGCTGCAGCTGCTAAGACTATTCCCTGTGCTGCACTCCAATCAAACCATCGGGAGCAAGCCACTGTCACCAAGAAAATGACGGATAAGGGAATAAGGCACGTTAGTACAACAGGAAAAACCAGTCACGCACTTCAGGTTTCACCATTAAAACTGCTGCAGGTTCTGGGACAGAGATTTGAGTTTCTTCCATCTTCGTGGAAAGAAAAAATGTCCAGTCAACTGAACCTACATGTATTTGTCAGACAAGACTTTAAAATGAGGAAGCAGGTATCATCTTGTGTGCATTCCTTTCTCTTCCCTTAAACTGAGGAAAGTAATCTCTGAGGGAAGAATTTAATCAAAGTCAGCTGCTAATTACTTTCCTGACACCAGGGGAGAAGAATGTTGGCATCAGAAAGATCTGGAAGATTTTCCTGATTAATATTTGATAAATCTGTAATTGGATCGTTTGATTTTGCAGCCTCCTTTGAATAGAGGTAGAAACTATATTGAAATTAATCTTTATGAATTCAGGCCACAAACTTAGGGGATGATTACTCATTGATTGATTTGAGTATCTTGAAGTGCTAACCCTGGAGAGAAGACAAATTGGGATTGCCTAAGGACAAGTCAATACAGACTGAATGTAATCCAGAGTGCTTTCCCATTAGAGGAAATAAATTACATTCTGTAAAGAGTTAAAGTTGAATTTCTCTAGTCTTTATTTTTTTTTTCAGAAGTTCAGAGATTTGACATGAATATTTAATTTAAAAGCAAAGGAGAATTAAGTGTGTTAACACTGAATTAATAAAACAGTTGAGTAGCACGGGATAGTGAGCAAATGTTCTCATGAAAAACTCTGACATTCAAAATTGCAAGATTATAGTGATCTAATGTACCATATTGTTTAGAACTGGATATAAGAATTTTCACTTGATCCTAATAAAATAAAGAAGAAATTCTATTAAATGCAATAAGAAGATTGTAGGGATGAATATTATTACTATGAACAATAAAACCAATTTCTTGCTCTGATTTTTAGCTATTATGTATTGAAACCTTTAGAACTGCTTTATGCTAATACCCCAGCAGCAAAGCAAAAAAAAAAAAAAGAAATGTCCAGAAATATCTGGTTTATAACTAAACTAAGTTAAAGGCCATGTGCACGTTCACGGAGGGATCTCAACATCCAGTCTTTTATTCTGAAGGCGAGAGATTGAAGTTCCCTTCCCTCAACCAGCACTGCTGCTTTGAACAGACAGCAAAGAAATGGCAAAAAATACAAGAGTCTTAATCCCAGTATTCCAATGTGGCTCGTGTGCTTTTCCCTTCTACTGCAGAAGCAAACAGCAATACAGCTCTTTTATATCGGCTTTAAAGATTTGGGTTTGGGCACCTCTCCCCTGGTATTTTTAATTCAGCGTTTAAATAGCTGCATTAGTATGCACAGCACTTTCCACATATGCAAGTAGGGAGGTTTTTGCCTCAAAGAAGTCATGATCTAAATTAAATCACAATATTGAAAAAAGGACAAAAAAGCTGCCTGAAAACAATACCGAGTCTTAAGCTAGCTACAAAGCTTTCTCCCTTCCCCTTTCCATTGATGCCAAGATTTATAAGAAGACATACAGGATGATCGTCTGTGCTAGGCAAACAAAAAAGAGTGAACTTGAAGACAAAGAGGAGGAGGTGGTTCACCACGATGCCTGTGGAAGGCTATTCCGGACTCCGAATTAGAAAATTGATAAAGATAGCTTTGTTAGAAAAGCTGGAAAGACATAGCGTATGAGAAGTCATGGGTTAGCTAGACATGGCATGATGGCTAAAGTGTTTGAAGTGGATGAGGAAAAAGGCAAACACAAAGATGAAAAAGGAGGAGCTAAGACAATCCTTCCTACAAACACACTTCAGGCCAGAGCGGGACAAACGTCCTGTACCAGGTGGCATTAAAATAAAGACGATGGCAATCCTAACCCAGGTTATGCAAATGAAGAGGGAGCATGTGCAGAAACTCTACATGTGTGCAGAGATGTGGCTTCGGAACCAGGACTCCAGCTGAGCCTCACTGACACTGTGTATGTAGAGCTACAGAATGGTTTGGCTTGGAAGCGACCTTAAAGATCATCTAGTTCCAACCCCCCTGCCCTGGGCAGGGACACCCTCCACTAGATCAGGCCTCTCAAAGCCTCATCCAACATACGTATGTTCCTATATTCAACATACATTCCGTAGGTAGAGATCTATTCAGCAGGACCCATACAGTCAGTAAGGCTCCATACCAATCACACGCTTTGTATTGCCTCTTTTTCTTGGAACAACAAAGACTTGCCCGCAAACACAGCTTGCAGCACCTTCAGCCGCAGACGGGGAGTAGCGTGGAGTAAAACCGTAGTGTGGAGTAAAACTGCAATCCCTGCTCTTTGCCTCGGAGCACTGGAGAGCCCTTCTTCGCTGGGATCCCAGCCGACGCGTATCACCAAGCTGCTCCGTCGCCACACACAGGAGCACGCCTTCAATGCGTGCACACCCCCCTGCATTAATAAATTCTGCAGCTAATTAATATAGCGATAAACGTAGCAATTGATGGTTTAGAGCTCAGCCCGTGGAGTTACTTCGGAACAAACCTAGTTCCTAACAGTTTATTTTAAATAAAGGTTGGCTTTGTAAGCAAACCTCACACCAGACCCCGAAACGTAGGACCAGGGAGAAAAGGTACTTTGTCAAAAGTGAGGAAAGGGAGACACTGGTCCACTGAAGGTGGTTTTTATTCCTATTTTGTAGAACGGTTGTTGGAGGAAACTATGGATCGCCCCTGAAGGACCAGGTGTGTGGGCAGAGATGGCATCTGTGCTCCCCGTTCTCACCGACTTTCAGGAAAGTCCCCGGCCTGGCGGGCCCTTCGGGGCCGGAGAAGCTTCCCCCGTACTTCCTCCGACGGCGACACCCCCTCCTTCACGCCTTCTCGAGTTGGTTTGCGTTACGCGGCTGACTCCCGGTGCACCCAAGCGGTACTGCACCGCCGGGGCCGACACCACGATCCTGAGGAGCCCCCGCAGGGGCACCCACGGGCACCTTCGCCGTGCCAAGACAAAGAGAAACAGCGGCTTCGGTTGCGGCGGCCCTTCCGCCCGCCCTAAGGAGCCGCCACGCACCACCTAACGGCCCCTGCAGCGTCGGCAGGGACGCGCCGCCGCCACCGCGCCCGGCCGGGCCTTCCCACCGCCCCCTCCTCGGCCCCAAGCAATAGACCGCCGAACCACTCGCCCCGCCTGCGTCTGTCAGCGCCCTCAATCGATCTGTCGGTGGCTCGGCTCGCTCGGCCTGGGCACTCGTCACGCGGGTGCGCCGGGGACCGGCGGCCGCCGCCATTTTGCAGGAAGAGGTGAGGGGGGCGGTGGGTTTGGTGCTCCCGGTGCTGCGGCTGGGGCCGTCCCGCTCTGCTTCCCTCTCCCCTCCGGTCGCCCGCCGCTGACAGCTTCGGCCGCGGCCGGACCTGTAACGAGCGGGCAGCGCCGCAGTGCTGTGCGGGAGCGTTGTCGGGGAATCGGAGTGGAGGAGGGGGCGGTCGTGAGAGGTGATCGGCTCCACCGTTCCGGTCCCACCCGGCGGGGTGAGGGGCGGGCGGGAGGTGAGGCCGCTCTGAGGCCGGTGGGGGCGCGGGCAGCCCCGGTCCGGTCGGTGTGCGGCCGGTGCCTCCGAACCCAGCGCGTCGGTTTGTCTTGCAGGGGCAGCCGGGCCTTGTCGGCGAGAGGGGGCCCACCGTCTGCAATGGCCAATGTGAGTAACGCAGAGCCGGGCCGCGGGAGGGCCTCATCGTCCCGGGGAGAAGGCAAACCGGCGCTGTTGAGGGAAAAACTTCTCCGTGTTTGCTTCCTCTTTAAAGCTGTTTGTAGATCACGGGGCTTAGGGAGAGTCACTGATAAGCGTTTCGGTTATTTCCGTGATTTCAGCTGGATTTTTCACGTGTGTAAGCGTTTGTGTAAGTGAGATCAGTCAACATACCTGTAATTAACGCTAACGTCTCCACGCCGGGTGATCCTGGTTGTAAGAAAAAGTGGTCTTTTCACGTAATACTGTAACAGCGGGTCAGCTGTCATTGTTTACAGCTGCTGTATCTTAATATGCAAAAATCAGTTTCAGTAGCGTGTTCAGGTAACAAAGGATAAGCCATCAGCGGGCGTCAGCAGACCTGCGTTGTTACAGGAACCCTTAAATGTAGCAGCGGTGGTTTAGAACTTGGACAGCTGAAGACCTTAAGTGTAAATACTTGATTTAAGTCAGAAAATCAACCGGGCCTGTATGCATCTTGCTCTCCGTGACAAACTTATTAGGCACCGTGTGTTTGCGCAGAGGTGGCACGTGAGAAACTGTTGCTTCTTGGCTTGGGTCTTGATGCTCTGAGTAGAGGGTTTTATCTTAAATGTACAAGCAGTACCATTTTTTTTTTCCCCACATTTTTTGAAGCAACCTCGTTGCATGCTTATTTAGTGGTAAACACGTGCATAAACTTTTTCTAGAACCAAGAATCCAGCACTTAGAGAAAATCCCTTTATGTCAGTTTCTCAAAAGAATTTTTCCCTCACCTGGAAAATAACGTTTTATGAAAACACAGGTGCAGTGGCAGGTGGGATTTATATTTTCCATTAATGCGTGCAACTGTAGTCAAGAGTTTAATTTGGTGCTAACGCTAAGTAGTCTGCAATGTATTTTTTTTAATTATACTTCTCTTTGTTTTGGGTGTTGGGTTATTTTTCTGTTATGTGTGCGTGAATACGTCATGGCAGTCATCAATCTATTTTTAAAGTATAGGAAAATAGTTCACGTGATTTAGTTTAATCACATCTCCTGGATATTTCTTGTTTAAAACAAAACAAGAAAAAAAACCCCAAACACCTCAGTAACAGTTGCTTGTATTAGAACCGAAGATAATCTGATTTGGTCTCAGAGCTGACCTTTGTGGTGAGGAGCAGCCAGCTCTTTGGACCCTTGCTGAGACCATTTGCGTGCTCAGGGAGAGAGCATTGCATCATTTTCTGTTTGCCGTGTGGCTGAATCCGGCTTGTGATGGAATCATCTTCAGCAGCTCAAAGTTACGTTGACAGCACAATTCTGTGGCAGGAAGCAGATTTTCTGGTGTATGCCAAGACCACAGAATTCATAAAGTTTTATGGCTTATTGGCATTTTGCCCGCTATACTGATCTGTTTGCAGTAATACATGCTTATAAATAGGTGAATGTGCTGAGTTTGCAAATCTAAATAACGTTGGCTGCGCTAAGTTAAGTTTTGTACGTGTTTACGGATCTTGAGAGCAGAAGAAGCTGAAATCGCCGCACCTACCTGTTCTGATATGTGTGTCTCCCTGTATAGGTCAGAGCTGCTGGGATGGGCGCTCTGCTGGCTGAGAATTGCGTCAGCACGTGTGTATGCGTGCTTCTGCAAGATGTATCTGGAGTGATATTGTCTTGTGTCTCCCTTCAGGCTTTTAAGAAACGGGAGTATAGGCTGGCTACCACTTGTGCTACCCTTCCAGGCAAATGTCTTGGCTATCAGCGTTTAATTAACAATATTTCTGGGTATTTTTGGTAATTGATCCCGTGACTGAGTTGCGATAGTCCTGGAAACTATGACACTCATGGAAACAATCCGACCCAGAACTTAGTTTAGGTTTCAGTGGTGCTGTTTAAACTGTTCAGGGATTTGTAGCTCACATGATGATGCCTTTCAGTAAGTGTTTTCGAGGATTTTCCTTTACTTAGAACACTATTACTTGTAAAATATGTAAGTAATAATAAAATCCTTTTAAAACTTGATTTTACAGAAACACAGTTGATCATAATTAAAATTGTAATTTATTTATTGAGTAAGGATTTCTCTTGTGATCTACCAAGCTGTACTTAAACTAGTATGTTTTTGCTAGCGGTATGTAATACTTATTTTGGTTTTGTCTTCTCAGGTGCTCTGTAACAGAGCAAGATTGGTCACCTACCTACCAGGCTTTTATTCCTTAGTCAAAAGAGTTGTGAATCCCAAGGCTTTTTCTACAGCAGGTTCCTCTGGCTCAGATGAGCCTCATGTTGCTGCAACACCTCCTGATTTATGTAAGAAAAACCAAATTCATTTTCCTCGAATTCATGTGCTGTTAGAACTTTGCACCCCGTATAAATCTGGGAATTCTGAAGTGTGCTTTTTATGGCAGGCCCCTGACTTAATACTAGTGCATTGTGGTTACTTTGATTATATGTGACTGTGATCAAATATTTGTATGGGAGAGGGTTGTTTTCTTCTTTTCTTGTCCTTTCTTTTTAGAGGTGATGACTAAAGCAAGGCCTTGACTTTCGCAGGTCCAAGAACTGTATGGCCAGATGAAGTAATGGGTCCGTTTGGTCCTCAGGACCAGAGATTCCAGTTGCCTGGTAACATCGGTTTTGACTGCCACCTAAATGGCACTGCTTCTCAGAAGAAAAGCCAAGTTTCAAAACCTTTGCCTGATATATTAGCAGAGCCTTCAGCAAGTGAAAGGCATGAATTTGTAATGGCACAATACATAAATGAATTTCAGGTAAGAACAGGCTGCTTCAGTGTGAAGCTGATATTTCTTGTCTAAGAGAAACACAACTAATCTCTCTTTGTCCTGATAAGATATTGTTGGTTTTCTAGATGGGTTTGAAAGATGAACTTCAGCTGGGGTGAGCAAGAGATTGCGTAGAACCTAGCTGAAATTCTTTCTTTTAGGAGAAAGAAGTATTTCAGGGTGTGGGGTTTTTGACTGTATGTCTAAGCAATTTAGTAGTAGCTTAATTATATGGCTCTGGGAAAAGAAAGCTTGCTGTTACCAAGTCTCACCACCTGTTGTGTGTATTGTATCAGATAGAATTGGTAGTTTCTGTGGTATTTCACTTAGATGTGGACTTACCTAGTTTGGACAGTGTTTAGATCTGCCTAATTAATGCTGACCACTGTAGATTTCACACAGAAGCAAAGGAACGTACCTCAACCTCAAGTCTCCCAGTGAGACTGTATTTTGGCGATGGCACAGCTTGTAACGAGTCAGATGCGTTATGACCCACAAGCAGCTTGATAATTGCTAGCGTGATTGCATTGTTTCAACAGATGATTAGAGCTACTAGCTGCTGACTCAACTTTCCAGGCTCTCTGGAGTTTCACATGCTCAGGTTTTGGAAGTCAGCTAGCAAATCTCCGTTGTAAAAATGCTGCATAGTGGGGTTTTTGTAAACGTAGTGTCGTATTCCAAAGTGCTCAGAAAACGTAAGCTTCTGGTGAGCTCCCCAGAGTCTGTTTTCAGCTTGTGCGGATCGTACTTTCCGTTAAAAGCCCAACAGAAAATTCTAATCTTTCGTTTCGTGCAAACCAGGTGCACTGAGTGCGTGTCCGCTTTCTAGCGAGGTTACTCGTATAATCAAATCCCCAGTGCAGCTGTTGCTGTTCCAAAGGGAGAAACTGGAAAAGAGTGGAGGCAGGTTTTGCAACTGGTGTTCAGAAAGCTGCCAGCAAGAGCCAGCTCTGCTTCATACCACTGGTGTTTAGGAATCCATGGACAGCGTTCAGCTAATGAGAATTCTAAGCTGCTCATCCTAGGAGAGGGCCCAGATCTGAATGATGGGATCAGCTGAATACAGGAACCTCCGTAGGTCGCTGTGGCAAGCGGGAGAAAAGCTCAGTGCTGCTGAAGCTCATGCACTGGTCCTTCAACCAGAGAAATGGCAAACTTCTTTGACCTCTGTGTCCCTGAGATTGATGTATTGGTGTGATCTGAGCAGAGTAAATAGAATTCCAGCCTGTCAGCATTAGAAGTGACACTGATCTTTGGAAAAAGGCTGTAGTCTTGACGATAGCGTGCCTGCTCAGCGTATGGACTGTGTGAGGGAAAATAGCTGGATAGAATGAGAGCAGTAGACAAGGAATCACAACAAACTACCATTCTACTAAGAGAAACATCCTAAAGCTAGGAAGTAAAGAAGGGGTTACCAGCATAGCTGGGTGGTTCGTCAGGCTTCAGCTACCAACTGGTGACTTCCCAGTCGTAACGCAAGGTGCATGTGCAAATGTGTTGAAACTGCAGGTAACATCTGTTGTTGTTCTATTGTCGTGTTTATATTTTCTTCCTGTTTTGGTTTAGTTTTTCCTGTTCTTGGATGTTTCTGGAGCAGAAATGCTAGCCACGCTGTCTGCAGTGTAATAGCTTTCTCTAGGGAGAACTCACAGATACAGCCAGGTGTTAGGTAGGACTTCATTACAACGCTGAGTAGTGCATTTCAGCCTTAGAGAAACTTCCTAAAATTCCTCGTAAATTATGGCATAGTTTGAGCTAGAAAAGCTGTATTAAGGCATTCTGCACCTATTCCATAGCAATTGCTATCCCAAAGGAGGCAGCTGCTGTGACTTCTTTCTTAAGAGCGTTTTAAGGTTCAGTGCTATATATCTAACTTACAGGTGCTCTGTTTGTAACGTACCTGCAAGAATCTGTTTTGGTTTGTTTTTCTGGAAATGGTAGAACTGAAAATTATAAAGACTAAAAATGGTATTATTAAAAAACATGGTCTGCTTTTCAAGCTGCAACAGCTAAAGCTGAAAATACAGTTCAGAGCTCTAGAACTGTTGTGCAGGTTTAAAATAAAGTTTTGTTTGACTCAGGTAATATGTGTATATCTGAAATCTATCAGTTGTTTTACTGAATATTTTAAAAAACTCTGTATTGATTAAGGCTTTGAGATAGTACAGTTACTATAAACCATGAAATTTAATGTTTCCCTGTAGGTTTAAGTAATATCTATATCTGTACCACTTTTAGTGCTTGACAACTGAGTTTTAAGTCTCATTGCAAATCACCTTTCTGTGAAACTGCTTGGGTGTACCAGTGGCTGTTCGGTCACAAAAAGGTAGCTTGGTGTACAAAGTTATTCCCGTTGTAACTTTCCAATTCATTAATAGATAATTTTCACTTTTCTCAGGGTGCTGATGTTCCACAGAAACAGCAGATAAATAACGCTGAAGCTTACTTTGAAAATGCAAAGGTAGAATGTGCAGTACAAGCTTGTCCTGAACTGTTACGGAAAGGTAGATTTTCATTTTCTTTGACAGCTGAACAATTATAACTTTTTTAAATGTACAAATATGTAAGTAAATGCTCGGATGTTATTGATGCCACGGAACGTGTACTAGGAAAGGGTGATTCAGAGTTCATATTTTACAAAAGAACAATACATACTGTAAAATGAAAACTGAAAATTTGCTGTCGACATACTTTATGTTTTATATAAAATTCAGTGCTCTTGGAGTTCAGGATCAGCTGAGGAGGGGAGTAACTTTCAGCTTTAGTATCAGGTAGATTCTGGAGCTAATTCATTATCCAAAACCCAGTTTGTGACAAAACCCAAATTTTCTGGCACTGCTTTTTTAGTAAAATAGCAAATTGAAACTACTGAAAGCATTGCTTTTGTATCTTTAATTTGTTCAAGAAGGAAATGATTGAAATGAGAATTGGAATGAAACCTTCTGATTTTAAAAGTGATACACTGAAAGAGAGAAGCAACTGAAATTTGGCTGAAACCTTGGTCTAGATGCTGCAGAGAGCAAACTTTTCAGAGAAAGAATGAACCTTTGGACTTCAAACTCTGGAAAGTGTTGGGTTTTTTTTTCTTGTGCGCTGAAAACAAGACTCTGAAGCCTAGTCTTGATTTCAGGGCTTCGCTTGCATTCCTGTTTGTAGTCTGCTAGATGATGACGAGGGAGAATCAGGACGGGCTCCCCTGCTCCAGGGGGAGAACTATCACAGCTCGTGCCAACAGTACGCTACTCATAGTGAGTCTGCTCTCACCTCCTAGGCAAATAGATCAGAGGCATTTCTACTGGCAGATTTACTGTAAGAATCAGTGTGCGTCATGTAGCTAAGCCACGTTACAAAATAAGGGCCTTCACATCTCATGTGCGTGGTGTTCATTTCAAAATACTCAGATATTACTATACATGGTGTAACATCTTTGCAAACACAGACACTTGTTTGCACATTCTGAAACGTGCAGAGGAGTTAGAGGGGGGCTTTTATCATCTTGCAGTTCAGTGGGAGGTCTTGATACAGTGAACGCCACGCCGGAGTTGCTTTTAATGGAACCTTACCAAGGTGCGTTTCCACAAAAGCCACATCAGCATTCCAACCCAGGATGCTGTTTGCTGGATCTGTTGTGAAAAGCACGTGTAGATCTTGGATTTGAATGAAGGCTCAAAAGTAGAATCACTAATTTGTCTAAAACTGGAAAAAATCACAAGTAAAATGTAAGATCAAGCCATAACATGCCAGTTTTGCTTTTTTTTTTTTTTTTAGATTTTGAGTCTGTTTTTCCAGAAGTGAATGGCAATTGTTTAACAGTATTAACTGTCACCCAGAAGACAAAAAATGATATGACTGTATGGAGTCAAGAAGTAGAGGACGAGAGAGAAATGCTGTTAGAAAACGTAAGTATCTGACAGGAGCATCAGCTTATTTTTGTTTGAATCTTCTGTGAGCTATGTGTATATTTTGGTTCATTTCTACCTCTGGTAGCAATATACTCTATTACTTTTTAGAGCATTTTTGAGCTAATCCTGTGTTTTCTTCCTGATAAAATGGAAAGAGCTTTTTTCCCAGCTTTTTGACTACACTATGTGAAATGTCTCCTAAAAATTAAGTGCTTTATAGCGGGGTGAGTCAAAAGTATGCTTAAATGTCGTAAAATGTAAATTAATAAATATACTTCACGGTTGTCCTGTTACGGTTAAAGGGCAGCAACTATTTCCTTGTCTTATTTCAGCTTTAGTGCAACGTATTTTGGATTTCACTGCTCTCTTTTTGTGGTGTGATTGAGCTACCAGCACAAAATCTGTCCATGAGTGCCTCCTTACTTGTATAAAAGTGGTTGCTCTGGGTTTTTTTCCCATTCCCATACTGGATAGGGTTAATGCTTTTAGCCTGAGTATCAGTTATATTTATTACATCTTCCCCATCCTCATGAACTGTGTCTTCCTGTTCTATTGCCACTAGAGGTCTCTCTGAAAACAGATTTCTTTCACGTTCTTTGGAATTTTGGGGTATATTCCTGCAGGTGTCACTGCTCACCACCACTGGCGTTCTTTCCTTAGCACCTCAAAATACAGCGTTTCTCCGTATTCTTTTGTTACAGTTTTTCTAAAACTAGTAAAAATCATCCTGTGGGATTTTCACCTGTACAGTGAGGTCACACTTCGGTTCGAAAATAGCCTGGTAACGTCCTTTTCAGTTCTGAGTTGCAGTTGTGGCCCGTGTAAGGGTTACCACGGAAAAGGAAGCAGGAGTCTGAAGGATCACCATAAAGATTACACACAAATTAAAATTCCCTTCATTTTAGTGTGTTCTTCTCTTTGAATTATTTATGGTCTGTTAGTCTTTGGCGTTGTAATCTGGTCTAATTATATGTTAATTGGCATCTTTCTTCCTTGTGCACCTCCCTGTCAAGTCTAATATAGTCATTGCGGGGGTGTTAGGATGTTGGATGTAACCTCCTGGCCTAAAGGTTACTAACAGCAAATTCACAAGAAAATGGTCTGTTTGTTTGCTTCATAGATGGTTAGAAGTAACCTTAAAAATACTAATTTAATGTGAGAGGCTTGTGCTAAAGTAATGAGGGTTATGTACAGCCAAACCTAAATGTTTACATTAGTGAATCTGGGGTGTTTATTAACCTCACTCTGTTTGCTGAGGGGCTGTGACAGCACTGGATCAAAAGATGGACTGGATCAGAAATGTAATGGCTAAGATGCTGGCTTCGGATGGCTTGCTTATACTTGTGTTTTACAGTTGAAACTTAAGTAATCGTCCGAGCCATCAAACCTCGAAATGCAGAGCAGATTAGTGTAAACGATAAACTTGGGCCATTAAGGGATTGAAGCTGAGTAACACTAATATTTCGAGAAATTGGAAACTTTGAGCTGCTAAGGGCACTAATTTTAGAGAACAATCCAATTTTTGTCACTGAATAAAGTATTATATTTATTCTGAATTTAAAAATATTTCTTTTTTTATGAGATTAGGGAATTTCTTTCATGCTTCGAGGAAGCTAGGTGAATTCCATTTGTGCTGTACTCCAGCCCAGTGTTTTCAGCTGTTGAGATTTCTGTACCTGGACATGTTTTTATCGGCGCATGGATGGGTTTAGAGCCGTCGCATATCTTGACTTCTGTGAATTTGTTTCTCACTCACCTTTACAGGTTTCTATAGGTCCCCGCTGGCCCTCATTAAATGGGTTGAAAACTGCTGGTCTAGGTGATTAAAAGCACATAACTGAGGTCTCCTGTTGTTGCTGTTTTATCTGTGGAAAAAATTGTGCTGTGCAACCTGTAGGTTGTGTAATTATTTTGAGCCCTGTGTTTTGAGCACATCTTTAAATCTACCTGGCTGAATTTTCTTCTGTGTCTGACAAATGGCTAAGTGCAACTCAACACCAAAGGTTGTAAAAAGAAGGGGGGAGGGGGGAAGCTTTATTTCTCAAATGAGCTGATGTGTAAGGTTTGCTATGAAAATAAGTAGATTTAAGCTGCCTCTTCATACAAGGGAGGGGTTTGATGATGCGCTACAGAACAGGGAATGTCTTGGCACAGTGCTTAATTGAAAATACTATTTTCAGGAACATCAGCTGGTGTCCTCTGGTGTAACTGAAACATGAGCTACAACTTTTGATTGTCAGATAGTAGGAGAGTTTGAAACCATCATTCATCCTGACCACCAGTTAATTACAACAAGAGAATTGGTGTAAAAGTCGAGTGCTTACGGAACTGTTGGCTAGCATGAATCAAAACCACAACCTTCCTTTAAATCATTCGCAGTCAAACACTTGTAGAGCAGGAAGAACCACGTAATACTTCCCTGTTGGCTGATAGACCTTAAAACAAAGCTATGTTTTTCGTATATTTATAAAAAATATATTTAATGCTACATTTAGTATCAAATTTGTGGAGTTTAGGTGAGATCTGTAAACACGTGGAAATAACACAGCAATACCTGAAGTAATGGTTGACTTCTTAAAGAGGATAACAGGTATGATTGCAATCTGCATGAATAATCAAAGCAATTACCTTATACCTTGTACAAGCCGTTAATCCATTACTGACCAGTGCAAGGAACACTTGTAAATCTCACGTGATTGGAGTAGCCTAATGTATGTCATTAATTCTAATCCTCTTAATAGTATTAATATTTTTATTGAAAGTATGCTGAATTTCTCCTTTATTAGTAGAGGCCAACAGAAATCTGTGCTTGTTCGTTTTCAGAGTATTATGTGTGTGTTCTGAAGCGTATATATAAGGAACAAAAATCTGATTTGATATCCTTCTTTCCTTTATTTTCTTTTAAGTTCATTAATGGTGCCAAGGAAATCTGCTATGCAATTTGTTCTGAAGGCTATTGGGCTGACTTCATTGATCCATCCTCAGGACTGGCAGTAAGTTGCGATGTGTGGAATGCGTGAAGTCCTTACTAGCAGTGGTATTTGTGTTCTGGATGGATTAAATCCAACTCTTTCATATTGACCAAAAGCTGTTACTATAGGATAATTCCTTTCCTAAATTAAGATAGAATGATAACCCTCAGCCAGTTCCCCTACTGTGCCATTGCTGTTGGCGGTTCGGAGAATATTGTTCAGCAGTGCAGTTGAATTTTGGGTAACTGTAGAAGTTTTATCCCCAAAACCTCTTGGTCACTGAACGGTAGGCTGGTTATGCCCTCCCAAGGTAACTTGCTAGTCCTGACACCTATCTGTGTAGGTGGAAGGTTTTAAGAAGTGTCATTAGCTAGTGCAAAGAGCTCTTTGTTACGTGGAAAAAACGGACAGCTTGTTCCTGTTGAACAGCGTTGGCATTCATGGTCAGATTACACCAGTTCTCAGGAGGAGCTGACACTTTCTTACCAAGACATCTGTGAAACATGAAGAGTCTTAAACCTTACGAGAGAGAATTGAGAAAGCTTCTATCAATGCATGAGTGTGTATGTGTTTTTGGTCTGAGAACTGATTTAAAACTTTATCATAGTTGAACATATTCATGGCAAGGCTCAGTTTAGTGGGATTTTATTTAACAGCATTATGAAAGGCAGTGATTTATTGTGTCAACTGAGGGAAGTAGGTTTAATGGGAATGTTTATAAGGTGAACAGACAGTTGAAGGTGTGTATGGAGCTTAACAGCTTCCCAGAAATTCCGTGTGTGTAAGGAGGAGTTATGGATTGATGAAAGTAAGGTCTGTACTGGGGCTGCAGTTCAGCAGTAACATCCTTAGCGATAACCTGTTTGTCGGGAGTAGGCTTTTGGTCAGAAGCTCCCTCCTGAGAATAAGCATCTGAAATACCCGTTTCCAATTTACACACGTTTTTACTCTTCACAGCATCTTTCTTGATAGGGGGCTCACTGAAAAGGTGCATGTCATGTTTTTGCCCTTTCACCGAAGGGTTCTACCCTTAATGCCTGTAGAAGCAGCAGAATGTTTCCAAAGCATTGAGGTGTCTTGTATGCATGGTTGATAAGACTTTCAAACGCTGATATGCCTTGCAGCGCTCTGTCAGTGGTGAAGGAAAATCTTTACATATGGGCTACCAGTATAACCAGAGGTGTTCTGCTTAGTGTCCTGTGTGGATTTCATCAGTAAAACTGTACATCACATTTCACACGGATTCATGGAGTGGAAGGGGTTGGAAGGGACCTCTAGAGATCATCTAGTCCGACCCCCCTGCCAGAGCAGGATCACCTGGAGCAGGTCACACAGGAACAAGTCCAGGGGCTTTGGAAAGTCTCCAGGGAAGGAGACTCCCCCACCTCTCTGGGCAGCCTGTTTCCTCCAACACATGTAGCTGCTACTTCTGGGCTTAGTTTTTGTTTTAAAAAGTTCTGACATTTTAAATGCTCTCGGAAATGCTCACATGAAACATTCTCCTTTTTTCTCTTCCCACCTAGTTTTTTGGACCTTACACAAACAACACTCTGTTTGAAACAGATGAACGCTACCGCCACTTGGGATTTTCCATTGATGATCTTGGCTGCTGCAAAGTTATTCGTCATAACATCTGGGGTACTCATGTGGTTGTAGGAAGTATTTTCACTAATGCTGAACCTGACAGCCCTATCATGAGAAAACTAAGTGGAAATTAGCAGTCATCAGGGTTTCACAAGTTCTTATGACCTTTGCATTCTCATACTTGATCCTCTCTAAGTGTTGTCAGGAAATGCCACACTTTAAAATACTCATAGATAATAAAGTAGCTGTTATTTATTTTAGTCTTTGTGAATGTGTGTTCACCACATGTGACTTAGAATATTAATTGACAGCATTCAAACAGATACCTGTATGTGCCACACGGATTTTAAGCTGTGAGTTTCCCTCATCTTGAATGAGTTTAAATCTAAATGTACATAGCGATGTGCATATCCTTTTCTAATATTGTTGTACAAGCCACACTTCTTAACCAGTTTGCCTTTCATTGTCTGACAAATCTGTGTTCTTATGTTAAAAACCCTGATGCCACTGAAGTTTCTAGGAATTTTGCTAATTACTGGAATAATAGCAAAATAAAAAGTGGAATAAGTAATAACATTGTTCTCCCACAATCTGGAACTTAATAAAACCAGCAGAAGTGGATGCTGGACTAATGACTCGGTCCCTCTAAAATGAAAATAAGGAGATAAGCTTTCAGTGGTCCGTAATGCTTCAGCAGGGACCTGTTCACTTGACTGCTACATCCTGAGACTCATAAAAAGTTGAAAATTACTCCAGAATCAGTAATCTCTTCATCTTTTGTCTCCATGTTGCTTGGGATTTTGTTTTCTCAGTGTTAGGTAAATACATAATTAGTTTATGTATGTAAATGTAATTTAAAGCTGCTTTTGTAACTCTTAGGTCATTAAATTTATTTGTTTTTTTAAAAAAAAAAAAAAGAAAGGGTAATGGGGCAATGCTTGGATATCATCATTGTTTTCCTGTACTTGGATGCAATTCAGACTTGTCTCTGGAATTTTGAAATACCTGCACAAAGAGCAATTATTGCAATTATGATAAATTATATAAATGTTTCAACAGGAAGGTTTCGGTAAACCAGTCACTATCTTCAGGCATGATAAAAACAATCAGGTCAATTGAAGCTACCGGAGGAAGAATAGCAAAGAAAATTGAAGGCACCCGAAATACCGAAACCTGGATGTTAAGCTCCTGGCAGTCAGTTGTCAGGGCCGTTTGTTAATACACCACCGCCGTAGCTGTGCTGGTTCACGTAACAATGGGAATCCTACGGTCTTGACTCCGTCAGTGTGCAGTGCAGCTTTTTTCTGGGTACCAGACAAGGTGATGGTCTGAGGGGTTCATCTTCTGTTCAGGTACCTAGAGACTGTCAGCCTTGTGTCTTTCTGCAATGCTAACTAACACGTAACTCGTTCTAGGCTTGTCTGCTTCCGTTCCTTACTCAGGGTCTAATCCTGTTACCGCCAAAGGGGTGTTGTATTGGCTTTAGTAGGTTCAGAACCAGATCCTTTACCAAGTGCCTGTATCTGTCCTTGCCAATGACTGCTGCAAGCCCATAACGTTGCTGGATCGTGGAGGCGGAAGCGAGGAAGACTTTCCACGGGAGAAGTGAGTGCTCTCTGCTCTAAATCCACTCACTAAGCCAGCAGTTCTGAGGTTATCTTGCTCGCCTACCATCGTCATCACTGTTAGCTCTGAGGTTGAAGTGTCTGGCTGTTGAGGCAAGATTTCTCTGTCACTTCATGATGGAATTTGTGCTGAGCCCAGGTTCTTGACCTTTCTACTGCCCAGGAAAGCTGTATGACTTCAAAGTCTCTTACTCAATTTATTTTTTTTCCTCGTTCTCATCAAGAGGACTGAAAAAGCTTGAGGAGCTGCGGTGTGTCTTGCCTGTCTGCAAAATGCCTTTATTTTGCAGAACACAAATGAGCTGGTTTGATAAGAGGGTTAGTGTCTCGCCGGAGGGCAGAGTATGCTTGTGAAGAACTTTGAACAAGTATTCCAAAACATGAAATCTGTCCAATGGCTCACAGGTATTTTAACTGTACTGAAGACTCTTGATGCTCTCTTTTTCAGGTGACTTTGCTGTACTTGCCTTCCTGTGTTTTAGAAAGGGTGGGAGCTGCCAGGCAGCTATTCGGATTAAACTTGGGCCGCTAATCCTTTCAAGTGTCATCCCAGAAAGGGCTTTTATAGTGGCTTTTCAAATAGCTTCAACCCAAGGCAAAAATCTCACTGTAAATAGTGGGAGTTTTTGCCTTGACTCCACTGATCCTAACCTTTCATGCCAGAATCTGAGGGGAGGTATTTTTCTAATTAAAATTTTCTCGTACCTACTGATTCTCAGTAGAGGCTAGAACTGAGCCAGTTCTATTTCCCTCGCATCTCAAGAGCGATACTGTGTGTTAATTAACTGGCTACTATGGAATGAAAGTTCTTGAATACAGTGTAACTGTACTGCTGATAATAAAAACCAAAACAACTGTCAGTGTTACAAAACTAATTCCTTTCTAGGGTAAAGAAATGCATGGGAAGAGCTGTCATATGTGAGGTGACATCTGTCCCCTTAGCAACATCCTGCTCTGCGGGAAGTGCTGTTTTTCTTCATTTAGAGAGGGTAATCATTTCTAAGTGTTATTAATTCATTACCAAATGCACCAGAATTTATTTTTTGCGTTAAATTCCATACAAACTGGTTTATAATGCTGAGGCGAGAGCGGGGCTGTCTTTGCCTTGTTGTTTGCAAGGGCATCGGTATCCACGGAGAATAAGCCTAAATGATGCGAAGTTTGGAAGTTACTTGGAGTCAAAAGGCTGAAGAAACATTATAGGTGAAATGTCTGTCGTTAGATGCCCTGAGATATGTGGAACTGAGCTAAATGTCTTTTCACAGAACTCCTGAAGACTCCTAAAGTTTAGACTCAGCATTTACTGCGACTCTGGTAGACACGTTGAAGTAGCGAATGCCAAAAAAGCTTCCCCTTCCGCGCAGCGGACAGCTTACGTGGTTTTCAGTGCGGCGAACGCTCGTGGTTAAGCGGTGGTACAGTAAGAGCTAGTCGGAATTGTTACCCAGATACCACTGGGTGCTGTGGTGGGGAGGGCAGAAGTCCGGTGTTTTAACAGATCAAGGATTGCGTGTGGAGGGGTCTGTTCCAAATCCTCCACTCGGCCACTTGGGTTCAGTGAATTTGATTTATTCGTGACACATCCTCATGTAACAGCGCAGGCTTTAAAACTTTGCTCTGGGTTCAACTGCGCTTGACTTGGGAGAGAGCAAATGCAGTTGCCTGATTCACAGAGTTAAAAATTAACACTACACAGTCTGTCCCTGTGGAGGGAGGGAGTAAAAATGTGACGTTGAGCTGAAATGCAATAGCAGAGTAATTGTATGACTTGCCTTGTGCCCAGCCTTTTTAAAGCCTTGTTTTTATTGAGTTGCTTCTTTTTTACTCCCCATCCTGAAAATTGTCATTCAAACTAATGTTTTCTGTGCATACATTTATAGAGAACAGGAAAAACAAGGCAGGTGATCAAACAGCTCTCACCTAGAAGAGCCTGAACAGGGAAAAACTGTTCTCCTTCCTCTAGCATCCACCTGGCTGGAAAAAACCTCTGCAAATAGGCCTGAGGGTGAAAGGGACCTCTTGGAAGAGTGGGCCCTGGTTTTTTCCTGCCACCTTGGCTGCAGGCTCGTTGCCCTTTCTTCCTAATTGCGGTGTCATTCAGCAGCAGCCACTCTGGAAAGCGTGGCAGTAACTTTAGACGGCTCCGGGTAGCTGATCCAGAAAGGCAAGGCTGCAGGACACAAGCTGCTTTGGCACGGGAACACGTGAAACGTGGTCTGTGAGCTTGTCTTGCTCTAAAAGCTGCTGCCCAGTCAGGCCAAACTAACAGCAGAAATCTGGATGTGTGGTAGAAAAACCCGAGTTTGGAAGGACTGAGCCTGTGCTGATGCTGTTGCTCAAATAATATGAAATAAGTATGGTGTGGTGATGCACTTTTTATACTCTGAGTGATCTGTGAGAGCGGAGGCGTCAGAGCACACTTGCTTTGCTCTTTTCTCCCCTGCTGCACCCGCAGGCTGTGGTGGAGCAGCTTTCCCTGCAGCTTCCCTGCTGGGCTGGAAGAAATTCGAAAGCTGCTGATCCGAAACACGTGTGGAGTTCAGTTTTATGGATGCAGGGTCTGAAACGTGTGATGGATCACGATAAGGACGTTATTGTTCCTGTGTTACGGGACACACAGCATCTATATTTCTGAAATCATTCCCTTTAGAAACGAGGTAACTGTTTAAACCGCAGTGTTACCACTTAAAAGCTGACCATGTATATTAAATGAATTCCTTCCCTTGCTCCGGAGCTGATACTGGGTGGGCGCTGACAACCACCCTTGTGTTGGATAGCAGATGAATGGCAGAGATGCCGTTAGCATCGCGGTAGAGATGTGGAAGGCTGATGGACAATGAACCGTATCCATGTTAATTAACCAGTAAATGGATAATCGAGGGCTAGATGCCTCACGTGATCCAAAGGGGAACACCCCTTGGATGGATATTTTTTGCATATTCATTCCAGCAAAACGGCTCATGATGAAATCCTGCTGAGTAGATCCAGAGTGCAAACGCTACCAGTACTCGAGTTGGCTAACTCCTGTGGAAACCGAGGTACCCTGTTCCCACAGAGCGTTGGTTGGTTGGTAGCACAGGCTGACACTGGGACTGCAGGGCAAAATAATGTAGCAGGGAATTATTTCCTAAGGAAGTCAAGGCAGAATGCATTAGGACTGGCTTGTGTGTGCCATCAAGGAGGGAAACCCCCCCCCCTCACTAGCATATACTCATGTGCTGGCTACACCTGTTTGCCTTTTAGCATCAACACTTCGTTTGTGTCATCATTCTAATTGGATGCAATTTCATTTTGTTGTATTTTTTAACTTGAAAAAGCATCAGGAGGGAAGGTTCTGCTTTTAGCTGGGTGTGCTGTGAAAGGGGAACATGATGGTTGGTCCAAAAGAAGCCATCTGTGCCATTGCTGTGTCAGGGATGAGAACGAAGGTTGGTCAGAGTTTCCATCAGAAGTAACTACTTTGCTAGATTTCAGGCACTGGAAGGGGCTGCCCAGGGAGGTATTTAAGAGACGGGAGGGGTTTCAGAGCCGTGTGGACGAGGCGCTCAGGGACATGGGTCGGTGGGCTGGGCAGTGCTGGGGGAACGGTTGGACTCGGTGGGCTTAAAGGTCTTTTCCAACCTAAATAATTCTATAATTTTGGAATTCTGTAATTGTGGGTAAGATATTAATATAGAGCACAATTCCTGCTGATTAAGTGATTACCTTTCTTCTTCAAGCATGACTTCAGCAGGGCTAACTGATTTTAGTTGCAGTTAGAGTGGTGAAATACTGAAGTTTTAACCCTTCTGTTAAAACCGTTGACCATCAAGTCCTCCGCTACCCTGGGCACTCATTGCTGCCACTGATGTGACCATGGCTTTTGGGGTGGGTTTTTTTTTTTAAACTTTTGGGCGCAGGTGGCCAACTGTTTTAAATGATTTCACTGAAGCCAGCAGCCCTGCTCTAATTTCCACCCAATACAGGTACAGCTGGTACTTCAGTGCATCACGGCAGGTTAAACATTGCCCTGCGTGCATGCCCGCTGCTCCAAGCGGGTCAGTTGGAGCTCTTTGTGCCCTTAAGCCATCGTGCAGGCTGGCACTTACCATGGGGAATCTTTCCCTAAACATGGAAGTCATCCAGGAGCTACATGCCCTTGTGCACACACGCACCCGAGGCTTGCAGCAGCTGCCTGCTGACAACAATAACAGCTTGTATCAGCTACAAGAGTAAGTTATGTGTTGGCTTTCTCATAGGATCCCGGTCTTTTAATAATTCCCTTTGTTTCCAAGGGAATAACGACATCTGGCAGCGTTCTTTGCCAGGGGATGCGTGCGGCGTTGATGGTATATACTGCTTAGGTCTGGTTTAGAGATGCAAAGTTTATTTTTGCTGTGTGAGGGTTTTCTGTGCCGGTTGATACGCAAGGTTTAACCTGAGGGTATGGACACCGGCGTGTGCCCTAACCGGGTGGCTGCGGCTGAATCCTCGCTCATGATCCTAAACATTACACTCAAACACAAAAATCCCTTAAATTCTAGCATCAGCACAGAAAAGCTGGATTTCTGCAAGACACCAAACAACCCCCATTCTCTAGTTAAACTCCGTGGTTGCGCGGGAGGTAGGTTTTCAGCAGGTGGGTTAAGGGGGGCTCTGCACCTGGCTCTGCACCCCTTGAGCAGGGGGGCTCATCCTCCTGCGGTGAGGCCTCTTTCACTGAGCTGCCAGAATAATCCTGCCTCTTCTGAGAGGATTTGGTCCATATATCGCCTCAACGGGGGTCAGTTGTGTCTGTGAGATGCTCTTGGCTTTTTGGTGCTGAATACAGTGAAAATAATTGAAATTGCTGTGTGAGTACTTGGGTCTGAAGAAAGTAGAGACCCTATAAATGTCCTACAGGTTTTGGAAGGGCTTTATCTGGGCTTGTGGTGGGTAGGGGGAGGCTGGGGCTCAGGAGAAGGGCAGGCCAGCATGCTTGCATGAATCCCTGCTCGGTTTGCAGGTGGCTGCAAACCTGCCCTCCGAGTCACAGTTTGGGGACGGAGCCCCAGGCGTGGCCTCTGATGGCTGAGGAGCTGATGTGGTGACAGGAGAAAAAGCCTCAAGATACTCAGTGAACTCGGGCATTGCTAAAACACTTGGGTGGTTGTGTCCCAGCTGGAGTTTCCCGAGGCTGGCTTTGCTGCAGGGACCGCACGGCTCTGCTCAGCCCTGCTCAGCCCTGCTCAGCCCTGGAGCCTCCGGCTGATGTAGCAGGGTGGTGTCTTAGCTCAGGAACACCTGACCTTGAAAAACCTTGAACCAAGCAATCGACTATTTTGAATAGAACTTAAACGCCAGAGGGGATGATCTTTAAGGACCCTTCCAACCCAAACCATTCTATGATTCTAAGCTCAAGACAAACATGGTTATTTAGTTATTTTCCAGGATTGCTTTGTTTACTTGCAGGAGTTGGATGTATTTTTCTTTTGATTTTGTCCAGTGGTCTTTGCTCCCTCCCAAGGAGGAGTGTTGTGTGGTGAGTGGGTTTTTAAGTCCAGAAATGTATAAAATTTCAAGCGTATTGAAAAATACAAGTCGGTGATGAACAGGAAGATGGGAAGACCCAGAGGAGTGAGATATGTTGGTGTTGTGTGGAAAAGGAAATTAGGATGTGAGGGGGGAGGGCAGGATTGTTGCTGACTTGGCACTTTGGAGTCAGATCAGAAAAATTCAGAATTTTGAGACAAAAGCATAGACAGTAGCATTAGTAACTCTTACAGGCAGGGATCGGAGTAGGCATCAAAGGAAACCCAGGTGTTTAACTCCGTTCTGTTATTTATGAAAGTCATCCAGAGCAACACATGACTGTCAGCTCAGGGGATTTCCCGGCAAGCTGTATCCTGTGGTTGTGCCCACAGAGTTCGGGTGACGAGACCCCATGTTCCTACCCCTTCTGCTGCTCATGTAATCCCCAGCAGCAACACAAACATGAGCATGCCCTTCCTAAAGCTGCTCAGCAGAGTACTGCTTTCACAGGCGTGACTCTCTTCCAGCATCATATACCTTCCCATGTAGGATAGTGAGTTGTTCCATTTGGAAACTATTTATTAGGCGTTTAAGTGCAGGGATCATGGACTGTGTGGACTGTAGCCTTTCACTACAGACTGATAGGACAGGGGCAATGACTTTAAACTGAAAGAGGGGAGATTGAGATTGGACACTGGAAACAAATTCTTCCCGGAGAGGGTGGGGAGGCACTGGGACAGGTTGCCCAGAGAAGCTGTGGATGCCCCATCCCTGGGAGTGTCCAAGGCCAGGCTGGATGAGGCTGGGAGCAAGCTGGGCTAGTGGAGGGTGTCCCTGCCCATGGCAGGGGCTGGGACTGATGGGCTTTAAGGTCCCTCCCACCCAAACCATTCCATGATTCCATGACTGTGCATGTTCAGCAACAGTCTGTGGCTGCCTCCTTACACACGTCCTGTCCTCGTTTTTCTGAAGACATGTATATTAAGATTGGCATATGCCATATATAAATATATATGGTACTTGTATGCTGATGGATAGTAGTGTGCCTGCCTGGCTCTTGCACAGGTTGAGTTTTTATGTGCATGCATGGAAAAATCTATCTCTGAATGTAGAAATCCTATATAAAGGAGGATTTTCATGAACAAAACTAGTTCACTGGTATGCCACACTGGCACTTTTAGAACAGTTCCTCTCTCCACCAGCTTTTTCTTACTCACCAGGTTTTCTGCTGGGTCTGACGCTGGAAAATTGCTGCAGACTCGCTGAATATTTGGTACTGGAAGGCGCCTCGGGAGGCCGTTGGCTCTAATCCCTCCTGCTTGTAGGGGCCAGCAGGGAAATCTGGGAGTTCCAAAAGACACTGAAATGTCAGTGAGCGAAATGTTAATAGGTGAGAAACCCTGGTGTCACCTGGAGGAAAGCCAAAGGTGGTAGAGCTTTGAGCCCAGCACCCAAACCTGCAAAATCCCCGTAAAATCCAAGACTAAATAATAGTTGCAAACTGACTGTGGCTTTTATCTTCCACGGGCTGCTGCGGTGCCTTTAAAACAGCAGCCCTTCACCTTGGCCATGGTGATTCTTGCTTCAGTTGTTGGTTTTTTGTTTGGGTTGGTTTTTCCGTAAGGCTGAGGCTGCTCTTTCAGGAGCTGCACAAACACAAAGGTCTCATCGGTGTGGAGTCTGACGGGGGGAAAACCTAACAGGATTATGAGACTGAAATTTCATGCAGCTGGGAGTTATGCTTCACTGAGAAAGTAATTTCTGCCGCTGAAACTGCAGCATCTGGCGGATTGGAAAAGCTTAAAGAAAAGCAAATGTAGACTTTGGGGAGGGGTTTGTGTCCAAAAGAGACACAACGATCTCCCATAGAGACCGAGTGACAACTGGTCGGAAATGTTGAGCAATTAGCTTGTTGGAATGTGTTTCCCCCAGAGAAAACAGAGAATTTTAGTTAGTGGGATGTTTTCAGGTGACAACCCATCGTTTCGTTTATGAAAAAAAGGGTGTACGTTGCACGTGTTGCACCCTACCTTGTCCTTGGGTTGGTAAGGCGTTAGTGGAGGATGCACAGTGAGAAATACCCATCCCAGCTGGTCAGCTACGGGGTCAGCAAAATCAACCCTGCGTCTTTCTGTTCCCCGTGACACCTTCCACGGTCCCAAATCAAGGCTTTTTGGGTAGGATGGTGGGGTTGGTCATCTCTAACCCACGGGGACTGGCGAGTTGAGGTTTAGCCTGTCGTCAGTAGAGCTCGATGGAAACACAACTAAAACCTATTGAAATTTTACACTGGAGCGTAGTGAAGTGCTTATAAACATCAGTAGAGCTGGTGCTTTCAGGATGCTTTTCTCAGCATAAAAACCCCTCAAAGGTTTTTTGACAGCTTGATATCACTTTGTTTTTCCAGGATCATCAGCCCCATGGTGGGTTTGTTTGCCTTTATTGTGGATAGGCTCCATCACATTGAAGCTATCCTGCTATTGTTTTAGCCTAAGACTCGTAGGATTGAGCTCCCTGTGATGAAATGTGTAAATGTTCCGTGTCCAAAACCTGATGAAATCCTTTAAGGCTAGTTGAAATAGATATATTTAAAATGCTTTCAAATATATAATGTCAATGCTAAAGGGATGGAATCACAAGATCAACCTGGGCAATGGCTGGCTGAGGAGGAATCTAAGTGGACTTTGGGATTAATGTCAAGGAGAATCGTAGAATCATAGACTAGTTTGGGTTAGAAGGGACCTCCCCACCCTCTCCATGAATCCAACGTAGAGACGAGCGAAGAGACGTTGGTACAAGAACCAATTAAGTGATCTAATGAGACTGGCAGGGTAAAGCATGTATTGGGAAGATGCAACAAAAATTGGAAGGCCATTCTGACAGGCATCTGGAATTGTATTGCCGTGGGGCGTACAAGGACTTCGATTCAGAGGGTTGGTTCCCATCTTGGTTTCTTAATTCTGAATTGATGACACTTTGGGCATTGCCATTTCCAAGGTTTGCACCCTCAGACCATGAGAGTTAACTTAGGCTTGCATTGATGCCAAAATATATGTATTTTAAGTATATTTTCCCTTTCATTTCTCACTAGCTACAAATAGGTATGGTGATACTATTTGCCAGATGCAGCCTTGACCAGAAATAGGTGGGAACCTTCAGGCTTAGTGAGACACTTGGGGCATCATATCTGCTGGTTGCTTGTGCCTGTTTAAGTTGGGGATATGCTCTTAAAGCTTTTACCTGCCAGTTAGTCCAAACTGGGGTTTGTGGGACTGGGATGGATTTTGGCTGCCAATGGAGAAGAATCATAGAACGGTTTATGTTGGCAGGGACCTTAAAGCCCATCAGTCCCACCCCCTGCCATGGGCAGGGACACCTTCCACTAGCCCAGGTTGCTCCAAGCCTCATCCAGCCTGGCCATGGGCACTGCCAGGGATGGGGCACCCACAGCTTCTCTGAGCAACCTGTCTCAGTGCTCCCCACCCTCTGCGGGAAGAATTCCTTCCTGATGACCCATCTCCATCTCCCTCTTTCTGTTTAAACCTGTTACCCCTTGTCCTGTCAGTCCCTGCCCTTGGAAAAAAAGCACCCCACCCCCAGCTTTCTTGTCATCTCCAGAGGTTCTCAGGTCTCAAAAAAGTGTGAGGAATTCCAGCTACTGCCATCAGGACGTTCAGCGTCGCTTTGGCTGCCGTGGTGCAGGGTGGGTTTTGCAGAAGCAGTGTTGCTCGTAGCTGTGCTGGGCTCTTGACGCTTTGCCCAAGGAAGCAAGCGCGGGCTGTGTCTAGTGGTGTTTAAGGGGAGGAGGAGAGCTACGTAATCGAGTTGCATGGTCCTTACTGACAATGAATTCCACTGCTTTGCAGAAATGAAAGCAAAGCGTTTGTCTGCTGACATCTGCCTTCAGCTCACTGCGCTGTAATGCAGAAAATCAGTCATTCAAGCAATGAACTCGAGCAGTGCCACAGGGCTGCGCGCCCGGGGCTTATCCTGGCCCGGAGTGGGCACTGGTGTTTGCGGAGGCACCTCTTGAAATGGGCTGTCAAAGCCTTTTACCTCAAGGCATGTTTGTAAGTGAAAGATGCAACCGTCCGAGGGAAACGGATGCGAGGACCAGGGGGAATTCAGCCCATGTGCTGTAGGTAACGGCTACTGTGAGTTGCATTTATTCACCCTGCAGATGTGGGATCTGGGGCTGTGCAGAAACGCAGTGGGCAGCCTCCAGCCGCTCCTGCCCATGTTCAGCTGCTGCCAGGCAGCAAATCCTGCAGCTGGGGCCGGCCCCCACAGCACCAGTGGCTCTGAGAGCCTTTGGGGTGCCTTTTTGTGACTTGTGGAGTTGACAATACCATTGTTCTCCATCTGAAAAAGAAAACATGCTCCTGAGTAGTTCCCATCCTGCAAACTGCTAAGGTACCATCAGATGTTTTCATTGCTAAGGGAGAACTGTTGGTGTCTTGATGCTAAACCCCCTTAAAGGCTCCTCCTGATGTTTTAGGCACGTAGCATTAATTGCACAGCCAATACTGCTTTCCTGTTGTTATACGCTTGCAAACACTGATTTATTATTCCTTGCTTTTGCTGTATCTTCAGCTTCTGGGGCCAGGAGAGCCGTGACTCAGCCTTTTCCCCTGCTGAAGTGGTTGCTGAGCTGGAACAGCCTTTATCAGAACTCAGGAAAAACAAGTAAACCCAATTCTGTACACAGAGCATGAGGCAAAACCAGAGGTTTGTCAGAATATCCCATAACACAGATCATAATAATAATAATAATAATTTACATTTCTGTCTTTAACTTGGGTATCTCTCTATAACCTTTTTTATTAAGTTCAGGTTATACCTTCTTCACATTACAAATATCTTTGTCTGCATCCTTTCCTTAGCTAAGTGAAGTTGTTTACATCCAAGGAGGTGTTGGTTTCGGGAGTGGAAATTGGAAATAACTGCATGAAAACCTTCCAGAAGATGCGGGGACCAAATCAGTGTGACAGCACAGTTATGGAAAACATAAAGCTCTTCCAGAGCAGGTGAGGGAAAGGAAGATCCAGGGATGACAAACTAAACGGGAACCTCCTCAGACTTATTTAAATGCCCAACATAAACCAGTTTGCACCAAATAACCGTGGGAGTTTAACAGGAGGGAACCATGGGGGAGATTCATTAGCTACAGAGGGAGTTAACCCAAAGAGCAGGGGTGGTGATGCTGATTGCATGCTCTTACCAGACACCTCACACATCATCTGAATATTTAAAACATTTATTTATACAAATGTACAGCATTTACAAGAGTTAAAAAATTAGGCATTTAAAAGGAATATCACATATCTAGAACCTAACAATAAATACGGTGCAGCTCAGTGTTTATGTGCTGTAGGAAACTCCCAGCAGCTTGGTGGGCAGAGCAGGCACAGCGACTGGCTGGCACAGAGGGAGGAGCCCGTGCACGGTCCCTCCTTGCTCTCCATCACCTTAATTTTCTCTTGGAAGCTCAATGTCTGTAATCCTTGTACCACAGGTAGCAGCTCCATGGGACAGTGCTGAGCTCCCCTGCAAAGGGAACATCTGCAGTGCAGAGCTGGGGGAGAGGGACCAGAACCGGGACGTTCACCATCCACAGCAGCAGCACGGCCAGAGCTGGGCTGGTGCCGTGCTTAGGAGCGGCTCCTGCTCAGGTATCTCCAAAGCACTGATCTTGGCATAACCATGTGGCTGGCAAACAGATACCCTAGGTGGGATGTAGCATTCAGATCCAAGCTACCTTTCCTAGGCATGTCCATCATGTGCCTGAGCGGACATAATTTAACCATCCACCTTAGCACACAATGAATCAGCCCCTGAAATACCACTTTTTCCTCCGCTGCAAAGGGAGTATAAGTAACTGGCTTGGCTTAATGCATCATCGATAACTAAATTTGATCAGTGGCATCCCGGTCCTTGTGCGTAGAGAGCGCTACCAGGTACCCAGAAAGGCCGCTGCTGTGCCTGAGCTCCACCTGAATTCAGTAAGGAGATCCTGTTAGTGCAGCCCCTGTCAGCTCACTGCGGGTACCACACCCGCAGAGTTCAAAGTGGTCCTACAAGTCCAACATCTCCTTATGCAGAAATCTGGCCAGTCCTGCCGCCCAGCTTATGAGGTCATTCATGTCCAGCTCGGGGTTACCATAGCGCAGGGTAGGCTTGGTGAGTTTGGTTAAATAACGATGAAACTGGAAAATCTATGGGAGATAGAAGGAGACGGCATACAGAGAAGCCAGAAGACACCAGCAGAAACCTGACTGCAGGCTGGTGACCAAGGCAGCCACGAGGCAACTTCTGCTTCTTGCTGCTGGTTAGGTATCTTACTGCCTGGCTCCTAAATGCACGTGTTTAGCAAGGCCCAAAATAAAAATACAAATCCTTAAAATGTCCAGCTGAGCTGCCACCACCAGCATGCGAGCCCTGAGACGGCAGGGAGCTCCCCAGGACAGGCTACTGCTGGCCACGTGCAAGGTGGTCCAAGCTTCGCACCCACCTTAGTCAAACAGATAAGCAAATTGCTCGTAAGTAATCCCAGATTTCCCGTGCGCCTGCATCAGGTTGGCTTCCCAACACATAGAATCATAGAATGGTTAGTGTTGGAAGAGACCTTAAAGATCCTCTAGTTCCAACCCCCTGCCATGGGCAGGGACACCCTCCACTAGCCCAGGTGGCTCCAAGCCTCATCCAGCCTGGCCTTGGACACTGCCAGGGATGGGGCATCCACAGCTTCTCTGGGCAACCTGTCCCAGTGCCCCCCCACCCTCTGCGGGAAGAATTTCTTCCTGATATCTAATCTCAATCTCCCTCTTTCATTTAAAACCCATTACCCCTTGTCCTGTCACTCCCTGCCCTTGGAAGAAGTCCCCCTCCCCAGCTTCCCTGTAGCCCCCCTCAGGTACTGGAAGGCTGCAATAAGGTCTCCCCGGAGCCTTCCCTTCTCCAGGCTGAACAAGCCCAACTCCCCCAGCCTGTCCCCATGGCAGAGGGGCTCCAGCCCTCGAAGCATCTCCGTGGCCTCTTCTGGACTCGCTCCAACCGGTCTGTATCCTTCTGATGCTGAGGGCTCCCCAGCTGGACACAGCACTCCAGAGGGGTCTTACAAAAGCAGAGCAGAGGGGGAGAATCCCTACATCTTCTCCATCTTCTCTAAGCCTGTGTCCTGGAGCTGGCCCTGCTCCGATGCTCGGCCGACTTTCAACCCCTGCCCCTGAAGAGTAGCCGAACCCTTGCGCAAGGTCCTTCCAGACTTAAACTCCTCTGTTCTGCAGGATAATAATAATAAATAAATATTTAAATTGCTGTCAGAGAAGCCGTAACCCCCTCTGACTCATTCTCCCCTGACCCGCAGGTACCTCTGCTCAAGTGACCTTGCAGAGGAGCCTTTAGAGATTGCAGGTTGATCTTTTTTTTTTAGGGTCTACTAGAGACAGGTCTAACTTGCATAAAATAACAGATTGCAACTACCCTCTTAACATTAGCGATCCGTGAGCAAGTCACTGGAGACCTGAAAGGACATCAGAAAGCAAGGTTTGCCTGTGAGCGAGGTCAGCCTCTCCTCGAAAATGTTAGTTTTATATGAAAAGTTAAAAAGAGGAAAGAAACAGTGTCTGAAATTCAATTTTCACAATGTATATATACATTTAAAAAAACCCCATCACTCAGCAAAACACGCCGATGTTTCCAGCCCGCTTTCCTTCCCCAGAGACATCACCCAGAACAGAACTGGGAGCGGACGCTGCTCTTGCTTCTCCTCCTTCGCCTCCATCCAAACTCCCTGGAGCGCAAGCAGAGTTCACTCCAAAGCCCACAAAACTCCAGACAGCACCTTGCACGCTCAGCTCTGCAGTTTTCCAGCTATTAATGGTATCCAACACCGATGCTGCTAGCTGGGTGGGGTGGCTGGTACCCTCCCGGAGCCCTTTCGAAGCACTAAGGGTGTTTACAAAGCATTTGGAACCCAGCATTGGCTTCCTTCATCTGCCTTTCACTGCGTAACTCACCCCAAAAAGCACTTCAGAGCCTAATCATGCTGTAACTTGCTAACGTACAAGTCACCGTGGAGCACAGGTAGCCAAAAATTAACTCGCAAAAGCACAATTTGTAACATTTTTGTTGTTTAAAGCTTGGTTTAACTTTAAAGCAAGTCCACGGACACCCTGCTTTTCTTACTGACCTTGCAAAACGAAGCTGATTCTTTGTCAACAGCAATGCAAAACATTATATATATATATATTTATGATAATTTATATATTACAGGCTTACCCACTTGCAAACCAACCATTTTTACCTGGAAATATCAGCATTAAGAATCTTTTAAACAACTTAAATCCTACTCAACATACAAAAATAAATATTGCATATATGATTTCCCAGCGAAACAAGCAACACAGGCCACCAAAATACAGCTGTAGCTAGTAGCAGTCCGTAGCGGGAGCCCATTAAATGAAACAAGAGAAGCTGTTGAGGATCAGCTCTCTCGTGCTGGAGACCAGGTGCTAAAATGTGAAAACATGTAAAGCCTCGAAACAGCAGGAACCCGTTGGCTGGGCAGGTACCAGCTCTCCATCCGCCTTCCTCCTCGCGGCTGAGGGTCAGGGACCCCACACCCGCCTCCCCTCTAATCACGCTTCAGGAACAGAGGTCTTAGAGGGTTTTTTCTGCTTCGCTTTATAACCCAAAGAGATTTTCTGCCCATCCCAGTGTGTGTTAGGGTGGTGGCTCTTCGTGCTGCCACTGGACAACCTCGGAGGAAGCGTCTGCGCGACGCTGGCCTGATCCAAGCTGTTGCTGCTCCTTATGCCTCCTCCCTTCCAGCTACTGCTGCCTTGCTACCACCTCCGAGAGGAGGGGAGATGTGGGGAGGCAGCGCAGGCATGCTGGCTATATATTATTTACTGGGTGTTCTCAAAACAGGTTAACAAGGCCCCAGTTAGTGCTGTGACAAATAACAAAAAAGGTTCAGATGTGTAAGTGATGCTAATAGCAGCTGGCAGTCACAGAGTACTTTTAAATCACATTTCTTCATGGAGAAAAGACAGGCATTAAGAAAGGTGTATGTATCCATCTCAGCCACGGATCCTGGGAACATTTGGCATGAGTTTCTTGAGAAAACAGCAGAGAAACGTGGTGGTTTTACCCCCTTCAAATACATCTACATCCCAGGCTCACCAGTTCATCATTAACAAAAGGAGGAAAACCAGTCTTTCCAAGGCCACGCCGGCAGCACAGGGAGAGGTTGGATGTTCCGGCAGCTGGTGTCACCCACCTCAGCTGCCTGGACCCGCCGCGGGTGGCAGCGTGACCCAGCGTTGGGACATCAGCCCCAGCCAGAGACATGCCGTTGTCAGCAGGACGGGGCATGAAAGTCTCTGTGTTTTGTTGAGGGGGGAGAGGGTTGTAAAGATGGCGTCCGTTGTGTTCCTGGGGAGGGGCAAGTTGCAGATGCTTCCTTCGCAGCAGGAAGTGCAGATCTGGAAGAAACCAGGTTATAACTTGGTTATTTATATACCTTGGTTATATGCTTCCATCCCTGGGAGTGTCCAAGGCCAGGCTGGATGAGGCTTGGAGCAACCTGGGCTAGTGGAGGGTGTCCCTGTCCATGGCAGGGGGTGGCACTGGGTGTGCTTTGAGGTCCCTTCCCACCCAAACCATTACATCATTCTGTGATTCTATTTGAAAAATACCAGTATCACCGAATAAAGACATAGGGAAAATAATATGACATTTGCAAAGGAGCACAGGGGCCAGTCTGACGTTTTCATACGAGAAAAAAGGCAATTGTTATCCTGTACCTTGTATCCTTCATGCTTTACGTATGTGCATCCCGTAGACAGGCAGTCCTCTAATGGTACGCAGCGTTTGGTGACGGATACACTCTCTCCAGTAATTTTCATCATGTGTTGGCTAAAGCAGTATCTTGTGCCTAGAAGGATAGAAAAATGTGTTTACCCATCAAATCCAAGTTCTGTGATAGTCTACAAATAGGAAGAAGTAGGAAAAAAGCCCGGGATTTTTTTTTTTTTACATCTTGGGATTTTTAAAAAGAAAAGATAGTTTTGATGTTTTTATTGCAATGCATAAATGTCACTAAATACACCTGCCCACCCCCCAAACGTGAAGTTTCAAAGCACCCTGGAATGTGGAGATTCACAATACCTGTTCAAGCCTGAAGCTAACTCACCTGTGTTTAATTTTCTCCTACCTTCATGTGCAGCCATTAGCTCTGTAGAATCACCTAAAGCATCACACATTCCAGATGCTTTTCCCTACATCCTAACAGCCTGTGCAAGCTGTCCTCACGGCTCGCGCTCCGATCCCAGCCCCCCCACAGCTCCAGAGCCCAGAGAACATCCTTCACCCTCTCTGTCCCCCGGTTTTATCTACAGAACAATGCCGAAATACCAACAGCTGGGAGGATTTATGTATTTCTCAGTTTCCTGGTCTTTGGGAAAAACCACCATGAAAAGGACCGTGTTCCCGGTATTCCCATCGCATCTTCTGCACGCTTCTCCTGTGGGCTCCCTCATTCCCCAAGGGAGACCATCCTCCTCCCCCTTTTTTAAGCTACTCCTCTGGTGACACTTGTAAAGCGCACCGCAAGTTCGGAGCAGCGTGACTGGGCAATGCTGTGGTTACCCTCAGGCTGAAAGGCACTGGGGTTTATTTCACGCTCCAGTCGTCAGAGGGAGGTTGAAGGTGCTGTTCCCCTTCTTACCCCTCCAAGATGAAAACACCTGATTGTCAACACAGGAAACATGCCATTATATATTTCTCCCCTAATTTATACCTTGCTTCTTATTAATCAAACTTATAATTAATAAAATTGTTACTTTCACGGCGGAAAAAAGGCGGTATAATTAATCTAAAGTGAACATTCCTGTTCAGCCCTGGTCTCTGACGGGCAAAGCCCTGCATACTCCTCATGCTTTAGGCATTCGGCAAGAGCCGCGCGAGATTGCCGACTGAACACGTTATTCATTGGGCAATAAACCCCCCCAGACATCTGTCATATCTGTGCCCTGCTCTTAACTCCAGTGCGCTATCCCCAGCAAACAGACTTATCACCGGCGGCTGGAGATGCTGGGTGTGCTGCCTTCCTTCAAACCGGCCAGGGATGCAGATTTGATGTTTTCCAGGCTCCCCTGCCCTGAGGAGAGGGCGTTTTACTCCAAGGGGAGCTCTCTGCACGACGGCTTTGAGCTCCTCCCAGGTCCTTGCCTGGCAGTGCCATTCCCCAGCAGATCTGGGTGTGCATCACTGGGGCTTTATTTCTCCCCTGACAGGTCCCAGATGGAACAAATAAAGCTTCTAGCACCCCATAACTCTTTTAAGGCTGTTTCATTCTTTCTTCCAGGTGTGTTTTTAGAAAATACCGTGAAATCCTCTTGGAAATATGTATTTTCCCCATGCACCGAGCATGCCTCTCCTCGTACAGCCATCACTGATGGCTGTCATCTCCTGCAAGGCAGGGCTGCACCTATGGGGTAAGTCCACAACAAGCAACAAAATCCACTCGCTCAGGTTACTATTAACTTTTGCACTGCATTCTGTTCTGCCTCCCTTCTCAGAGCAGGCTAAGCACACTGATGGCAGGTGCTATCAGAAGGACTAGGGGAGCGGGCACCAGGAGAGCCCAGAGCAAAGGAGAGATGGGGAACATGGAATGGTTTGGGTGGGAAGGGACCTTAAAGCCCACCCAGTGCCACCCCCTGCCATGGGCAGGGACACCTTCCACTAGCCCAGGTTGCTCCAAGCCTCATCCAGCCTGGCCTTGGGCACTCCCAGGGATGGAGCACCCACAGCTTCTCTGGGCAACCTGTCCCAGGGCCTCCCCACCCTCTGTGGGAAGAAGTTCTTCCCGATGTCCCATTTCAATCTCCCTCTTTCACTTTAAACCCGTCACCCCTTGTCCTGTCACGCCCTACCCTTGGAAAAAGCCCCCTCCATCTTGGACTCGCACCTCTCTCCTTGCAAGACGATCCACAGGTGACACTGTCCTTAGTCATTTAAATACCACCTACTCCCACCACAACAGGGAGTGTCCATGAACACTGGTCTCATCTGATGCCAGCCAGGCTGATCTCTTTTATCGTTGTTGTTGTGCTGATCTGAGCTCAAAGCAAATGAATTCTCGGACAGATAACACACGCTGACACAGGCTGCAAACACAGCTGGTTCAACCCTGCAGTGCAGGTTATGGCTTTTTCCTTTCCAAAATAAATATTTTCTGAAGGCACATGTCCCACAACAGACCACAGACATTCTGGATAGATGCTGACCAGCGCTGCCGAGTCTACAGAACACACTAGGGGAGTGGTAAGCCCCGGCAGCATCGCTCTGCCCCTGCAGCATCCCTCTGCCCGCTCAGTCCCGGCAGCATCCCTCTGCCCACTCAGCCCCTGCAGCATCCCTCTGCCCGCTCAGCCCCTGCAGCATCCCTCTGCCCGCTCTGTCCCGGCCGCATCCCTCTGCCCGCTCAGCCCCTGCAGCATCCCACTGCCCGCTCAGTCCCAGCAGCATCCCTCTGCCCACTCAGCCCCTGCAGCATCCCACTGCCCGCTCAGTCCCGGCAGCATCCCACTGCCCGCTCGGCCCCTGCAGCATCCCTCTGCCCGCTCAGTCCCGGCAGCATCCCACTGCCCGCTCGGCCCCTGCAGCATCCCTCTGCCCGCTCGGCCCCGGCAGCATCTCTCTGCCCGCTCGGTCCCGGCAGCATCCCACTGCCCACTCAGCCCCGGCAGCATCCCACTGCCCGCTCAGTCCTGGCAGCATCCCTCTGCCCGCTCAGTCCTGGCAGCATCCCACTGCCCGCTCAGCCCCTGCAGCATCCCTCTGCCCGCTCAGTCCTGGCAGCATCCCTCTGCCCACTCAGCCCCTGCAGCATCCCACTGCCCACTCTGTCCCGGCCGCACCCCTCTGCCCGCTCGGCCCCTGCAGCATCCCACTGCCCGCTCAGACCCAGCTGCCACGGAGGCTGCCTCCTGCCCGCACATGGTTCCCACACTGGTGAGGACACAGTCCACATCCAGCCCATGTCCAGGGATTTGTCAGGGGCTGCAGACAATCCTAATGCATTGTGAGCATCACAAAAAGAGAAGTGGTAAGGGAGCGGGAGATCTGGGTATCTCGCTGATAGTTGGGTGCCTGTATCCCAAAGCCCTTTCTGAGCTGTTCCCAACTTTGAACTCTGATGGGAGTTATGAGCCCCAAATACTGAAAGTACCTCGATGCCGGCTGAAAAGAGGCCGTCTCGGCTGCCCTGAAGCCATAGGGGAGGGGAGGGAAAAGAACAAGAACCGGTCCTGTACTCACCAGTAAGAGAAATACAACCCTCAAATTAACAGCAGCCTGATTTAATTTCCAGCTGAGCTAGGGGAGGATGGGGAGTAGATGAAAGCCCTAAACTTCACCCACCGCAAAGAGACAGAAAAGCTTAAGGGATTAGTCATATCGCTTACACATCTTTCTTGTTGAGGAGGCTTACAAGCGGGAGCAGCAATCACCAGCATCCGAGTACGCCTAAGGAATAATGGGGGCTCAGTGCTGTCCCTGCGGTGGGGACGGGCGAGCGGTTGTCTTTAAGGTGGGTTTAGATTAAACACTAGCAGGCAGCTGGTTACCTCTTGGACAATAGACATCCGGAGCCCATCGGTTGCATTCGTAATTATCTGCTGCCTTTTCGCAGGTGAAACATTTAAATCCGTGAGGATACGGCGTGGCTGAAAGGAACAGACAATATACAGTTAAAATGAGCCGCTTAATCCGGTTCTGCTACACTTTTCAGAGGCACACAGCAGCGTTTGTTCTCTTTAGACATCTTTCTACAAGTATAGCCGTCAGCTTCATCGCGTCGGTCACGATTTGGAAAAACCCTACCACCGACAGCCGTGCAGGAAAGGCACGTACAGACGCAGTAAGGCCCCAGTTCAAGCCTGTTTCCCCAGCAAAAGTGCCCACTGCCAACTTCAAAGGGAGTTAATGCGAGCAACGGGTACTTATCCTCTTGGTACCAGAGCTCACATCCAATACAGCGCTGATAACAGAATACCAGATGGATTCAAATACTTCTGGAAACTGTCCCACCGAGGAAACGAGCTGCCCCTCTGGAAGGCAGACCGACGTCCCCAAAGGAAAGAAAACTCTATTTGCTGAACCTCTAGGCTTTAACAGCAGGCTCCGTCCTAGTTTATCTCGCCAACGAAGAGCCTAACTCCTTAAGTGGTCTCCTGGCAGGGTTCTGTAACACGTTCAATGCATCCTCGAGATGCTGCCACCTTCTCAGAAGCCAAATGGTGAACGGGTCATGTTTATCTCCACGGGGCGAAGTAAGCTGACCCTGTGCAGGTCTCACCTGTGTAGATCTCACCTCTCTCTCCTCTTCACCTCCTCCCCTTGCCCACCGGCTCTGCGCCAGACCCCGTTTGGGTACCAGAGGTGAAGCAAGAGGCATTCACTGCTTGTTTCCCCAGGCTTCTCGGGGTAAGGGCCGGCAAGTCACATAGAAGCAGCTCTGGTGGGGCTGGCACTGCCCATGGGGACAACACAACAGCATGAATTAAATTCACCCCTCTCACCCCGGACCTCTAGCAGGTCTTGGTTCCGGCACAAGATGGGAATTTCTTCTTGCTTGTATAAATTTTTCAGCCAAATTCGGAAAGGCGGTGAGTTTTCTCTGGGAATAGACAGCAGGCACGGCCCTGCAAGTGCCCTCTTCTAGAACTAAATAAGCTTGTGTCTGATGAAGTGAACAGACTAGTGAAAGGAGACCCCATGGAAGATCTGAAGATGCTATACCAGGGAGTTACTGAAAGAGCCAGGAGCGGTTGGTGCCGCAGCCACAAATGGTTGCCTTTGGTGCTCGCTATCGCTGTGCTCAAGCAAGCCATGGGCCTTGATCTTATGGCCAGAGAGATTACAGAGGAGCAGAAAATAGCAAACAATAAGCCCCTGACACACTCAGCAACTGCCTGTAACACTATCTGTCCTCTAATCCCCTTGGGAAGCAGCGGTCTGGTTTTATATCAGCTAGTTTTGTCAGTACTGGGGATGTTTATTTAATCTTTGCTCAGCACTCAGCTCAACCCCGGTGTTTCTGCTGCCTTAACACACGTTCGCCCTCGTCCTTACCCCCGCGCCATGGCTTTGCAACCCGCGCAAAGGTGGCTTACTGGAAGGGTGGAGGTAGACGATGTCCTTCACGGTGAAGTCCCGGGGCTGGACGGCGGGCAGGCAGCTGGCTAGCAGGCTGAGCAGCAGCACCCACGCCGGCGTGGGCTGCGAGGCCATCGCCGGGCGAAGCCGTACTCATGCGGTGGCCGAAAAACCTCACCTGGGCAAGAGCAGAGAACAGGGATGAGCAGAGTAAACCCATCAGGAACCCAGCCACCACCCAGCAACTGGACCTCACCAAACCCACAGTGTTGCCGTGAACCTTCAGCTGCCCTTCCGCGGGGGCAGGCAGCGGTGTGGTTGCTTCGGCTGGGCTTCAGTGACATCCCTGGCACCGCCTGGGTAAAGGACTCGGGCAAACCCTCTCCCAGAGAGCTGTGAATGGGTGCTGAGGGGAAGGTTGCCTGTGTTTGTCACTGTTTACAATTTAACCAGTCGGCGACTGGTTTTCAAAAACCTCAGTAGGACGCTGATAAAGTCATCAGAGACAACACTGCGATGGGATTTAACTGCTTCTTTTAGAGAATACTGGAAAACTGCAGAATTAGACCGGGAAGAAAGGAAACAGGGTAGCTGGAGACCTGTCGGGATGCTTGGGGGAGCAGTGATGGGTCTCCCACATGCTTCCAAAATGCACCTTTTTGGCAAACCAGAAGTTCCCCATTACTTTCCACACATCTCAGGAAAAGCGAGGAGCACCAGCTGCTGCAAGTTGTCTCTACCTGCAGCTGGCTGCTGCTAATAACATAAAATTATTATTGCATTTTCCACTCCAAAGGGTCTAATTCCCTCTGTGACAAGCGATGCATTTTTCCTGTGTCCCTGAAAGAAGGGAACTAATGTAAGCAGAAATAAACCACCCGCTGCACTACTATTCGTGAAGCCTTCCCAAAAGCCTGCAGCTTTCAGGAGCATCCCAATCCCTGCACCCAGGCTGCGAGGAGCCCTCCAGGAACAGACCATGTTAATGCATCGTTACGTACACAGCTCTTATTATTACAGTTCCTTAAAAAACATGAAAATGTGCCTTGGAAACCAAGCAGGACAGGAAAGCCCCGAGAGGATGCGGCTGCCGAGCCAGGCAGGAGCCGCTGATTTCCCCTGGCTGCTGGCATCCATCCAGCACACACATGGTTGGGGTTTCACCCCTCCCCCCAGAATGACCGAGAGATCTGCAATACCCAGGTATTTCCTCAGCAACCCTGAAAGCGTGGTAGCTATTATTTAATAAACCAATTTTTGGGGTTTTTTTTTCAGGAAAGATGTTCCAGGGGCGGGGATGCAACCTTCCACCTCTGCCTCCAAATGTTTGTCTGGCAGCGGAGACCCACACAGGACGAGCAGCGCGATGGCTGTCAGGGTGGGGGCTGTCGTTATCCTTGGCTCTTATCTGAAAACAGCATTTTTTATTAAAACACCATGAAATCCATAAAAATAGTGAGGGAAAGAGATAACACGTAGTGTGGTACATTCAACTTTGTTGTTTTAACCTTACAAAGAGAGAAATGCCAATTTCCATTGGGTTTACTCCACAGACGCGTATCAGCCAGGGGAAAGTGAAATCCTGGTTAGAAGCAGAAAGGAAATAAAACAAGCCTCTCCCAGCCACACGAAAGACAGAACAAATGGGACCAGCAGCTCTCTGCGGGGTCTGGAGGAAGAGCCCCCAGCAAAGCCAGCTGGAGCCCACCTTGGCGTGGGAGCGGGGCATGTGGATTTAGGACTATTCCCATTTCGGAGTTCCTCATGGCTAAATACACACGGATATGGAGCTGAGCTGGCCAGATGCAGATGCTGCCCTGATGCTCCTGAGCTGAGGACAGCAAGAGCCGTCAGCTGCACAACCAACAGGACCAGGTAGACATGCTCCAGTGCTGGAGTGTTTGCTTTCGGGTCACGTATCTGTATGTAATGCAAGTCCCACGCGATGCTCAGCACAAGGAAACAAGACTCCTGAGCTGAGTCTCTCCTCTCCCGCGCAAGAAGAGACCCAGCCACCACCACACACGTCAGCCTCTCTGCTCACGGCTTGACCAGAGCCGCTCAACTGCGTTTTCACATGTGGAAATTGCTTTATATTCATAGAATCACAGACTGGTTTGGGTCGGAAGAGACCTTAAAGCCCACCCAGTGCCACTCCCTGCCATGGGCAGGGACACCCTCCACTAGACCAGGTTGCTCCCAGCCTCATCCAGCCTGGCCTTGGACACTCCCAGGGATGGGACACCCACAGCTTCTCTGGGCAGCCTGTCCCAGTGCTCCCCACCCTCTCTGGGAAGAATTTCTTCCTGATGTCCCATCTCAATCTCCCCACTACTCATACTGTTAAGATAATGAAGGTTTGGAGGAGAGAGGGATTTTTAGATTCTTTTTCATCCCAAAGAAAACAAGGCAGTTTTAAAGAATTTGTTGGGTTTTCCTTCATAATCACAAAAAGCACTTGTATTTACGGTACTGATCCAAGTCTTGCAGCTGAGGACACCAGTTTTCCCCCTATCGTACACGCTCCCTTTCATGGGACCAATTGCTTATTCAGCCAGTCTCCAAATGTCTGTGTGTATCTGTCAATACTTGCCATGTCGTCAGATTCACAAGACAAGTGGCTGTTAGTCCCGCGTGAAAGGGTGGCAGAAATCCTCCAGCTGCACGCTAAAAATACTCACATCGCGCCTCTTGTAATTACAAGTAGCTTAATTGCTAACACCACTTCTGATGAGCTGCAAGAACCACGAATGAATATAGAGAATTCACTTCTCCGCCTCCGTGTTGTATGTTTGCAACAGATTTAATTATAGGTAAGGAATTGCAAATTTAAAAAACCCCTCTGTGTTGTAAAACGACCCTGAGCAGACCAGAGCAAGGCCGGCCTGAACCATGGCAGTTACTGAAGGAGAAAGTACTTAGGGAACAAAACACCTGCCACCGTTGTACTCCCTGGTACACTATATAGACGGTACAAAAATAGATGCTTTTGTGTACACAGAAGTAGCTACTGTCAGAAACCTGAATAGTCAATATTTCACAAGTACTTTGAGTATGTACACATGGGTACTCATAGTTCTGTCTTTCACAGAGGGCCAAAGACATGAGTGACTGTGCTACCTCTGACTGGAAAACTGTTTGTCGATGTTTACGGTAACGCTGATGTTCCGCACAGTGGAATATCCAAAAGGATTCTGAGTAAAATCAAACATATTCAATAATTACTGTTCAGCACACTCACTCTCTGTTTTCACACCCACACATAAAAATCACCTTTTTCTTTTTAAAGGAGAGATACGTGGAGGCAACTGTCTCAAAACCTGCGGTCATTTGATCAAAAGAATTGGTTTCAGTTCACTTTTTTCCCCAAAAAGGTCTTCAAAAATTGTATTTTTCTGCAAAGATGGCTTCTCTCCATGGAGTCTATAAGCCCTAAGAAGCTCCACCAAGGGCACGGAGGCTTTTTCTTTCGCTCCCAAGCTCCCTTCAGTTTATGGCTTTCAGCCAAAACCGCCGAACGTTGCACAAAAATAGTTTTTTCAAAGAGCTGTTGCTGAGATATCAGCAGCTACAGTGCTAAACCTCACGGGGCAGCCCTGTCCTCCAGCGTACGGGTGCACATTTTTTTCCTTCTGAACTGAACCGGCTCCTTTCCAGGCGTAGTAGCCTCTCGTGCATAGCAGCGTGCAGGCACCGACCTAATAGGAAATGGCATGGCCCACTCTGAGTCTGATACCGGATTGCAGCTAGGGGAAATAGTCACACGGTATTTAGATCATGCAGTCTGTTTACAAAAGGTCTTGGGCGCTGACACAGGAATCCTAGTTAACTCAATCTTTCCAGCTTCACCAGCACCTTTCAGACGGAAAGGCAGCCACATCCCCGCTCTGCAGCAGGATTACTTCTTCCTGCCCTTTGCCCTGACACGGCGCTATGGAAATTAACCATTCAATTCCCTAAGCAGCAGCCCAATTGCCCATTTGTCAGGTCTCATTAGGGTGGTGACATCTCCTCCTCGCTGTCACCAGCGCCAGGGACAATGGAAGGTCTCCGTCCTCCAAGGAAGGACCAGGGAGACCCTCCAGCACAGGCACTGCTGAACATCAGACCGGCTCTGGGGGAGACGCGTTGTCGGAGACGACAGTTATTTGTGAGGATGTATTTGTCCTTCCTGTCCCTCTCACAAGCCCAGCAGATACCTGCTACCTGGCCATGAGCGAAGGCCACTAGCCGGGCTGCTGCCAGCTGCAAGGCTGCAGCAAACGTGGCAGCATTTCAGGAGAAACGAAAACGTCAGAGACCAAATCTTCTCATACAAACGCTTGGCCAAAGCCAGGCATGAAGGAATTCCTGGTTTGTGGGCATTTCTGCGGTTCTCCTCCTGGTGCAAGTACGGCACACACTGCAGTGTTCAGTACTCCCTTCCACCTCCCTCCCACGGCAGAGGAGGTATTGCCATGCTCTTCCCAGACTCACAGACTGGTTTGGGTTGGAAGGGACCTTAAAGATCCTCTAGTTCCAACCCCCTGTTATGGGCAGGGACACCCTCCACCAGACCACTAGTCTACACACCTTCCACTTCTTCCAGGACGTGGAATCCAGGATTCCAGGATGCAGATGGAGGTTGCCATCTTGCAGGAGGTTGATGCTTCTGCTGACATCTCGGTCCCACCTTCCTCCTCCATCTCTTCCTTGCTGTCTGGGTCCCATCTCCAAGTTTTATACCTTACTGCCTCATTTTGTCTTGAAGACATTTTCTCTTACCTCTTCATTTGGAAGAGCCTCTACCTCAGATTGCCCTAAAGCAACGCTTCCTTTGGATAAATAAAGTAGCAAAAGCAAATAGAAGCTCCCTTCTCAGTAGGCAGCAGACGTATCAGTCCTAAAGTATCAAGCACGGCATGCCAAAGCAGCAACATCTGTGAGAAAAACTGCAGAAAGCACAGCCCAAGTGATTTGTTCTAGCAAATTCCATGGTGCAAGGTCAGCTGCACCATCCTTGTTATGTTCTGATGATTATTCATCAATGATAAACCCAGTCAAAGGAGCTACGACCAGCGCAACGATGCTGGAAGGCCTTTCCTTGGATGCCAAGTCTACCCAACAGTAGTTCCTCACGCACATCACCAACGCGACTTTACCAAGAACTGCAGGAGTTAATTCACTACTCTACATTTCCTCCTGCCTTTCTTCCAGTCCACACAAAGCTGCTACTGAAACCATAATACCTGTAGTCATTTGCATCTCTCTACAGCTTCAAAAGCAACACCTCAAATCTATCATCTGGGTCATGCCATCACTGTCCAAATCCAGATTGCAGTGGGAGTTTTCCCATCTAACAGCTGTGCACGATCCCAGACAGTGATCCCAGAGACTCTTGGCACCTTTGCCAGCTCTGATTGCAGTTTTCTCCCTCCATCTTTAACCTGCTGAATTTTTAACCTCTTTTTTTTTTTTTTTTTTTTTTGTCTATTTTGTTCATTTCCTGCCTTTTCGTTCCTACCACACACGTCAGAAGGGTTTTGAACAAAAATTGGAATTCATTTGAACTGCCTTCAAATCCAGCTTCTTTCCACTTGCCTTTTAGAGACTTTTCTGTGCGGTTTGGCCCTGGGAATGGTTAAATGGTCACTCCTGGTAGTAGGGGGTATAGTGAAGCACGCACAGCTTCTGTCTAAGGAACCTGTAGGAACTTTTGCAAAGGGGTTCGCTACCTGTCCTCAATTACAGTGAGCAAGAGTAATCAAACACTCAAACACAATTAGTGCACAAATTACTCCCAGAAATGTGGACAATCTAATCGCCTTGCTGTTAATTACAAAACCTGGAGTTCATTGAGCTGAAAGCTCATGTCCTGAGGAAGGGAAGGGGGGTACAATATGTTCCCGCTCACATCATCTTCCCTCGGATGTAATTTAATCTCTAACAAGATGCGATTTCAAGATTATTTTAGAAGCCTCACATTGCTTCTATTTTCAACTTCTAGTATTTACATTTTCAGTCCAACTAGCGAAAGCTTGGCTTTTCTTAGGACCTGTACAAACCCCTCATCTTTTAATGAGTTGTAGTAAAGTGTCACTTCTATTTACACACCCCCAGAGGACAGTTCGGCTTCAGATAAAAGCAGAAGAGGGATAAAACAGATATATTTTACCTTAGTATTTTGCAGAACTGACAGAAAAGAAGCTTAAAAATCAGGGAGGCCTGACGTTCATAAGAGAAAATGCGATTTATGCGAATTAATTGTCAAACTGAGAAGCAGCGCTATTCCAAGTTAGACATAGTTCATTCCCATTTCACTCCCCCACGTATAACGCACAGCGGCGCAGAGCCACGTCTGTACTTTTACATCAGACCTAATATTTAAGAGTGTGACTGTGAACACTCCTGAATCAGCAGAAAGACAGACACGGATGCTAAATCACTTCAAGACCCATCTCCCAGGTTTCTGCATGGCGTGCAAAGGAGGCAGCTGGGGCAGCCAGCCCTGAACACAACGGGATGGATAAGATCAGGATTCAGCCTAGTTTGGGAAGTTTGGAAGTCAGTGCTCACCCCGCCCATGTCCCATGGGCTGACCTCAATGTGAGGGGAGCCACCAGACAGTCCGGCTCCATGCAGACAGAGGATAAGGAAACCATGCGTGAGCTGTTCAGAAATCCTGGGATTTCTGTGCTAATAAGAAGCAAAAAAATGTTTGTTGAGTTCCAGTGGCCTGGCCCCTCTGCAATGGGGAAGGGAGGGGGTAAATTATTTCCTAAATAAACATTTAAGTTCACTGGGGCAACGGAAAGGGCTCCTCTCTCCAAGGCAGGGTTGCTGTTTGTGGGGACCACACGTTGCATGCGGCTCCTTTCTGCTCCCCGTGGAAGTCTCGTAGGACAAGGCGTGCAAGGCTGCGTGCAGCTGGCCCCAGGGTTTTCGGCGCAGCGAGGCTGTGACAGCCAGTCCCGGGCTGGTGGCCACACCACGAAATGGTACTGGCGGTGGGCAGGGTAGTGGTGTTCTCCAAGGGGAAAGTAAAACGAGGTCCTGAGCCTATGCAGAAGTTAAATTTGGTATGGCAACAGCAACTGGGATCATCCTGGATCATCTTCCCTATTTGCATTTAACCCAATAAGCAAGAGCACTCCAGTTCAAGCACTGATGATACGACTGCAACGCATCCTCCAGGAAAGAGGGAGATTTGCAGCACGTTACCAAATAACATGTAGCTAAAGGGTAAGAGATGCCAGAGAGATGAGTGAAATCAAAGAAAACAGGAGGACGTATCCCGTGCTTACAAAGACAGAGGTGGCAAATGATTTAATCTGCAACCAGAACAGGAAACTCTTCAAGAAAAGTTTTCTAGTCTATGTACCAGATTAGCAGAGATAGAGATAGAGATACACATGGAGTGGTTTTGAAAGACTGAGATGATCCCTCAGCTTTTAAGGTTACATTTTTATTAAGTCCAGAAGATTGCGACAACCTAGAGACCAGGAGGATCACCAGGACAAACTCAGGATTTTTAAAGGATCAAAGGAGCGACTGCTTAGCCTAAGGTCAGTCCTGGGTAGACTCACAGAACCGTTTATTTGTGCTACAGCCACACACGTTTCAAGTTGTAAAAAAAATTGCAAGAGAGGGTTGGTAGGGTTTTGTGGAAAAGAGGGCTCCAAACAAACCCATCGTTTTCGAACGGGCAGGATTACAGCTTTGGCTGTGAAAGGAGACTGTTACACAGAATAATTGGGGAGAGACCAAAGCAGAGAGCCCAAGCACCGAACCCTTCTGATTACAAAAATGAGTTCTACCCAATTAACCAAGCATGCTCGGGCCAAATTAAAAAAAAACAGCTTAGTGACATCTCAAAATCTAATTGGTGAAAGGGGCATCTTCAAGTGAAAATACTTTTTCTCCCCCCCCCACTTCCCTGCAAGGTTAGGTTCAGCATTTTTGTACCAGACGTACCAACAACAAGAAACTTCTTGTATTAAACACCGCAGAAGACGTTAGAGAGTGAGCCGAGACGCTTGTCCGTCATGCAACAAACTGTGCTTTAATAAAACCATACATCAATCTGCACCATTGTGTCCTCGCCCTGCTGATGCCTTCCCCCTCAGCTCTCCAGAGCGATTTGTGACAGTTCTTCTCGGACATCACCCCGCACATTTGACATGCTAGATTAGGCACCGAGTCACAGACTGCTCAGCATCGACCCAAAGCGGGCTTTGTAGGAGTTCAGAGATCAGCCCTGAAAACACGAGATTGTGGAAATGAGATTTTAGTATCAGCAACTAATTCAAAACTTGAGCTTTTTCCCCCCACCAAAGAGAGTTTTGTCACCAAAATCAGTGAAAACTGGGTTGCGCTGTTACAACTCCTCGCAACGGGCGAGATATTAATGAACTCCCGTGCTTTGCCTATTGACACTGTTGTGCCATGGTTTTCCCCCAAACGATTTAACATATTTATGGAGTAGTTAATGAACACCAGGTGGTATTGTTCCAGCCCCAGACCCGCACAGATTAGGCTGCAGAACAGCTCTGTTCTCCTGGCAGTTCACCCGGAGTTCATGCTATTTTTCATTTCCCGACCCACACGTGAATTCCCATTGGCACAAGGCATCAAAAATACCAGTAAGCCACAAAGAGAGGGGACACACTTGAGGAGAACATGGCTTTTGCTCGTTCCCAAGGAGCACATCTCAAACGGGGCTGCGGAAGACACCGCAGCGACGTCGGCACCTAACCCTCAGGGAAATAACTGGGAATGGGCTGACCGTGCCCAGCTATATGCTTTCGGCACCTACATAAAGTTTAATGAACAATGACCTGAGCCTTGCACAACGATCCCTTAAATAAACATCTCGCTCTCATTTTTCTCTTCATAGAAAAAAGTAGCTCGTGTTTGAGTTCGCCCACATCTACCCGAGTCAGAGGTGGCAACCCAAACCAGGCTTGCGCTACAAAATAAACCTCTCTCTTGCACTGTTTGATTATTTTCCTTGCCACCCCCCTCTTTGCTCCACACAAGGACTGTAACAGACGGCGTAGGAAATCTCTCCTGGCAGAAATTTTCGTAACTGGTTACATTAAAAAAGCAAAACAAATCTGATTTCCTATGTTCTATCATGTGATATTGAAATTAAACCCTTTTTTGATAAAGCTTTACTCCACTGCCACCCCTCTGATTTTGGTGCCTATTTTATTCGGTATAAACATTAGAAAAGCGACATATCATTAAAGTCATGTAAAAGAAACCCAAATTAGAACTGACCAATTAGTGTTCTTTCAGCTGTCTAGTTAATCCATGGAGTAAACAAACACTACCATCATTAATTAATTCAGATTTTCAACAGCTTTTCCAGAAAAACAAAACCCAGCAGAACCCAAAACAAACACCACCCCCCCCCTCCCTACTTTACAAGACTTTCAAATGTTATTTGAATTCAATGGCCAATTAATTCTACGGCACTTGTCCCCCAGGAAAAAGCCATTTAATTCTTTTATTTTTCCAAACTTGTTGGTGAAAAAAAAAAGCCAGTTAAAAGAAAAATATCATCTCCACCGTGACGGGAAGCTACAAAATGCCATCCTCATTTTAACCACCACTCCTGTGACCGTTTCGAGCTTCCAACCTATGGGTTTCAGGGGATGTTTCCGAGATGGAGACCTCGGTGTGCTCCCTGGCCCTCGCGTGCACGCAGGCAGCCTGGGAAGCTGAGCTGCAGTGTATACTCTCCTTCCCGCAGAGAGTTCTTTACCCTTGGCTTTGGCAGAAAGCTGCTCTGCAGTAGCCACCCACCCTTGGTAAGGTCATCACGATTTACAGATGGACGTGCCCTGCAACCACAATCCAGCGGAGTCTGCCAGGGCAGTGCCTTGGTATATGCTACCCATTACACAAGCCAAACAGCCGAAATAATGCTACTTTTAATTCATCTCTGTGAAGCTCAAGGGATCTGAACCACGTTGCTGTTCAGAGCTCGGTTTGGAGGCAACTGCTTATAAAGTGAACGAACTGTAGGCAGGAAACTCCAGGTCCAAAGCAGAAACGTATTAATTCCCTCTTGGATCGGTTTCCTTGTGCATTTAATTTTTCATTTGGTTTTCCTACAAGCGCTGTACCCTCCCTACATTTCACTCACAGCTAATCACTGCCAATCAACCCTCCGTTTTACTGTGTGCAAATCGCATAAGCAAGGATACGGGCATAACGCGACCGTCTCATCAAAAATACTGTTGTTACGTGACAGTTAAACAGGAAAACATTCCCATGATCATTAATTATCTGCTAACACATCATTAAGCTAATGCACATATTTATATTTGTTCTTTTTTAACGGCAGGAAGCCAAGATACTGCGCAGAGGTAAAGAGCGTTGCGCTAGAATCACTTCAAGCACAAAACCGGGCGCTCATCCTCCTGGATTTCCCGCAAGAACAGACCTATTCATTTGTAAGCAATGTCAGAAAATAATGCATTCTGTTGGTTTTGCTGTTGTTTGGGGGTTTTGTTTGCTTGTTTTGTGATTGTTTGTTGGTTTTTTTCTTCCACAACTGTTCCTTTAACCTTCCAGAAATAATTGCCTGGAGCTCGTGGGTTATTTACTGGGTTGATTCATGGCTACCTTCAAATAACAGCAGTGCACAAGGACAGAAAAAGTGAATCTCCCTGAAACTACGGTGTCTGGCTGGTAGAAATAATGCATACATGAATAAAGCTATCATCTGATAAATGTCTAAGAGGAAGAGAGGGCAGGAAGACCACTGGGGACCTTAGATGAAGACTGTGGGATGCCGAGAGCCACGGGCCCACTACCCGGTGCCCATCATAACAAGTAACTCCTGGTTCTGTACTAGAAACAGGAGAAACAAAAATAAGGAGGGTGAAGCACGGTAAAGAAGGAGCCTGGAAGCCAGGACATGGAGGGGGATGTTGCCTGAGATCTGTGGAGGACAGGAACAGGAGGTGGGGTGTGAAGAGATTACAATGTCCAGGATGGAGAGCAAACCACATTCACTGAAGAGTTTCACCACATCCCTTTACACATTGCCCCATAAGAAATAAAGAAAAGGCAGGAGCTAAGGGGTCTGCCCTCCTGCCCCTGTGGCCCTGTCGCAGAGGTGTGCAAACAGGTATGGGTCTCGCCTGACTTGCTTCGCCAGGGTACACCGGAGCATGCATGTCCGTAGATCATTTTGCAGCCGGGGACACGGGGACACTATGTATTGCTTGGCACCTTTACCAATCTCCGGTACACAAACTAATTAATAGCAAGTAGGGGTTATGTTTTAAGCTTTAAATGGCAAAAAAATAATTTCTCCCTCCATCCCAGAACACTTCTGCAATGTAGTTGTCGCCCCTTCGGTCTCATGCTGCCGATAAACCCGGCTGAGGCAGGCTCCCATGCAGGGCGGCCAGGCAGCCTCTGCGGGGTTTTGGCATCCTCACCCTCGCTTCGCCATCAGCCGTAACCAGCCCCGCACCCTGATGCCTCACGCACCTGCCCTAACACCTCCGTCAACACCTTCCACCCCACCACGCTCATCGCTGCCAGCGCCCATTTCATTCGGCTGAGGTGCTTCAATACCGTCAGCTCACCGGATGGCAAGTACTGCATATGATATTCAATAACACACTTGATTATCAGTAACGGGGAGCTAAGGCAGACCTCCTCCTGCTCCACCTTCGACTGCTCCATCCAACCTCTCACCTCCCGGAGACCAAGCTTCGCCGCAGACTCCTCTGCTCCTTCGTTTCTCTCCTCATCTGCTCTGCCTTTTGCTACATCCAAATGCCTCACCATCTTGGCACTGGAAAGTCCACTTTCCCAAGGTGCAGGGTGTTTATGGAATATCATCAGTAATTCATGTCTGCCAGCTAAGAGATGTTATCTTCCACATAGCTGAAGAATACCTCAAAATCATGCTCCAACTAATCTGCCTTAAACGCTCACCTACAGAACATGCAAACAGCAGGCGTAGTTTTCAAAATGTGCCCCCCTGATTTAACCAGTTGCTTAATTTTCACACATGAATCATCTGGCATTCCACAGGCCACGATATATAGCTTTCACCATGTCACCACTGACATTTTCACTGCGGGGAGCCTGTGATTTACTGGTTTTCATTAGGCCTGATCTCCACTCTCAGTCCTACCCCCAACTTGTTGAGGAATCCATGTCTGATCAGTGAAACGTTGATCTGACTTGAAAATACGCTGCTTTTCATCTACTAATTTCTCGAAAATTGAGCTTTTCTGACAATTACTTCCAATGCTGACAGTAAGCATATGCCACTATAAATAATGAGCCTGAGAGGACATCCCTTCCTCCAGCCTTGGGAGAAAACAGCCTTCTAGCAGAGACACTCCACAGTCACAGCCACAACACGGTGCTATTTTCACCACAACAAATACAAAAGGAATATTCAAGATAAAATAAACCCATTCTCTTTCAAACATTTGCACTGAACCTTTGTGCAGTTCTGCTTTCCAACTGAAGCGCTGCGCCAGCACCATCATTAGGCACTGGGACTGACACCACCGGAGGGGCTGCTTTTTCCCTCCCAAAGGCATTATTTGTCAAAACTGATATTTTCCAGTCACCTAAAAGGCTCACAAAGTCCGGAACACAGGACCTCACATTTTAAACTCCTTCCAAAATGTCTTCAATATACACATTTCCCATTGCACAATTCCGTAACATTCCAGCAACTTTCCCAAAAGCCTGACAGAGATCACCTGCTGACTTTACCCGTCAGCAAGCTGCCTGGGCTCCAGGAATGCTGCCTGGGCTCCAGGAACGCTGCCTGGGCTCCAGGAATTGCACCTTCTTCCACCGCACCATTAGAGGCCAAGCCACTCTTCTCCTTTTCTTATCTACAAATCCTATTGAGATAAACTCTAAACATAAATGTTCATGAGCACTGAAGTGTTGATGGAGTGAGAAAAGCTCAACCCATGCAAACTGGGTAATCCAGGTTTTGTGCTTCTGCTTCCTTGGAGCTACCATGGACTGATCCAGTCCTCCACCCCAAGTCAGATCAGCCAACCTGTATTGGCTGTGAACACTTACAAGTCCTGCCTGTTTGAGGACAAAGGGATTTCGTTATACTTCTTCTTTCTTGGCAAAGGCCTCCCTAATAATTGAGAAACTACCCCCAGAAGGCCGAAGGCTCCTTTGCATTAACAAAGCCTTGCCCATGGGTCAGCACGGTCAGTACTGCTGTAAGATGTACAGCTGACAACACAACCAGGCCAGCAAAAGCGGACCACACCATAATTTGATGAGAAAGAAAACAAACAACAAAAAAACCCACTCAGACAGTAAGTCAGGCACTAGTAAGAATTGCTTATTTGAAAGATTTTATACAGAATTGAAAACCTGAAAAAAAATCAAATCAGCCTAGAATAAAGTATGATTGAAGTTTGCTCTCTAAAGCCAACAGAGAGGCTAACTAGTAAACGGGCTGAAAATTCAAAAAACCTTAGCGGTCCAAAGGATACATGGGAACATGTCCAATGAGATCAATTCCAAATTGCTTTCTGTGGCACTATTTTAGTTAATTTCTCTTTTATATGTAATCAAGACCTCAAGAAAAATTAACTTAGGCCAAGGCTCTTATAGGCAATGGAGGCCACTCCAAGAATATTATAGCTAAAACACAGAATATTCAACAACATCTATGATTGTCCCCACCAGACTCACCAACAGATATGCATTTTGGTGCTGAAAACTGATTTAATTTCCATAATGTCTAATTATGTCACGAGTCACTGGCTGTAAAACCACCTGCGTGCTTAACTCCAGGTTGGGCTCTAACTAAAAAAATGGCATTTCTGTTCTCTTTTTAAGTAACACATCAACCAGCTATAAATATCTCAAACTATCAATGCAAGAAAGACATTTTTTAAAAGCACTATAAAGAGTGAGACTATTTATGGAGCAAACCAGCACTATAAATAGAGTCCAAGATAATCCAATAAAATTCCCCATTGGGAAGCGCAGTGGAAATCTGCTCTGCTCCCAGAGCCCCCAGTCTCTGCAGCACTGCAGGGAATTTACAGCACTGGGGACCTTCTGCAAGCTCCGGGCATCGACCGTTTCCACCCAGCTCACGAGTGAAGTCAACTTCGGTGATAGTCAGACACGAAGGCACGGCGTTACCACGTGCTAGTGTGCCCTTGCTGGTTGCAACGATTACCTATCCTAATCCTGGGCAGGGGCCACAGGAGCTAGAAGGAACAGTGCCAAGCCAGTGAGGCTCAACACTGGCTCCCCGTTCAGCCTGACACCCACCACCTCCAAACGGACCAGAGAATCTTCCCTTTAGTATCTTGGACCTTTTCATATAATTTTTGCAGAGTCATCCAACCCCTGCTCCCCTTCCCTGTATTTCCCGCTTTTTATCCTATGAAAAGCAGTTCATTATCCATGATTCCTGTTCCAATAGTTACTCTCCCTAAATAACTCATTGGGGTTAAGAGTTCAGGGCTAAAAAAAGAATTAAAAGAAATAAAAATTGGTGCTTATCTGGAGACATCTGTCTCACATATTTCTATATTTTCAATTAATGGCCAGTACTTCCACAGCAAGTCAACTCCCTTTAAGCTTAAGCATATCATTCAAGAGAGAGATGTATATACGCCCACACACACACATGAACGTACCGTTACTCCACAGAAAGCTTTGCCCATGGACTCTGCACTCTCTAATACACGGGGGCTACATCTACCCCCTCAGAGAAAGCGGGCCAAGAGGAGTTCAAGAAGGAGCGGCCACTGATAGTGGTGCCCGTAGCCCCTGTATCATGGCCAGGCGTCAGCTGGGAGAGCCGCACGAGACCACGCCGTGCAAGGATGCTCACGGCACGGGCGGGCACGCACAGCTCCTGCTCCAGCCCTGCATTTGCACACAGGGATCACTGGTAGCTCCGCACAGGCTGAAAAACGTGTGGTTTCTCAGTGATTACACTGCTCTCGGTGGAAGTCTGCAGCGTTTGCTTTTATATTTAAGTGTAAAGCCTCGCTGACTCCAAAAACATCAGGAAACCAGAAATTCCCACCAGAAGACACTTCACCTGCTCTGCTTTCCTCTGGTATTCTGGGGCTCGATGCAATGACATTTGGGTCAGCAGAAAACCTTCCGTCAACCTCAAATATCCGCTCCATAGGGCCGTCGCGGCACTGCACGGCGAGACGAGCATCCTCCTGCAACGCCTGAGCGAAGACCGTCGCCAGCACATCCGCGCTCCCGCAGAGGGTTGCAGCACCCACCCCGACCTGGCACCTCCGACACCCACAGCAGCTTCACACACACGTAAGCTCACAATTGCAGTCGCAGCTCCGAGCACCACAATTACGAATCCACGATAAAAAGTGGTTTGCTCACACCCCCACTCACCCGAGCACTGGAACCAAAGCCATGCCATCGGGTCTGGCACCAAGAAAACGTCACGATCTCACCCACCACCAGCCAGGACCCTTGTTTGCAGCGTACAAAACCCCTCACAATGCAACAAATGCTTTTAAAACTATACCTTTCCATGGAGAAGGGACAGGTAACCGAAGAAATCCAGGCCTGCCGAGATGCGGCAGGATAAGGCGTGCAGTAACCAAGCCTCCCGAACCAGGGGAACAGTATCTCCCTGAACTCCTTATAAAGTTATACAGCAGCGTGAGAAGCATCAGGAATTAATTAGAAAACAGGTTTCCACGTCTGATCAGGTGTCTGCTCTTTCTGCTACAGCTTTGTTTACAAGGAAAACGGGCACCAGAGCTGACTCCTCCAGAAGAAGCTGACACCTATTGCTTTATGAGGTGGAAAAATAAAAAAAAAAGCATTGTTCAAGATAAAAATGGTAGCAAAATAAAAGAAAAAACCCAACTGGATAGAAGTTTGTAGAGTTTGCTCTTATATTTACTCTCCGTGAGCATCCATGCCTTCTCCCCTATGCAGTAAAACTAAAGGGAAAGCCGAAAAGGTCTCACCTCTCTGCAAGTGATTTGTTTCTTCCAGACTCACCCACTATAAACCCTAAAACTTTGCACACCACAGCCATAAAAATTATCCACCTGAGAAAACAAAAATAATCAGTGGTTTAACTCTTTGCTTCATATTATTTCAGCTGAAAATATTTAAAAAAAAAATAAAATCAACTTAAAAAATAAAGAAAATCAACAAAATAAATAAAATCAATAAAGAAAATCAACGCCAGTAACAAAGCAGCTACAGCTAAACCTCCATCTGTATCTCCCAATGCAGATTTATTATTTTTTTAGCTAAGTGGAAACCCGTGCGATCCTCCTGTTGACAATTCTGCCATAAACGGGCTGCCCCAGCCAAGGCAGAGGCACCGCAGCAGAAGATCAGGTGAATTTTCAGCCCCTACAGCCTGTGGGGCACCCATCCCCAGAGCCCCAAACGCGCCACTTCATCCCTTCTTGCTTCCACTCCGCTATCCAGCTCACTCAGAAATTTGTGTCTCTCTTCTCGAAGCAGAAGAGAATAAAAAATGTGCCAACCAACCTTCCCTTATACGACAGAACTGCACAGATAGTTCAGTTTTTGATGTGTTATAGGAGGGTTTGGTTTCTACGAAGCTCCAAGCCACGATGCTGTGCCAGATATATGAGGTCATGTAACTAAATTTCTGATTCCCAGCCAGCTTGAGCAGTAACGCTAAATGAAGCCAAAACGAGCTTCCTGTGCTAAACTGGAAACAAAAGAGCATTTTTACAGCGCTGCCCTCAGGGTTAATAGAAATATATATGTCCAACTCAAGGCGCAGTTACCATCTTATCACGCTATCAGCTTCTACATGCACAGAACAATATACAGCGCGGCTCTTACATAACGTGGCTATATTTAAGTCGAGGCAGACAGGCACTGAGAGACTTCAAAACAGGGGCAGGCAGCAAACCACCAGCCCAGATCTGCCCACCACCGGACATTCCTGCCCAGCTCCTCCTGTCCCAGACGTTGAGCACACGACATGGGGCAGAAAACGTAACCCAAAACCCCAGCTGGACACAGAAGAGTCACTATTTGTTTTGAATTATAAGAAAACATTCGGGTCTTAATTTAACTCCACTGCCAACCAGTCCTTATAGCTGTAGGCAGGCGGGAGTTTTAACCACAATGAAGTTAAGAGTATGAACATGGGTCAGATTTGGAGAGTATCTGCAAAGTAGATGTCACACCGCACACCAAGGCCAGTGGCTGCGCAGCTTTAACAACATTTTACCTTCACAAATGCGCTCTTATCACCCAGCTGTCCCCAAGTATCGGCCGTGGAGGGTGCCACCCCGAAGGTCCAGGCTTGGTAGGTTCATCTCACACAGCCTGAGCTGGGCTTGGCAACAGCAGATGGCCAAAGCCCTGGTGATGCTTTCTTTAAGCAATCTCAATGTGTCATTTTAAGTATCATCAGAGGACCAAAAAATTGCAGATGACACAGAAAGAGCCGTATTATACAGCCAAGCGTTGTGTTGGCAAGGTCTGTCCATGGACGTGACCTTTCTAATATTTCAATGGCTCTTCCAGCCACCCAGCAGCGCAAGGCATGGACCCCAAATGCGTCCCGTGTTCGATGGGTCTGACAAGATGGATCTGAACCCCAGGAGAGGGGGCAACCAAGGACTGACAAAATAAATACACCTCACGGAGGTACAAGGAGACTTAGTGCCCCAGTGGAGACCGCAGCTACAGCCTCACTTGTGATTAACGAACCCGTTTTAGTGGAGCTGCTGTGAGACACGGTGCCCTGAGAAATACCAAGTTAACCGACACAGATCTGCAGGTATTTGGGATTTGAAAAGAACAAGAAGATATTTATTAAAGTCTTACCTGAAATGCTCGAGAGTAACACCAAATTCCGACAAATGAATGGCGCTCAGACAGATCTAGCTAAGACTGCTAACCGGTGGTCCAGCCCTGTCAGATGCTGTTGACAGCTGCTGAAAGCACACGCAATCATTTCAAGACAAATCACCTTGAAAATAATCCTCCCTCAGGAAAGCTTATGATACCCAACCAACGTAAACCGTTTTCAGACATCCGAGGGAAGAAGAGGATTGTAAAGATCTTGGGAAAGCAATTACATAGTACGGATGCTGATGAGAGAGAAAAAGAGTGAAGACAAAGGGTGGCATCACCAAACACAGTTATCAAGTATTCTAGACCAAACGGCACAGAACTCAACCAAATGGCTTGAAAGTGCTCTCTGTTCCTGAAGATGCTGGATGCAAGCTGGCAGGCAGGTACGGTCAGACCCGGAAATGTGGGCCTCCACTGCCAAATCCTACACTTTGCTGCAAGGTACTGTATTTTTAAAAAACGCTACAGATAATGTGTGTGCTAAAGACATCACCAGAACTTGCCCTGCTGGGTAACACCAGCTCAGTTCCCCTCCTTGGCTCACTACAGTCAACACTTCATCAGTAAGGCGCGCGGGTGGCCGCGGAAGCCCTGTGTAGCTTCCAGCACCTCTGCGACAGACGGGCCAACACATTTGTACAAAGACATTTTTCCATTCACAAAAGCAACGCAGGAGTGTTGCTGCAAGGCTTTGAAACCTCTTCCCATAAGACATCCTGTGAGTGGATACCAGATACAAACCTGCCGAGTACACAACAGTCTTGAGTCAAGATCGGAGTCAGCGTTATCGCAGCAATAACGTCTCTGTAACGAAGCAGTGGTTATAAAGTTGATTCTGTTTTTTGGAACCTCAATATTATGTCCATTCACTGGCATCAGGCAGAGCCTTTCATGTTTATTTTGAATTCCAAGCCAGGCAAACACCCTCCACAGCATAAGAATTAAAAGGCGGGGGCGGGGGGGAAGAGGGACAGACGTACAGCCATACTCACCTTGCATGGCAACAATTTGATGCATGGTCCAAAGCACCAAAACCTGTACTAATCACCTTGAGCTCATTAAATTACAAAGCTTTGGCCCAACTCTAGTGGCTGGCAGATGATCAAGCTCTTAGCTGATGTGATTCAAAGTAATCCACTAAAAGGCATTTAGGAGCCAGCTAGGAAATAAGTATTTTTATATTATTAGAAGTACTAAAAAGTTTTAATGACACCAGACCCTCAAGGTGAAGGAAACAACACCCAGCTCCATATGCTTTCCCACCGCAAATCCCACCACCAGTCAACGCACTCGTTGAGTCACCCAATGGTTACCCCACCATTTCTGTACCCTGTCACTGCAGACGGGACGAAAAGCAACCTGATGCAAATTAAGTTACTGCATCCCTCTTTTGATCCCATCTTCAGCATGATTTCCTAGGGAAAGGAGGCTTCTGCCATCGTACGGGAGTGTGCGTCATTATGTGCCTTTCCACTCCCTTCTCCATCCAAAGCGATGCTCAGACCCATTGGTGGCATTCGGCCAGGCTGGACACAGAGGTAGAGGCTGGGAAATTAGTGAACACACACTGAAAACACCCTCTAAGTTCCTCAGTTAAGGAAACAGCACAGCTCGCATTAGCACCTCATTAGATTAAAAAAAAAAAAAAGCCAAAAAAAAAAAAAAAAGGCATCCTGACCCCCAAAACAAACAAAAATACCCCAAACCCAAGAGTGAAAGAAAGAGAGAAAACTTTTAGGTGCCCCATTCATAGAAGGATTTGAATTATACACCAACCTAAGACACAGAGCCATAAGAAAGCTGGTTTCCTCAGACATGGGACTCATGGTCTACTTGGGGCCACGCGTGTTGCTCACTACTTTGTTGCCAAAGTGGGTCAAACTCCAAGATTTTTTTTCACCAGCTACAGAAATTCAGAGGTTTCTTGTCTGAACACCAAACTAAATAACACCAAATGTTATTCCCAGAGAAAATATTTTAGTGGATATAAAATTCTACCCTTGTTAAGTGGGTAAAAATTCATTGGTTTAGCAATGCTCTTCACGGCCTGACCTGAAACTTGCTCAATAAAGCAGTACCACAGAAAACACTTATGAGAACAAAAAGTATTTTTCCTTTTTGCCCCACAAATATCAGATCTAGAACCAAGGTATACCGAGGTAGAAGCTGTTTAAAACTTCTTTTATCTGGGAAAAATATAAGAAAATTGTAATAAGAATTTTAAAAACATTTTAAAACCACAAAACCCTCTTATTATATGTTACAATACTGTACAGTTTGGCATAAGCAAGCTGAATTCTGGTTGGAAAATAAACTGAGTAGCAGTGAAACTTTCATACTTACACAGCAGCTTGCCTGACGCTGATAAAACAACTTCAAAATGTTTCCGACCCTTGAACACCAACCAGCAAATACATATATAAACACACACACATATATGCATGCACACACTCATCATTCAGCAGAGACAGGCGATAAAAAGAGAAGGACGAGGACGCAGTCTTGTCCTGGGCTGGGAGGAATGAATAAAGTTTTCACTCTCCCCCAAACTACTTCTTGTAGTTGACTCCGTTGGATGCTCTGAAGCACCACAATTATTATCCGCCAAAGGAGGTCGTTCAGAAGCGATGTAAACCTACCCAAAGTCGCAGCCGTTATCCCAGCGACACAGGGTTCAAGTTCAACATTCCCAGTTGGCTCCACACAAGACAGACGTGTCCCAACCCTCTGCTCCCGTGCTCCCCCAGCACCGCGTGGCACTGTGACCGAAGACACTGGCCACCACCCTCGCCAGCCCCCCTGGTCTCGCTGGTGAGGAGCCTCGCTGGGGGCTGGAAGCTCCTTAAGAGAATGAACGCATCTCAAGAGATATTAACTCTTAATATCTGCAGACTGGCATCTGCTTCCTCGGCAGTTTAGCCCCAAATGGTTGTCTGGAAGGAGCGCTTTAAAACCAGTAGGGATTTCCACGAAATCCAGCCGTGTACTGGTTTAGCTTTAGACTCTCGTTATATTAACACAAGAATCTTGTGTTATATTAACACAAGAATTAACACAAGTTGGAAAATCAACTCCCTTGGCTAAATATTTCAGGCCAGAAAAATCTGAGAATGGCTTTGATCATTAGCATCCACAAAAAACAAAGAGCTTAGTAGATGCAGTAAAAATAAAACCTGTAAAAATAACTTCATTAAATATTTCAACAATATTTGTTGTTGAATACAATAACAGTATGAACCAAACTGGTCACGAAAACCCACCGGTGCTCATGTCCAACCCCTCTTTAGCTGAAGGTTTGCCTTGTTTATGAAAATCCCCGTGGTCTGTTTTCTTATGCCATCAGCCTTACGTGGCGACACTCAAGCAAGTATCATCCCGGGTGGGTATTTCCACAACAGATATGAACCGAGCGCAAATCAGCTGCGCGTGCACGTCGGAACCATCAAACCGATTATCCCGCGTAAAGACGCTTTACCGATCAACTCGAAGTGAGCATCGCCGCGATTTAGGGAAGCCTTTCCAAAACAAACACGAGCATCACGTGTTTCATCCCTGACAACACGCGTGAAAAACAGGGTTAAACGTACCGCACCCTATCACTGGCCGCCCCATCGGATGCTGTTTCTGCTTGCTGCGTTCAGATAAAGCGCACGCACTCACCGGAAAGAAGCGCGCCGGGTGAAAAGGTTCAAGTTTATTCGGGATGCTGAAATTAAACTGCTGCTCCTCGGGGTTTCGCTCGGTGGAAGCCCGTGAGGCTGTATGACTTTAGCGACAGATGCACAGAGCGCTGTCTTAAGAGGCTAAAATTTTATCAAGGACTTCCATTATGCTGGAGACAAGAGCTATTGTTTCCACTCACAGCAGCGCTGTTTTGGGAAACCGGTCGTACGCACAATTGCCCAAACTAGCTTTTATTCATTTATTCAGAAAAGTAACCCAACTACTTCATTTACTTCAAAACGCACGCATGCCGACGTGAAATAACAGGTGAAAATCTGCACGAGGAAGCTTGGAGCCAGCAAACAGAAATCCAGTGGTTTAAGTGAAGAATATTTTGGTTTGATTGCCCTTTGCCTTCCTACCAACCTCATTTTCGGAGGACCGGAACGTTTAAGGCACACCCCCACCTTAGCTTCCAAAGCACAACCGTAGACACACGTCATTTACTTAAAAATACCCTACAGCAGGCTGAAGTCCCGAAACGAGCTTGTCAGGCCTCTCCCTCCACCACCCAGAGAAAAAACACCATCGACTGCCGTAACGGTAACGTGAATACCGTGGCGCAAGAGGACAGGCAGCTGCGGTCGGCCCGACTGTGCGTCAGTACGGGTGATGGAAACGAGCGTGGCCCCGTGTCACAAAGTGATTTCACCTTTAAAACCTCTGCACGAGTAAAGGAATGGTAACAGTGAAAGGGAACAGGGAGTTAGCAATTCCCAGCTCCCGAAAGGGAGTAGGGAAGTTTAAAAAAAAGCAAAATCAAACACTAAGCAGCAGTTCATCTCAGTTCCTGTGAAAAGCTGGGGGGTTTAAGGACTTTTTGTAGTTGCCCTTGGGCACTTAATCGCCGTATCTAATAAGCTCAAAATTAGGGAAGGTCATGAGGATGCAGCCTTCAGCACTTCGGAATATAAAATAACAGGAAAATACCCTGTTTGTGTGACTTCCAGCTTTCCAGATCCACTCACTGCGCTATAAACCCATTTCTAAACCCCAACAATCCGGACGGTTCACGTACTCTCCTTCTTTCGCGCAGCGTACCCCTTAGTATGGAAACACTCCTGTCAGTACAAACCCCGGTAATTTGTAACCTGCCTGATGCTGAAATATTTACGTTAACATTTTGCCAGCCAAACACCTTCAGAGCACAAAGGAATCGTCCGACAGCTAGTCACTCAACTACCTACAAGTCGTAATTCGTCCGCACAACAGCTAATGAGATGAAAGCAGATACACACAAAAGCAGTAGGTTGACTGCTACAAAGTAATTGCAGGCGGAATTCGATGAGAGAAATTTATGTAATTCTATTAAAGGAAAGGCAGTTGCAGAGGAAGAGAATGAAAGGTCAGATAAAAGCCTCTGAATTTAAATAGGATGCACGAGGAATTGTATATACTACATGAACACATAAAAGGAAAGAGGACAATAAAACTTTTACTTACAATTGACTCTATTCCTCCCATCCCTTCCTATCGGGTTTAGCAGATTATATAGCATATTTAGCTGTTTATATGAAGCCAGGCAAGGCAGCGAGGCGAGCCCCCGCAACAGCTTACTCAGAAATACACACCGATGGAGGAGCATGCCGGGAATTTTATGTCCTCATCCTCAATACCTCCCAGTTTTTAACTTCAAGGTTTCCATAAAGCATTTTCCGGGTGTTACAGCAAAGTAAACTCCTGGCACGAGGCGCAGCTCCTGCTGCACGCATCTGCAGTGCCCCTTCTAAGAGAGACCCAGCCCTAGTGCCCTGCCTTGGCAACGTCGCCATCCAAATGAATAGCAAGATTGTGGATTCAGAGGGAATCACGCCCCGCAGCACTAAAGAAGGGTCTGAACTGGGGGGGTCACGTAGGCACAAAACTGACAATACCAGTTATAGAGAACTTTCCCCTTTTTTCACACGTGCCAAGTGATAAACCGTGATTTTATTTGGTGTATAAATGTCAGCAATATTGAAGAAGTTAACAATGATATATGCTCTGTGATGAAGCAGTCCTGCCTACACACATGCATCTCTACCGTGAAACCCTCCCAGTTTCCACAGCAGCTTTATAAAAACCCTATCAGAGACAATAAAGTACGGTGTATGCACAACAGACCAAAATCTGGCGCTTATGGAAAACGATAATTATTGCCACGAACATATGGTGACTGAGGGATAAGAACTACGCTCCTCTCTGAGTAGGTCACACCACACAGCCAAAACCACAGTAAATCCAGCGGGGGAAAATGGACATCTAAGGTCTACTGCAGCTATTGTGATACATGGCAACAAGGAAAACCGTGAATTACTCACTTTGTAAGAGAAAGGTGGCACTCTTGTTCAAACTAACCCATCCTCCCCCCTAAAAAAAAATCATGGAATGCAAAATAATTTTAAAAAAATAATTAAATGAACATGGGATATATTTGCACTCATGTCCTTCCTCCCCAGTTATATCACAAGATGGTGTTGTCTAATGTAAAAAATCTCTTCAGAGTGCTAAAGAAGCACCAGCAATTCTACCTCACCACTGACTTTGTGCTTTTCTCACTCAGTAATTATCTTCTTGCAAAAGGAAGATACCTATCAGCCATCGAGATACTCCACGTTTTACCCAGGGACCACGCCAGCCACCCTTGGATCAAATGAAGAGTTTGGTTTCAAGGCAAGTTCATTTCAGCTGACTATGTCTTACTGAGCTTTATCGAACCCAACCAGACGCCGCACCGACACGCACTTCAATCTCTTCGGCAGAGTTCACCATCGCCCAGGCTCGGCTGTTGTACCATTTGACCCCTGCGAGTTGCTCTGCCTGTTCCATCACATCAATCTGACAGACACTATGTCCGATGTGGGGGCCAGGAAAAGGAGGGGGCAAGGGGGATGTTACAGCTTTCTGCGGTCAGGTTCACACGTGGCTAAGTAACATCTTGAAGGATGTACAGCAATTGTTTTAGCATTCCTTAAACCCGACACTTGTTGATCAATCCAGTTTCTAATGGTAGTGGGAAGCCTGGACAAATCAAAGGATTCAGACTTGGGTTTCCATTGGAAAACCCCAATCCTACTCATGAGCAAAAACTGAAAAAAACCCCAAATTGTTCTATTTCCAGACTACATTGTCACTTATATTTTACCTTTTACACCCGAGAGTTGAAAGAAATCAGCCCCAAGATCAGACACGCGAGTGCCAGATAATTACACAAGCGGATCACTGACGCATAAATAAAGTTTTAGATTTACGGCAAACAAGTCTTCTACTGTAATACAACCAGGATGACTTTTCAAACGTTTTTGTGTCAGCACTGGCCTAAAAAAAAATCCAGTGGAAACTCAAAGGGTCAGATTCGCTCCCTGCTGGCACCTCCCAGAGCCCTACAGGAGGCAGCAGGGTTAGCCCCGAGGACCAGCCTGGTAAAAAGCCCGTCCTCGGTGTTGGCGTAACTATAATCGGTTGAGTGTTGGGCATCATCTTATCTGAGTAGTACTAATGAGCTAAATCACTATTATTATCACAGTGATCACCCTCCCGTAAGCACCTCACCAATTTTTACCTTGTTCCACAGCAAAGCAAACGCGGATCCAGCGAAGAAACCCCGTTCCGACACCTCGCTACCGACGCACGGAGCCCGCAAACTCATCGCGCTAAAAAGCAGCAGGATCTACGTTCCCATGTCAGCTGTCCTTCCTTCAGCGCTGGTTACACAGCGGCCGGCACCGTGACGTTTCCACGCCAGAAAACCGAACGCTCGGGTCTGAAATCCTTGCGGCTCCGCAGCCGTGAAGCCGGAGCGGGATGCGGGAGCCAGCTTGACCTCCTGACACCGCGGTCCAGCAGCGGCCCTGAGCTCAGATGCATTGAGATAGTCCTATCTCTGTGCAAAGCGGGGTTTCCACAGCAATAAAAGCAAAAAAAATTCAACAAGGTCATCCTAAAGGTATGTAAATGGCCATGCTGGGGATCTCCACCCAGTTCATGCTGGGATCTTTGTTGTTTACCATGAATTTCCACACAACAAGCTCTCTGAGGTAACATAATTCTTCTTTTTTGGAGAGAGAACACATATATCCTGCCAGTTCTGCCCACTGCAAGTTCACAATCCACGATAACCATCAGCCCCATGCTCTGGTGTGGCCTGACGCTGAATCTCATACGGACAGAAAAGCCGAACCGCAGCGCTTCTGCGCAGCCTGGACCTCTGATGCTACGAAAATCAACAAATACACGCCTCACAGCGTACTGTGTTGGGGTACTCCTGCAGGTAATCCCACAGTTTGGGGCAGGTTTTTGTACCTGTCGGTATCCATTACCAAGTAAAAGTTTCCAAAGTCTAAAAGAAATCGCGTGGGCGTATGAATTGTCCAACTTGCCTTTTGTATCAGCAAGGGATGCGATTCAGTGTTTTCCATCACGCTGGCTACAGAACGCAATTATAATTAAGAAACTGTTAATATTCCCTCCAAAGAAAGCACGTTTTAAGTAGAAAAGAGTGAAATTAATGATTTTTTTTTTCACATAGCTATAATTTTTTAAATGGCCGGAGCGGGAAGCTCGTTTGCACCAGCGATGCCGTTCTCCTTCGCAGCCTTCTTGGAGGCTGCGAAGGAGAACGGCATCGCTGGTGGAAAACACCTTTTCCAAGTACGTTTTTGTAAGCAGGCTTGCAAAAAAAAACCCAAAACAACCCAATAAATCACGCCCACACTCTCCTGCCAAACTAACCCCAGCGGGGAGCGGGGCAGGACCAGCCGGAGACCCGCGCCTCGCCCCTTCCATCACCCCCCTCCACCCCACACCTTCATTGCCAAAAGCGCCCGGACGAACCGCTCCTGCTGCGGGATAAACTGCTCCCCCCTAGAAGCGCTTGTGGTTTCCAGCATCGTCGAGCTGCTCCCACAAACGTGTGGGTGGGTGGGCAGGAGGGGCCGGGGGGACCCCCACCCACAAACCCCGGCTCGCCCCGCCCCAGGGCTCGCCCCGCCCGGTCCCCCGCAAACAGGGGATCGGGTTCTGCGTCCGTATTGGGTGGGGGGTTAATCATGCAGCGAGTTTCAATCCTCCGGCCGGTGGGTGAATGAGCCGGGTTTACCTGTTACCTGACGCCACACGCGGACTTTTAGCCTAAGAAGTTGGGGTTTTTGGCTGCAATAGGAAAAAAAGGTTAGAAAGCAGAGAGTTGGGCAATGTGTATATACATATATACGAAGTGCGTACCTTCGCAGCGCGGCTCTCCCGGCTCCTCGTTCAGCGCCTTCCCATCGCGGCCGCCGCGGAGCCGGCGGACCCCGGGCCCGGCCCCCCCGGGGCGGTGCAGCCCGGCCGGCCGCTGCCCGCTACCGAGGCCCGGCTGCCATCGCCCGGCGGCGGGACCCGGGAGGGTGCGGGTGCAGCTCCCTGCGGGGCCAGCGGCTGCCAGGCTCCTGCTTCATGGAAGGAACGCACCCGCCGCAGCTTCTCCTTTGCTGGAAAGGGAAGATTAGGATCTTCGCTGGGCAGGGATTGTGCTGAGCTCTAGTTTTCTTTCACGCTTCATTAAAAATTAGGAGCTGGATTATTTCAAGCATCTATATACGTATCAAACAATTATGTTGTTATTCTACGCTCTTACACAAGTCGTCTTTGTTTCAGTGGGGAAAAAAATAAATAAAATCTATGGATAATAAAGCGTAAATTCCAAACCCCAGGGAATTACAAGCTCTAGGGGAGAGCAGCCAAAAGGGAAACGCATCCCTCCGCAGCGAAAAGCGACCCAAGCGCCTCACCAGCGCTATTCAAATATGAAATACTAACACTCCTGGCTGCGGGGTTACCTTATTCCCAGCAGCTTTTTCCGCGCTGAGGGGCTGATTCTGCTCTTCGCACAGGGTCAGCAGTGAGTGCGTTCGAACCCCGCTCCAGCTGGGAGTGTCTTTCCAGCGATGAATCATGCCGGTTTATCCCGGCATAATGTTACAGAATGCTTTACTCAAGCAAAACTCCATATACGAGGCTGCAGGTTTTCATCTCTTGCCAATTTCAAGTGGGTTTTGTTATCATTAAAAGAATGTAATTACGTATATCTCACTATATTCAAGTGAGTTTCTCAACAGACTGAACATAAATACCTACACGTACTTAGGGAAGCGTGACATCACGTTTTAGCTCAGTTAAGTGGCTTTTAGATAACAAGCAATGCCCCGTCCTGAGAAGGCAGATTAGCTAAAACATTGAAGAAGAGCCGTGACTCCCCGCCGTTTGTTTGTACATACTAGCGTAAAGTGTAACACCACAATTTAATCCATTTCGGTACATTAATTAGTCATGCAGAAAGTATTCAAAACAGGGTAAGCAACAATGCATCAAAAAAGCATGAGTATTAAATTAAATCAGCCTTGGCTGCCAGCTGAAAGCTGCTAATAAAGCCAGGAATGCTCTCGCTGATGGGAGAAGCTACACAACCTGTCCCCTGCTCCCATCCCACGCTCCCAGCACACAAATCAGGGGCAGGGGCTCCAGCGGGAGCCCGGCACGGCACCACCGGTCTTTCCTGCTCCATGCTGCTCCCGTTTCCTCTTTCGATGTTTATGGGAACATAATCTGCAAAATATAAGTGCTCTCCAGCAGTTCTCCGACAGGGCCAAAGCTATTTTTGTCCCCTGGGTTTTGAGCACTGCCACGTGTACGCTCCGATGTAGAGTTTCATTTTATGGAGAGTTGCCCTGTTGATATAACCATTGCTCACCCATGGGAAAAGGCTGCCAAGTCAGACTCAATTCTTGAATTAATTGCTTATTATTTACCTACACGGCATTTTGGACTGGTCCGTGTTTTCCTCCTAGGATTAACAGAGTATAAATCTTCATTTCAAAGATTCCTTAAGAGTTTTGAAGGAAAAGCACAGTGTAATGGAGCATCGACTTAGGGGCAAAAAAATAAAAGTCAAGGCCAGACCCCCTTAGGCCGTTGCATCCCACGCGTCAGACCAAGGCTGAAGAAGGGCTTGAAGAAGTGACTGGGAAAGAGGGAAATGGTTTAGCAGAACAGGTAATAAATACAGAGGCCAGGAAAGCCTTTAAGGGACCGAGGACCAAACCTTCGCGTGGGCAGGACAAGGTCCTGTTCCTCGCTGTTCTGCTGGGTGTTTCGGGGCCAGGAGCTGCTCGGGCAGGGGACTGGAAAGGCAGATGCCAGCTCTGGGCGTAAGACCTTAGTCAGGGCTGGGCGTGGAGGCAGCGAGCTTGGTGCTGAGCAAGGCAGCGCTTGGATGGAGAGGACAGGAGCCAGAAAGCCGATGCGAGGAGGAAGTTATGGCAGCCCCAGGTCCAGGGCATTGCTGGGACCAAGGAAGGGCATCTGACTGGGTTTACTCACTGGGATCACAGATTGCATCAGGTGGTGGCTGTAAAAGTGGCTGCGGCACAGCCAGTATTCAGTGGGTCCTCTATGGACTGAGCTGGTAGCCAGCCTCACCCCAAAAATAAATGAGAGAAATCTCCTTTCCAGGGGAGCTTACAAGAAAACAAGGCTGAGAGAGTGGCATAGATACTGAGTATCGCTAGCAGAGGGAAACACCCTGGGACTGAGTTCCTGACTCAGCTCAAAGCTCATCCTTCAGACCAAAAATCTTAGCCTGATACACAGGATTTAAGAATACATAAGTAATTATTTTCATATTTATTCAGATGAATACCATTAACAGGAGCAGACTCATCTGGCTGGAGCTTTCGGTGCTTGTGAATCATCCCAATGAATCAATCCTAGCATAGAGACAAGGAGCTTACTGCAAGGAAGACAAAAGGAGCAGCAAGGCAATGAGATGGCACCGTGAAGATGAAAAGTTTAGAAGGACAGGCAAGACATCCCACAAGCCTCTCGGGATTATAAGGGCTGTAAGTCTCCTAAGGGTTACAAAAGCCTCATGTTTCTGTAGGGAGATTATGAGGTCAAAATGGCTAATTGAAAGGTGGTTTATATGAATCAATTTATTCCAACTCGCTCCATCAGTATCCACAGAAGGTATACCTGCCTGACTACACATGCATGTATAGAGTTAATTCAATCGGCCTGGAAACTTCATACATCAAACCATCATAAAAATAACTCATAAAATTATGTAAGCTATGAAATAAATTGTAAAGCATTTTAAGAGTCCCATATAGACTTGAGGATTAAAGAAATAATTGATGCAAGCCATAAAAATGCTAGGTAATTTACTATGAAAGACATTTATTTCTTCTCTGAAGGAGGATCGCTCTCTACAGCCAAGCATCAGACGCACCCCTTTGCAGAGAGTTTGAGCACCGACCTGTGATAGTTAAGGCAGCAATTAACAACAGTCCAAGTTAAACTGGGGAATCCTAAAGCATCAAAGGCCAGCTATTAATAGCTACTATTAATTCATTCATTTGAAAGATTACATGAAAGAATTAACAATCGTAGACAAAACTGGCCAGCAACAGTTCTGTTGATAGCAAACCCTGGTTTGTCCTTACGGTGAAGGAGTGAGCGACATCTGTTCCCCTCAGAAATGGTTGCGGGGGTTTCGGGGGCCTTAAGTGCTGTGGCTCTGCCTTTGTGCACTATGTAAAAATAGATTTAAAATTTTCACATATCTTCAGACACTTCCTAATTGGCCAGGCATGAAAACACATTACTATTTAAACAGTGTCTTCAGTGCAGCCCTTGGCTCCTGTGCCAGCACTCAATGCCTTTTATTCATCCACTTGCTTGTGACGGTTTATGAATGGTCACTTCATAGCTGGGCAACATGAAAGCTGTTTCTTTCGCTGCGTGTAGCTTATACGAGCAGCAGCGTGTGTCTGCGGCTCTTAGCACTGCTGGATCAGATTCCTCAGATTCCCCATAAACACTGGGAAACAGCTAAACTGGGACTATTATCGTTTCATTCCCTGTGTCCCTCATGACTTAGTCTAGTTCAGGCACAAGGCTGAACTTCTGTGCATCTGTGTCTCTGACCAGTAACCCCCCTACTAAATGTACCTTATTACTACTCGTTATAGTTCTCCACTACCAGCATCAGATAAAACACATCTGTCTACATTACATTTTTCTACATCCTTTTTTAAAAGCCTTCTGCCACTTTTAATCACCTTTGCTCAATCTTCGCTGAAGCCTTGCCAAGAGCAGCCAACCTCTGGCGTTTCCGAAGGAACAGCTCCGTTACCGCCACAGCAGATAGCCCCCAGAAGGCACACCGCCTACGTTCTACAACCTCCTGGATTTAGACCAAGAATTTGGAAGACAAAGAGTGAGTAAATCATTAACCTTTGGGCTTGGTGGAGTTAGGGCTGGACATCCATGACCAGGCTGTACAAAAGCGAGGGCATGCTCGCACGCTTCGGTCCTCTGAGCAGCCCTTCTACTCCAGCTTCTGCTGGCTGTGCACCATCTGGGGCAAAAAAAGACTATAAGGGGATGGTGAAACATCTACTGCTTCCAGGTATCCTAAGTCTGGACAGGCTATAATGATCATTTGATGGGAACTGAATCTCCACACCTTCAGAGATTTAGTAGAGGGTCTTGACACAAAGAGGTTGTCCAAATTATAACCCTCCACCTACCTCTTGCTACCTACAAACCTCAGGGAATGGAGGTGTTCGTGTGCTGACCCCAGAAAGGGCTGACTCCCTCTTAAAAAAACTCAGCAAGAAAGAGCTCAGAATCAATGACAAGGACATTAAACTTTGCAGCAAAGGAATACGATTGAAAGCACTGCATTTTGAAACCTCAAGTTCAGTTGATACCAAAATTCTACCAAATTGTCTTATTTGGTAGAAGACTCAAGGACAGTAGCTTGGAGACATATTCCAAGCTATTGGTGTTTTATACTCATATTACAAATGTAAAAGGCTTGGGTTCCTGCATGCCCAAACAGTCCTTGGTTTCATATGGAATTAGTGACATAATTAACAACATTTAATAATGTTCAACAGATACTCAGAGCCAGAAGACCGAATGAGCAGTCTAAATGGGTGCCTTCCTATGCTATCAGCAAGACTGAATTTTCCAGTTTTACAAAGGAAATTAAGGTAAATATCTATGGTGTCACTGGTCTCCAGCATCTGGAATTTCCTTTCCCAGTGGTGAAACTGGGAACACGCTGTTAAATCACAGCATTTTAGGGGGAACACGACATACTCGACATTCTCGTATCCTTCATATGACTTCGCATTTTCCTAGTGTAAATATCACTTGGAGAGAAAAATCTGACCAATTATTTGTTCTAATCACATCCAGTCTAACACCCCAACCACCAAAGCAGTATCAAAAGGAAAAGGACTTCATACCAGTTCAGCATCCATTCATTTTCAATGGTAACTCCAGCACACTCCAAAATATGATTCCTTTAGGATGTCCCTTCAAAGAGAGCATGGCTTAGTAGAACAAAACGTAACACCTATCTGGTGTAAGTAAAAAACCCCCCAACCCTCAATACTTCAAATAAACAAGGAAAGAATGAGGTAAGGTTTACCGGAAAATGGGCAAGTAAAGTTGGAGGGTGAAAAATAGAACCACTTCAAGGGCAAGGGCGGAGCAGAACATGGAGAAATAAGTGCCTGGGGAAGGGGAACAGAAGATTTTAGACAATCCATGGAAAAATCGCTATATTCTCAAGGAATTGCTGTCCTCTGCCTGACAAGAAACCAGATTAATTAGCCAGCACCGTGTCCTGTGCCACCGGAGAAGCACGGCCATGCCCAAAGTGTTCTTCGAAGGTTTTCGGACCATGGACAACTTGGGTTGAAAAACAGAAAGACACCAAGGTGGCCAAGCCGCTAACAAACACAAGGCAGAAGCAGTAACCACCAAAACACTTGCACGCAGCTACGTAATGTTGTATTTCCCAGTGGAAGGTATGGAAGGTGTGCGGCATGTTTGAACAACGCGCTCCGCGGTTCATGAACTATGGTTTCAGCGTGCTGCTGGTACCCACCAAGAACAGTATTTGAGGAAATGACTTACGGCGTGTTTTTCCTTCGCTGCCAGGCTTTGGTAGGAGACACCTCTGCACCAGGAAGGGAATTCCAGAGGCAGGTATCAACCGTAGAAACCTTAGTCAGGAGCCTTTCTGCCAGATGAAGGATGCTTCACGGAAAGCGCGCTTCTGGATCAGTGGCAGCCATAAAAAGCACAGAACCATGAAATAAAGGATTAAGGGGGGAAAAAAAAAAAGAGATTATTAAAAAAAAAGAGGGTTAGTAGAATATAAAAGGAGTTAATTTTTTTTTCCACACGCTCTCTTTTTGCAAAGAGCAAGGAGAAAAGTGACAGGCATGAAAGAGACCCTGATCGCCTATTATTAACTGCTAGTAGCACCATTAGTTTATTTACTAGAGTGAAAACTAATAAGGAGACAAATGAGAGGTTTGGTTTGAGGCATTGTGGCGTTTCATTACAGTCTGGTGGCAAACTGGAAATGAACCCGATGATAGCTCTGTACTCCATTAACTCTTTCTCTCGGATCTGTGTGAGAATGCCCATACTCAGCCATTCTCTCTTTTCGGGAGCTCCTAATAGTTTTTTGACAACTTTAATTCCCCCCACCCCAGGAGAAGATGTCTCTGTTATTCCTCTCTATGCCTAGCATTGCAGTATTACAACCTTAAACTTCATTTACCATCAACATAACAATGGTTTATACGCCTGTCGTGCCTTTGATCGGGGTCTGTCAAAGCACGGCACAAAATGTAATTAATTAAGCCTCCCGATACTCCTGGGGTCCGTAGTGGGATATAGCAGCATCACTTCACCTCCCCAGCACGGTGCAGGGAAACATTAATTCCTTCAGTAACTTGCTTGGCAGAGATAAACACTATCTCCAGCTCAAGAGATAGGGAGAAGATAGAAAGCAAAACTCAGTATCGGCTGGGATTAGGCAGGGAAATCAAATTCATCACCTTTGCCTGATCTTAGAAACTCCAGAGGAAGTGAATATAGAAATAGCCCTGCACAAAGGAATCAAAACATTCTGAAAACTTTTCACGGATACACAAGAGAAACAGGAAGAAAACAGGTAAGAATCCCTATAGTTTAGGGTGATGTAAACAATAAAACTCTTTTAACCAGTTGCACAATACTAAGGCCATTTCTTTTGCAAGGAGCCGTGCATTCCAGAAGGCTGACACATCACCTACCTCTTTCCTCACATGCAGTGTCCCCGTGCCTGCACCATCTCTGATAGTGCTACCAGATCTTCTGACTGCTTGATGTTTCCATTTCTGGTGGGGTTTGGTAAATAAAAAACCCACAAGCCTGTTTTGGGAATGAATTCCTACTGGAATCATTGTTGAAACGGCAGTCTCCATCCCTCCAACCCATGCATTTCTGTTTCTTCTCTGAACTTAAACAGTAACTCATTGCAGATCCTGTTTATATGAGCATGTGTATGTACACCACACACCAGGGAGCCTCTAGGTTGCATGATAAATAGGAGAAGGGCCATGAAGATGCTCTGAGGGCTGGAGCATCTCTGCTGTGAAGAAAGGCTGAGAGAGCTGGGCTTGTTCAGCCTGGAGAAGGGAAGGCTCCGGGGAGACCTTATAGCACCTTCCAGTACCTGAAGGGGGCTACAAGGAAGCTGGGGAGGACTTTTTCCAAGGGCAGGGAGTGACAGAACAAGGGGTAATGGGTTTAAATTGAAACCAGGGAGATTTAGACTAGATATCAGGAAGGAATTCTTCCTGCAGAGGGTGGGGAGCACTGGGACAGGTTGCCCAGAGAAGCTGTGGGTGCCCCATTCCTGGCAGTGTCCAAGGCCAGGCTGGATGAGGCTTGGAGCAACCTGGGCTATGGAAGGTGTCCCTGCCCATGGCAGGGGGTGGCACTGGGGGGGATCGTTAAGGTCCCTTCCCACCCAAACCATTCTATAATTCTATGATAAATAACCTAGTGTTTGCACAAAATTACCAAATGACATCTCTCTGGTTGGTTGGTTTCTCACCATTCCTTCTAGAGGGACAAACAAACCCACAGCTATCACGTTCAATCTCTGTGGGCAAACGTTACACAAGGAGCATCACTCCCTTTGCAAATGCACCAAAACATCCTGATGCAAAACATCTGAGCTTTCTGGAGATGGTCTGTTTGGTTTCTTAGGAGGAAAAAACATTGTTGAAGATTCCCAATAAATTCGGATATTCGTAGGTACCTATTAATAACAGTTGGATCTTGATTAAGTAGAAGGGAAATACCTGTATTTAAGTCCTCAGCTCTCCAGCGTAACTAGGTAGAGAGCACAACCAAGACAAAATTAATGAAAAAAAGAAAAAAGATGGATTTAAAAGAAAATACCAAAGGGGGCTAAACCGACAAGTTTTATATTCTTCCCTCAGGGAAAAAGTCTTTAAAGCAGGTGCAGAGATAAGCAGCAGAAGGCACAACAAAGTGGTGCAAACATGACAAGGAAGAAATATCAAAACTACACGTGCCTGCAATCACATCTCCCTCCCATGGCAACGGTGCCAGACTGCAGAAATGAGCAGGGCAAAGCAAGCAGTTCCATAACTGCAAAATACCAGGAAAGTTGAACTCTGGCCTCTTCCTTTGACCATTTGTCTGTGTTACTAGAAAATACCATTGATTACTGCACCGCTCCCAGTCAGGAAGCTGTTGAAGGAGAATGTGTACACGCATTTGCTTTCAATCTTCCTCTCACTCTTCAAAAACCCCAAGGCCAACGTGCAATTTTTCCCTAAAGGATTTTGCAAGATTCTGGGAATGGTAGAAATCTCCTGAAACCTGTCCCCACTGCCAGCATCACAAGAACAACCTTTGAGTTTGGAGAGGGTCCCAGTCTTCGTTAGGACCACGTGACCCGCGCGGCGCCCCAGAGCAAAGAGCCCTTGTTCGGTTAGAAGCCGGACACCTCACTTTACTAAGCACCTGATCCAACGTCTGCTGAAGCTGAATTAATGCAAGTCTCCCACCGACTTCAGCCTTGTTAGATCAGGCTGTACAAAAATTAATTACCAACTTCCCCATTTTTTTCCCCCATAGTTAAATTCCATCAGTGGCTTAATATTTTTTTTAATCCTCAAGGACATCTTGGGTTTTGCCTCATGGTTTTAGGTCCAACTTACTGGATGTCTAACATCAGCAGCCTAAACGTATTGCCTGTTGCCCTTGTTTTACAGATGGGGTTGTCTTCCTTGGGCTCCTTGTTAAGGAGATAAAGTAAGAAATGGTGGAATGACAAGCTGATTTTAAAAAAATAAATTCAGCAGCAATTGGTCAGACTGTGATACTGGAAATCTGGCAGAACGGTGATTTGATATTGCCATGTTTAATATACAGGATGAAAAAAAAGCTTTGAGCTTAAATAAAATAAGAAAATAAAGGAAAGCAGGGGAAAAGCCATTGGGAAATACTTTGCATGTCTTTATAGTTAAGATGTTAATGGTCCAAAATAACATCTGTGTTCTTCCTACCTCCTTAAAGAAAAAAGTCACTTGTCGATTATGTTAGCTTGCTTTGAAAGCCCACAGCAGATTTATTATTTCCTTTGGAAAAAAATGTACTTTGTTCTTCCTACAATATCATTCCCATCAACCGTAGCATGCCAAAAGAAGCTGCTTTGGGAATAAGCCAAAAAGATTGAGACAATGTGGTATACTCTAAGCACAGACTATTTAGGGGCTATGAGAGAAAATCCTTTTGTAATTTTTGGAGTCTGCATTTGGTGCAAGTTAATGAGAAAGTTTGAGACTGAAAGGTCTCATTATGACATGTCACTCCAAGATTGCATCTTTGTTTTCTTAATTTTCTTTTAAGCTGCTCCCAAGCTGGCTAAAAAGAATCTTTATGAGAGAGGATGAGATAAACTTTGAGAATTTCAATGCAAAGATGGCCAGTCCAGATTTGATCCAGTTATTTCGCTCTTGCTGTGGGCTGGACTGAATGAGCCTGCGAGTCACTGAGAAGAGGCTGTTGACAGAGCTGCAAAACCCCAGCTATACCTTTCTCCCACTCTGCTGGCACCTTTTAGGGCCAAGAAGAGAGTTTATGGCTATTTACAATACTGCACACATTGATACAAATTTAGTTCCTCTCTCCTGTTTGGGAATTTCTCCTTTTTTCCCCAGGATCCCAGTATTTTTTCCAATTATTTACAAGGTAATCCTGAGCAACAGCTGTGATTGTGTGGGTTATCTGCAACTGTGCCCACTGGCCATCGCTGGTTTGCTTGGAGCTGCCTTGCAGAGCCAGCCGCCTTCTCCCGAAATTCAAGACTGAAATGAGTTGACAGAGTTTGAAAAATTACTTCATCACCAGCGACGGATTATTTCTTCTCATTAATCTTCTCATGTGATTAAGTAAAATCCTTCAAAGAGAAGCCATTTCCTAAGTGGGCACAGAAAAACCTGTCACGTGAAAACCAAGAAAATGGGGAAAAAGGAAAGTTTTGGTACACTGTGGAAAGTGCTGCAGTTAAGGGTTGGCTCATCAGCTCTAGGACCTTTATGCTAAGTGTCTATTTACAAATACACACAACTTCAGGTATTAATGAAACAGTTTGTCCAGTGGCTTCACGGGAGTGCTGGCTCCACTCTGGCAACCCTCACCGGTGGCACTACAGCAGTCTGTGCTGGACTGCTGGTTTAGTTGTTTCGGCCCTAATACACGCTGCAAAGTTGTTCAAGCAGGCAAAAAAGAAGAGTAGCTAAGCCAGTGGCTGTCACATTAACTACAGAGGTGATCAGAGGGAAGGATATATGCCCCCTATGACACAGGGGACCTACACATAGACTGGTTTGGGTGGGCAGGGACCTTAAAGCCCACCCAGTTCCACTCCCTGCCACGGGCAGGGACACCCTCCACTAGACCAGGTTGCTCCAAGCCTCATCCAGCCTGGCCTTGGACACTCCCAGGGATGGGACATCCACAGCTTCTTGGGGCAACCTGTGCTGTGCCAGTGCATAGAATCATTCGGTGATTCTGTGATGATTCTAAGTGATGCAGCCAAGGCTGGGGAGGAGCCGAGTTACCCACACTGAACCTCACCAGCACAGTTATACCCCAGACCCCTTGGTCAACTGCTTTTCTTCACTCACCCCTCAGGGACCCACCAGCAGCATGCCCAACGTGTCCCTTGTTTCCAATAATGAGTTCAATTCTGAGCACACCTGCTGAGAGCCATGGCTGTTCTCTGCTAGTTCCTTTCACTCCTGGAGCTGACATTAAACTACGCTGGAGGGGAAAGTTCAAGATACTCATTTCTGTGTAGAAGTAAAAATGGAAGAGTTCAACCTTCTCCTTTTTGAAAGCCCAAGTCTGAAAGCATTTCTGAGTAGTCGCTGCAGAACTCAGTTCCTAATCAAACACTTGGATTTAGCGATTTTCATACGGAATGAAGGACCCACTCCAACGTGCTCACACACTCTGGCTCTGGGGACACACGTGAGTCCATGGAGGAGGGCTGGAAGAGGTCCAGAGGGGGTTATTTTTTCAGTTCAACAGGAGAAAACATTACACACACCATCGACGCATTAACTTCTAAATGTAAGGACAGAAGGTGTAAGATCATTCAAAAATACCACCAGATGCCACCTGTCAGCCGTTAAGCAATGTTGATTTTTGTACTAAATTAGTAACAGCAATTTCTAGGGAATCTTAAAATTAGGTCGTGGGATGAGGACAGTACCCAGGAATCTTCTTATCCAGTGGGTGAAGAGGCAGTATTTTGAAGGATTTATAATGAACCTGAAAAATAAACACGGCTTCTCCTATCTGTTTACTGCTCAGTAACCAGTTTATGCTAACAGCCACGGAGCCAAGCAGTCTGCTTCTCCCCAGAAATCAGAGGAGCAGTAAATTGCATCAGTGTAAAGATAAATGCCCTCGCCTGGGAGAGACAGGGATCCACAGCCAGCAGAGAAGAATGCAAGATGAGATCTACCGCAAACGCCACGACGATAGTAGCTGGGCAACACGCGAACGCTCCCCAAACTGCAAAACTCGGGAGTCACAACCGAAATCCAGCCCTTCACCCACTGCTGTGCAAACCGTTTGCAATCAGGCTGCTAAGTGCTGCTTTCCAAATACTTTTGATTTATTGAATACACGGGTGTCTTTTAAAATACTAAATGTGCTTGTGTATTGCTGCCTGGAGTATTGAAAATTCAGATTATTGTTTTCCCTTCAAATCTTGGTTATGAATATCAAATATTGAATATGGTATATTGTTTCAGCGGAAGAAAAACCAGTGGGCGTTAAACCCTTTTTGCACATTTTTCTAGGGCTTTTCTGCATATTCTTCACGCTGATCAGCTGCCACTCGCATGATTCTGTTCTTAAAATAGCATAATGACAACTGATCATCTCCAGCCCATTTCTGACACAGACATTTTCATCACAGAGATTACTTAATTTCACACAAAATGCAACTGCTACAAAACCCCTTCTTCAAGATTAATTAATGCTCTGACAAACAGCGGCAGTCACGGCTCGGCATTGGGAAAGCAAAGCGCATTAATCAAGAACTGGAATGCTTCATTCATGGCCACAAAGCTCTCCAGCAATTCTACCATGGCCCAGCCCCAAAATGTGAGCTGTATTCAGTTGGGCTACTCACATGCTTAAATTTGCATGTATGCTTAAAATAGTTTTAGATTGGGATCCAGTCCAGCTGGCAAGTGGAACAGACTCATTAGAGGGTTATCTGGACACACGGCTAGAAGGGAAGAAAAGCTCTCATTGTGGTCTTGCAGCTCATACAAGAAATAGAGGACTTGGCTTGGCATCCTGGAAGGTCAGAAGGTGCTGAGGGTCTCCAGCCACAGCCAAGAGGGCTGGCGAGCATCACACCCCAGGCAGCACCAGAAAAAGCAACACTCGCAGTCAACACTTCCACATCAAGAGGTCAACTTCAAATAAAGTCCAGGATTGCTAACAAATAAGATACGACCCGAGCCGAAGATAAAATACTAGAAATGCTGCAAAGCCGTGTACTGTTGGAAAGCCAACACACGACGGCGACACACGCAGGAGGTGATGGAGCAGTACCAGGGTCTGTGAGAACTACCACAGCACCATCTCTAGCAAAAGCAAAGGTGACGGGGTAAGGAAAACTACACCAGCGTTCTGAAGGGTAAGAGGGTTAACTCTCTTGGTTCTCCCAAATGTGGGGCGCTGCATAACCCAGCATGCTCTCAGCATTCTTGCCCTGAAGGCACAGACATCCTCCTACATCCTCGTTTTAGGACTGGGCAGGACAGGAACAGGAGAGGAAGGGAGGGAGAGGCTAAACCAGCCAGGAAAAGTGTCACAAAAGGAGCAACAAGAAGAGAGCTCTAAACCCCACGGCCCACAGAGGAAGGTCTAATGAGTGGGAGCTGTTCAACCTACAGCTGTTTTCTCACAGAATGAAAGCACAAGTTCACTAGGGATTGCCAAGGGACAGTCACTTCAGGTTGTTCACCACAGATGTGAACACTTGCAATGCACCAAAAACTATTCAAGCTAGAGAGTAGCAAAAACCCAACAGTAAGGGCAGGGGAACACAGGAAGAACTTTCCTTGCCCACACTATACGTCTTCCAGTCCAGGATGGACAATGACTCCTGAGGAGGACAGGAGTTGCCTTCGTACCTATGTAGCTGAGACTTCTTGAGGTCCCTAATAGCAGTTGCACATACTAGCAAGCTGACTGCAGACACTCCCTGCCGTCTGAACACCAGAACACCATTGGAACATCAATCAGCACATCACTGAGCACCATGAGGGACACTGGCTCCATCTCTCGCTTCTTGGACAGCACTAAACTTCATGATGATCAGCTGTTCCAGACCCTTTCCTGAGGCATGGGGCACTCCAAATAGTGCTTGAGAGTTCTAACTTGTTTTTCCAATTCATTAATGAATACTTTATCTTGTTAATCGGAAAAGCTGGAAAGATAACTGTCTTTAAGATTGATTGCAGAAACTGGGGGAGGGGGAAGGGGAATGTGAAACAAAATTCCTTGAAGTCAAGAGCGTATTTCACTAATGCAACATGATTAATGACAAGGATGATATTATATTAATGGAGAATTTATTAAAGTACACCTTCAAGATTTCACAATTAATCCCATTCTCCTGGACTACAAGTTAATGGACATTTTCCCAGACTTCAGCAAGTAAAAATCCCACAGGAGAGGGACAGACTGTCCCATAACCAAGCACAGCTCTGCTAGTGTCACATTGACCTCACGCTTACAGGCCAACTGCATGTGCTTCTATATGCAAATCACAAATATCTGTATCGGTCTGCTGGTGTCTAAACTGATTTATAGCTGAATATTTTGATAAGCGCTGGAAAGACTGTGTTCCAAAAATCTGCTGATAAAGATTATTGCCAATGAACTGTCAAAGAGGTTTTTTTTTCCCCTTTATATTATAAATTAGGCTATGACCAAAACTCATTTCTGTACAGCTAGATCCTGCACAAACCTGGTTTTATCAAAGCACGAACATCAGCTCCGGTGGCAAGGTGTTGTATGGAGGTGTTCAGGCCCTTCCCTTCCTCCAGCTGGCTTTCCTTTCTCCAGATGTTTGAGCCCCAAACCTGCATATAGAAGGGAAATTATTGTCCCCAGGGAAGATTATTTAATCTCATCCCATCATCGGATTCTTTTCCCTCCCTCACCTTGTTATGGATCCCAGTCTCTGGGCAAAAGCTCTGGTTTCCACTACTAACAGAGCTATCCTAGGCCACACCGAGAACCCGGCACGTCAGTCACACAGAGATAAGGGCTGAGAAAAGGGCTTGAGGCAAAGCACGAGCCTTCGCTTGCCCGTGCATGGCTGTCTGACTGGGACACTGCCAGGCATCCCCGAGAAAGGCTGCCCAGGAGAACATCTCCTTGTGGGAGTGGGACGCGGTGCTCACGGCTGCACTGCACACCACACTGGCCTCCCTAGGGACCATGACACCCCTTCGCCTGTCCCTACGCGAGGGACGCGCACATCTGCACCTCCACCAGCACAGCTGGCTTTTCCACGCACGATGAACATCCTTGCACGGGGGTGGCTTACGAATATGCCTTTCCAGCGTCTGAAGGACACCTGCAGTCACCCCCAACCATGTCCCTCTTGCTGTTGCCCTTCCAGCCCCTCCTGCTACCCTCTCGTCGTTCTCCTCGGCGTCTCAGACAGCTGCAGAGATGCTTTTGCTCAGATATAGAAATCCCCAGCTCTGACCTCTCCTGCGGGCAGGTTGTCTCCTCCTGCAATACATCCCCTACTACCCAAAGATGTGGCAGTCTGTGCAAGTGCAAAACAGCCAAGGTGTTTAGATGTTCAGAATAGTGTCCTCCCCAAAGGGTCGTATGTAGAGATTTTGTTAATTATTTCAAAGCAGTGGAGTGAAAAACAGAGAGTTTGCCACAATTTTTCAGCAGCAGCAAGACAGTGCTTCACCCTGTACGTAAATCAGAGCATCAGTGTAGGATCTTGGCTCTTTTGGGGATGGTGTTTCATCCCAAATGTCCAGATCTTCTCACCTCCAGGCCCAACTCATACCAAAGCCGCAGTTTCAGTTGTGCTGGCTCCGATCGGGGGAGCCTTGTGACAGTCCTGTGCTCTCCAGCAGCGCTTTGACTCTTTGCTCGCAGTCTGCCAAACTTTGTTCTTCTAAGCGCAGATTTTTCTCTCAGGTTAGTCTTTTCCAAAAGTTAGTTTGCTGCTACGAAGACATCGGATCTGGTTTATTCAAAATCTTCAGGGTGTAATTCTTCCCGCAGTGGTTCACAGTGTTCTTCATTCAATGCTCTCCTGACATTCCTGGCCGATACTCCTCTTGCTCGTTTTCTGCAGCACTCGTTTTACCACTGGTAGTATTTAATTCCCCCTGTGCCATATACACCCACAGCCGCTCAGTGCATTTGCTCTTCAGCACCTCTGTAAATAGGGTTTTCTGACATTGCTGAGTGCAACTGCATCCTGCTTTTGCCTTCCCAAGTCTGCAGACTTCTCTCAGGTGGGCTACGTTGTCAGCTGAGTAACCAGGTACACCCAAAGCCCTCTTTACAGGTTTTAAATGGTGGTGAATACAGCAATCCACATCAGTTTTCTAAAAAGAAAGGTCTGTTTTTAAATAGGAGGGGAAAAAAAACCCACAAAACCAGAGACAAATGCCGGCCTTTTGCTCCAAACTTCACACGGCCTGTCGCAGGTATGTCCTACGTTATCCTGCCTGTGAATCAGGCAATCCTTCACACCCAGGCTGGTATTTCGGAGGGCCTGTCAAACCCGGATTCTCAGTAAGAGAAGATCAGTAAGGGAAATTTCCCTCTTTCATACACACAGAGTTGTAGAGTTAGCAGACCAGTTACACGGGAACAGAGGCAAAAATCAAAGAAGGCAAAGCTAAACCCATCAGGTGTGTACACATAGGCCTGGGCAGGTATACACTGCACGAAGAGCATGGGAAAACTATGCACGAAGAGCAGAGTCCGAAGGCAAGATGAGCAAACATCAGGCAGGACCAAACCAAACAGAACATGCTGAACGCTGTTTGAGATGGCTCCAAGCCACACGGAATCAGAGATGGAGATTTCAGCTCCCAGAAAGACAGATGTAGAGGATAAACTGGAAAATGTAAACCTCAGTATTTTCAATTGAAGTTTCCCTACAGTATCAGCTCTGAAACGCTTCCGCAAAACCTACTTCAGTGCGCTGTAAGCTGACTTCGGCCATCTCTCTCTCTCTATGTAGTAAATTCACAGATTCACAGAGTGTTCGGGGTTGGAAGGGACCTCTGGAGATCATCCAGTCCAACCCCCCTGCCAGAGCAGGATCCCCCAGAGCAGATCACACAGGAACAAGTCCAGGGGCTTTGGAAAGGCTCCAGGGAAGGAGACTCCCCCCTCTCTGGGCAGCCTGTCCCAGGGCTCTGTCACCCTCACAGGGCAGAAGGGTTTCCTCATGTTCAGGCTGAACCTTCTGTTTGCCAGTTGATGGCCACGGCCCCTCGTCCTGTCCCTGGGCACCCCTGAGCAGAGCCTGGCCCCCTCCCCCTGACACCCCCCTTTAGATATTGATCAGCACTGATAAGATGCTGAAGTACTTTCTTGGAGGAAGAATATCTTGGTTCGATGATGCTATCATTTGTTGAGTTTTGTAAAACAGAGATTGCTCGTTTCACACATTCAGGAGTCAGCCTGAGTTTCAAACCCACACTGTGAGGGAGGTCAAACAGCGTGTCCTCGCATTCAGACTTCACCCAGAGTGAAATCTTCAGTTTTAAGCTTTGACACCACAGAGAATAAGATCTCAAATGGTAAGACAAAAAAACCCCAACACAACCCCAACCACAAAATCCCCCAGAACTCCCCCAAAAGCTGTTCAGAAGAACAAAGGATTAAGACCAACACACAGCTCACATCAGTTCAGCCCAAGCAGTATTTTGGTCCAGCCTATTATCAGATATATTACATACAGTCTCTGTATCTGATTTTCAGTATTCCCAGTGCTTACGAAATCATTTAACAGCCAGCAGTAGACCTCGCTTCTCCGTCTGGGGACGGAAAAATGCCTTTTTTTCCCCCTCCCAATACCTTTTCCTATATAAATGTGGAAAAGAGCTCGGCCCCGATTTTCTCAAACCCAGAAGGGTAGCGTATTTAATCACGCATTTTCAATCTTTGAAGACCAGCATGAATAACACCATTGTTGCACACATATCAGTGTCCAGTGCTAGGGTTACACGACTTTTGGAAATAAGTAGCCTTGGGATTGCTCCTCCTAACAAGTAACATTGAGGTTTTTTAAAAGGCACAGCAGCATACAAAACAAACACGAGAAAATTAACGCTGCATCACTTCAGCTTATACTCAGAATCAAAAATATGAATTCCGACTAGCTAGCAAACAGGTAAAACACTATCTTTCCTCCACATAAACAAAATAGCCCAGCCTTCCATTTGCACTATCTCCTTGCATTTATCAAGTTTAAACGAACAATGGGAATACTGAAGAAATCCGGCGAGGAAACACAGAGCTATTGAGCTGCTATGGCCTATCGAGGATTCTATCAATCTTAATGTCTAATGCCACATTCTTCCTTGCTTAGATTTCAACGGATACGAGTAAGAGTTGAGGGAATTTTATGTAATTGCTGTGCACTTAAGAGGTTCAGAGGAGGCTGCATTTCACATTTAGTTACCCTGCAAGGCACAGACTAGAAGGATAGTGCGCTACCAGTCACCTGCACCCCCCTTCGCTAACCATCAGGACAACGTCAGTGCTTCCATACCAGGCACGCAGCGTTATGTGACCTTCAGTTATAACATCCAGAACAGAAAAAAAGAATAATTTTAAAAAAGAGTCCACAGAGAGATCCTTACCAGCAGACCTTACTGGATCTTTAAGTGAAACTCATGTCCCTGCACTATGGCTGGTGACAACCAGCTCGTCAGAGGGAGGAGTACAAAAACTAGCAAAGCTGCTTTCCATGTGAGACAAATTACTCAGTCTTTATTTGCACTGAGAAACGCATGTTCATGCTAGTTCTCCTATTTGAATTCAGCCAGGATTAGTCATATGATTAAAACACTTAAAAAATCTATTCCTTAATGCATTTCTGGCAGCTTTAGCAATGAAACCACAGGGATTTATTAGCAGAATAAATGATGATGATTTTTATTCTCTGTGGATAATATTTTCAAGTGTGCTTAATGACTTACACCCTACTGACCAGTCTAAAAGTTTATGTTTGATATTTTTGGCCAGGTTTTTAAGGATGTTGTAAAATTCCTTAAGGATATAGGTGGTTTTAAAAACGCTGCCGAGTAGCAGCTTTAAAATCCGACCCTGAGAAGCCTGTCTTTCACTGAAAGGGAGAAGAACTTGAGCCGTTGCCTCCCTCCCCTTGTTTGGAAAGGACACTTTGGCACTTCAGTGTCCCAGAAGTTAAAATTTAACACCGTGAGTAGCCTGGCTTGCACGGTGACACAAAGCTGGCTGGGATGACAAGTGTGCCCAGGTAATGAGGCACCCTCGAACAGATTCTCTCCACTCTGCTGCCAGTGAAAAACCCATGTCAAGGCTGTTTACACAATTAAATGTTAAAGCCTTTGGCAGGCTGGGTGCCTTCATACATCCTCGTACCAGCTCTGACACGCACGAATTGTGCACTTCACAGAAGAGCAAAGAGAGAAAAAATTACACGGTGCAACTGCAGGAAAAGGAGTCGAATTGCCCAAGCAGTCAAAACTCTTGGTTCTGTGTTTGGGTTTATGCTTTACGATTGGCAAACCTTTTTCAGCGCTGCTTTATCAGCTGTGGCCAGAGGTCTAATTACTAGTTAATCTTAGGGAGTATCGGGGTTTTAACCGGCTGATGAAGAACAGTTCTGGAGGGGTTCAGTGCAAGACGAGGCTACATCCAATTAGCTCTGGTGCACGTGTGCTGTGCCATCTGGCTAAAAGTGACCAGTAAGTAGCTAAGCTCTCACAAAAGTCAGCGATACTCTGACTTGCACCTTGGAGAAACAATTGGGACACAAAGATTATTAGCATTTTACTGAGACCACACACAGATGTATTCTGTAGGGGTCCTTCTTAGTTAAAAATGAAAGCAAATCATGAGAATAAAACAAAAAATAGAATTTTTTTCTACAAAGGGATTTTCCTGCACAATGCTCACTTACAGTTTATTTTCTGGAGAAGGTTTGTTTTTCGTCAGATGGAACTTTTTGCTTCACTTTGCAACTGACAGGGAAACTTGAGCATTTCTAGCCTAAGGCTCCACATAAATTCTTCCCTCCTTGATAGATGTCTACCTCCAGCTTTTGGACAGGAAAAAAACCCCCAGAATAAAATCAATGTGTCCTTGTTGTCATAGATGGCCAATGGTGCAGGGGCCACGGGACCTAAAGATGATATCCTACAAACAGACAGTGCAGACAGGTCAGATGAACAAAAAAGACACTCGGAGTGGTATTTGGCCTCCACGTCGGTCAGCAGGAGACTGGCTATTAACCAAGTCCAAGGAAAGAGTAATAAAACATCTCAAAAACACCTAAGGGAGTTTGGGACAAAGCAAAAAGACTCTGCTCTGAGCTGCTGAAAAAGAAGATGTTAGGGGGGGACTGTGAGATACGTACTTTCAACACAGACAGCGCCTTTGCTCTGAGCACACAATTATTCTGTAAGGGTTAAGATTATCATAATTACTAAATGCATGTTTAAAGTAAGACCTAAACACCTTCTATAATCCAAAGGGAGCATGTTCTTCATGGTCATTAAGGCCAGACAGGTTTTGCCCCCCCAGATCCAGGCAGAGTCACGCAGGGGTGTGAGCTTTTACCCCCACTCGGCAGAAAGGGAGCGGAGACAAAGGTAGCTGGAGTCGTGTCAGGAACGTGCGCAGGTATTTCTCACATCCCAGTACTGTGCCCAGTCACAAGCCTTTTGCATTCTCACCAAAAAAAGAAGCACAAGAGCACATGAAGCACATTTCCATCTCAATTATAAGAAGTCCTGAAAAAAATAGGTTAGTATATTAGCTCCCGAATCCATCAAACACTTTAATCCATCAGACCATTCTTGTATCCGTATCTACCATCTTTCTCCAAAGGTCCACTCCCTCAACTTTGTTTCACACATAAAATAAAACAACAAACAAACAAACAAAATCCTCACTGTAATTCAGTCACTATCTCCAAAATTATCTACCTGTGCTGGATTCAGAGCAGAGAGCTTTACAGGACTTAATGGCAGCAAGGGTTGGAGGTCAGTTAAGGAAGCTCTGAAATTACTTGCCTTAGGACAGCAAATTCCACAGCAGTCGCAGCAAAGCAGAGGCATAATGACTGCTTTGAATGTGCTGGTGACAGATGGAAGCAAGCTGTGTTACATGTGCGGTGCCAACGTCCCTGTGCATGGTACAATCCTCCTCTTGGTAACGTTCCTTCTGAACCAAGGCGTCCCAAGGAGCATCACGAACAACCGCGCTCTCCGTCCATCCGAGCTAAACGTGCAGCCCCTGTGTAACATCTGCTGCAACTGGGACGTGCACATTCATACCTTAACACGAGGCTTCTCTCTCTGCCTTAGCCAAAACGGTTTTAGGTTTCAAATCAAATTTACACCCTGCAGTTATGCGATGAATTGCTGAGCTACCGCAATTTCCATAACCAAGATCGCCCTTTCATCCTTCTCAATACAGAAGATTTCCCTAAGTCAAGTTCCTTCACGCTACTACTGGTTTTTGCCTTTCCTTCCCCATATTAACGCCCAGGTTTCTTTGTAATCAGCTTTTCAAGATAGCGTTGCCACCCCCTTCCACCCCGCCGACAGCGGGCCGTGCTCAGCGCCTGCCGTCTCACCCCGCTTCCTCGCTACTGCTCGCCTAATTCATGTACCCGCCTAATCCTTCCCTTTTTCTCCGTACTCACTTCAGATTACTTTCCAGCGAGGAAGGCAGTGAAACAAAGCTCCCCAGCGAAAGATCTTGCTGGCTCTCCTGCCAACCCAGGAGATGATTAGGCTCGGGGTGATATTTGATGCTCTACGATGCACCGTAGAGTACTGCCCTCGCCAAACAAACGCTCCCCTCATCCCACTTAGCTCCCCACAGCGACCTTTGTCATTTTTGTACCCAAAAATAAAGAGAAGGTTGGGGAAAAAGGGTTTAATATTGACTTTTTTGGTTTTTGAAAATCAATAACCTTTGACCCACAAATGTTGATCCAACATTTTTTCCGGAGATTCTTTTAATTTCCTATCTGGCCTCAAAGAAGTTTCATAGAAGGGTGTTAGGAAAACTGATTATAAGAAAAGAGAACGTTTGAATTAAAAACATAAAGCCCATGAAATGAAATTACAAAGGTCATTGAACATGACATTTCATATGAACTCAAAACTTTTCAGGAATGCTCACAGAGTTGAGAAGGAACTTTACCAAGTGGCGATCCCAGGAGCTTTCCCTAGTCTTGGTGTGTTCAAATAAAGCAAAAAGGCCGCTGGCAGACACAGGCACAGAAACCTGATGGTCTGACTTACACGCAAGCGATACTAGTAATAACATTTACAAACCCCTTAATGTTTTGCGTTTGCTTAAAATTAGGGGGATAAAGGATATGTAAACATAAGACAATATAAATCTTAATCAACGGTGTAGAGTGGCCAAATGTCTCAGGGTGTGCATGCCTACACGTGAGTATTTTTAAATCATGCCAAGCTTGGAGTGGGCAACAGCACAAAGTCTCAGCCAGCCCTCAACTGCCTTTATGCTCATTCAAATTAAACTTTAAAAACTGAATTCAAAGGGGGGGGGGGGGGGGGGGGGGGGGGCGGAGTAAAATTTCAGCTGCTGAAAAGCCTGAGAATCAGAGGCGTACAAACATGACTTAGAGCCTTCAGTCATTAGTAACTATTAATAGTACATGGGAAGGAAAGTAGAATGTCTGCATGTCAAGACCAAATCTGGGATTTCTTGACATGTCTTATGTGTGTCAATGGAATACTTCTTTATAGCTGCAGTAACAGACAAAGTTAGTTATGGAAATAATTCACAAACAGAAAGGAATAAATTGTGAGTCGAATGTCACTCAACTAAACCCCCTCGCACTGTTGATTTTTGACACTTTGGGCAGAAGCTGTATTTATATTACTTTAAAAGACAAAATTAGACTAGTCAAAGCATTTTCTGAGTGAACAGAAGGAAGTTGCAGAGAGATGGAGATTTTTCTCACTGATCGATGAGGTCCACTTGCAGTGCAGTGACACCGGAAACAAGATCTTCTGGGATCTCGGAAGACAACGCTACCAGCAATCCCAGCTACGCACAGGTATCAACCACAAGCACGCTTTTGACATAATTCCCGTAGAGACGGTGCGCGTGCTGTCCCAGCCAATTAAACCAACAAGCACTGTTGTCAGCAAAAGCAAGAAACCCAACTGAACCAAAGAGATTTGCAGTGTCTGCTGCAGTCATGCACCGTAAAACAGGTTTCTGTACTAAGTTTCGTAGGCAGAGCCCCCTGAAAAGTTCTACGATGAGTTATTCACCAGATTCTTTTAATCTGGTGAACCTAATTACTTTGAACTATCCTAACTCTTCAAATGTGGAGTTAAAGTAATACTAAAATCACCTTAAATTCGAATACACTGGATAATTCCATTTAGGTAAGATCCAGCCATTACAACATAGCATAAAGGAGAAGAGTGTGATGCACACAAACCCAAGTCTGGCATAGAATATCATAGTAAAATAGAAAAGTTTTTAAGATAAAAGATAGCCTAACCAAAATATCCGTACATCAAAAGCAAAATAAGGTAGAAAACAACTGTTTTTAATGATTCCTGTTAAAAGGCACTAATACATTCCAACAGAACACTTTTTGACTTGAAACTCATTTTCAAACAGAGAATCGTATTAATGAAAATGTTCAATGTTCTCTCGTTTCACAGTGGAACAGACAGATTTCTTACTGAGCGTGCTCTGCTCCTCTCTAGGTGTCTGGTAAGACCAGAGTCTAAGGGGTTGTTCTAAAAGGCTTTAGGGACCAGAAGTATCAACACATGAAAAAAACAAGATATAAGGTCATAAAACCTATAAATTTTTTAACGTTTAGTTAACACTCTATGGCAGGAATGATTTTAAGCTAAATGCTTACCTACGTCAGCCAGAGTAATGAACTTCCCGACGGAATGGTAAGTCACTACAGCCCTTTGCAACTGCCCTAAAAAGACAAGTATTCACCCACTTTCTTCCGTTAGGGATTCAAGTTGAGAATGACAAGATGTTGCCGAAAAATTAAGCCATCAAGAATCATGGGTTGGAAGAGACCTCCAGAGGTCATCCAGCCCAGCCCCTGGCTCAAAGCAGAGCCAGAATATAAGGTGCGCTAGTTTTGGTTGGGATAGAGTTAATTTTCTTCACAGTGGCTGGTATGAGGCGATGCTTTGGGTTTGCGCTGACAACATACTAGTGTTTTTCATTGTTGCCAAGCAATGTTTACATTGAACCAAGGACTTTTTCAGTTTCTGATACTGCCCCTGCTCTCCCAGCTTCTTCTTTAAGAGAAGCTGAAAGGAGACAGCCAGGACAGCTGACCAAACCCACCAAAAGGGTATTTCATGCCATAAACTGCCATGCTCAGTATGTAAGTTAGAGGGAGTGGGCCAGGAGGCTCTCTCTCTTACTGCTCGGGGGCTGGCTGGGTGTTGGTCAGTGGGTGGTGAGTGGCTGTACCACTTGGGGTTTTTTTCCACTGTTCCTTTCCTTTTTATTACATATTATCATTAGTAGTAGCATTAGTATTATTTTCATTACCTAGTAGTATCAATACTTCATTTCATACATTTTCAGTTATTAAACTGTTCTTATCTCAACCCACGAGTTTTCTTATGTTTTCCTCCTATTCTCTCCCCCATTGCCATGGGTGAGAGCGGGGCGGTGAGTGAGCGGCTGTGTGGTGCTTAGTTGCTGGCTGGGGTTAAACCACAACATAAAGGGAGGGTATATTCTCCAAAACGTTCTTGCTGTAGAGACAACAGTTTCTTTATCTAGTTCACTCACAGGTCAGGGAATTACATGATGACTGAGGGAAATTGAATGGGTAGAAAGTCAATGGCATCAAGTTCACAGTATCTCCAGTGTTACGACCCATACCCTGCTCACTGGGCAGACCATGATTAACCAGAAGCCAGAATAAATATATCGGAGAACGTCTGAATTAAATGGAAGGGAAAAAAGGGAGGGCTGTTTTATTTAAACATGCATTATTGGGTTTCCCTGACACGAATGCACCCACTTTCAGTTTCAGAGGAGACAGTTAGAAGAAAACACTGGAGGAAAAGTAAACCCTCTGAAACTTGCCTGCAAATGCACAAATTAGCTTAGCCTTGGGATTATGACAAAATAATATCCCTTTAGAAACAGGCAAGCAGACAACTTTCCTTCAAACAATTGGTATTTGTAGCTCCAAACAATCTCGTCAAACAATCCTGGAAGGAGCTGAAGTCCAAAGAGGAGAGAAGGAAACTTTGGTTTTAAAAAAGAGTCATTATCAATTCCTGATTCCCAACGGGATTTTCCAAAATCTCTTTTTTTCCCCCCTCAGTTCAGTCTATTCTTTCCACTTACTCTAGTACAAAATACCAATAAATTTCCACGCAGTCAGCAGAAGATGCTCTTTTCTAAAGGCTAGAGATTAAGCTGGTAAACAATTATGAACAATGACACAATAGACAAGCTCATTAGTAAAATATGGTTTCCACAGAGGGATTTATGTTTTCTTTAACCAAACTTGAGGAAGTGCCAATGCGCACACAATCACTAGGCAGGGCAACTGCCCTCTTGAACCAGTCGCCGATTCTCCAACGACTGGGCGTTATGTATTTGCATATGCATTATCCTGTCAAATCAGGGAGTAAAATTCCTAAGGCACCAGTTAAGCTGTCCCTAAACCCTTGTCAACTTCAAAAGGTACAAAGTGATTCACGGGCCTGGAGCTGGATTTCTTTCTGTAAAATATATTATTAATTATGGAGGAGAAAGTTTAACTTCCATCTCCAACTTCAGTACCTATTCTAGAACTATATTACAATCTTTTGCATATCTATATTTCTCTTTTCAAAAAAAGCAGTTTTATTCTCTCCACTTCTCTCCTTGACAAATCCCAACATGACGGAAGTGAACAATGAACAGGAACAGGCTTCGCAACAGTCTCTCTAATCTCTTCCAACTCAGGTCTCACATCCTCCATTAAGGCAAAATCATTTTCTTTCAAAAAAACCCCCACAAAACCAAACAAAAAACCACCCCCCAAAACCAAACTGCCAAAAAACCCCACCTTTGTTCTGTTCTGACCCATGAACAAAGAGAAAAAAATATTAATTCCGGGAATTCCTTCTTACTGACAACTTCCATGGGCTGCTTTCCAGACTAGAGGAATGATGTCCCAGTTTAGGGGGTTCTGCAGGGAAAACTCATTAATATAATGTTCTCCATGAGACATTTCTAAAAACTTTGATTTACTGCCAATAGCAGCTGACTAACTATGCATGACAACTGCCCTCTCAAGCTAAATGAAAGCATTTGCTCTCAGCACAGTTCCTAATCCATTACAGTAATGGATTTTCTACTCTCAGGTATTCAGGACTGAACACTAGCCCTGCTCCGTGGACATCACCTTCCCAACTTCGGTGAAAGGCACATTTCCTGTAACTGGCATTTGTGAAAGTAAAAAAAAGCACAGTTGCAAAATTATTTCCATATTATCTCCATTGCTGAGTTTAGCAAAGCAGAAACTTGTTGTGGATACTCTCTCTCTCCATCAGGAAATATAATCAGATATACTCGGCAGATGCATTGGGCTAAGCCCATCAGCAATGGTGGTAGCACATCTGGGATAACGTGTCTGAGAAGGGGGGAAAAAACCTGCACAACTGCAGCTGGAGAGAGAGTGAGGATATGTGAGAGGAACCGCTCAGCAGACCCCCAGGTCAGTGAGAAGGAGGGGCAGGAGGTGCTCCAGGTGGCAGAGCAGGTTCCCTGGCAGCCCATGGTGCAGCTCATGGTGAGGCCGGCTGTGCCCTGCAGCCACAAAGGGTCACAGTGGGGCAGAGACCCACCTGCAGCCCAGGGAGCACCCCACGCCAGAGCAGGGGGATGCCTGAAGGAGGCTGTGACCCCGTGCAGGCTCCTGGCAGGAGCTGTGGCCCCATGGAGAGGAGCCCAGGCTGGAGCAGGTTTGCTGGCAGGACTTGTGACCCCAGGGGAACGCAGGCTGGAGCAGGGGGCTCCTGAAGGATGGCACCTCGTGAGGGGGACCCACACTGGGGCAGTGCGTGAAGCACTGCAACCCATGGGAAGGACTCACATGGGAAAAGTTCCTCTTACTCTGTTTTGATTGGTAATAAACTGATTTCCCCAAGTCGAGTGTTTTGCCCATGACAGTAACTGGTGAGTGATCCCTCCCTGTCCTTATCTTGACCCGTGAGCCTTATATTGTATTTCCTCTCCCCTGCCCAGCTGAGGAGGGCAGGGATGGAGCAGCTTTGGTGGGCACCTGCCCTCCAGCCAGGGTCAGCCCTGCACAGCAAAGTAAGTGAACAGGCATTATTCCAGGGTTTTTTCAGTGCTAACTACATGAAATGTAAAGTGTATTCAGTAATAGAAGAAATGCATCAGATATTTAATATCGGAGGCAAGAGCTTTTGAAGTATTTGCCCTTTATGGAGCAAATAACACTACCATTTTCATTTCTGGATTTTAAACATTTGCACGTCTTTGGATCCTTGGGTTTAACGTCACCACTCCTCAGACACCACAAAGCCTTGCAATGAAAATCTGTTTCATGCAACTTAGGTGATAAAATAGTTTGAAACCAGAAAAGATGCTTTAAGAGGTCGTAGATCCAACACGAGTACAGTGTGTCCAGACAGTACACACTTCCCCATGCACATGGTGTTCAGAATGTGCTATCCCGACCAGCAGCAGCATTTACAAGGTGTTTACTGGGAGATGACAAAAAGCCAGGGGAGAGTGTAACCATATTCTTCTGATCGTCAGCATTTCTATGAAAATATTCTTACGCCTTATAAAGATCAAGAAAAAAAGTACTTTTGAGTCATGCATCAATGGAATCATAGAATGTTTTAGGTTGCAAAAGACCTTTAAGCCCATCAAGTCCAACCATTACCCCAGCACTGCCCAGCCCACCACTGACCCATGTCCCTGAGCGCCTCGTCCACACGGCTCTGAAACCCCTCCTGGGATGGGGACTCCCCCCTCCCTGGGCAGCCCCTTCCAGTGCCCAACAGCCCTTTCTGGGAAGGAATTTCCCAATATCCAACCTAACCCTCCCCTGGCACAACTTGAGGCAGTTTCCACTTGTCCCGTGGGAGAAGAGACCGACCCCTCCCTCCCTGCACCCTCCTCTCGGGGAGCTGTAGGGAGCGATCAGGTCTGCCCTGAGCCTCCTCTTCTCCAGGCTGAACCCCTCAGCCCCCTCAGCTGCTCCTCACAGGAATCGTGCTCCAGACCCTTCCCCAGCTAATCATCAGTGGAGACAAGTCGCAGAATAGCTGTCACGTATCAGCCCGCGAGGTGACAGCTACAGGCTGGAGATGTTGAGGAAGAGCCTCAAATCAACCTCCAAGAACAATGCAATCTTAATCACATTTTCTAGAATTTTCTGCTTTCAGATTACTTCATTTTCTTTCCTGAAATTAAGCCAGTTTTTGAACTTCTAAAGATTTCCTGCACCATTAATCTTGTTAACATTAAAAGTAAGCCATATGTCTGATTCCTGTTATTTCTTCAAACTACGTCTAGTCAGGTCCACACAGCATCTCAACAGTGATGACAGGTAGGCTTTTAGTTTTTAAAAAAGCCTTTGTTGTGCCACTTTGGCTATCAATTCACAGGCCAACTCTCAAACTAATCTTTTCAGCTGCAAGAAATGATTAAACAAGCACGTACGTCATCTGCAGCCAATCTTACTGAAAGTCATTAGCTCTTTTTAAAAGTCCTTTCTAATGATCACATCACCGTGACTAAGCTCCAGCATAATTCACTGCAGGCCAATATATATATTTCTCTTATTTAATCAAAGCAATAATATAAGTTACCTAATGGCACAGCAACACGTACATATGAGAAATGAGAAACATATAGATGGGTTAAAGTCCTAGTCCTACCATGGTGAAATTCCCATCAACTTCCATGGAACAAGGCATTCATTCACAGTATTTAAGTACTTCCCAGGTCATGAAAAACACGGCTTTTCCAAACATGTCTCAGACAAGTATTTATGTATCATATGGTTCTCTGGCAGCATTTTGTGTTTTCCACACGTAAACAGAAAGAAGGAACCGCATATCGGGCTGGAAATACAAGTCCATCAAAGAAGAAAGCGAACCCAAAAACGTATTTTATGATTGATTTCCCACTGATCTGTACCTCATCTGCATTCAGCAAGGGATAGAAAAAAAATGAAAAGTATCACTGTACATTCAGGAATATCTATTCTGTCTCTTAAGAAAATAAAGTAGCTGTAACGTGTGATAACCACTTAGATGTGAACAAATGCCTGTGTGCATCAATATGGGCATAAATTGTGATTTATGTGACAGGACAAGGGGTAATGGGTTTTAAATGAAAGCAGGGAGATTTAGATTAGTTATCAGGAAGGAATTCTTCCCGGAGAGGGTGGGGAGCACTGGGACAGGTTGCCCAGAGAAGCTGTGGATGCCCCATCCCTGGCAGTGTCCAAGGCCAGGCTGGATGAGGCTGGGAGCAACCTGGGCTATGGAAGGTGTCCCTGCCCATGGCAGGGGGTGGCACTGGGTGGGCTTTAAGGTCCCTTCCAACAAAAGAATTCTAGTTTCCTTCATGCCTTTTTAAATGCCTCTTGGCACACCATGTCTCCACCAGGATAAATTGCTCTCCAAAAAGGGAGGATTGGCATCGCTAAAGACCCTGGAAACCACTGCTGGTAAAAATCAAAGCAGATTAAATTACAGATCATACCAAAGCCATGAATTAAATTTAAACTAAGATGTTACCAGCATTTCCTTAGCTGTAGCAGGAGTTTAACAAGCAATTTCCCCAGGATACATAGGTATGTACCTACATATTATCCATAGCGGTACCTGACAGGGCTTAGATGTACCCGTGATCTTTTCTTCAACGGAGCCATATATGCAATGTAAAGCCACGTTTACACTGCTACGCCGTGTAATGCAAAGCCAGGACAGAAGGGTGACTCTCATCCAGAAACTGATCCGCAGCACGCGTGTCCAGCCCAGCGTACCCGTGAGAAGCCGACGGGAAGGTGCATCTCGCTCAAGCAGAGGCGAACAGTTCCCCATTATTCTCATTTTCTGAACTGGCAGAGTTCTCTCACATCATTTAAAGGGTTCTGGCTTATGCTGCCTGGGGAAGAGGGAATCTCCACCCTATGAAAACTTTGATGTCCCTGGAAACAATTACGTCAACCGGGAAAGTCAGAATAGCAATCTGTTCCCTCCTGCCCGCCCCAGGGCTCACCTATCCAGGCTTGCTGACCCGCTGTGTCTTTGGTCAGCTGTACATCCCTCCTGCCTTGCTGCACTCAGCACACCTCCTAGCCTGCCCCTCAGTGAATTTCTACCACATATCAGAAGACAAAGAGACACAGAATCTGCCCTCGGTGCAATTTCAGCTCAACAAGTTCCCCAGTGCCAACAGCTTCTTGTCTCAAGCAGCAAAAAGATGTTTCTTTTTTTCCACCACAAAGGCTTTCCACCAGCAAATATTTTAATGTTTTTAATTAAAAGTGCCATTTCTGGAGATCTCAAACAGTAACACAGCAGTAAGAAAGCATCATACAAACCAATACTGAATAGAGAAGCAGCTTGTAAAAATAAATCTTCTATAGTCTGTCCAGTGCAATGTAAAAAAATTCATCACTACACACAATATATTACACAACGACATTTATCTTTCCCCAGCTGCACAAATTGACTTACTTGCCATTACTCGTGAGTTCTTCCCAGGTTCTAAGGGCAATATAAAGGGAGCATTTTGCCCATGAGTGCGGCACCCACTGATTTTACCCAGTGCCTGCTGTCTCTGGTGATAACCCCCTGCCCCACTGTTGAGTGAGAATACAGTACGTTAACACGCTGCGGTTGGGAGCTGGATGTACAGAGAACTCCTAGCAAACACATTTCTCTTCTGCATGTAGAATCACGGATGTGCATTTACAGAAACGTCATTTCCCAAGTCGTGTGGCTAACCGAGGCAGGAACAAGTCACATATATCGAAGTTTCAGCATCTGTCAACTAAAGTTGAGATGCGTGAAATACATACATTACGGAGTGCCCGAGGATTCTTTTTCTCAAATCAAACAATACTCTCGCGAGTTCCCCAGCGAGCACCTCAGGCAGAAGTACTTCTTCAGACAGAAGAGAAAATACAGCTCATACTTGAATCTATTTATGTGAATTAACGTTAAGATTGCCTACGCAATCATTAGTCGCGCCAAAAATACGCACTCTGGTGCATTTTAGCACTATTTTCTCTAATAATCAGCACATACTGCTTTTCCTACAAAGTCAGCATTTAACATTGGCCCAAAATAAAACGTAAGCAGAAGCGTACAGGTTTCCATATACATAAAAAGCAGCAAAGGGTAAAATTGATATTCACTCTTAAATCCCGTATTTCTTCAGCTAAGTGCCTACTTGTGCAGCATTAACAGCTTCTGCTTATTCATTTTTCTAGAATCAACAGTCCTAAACTTCTCAATAACAAAGGTATTGATGTAGCAAGACGACTAGAACTCAACCTTAATATCCTACACTGTTGGAATTCTATTATGCTAACAAATAATCCTTTGGCAACACCAAATCCTTTCATATACCCAGGCTGCTGTCCTCATTGTTAATTCTAAAAAGATGAGAATTAAAGTCCATCGTACTCTTTTGGCACTTCAGTTGAATTATTCCAAATTTTATTCCCAACCATTCTTTACCAAATGCATTAAGTATTCAAATTATGAGCAGATTACTTAATTTTTCAGTGTGGCAAACAGGAAAAAAAAAAAAATCAGTTCAAACGAGAAAAACAAACACAGACCTCCACTCCCCAAAGGTCTTTTGGCAGTTGCAGAGAACCTGCAGCCCGTGTCCTCCGTGCTTGAGCCCTCCCTCTGGGCAGCTCTCCAGGGTCTCCCTGGCACTCCCAAATGCTCTGGAATGGCATTTGCAGTGTAAACAAATGTCAGCACTTAGATGATTGTAAATTATTGTAAAAAAAATCTGTAAATATTGTAAATTATTTACAGTAAACTCATATAAGACTATAGGACATTTTAAGGCCTTGTTAAGATTGCAATAATTATTCCCAGAAACTCAATGATGGGACCACCTAGTGCTTAGAGGCAAAAGCAGGAAAAATGTCCCAAAACATGCTTTCACTTTACTCAGGAATTCCCCACTGAGCAAAAAGTAAACCTGGAATGATTTTCCCTCAAGGAAAAGCTTCAAGTACCCTGTAGATCATGTAGCAAAAAGCTGAGGTTTAAAGATGAAACGCATCGCATGTCCTTGTTACTACGTCTGACGCCAAGAGTAATATTCTAGACACGTTACCTAGGGACGATCACTGAACAAGGTAAAAACCTCCTCAAACCACCCTCAGCATCTGGGCCTGCTGGATGGCGCAGCAGGGGTCATCAGGGCCGAGAGCTTGGAAAACCTTGACTTGGCCAGAGAGAACTATTTTGCACTGGCAAGGAAAAAGTGTTTCCATCCAATTTCTGTAACTCCGCAACTGCCTGTCAAACAAATCACAGACTGACTTTGAGACATCTTTATATATTCCAAAAACATTGTGTAGGCATTTTAGAATGTAAACAAAACCAAGAACATCTCAAAATCTGGTTTTCAACTGCTAGTCGAAACCCACCATGTGGTGTAAAATTGCAAAAGATTAAGCTGATATTTATGTATAGAAAAAATTTACAGTTACTTGACTTTTTCAGAGAAGTTTTGAATCTCTTTTCAAGAGTAAGTTTCAATGATCCACCCTCCCTGAAAAATATTTCAATGGTTAATCATAATTTTAACCATCTCATTGAAGATGCAAAAAAGCCGCTAGGAAAAGATCAGAACAATTCATCTTATTTGTAATCACATCTGTATATTCACAAATGAATAAAATAGTTCAGAAAAAGAAAAAAGCAAAATGCAATTCTTCAACCTACTAGGTCAAACGGGAGCTGTGCTGCGATACCTAGGTGGTCAGAGAAAGGTCGTGAAAATTGTGGGGAGACGGAAGGAACACAACTGGGCAAACAGGAGCAGCTGATGTCGGCATTTCAGATCACCTTAAACCACACTGAGAAGTCGTGTAACATCAGTACCTGCTGGTCTACGCAGTTGGGGCGTTGGCAGCGCGAAGAACGTAGACGTTAATGAAGTAACGGATGCAGATGGTGTAAGTCTGGCCTAGTACACACTGTGTTTAGGCCAGTCTGTAACAGCTCGGTCTGTCAGAGCCCTGGAAAGCGCTGCTCTGTGCTAGAAGGGGCGAGAGTTCACACGAGCAGCTTGTTTAGGCTGGTCTGCATCGCAAGGTTGACAAAGGAAAACCAAGGATTCAGTATGTCAAACTGTCAAATTTGCAGCTGTTCATCTAACTGATGAACATCTTAACGGTAAGGAGTCAAACAGTCAAACTATGCAAATAAATCGCATTAACCGCCCCAATATTTTGATGAAAAATAGAATCTTGGCCCAAACTTTTCAAATGCGGGTGGCAAAGCTACGTGATAATCACATCCAGAGGCCTGGGATATCCAACAGCGGTGACTTACAAGTTGAGGATCCATCAGGAACAGTAACATTTCTGGGAGAAACTTCTGCAAATCAAGAGGGAAGACAGTAGCCTTCTCTCCTCATTTACACCAAGTTCCCATTTACAATTTTTCTGAATAAACAACTGCAGTTTCAGGCCATGGTGTTACCACCGCTTTGAACAATATCACGAAGACGACGATTCAGCGGAGGTGAGACTGTATTGCAGGAAAATAATCCTGTTGAGGGCAGAGAGTGGCAAGAATCCTGATTTAGGTACTCATTTTTAGAAAGACATTCTACATAACTTCACGCTGTTTTAAAATCTGAGTGCGAGAGATTTTACAGACAAGAAAGATAAAATATCATTTTGTATTATTTCCAGTAGAAATGGTAACTCTGGTCAAAACAGAAAAAAAAAAAAATCCTCTCATACATGTTCTCTATGAAAACCATACATGTTTTCTAGGAAAACCACAACTAAAGATAAGCTTAAATACACCTGTTGATCAAGACAGGAAACTGTGTTATTTACGCACAATGAAAAACAGTTTAAAACCAGCTTCCACGGAGATACTTGTTGGCACATCGTCGAAAGTTCCTTTTAATCTCACCTGGCAAAGCGATTGTCTACGGACACATCTTTGCTCTGTTCAAAAAGACACGCCAAGCACACGTACACTTTCATCGTAACGTAGTGAATTATAACAACTTGGGCTCGGCCCACTGCCTAGTGAACCAGTGGGCTGTTGTGGGGTGTTATTTCTCTTAAATACCGCAGGCCATAGAAGTATCTTCACTAAAATACCCAAGGACTTCGTGACGTACACTTGTCTTTCCACTGACCCCTTACATTTGATGTATTTAAGAAGTATCGCTGATTTCTCCTTGCAGATATTCAAACGACCTTCTTACGGCCCACAGGAAGGTGAACCCTCTCAAGCAGATAGAACCGGGGGATGCTGCATCACGACAACGCGATCATCACGAGTGACAGAAGCACCGCAACGTTGACTGTCCGCCTGCTGCCAGCCGACGTCCTCCGGGCATGCAATACAGCAAATACTGCATTTGTGTGATTGGTTGGTATTTCCACATTGCAAATCATGCCTTCACAGCAAGAAACACATTCCTGTTGAGAAAAAGGAGATGACTGGGCACAGGGCAATCAGCAGTGGCCTTTAGAGATGTACGTTCTGTCAATGGGTTGCAGTGGCTCAACGGACCCATCGCTTCCACCCGGCAGCCTGACCCAAGGAGGCACATGGAGCATATATGCTACAGCTTCTCTCCTCGTCACCCAGTGCTGTCACGGGGCTTTGAAACGGTGATGGGATGTCACACACCCATGTCAGCTCTACTGACGAGCTCACTAAGGCCGTAGAAAACAGGCAAAGCTTTCCACCACTTCCCCCTTCTAACGCATGAGCTAAAAACATGGGTTTGAATGTTTCAGCTTTTTAAGCTAAAAAAGTCTGATTGTAAAAACACTGTTCCCATTCATTTTTTCTCCTCAAGCTCTTGCATTCAGTGTAGCTCCGCCTGCTGAACTTTAGACTTTCCTTTTTCAGCTTTCTAGTGTCACAGAAACCACCGACACAGCTCATTTTCAGGCAGAAATCTGAAAATAATTTTCCTTACTAGAAAAACCAAGAGAATGCCAATTTTTATCTAAGCCAAAGCCACAAGAACTCTTCCAAGATAAAATGCCGCAGAAAGCAGGCTGCCTAGTCATTTCATGCCCTCAGTTCACCAAAATCTGTTGAAATCAATGGAGGTCGATTCAGATAACATCCAAATCCTTTCATATTTAGCATGGATGTTGTCTGCTTCATTTTTGGTGTCTGAAATCTTTCATGTTAAAAATAACATAACTAACCTTCTGAACTATGAAGGGATTGGTGGATAATACTTTACTGCAGTGAATACTACTCTGGTGGGATATGCTTGATTATTCAGAATAAACTTTCACCTAGCACCCCAGGGATGAGAGAAGGCAGCAGTTCTAGCTTGTTGTCACGGAACAGAAACTCAGTTGTATTTTGCTTAAGCGTCTGGCCTTCGTGGATCAACACAGACCTGCTTTGTGTACCGCAAAGTGTTTTCCAAGCTGACCAGCGACAGGACTGGAGTACCTAACTCCCGGCCTGGCTTCCCCAAGGGCTGACAGCGACAGCGCTGCAGCACCCCAAGCATCGGCGCGGGTTGCATAGCCTACCTGGGCGCCCATCTCAGAACTCAGGAACCAAGGCCCGTGCGCTGGGGTCACGGGAGCAATGCCCCACAAAGCTCGGGTGCTTCTTTAGAAGTTGTTACTACATCCTGGCAATACGTAGGCAAAGTAGGAAGAAGCCATGCATCTGCTGCAGAAATCTGATGTCTGTTGTTAAGCACCGGAGAGTGCATCTTGGCACATCCTCCTCAGCTCAGCAGGAAAAACAAGTACCGAAAGGCAAACCTCGAAACCAACGCGTGGCTCTTACACAAAGAGTAGTGCTTACTGTGTGACCACTTTCTCTGTGATGGTGGCAGCCCACAAAACGGCATTCTTCTCCAGTGGCACATTTTTTGGTGACTGATGTACTTTTCCCATGGTCCGTGAAGAGATGAACTGTCAAACAGTACTGAGTACCTGCAAAATAAAATTTTAAATGTTTATTTGCATAAAGCATGTGTCCTTTTACAGGATAAAAATCTTCACACACTTTAGCAAAGCATTCCCATAAAAATTACTTATTTGGGCTTATATATTTCTCTCTATAAATGGCTTATAAAGCCATTTTCCAACTTGATCAAAATACCATTTAGCAAGAAATTAATTAGTGATGAAATCTTACAGCTTAACTAACCCTTCAAAACTCCAGAGAGGCTGCTATCATGTAAACTACTTATGAGCACTATAATCTACACGTTTATCTCCCATTCACTACTCTTTTGCAGCACATTCTTGTTTTCTTTGTTTCAGATGTTTCCTCATTCCTCTAGTTCATTTCTTCCCCTTTCCCACTGTTACTGTGAATATCGCTGTGAAGAAAAATGAGGAAACATATTTCCATTCTCTCCTACATATCTATCATTCTCTCATAAAAGTATGATCTCTAGACATTCAGGTCTTGCCGCTGACAAGCAGAACTATTGCCTAGAGAGACCATTGTGTCTTGGGATGGTATCCAAAAGGAAGGGCATAAGGCTACAAAGGCAATTCTTAAGGTTTTTTTAAACAACATCTTTAAAATTAATTCCGAGGAAGCACCTGGTTACCTATATATCTATAGACATAAACGTAAAATTAATTAATATACTATTAATCTATTTTTAATATAGCAATTACTACATTAATACTGTATTGTTACATGTGATATATGTTTTCGACATACAGATATGTAATTCTTTTTTTCACTATTGTTTTGCACTCTGAAATGGTCGAAATATTCACCTCAGCAGAAATCATATGACTCAGTATTACTAATAATGTGAGGGCACCACTGTGCTGGCATGTTAATCCTGCTCAGTCAGACTGGTACAAGATGGCTGAGTCAGGGAGAAGCAAATTTCACTATCATAACGAATCTCCTCAGCACGGACGCACTTACTTTCAGGACACCATCTATCTTCAGCCCATCTGTTACAGTTGTAGTTGTCCACTGCATTATCACAGGTAAAGCACTTGAAACTGTTTGGAAATGGAGTGGCTTTAAAAGTATTAAAATAGAGTAAGTTTGCAAATATTCAGAAAAAATAAAATATTCAAAATAATACCCTAAGTGCTTGTATCCACAAACGCTTAACAAAACCATGTTACGTACATTTGTATGTTTTCAACGCTACGACACTCAGACAAATAACACCTATGAAACAAGAGTTGTAGAAAGCTTTTACATTGTTAACTGGTTTTGCTACCCCTGAGCTTGAACCCATCTCCTCCTGGTTTCGTTTGCTGCCAATCCAAAATACTATTTAAGCAGTGGTGGGAAAAACAGGGAAGAGAACACATAGATATATGCGCATGATAGCACATCCGCCTGTGTGTCTGTGGAGCTACACACAGAGTCTACATTCAAATGGCTCTGGATTCCTTTGATGCAAAAGCTGCATCTTCAATAACAGCCTCAGATCTTGATCTCCGAGAAGTTTGAACCCTTTGACAAAGGGATCAAGAGAACTATTTTAAAATCTTCTTTACATGATATAAATATATAAATGATTTTAAGATGCCCAGTTCCCTAGATGCATACACACACCTATTACACCTAGCTGTCCTGACTGTTTTAACGACACACATAATGGAAATCTCCCCTCAAATGAAGGGATAGAACACTTCTGATGCTAGATAAGAGGCAAAAAAATGATGCTATTAGTGACAACTGGCTTCACAGGTCTCACAAGGTTTTTAATTACTTTCAGTTTGAATTAATTGCATACCGCACACCTATTCTTTTCCTTACAAAAACCCCAACAAAGTTAAAAGACAGAGACATCTATTCTGTATTATTTATGAGGACTCCACTACATAATGTGCTCCGTAGGAAGACATTTCAGAGACAGGAAAATGTAATAAAAGCACTTAAGATGTGAAAACTACTGCCCTCATGCACTCTTTAATTCAGCAACACATGCAATTGTTTGTTTTCATTCAGTCAACTTATAAAACCTTAGAAATAAACAACGTTTGTGGGTTGAAAAGCAAAAGTTTCATTTTACTGTTTTTATCCTTCACGTTTGAAGACGACAAACACCTAAGAAACAAAGGTTTGAAAGAATATGGAAATTAAGTACATGTTAAGCCACAGTTGCATACACGAAAAAAGTGTAACTCTGTACTTACGGTCTAGTGGAGGTCTCACATTGTAAAAGTTGATGTTCTCAGCTGAAACCCAGTTTCCCGAAAGGATGAGGAAGGGAAGAAAGGCTCCGGCCAGCATGTGATAGAATAACAACATGCTGAGTATTATTGTTCATGAAAAGCAAAACTCTTAGGCCTAGGGAAGAAAGAGAATACATTATTTAGGAGGAATCATAAAGACTGAGCACGTAGAACAATAGATTTCCTATGAACCACTTCTGAAACCTTGAAAATCCAGTCCGCAGATCCATACTGGCTAATGGCTAATGCAAGCAAGCACGCAATGAGGAGCAACGCAAAGCTGAGCAGTTACTGCCTTCTGCTGGCCAAGACCCTGTACAAAGTACTTAACATTCCCACAAATGTAAAAAAATTAACAGTATGTCTTTAATCTATTTGTCCTCTAAGCAATGTCAACCTTCCAGATTCCTTGTAAGTGTTCCGAAAAAATCAACACCAAAACAGAGCTGCTTTGTACCCTACTGGAAACAGGCAGGAGTACAATACCGTTAAAGAAAGCAAAACGTAGTCAAATGTCATTTTTAACACTGCCAGCCTAGAACCCAAGACAAGCTCCTTCTCTGACGTAGATCAACGTGTATCTACTGACTCCAGGTAAGCTACATCCTTTGAATTTAAGTGCACTTATCAGTGGCACAGCACTGGAGATCGTGAGTGTAAATTAGATTTATTCTTTTTAAAGTGCCCACCAAGGCAACGCTAAAGAAGACGCTTGGTGATGTTACACAAGTTTTGGAGAACTGCAAAGTAGAACATTCAGAGGGATGAGATACACATTTTAGGTGTGCTTTGGATGGGTTTTTTTGGTCAGAGAATCACAGAATGAATTAGGTTGGCAGGGACCTCAAAGCCCACCCAGCACCACCCCCTGCCATGGACAGGGACACCTTCCATAGCCCAGGTTGCTCCAAGCCTCATCCAGCCTGGCCTTGGGCACTCCCAGGGATGGGGCACCCACAGCTTCTCTGGGAACCTGTCCCAGTGCTCCCCACCCTCTCTGGGAAGAATTCCTTCCTGATGGCCCATCTCAATCTCCCTCTGTCAGTTTAAATTCATTACCCCTTGTCCTGTCACTCCCTGACCTTCCAAAAAGCCCCCACCCCCAGCTTTCTTGTAGCCCCCCAGGCACTGGAAAGTGCTCTAAGGTCTCCCCGGAGCCTTCCCTTCTCCAGGCTGAACACCCCCAACTCTCCCAGCCTGTCCCCATGGCAGAGGAGCTCCAGCCCTCAGAGCATCTTCATGATCTCCCCTGGACTCGCTCCAACAGGTCCATGTCCTTCTGCTGTTGGGGGGACCCAGAGCTGGGTCCCCGAGGTCCTTTGGTAAGGCTTTATAGAGAAGAACTAACCAATGAACATTTTGGTCAGTCTGGTATTTAGGGGTACACACATACACACTTGGCAAATTGCAGCAATACTGGAAACCTAGTTCAGATATTAAAAAGTAGAATGAGATTAAATGGCACTCCACCCATGCAAATTCCCAGCAGGAGAAACAAGCTGGAGTGGAGGCTCCCGCCAAACCAGAGCCATTGCTTGGAGCTGCCAAGTGCATTCATTCGTCCAGAAATCCATCTGCAGACCCCTGCACAAGCCTATGGAGATGGACACTACGACCACGCAGGAAGATCTGCAGGAACCAAACACTGAACTGAAAATAGTACTCAAGACCATGGCAGAGAAATCAAGGGACTTCCTTCTTTTTCCTGTTGTTTTGGTTTTGGTTTTTTTCCTAACTGACACAGACAGGAATTATTTGAAAGATTGTTTTGCCAACAAACCAAGCAACAGGAAGTTCAGCTTTATGGACTGAGAGTTTAGCCACCCTTCCTAAGATTTGGTTTTTAAATCATGGCTTTATGAATATGTTTCAGGAGATCCTGAGAAAGCTGCAGCATACCTCTGCTTGCAGTGCACCTCCAAGATTGTGGATGGTCCAGATTTCTTCTAACTACAGCCCAGGATCTAAAGAAGGATTAAGAAGAACCTGTGGAAAACAAACAGCAACTGATCATCATAATTCTGTCCTGAAGGAACTAATTAGCTTAAACACTCTATGTCCTTATTTGTATTGAAAATGAAGATAGAAACCTAGAAGTGTGGTGGTTTATATAACAAAATATCCAAAGCAGCAGCTGAACTACACAGTACGGCTCTGCCTAACTGAGTGCTATCCTACTGCAGAGCTACGGATTCCCTCTTCGTGGTGATACCTCAGTGCCGTACAAGGCAAACGAAAGTCAAGAAGGGAAGCAATGAGAATACTCAGAAGGCAAAACCTCAGTCTTTCCATGATGATGAGTTTATCTCAAAGGGAAAAACATTATTCTAGGCAATGACCTGGGTGGAACCAGAGTACACCAGTTATTACGTCTTTCGTACTCTAGAGATATCCAAACTTTCAACACGTGCTGTGACGAAAACAGAAACACTAATGAGCAGCAAGGTAACCTTAAAGAGCAAAGACAATCACCACCAGCCTCCAGATTAGAGGTTATTAGCAAACTTTGCAGTAAACAGGTCTCACACTGTTCTTTCCTTACAGAAACATAAAACTGTCGGTCAAACCCCTAACACCACTGCACAATCCCAAATACCTCTAAACCACAGTGCCATCTCTCCAATTGAGCACACGGTATTTGCCCAGTGCTATTAAAGCCGGGCTGCTCATAACCTGCTTGACCTGTCTCCCTAACACATACCTGAGGTGCACATTTCGAATGTACGCTTCGTTTTAGTGGGGTTTTTTTAATTTGTTGAGAGACAAACCTGTGCCTCCTGTCGGATGCTTTTCTGCTGAGAGGTCAACCCACATCACGTTCTGTCACTGAGCTGCTGCCTCCAAAGTCTGATTCATTAACCTTCAACATTTTCTAAGACAGATCAGCAGGATGTTTCATTATCCATGACAGGAGAAAGGGAAAAGAGCAGACAGTGCTGCTACTACAATTCATAAGTGCTCCAACATACTAATCAACTTAATTTCTCCTTCTTCTAGCATTCTTAGCTTTACGGTTTATGCTGGAGACATCTCTCCCTCAAGCACAAATTCACTCTAAGTCAGTTCTTAAACCCCCTGTCCTTTATAATCCATATCTATCTTCAAATCAATTTGTGCTCACAAAATAACCTTTTATCCCAGTGCCAAGAGGTGAGAATGTCTATTCCAGCTGACAAATTCCTTCTTTTCTTCACAGGCAATAATTCCCATTATTATTATCCCATCCCACTCTTCTGCTTTAAGGTATTTTGGATCAGGTTTCAATGCTCTAACCAAGAGAGGGAAGCACCACAGTGCGCCAAACCCCTTAATTCATACCATAACCATTATTCTGAATGTGCTGAAGGGTTAAAGTCAATGTAACAACAAAATGTCGTAGGTAACGGAAGCAAAATATATTAGCATAATTTCTTTAAAATAATACTTTCCATGAAAAAGGCTGAGAGAGTTGGGCTTGTTCAGCCTGGAGAAGAGAAGTCTCCAGGGAGACCTTAGAGCACCTTCCAGTACCTGAAGGGGGCTACAAGGAAGCTGGGTGGGGGTGTTTTTTTACAAGAGCCTGTAGGGACAGAACAAGGAGTAATGGGTTTAAACGGAAAGCGAGGAGATTGAGACTAGATATCAGGAAGAAATTCTTCCTGGAGTGTGGGGGGAGCACTGGGACAGGTTGCCCAGAGAAGCTGTGGGTGCCCCATCCCTGGCAGTGTCCAAGGCCAGGCTGGATGAGGCCTGGAGCAACCTGGGCTATGGAAGGTGTCCCTGCCCATGGCAGGGGGTTTGGAACTGGGTGATCTTTAAGGTCTCTTCCAACCCAAACCATTCTTCAGTAATGTCCCTTCTTCCTGATGCAGCAGGCACATCCCTCCTGGCCCTCTGTTCACAGGTTGTCCTTTCCTATGCTTTCCCACAGGTATCTCCTGTCACCCAAAACTGGAGCCCAAACACAGAACGACGAGGTGTTTGGTCTGACAGTACAGCCCCCCATTTGTTCACCCCATTTATTCCACAACTCTGCAGAAAGAGGTTAAAACTACTTTTAACAGCAAAGTGGAATTTTTCACTGCTGAGCCACGTTTCCCTACCTCTCCCAGCTCAGACTTTCCACTCGGTGGGATACAGGGGCAAGGGGATGGCACAGCCAGGAACGCTGCACTGAAACAAGCCCGTCCTGAAGCTACTGGTACCTGTGCCAGGGTGAGCTGGTCCCCAAGCCCTGGGAGGGAAGGACACAGTAAGCTTTCGGTACTGTCTCAATCTGTGCCCTGTGCTAGGGCACCATAAAATGTCCTTACAGGCAGAATAAGTACTAGCTCAAAATCAGAACTGCTACGTATTTAATTTTAATAAAATCATTTTTAAAACGGTCATGGCTTGGATGGGCGCACGCTTTGCTGGGTTAAAAACTGGCTGGACAGCCGCGCCCAAAGGGTGGTGGTGGGCGGAGGTCAATCCCATTGGCGGCCGGTCACCAGTGGTGTTCGTTCCCCAGGGCTCAGCACTGGGCACGGTTCTGTTCAATGTCTCTATCAGTGACCTGGACGAGGGGATCGAGTGCACCCACAGTCACTTTGGGGGTGACACCCAGCTGGGTGGGTGTGTTGATCTGCCTGAGGGCAGGAAGGGTCTGCAGAGGGATCCGGACAGGCTGGATCGATGGGATGAGGCTCCTGTGGGAGGGTCAACAAGGCCAAGTGCCGCGTCCTGCATGTGGGCCACAACAACCCCCTGCGACACTACAGGCCTGGGGATCCTGGACAATAGGCAGAAGAAAGCTGACCATCCACAGTGGTGGATTGGCAGTGCTGGGTTCATGGTTGGACTTGATAATCTGAAAGGTCTTTTCCAACCTTTTCCAACAATTCTGTGATTATCTGAAAAGTAAGAAACTGATACCAATGTGTGGAGTTAAAAAGAGAACAACTCAAGTACAAGCAGGTACCAATTTTCAGAGCTACATGCTCCTGATCCTAATTACCTTGCTCTTGTGTCCCTGGGCAACCAGGGATCCAGTTTTCAGCATGCCATCAGGGCAGTATGAGGCCCTTACTGCACCACAGGCTGCTGGAGCGTTGCTGGTAAGAGTACGAGAAGAAATCTTCTGTGCCTGTAATGCCAACATCCTTCTTCATGGTGCCCTTACAAAATAGCTCTGTTTATGCCCTTTGAATATCACAAGCAAGTTAGTTCTAAATTGGCAAGGCAGTTTTAATTGAGCAGCAAATTTCAGTGTATTTTGGGCACCTCAATGGCATTTAATTCTTTCAATTTTACTCCATAGGAAGATAGGGTATTGAACCATTTCAGCACATAACGGTTGCAAAATTTCTCTCCTTAACATATATTTTCTGCAGTTTCTACTAGGTGGAGGAAAATTTGCCTGTATGGGGAGACTGGTCTGTAACTTGATCTGATGCACCTGGATAGCAAATAAAAGGCACAATTACGCTTGTGCCAGTTTCCTACAAATTCAGGTTCTCGTCTGCTCCCCTCCCCCAGGTTCCTATTGCTTTCCCCAGAGAAGCTCGTGCCAAATGGAAAATTTTAGAGACCATAAATACAAAAAAGCTAGTCTTTGGTTGGGGTAAGCACAGGGAATTGACCTCACAATTTGCTGTAGTCAAAGGTGTCCTTGTTTGCTAACCAGTACAATAAGTGATGGATGTTGTTTGACACAGTCTTAGTTACACAGCTGCACCAGAAGTCATTCTCAAATAAAATAGGAAAATGTTGGCAAAAAAATGGCTTTCATATCTTATCCATAATCTTTAAAATGCTTATTTTCTTCATAGTCTCTTATCTCTGTTGTGCTTTCATATACTATTATCTAGTAGCATGAATAAACATTTCATTACACCCAATTAGGAACTCTCATTAATGAAGGAAATGACTGTCAGAACACAGAAGATTAACTTACATAAACAAGAGCAAACACGGAGACATGGTTTGTCTGGGGTGAGGGAAGAAGACCCAAGAGGGAAGGGCTGTTGGTGCACGGTCTGTAAAGAACTTGTAACAAAAGCACATTTCGAGAAAACAATGAGGAATACAGTGGCTGAACTAATCAACATATTCCAGAAGGTTTTAGGGTTTATCTTGCAGTGTGTGACAGAATAGTAGGAAGCAGTGTGCTTGATTTCTGATTTTAATAAAATTCAGGTCTGTCTACATTGTTTTTCCTGGCAGACTCTGTGGAGGATTAGCAGATTTAACATCAGATATGGAATGCAAATGAAACTTCCTCCTGTCATTTAGTAAGCAATTTTCAGGTGATTAGATAATTGCAAATGCTTATGTTAAGCTTGTTAAATACCACTTCAGGACATAAGAGTTAGAAATACATAGGCAGAAAGGTATGTATGTTAAGGGCTGAAAAAGTTAAAACCAACACCTGACATCATCAGGTGTTCCCTACAACAATGAGAAAGGTCCAAACTCACACTTCAACTTATCTAAAAGGACCAAAATAGCTCCTTGGCTTCCCCATTTCTTAAACAAATACTGCCATTCTCATGTTTTTCTCTGCAGACCATTTAATTTGATCTGTAAGCCAACATACACCCCACTTTAAAACTCAGGGAGTGAATAAATGGATGGGATGAACCAGAGAAAACCCTCATTTTCCTTGGGAAGTAGGCGGGGCATATTTGAAATAAAAAGAGGGGAAAAGGGAAGTATTTTGTAGGATGGAAACGCCCAAAATATTACTACAGATCTGCAAATAAAAACTCTTTGTTACACAAGCTCGACCTTTTCTTACCTACCGAGTTGAAGTTTCTGTTTTCTGATTTTTTCCCTCAAAGCATGTTATCATTAGTACAGAACAACATCGGAAAACAGACTTTGCATCTCACAGACAGACACCTGCAACTGGTAACACTGACAGAATAAAATCTAAGTTATCAATGTTATTTTTAAACACAAGACATTTCTTTATCCTCACCCGCAGCACACTTAAGCATGCCTGGAATTAAACTTGGTCTTAATTACAAGAAATTATAGAGTTCTTTATCTAAGATCTTATAAAACACGCGGAGATCTGGTAATGACAACATCATTTAGCTTGGGGTATAACGCTGGCAGACGAAATTGTGATGCAAACCGATTGCGAGACATGGAGGTGTCTGACTCCACAATACACGCAAAGTTAATGTATGATGAATGTGACAGATCTGATCAGTACCGTTGAAGTGAAGTGCTTGCCAGGATAAAGCCTTTATTTGTTTTTAAGCTCATACAAAAGGGAAGATCCGTGGAATGAAAACTGCATTGCATTACGTTGTATCTCATCCCTTTTGCAGCCAAAGCTGCTCAGCAGAAAGTAGTCTGGAGCACTGACATTTATTTTGAAATTCTGAATCGCTGATCATCTTTGGAAAATAATGTATTCTATCTAAAAATCCATTAATGAGAGATTAATTTCCTATTCCCTTCTGCCAGTACAGAATTTCCTCAAAGAACTGCCCTTTGTCGAAGCGACAGATGACCAAAAGTTTTACAACTTCGGCTTGTAACAGCTTCTATCTATCACACATGCAACTGTTTTACAACTCCGTCTCCCACCTGTGCAAGACTGGAAATAGGGATTTAATATTACTGTAGAGAAAAGAGAACATAGGAATAAGCAGCATTTTTTCTTCCCTTGAGCTCAGGACAGCACTTCTGTAAAGATCAGTTTAACGATATTAATTTTATGGAATATTTTGTTAAATACCTCAGTGGATCAGCCCATTATTAACTAGTTAGGCCTCCTTACAAATGGTGGGACAGAAGTTAAGCAGACCTACCTGGCTGTACACAAGCCATTGTGTACAGACCCCAGTTTACATTAGCCAAGGCCCCATTGAACACCCAACCAGCCACAAGCAGAAGACAAAATTCTGATTTTCAGTATCTTTCTACAAGTTTAGCTCCAGACCACAGTCAATATTTGAAAGACTTTTATTCCTGCCAAGCTAAAGCTCCTCATATTCAGGAAGACTACAAGGTAATACTACTGCATGTTGCACATGAATGAAATTCTTCAAGACCTGTTTTGGAACATGAGCGAGGTGGGACAACAACATTTCTCCAATGAAATCTAGGGATATCTGTATATCCCATCCATTGATTTTTATTAAATGGAAAATGCAGGTCTTCAGCCACTTCAATTCAGCCTCAGAAATACGCCTTGGTCTTAATGCCTGTTTTTCCAAGTGAAATCCCATCTCTAACTATGCCCAATATACACGTTTTCTACGACAACCCAACATTAGAGGGACTATTTTGCCTTCACCTTCCCAGTAATAAGAACATTAAACAGCAATGCCCATCTGCCACCAGTTCATGCCAGTTTAAGACAGTCACATAAACCAATCTGCACTGCAATTGAAACAACCCACACACAGAGTCAGCCCCCGGTTTATACTGGCAGGGTTTAACGTGTGAAATTTAGAGCGCCGGTACCTGTCTGATGCTATCTTTGACTCATACCTATATCAGCTTTTTTGTCACTATGCAATCCTTGAAATCATAAACAATATCAGCTCCTTGAATGCACCGGGCGTGACTGCAAACGCCACAGAGCACCTCCCCTGAAACCGCATTGCCTACAGAGCTGCACTGCAGCTCGGTGCCGCACATCACACTGAACGTTACCGGCAGTGTAACAGAACTAGTTTTGAAGAGGAAAATTAATCATAGTGTCACTGATTACACTGCTGAAAAATGTTCTGTGCACAAAATTCCCCCCCTTCCACATCGCTCTTCCACCTTTCTAAGGCGCATACTTTCAGTCTCTGAAAATATATCGATTTTCTGAGTAATTCCCATTACTCTGCCTTGCCCTACACACGCTGACGTAACATCTCGAGCAAGCAGGCTCGCAGCTGTAGTTCCCAGTAGACGAACTCAAGTGGTGCATTTCCTCCCAGTTTTCCCTTTGAAACCTCAGACTACTCCACTCTGAAGCAACGGATAAGTCAAATATGGCATCTAAAATTACACATCTATTTTTCTACTTGAGATACAACCCCTAATGGAGAAGAGATGATGAAACTCCCATTTCCAAGCCACGGCTGTCTGTTTTCATGGCTCTGGCTTCTACAACCCCTTCCAGCTCAACATTTCACTCCTATTATTTGCCACCAAAGGGTGAGCTGAGAAGCTAGCACAGATGAGAGTGCATCGATGATGTCCTTTAGGAAAATCTTAACACACAGGACAGAATATATCTACCTACATATTTCACAGCACTGTCTTCTTAAATAAGATGTACTTGGAAGATACATCCAGAGGTATGTGAACTCTGCAAAAGCAAGGGATGCAAGGGTGTGAGGAGAAAAAGGCTTTATCTTTCTAAGGGTACTAACAAAATCGGTTTCAATTCCTTACACAGTTACAAACAGAAAAAAGCTTAAGAGGTGTTTGTTTAGAAATGCTTTAAATGAACTAGGCTTAATAAATTCCTGACCCATCCAATCTGACCCAGTGTAAGATGGCGTTTGCTTCCAATCGACACTCTAGTACAGACAGTTCAAGACAGCAAATCTCAGTTTTTACTAGCTGAGGACTATCACCCACCAGCAGTATTTGGCACAATTCGTTATTTGAACAGCCTCAGTCAGCCTTCTGTTGCATTGTGAGAGAAAAGTGATTTGCTGTCATTTCAAGGGAGGGACAATCCAAACCTAAAAAGCTCCCTTTCACAGGTTCACAAAAGCTGTGTTGACATATATGCCATATCCTCAACTGCAAAAGCCAAGCACTGCACTGTTTTCTTCCCCTAAGGCTCAAATTTCTGGAGCAGAAGCATAGAGCTTTCATGTCTATAGACACAACTTGCTATTAAGCATTAACACTTAAGTGTATTTAATTACAGAGTCATAGAATGGTTTGGGTTGGAAGAGACCTTAAAGATCATCTGACCCCCCTGCCCTGGGCAGGGACACCCTCCACTAGACCAGGTTGCTCCAGGCCTCATCCAGCCTGGCCTTGGACACTGCCAGGGATGGGGCATCCACAGCTTCTCTGGGCAACCTGTCCCAGTGCCTCCCCACCCTCTCCAGGAAGACCTTCTTCCCAATATCTAAATATAATTATAATTATTTTAAAATAATTAATTTTGTACAGTTTCTCTCATTGCCCTTCACTATAAACATCTGTGCTCTAGAACCGGAATCACATCACTGCCTATAGCAGCCAAAAGGGAATCACACTTCCATCACCTCACAGTTCCTTGTTTCGTTTGCTTGAGGCTGAGCCTTGACTATTAACAGCAGCTAGGGGAACATTCCCAGGATTCAGAAAAATAACAAACATCCATAATTTATGGCCTTTTCATCATTATCCAGGACAGACAAATAGCATTTCAAAGCGTATTTTAATAACATTTTTCACTAAAGCATCACTATCCTCTCTTTTTTTTTAAAGTTTGACTTGAAACTGCAGAAGATGAGGAGAAAACCATTTCCAGTACCAGCATTTTGTGTTGGAACAGCATCAATCTCATGCCCTCACTTCTCCCAGCGCTGGCTCCCACTTACCTCCTGGCAGCTGCTGCACTAACTCAAGAATAGCACTGGTTATCTTACCACCCGTAACCCTTCAGAATGGTCCCATCCTCAACTCATGAGTAGCATCCTGAATATTGGAAGGAAACAGGTAAAAGTCTATTGCATGAAAAAAATCCAACCCCGAGACCTGTTTTATTACCACCCACGGGACAGGGTTCCTCTTCTCATCTCATCACACTGCAGAAGGTTGTGTAACCACGAGTGTGGTTCATGGTCTTTGCTCTAAAGACAGCAACCGCGCCTCTTGGGTTTGTCTAGAACAAATGGTCCCTTCCCTGACACATGAAGTTTTCCTCTGGCAAGTGAAGATTTCTCACTTGTTAAAGGAGGTAGGTAAGATTTTTACCATTACAGAACTGCTTCTATCCAGTACCATCCTGGCTCTTTGTGAAATTTTCCAGGCACAGTAAGGCTATTTACCCTTCAAATAGTCTTTTCCACCTTCACATCTCTGATATCCTCTCAGAAGAAATCATCTTTACCTTCTGGGCATCGCTGCAGAGCGGAGACTGGCCTGTATTTCTCAAAGGCTAATACCTGAGACAGTCTCGTGCCTTACTCCGTTCAGCCAAGTCAATGGGATAATAAAACAACACACGGGAAGTAATTTATAATCTCAAGTAAAAGATAGTTTTAATCCAATTATAAGAGCAATAGAAAGAGAAGAAGTGCATGCTCTACCTCAGCACTTACCTGCCCAAAAGACAATGCCACGTTCTTAAATAAACTGGCAGTGGGTATCAAGTGACAGTAAGAATGACTCTGGGTGGGGAGATTTACTTACCATACATACTGCCTGCAGCAGGCAGGGCTTTACTTGGCAAATTAAAGTCGGCAAATTTTCTGTTTCCTATATTTCCTATTAACAAATCAGGAGTAATGTTAAAGAGAAATGCACAAGTAGAAAAAATAAAATCCTACTTCACTAAAGCCAATAAATCCCTGGCAGGTAAGGCAACCCTGAGTAAAAAAGTCAGCACTGTATTGTGGAAGTGATGCTAACTTCTGCATCTGAAATATCACCAGTTGCTTTGCAGAAGAATTTCTTGAGAGATTTATGAACTGGTGTGAGTGGACTAAGCTCAAACTCAAGACCCAAATGCTCTACCTGCCTGCCTTTTGTTTGTTGGTTTTTTTTTTTTTTTTAAATTTCAGATCGTTCCATGCGATTCCACACAGCCTGACCCTTCTCCCTTTCCCAGACTAGCAGACACCCAGCGCTTCGACCACTTGCAGCCAACTAACTTTGGCTACTGACAAAGTATACCAGGTAGAACACATACGGAATAGGACATGCAAACCATGCAATATTTGCACAGTGTGTTTCAGATCAGGTGCACAACTCGACATAAAGGGGGAATAAATAGTTTCTTGTAGCCATTTCTCTTTATTGTGCTTTTCATACGCTACAGGCCAGTTCCAAGAGCGATCAGATGCCATTTGAGTAAGCTATCCATAGAAATGAACACAGATGAAAACTTGGCGTACTAGTGTTCCCCTCTGAACAGACAGCAATTCACTGGGGGAAAGACGAAATCTTACTCCTTTTGTGTAGGGGAGCTCACATTCTAACTCTTCACAATCAAAGGCACCATGTGCTTTTTCCTAAGGTTACTCACAGCCTTGCAGAAATCCTTTGTATAACCTTGGGTGTATTTTAGGCAGGTAGGTCATTATCAAATTAGCGCCAGAATAAATTGGAAAGAAAGATGCAAGGAAAAAAAAAATCACCAGTAAGAAAAAAAAACCAAAACCACAAACCCAAACACTAGTAATGGAAAAAAAAAAACCCCAACAACTAGCAAACACTCATGAGAAAATAAACACTAGTAAGAAAAACACTGCAGTCTCATAACAAAAACTATTGCACACCTATTGTTATTACTGTTATCATTACTCTCTTCAGGTCTACATTCTTTCAGCAGGCCATACAGGTTTCCCTCAGCACTTGCAAACATCATATGAAAAGGGCAAAAAGAAGTATAAGGAAACACAAATGTTAGGCCATTCCATTTGGGAGGATTTGTAGGATTTCACTTGATTTAATTATTGTCTTTTTGGATGGACAATACGTAAGTATTGCAACACGTCTTTCAATACTCTCCCTTAATGGATGAGAGCAGGAGGTTTTTAAAATGATTTTTTCCATGTTAGATAATACATTTTTAAATTCTTTCTGTCAGGCTTCGCTGTAAAGACAGAAATGTTTTTCTGGGCGATGGCTCGGAAGTGTGTTACAGGCAGGAGTTACAAACCTCTCTTCTCCAAACCTGCCCAGCAACGAGCCATTGCAGGAAAGAATACACGGACATCTCAGCTTACAGGGACAATTCCTCCCGTATACAGTCACCTTCCTTCCCGACAACCTGCAATTGAGGGACTTCTGGGGCACAGACGGTGTCTGCATCTTGTTTAACAGCCAGTGCGTGGCTTGGTTAATTGAACCGGCCATGGGTTATTACCGTCAGGTTTTGAACCCCGCTAGAGCTTCAGTCATCACACCATCCTCTGGCAATAAACTGCAAAGTACAAACATGGACCTTTTTCAAAAGCACTTCCTTCTCTTTGTCTTAAACCAGCCGTCTGTTCCGTTTTACAGCATCCAGTCCTTGCGCCGTGACAAGCCATGAAGAGCCACCCTCCACTCCCTCTCCCCACACTCGCCATGGCTGCCTGCCACATCCCACATCCCTCATTCGATTGTCTCTTTTTCTAAGATGAAAAATGTGATTTTTTTTTTCCATAGAAGTTGAAGATCTGTAGTGTCTTCTGCACATTTTTTTGGTTCATAGCGTATATTCTGAAATCAAGGGAAAGGTAGCCACTAAACAAAGCACTTACGTTACAAGGTGAGGGGGGAGAGGCACACACATCCACATCCACAAGCCCCATACTCCAACCTACTCAGACATCACACCTCAAGTGAAGGAAAAGTTAATTTTCATTTTTGCTAAAGGTATACTAAATTTCCTTTGGTTATCTATATTAATTTTCACAACGTAGGTCATGCAATGCACCAATAATCCATAGGTTAGAAACATACCTTTCTAGAGTTTAGATGACCTCCAGAAACTGCCAATTGAGAGTAAGTCCTACTTGCACACCAAGCAATTCCTCAAAACATATTCTCTGAACATCAACAGGTGCATAAAGAGTTTCAGAGGGTAACTTGCAGCTCATTACTTTCATGCTGATACTTCTAACGTGATGCATGGATTATGCAGAAGTTGACACAAACGGAAAATTAATTATCTCCTTCAAGGATTTACAGCTGCGTATAAACAAAATAAGGACATAAATGAAACGTTTTCAAACTCAGATCTTCAATTCCAAGTGTCAGCCTGGAGCAAAATTTTATGTCTGAGCTACAGTATTAAAGCCCTCAAACACGGAAAGGTTCAAAAAGAACATCCTTTCAGGCTCTTAATTATTACTGCACTGAAACCACAGGTTAGCAAAAAGCCTTCACTGTGTGGTGACAGAGGGAAATCAGGGAAAAGAAACGCAGGATGGGCTGCATCAATAAACCTTAAAAGACAATTAAATAAAAATATGGACAGATGAGCCAGGATAAGCTGATTGGCAAAGACTCTAGAAAGTGAGCTGAATCAGCAAATTTTTGAGCTTTACATGTAAGCTGAAGAATTCTACAGAAGTAAATTACCCCGCGGGTGGAAAGCCAGCGCTTCCATAATACCAGGCAAATATATAGGAAGCAATAAACTTTATTACAGGAAAAAAGAGGTTCAACAGTCTTTTGAAATAAGAGAACTTTCTTGGTGCAATTCTGTGCTTTCACTTATCTACCACGAACGGGCTTCAGTGGTTGAAAACCAGCAGCAAGGAGAAGACAAAGAGACAACATTCCTGAGCAGTTCTCAGCTGATGCTTTAATCATCTGTATTATCAGTACGACGGGATGCTGCATCAGCAAAACCTCCTCAGTGCTTTCAAAAAGCGTCTGTGTGCATTACCAGAGAAACACTGCGATGTCTATGAAGCAGCGGCTACAGCAGCAGAAGGGAACACAGCTTAGAACAAAAGGGAAATGTCTCTCAGAACCATCATTACCTGATGAACAGGAACAATCACGATGTGCATCTGGTCTCTACCTCTGTCTCTGATGGAATGGAATTTTACCTTTTAAAATCGTTATATGTGCTACCTAAGTATGAAAAGGCAACTGAATATACAACGCTACATGGTATCTGCCTGTACTACAGGTATAAATCTGTAACTTAACCATGTCATCTCAAGAAAAATTAAATAGACCATTCGACCATAGTAAAGGATTGGACTCTATAAAAGGTACTTGTGTGTGTTTCACAAAATCAATCAGTAGCTAAGACAAACCATTGAGTGGAAAGCTGCTGAGAGAGGTAAAAAAACCCCATCCTACAAAAGACCGCATAGGTTAGCAGAAAAAAAGACTAAAGGCTAAGTAAGTTCTCTGAATGCAGACCAAGACAGAGCACACTGCAAACAGAGATAGTACTTTCCTCCTGCCCTGTCTCCCTCTTTCCATCCTCTCCCAAACTCCTTGGTTGCTGAAGCACTTTCCCATTAAAGAAACAAGCAGAGTACTCATTTGGATAATTATTACGCTTTTTAATTATGATATTGCCCACACATATTCCTTCAGTCAATAAATATTCACCATAAGTGTGCATGTCTAGCCTTTTTTGTTAAAGTTCTGAGGGTTCGCTTCCCCAAAGCAGAGCAGCACCAACACGCGGTTACCCAGCACCTATCCAGCCCCTCTAGTCTGCAGCAGAATGATACAGAGCAGGAGATATCCATCTCCTCTGTCACTGAGTTCCTGCAAACCAGAAAGAACAAGAAGTTGCATTAGGCTTTGGTGATAAACAAATCTTTCAGACAATGTTTAAATGCTGGATGACCCCCAAATCCCCCCAGTCGCAGGGAGGGAGGGCTGCTGATGTGGTCAGATCTCCTGATATAGAAAAGGGTGCAAGACAAAGCTTCAACTCAAATGCCTAACAGCACTACGCTAATGTGCAATTATTATCTATATGTCACTTCCTGCACTTGCCACACCAGTGGGAATGACCTCTTTGATGTTCCATAGCTCTAAGCCTAGCAGTGCATCACCCCACTCGCTTCATCCTGCAATTCCACCACAAGAAACGCGTGTGTCTGGGCCTGACCTTTAATTTGAACCGTTCATTATGGCCTTGAAGAGTGGATTGCAGCTATGAAACGCAGCCGGGTGATTTCAAGGATGTAGTTAGGAAAAGGCTTGCAACAGACCTGACCGTGTGCGCATGCACATCTCAGCCCACAAGCCTGGGGACAGAACTGAGTTTCATCCACGGGGCAGGTCTCTGACTTCTATAGAGGACATCTGGTTGCTGCTGCTCTCCTCACAGGCACAAGGACGTGGCAATATACTCCCATCGCCCATTGACGCATGCTTCTACCACGTCTTACGCAGAAGAAAAATAGCAATTCACAATGTTCAAGCCCGAAACCAGGGCGAGGATTACCCCACAGCAAACAAAGCACTGACTCCACATCCATCCAGCAGTTCTCCCTATCAATGGTGGAGGTAAAACCTATCGGATGAAGTCTGTTTGGGGTCTTTTGCTTGTCTGTCAGGTCTAGAACACAGTCCTTCCAAGGACGATCCAGCTTAAATACTCATTAGCCCATTCCAACGAACTCGAAACACAGCCAGCCAATTGCATCACCAACAACTACCGTATAGCATGGTGGAAATTATTTTAGGTAGAAAAGAAACTCATTAGCCAAGAAGAGAATATGAAAACTTGTTATTTTCCAGAGAGAATAAAGTGTGAATATGGGAGAACACAACACACACTTTCCCTTACGCAGCAATCGAAGTATTTTTTTACTCCTACCAAACAATTTTGCATTGACCCCAGCAATGTGATGCTGTAACAGAGGGTAGAATTCCTCCAGCTCTTATCTGACACTGTGTAAACTCTACAAAGTGCCATGGAAAGATAAAGTTCTCCATCTGCTGATGGTTGCTACTGTTAGCCAAAATGGGGTCAAAAGTTAACTCACCCAGCTTATGCATGAGGTTTTTATAGCTTTAGCCCTTAAGAACGAAGCCACATTACTAACCCTTTGGTCCAAAATAAATTACTTTGTACATCAGAAACTCAGCCAGTCAAAGACAAGAGATAAGGCGTGTAAAGGACCAGTTAAACTGACCCAAGAACAGCTTACTCAAAGCAATCTGAGTAATCAATAACTAGAGACAAGAAAATTAATTAAATCTTGTACAATCCTCTCCAGAATTGATTTCAAAGACAAAAGATGACGGGTAATTATCATTAGTTTTAAAAGTTATTCATAATAAGATGTAAGTGCCCTCAAAAATAATCAATTGACTGAGCTTTTAGTAGCATATCAAAAAGGAAAAATGACCATATTATCACTGGCCTAAGACTTGGAAGACGTGGGTCCAATTTCCACCTCCACTACAACCATCAGCTGCCTAAGGCAAGTCACTGGGCCTTTTCATTTTACCATCACGAAAATAACAACTGTGTACCTTAAACATCTTGAATCTTACACTAACCCATGACAGACCGGGGTGTGTTTGCTGACAGCTATAAATGCTGTGTCCTTATAGATATGAAATCAGCTGTACACTTCATGATCTCGAAGGAAGTTTGTTGAAACCCTCAGTCAAACCTTAAACAAACATCAGCCTATTTCAGAATCTAATTACAATTTAGTGTAAATACTTCTATTCCTTAAAGGACAGAAATAGCCAGGATTTAATCAACCAGTGCCAACACACATCACATGAAAGGGGAAAGGATTATTTTCATACAATCATGGAACAGTTTGGGTTGGGTTGGCACTCCCTGCCATGGGCAGGGACACCCTCCACTGGACCAGGTTGCTCCAAGCCTCATCCAGCCTGGCCTTGGACACTGCCAGGGATGGGGCATCCACAGCTTCTCTGGGCAACCTGTCCCAGTGCTCCCCACCTTCTCTGGGAAGAATTCCTTCCTGATGTCCAATTACAATTTCTCCTCTTTCCGTTTAAACCCGTTACCCTTTGTCCTGTCACCACGTGCCACATTTTGTCCATAGTTTATCTACAAGAAAGTACCAAGGGGGGTCCCTTCAGAACAGAAACAAAAGCATCCAGCTGATGGTCACAGGGACCCATACTGAGATGCTAATATGCACTTCAACCCAGTGAGTGCTGGGATTTACAGCTAGTCAGGGATTAGCACTGGGACAGAACTGGGCTGGAGCCAGTATCAGTCTTTTCTTTCATTCTCACGGCTGCTCCGAATAAACAACTTCACAAAAGCAGCGGGGTCTCCCTCCACCAGCTTGCCTCAGCTGTGACACACGGAGGGCATTCGACAGCCGTAGTACAGCCCCGAGAGAAAGCCGAAACGCTCACTGTACGCCTTCACGCACATTCCAGCGACACCTCCATACTCCCACATGCACACCTCAGGAACACAGCTCACCCCAGCACTATTTTGGTTCCATCTTCCAGTTTGGAAACTAAGTGAGTTTGTCTCTGTGCTTTATTCTGGTAACATGGAGGAGAGCAGGGACGCAGCAATTCTGCTGGCGTGATCATCTCACAGTACCTATCCGATTATAACCTGCCAGGAATCTCTGACACTGGAAGCACTCCAGAAATAGGAGAACTATGACAGTCATACTAGACAGCTGGCCTCTCTTCAAAGGCTTGAAAGGGTAGGGTGGGGAAATCAGGGGAGGAGTGAAAAAAATAATCCTGACTTAATTATAAATATAGCTTAAGAATCCCATCCACGTGAAAGTTCTCCTGCTTTGTAGCACGAATACCTCCAGGGCTCAGAAAGCCTCCTCGAACAGAAAACACTTGGAACAACTCTCTTGTGAAGTGCTAATACACGGGAAGAGGACAAGGGAATATTCGCCTATAGTGCTCCTTCTACAGACTGGTGGAGTCCTCTGTTACTTTGCTCCAAGTCGGAGGGATGCGGACTGTACTGACACAGAGCCTTGGCAGCTGGCAGATGTGGTGAAGGAGTGAATGACCCACAAAGCATCTTGTGGCTGTGCACTCCCCGTGCCCAAAAACTTTCTTCCCTTCCTTACTTGACACTGACATCAAGCTGCTGGTGGGTTTTGGTGTCATTCTTCTCTTCCCCACATTCTTCCTCCCCTCCCTCGCAGTCAGGCGTTATGATTTTCAGGTTCAACCACCCCTGTAACGAATGGCTGAGAGGCAGGAGCAGCAGTTGGGGATGGAAGAGAAAGAAGACATGGGATGAGGCTCCAGAGAACATAAATCATGGCAGCCTGAGAGACATCTTCCAGCTGGAAGAGTGCTGTGGATACTCTGACAGCTCGCTCCACTTGCTAAACAGAAAGTTCTCTTGGACTCCCCTGCAAACACAGGAGCCTTTTTCTACTTCCCGTTTTCTATCTTTGTGTAAGCTGCGAAGAAATCCAATTTAATAATTCCCTGTGTCAACTACTTTAATGTGAATCCCTCAGGTTCAGATGTAACCACTGACATCTCAGCAGAAAAAGGAGATAATAATAAATCTAACATTTAACAAATAGCAAGCGAAGATCACTGCAGCACTCAGTACCAAACAAAGGAAGTGGTAAAGGTGCTGTAAAAAAACCTCTGTTTACTAAAGACACATCAAACTAGTCCTTGAAATATCAACTGCTACTTCAACACTGAGAATTGTTATAAATTACATGAATACACCACTGTGACATAACTGTAAATGAACCCCAAGAAAAGCTTTATTAGCATTTTTTTCTTGAATTGAGAGCAACAGCTACTTCAGTGAAGACACGGTAACCTCCAGGAAGCTTTTGGACACTTATGAATCAGAAATATAAAGTGTGACAATTGGAGTCCTCCATAATTCACAAATTGGATAAGGAAAAGCTCACAAGCCTTGGAAACTACTTGCTCTGCTGCTTCATCTTCCTTTCAACGCTTGTCACTACAAGGCACGCTACCAACATCAACCAACACATCTACTTAGATGATAAGGGACAGCAGAAGTGTCTGAAATAACTCTGTGCCACCTGCAAAGGCTGTAGAAGCTCTCAAGGTTTCTAAATAGTTTATTATTTGCAGGGCAGTAACATCTGCAAACAGAAAATGGCATTAATGTTCACACAATCTTTTTAGCGTTCCCTTGATAACCTCCGTAGCAACAGCAAATACGACACGGAACCCCGCTAGAAGCTGAAAAATGGAACAGGTAGGCTGGGTAAGGAGGGGTAGTACCGTCTAAGTTTTTCACCTCAGAGAAGAGGTTGCCCAGAGAACCTGTGGATGCCCCATCCCTGGCAGTGCCCAAGGCCAGGCTGGATGAGGCTTGGAGCAACCTGAGCTATGAAAGGTGTCCCTGCCCATGGCTGGGTGGGCTTTACGGTCCCATCCAACCCAAACCGTTCCATGGTTCTACGCTCTCCAGGAAGGCCAGCAGACACCATATCTCCCTTGTCTGTGCTGAACTTCTGTTGGGGGCTGACAGAATACACACATGACGTGTTTTAAGGTCAAAAACTTTTAGAAAAAAATCATTATAATATCTAAACCATGTACTAGACATAGAAATAGTATTCACACTTTATTGAGACAATATGGATCTAATTCCTCCAACAACTCAACAGTTTCAACAGCTAGAAATTTCTGCTTAGCAGCTGCTGCTGAATACCAGATGTTGTGAGGGTTTCTTAGAAATTTCTTTTTAGAAACATACCCTACATACCTTCCATGCTAAAATCACCCTAAACTTAAGCTTGGCTATAAAGTACAAAAACTGCTAGACCTCATCAGTCTCTGCTTTTTCTGGTTTGACAGACAATATAAAAATCAGCATCCAAATGCTTCTGTCTCATAATCCCTTTACTTACAGCTGTATGACTGTCGGCAGAGTTCTCTGCTTTAAGCGAGGTGTTTTGCTTGTAAAAACACTGAACAGAAGTTCCAAGGCTTTAGCCATCACGGTAACTGTCAGAGCTGCTAAGAAACCAGCACTCTGCTGTCTATCTCCTCCAGCTGAGACACTTTCTCCCATTATGTTGCTGACAGGGTTGGTAGGGTTTTTTTTTTCCTGTCTCCTGTATAAAACTCTTAGATCCTCTACCTGTAAATAGCAACTTGCAAACATATTCACATTTTTTTTTTTAATTTTTGTGTCTTAATAAATACCAAATGGATCAAGTTTTCCATAATCTAACAAAATATAAATCTGGAGGAAAATAGAAAAAAATTCAAAATTTACTCTGTTCTTACATCACTTTCTTCACACCATTTGAACAATGGAGGCAGGAAAAAGAAGTATCTTTCACCCAGGAAATGTAAGAACCAAATTGCACACAGGTTCCTAAAGATTAACATAATGGTTTTTTGCCTACAAAGTGTCTGGATCGAGAATTATTTAGCACTACCCACACCTGCAGAATTTAAGCCATAATACAGCCACTTCACCATCCTGAAGCACCCAGTGCCAAGGTCAGAGAGGTGCCAGGGCCAGGATGGGAGCTGGGAGGGCGAGGAGAGATGTGGGGAGAGGCAGCTACCCTTTGGAAGAGGGCTGCAGCCAGCGGCAAGGTGACACGACCTCCCAAGCGTGCCGGTCCGGATTCAGCAGCGTTCCTGCTTCCCCCAGGTTCAGCAGCAGCCACTTGCCCGCCCCCAACCGCGCGTTCCCACCTCCCGCTTGCCCCCCAGAAGGTCTGTGTGGCCACACCATGAACCAACCCAAGGAATTGCTCCAGGTTAAACTAAACCCAGAACGGATTGTTTTCCAGCCCTGTCCCTTTTCCTGGCTCAGCGCACTTCGCAGCTGTATAAATGCCTGTGCAAACACAGCACAGGAACGAGCAGGAGCAGACAACGTGGTTACTGTTTTATGCTGTCAGAAAGCTACCCATGAACTTCACCCCCCCAAGCAGCCTGTCTTAAAATAAACGACGCTCTTTCAGGGCGGCTCTGAGCTGGTTCCTGGGAAGCAGGTTTGCATTCCTGGCGTGCTCAGGTAATAGATCAATAAATACCGCGCAGGTATGCCCGTACCGAGACACCTCGGGGATCCGAGTACCAGACGCAGATGAATGCAAATTGCACCGTGCAAAAGCCCACGGGGTTACGGCTGCACATTTATGGAAGGTTATGAGACAAAGAGATTCGTGAGGCACAGCCCTGTGATTTTGATCTCATTACACCGCAGACATTGGTGTTGAGCGTGGTTATTGTCATCAGTCCATACGCAGGAAAGTACACCGGGTATTTAGCCAAAGAAAAGCTGTCCGAGAGTGTAACAAGCGTACTATATTGGAAAAAGTTGGAAAAGGGAAACAAGCAATCAAACAACAAAACTGAAACTGTTTTCCATGGACCAGATTAGCATCGGGGCACAGAAAAACGGTTGAGATTCCTTTTTGAGGATGTCAGCACTCTTCCATAAATTTGGAGTCCAAAGGAAGTGGGAGAAACAATAGAAACATTCTTAGGTACAATTTTAAACTAAATGAAGATGAATCTCCCTTGATATAAGGGAGATGATCTAAGTCATCAACAATTTGTAAGACTCAGGAAGGAAACAAACAGTGAGGAAACCGCAGCAGTGACTGAGTGGGAAAGCTCAGCTGCAGCATCACAGAATCACAGAACGGTTTGGGTTGGAAGGGACCTTAAAGATCATCCAGTTCCAACCCCCCTGCCATGGGCAGGGACACCCTCCACTAGACCAGGTTGCTCCCAGCCTCATCCAGCCTGGCCTTGGACATTCCCAGGGATGGGGCATCCACAGCTTCTCTGGGCAACCTGTCCCAGTGCCCCCCACCCTCTCCGGGAAGAACTTCTTCCTGATATCCAATCTAAATTTCCCTCCTTCCAATTTAAACCCATTACCCCTTGTCCTGTCACTCCCTGCCCTTGGAAAAAGTCCCCCCCAGCTTCCTTGTAGCCCCCTCAGGTACTGGAAGGTGCTGTAAGGTCTCCCCAGAGGCTTCCCTTCTCCAGGCTGAACAAGCCCAGCTCTCTCAGCCTTTCCCCATAGCAGAGGGGCTCCAGCCCTCGGAGCATCTTTGTGGCCTCCTCTGGACTCGTTCCAACCGGTCTGTATCCTTCTGATGCTGAGGGCTCCACAGCTGGACACAGGACTCCAGGTGGGGTCTCACAAGAGCAGAGCAGAGGGGGAGAATCCCCTCCCTTGCCCTGCTGGCCACACTTCCGATCCAGCCCAGGGTACAGTTGGCTTTCTGGGCTGCAGGCTCATGGCCAGCTTCTCATCCACCAGCACCCCGAAGTCCCTCTCCTCAGCGCTGCTCTCAACCCATTCTCCACCTAGCCTGTACCTGGATTTGGGAACAAGTCAGAGCAGAAGAGAAGACAGTCTGTACTCAAACCCGATGCCTTTACATATGGCTGAGCCATCCCAGAATCTCTCACATTTGATCATCCAAACTCAAAAATGAGTCTTCTCACTGCTGGCCCCCTTCCCGCAGCAGCTGCCCTGCAGCTCTCTTGTAGGTGCGCTGCTGTTGGGACCACAAGTCCACGGTCTGCTGGCGGATATGGAGAGAGCTTTTAGCTGGTACAGATCTGCTCTGGGGACACAGATGTAACCACCGTGCCATCCGAACAGCTAATCCAAGGGACGCTGGGGGGCACAGAGCAGTACTGATGAAGCTATGAGAGGCATCAGTAAAGCAGATGTTGACCAAATAGACAGTTACCAGTGAAATACGCAGCAAGTATATCTGAAAAATTATCCATCGGAGCCTGGCTCTCAAACGGGAATCTTCCCTTGCGGCATCCCGTGCCAGTGCTCTTTTATTAAGAGGGATTGAAGACAGGTGATGTGACCGATAAAGCTTTTCATCATTACAGATTAATTTTCTTTGCTCAGTGGTCATTAATCACAGTTTCTCTGACAGGAAGTAGGAGTTCAAATATTTTTCTAAACAGAAAGTTTGCTTGATTGCATTTTATGATTTTTTTCTTGTGTTTTTTTACTAAATCAGTCTCCTTACCAAGTTCATAGCCATGGAGCTGGCACACTGATGGAGAGAAAACAACGATCCCTGAACCACACCACACCTGAGAAACGCAATACTAACAGTGACAAACCAACACCTGCCACACACGAACGCTTAAAATGCCCATGACTGCAAAACGCTGTTTCACAAGTGTCCCCCGATATACCAGACGAAGCCATTACAGAGAAGTTAAACGAGAACAAGCTTTTCTCATTTAAAATGACTACTGCAAAATGAAAGTCAATGGTTGTTCGCGGTGCTGAAGCATCTCCAAAAGAAGGGGGCTCATTACCCAGCATCTGCTAAGTTCTTGGCAGAGTTTAATGATAGACAATGGGACTCTGTCTGGAAGTCCGCTAAGAATCCATGTCCTGCTGAACTCCTAACTGCCAAGGAGACACAAACCAGCACATTTGCAATTTTCCCAGCAAGCTAAAGAAAGCAGGGTGGCTAATTTAATGGACCAAAGCCAAGCAGAATTACTGTATATTCAACACCTGTAGGTCGCACACTTTGCGCTTAAAACACATCAAACACAAGGCCCCTCTTTTCCCAGCAATGCAAATCCCATTTCATTTGAAGCATGCTTTTTAATTGGTTATTATTTTAAACAAGTGCTTCTTTTTCTTTATTCTTTTTTTGAGAAATAAGAAGAATATAATGAGAATTCAAGAACAATTGTTTCCTTTTGTGCAATGAAAGGGACAGCAAACTTGGTTTACGCAAATTAGAACAAGATAGCTAATGCTCACTTAAGGCAAACAATTGTTTAGGCTTGGAGAAAAACCCTACACATTCAAATAAACAACTTCTCGATTTCTCTGTGACTGAAGATGAATACAATCAACAAGCACATGGCTTATACCAATTCCTGACACTTCAAGAGAGTAGAAACCACAGATTAAAGAATTTGAAAAGTCTTTGCAGGACAACTAATCCCTGGGGAAAGACTGCTTTGTTTTTGTAATCTGGAACCACATTTTGAAGTGGAGGGGGGAAAAAAGTGCCTTCTTCCCAAAGCAGCACTGCACTCAGTTACCTAGCAAAAGGAATAAATGTTTGCTTGGGTTTTAAAGCGATGAAAGCATAAACTATGTAAAATATGTTGAGATTAACAGAAGCCTAAGAGAAAACATCACCAGGTGCAAGTAGGATCAGACTGGTTTGGCTGGGGCAGTTGGAGGTTTTTCAGAGTAGCTCATAGGGAGCTGGTTTGCATTTATGACCAAAACAGTGTTGGTAACACTGTTTGTGTTACTGCTGAGCAGCGCTGACACTGAGTCAAGGCCTTTTCTGCTCCTCACCCCACCCCACCAGCGACCAGTCTGGGGGGCCACACGAGTTGGGAGGGGACACAGCTGGGACAGCTGACTCCAACTGACAAAAGGAATGTTCCAGAACACATGGAGTCATGCTCAGCATATGAAGCTGGGGGGAGAAGCAGAAAGGGGGGGGGTTGTACAGAATGATGGAGTTTGTCTTCCCAAGTCCCCGTCACACATGATGGAGCCCTGCCTTCCTGGAGATGGCTGAACAGCTGCCTGGGATGGGAAGTGGGGAGTGAATTCCTTGTTTTGCTTTGCTGCATTAATAATTTATTAAATAAAATATGCACTTCTTAAATTGAAAAATATTATTTGCAACATGGTAGCGCAATTACGCACGCGGAGTGCTCCGCAGCACTTTGGATATGGAAAAGTGCAAGTTACACGTAATTTCCGAGAGAGAAAATTCTACTTATGTCCCATGCACCTGTATTTTAAGAAAAGCATAGGGCGCACCAGCTGCTCAACTCTGCAGACAGAACCATAGCCAAAAGGACTCTCCCCTGCCCTATTTCTGATCGCACCCTTGGACTGGGACAACCTGCTGCACAGCCTTTAGCAAGCCCCTTGGTATTCCTCATATGAAGCCAAACAAGAGCGATGTGTTGGAGACACGAATTCGATTTGATTTTTTCACTTCACTGTGTGCCGTTACCCTTCGCTTCTGCTGGGAAAGGCCACAATTCTGCTTGACCCGCGCTCTGAAGTCTCGCACTCAGTGTAAGTTCATTTAGAAAAAGGGCTTCAGCACATACACGCAGACGTCTCTTCTAATTTCACAGTCTCCATCTAGATACTTGCCGAGGCCCATTCACCCTGGGCAAGCTCCAGTGAAACCTCCTGGTCGCTGGTTTGCACTAAAATGAGTTTCACTACAAACACATCGCCTGGTTCTAGACACTGTACTGTTACAACAAAATAAAAATCTAACAATTTAATTTGTGGGAAAGATTTGCTAGCTTTTCAAAATATAAAGTTTGTTGCTTTGGTTGTTTGGGTTTTTTTTTTTCCTCCCCACAAAAAAATAAGCAGGCATATATTAAAATACTTTAATTGCCCTGATTCACTTCCACATCCACAACGCAAATTAAGGCGTGGAATACTGAAAGGATTCACAAATCACATCCCAACAACCATGCAAAATACTTTTACCATTGCCCTGTGAGAGGCCCGTGAAGGTCACAGGGAACGTGGTAACAACGAGTGCAGCAGCAGGCAGAATACTGGCTGCCACTCAGCTACGGGATATGAAGGACTATACAAAAAGGCACTTTGGTTTCTTCCAGGATGGGTGCAAATGTGCACCAGAAAATTATATTTAAAATATATATATATTTTAAAAAATTAAAGGGAAGTCATATAAGAGCCAGGTATTCTAATAATTTCTGTGCAGGTTCAGCATAACACCAAATAACCCTCAAATCCCTTCCACTATGCAGCCTGTACCTACCCAAAGCATTTTTGGCACCATATAAGCAAATAGCTATAGCCTATTAACAGAGGCAACAACCTCTGCTCAGGAACCTCCTAAGCCACCAGACAGAAGCCACTGGTGTGTGCCGGCATCCCAGCCTGCATCAGCCACTCTACTGTACTGGTGACACGGGGCCTTGCGTGGCTTCTGACGCGCTAGGAGACAAAAATAAATGAAGATTCCCCTTTTTCATGTTACCCAGGGATGCTTCTGGTGATGAGAACTATACAGTTGCTCCCTTATGATTTTTCTAAATGATAAAATATATAAAGTACAAGATTTATACCTCCTATACTGCTTCTTCTATCACCTCATCTCTACCCATCCGGTACTGAGGTCTGTCATTGCCGCTCCACGCGAAAACTTAGTTTTACACCAACCACTTGGTTTCTCAAGCACAAACTTGTATTCCGTTTTTCCATACATTCATGTCCTGTGCACTTTTTAACCACATGCACTCAGCCACAAAAAATATTGCTGGTATAGGCTAGAAGAGCCAAAACAAATTTTCAAGAATTAAGGTGAAACCTTGCAAGAAGTCTGGTTTGTAAATCTTCCGCAGGTTTACTGGGTGTTGTACTTCAAAGGGAAGAGAAGCACAGAAGAAAAGCATGACTTTCAAATATTGGTTCATGCTGTTAAAAGAAAAAAAATCAAGTTTGGTATATATTATACTACTAGACCTGACGACATACCTAAAAGCTACATCTAATGTCACAGTTTTCAGCCTTTGCAAGTCTCTTTCCATGTCAGGAGCTTAATGAGCAGAAAACCAAACAAGGACTCCAAAGATCAATGTCATTCAACAAACCCTCTCTTGCCTTCTTTTTTTTTTTTTTAACATTTCATGCATTCTTGAGAAGACAATGATGACAGATTGAATGTCAACACCTTTTAAAAACAATTCTAAACATTCTAATTTTTTTTAACTCTTAAAAATAAGCATTGCTACTTCCAGCTTACGTGATGGGAAAGCCAAAACTGTGTAATAAAAGGTACATTTTGCCTTCATCTGAAGCTAATTTAGAGACTATTATTCCTTCCACACATCTAATCGTATTTTATTGTAATAAATACCTTTCTTTATTATGTTAAGATAAACATTAAGGTGTTTTATTGTGGTAATTTCTTTAAGATGGTGAATACGGTGCTGACATGATTCAAGTCAAGTGCAGGAAGCCAGAACTCTGGAATTCCCTTCCCAGCATCACTCCTGGCTGCTATTTACTTTTGGAAAATTATTGCCCTAGTCTGAGGCTCGGGCTCCGCTCATCTATAAAACATCTTCTTCCCTTCAGGGCTGGTGCTGATGTATGGCACACAGGCAAATGCTGATTAGCAAAAACACAATTTCATCAAAAGTATAAATGTCTAAGTACATTCTTCAGTCAATCTCACTCAGATCCCAGACCAGCCAAGCTCTCTGCCACAGGCTTTCCCACTGACTTGTGGAAGCCACAGGATTTATGCATATAATCAGATGTTTGGCCTAATTAGAGCAATACAAAGATTAGCAGTGATGCTCATTGTATTATCAGAGAAAGGAAGAAAACTCCACGATGAGCATCTACCACCTACCACCACGGAGAAACAGCACAGACCCCAACAGACTGTCCAACTCAATGGGGAGATCTGGGCATCACTATGTTACTAACACCCTTATCATGAGAGACACCCAAGTGGGCACCTGCAGGCTTTTGGGGTTGCCTAACTACAGCGTGTTTCTGCTCTCCGTCACCCAATACCTGCCCTTAAAAACCCTCGGAGCAAACACAGATGAATGTCCACACGCCATCGAAAATGTAATATAATCAAAACAACAATTTCCTGCTTTTAAACAGAAATGATTTCTCAAGACTCAAGTAACAGTGGGAAACAGGATCTTAAGTTTTGAGTCGTTACAAGTCTGAGCAATTAAATCTCATACAAAAACACATTAATACACGGACTACGAGTTTCTTAGGTGAGGAAAGATTAATTGCTCTGGTATTTAACACACTATTATAGCTACAGGCACACTGAACTTCCCCTGTGCCTGGTATACTACTGGGCACTGCACTGCACGATATGTATTCACAGCCTCAGGCTCTCCCATTAACATAAAATACTAAAATTCCAGCTTTCTAAACCACTGGTCACTGCACTGACAGGTCAATCCATCCAGCAGAGAGAAACATTTGGGTGTGCTGTCAATACCCAGGATGTGAAAATGCATCCAAGCACAACCTGCTAATCTTTCCATTTCAAGTCTTTCTTCACCAACACAGAGAGTGGAAAAAAAAACCCTAAACCCAAGTGCAGCTGAACCACTCCTGTGTTAGAACTGATACCTGTGTTAGAACTGATCTTAGCCATGCACTGTTATACATAAATCCACCATCAGAAATTATTCCCGTGGTTGTACGTGAGACAGTTGAGCCGATTTTGATGAGATGGACCGATGTGGTATTTTCCTTGCCGAGCTTAAACAGCAACTTTCTCAAGCACCTAGGTTTAAATTCCCAAAAGGAATTTATGTTTAAAAAAAACCCCTGTTTAAAAACCACAGCAGACAACACAAATAAAAAACTGCAATCGTCACATTCCCCCTCTCAGCTGCTACCAGGACTCCCCAGGCACCTCCAAGTTTTCCATTCTCTAACCGGGCGGCATTTCGCTTTCAGGCACACCCAATTTTGGCAGGCCTGAGCAGCTTACCACCCTATCGCGCAGCTTAGTCTCACACTTGTATCCACAAGCCCTTCTTGAGGGCTTCAGCTAAGGGGTTTGATCCAGATGGCACTTCGACCAGATTCCTTCCCCTGTGGGGAGGCTAATGGGGGTGAAGCATTTGGAGGTTGGGCTGCTTTGCCCCCTCCACAGCTCCACTCGATGGGAGTTAAGTGGCATGCTTGCCTCGGACGTGGGAGATCCGGGTTAATTCCTGCTAGGATTCAGACCACCACGTCTCCAAGGAAGCACTCTGATCCACGGCCGATCTGTTCATTGATAGCTGGAAGCTCTTGATCTCTCTTGTCGAACTGATACACCTTGCAGGGAACATCAAAGGTCCATCCTGCAGACAGAAAGACTACCACACACACACACAGACAGCAGACGATCTCCTGGAAGGAGGAGGATCTGCATTTCTGTCTTTGTCTCAGTTATCAACTCTTTTATCCAATGACTTTGGCACATAAACCACTTGAATTTTTAGTGAAGATAAACGCCTCTGGTAAACCAGAATAAAGCTCCTTATTTCCAAGAGAGTCGGGGTTTACAAACCCGTATTTCCCTAACCTCCCTCTCCTGCATGCCTTCAGGCATCTTCCCACAGGTAGCAGTAGGCCCTTGCCGCTCCCGTGAATTCGTTTTTCTTGGTGACACACCCAGGACATAACCACCGTTACACGGGTGGTGCGGTTCCGTGCGGCGTTTCCTGGAGTCCAATACCATTTCAAGGGCTGGGTTTGAAACACGCACCATGTTTCTGTGGATTTACCCACACGGCAAAGCTGTAAAACGGCTGTCTTACAGCAGGCTGCTGCAGGGAAAACGCATTTCACCAAATTAGTCCAGACACTTCTGAGTATTGTTAATAGTGATTAACAATTAACCCTCTTCCAAGCAGACTTGGAAGTTCATTAACCACTGCATCCTTTACACAGAAAGGAAAAAATTCAGCTCAAGAAACCTGAATAAACACAGTTTCAGATTCTCCCAGAAGAAAATAACCCCTTTATAGGAGCACAGCTATTACAAGAGTTCTGAAGGGATTTCCCCTTATCTGCATCTTCAAAGAATATGTGCTGTATTCACAATATAAACCAGCGTGGTTTACGTCTGTACACATTACAAGCATCTTCCCGCAGTAGTAAAAGGAGTAAACCTGCAACTTTCAAAGTAATTTTATTGCTCGTTTTATAGATTTTCCTAGCCCTTTGATGAGCTGCCATTCCAGAAGGCAATCTTCGCTTCATACCTTTGTTGCTACTACTCCCGTCAACCACACCTATTTCCAGGTTGTCTGTGGGAACAGTATGCACTGGGAATTAGCCAGGCATCTCCCATCAGTAAACCTCGCAGCAGGATGCCAAATCCCATGCGGTGTCACCAAGGTTTTTATCCAGCACGTGCACTTCAGAGAAACCAAAGACAACGTGAGTAAGATATGGAGACAGAAGCCACCAAGGAAATGGTATTCTAGGAAATCCAGGCTCACCAAGAGCCGTTTTTTAAGGAATATGAAATAAAGATTGGATTGCTCGATCTCGTGTTAATAAATAAATAAACAGAGCTTAAGCCAGGCTGTATGCAAGTGCCAGAAGAGCTGAACATCCTCCCGAAAAAGCAGTAGCTGTAAGCATAAATTCTTTGCAGGTGTAAGCCTCTAATTTGCAATGGGTCAGATTCCAGTGGACAGCTTTAAAAATAAGGACAATCATACTACCATACCCATCACACAGTACCTTATTTCTAAACAGAGTAAAAACAGTAGGACTGGGAGCTGTTCCATAATCACTGCACGCTAACCATTCCCTCTCGTGCAGAAAGCTCGTCTCCCACTGCTGCCTACATCCCACCCCAACCGCAGTGCTGACATTACAATCACTAATCAGCAACGCTGCTATCTAGCTATGGAGCCACGAGGCACTTCATGGAACGTGCACTGTCCCCGCCAGGAAAGGAGAAGCGGTGGCGAGGCCGCCCAAGGAACTGTCAACCTCATTAACAGTCCTGCTACCCACATAGTCGTGGGCAATATTCAAATGCTCAAGGTGCCCATAACAAAATCCTTTATTTAAATGCCCAGTTTCAGATGGAAGTATGTAAGAACTACACTCCACGAAAGATTCCCTAGAAACTTAGCTGCAAAGATGACTATTTCTCAGATTTTGCCTGCAGAGCAGCTCTGCAGCGGGCTATGGTCTGGTGGAAGACAACCCACTCACCTGCCTAGCTAATTTGCCTGAATGCTATTAATACATTTCTTAACAGACTTTATATTTCTAAACAAATCTTATACATTTTTTTTAATACGTAGACAGCCACACACCTACATATACACGCTGTGATTTCTCCCGTCAAATGCCTAGCACTAAAACATGATGACCCTGGTGGCATACCCCAAATGCTCCAGCTCAAATATCACTTTTACCTGCTGAACTTGAGTGAAAACTGGAGAAGACTTATGCCAGCAGCTGGGACAAGGCCCAGATTAAGGCAGTACTTGAAATAAATTCTCTTTGCTTTTCCGTGATAACTCAGAAACACGAACAACCAAAGAGATGCACTGTGGTTGCTTTTAGCTATGTTGACTTAAAAGAGTATATCCTGCCAAGTTTCAAGTTTCTTATCTTGTATATGTCCAGACATGTGAATTAGCACATTATCAGAGCAGTCTTAACCGCTGAAGCCTCTTCTGTGGAAGCACTGCGGGAAAACAGCCTAGTGTAGTATTACGGAAGGCCAGTCATTACCTTTCCAGCTACAGCGGATTAATCTGAGAAACCGTCCCTTAATCAACTGGTAACATTCCTCCCAGCACAGAGAGCTCCTCTCAAAGCCAAAGACAAAAGAAAAAGTGCAAAGAGAAGTAATTTAAATGTGAATTGTATCATCAATCCATTACATGTTAGCCCTCACAATAAGACAGTCGTGATCTTATCTAGGGGTGGTTAACCACAGGCAAGGTTGTAAACATGGATTTAACTAGTTAAGAGAGCATCCTGACAGTCCAGAGCAGATCTCAATTCCCTTTACTTTGGGAGCTAAGTATACACCCAAAGATTTCCTTTGCAATTGCACATTCTTCTTAAAACAATTTACCACGTGAATACTTCACTACGCTGGTCAAACTACACCGACAACTCACAAAGCCACATATGGAAGAACGTCTTTAATGAACGTGTACCTTCCACCTATCTGGCTTCTACCAGAGGAAAACAATGTTTTATAACCACACAGAATAAACGAAACCCTCTGTGAGGAGAGTGACACAAACTGGATTTTGTCATCATTGCAGAAGTGATGCTGCGTTCTTGGCAATATTAAAGAAGACGGAAATATGTTTTTAAAACCCCCAAACCCTAGAAATAAATTGAGGATTAACTAATCTATGCTTTAAAAGATCAAAAGTCTTCAAGCGTACACACAATTCCACAATTAAACACACCCAGGTAGGATATGAAGACAATTAATAAAATTAGAAAAGAGCAATTTGGAAATCCTACGCCAGTACAACCAGTCTATCAGCACTATTTATTTCTTGAGCACACTTCCAGAGAAAGCCTGCAATATCCTGGACTCGTACTTTCAACAAGTCTTTGTAGTCTCCTCTGGCCACCAGCCAGAGGAACCACCGTGCTTTCATGGCTGTCCCTCAGCTGGCACTACAGGCACTAACGGCCCAGTTTCATGGTTTTAATAGCCATGTTACTCTTCCCCTGAGAAGCAACCAAAACACTCCCAGAGCCCATCCTTCCCAAGACCTCCAGGCCTTAAGGTCAACCCTAAAACCATTCTTCTCTCCCTCATTTTCGAATGCTGAAGTCAGAGCTGCCCCCAGAAATAACTCAAAGGCTGCCCAAAGCAAAGAAAGGAAAGGAAATAACTTTATTCTCTTTCTGCGTTGGCTAAAATTATCCCCCGTGCATCCCTGCGACTATCAAGGTTGTACACAATGCATTCACTCAGCCTTCAAAATCCCAGGATCTGCCTCTAATTGTACTTACTCTAGCATGACAGCGGGACACAAAGAATGTTCATAAATAAATTCATGTGTCCAATGACATTTTCCGGTGTTTGGACGCCACAGGACATCTTTTCATGACAGAACAACCCTTAAAAACAACCGAAAGCGGCCCTGTTAATTTTTGATTCCCTGTACCTACTATCGTTACATTTCTGTACTGAGTTTTCGAAAGATCTGACTTTGACAGCTGACATGTTTAAAAACCTGACTCATTCTGTAGCTCTTAAATGATTTTCTACTGAATTAAGTCATTACAAGAGTTGCCCTTTGCTCTGTGCGATATCGCAAAGATGGGAAAACAGCCTCTTTCAAGCCGAGGGTAGTTTTACCATCCAGCTTTATGGGAGGCAGCATTCCACCCCACAGCTGCAATTATTAACAGCTTTAAAGGTCGTATTTTGCAAGGAAGGGCTGGATGCCAGCGGTCTGAAAACCCAAGAGCAGCTAGAATACAAACCACGCAAGAGGTTCAGGGTATCGACCGTCCCTGTACGCCTACTGTACGCCTACTACTCCAGAAAGCACTGCTCTTAAAAACTGCTTTACTGAGAACACAAAGAGAAGTGAAATGGCCCCAAAAGCTACTCCCTTTCTGAAATGTAAGAGATGGAATGCTATGGGTTAGTCAGACTGTCTCACCAAGAGGGGAAGTTGGTTACTTACATCCACTTTTCCCAGGCGAGTCATGCCAATGGCAAGCCAAGTCGAAAGTGGGCACGACTGGCAAAGCTATGTAGAACGGGGCGAGGCTCTTGCAAGAAATTTTGCCTGCCTTACACAACTAATAACATAGATTTTTGACTTAGATGCAGCCGAGTCATTAGGCTCCTACAGTAAGACGGAGTTTAGGTTCTGTAGTCTCTCTCAGTTCTGTCCTCTGTCCATTAACCCTGTGGTTGATTGACCCCAGACAGCAATTAAACACTCACCAGCCGAGGCCTGCTCTCTCCCCGCTTCAGTGGGGTGGGAGAGATATTTGAAAAAGTGAGAAAAACATTACGGCTCAAGGTAAAAGCAGTTTATTAAGCAGTGAAGAGGTGCTCACTCACCCCTCCCACCAGTACACCAGTGCCCAGCCATTCCCTGAGCAACAGCTCCCTGGAAAAGCCTACCCTCCAGTTTTGGCTGCTCATGGCTTGGATGGGCGCACGCTTTGCTGGGTAAAAAACCAGCTGGACGGCCGCGCCCAAAGGGTGGTGGTGAGCGGAGGTCAACCCCATTGGTGGCCGGTCACCAGTGGTGTTTGTTCCCCAGGGCTCAGCACTGGGCACGGCTCTGTTCAATGTCTCTATCAGTGACCTGGACGAGGGGATCGAGTGCACCCACAGTCACTTTGGGGGTGACACCCAGCTGGGTGGGTGTGTTGATCTGCCTGAGGGCAGGAAGGGTCTGCAGAGGGATCCGGACAGGCTGGATCGATGGGATGAGGCTCCTGTGGGAGGGTCAACAAGGCCAAGTGCCGGGTCCTGCATCTGGGCCACAACAACCCCCTGCAACGCTACAGGCTTGTGGATCAGGGGCTGGAATGCTGCCCGGTGGGTGTTGAACATGAGCCTCAATGTATTAAAATGTTTGATATGACTCCTACGCTGTGTATCTTTTTGCATAAATAACAAAAGGTAAGAAACCTCCCTCTATCAAAAATCCTCGACTAACAATTATCCTTTCCTAAAGCTCGACCTTCCAGGCTGGCAGGCTCACTAATTTCTACAGGGAAAAATAAGTCCTGTGGCGACGGAGTATGTCAGCAAAGGCCTTTTCTTCCTCTCCTGTTAATTCTTAGGAACATATTTTTGTATACCTCTGAAATCTGGCTTTGAACTACAGCAAACAATTCTTTCCCATCAGACAGCAATCTATTTGTCAAATCCCCAGGGCGTTGCTAAAGTCAGGGTTGGTCAGGAAAGGGAGTAAAGTCTGCTTCAGCTTTCTCTCAGGACAGCGACAAGAGCTGAGGAATTGCTCTGAGCGAACGCAGCTTCTGAATCCTGGCAAGCAGGTGGAACGCATAAATCTCACATATCGAGAGTGTTTGCATAGAACAGTCAATCCTGCGGACCCAACCAGGAACGACTGCAGCTGGCAAGTGTCACCCAAAAAGGACACACCATGGTGAGATGCATACAAGGGGACTCACGATAAACACAAACGAGTAACAAACACAACGACAGCCACCATCTGAAGATGGGCTGGGAGAGCTGGGGGGTTCAGCCTGGAGACGGGAAGGCTCCGGGGAGACCTTAGAGCCCCTTCCAGTGCCTGGGGGGTACAAGAAAGCTGGGGGCAACTTTTTCACAAGGGCAGGGAGTGACAGGACAAGGCGTAACGGGTTTAAACGGAAAGAGGGAGATGGAGATGGGACATCAGGAAGGAATTCTTCCCGCAGAGGGTGGGGGGCACTGGGACAGGTTGCCCAGAGAAGCTGTGGATGCCCCATCCCTGGCAGTGTCCAAGGCCAGGCTGGATGAGGCTGGGAGCAACCTGGGCTATGGAAGGTGTCCCTGTCCATGGCAGGGGGTGGCACTGGGTGGGCTTTAAGGTCCCTTCCAACCCAAACCAGTCTGTGATTCTACAATCTATCTTCTGTACACACACTGTTCCACACCCTCACCAAGATGTGCAAGGCTAATCAGAATTACTACCTGGAGAAGCACAAAATCTCAGTAGCCAATATAACGATAAATTCAAACCGCATTAGCCTAGGAGCAGTGTGTAATTTTTCCTTCTCGATCGATGCCCAGATGCACAGCCCTTGCCAATCCCAGCCCTGGGATCACTGCCTGTGACACCCATGAGCTACAAGTGTGAAGTTACATAAGGTGACCTCACTGGTGACTCTGAGCAGGTATCTCTTACTCAAGCTCATGTTTTTAGCTACGGAAGTTTTCAGCTCAAGTCTAATGGCACCGCTCAAGATGGCAGCTGCTACGGTAACACAAACGGGTTGTGTTCTGATCCTCTGCAAGAGAAATCCATGAACAATATAAACCGATAACCTTCATTATTTTGAAAATATAATGTGCTTAGGCTCCTCAGCACCTCCTCAGAAAGTACCTCAGTACTTTCTTACAACTGAATAACTAACCATGACAAAGGGAAAAGCACCATATAAAATGAGCTTAACTCATTAACTCGGACATGAGGAAGACAGCTGGGATAACACAGATGAAATATCTAAGTATAAACAGTTATTGCTTATGAAATGTATTCCACTCCATCATGTTTCACGTTAGACACCCTACAATGACAAGTCCTTGTCAAGTCCTAATCCAGAGATTTGTCAAGATCCTTGTCAAATCCTAATCCAGGACCTGTAAATCTTAATAATCAGTACTTTGAAAAAGCTGGTTATTCGCAGTATCGAGGGAGAGAACTGTTGTGAGCCTGAACACCAGGCACCCTGAATTCCAATTTGATTTACCACAGAAGTCGTGGTGCCTGAGGGTGCTCAAGGTAGGCAACGACAGACCTTCATCTCTGTCTCTAAAAGAAGAAAAAAGCCAAGCTAAATTAGCAGGTTGGTTCAGACCAAAGCTTATGACTCCAGATAGTACCTGTATTTCAACGAACCGTTCAAACAACACTCTGGGCCCTACTCACAATTCTGTCCGGAAAGGTATGGAACTGCTCTGCACCCCGAATCCCTCATTTCCTATAACCACTGAAGCAGAAATCCCACCTCGCTTGACACATCTTTCTTCTTGTCTAATTATACTGTAATTATTAACTTCATTCTGTTGCTTCACAGAAGAAGAGATATTTTCAAGTCTGTGCAGATTAGCTGTAAATCTGCAGCTCTTCTGTACCTCATTAATGGTTTAAACACCTATTTTAATTTTTTCCACACTAGACATAATTTGTGTCAGTGTAAATTCTTTTTTAGCCGTAGTCTCATAAATCTGGTAATCTCTCCGAAGGTGAGAATCATTACGGGAAGGTAAAGGAAAGATGGGAATTTTGCTTCTGACTAGGATTATTTTGAACTTGGAGCATTTAACAAACCAGCTTGCAAAACAACTGTACTGAATCAACAGAGCAGAGAAAGGTAGGACCCACAGAACAGCTTCAGGTATGCATCCACACCCTCTCTCTCACAAATCTCACCGGCACAGGGGAGTTGGTAGCAGATGGGTCAGACTGCTCAGGCTACCGAAAGGTTTAGTACCAAGAAAGTACAGAATCTGTAACGCCAGTGCTGTGGGTAGGCTGAAAGGGAAGAAGCAGGGTAATCAGCGTTTCCTCTAACCAGGACTGTATTTTTTTTGGTATATACTGACACACTTTACTGCTCATTCCCTCCAGGGATAGCAGCCAGCGCTGTATTTCTACCTTGTCCCTCTAATACACACGAAGCCAAATAGTCAGCTCTGAAAAACAAAGAAAGAGGTAAGCAAACCCTCCTGAACCTAACAGTGATGTTCTTAAAGCCTAACACTTTATTAGCCTTTTCAGTTTTGATCTAATGAATGAGTGAGAATTTTCAAATCCTGTTCTACTACTAACAAGAACTCCTGTAACGCATTCCTCCATGAATCACATTATGCTTACTTTGATTCGTGTTTTGGTAATCATACACACATAATAAAGCAATAAATCCCTTGGGTTTATTTTGTTAAACTGAAATAATTTGACGTGAAATGCAATTATTAAGGCACAGAGTACCAATTTCATGGCACCTGATCAGAGGAAATTCCTTATTATGAAGAGAAAAATAAATGAAAAAACCTGGAGCAGATTAAATCCAACAATCATGCATTAAACAAGTGATATTAACAGCACGTATCTGCCCAGTGACAAGTCATCATTGCTGTAGCTTCAGTGAGCTGCTGCTAGAGGATCACGATTAACAGCTGTGAGCAGCACTAGCTTAAATATGGGTTATTGCCCGTTAGAAACGACGACAGAAGCAAGTTGACAGGCTGACATGGGAGGTGGTGGTATGAAGCAAGGGAGAGTGTTGAGCTTCCTTGGTAGAAATTCCCAAGGGAGAAAGGACCGTCCCAAAAAACCAAGCCAACACCACCAAAAACCACAGGAAGGCTCTTTCCTGAAACTGCAGTAATCCTCTCCTCCTGTGCTGCAGATTTTGAATTTTACCAGACTAGATAGATTTCAGGCAGTGTTGTCATAATCTGAAAAAAATTAAATAATTAAGAATGCCACCTGAGGCTGAAAATGGTATCCAGGGCTCGCTTTGCCCAGGGAGATTCCCCAGCCCTTACATCCCCATGGTGTTTGCATAACTGATATCCCAGAGGAACAGCTGCTGTGCCAGTATTCTCACCTGTAGCTTGTTCAAACTGCTTTCCTGATTTCTGTAGAATCTGTGCTCCTGCTTTATTCCATATACTTGAAAACAATGTTTATATATTTATATAAACATCCTCTAACTTGATTCTACAATCCACATCAGGCACATGAGATGCCCTTACCTTGAACTTGCACCCCACATGCAGATGTTAAACTCACATGTTCCAAAAAGAGACTAAGGGTCATGGATTCAGGTATATCCACGTAAAATAAAATTCCCCTCTATTAGTCTATAGGCCCAGAGCACTAGTGTCTGGAAACCAGTCTGTTCTCCGATGGTCCTGAAGAGGAAAGAACCACCGACGCCTTCATTTTTTTGAAAATGTTTGACATGTAGGCTTGGTTCTACAGGATACAGGGACCTGCCCTTTGAGCAGACTCCAATTTTGGAAAAGCCACATTAGCTGAAATGAAGCACTTGGTAATGCTCTCTGTCCTGCCACTCTTGGATGAAACATGAAGAAGAGGATTATCCTATACATTCCTGCAAGCACAAAGAGCTAGAAACAACAGAACCAACTGTAATGAAGAGCCTAAGGAAGATGTTACATTAATTGAGCCGGGGGCAACAGGCGGAGACGGTGGACTTCAAGGAAAAGCAATGACTCCAGGCAGAGAACAGCACCGGGACCTGAACCTCCGTGATGCTCTGCAGCCACGAGGCTATGAGCTAAGGAAAACGTGGCCATAAGAAACTAAAGCCAAAATGGATTCTTAGTTACTAGTTGGAAGACGGAACATAAAATCACAGAACCATGGAATGGTTGGGTGGGAACGGACCTCAAAGCCCACCCACTCCCATCCCCTGCCATGGGCAGGGACACCTTCCATAGCCCAGGTTGCTCCAAGCCTCATCCAGCCTGGCCTTGGGCACTGCCAGGGATGGGGCATCCACAGCTTCTCTGGGCAACCTGTCCCAGTGCTCCCCACCCTCTCTGGGAAGAATTCCTTCCTGATATCCCATCTCAATCTCTCTCTTTCTGTTTAAACCCGTTACCCATTGTCCTGTCACTCCCTGCCCTTGGAAAAAGCCCCCTCCCAGCTTTCTTGTACCCCCCCAGGCGCTGGAAGGGGCTCTCAGGTCTCCCCGGAGCCTTCCCTTTTCCAGGCTGAACCCCCCAGCTCTCCCAGCCTGTCATCAGCGCTGCCAGCTCACATCTAACAAGTACTCCTTACAGAGGCACCAAAACTTTCCAGATCTGGCCTTCAACGAAGTTTAAGGCAGAAACAGTACCTGTGCACAAGGTTTTCAGCACTGAGAGGACTCACGGAATGCCTTCCGCCTTAGCACGAGGAACGTATGCCTGCCTTTCTCTCTGTTTCATAAGCTTTTAGCTCCATTTCTGTGTATTAAGCTGAGCTCTGAATTAGTGTAATTTGCCACAACAGGTTTATTCACATCAAGACGAAGCTGGGGCAGCATTTTTCAAAAAAAGGATTAGATGACTGTAACTACTACCATCTGCACTTCTGCATGTTTAGACTCCGAGAAGGGTAATCACCACACTTCAGGGCACGATCCGCAGGGGTCAGAAAGATAATCTTACGCCCATCTTTCTGTTTTTGACATTACCCAATTGGCTAGGTGCATAATAGAGGATATTAGTCTCCCCTGAAGCCTCAGTTATTCATCACTGCCAGAGGCAGCTTCACAGACCTCAGATCATGAGCCAGTCTAGGATGGCAACCCGTGCTCCCAAACCGGAACGCGCTCGGCAGCTTTAGCACCACCTCGTACGTCGCACACACGTAAGAGAGAACCTATGAGCACCTCGCAAGATTTCACGGAGCGAGTTTGAATGGGATTATTATTGCACCAAGGGCCTACAGACCACGACTGAGGGTATTTTATGCAGGGGTTTTTTTGTTTGTTAAATTTCCATTTAAATAACAGACAGAAATGACAATATCTTGCATTTCAACCAAGGGCAAATATACAGGTACAAACCAAGTATCGCTCCTACAACCAGTGTTAGTTTTCCATCTATATAACTTAAGACAGGCCTAAGGGTTGTAGGTTTGGCTTCTTCACCATTTGGAAATACCAGCGTATTCTTCTCAGGCTACAGGGAAGACAGGCACATTCCTTTACAGGGACACAACAAGGCCACTTTGACACAGGAAAGAAAATGGTTCTCACAGACACAGTAATTTATGAGCACAACGAGTTAAGAGTGTGAAAACAACTATATTTCAGAATTTTAACTAAGCAGTAAGTTCAACCTGTTTATACATCTGATTTTCCACCTGTTTACTGCAAGCATCTCCTCCCATCTTGCTTATCAGCATGTACTCTTATTTTAAAAAACGAAGGAGAGAGGCTTCTTTCCATGAAGCCAGCCAGCAGATGCGTTCTGCAGGATGGAGTGGACCTTCCCTTGGCTTGAGAGCTGCCAAGGGAAACACCCCCCGGCCCCGGTCAGCCTTCCCGGCAGGAGCAGCAATCTCCTCCTTCCCCCAACTCAGATGGTGACCTCAGAGGTGATGATCTGACCAATCTGTAAGTTACTATGGTTCAGACGAGCTGGGTTAGCTTAAAGACCTCAGGAACTGTGACTTGTTATCAAACCCCGTTATGGACTATGAGAAAACACAGAGAAGGAAACAGAGTTCAGAACTTTTTTTAAATGCTCTGATAACGTAGTTTGAACTGGACCACCCAACACTGAAAATCACTTTATCTAAACATGCCATAGGGTTTACAGAAACTGTCGAGTGGAAACCTTCATCCAAGGCTCTCCCATCTCTACCCCTTCACCTACCACCATCGTTAACAGAATTCCACCTTCCACACGCACTGCAGTACGTGGTTAGCTCAGAACCTGGGGAAGCCCAACGTGCTGGAATTTCTTGGGGTGAAGCTGGCACCTTTACCAGCAATATCCCTGCAGTGCTGCTTGCACAAAGAATTGTTTGCAGCCTGATCGATTTTCACAGCAATTCATGGAATGGAAAAGTCCACACTGTTCCCACTGAGACAAGAAATAGGTAGAAAGAAGATAAATGACTTGTCTAGAACCCTCCAGCAAACAGAACATAGCTAAAGCCCAGCTCTTTTAACAAAAAGACCCATGTTCTAATCCTCTCCTGCCCCACTTCCAGGTCTGTAAAGTGATGGTAACAAGAGGGTTTGTTAGTTTATTTCAAGCAGGTTTCAGACAACAGTTTAGGTTCGCTTAAACATCAAAGCAAAATCTAGATAAAAAAAAAAAACAAAACACCAAATGAACGCCGTTTTACCCTAATCGGGGCCCTCGCCAAAGCCTGCAGTTCAAACCGGCTACATCAAAAAGCCTCAAGCTCCAGGCAAGAAATCCCAATCTAGTTTTCACCGGCGTAGCTAGCATGGTGCCCTTGTAACGCGAGAGCAGAGCGCAGCTCACGGGCACGAGGTTCCGAGCGAGAAAACGGACACGTATTATACCCGGGTTACCCCGGGCGATATATGTGTTACAGCTCAGTCACACCGAGCCTTCACCTCAGCATCCGGCACCCAGAATAAGCAGCCCGGCGCTCAGGTGTCTGCCGGAAGCACACGCAGAGTCCAGGAGACGCAGCCTCTCGCGCGGACGAAGAGATTCTCGCAGGGGTGAGTGCCAGCACCACGCGCGTCACGCAGTCCGGCTCCATCCCTTCTGAGGTTTGTTGGCGCGGCGCTACCGTACGTACCTTTTCACCACCTGTGAGCTGGCAGGCACGCCGCTCATCCGGAAGACCCCAGGAGTCGCACGCGTGAGTAACCGAAGCATTCCCTTGCTTCGAATCTACAAAATCCGGTTGCTGGATAGGAATAAAGAAAAAAAAAAAATTGAGGAATTTAGACTTAAAAACCAAAAAAGAAGGGGAATTTGCTAAAGTATTAGAATTTATGCAGTTTATGTTTTAAGGTGGAGGGCTTTTCTCCTGAAGAACCCCTCAGACTCAAAGGGCAGAGGAGAGGCGAGGGTTGGGTGGTTTTGGTGTCGCCCAGGGCCCATTTGGACTGAGGAATGACAGGCAGCTCTGGAAAATTCTTCGCTCTTAACTACCTTGCCCTCCTTAAAAGACATGAAGCACCCTCGGTATGCAAGGTGTTGTCATTCTCTTTCTCCCCGCTCTGCTGCCGAACTCCCTCCCTGCCGCCTGCACGGGCAGTGTCTGGCTGGAAGGGGAAGATATGCCGCGTCACAGCACGACAGTCCCCGTGACTTCTCTCTTGTAACCTAAATCTGCAAATCCCCATTCCAGGCAGGGCTCTCCCGCACAACCGACACGACTTGGATCTACGGCATAAAAGGGAATGTCCCCGATCTCCTCTCCCACAACCAAAGGTTGGGCAAATGGAAAACAGGGCAGGAAGAGACTGTGATAAATGGACTCTGCGGCATGAACCAACCCGCGAGCTAGCAGGGTACAGGTGTCTCTCCTACGGAGTTCCCAAGGGTGCAGGAAAAGGTGCCCGTTCCTGTAACACAGCTTCTTTCCCCTGCAGCACCTCGCACGTGCCAGCTGCACGCCTCCCCGACAAAGAGACCATATCTACCCTCACTTGGCTACGCTCTCCCTCTTTTCCTTCTGCCAGATGAAGCATCCAGCACCTGGTGCCAGCCAGGGGATGGAATTCACGAGTAGTGTTACGAGGATCAACACATGGGATCCATCCTACGTAAGCTGATTACGGGATTCACCAGACTCCTGACAGTTAACATCACACAGACAGGATGCCAGATCACGACAGCTGGAGACACAGCTCTGATAAAACCAGGCAAAAGGCCCTGGGATTATCCCCTCTGGAAGGGATGCCACGGAGAGGATGCGGCTGGCTGTGAAAAGAGTGCTGCAGTTACCACGCTGGGAAATGCTAATTGACTTAAAGCAAATCATACATGATGAGAAGAGGGAAAGACTCTCATCAGCAACACGGGTAGTTAAATTAAACGGGGACTGACTAGAAGAGCAAAACAACCACCATGCAAGGCTTGATGAATCACCAAGCCGTGCCCGCTGGAACAAACAGGACAACTCCCTTCATCCACGCTATAAAACATCCAGCTACAATTACCTCTGGAATTCACCTGCAGGACCACAGTGCTGGTACACGGCCTGGCCCTCCCCAGCCACGGTACTGACCGGCAGGCGCCCCAAGACCACAGAACCGTGGAAAGGTTTGGGTTGGAAGAGACCTTAAAGACCACCCAGTTCCAACCCCCCTGCCATGGGCAGGGACACCTTCCATAGCCCAAGGTGCTCCAAGCCTCATCCAGCCTGGCCTTGGACACTGCCAGGGATGGGGCATCCACAGCTTCTCTGGGCAACCTGTCCCAGTGCTCCCCACCCTCTGTGTGAAGAATTTCTTCCTGATGTCCCATCTCAGCCTCCCTCCCTCTGTTTAAACCCGTTACCCCTTGTCCTGTCACTCTTGGAAGATGAGGACGTACTCCCTCAGCTTTCAGTTCCCTTTCTCCGAGTCGGTGTACGTGTTCTCAGACGCGAGGGAGAAGTTTGTTCTTTGCCATCGCAAACCTGCAACTGTCTGTCCTTTTCTAACCACCCCACCCGAGGGGAGGCAGAACGGCGTGCCGCAATTCGGCCGCTCATAGCCACAGAGGAAGCTTCAAAACTTGACGCTGTGAGGTTCAAAACCAACCTGAGAAACAGCAATGTCAGCCCTTCAGATTTTATTATTTTAAAGAAAAACATGTTTATTGAGGGAGGGAAACTTGACTCATTATCTGAGCATCTGGGATTACCAGCGCTGCATTTATGAAAGCGGTTGCAGTACAGGGCTCCCTGCAGTTGCTCTGATCTCTGCATCCCCGGTTCCAGGCTCTGCCCGCGATACCCTCCGACCGACGGGAAATCGCAGGAACCTATTTTCCCGACACTGCCCTTAGGAATCAACCAGCAGAGTCTTGCAAACCAGCTTCTATCCGCGCGAACCGCGTACGCTCATCCACCCCGGGACTGTTTTCCTTCACCGTGTTACCGCAGCACCCACGGGCCTCGCAGAGAACCCGGCCCTCGGCGCCGCACAAACCCTGCCACAAACCCTGCCGCGCGGCGTTCCAGGGAGGTTACGGCCCTCGTTCCACGCACTCGCCTATGGGAAACGGGTATAAGAGAGGTGACAAAGGGCACGAGTCCGTTCTCGGGAGACGCGCCACGCGACGGGCGGCACTTCCACAGCACCTGCTCGCGTACCCGCAGGGTGGGCGGCTCTGCCCTACTGGTATTTGCCTCGTTATCAACGTATTTTCATGTTTTATTTTCTACGGCGAAGCCTAATTCCCTTTTCACTTTAAAAAGAGTGAAAAGTTTGCAGACGGAGCTGTGAAAAACGACGAGCAGCTTCTTTTTTACGGGTCCGTAACCGCCAAGAGCGATGCTGTCACCACGGCGGGTTTACCAGGTGCCTGTAAAACCCGGTCTGGGCTGTGGGTCCGAGGCGCCGGCCCCGGGCCTCCCGCCACTGCCACCGCCTCGCCCCGCTCCTCTCTCCCGCTCCCGGCCAACACCCCCAGCCCCGCCGCTCCGGGACGCCGGGCTCAGCGCCCACGAGGCGAGCGGGACCCGCGGCGAGGCGGCGGCCCGACCCCCGCCGCCCGCCCCTCCCGCCCCAGCGCGACGCCCTGAGGGGAGGCGGCGGCTGCCGCGCGCCCCGGGCCGCTTCCCCTTCCCGCTGCCCCCGGTTTGGGGGGGGAACTCACCCGCTGCGCCGGCGGCCCCCGGGGCGGCGCGGACTCGGCGGCAGGCGGCGGCCGGTCCGGGACGGCGGTAAACTGCGCCCCTGGCTCCGCGGGAGGCGGGCGGTGCCGGCTGCCCGGCGGAGGTGGGGCCGGGGCGGGGTGCGAGCGGCTCGGACACCCCTCCGTGCCCGCCCCCCCCGGGCGGTGCCGCCGAGCCTGGGCGGGCGGGCGGGCGGCTGGGCCGCGGGGGTCCGCTGGCGCTGGGTGCTGCGGGGCGGGGCGGGAGGGCTTGTGCCACGGGTTCGAGGCTCGGCAGGGTCCGGCGGCTGCGGGGCCGCGGCCCCTCGCCCTTTCCGGCGCGTCGTAGAGCGGGCGGCGAAGGTGGCGGCCGGCGGGGAGCCCGCTTGGATGTGGGAGTTTCCCCGTGGAAGCACGGTCAGGTACCCTGTTCCGGCTGGGAGTCAGCCTCATGCTGGGCACCTGCTGGGCGCCTGCACTGACGGGGTTGGAAGTGGCAACAGCACCGTTTTCCAGCCGACGCAGGGGCTTGGGAAGGGAGTCTGACAGTGCGATGCCAACGTGATGCCCAGGGACGGGCTTGGCCTTCAGCAATTCCCGAATCTGCCCTGTCCCCGCTGGGACGTGGCTGATGCCCCCAGGCACCGCGGTGTCCCCCGCCGCAGGCCCGGCGCGCGGGGCCGGGTGTCAGCAGCGCAGCGGGTCTGAGCCGACGCGGCGGGAGCCGCGGGCATCGCAAGGCAGAGCTGCTGCAGGCCCCCGCTTTAGCGCACATACAGCCCCCACGAGTGCAGCTCTGCTAAAAGGAGTTCAGTTTTAGCCAGGAAGTATTTTCATGGAGCATTTTCCTAGGGATGCAAACCCTCATCCTTTGTTTTTTCACTGTGCTCTTGTGCGAGCTGGACCCTGGAAATGGATGCAATAATTTGTGGTGTTTTGCTACTTAATTAACTGATGCAATCCCACATTCTGAAAACGAAAATTGTAGGGATACACTTGTTAACAGTCTGCTCTGTAATTGAGTTGATCCTCCAGGCACAAGCTTTATCTGAGAGATCTTAAAGGGTGCATCGTCTTGACTCATGGAAAAAGCTCCGTGGCGTGGCACCGCGCGGCGTTTGCCTTCGTCTGCAGGATGAGCGGGAATGCTTGGGGCTTCCCGGCTGTTTTCCCAGCTACAAACCATCTACACTGGGAAGCCTCTCCGTGCCCGATGGAGCCAGCGCTCCTCATTCCCCGTGCAGTAGCGTCTCAGCCGGCACAAGGAAGGGCCTCCCGTGCCTCCGAAGTGGCGCGAGCAAAGGTTCGTTGTGATTCAGAAACAATTGACACCCAGTTTTAACAGATTAACCTCTATCTGCTTTGTGCTAAACATCCTGGGTTAATTCACTACGTCTACGTAGTTAGTGCACCTAAAGGCTTGGTTACTCAGTGGCTCTTGGAGACCTGTGGTCGCCACTACAGGCCACCATTGGCCACCCATCGCCGGCAGGAACACCGACGGAGCCTGACTCCTTCTGGGCTCCTAGCAGGCCCCAAGCGAAAGCAGCACGAGCATACCTAAGTAATGATGGAAAACCACATAATCCTCATTAGAAACGTACTCGGCAGCAAAACTAGGGCGAGCCATTTCTACGGAAATTCTGGAGCGCCAGAAATTTGCATCGCTGAGTAGAAAAGTAACGATATAATTGAGAAATGCTCAGAGTAATAATTACTGAAAATAAGCCGTTTATAAAGCTCCAGAGTAGGACTTAAGGGAGGTGGCGAGGACGCAGGAACCTGTACTCCATCACACTGTATATAAAGCGGGTGTAACGTTCCTATGCATGCAGAGGGCAAGTGGGAGAGTCTCCCTGCCATAGAACCACGGGATGGTTTGGGTGGGAAGGGACCTCAAAGCCCACCCAGTGCCACCCCCTGCCATGGGCAGGGACACCTTCCATAGCCCAGGGTGCTCCCAGCCTCATCCAGCCTGGCCTTGGGCACTGCCAGGGATGGGGCATCCACAGCTTCTCTGGGCTCCTCCAGACTAGTGAAAAAGAGGAGAAAGAAGGAATATTTCCACGGAATGGTAGTAGAGAAGAAGCAATTATTTATCAAAAAATAAAAAATGACCCCGTGATCATTTCCCAGTGAGTCATCCAAGACTTCTCATTACTTTTTTTGGAAGTAAATTTAGATTTGAAAATCTAAAAGTAGATTTAGAGGAAAAGCACTAAAATCCCGCCTGAGCTCCGGCCTCCAGCACAGTGCCAAGCGCGGTTCCATCACCTGGGTCACTCCCGCGCATCGTGGACAGGGGCAGAGCCCCCCCCCCCGTAACAGAGATGCTGGACGTACGTGTCACACAACTGCACACCGCAAAGTTTAGCTCAATTTTATTTTCCACTGTAACGGGTTTCGAATGATACATCATGCAGTCTGCCAGTGTATCCATCCATCTCTGATAGAATTTTAGAACGAAGATAAAACACTTATCTCCAGGGGATGGGGGAAGGAGGGTTCGGGTCTGCTATCCAGAGTTTAATACGTTTCAGCATCGTTCGATGCAATGGCAAAAAATTTCCCCTTTTTACCAGCAAAACGTGTCCACGATTTATTTTTTTCCTAAATTGAACACTACTGTAAAGATACATAGAGCCCAGAGAATACACATCTGCGGTACACGTTACACACTTTACAAACTAGACATGTATAATTCTACAGAATGCCTCAACCCCCCGTGGCTCTCCCACAACGAAAAGTGTTTCAACGGACGAGATTGTGAGAGCGAGAGAGGAACTGGTGGAGCGGTGTTCCATCCTGCACAGCGGATGTTCTCCAGTGCGCTTCGCAGTTCGTACAGGCACAGTGAAGACGAAAAACCAAAGCAAGGGGAGATTACGATCATCCTGCCCGTTTATTTTTGGATTCCTCCCATTTCCAAAGGAGATGTTCTTCATTCATGTTTGCACAAAAGTCTTTCTCCTCCAGTAAGGAAAATCTCACTAGGCCTTTTCCTTGCGGACCGGCACGACCATTGGGTTTCATACCCATTTATCCTAATGAAACAATGTTCAGCTGAAAATTCTTTATTTCACGTATTTCCAAGCCTTATTTATCAAAATTTCAGGCAAATGTGCATCATAGTCCATTAGGCTTTATAAAACGGAATTTCAAAGTTACTCATAAGGTTCTGTAGGCAGAAATGATCAGAGTAAAGTTTTTTGTGACTTATTTTTGAGTTTTCAGTCTATTCAGGATAATCCACTCTCACCCTTGTTGAGTTAAATACAAACTTAAAAAGGCATCAGCCAAGATCTTTCCAGGTTTAAAACTTTCCTTGCTTTTGAGAAAACAAGTCGATGAAACGTGAACTCAAGGACAAACACAAGATACTTGAACATATCGTTAAAAGCAGCTCAAGTGAGCAGGAAATACTTTTTAATTACAAGCAAGAAGAAGAATATGCACTTTAGTTCCCTCTGAAGCACGTTTTCCGTTTGTGAACAGTATTTCCACCAAACTTTGTCCCATGCATGACGTTTTAGATGTGAAATTTAATTTGCGCTCTACAAATCACAACTTTTCAAATCAGCCTAGAAGAAATATAACACAACATTCAAAGAGCAAAGAACGTAAGATCGAGTAATGGGAAGAGGAGGAGACGGGTTTTGATCTCTGCAGAGCAGACGTGTGGGTTTCATTTCTATATATAAAATGTGTAAGACTTAAAAATGGTACAAAAGTTGAATATACAGTACGCAATACAAACTTAAGTTGCCTGATTCAAATAGGCTTACAAAACAAGGATCTATATATAAGCAGAGTAAGTTCCATGAACAGAATTAATCATTTCCAATCGAGTAAACATCTTCTGTGTTTCTTTTGGAGAATTTTAGCCTAAGGCATTCTTTTCAGTGTTTCTAGAAAGTCCTCCGACAGTCTTGACGTAAAAGTTAACTTGGAGAAACTTAGATTATTTCAGCTAGATGAACTGACTGGCTGATCAGCACTAGCACAATTAAGAGATGTCAAAGCTAACTTATTACTCAAGCTGAAGAAAGCCGTCTAAACTGCCCTCCGTATCGAATGGCGATGCTGCGAGGGACCTAATGGAGCTTTTAAGCTAACGCCGCATCGACAATAAACTTCCACACCGACGTTTGGATTTGAGAGACAGAAAAGTTTTACCACAATATAAAATCTTTGACAGCAATTAAGTTTGGTATCTTTTTTCCAAGACAACTGGTTTAGGACCAAAACAAGAGGATCAGTAGTTCATAGGAGAAAGTTCTTCAGCTCTGAACAGCTGGTAAGGTAGCACAGAGGAGTTCTGAAATCGTAATTTTATTAAAGATTGCATATGGCGAGTTCACAGTTCATTTTTCTGGCAGTGCACATGCACATAAAGAAAGAAAATATAAAACTTTGAAAAATACAAAATAAATTAAATACATGCAAATTTGCAACTTCATTAAATAGTTTTTAGCAAAATACTCCCAAAAATAGTGCAACATTAAAAAAAACCAAAACAAAACAAAAACCAGTTAAATTAAGTCCAACTTACTTAGCAACAACCTAAAGAATTTCAGTAGAAAAAAATCTAAGGTCAAGTCACAATCTTGCCAAACTCTCTACATCAACTGAGTAGTTCTACGTCTACGAACAAACACGTTCGGAAGTTAGGGGAAAACCAAATCAATCTCAAATTAAATAAGAGCAAACGTCTGCAAAACGAGACTAGAGGGTTCTGCTCGGCTGTCACCTTCCCAGAACGCACGCGTCGCTAAGATGTACGGTTGCGCGCTCTGCACGAGGAGGAGATGTGTGTGCGGCGCAGAAGCGGTAGAGGAGGAGCGGTGGCTTCTGCTCGCCAGCGGAACCTTTCCGGAACGATTCCAGTGCCCTCTTGCTGAGAAGACGGAAACTTTCTGCCTGGCACGGAAGGGCTATCCGAGAAAGGCGAGCGCTCTCACGCTCACGCTCCGACCTGCATGCCATTCTTTCCCCCTTCGCCTCTTAATAAACGTATTCCCGAATTTGGTCTGCAAAGGACAGCTCGAGCGGACGACTCTCACCTCCTTTTGGACTCTCTCTGTGTAATCTCTTTAGGGTAGGGATTTGTTGTTTGGTTGTTTAAGGTCTGTCCTGGTAGGGGACTCGGAATTCCGGTATGAACAGATCGGGGCTTGCCAAAGGCATGCGGGAAAGGGAAAGAGGGCGGGGGGTGGGATGCTTGTCGGCTTTTCCAGGACAAGTTTTCCACAGCATTCTGAAAGCCTTCGAAATTTCATAGAGAACAACGCTTACAAACACGTGGCTAGCCATCACACTCCAGGAAAAGCCACCACCGTAAGGAGAACTACAAGCAGATCGGATCTTAATTTTAAGATAGGTCACACAGATATATTCATGGAACTACCAAACTTCAAAACCTAGAGCTATACTAACAGATTTCTCTGCATCCCGTTCGATCTTTACCAGGTACTGCAATAAAGGTTATTTTATACAGTCCAAAGATTTTATCAGGATATTACAAATGGTTCTTTGGGGAAATTTACTTCTGAAAATGTAAGCAGTAAAATTAAACCATATAGCAGCACATTTTCATCCCCTAAAAATATAAAATAATATGTATATTATACAGTAAATCAGTCATGACAGAGCACAATCACCTGCCTTTGGTGGCACTTGGTCATTGAACAATTAATTCTTCGATGCCAGAAGTCGGGATTTACGGATGCAACAGAGGACTTCCAAAAAGCCTCAATCTGAGCGTAGAAGCCCCAACCTAACCAGCGCCAAGGGGTCAAACGCAGTCAGTGAGAGATTCTGAGCGGCAGACTTCCTATCGTTACTTAGGCGGTTATGTTAAATACATTGTACAAGTACCCGTCGGAGAGTTGAGCCGAGCGTTTCTGTACACGTGGAGATCCTACGAAGCTCAAAGTACCTGGGACCGGTGCATCGCGGATGGCTGTAGGAAGCGCAGGATGAACAGGACGTGGATCAGGTTGAAGAGAAGGGGGAAAAAAGAAACTAGTGACTTAATGAGAGTCCTTAACATGCTAAGTGGATTTGACCTGTCGAAAGAGAGCAAGAAAGGGAACGATCATTAGTGGATGGTTGAGATTGGAAAGCGAACAGGCAACGTGGCAAATCAACCGATTCATCCACCTCACAGCACCCAACGAGCCACCGTAACAGCGATGACACGAGAGGCACGTCAAGCGCAATGTTAACAATTCCTGAAATTAGGGTTTCAGTTAACAAGTCTTGGAGAGGAATTTTGTCAGACCCATCTTTCCAGCCCACAAATTGGCACGGTCGTAACGCGACAACTCTCCTGATGAAACTCACCTGTGGTATGGCGTTACATCTCGCCTAAATACATCCCTAAATACTTCCTAAGGTCTAATTTTTCATCCCCTTTTAACTCTTTGTTCTTTTAATGGGATTTTTCTGTCCACTGGTCAGCACTTGGATATGCTGAAGAGCAGATGTGTGTGTATCTTATACAAGGAAGGAAAGTAACTGCAGCTGAGTTTGAAAACTTATAAAATAAAAGGCTGAAAAAATACAAATCCCCAACAATCCTTCTGTTTTATATGTCTCCTGACAGAGAGGTGCTTTCCTAATTATATATACACACCCACATATGAAAAATATGTGTTTACAGAAATATATTTTAAAAACTATATAGTAGCATAATGTTTTATAAAAATATACTACGTAATTTTATATAGCGTATATGCACATTATACAAGCATCTTTGTCACTAATTGAATAGTAATTCCATCCAGAAGCAAAGTTCAAGGCACGTCACCAAGTACAAAGGGGATTTAAAAGTTGATTATGACAAATTTGAAATACAGACATTTAAAAACTCTTGGGTTGGGATTTTCCCTCCCCTAGATTTCTCGTCAGCCGTGTGGAAAGCACCACGTAGGTACCTGAATGTGCCCAGCGCATTTTAAAATCATCTCATGCAAAATCAGCCTTACAAAGTGAGATGTTTTCCTCAATTAAGCATTTTCTTGTACAGTTCAAGTTATAAAAATAAATATACAAATCTCGATGCATTTACCCTAAATTATCAGTGGGAATTGTAGTGAGCTCCTAATTGTCATCCTTACTAACACCCCCAAGGAAAGCAGGTTATTAATTTATGCCTCTTATTGGCTAGATTAACTACGGCCTGGCTAGATTAAAGGTAGTTCTTCATCTTGCTCGAGGATGGGGAGGTGCTGGGAACATACAGAGACTGTAGGAGAAGGGCCATACAGACCAGAGTCTGTTTGCACCCCGTGTTTCACGGATACAGAGCCCGCTACGAGCTGCTTTAATAACCCCAGCGGGCCGTGGTGGAGCACAGCTGCCATCGGTGGCGTATCTTCGTGTCAGACCTTCCCTTCTCTGTCAAAATGAGGTGTGAGACAAGGTTGAGCAAGGTCAGCTTCCTTCAGCTTTGAAGGAGGAAAGGACACACATCCTCAACACGTCTGCTACTTGGTCGGTCTGCTCGAGGTTTCCAGGCAGCGCCGGAGCATCCCCGGTGAGCCAGGTTGCGCCGGGTCTATCCAGAGGAGAGATTTCTACCACTTCATACATTTTTTCCCATTATTCACTTCAATCTGGCAGTTCCTACCCAGCGTGCTGCAAGGCACATCCACGCTTCCTCAGACACTGCCTTCACGCTTATTTCCATTTCTAAAAGTTATTATTATTACAGGTTTTCTTTAATGATTTAGAAAAAAACCTATGTGAAACCAAATCACATAGTGACTCTGATAATTTTGTGCGTTTTTTGGCCTAAACATGTGAGGCAGCATGAAAGAGTCAAAACAATTTGGGGTTTGGTTGTTTTGTTCCTATTTAAAGCAAAATACGTATCATAGGTTTTGCTTTTTAAATTTCTGGTATTATTTGAAAAACTTTAATCTTAACCTTTTCTGATACCTGCACTGTGTTTCTTTATATTCAGAAAGTATTGCCATGGACAGCTTCAAATATGACAACATACAACTAAGCTCTGTAGCTCACCAGCAGAGAAACTACTGTGCAACCACGCATGTGACATCATTTGCAGCTACTCAGGGGAGTTCTGTTCCTTAAGGATTTGTCAAAATACTTCTCTCCCCAAAATTAAAGCACTTTGTAAGAATTATGTTGAAGAATACATTTCAACCATTTTTATTAAAATAAGAAAGAACTGGCTCAAAACAGTGCTGTGGAAATAAACATTTAGAAATCCCTGAGGGTGGCTCCATGAAAGCCTGGTGTAAATTTAGTTGCACGGTTGTATCAAGTCCAGCACCACCTTACAGAAATACGCTGCAACCCAGGCAGGACTTCTGCTTCAGCAGTTATCCTGTCAGCTGCACCAATCTGCCTTCCCCTTCTGATTATTTCCGACAGCTAGGCTTGAGGCATGTCCCAGGTAACTAATCCACTGCCCTTGTATTTTCAAAAACATCTCCTGTGTGGACAGGGCCAGGAATCATAGAACCATGGAATGGTTTGGGTTGAAGGGACCTTAAAGCCCCCCCACTCCCACCCCCTGCCATGGGCAGGGACACCTTCCATAGCCCAGGTTGCTCCAAGCCTCATCCAGCCTGGCCTTGGACATTCCCAGGGATGGGGCACCCACAGCTTCTCTGGGCAACCTGTCCCAGTGCCCCCCACCCTCTCTGGGAAGAATTCCTTCCTGATGGCCCATCTCAATCTCTCTCTTTCTGTTTAAACCCATTACCCCTTGTCCTTGTCACTACAGACCCTTGGGAAAAGTCCCCCCCCCCAGCTTTCTTGTAGCCCCCCAGGCACTGGAAGGGGCTCTAAGGTCTCCCCGGAGCCTTCCCTTCTCCAGGCTGAACCCCCCAACCCCCCCAGCCTGTCCCCATGGCAGAGGGGCTCCACGTCTCCTCAGATCTCAAATCTCAAAGATTTGCAGACACTCCTTGGCCTCCCGAGTCTCCTGTTTAAGCCAGCTACGGGCAATTTACAGTTTCAGGACCACATTTTAACGCCCACATTTGTTTCTCTACCATTTGCTGTTACTCATCAAACACAATGCTTTCTGGGCTAGAAATCATCTCCTTACATCACGCACGTTGCACCGCGGCAACATCACCCACGCGGGCAAAGTCTCAACTCGGTCTCGCAGGCTGGCCCAGCTCTACAGAAGAAATTTCACCAACAAACTTCATAAAACTAGCAAAGCAATACCGGCTGCTACCGACAGGGCAGGCTGCTGGGTTAATAAATCATAATCGTTGACCAGTCTAACAGCCAGAAGCGTCTATTATCTTTGCTGTGCATGATGAATGAGCGTAAGACAAATTGCCCCTCATCCTGGTGGAAAACTTTCATTCCAGAGACAGGAGATGTTCCTTGACAGCAAACATTTCTACAGAAACCCCAGCTTTATTTCACTGCTGTTAAATGAACAGAAAACAGTTCTGCTCCAATTCCAGCTGTCTGAAAGCATGGTGTGCTTCTACAGAGCGTAGAAATGGCTCAGCGACATTATCGAAATAATCTGTATAAAGTTTTCCCTGCACAAGCAGTAACACTGCTAACACTCTCGCTCAGACCCCTGAGCTTTCATGCAACAAGCTCAGAATTCAGGGCACTCTGATACTCCCAAAATCCTTTTGGCAACCAAATAGTTGCAATTTGCAAATAATCTTCTTATCTGAAGGACCAAAAATGACAAGAACTGACCTTCTTCCATCACTGCCACACTTGGTTTACTGCATCTTCAAAACATCCTTCTAGGTGTGTGCAAATCTGGGACTTGACTGCATTTAAAACCCAATTATAAAGTCTAAAATACGGTTTTCTGAAGCAGTAATCACAGAACAGGATTGTAGGATATCTTGGAAAGGACCCACGAAGACCGTTGAGTCCAACACCCGCGACGTTTCAAACTGCTGTCTTATGTGTAACACAGAATGCAGCCGGGCGTTGGACTCAATCTTGAGCAGTAAGGAGACCAGACCCATGAAAGCCATACAGGAGCTCTACGGTCCTGTTAAGAAAAAACCACACCTACACACTTTTTAAACAGCTCCATTCCAACCTGTGGGCTCCCATTGGGTTTCCAGATTTTTTTTTCTTATTTTTTCTGCAACCATAAATCTCTAAGTTTACCCCGTTTCTTCTAAGATCTTCCACCTTCTTTTCCTCCACCCCTATTGTCCACGAGCTCCTCTGCAACGTGTTCCAAGCGTGGCCTGAATCTGCTCATCTTCTAAACCATATCAAATCTAAACCACACGAGGTATGCTCTGCTTTCTGATGGCTTTTTGTTGACTTCCAAAGTCCCCTCTTGTTATACACTCACCTAGTTTTAAACTCATTTATTCTGTTAATCACTTTGATTAATCTCCAGTTGTTCGCCTGACACGTGCCTATACCCAACGTGTGGCCTGTTTGCGTCTGACACTTCATTTCACGGCAGATGGTACGTTAAAGGCCAGCCCAGCTGAGGCAGGGAGCAGCGGTTTTCTCCCTACAGAGCAGCTGTTCGGATGGATGTCTGGAAATATTGTACATGCCTCTATATCACACTCTTTTCCCTTTGCCCTTTCAGAGGCAGGAATGCCATGAGGCAGACAGAGGCCATCGCGTTCGTGAGATGGAAAAGCGAATTTCAGCTCAGAATGAACTAATGAACAGAAGCACTCAAAGACTTGCTGTAATTCATGCAGAGGGATAAATATGGGGCTTGCAGCTACAGGGCTCATGGAAAACACAACCAACAGAAACAACCCGCGCACACAGAACAGCTTGAGCGCGAGGTGATGGATGGTTTGCGTGCATGCACAACGTGAAACGTTCTCCGAAGAAAAACCACACCCAAGAATGCTGAGTGCCTAAAGGAAACCACATCCTATCAAACAGAAATAAGAATTAATCCTCGAGGAGGGAAAAAAGGCAAACTCAGAGGGACAACTTAGCAGTTCACTGGCTGCTTTTCACAGCACTCTCTACCATTCAACCCCTAGTATGGCTGGAACAAAGGGATCATCTAAAATATCGGCAGGTGTAACACATCTCAGAAATAATGAGCATTTAAAAAAATAAATGGGAGGGTAGGGTACGTGTAGCACCCATGGGAATAAGCTGCTCATCTCTCCAGGCTGAGATTTTTGCTGAGGAGAAACCCTCAAGTCCTTGCAATTAAAGTAAAATATTTACGTTTGGTTTTGGAAGGGACCTGAGTAAGAGTGCAAAGCAAAGAAACAAAAGCAAATTTTGCCAAATTGTGACACTCAGATTTGAGAGCTCTGTGCTGCTGCCACTTTCAGATGCTCTACCCCTGTCCCAGGCTGGAATATCACAACATGAAAACATCCTCACGTTAGAGAAAACAGAAAATGCACTGGCAGAAGGAACCCCTGGAACTCTATTTTTACTACTTGAGTTTCACACCTCTATGTGTGAATTTCAGTACAGATTTACCAGAGCATTTTAGTTTTAAGTGATAAGTCATTACAATAAAAACTCTTATCAGCAGCTTGCAAAGCACCTAACACGGCACTGCTCATTTCAATTGCTAATTTCCACAGTGAAACTTTTCACAGTGAAATTACCAGCAAATGACGCTGACTAGAACTGGAAAAAAATACTGTGGGTCTCCTAGAAACAGGGCTGAAATATAAGAAAACTGGGTGATCAGTGAAAGAACAGATGAGTAAGTTACTATGGTCTTACTTCTCGTCTATTTGGTGTTGTGATAGTAGCTGGAGTTTGACATCCCTCCTCCTCGGATGGCGTGGACAGCCGTTGGAGAAGACGCTGGGTAATGACCAGGGCGGATGGGCTTGGCTGCAGAGTACAAGTAGGAAACCAAACAAGACGTTTAGCTTTCACAAAAGGTTTTCTACCTCACCTTCTCCTCTACTACGAGCCCCGTTGGTTCCAAACAAGGAGCTGTGCTTGGCAGAGTAGTTTGCAATCTAGCTCTGCGGAACACAGCATTCCCTTACCTCGGCCAACAACAAATACATCCATTTTCTGCTTGTGACAGAGCTGTCAACCATCCCCTCATCTCTGCAAACATTATGGACTGTCTGTACAACACAGGGAAGTCATGACCCACTTGGTGGCCAGTGATGTACTTTCTATGTCCAGTTCGACTACTTACCTCATTCCAGAAGCTGCTGAGACAAAGGAGTCAATGGCTTTCTACAAGAGGTGGCACACAGCAGGAAGTACTGTGTGCTGCCTAGTTCTCTCTCAGGTTCTAAGACACCAGTATTAGCATCTCCATCCAAAACATTACCCTTCTACTTTAGCAATTCCAACAAAATTGCCCCACCTTAAAGACCTTTTGATTGTACACACGCATTCAAATTGCGCCACAAAGACGTGTCAAGCTTCTGAATTATACAGGAAGATTTTTGACTCGACAGGGTCCAAATTAAATCACAAGGAGGAATAATCAGGGGAAAAGAGAGGAAGGGACAAGGTCCAGAAAAGCAAGGAAAGAATGAAAGCAGGAGGAGTGTGGGGGAGGAGGAAGAAAGTGAGAGACTAATTTAGAGAGACAAGTTTTCAGGTCACTAGAAGGGCACATAAGACCCATTATGCCACTTATTTACTGAGTTAAATAGCAGAGGCGCTTTAAAGTTAGGTGGGGCAGATTCTATTAAAAAGTGAAGTCTTTGAAGATTCCTGTGCAGCAGAGGATCAGACCCTGTGGTTTGCCCTGGACTGCCGCTTTCAAAGCTCCCTCTATTTAAACACGAGCCAACAGACCAACCATGAAGTATGTGACAACCACTAACCCTTTAGCTCCATGTCCTTACCAATTTGAGCAGAGTGTGCTCGCCGTGCCATGTTTTTGGCTCTCACGGCCTCCTTAATGCGATCTACCTCCTGCTGGTACCGTTTGCGGTCTCGCATGGCGTTCTCCTTGGCCTCCTTCAGTGCACTCTCCAGGGCCTTAACTCTCTCTGCCGTAGCTCGAAGTCGTTTTTCCAGCTTAGGAAGCTCACAACGAAGATCTGCATTATCACGTACCAACTGCAAGGGAAGAAGTTTCAAAAATATCCTGTGAGAAACTATGGGAAAGGTCCTTCACAAGGACAGACAGAACATATCACCGATTCCTCTTCACACCTTGTATACTACGAATGAAAGAAACGGGTTTCTTCCAGAAATGGCTGTAAAAAGCTTATGTCAAAGAAAGGTTGGGTTTTAATCATGCAGTTCATTTGCCTAGCTGAGGTATGATATTAATTTAAGTTTTTCAGAAAGACCAAAGAACAAGCAAGTTTATTCCATTCAACAAAACTTCCCAGATCTGATCCTGGAGGGTGAGGGCCGAGGACAAACCCTGCCACTACGATATCGGCTTTTCTAGACTTTAAGACCAACTGTGGCAGAAATTCTGTTTGTTGAGGATGCAGAAATGTCCAGTGTTTCACAAATACTCCATCATCTCAGTGTTGCGAAATGGCAATGATTGAATATGGCTTCTAGACAACACTAGGTATCGCCAAAAATTCATCATCTTCATTGGTTGTGGCAATGTTTACCTACTTGTTCCTTACTCAGGCATGTGGGTAAAGTAGAAACTTCAATGCCTCAAACATCACTAAGAAATTACTTAAGGCCTGTAGCTAGAAACAGAATGATTATATGCAAGTCTGAATTCGTGAACTTCCTCAATTAAATATGAACCTGAGCAAGGTCTATCCATTGTCAGAATAACATCCAACTGCACATGCAGCAATAGCTGACGTAGAGAATTGATGTTATCATAAATAAAAACCTGATGCAGTTAGAAAATCCAGTACAATTTCTCATGAACAGACTACACCAGTACTAGATGTCAACAGAAAACTGTTCCAAAGGAGATATTCTCCCTTTTCTGGAGCGAAGGGAAGTGATTTAACCACATTAATAACCCAGGAAAGCAACAGCCCGTTCTAACATTCACACTTTGACAATCCAAATGTTTTACACCTGCTAGCCCAGGCTCAACGCCAGAAGAAAACCACAAACAAAGCTAAAAAAAATAATTAATAGTCACAATGTGCTTTTTCCGCAAGTGCTGAACCCTTGTTTTACCAAATAGTTATGAGCTGAAAGAAGAGCAGGATGGTGTCACCTTCAGGTCAACCCCAATGCCATTTTTCCCTTTCAGTTTCTTGTGAGTTGGTTTTGAGTAAACAGACGCTAATGAGAACTATAAAAATCCCTATCTGAGCACCCAGCAGATGCGTGAACAAAGTGCAAAAAACCAGGCAAAACAGCAAAAGGCAAAACACTCCTAACGTCCTGATTTCCGCATTTAGAAACTAGGTCTTCAAACCATCTGTTCACTGGGAATCTCAAGATACTGAACCTTTGCGGGCACTTGTCACGGTCCGGCACTGCTGGCACTTCCACGGAATAAATAAAGCCAATCTCGGAGAACGCTGTCTCACTAACAACAGATTCGGAAAACGGCGTTCTGTCACTATTCAAAGATGAAACCAAGAGCATCTGTACCACTTTATGCTCAGGGGGACACAGCTCAGAAACTACTGACTTCTGACAAGAGACCGTCAGAAATGATCCCGTTTTATCTAACGAGGTGCTATACACACACCGCTGACAGACACACACTGCCAGCACGCAGAGGGTAAGCCTCTTTCCCTGACGTACAGCCAAAGCGCTCGCCTACCCCACATCCCCTCCACCCCCCATCTGCACACAGAGCACCTCGGGTGAAGGGCTCTCTGCAGCCCTTGTCTCTCCAAACGGCAGAATTGGAAAGGAAAGGGGAACTCCACGAAAGAGGGAGGAGACAGACAGACATGCCCAGAAATGGCCAACCTCAGCAGCCCTTAAGCTGCACAGAAAATCTCTATTTCTTTGGTTTCATTCTCTCCAGTTGATTCTACCCAAGTCACCTCCAAGGGTGCCTCTGAGCAGAACTATAGGTACCACTTCCTCAGGCAGTACGTTACCTTCAAAAATTATCCTTTTAAACATAAAAAAAAGGTAACTGCAGACCAGTGATACATGCACAGCTTTTCCCCTAGCTGAATTTTCAGAAGCAGTTACTATTAATCAATGAAAAAGACAGGGCTGCTTTTGATTTAATAGTAACAAGGAAGGGGAGAGGGGAGCCCCTACCTGTTTGTGAACCTTCGTAAGCTGTTCCAGGTTGTTCTCAAGAAAGGAAATTTTCTGCTTCTGCGCCGCACTTCCACCCCCGTCGTCGCTGTCGAGTTCAACGCTCTGCACAGAGTTGCAGCATTCAGCAAAGCCAAGGAGCAACGCAAGAGGAAGCTCATGTCTTTTGTGAATTTAAGTTTCCCAAAGGTGGAACAGTCTTCCAGAGCCCCAGATTAAAGAGAGTTTATTTTACCTGTTCATTTGGTATTTAAGAGCCACATTTGCTACATAAATAGACAATTCTTAGTGAATAATTATGGGAGAGATCCTGAATAGGAAAATCATAGATTTTAGTGGGAAAAAACCCTTTTCTCTCTTTTTTCCCTTTCCTGGGAGGCATTTTTATGTAATCAGAGTTTTCAGTCTTAAAAAAACTAAAGTATAGAAACTTTTCCACAAAACTCCACTGAAGGACTGAAAAGCGTTGCGAAGCCTTTGACTATTTATGCAGCTTCCGACTCTTCTTCAGCACTTAGAAACACATTAATTTATGCCAAATCATAATTTTGCCAGGAAAAGGCAAAGTCATAAGCCCATGGAAAGAAAGGACCACAGTATTCCGTGTAGTATATGTTAGTGCAAGTTATACTGAATAATTTTTGGTACCCATTAATACCTTCTGTGAGAATTTTGTAACTGAACTGAATTGCTTCATTTCACTTCACCACCAAGACTTGTCCTTACCAAATCAGACCTAAATAAAAACTAATAAACACCAGGACAGTTTTAATCTTATTACCCACCGTTAGTGAAAAAGACAGTAACCCCTTTTGTAACGACACACACTCAAGGCTCCCAGCAAATCATAAGAATACTGCAAAAAAAGACAAGACCCTGGTTTATGTGTAGCCTTACTTTTTTAACGCGGGTGGTGAGGTCCTGCACAAAGAGTTTGCGTAGGTTGTGAAGAGTCTGAAGTTCTCTTGCCTGGAATCAAAATAATAACAGTTTTAAAAAGCACAAACCATGAATACACAGTAGATACTCTGGGGTAAAAATTCTCTGCAGATTTGAGTAGATAATAGGACGTTATTGTGATTTGCTTAGAGAGGTACCTGCCGGCGGGTCCGTGCAGCTGTCAGGCAATGCCCACGCTGTTCCCCACCGAAGAGCTCTTGCCCCTCCCAAGGTGTTCACCACACCGGAGCTATTTCAGGGCATATCTCAGCTCTTCCTCAGCGTGTGGGGAACCAACAGCGGAAAGCTCAAGTCTCAGAAGTTGGCCACGGTTACACATATCTAGCGACGTGAAAGCTCTGCATTCCCTCTGTGGCAAACGCACTGGCCCGCTCCGAAAGCTGCTTCACAGGCACTTAAGATGTTTAAGTGCTTTTTGAGTTTTGGCAAAAACCTGGGCTTTCCCAGCCTTTTTTGTATGAATCAGCTTCTCGGGCTCAGTGAAATAATCAAGTTACTTGAGACTGGAGGTGTGACACAAGACGTGGCCACCCTGTGCCTGCTCCCAGAAGGATGGAAGCATTAAATCATTTGCAGGAAAGGAACCTATCTACACGGACAGGCAGTTCGCCCCAACCCCATACTGGAGTGATCTGTCTTCCCAAAGTTGGTAAGAGCAACTTTAGCTTTTCCATTTTACTGGAGTTTAAATGAATTGCTCAGTAAGCTCCACCACTACTCCAAGCTTTTGAGCACAGATTTTTTTGTATCTCCTAAGAAAAAGGCAAAATTGGCTACAAACCAAACAGGAGAAGCTTCCTCCGTGACAGCTCCCACTCGTAACCCCTGTAACCCCCTCCCACAGGCTCTCTTGCTTTCTCACCAGGCCAGTGCTGAGAAGGAGACCCTTCCCCAGCTCCGTTCCCGTCTCTGGACATGCTCCAGCCCCTCAGTGCCTTTCTTGCAGTGAGGGGCCCAAAACTGAACCCAGGATTTGAGGAGTGGCGTGCCCAGCACAAAGGGACGATCCCTGCCCTCTGGACCTGCTGGCCACACTGTCCCTGATGCTGGCCAGGATGCCGTTGGCCTTCTTGGCCAATGTCTACATGCAAGCTCTGTAAGTATCTGACAAGTACAGTTCGTATCTGCAAGGCTGGTTAAACAGGTCCCTTGCATAAGTTAATTTTAACAAGGCTTATGTCTGGGGGAACCATCAGGAGCCAGCGCTGAAAGGAACCAAATACTTCAGCTTCAGTAATGAACTCCAACTGATCCTGAGGCCACGTTTTTAAAGCATCCAGCAGAGGAGAAAACGCTGGGTTTGGGTTACTAACCACGTTAACACTAGCAAAAATCACTGCACGATGCTCCTAAACCAGCTGTGGTTTTGACCAGTTTTGAGACCTTGGAGAAAGCTTGCGTGTTTTGCAGATAAAAACATAGTTTCCAACAAAACCGTGCGGCAACAGCTTCGCAACGGAAGTCACGCATCAAAGACTGCATGTTTAACATTGCATGCGCCACATCCTATTTTGCTGTAAGCTGTTACACCGGCCAAGCTAGGGGCAGGTACGGATCACCTAATGGTACCTACACTGTTCGGTGTGCTGGTTCTGTTAGGGGATTGGAAGGAACAAGGACACCAAAACAAAGAGTGCCGGTAGACTTAGCGGGGATTAGGAGGCAACAATAACAGTATTCAATCTTAAATTTTAAAATTCAATGTTATGATTTGGCAAAATGCACACATTTAGCCTATTACGATATAAATTGGTCATTTCCTTGGACAGGTACAGGTGTTTGGTAACACAGCAGTGATGAAGACCTCGGGGAAATAAGCACAATGAAGCGTAATGAAGACATACCACAGTTTCCTCCAGCCCCTTAAGATCTTCTCTTGCTTGTTCCCTTTTATCATTAAGCAGTCTAGAAAGATCACAACGTTAAACACAAATCAAAAATGTCGAAGCCATATAAAACAGAGGAGAATCAATCAAAATTCAGTTTGAGTAGAATATCTGCAGATGTGAGCAAACTGCACAGCTCTGCATCTGTCATTATGCTTTCCACTGCCCCAATGTGCAGCTTTCTCACGTGGAACAGCTGAGCCGCATCTCCATTTTTTGTGTCCACTCATCAAATTTTAATCTCTCATTTCCAGGAAAGGCTTTTACTCTGATTTATTCCTTAAAAATCAAAATCCCACCCAAATCCCCCAAGTTCTTTCTTGTTTGCTTTTGCTGTGCACAAAGGAATGAGGGATTTGACACTTGCTATGATATTTCACAAATTCAGAGCTCTAAAAAAATCTTTTCTGGCAAGTATCAAACCCACTATTGAACAACCTATGATATAAAAACAAGGAGTAACTGGTAATCATTTGTTAGTACTGCATGTTGGCTTTGTTACTGAAACGACACTTTCAGTGTGAATATTCCAACACAAATGCCTCTCACTAGCACATTCCCTGGGGACACATTAGGAGACAATATATTCAAGGACACCAGTTGAGGAAACTGTTGACTTACATCAGCTTTTCCAGTTTCATTTCTCTTTCCTGGTCCTCGATTTTCAGTTTATCATAATCAGCACTCAGTTTCTCTTGTTCCAGTTGCAGCTTCTGATTCATACTGGAATGTGAAAGGAAAAGTCAGTACAGCTCAGTCCTGAATCCCATGAACAAGGGCGGGTAAATCTCCATGAACAAAATGGGGTTAGGCAGAGGAATTAACTCCCTACTGAAAAATTCTGAAAGAAATGAACCAGAAAGAATGTGAAGAACAATATTTTTAAATATCGGAGAATTCAATTCAGTGGCTTGTTTCCTTTGAGATAAAGGACACAAACTGTTCTTGCAATCTTTCCATCCTGCATCCTCATGTTTCTCGTTTCCCTATTATTAGTCTTTGAGCACACAATAAATGGGATGAAAGAATGAACGCTATGTCAGGATTGCCTAGATTTTATGAACACTGACAAAAATAAGAGCACAGGAGCAAAGAACTCCATGTTTCAAGTGCTGGAGCATCTGGCCAACAGTTACATCACTGTGTCAGGAAGAATTATTAAGGGTATGAAAATGAGGCATTCGAGTCACCCAGACTCTCAGAAAGTCTGTGGCAGGACTAGTTGCTACAAGAGGCCCTCAAAACCTTTATCTTTTAAAATCTGTTCTCATCCAAGCTTCTTTTACCTACTGACCTGCAGGTGTAACATCATCCTCTCTATAATTTTATGGACTTGTTAAAGCTCCACAATAAAAAAAACCAGGCACTATAATCCCCTGTGCAAAATAATTAGAGGGTTGGATGTTGCATGTAAGAACACTACTCTCTGTAAGACACCGCAATATATAGACATTGTTAAAACTAACAAAACCAACCCCAAAACATCCCTACAATGTCACAGAGCAGGGCAGGAACAGAGAAAGTGGTGTGGCGAGTGAACGTACTCTCTGATTTCATCAATTATTTTCTGCTTCTCTTCAATTTCATCCCTCAGCCTGGACAGCTGCTTCTGGTGGGCTTCCCTGTGACTCTCCATCTGCTGCTCCAGGGCCTTCTGCAGAGGGCGAAAACCAGAGCCTCACATGAAAGGGGAATCAGGCAACACACAGCCAAGCTCCCGTCTTACGTGTCGGCTCAATCAACCTCTTTCTGGATTTGAGCGAAGCTTATCAAATCAGGTTAATTGAGGAACCCGCCTGGTATTTCCTTCTATGATTACAAACTGCACCTACTCATCCAAGCACTTAATTCAGACCGTTTTTAGCAACCAATGTACACCAATTTCGACTCGTTTTCTTGCTCGTTTTCAAAAACCACCGCATGTGAAAGCCAGGGTCTTAGCACATCAAGTGCCAAGAATGACAGTTTTTACCAGTCCTCCAGTATTTCACCTGTTTATTCACCACGAAAATATGTGTTCAGCCATACCTGTGACAGAAATGAAACCCAAAACACCCTGCCCCTCTCTGAGAGCTGTTTATCCACAGCCCTGTTATTTAAATTCTAGGATTAGATGTATCTCAGGTACTAAGAAAAACGCAGTGCATCTCTCTATATTGCTAATAAAAGACAACTGGTTTAACAACTTAAACTTTTTGTAATGGAGGTAAAAGTTCTGAGGCTGAAAAACCTCTATCACCTCTATCTTGCAAAATTGTATTTTTCCTTCCGTGCAATTTGCAACCCCATCAGACACGCAACTCGCACATTACTGCCGAACATTCTTCTTTGTATTCCGAAGGAAGAGGAAAATACCAGAAAACAGGTTTGTATTTCATTATTATTTCCAGGAGATAGTCAGAATTCTTGCCAAACAATTTGGGAAAGTGGGCTGGCCTCTTTTTTATCCAGTTTTGGTACCTACATGATATTAAACCTGATAGTCTGATTTACTATTTAGCAAATTGACTTTCACCAGACTTCCACTGCCAAAAAAATTAGAGTAACACTGAGGTGAATCAGTATCATTTTTCAGTCGTGTATAACAAAACTGTTCTCAACTATGGACACAATATACCAGCTCCTGTGTTTCACTTCTCTGTGTGATTTGAGGAACCCGGACATCTCCCGTTCAGCAAACGCAGTCGCCTGAACCTCACTCCTCTTTGAAGTTGGCTCAGTTTACAGACTGGTCTCGGAAGACGCGCTCCCTCAGCTATTCAGGCTAGAACTTACTTTTTTCCATCATCTGGTCAACCACCTCAATACTAGCGAGTTCTCCAATTTCACACCGCGAAGGTCACCCAATTACACGCGGTCAGGTTTTCTAACAGAGCCTGGCAATCCTGACAGAGACTGAAAGTGTTTTCTAAAAGCACACAACGTGTACAGGAGGACAAAATTACCCCCTAATTATCAGCTTAATGAACGATCTCACAGAGAAATGCCTTCTAAATTGCTGCTCGCCATACTACCTTCATCTCCTCTGCGTCCTGAAGCCGGGTCAGATGCTCCTTCTCCTTATCCTTGAAGCTGACTTCGTGCATTTTTTCTGTTTCAAGATGCAGACAGTTGAGAATTAACCGCACACTTCCAGGATGCACCCATTTGAAAAATAAACCCAGTTCCTCTTTTTGCAGGGGGCAGTGGGGTCAGGGCAGCTTTGGAGGGACGGAAACAGCCACGGTTTGCAGTACCCAATCCGTGACCGTATTGCTCAAACTTCCCTTTCCTCTGCTAACAGCCCACTTAGTTTTCAGCCCACCCAGCACCTTCCCAACCTACCCTTACCTTACCCTCTCCTTACAACCCTTTGTATCACAAACCTCCTTGTCCCCTTTCACTTTTTGCTGGGAAATGGTGCCTCCAGAACCAGGCAATTTCTTATGAGTACGGTAGGAAAACCAAGAGTTTTTCTACTACTCATCCAGTGAGCAGACTATAAAACGTTGTAGGACTATGGCACGTACAATACTTCAGCCAATATTGAATTTTCTAAGACAAAGTTGGTAAAATCATTGATGACCACAAGACCCAGTGTTGTACCTTGAGCACGTAACTTGGCAAGTTCTTCATTGAGAGAGTCCTGTGACTCTTCCAGCTGCCTCCTCTTCTGCTCCATATTTTGCATGTAGTCTGTAAGGGACTTGATCTTTGCTTCATGCTTTAGAGACACGGGGAATAGCAATGAGATGTGAGTACCACAGCTTGTCACCTAACAACTCAGGTACTGCTCTAGATAAAGGAGGGAAAACAGAAAGCTCTCCACATCCGGAGCTGATGACTAGGTGTTGTGGTTTAGCCCCAGCCAGCAGCTGAGCACCACACAGCTACTCGCTCACCTTCTCATTCTCCAGCGGGGTGGGAGAGAGAATAGGAGGAAAAAAAGGTAAGAAAACTCATGGGTTGAGACAAGAACAGTTTAATAATTGAAAACAAATGAAATAATGATACTACTACTACTACTATGTAATGAAAATACTACTATTACTAATAACAATCATAATACGCAATGAAATAAAGGAAACAGGGAAGAAAACAAAAATTATACAACCGCTCATCACTGTTCAAGAGACGCCCAGCCAGTCCCCAAGCAGCGATTCCCCTCCCATCCAACTCTCCCAACTTATATACTGAGCATGACGTTTGGTGACACGAAATATCCTTTTGGTCAGTTTGGTTAGTTGTCCAGGTTGTGTCTCAGGCAGGGGCAGTATGAGAAACTGAGAACCTCCTTGGCTTAATGTAAACATTGCTTGGTAACCACTAAAATCATCAGTGTGTTGTCAACATTATTCTCAGCACAAATCCAAAACATCGCCTCGTACTAGCTACTTGGAGAAAATTAACTATCCCAGCCAAAACCAGCACACTAGGAGAAAATACAGCAAAATATCTGAGAAGGAGCCAACGGACGAAGCCAGATCATGTTTTTAAAGGTCACACTTAGTAGCCCAAGACATTTACTGAACAGCACAGGTAGTAATTCCAAAATACCATGGGAAGCTCATGACTTGGTGTTAAACCAACAGCAGCAGCAGCTAAAACCAGCTGAACACTGGGCTTCTGAGGTGGCATCTTGGATGCTTGAACCTGCAGAAGCTCAGATTGACTTTCTCCAGCCACCCTGATGATTTGTTTCTTGCTGACATCCTTCTGAACTAGAAGGGCTTATGGTTAAAATAGAAAATAGTGAAGAACGTAGTGAAAACATCAAAAATTGAACTAAAAGTTTCTAATTTGGGGATAAAATTAAGATACCATCTGGGATTACTACACCCTATTAATAAGGCCACTGAAGCACTTGGAGGTCACTGTCATTAGAGTTCACCTCAGCAGAGAGGGGTTGGTGCCACTGTAAAGATCAGACTTAGAGAGGAACCAAGCAGGAATTAAAATGGTTAAGACCCCTCTAGCACTGAGGTATGCGGGAAGGGAAGGGCACACGTCTGAGTTTCACACTTTGGACAGTAAATCCTCCAATAGATTTCTGAACCTGACAAGAAATTTGGCCAACTCCCAGCCTGGCTCCAAATATTCCGGCCTTGGTACAGCACACAGTGGTGACGCACCATTCCATGGATCAGCTTAACATCGTACCTGTGTGACCCTGTGATAATATGGCATTGTCACTGGTAGCAACAGGCCACCAACTTCGTACAAGGCCTCAGGACTGCGGCTTGTCAGGCTTGCCCCCTCTAAGCGCTTCTTGACCGGCAGCTCTTTTAATGTTACGTGGTGGCTTTATAGATAAGGTGTGTTTTCCCATTAACAAGATTTTAGGCATGATGACACTCAGCTTCTTCCCAGTTTTAAACATGGATGGGCCTCAATATGCACCTGGCTGCAGAGCTCCCAGAATGCCAAGGGAAGGGATCACCCACTCAGGAGTTATTTCCGCTTGGTTTCTTCATCATGAACAAACAGTAGAAAAGCTGGAGAACAGAAGACGTGGCCTTGCAGTCTCCCCTCTTGTTTGCCTCTTTCCACAAGGGTAAGCCTCTCAAATCCTAAACCTCCATTCTCCTGTCTGGAAACAGGCGCTGAGGACAAGAGCTAGGTCATGCTTGTGACAGGCTCTGGGCACTGGAGCTCTGCGTGACTCCAGCATCACTCCATTCGAAGAGGACGAACTAAAGCCCCACAGAGGCAGCAGCCGGGCTGCCTTCCACTCGCTCCTTCACCGGCTCAGCGCAAGCCAACACCACGGCTGAACGAGGCCGTCTCACCGCCCGCTGCCAAGACCTTTATTCCCAGCTCCGTGATGCTGCTCCTTCCCTTCCAGCAGAACCATGCACACACCTGCTAGCGAGTCAAGCCTCGGTCTGCTTTACTAATGCAAGTTCCCAGGGAAAGGGAGGGGCGCAGGTTGGCAGGATGACTCCCCTCAGTGGCCGTGCCCAGGGCCTGCTTTAGGATGGAATGACAAGTGTAGTTTTTACTTAACATTTTTGGACAGCCATACTCTCAGGACTTCAGCCTCCCTTTACTCGTAAGCAGCACGCTTACAGCTGCAGCTTTCGTGAGTGGATTTAAGACAGACATTCAGCTGCAGGACAAGAGGCTATCCTTGCTCCAGGTTTTCTCAGACTAACTGGTAGCAAATGAAATACAGTAAACTGTGCCGTCTCCTCCCCTTCACATGCTCACCTCAAAGCAGTTAAGCACGTCAAAGCAGTTGGCTCTCCTGCAGCAAGCATCACTGCTTGGAACTGCCACCCACTGCGGAGCCCTCCTACCATCTGGATTTCTATCTGACGTGGTAATGTTTTCCATAACATATTATTTGATATACTGCTGCCTGGCTATCTTGTTAGCATCCTCACAGACCAGGTACAGGGTGCTCTCCGAATGTTTTGCTAGTGAACCACATAATCACAGCTTCCTTTCTCAGGCTGCCTTTAAAGTGAAGGTACAAGATACAAATTCATGCTGAGGAAATCACTCCGAGGAGGATTTTTAGTATTATGCCATAGAAAACATTCTGAGATCTACAGCAAGACACGATCTTGCCACAGAATGTGCTGAAAAACATTGAGGGGGAGGAACAGAAGAGAGAAAAACCAAAACAGACAAGAGAATCACAGAATCACTAAGGTTGGAAGAGACCTCTAAGATCATCCAGTCCAACCATCAACCCAACACTCCCACACCCACTAGACCATGTCCTTAAGTGCCACGTCTACACGCTCCTTGAACACCTCCAGGGACGGTGACTCCACCACATCCCTGGGCAGCCTGTTCCAATGCCTGAAGAAGAAACACCACTCTGTCCCCTCAAGTCTCATTTCTCGCTCCCAGCACACACATTTCATAAAGAAGGAGGCTGAGCTGCAAAGGGACACGGAAGGAACAAACGTACCTGTGAAATGAGGAGCTGGCAAGCCGCAAGCTCCCTCTCGCTGGCGTTCATCTTCCTGTTGGAATCTATCTGGGCGCTCTCCAGCTGCTTGCTGCGGTTCACCAGAGACTTCACCTCGGACTTCATCTTGCTGATGTAGAGCCGTGCCATGGTGAACTCCTCCTCGATCACCCCGTTCACATCTGCCAACTAAACACACAGGAGATCACCGTCTTGGAGGTGTGGCTCTTGGGGGTAAGTCAATGCAAAGCCGCCTTCCTGCTGTGAAACTCCTGTCTAGAGCCAGGAAGCCTCTCTGGAAGCACAGCAGTACCCACAGAGCTTCGGGTCCCCTTTAAACATCTTGTATCACCCCGTTTCCTAAAACCTTCACTGATAAGCCTCAAAAGTGAACGATTAAGGCTTGTGCTCACAGCGTGCTTCATCAGTTGAGCAGTTCAACACCTAGAGTTGCCCAGAGAAGCTGTGGATGCCCCATCCCTGGAGGTGTCCAAGGCCAGGCTGGATGACGCTTGGAGCAACCTGGGCTAGCGGAGGGTGTCCCTGCCCACAGCAGGGGGGCTGGAACTAGATGGTCTTTAAGGTCCCTTCCACCTCAAATCATGATTCTATGATTCTATTAAAGCAATCAAGCCTGCCATCACGGCAAAAACATATTTTGCAGAAGCCTTCTCCTTTTCCTTCTTGTAAACTGCTAAAGGCTGAGGAGCATCATAAATACTCCTTAAAGAAGCCTCCTCTTTAAATATCCTTCAATAAGAGGCTGCAAGGTAGACATGGGTTTGGAAATCTCACCTGGCAAGGTAATCGCTCATCTCTAAACATTAGCATCATTCTATTTACACATCAGTTCCTCCCCTGGTTTAATGTGGTACCTTTTATTTATGTGTCTTTCTTTTCACCTGCTTCACTGATGTAACCCGCTGTGAAGGCTCTCCTGGAGCGAGCATATGGCTAGCAACTTCATCTGCTTTTCACCTTTCTCCCAGAACCACCAAGGGGAAGGTAACACGCGCCTTGTCTTCTCCCAACAGCCTAAAAAATGTGACTGCTTCCAAAACCCTCAGTCTGGTCTGAAATTAGACACACTTTGAGATGCTGCTAATTGCCAACAAATTTGAAATTATTCTTCTGAAAGCTGCTCAATCTGGCCTTATTTACACTGACAGCTGTCCTGTAAAATGCTGACATCTTCGTTACTATAAAAATTTGTATCACACAGCCTCTACCTCCATTTTCAAAGATTTCCTCTTACAGTTCCTATTACAACGGCCACCAGAGGCTGCTGTAGCATCTCCCGAAGTCCGGTCTTGTGGTCCTGGCATCTGCATCAGGCAACAGGGATCCTGTCTGCAGTAAGAGTGGGCTGGGGCATCTGTTGATCCAACGGGGCTTTAGCAGGGGCTTTGCATGGCAAGGTGTCGGTAGTGGGGGTGGCTACAGGGGTGGCTTCTGTCAGAAGCTGCTGGAAGCCTCCCCTCTGTCCCACAGAGCCAACGCCAGCCAGCTACCAGAGGGACCTGCTGCTGGCCAAGGCCGAGCCTATCAGTGACGGGGGTAACACCTCTGGGATTACGTGTTTAAGACGGGGAGACATGCACAACTGCAGCTGGAGAGAGGAGTAAGAATGTGTGAGAGGAACCGCTCTGCAGAAACCAAGGTCAGTGGAGAAGGAGGGGAGGAGGTGCTCCAGGCACTGGAGCAGAGGTTCCCCGGCAGCCCATGGGGAAGACCACAGGAGGGACCCCATGCTGGAGCAGGGGCAGTGTGAGAGGTCGTCCCCTGAGAAGGAAGGAGCAGCAGAGACCAAGTGTCAGCAACCCTCATTCCCCATCCCTCTGTGCCACTGGGGTGGAGGAGGTGGAGCAAATGGGGAGTGAAGTTGAGCCTGAGAAGGAAGGGAGGGGTGGGGGGAAAGTGTTTATAAGATTTGGTTTTACTTCTCTGATGTGACTGGCAAAATAAATGAAAATAATTTCCCCAAGTTGAGTCTGTTTTGCCCATGACAGTAACTGCTGAATGATTCCCCTGTCCTTATCTCAACTCAGAAGCCTTTCGTTCTATTTCCTCTCCCCTGCCCAGCTGAGGAGGGCAGCGATGGAGCAGCTTTGGTGGGCACCTGCCCTCCAGCCAGGGTCAGCCCTCCACACTCACTTTTAGCTTTGAATGTTCAGAAAGGTCCCTTGCTCAAAGACTGAGAAGTGAACTAAAAGCCAGAAACCAGAGTGCATTGCAAGGAGTTTATGCACATCTTGAAAATTAATTTCTTATCCAGTTTTAACACCTGCTCTTTTTCAAGTAATTTTAAATGGACAGATGAGATGGCACTAACATCACCAGGAAGATCCTCCAGGCCATGAGAAGTTTCCATCACAGATGTGCCATTTAGCAGTGACTATACAAGTATCCTCTCTGAGACGCAGCATTTTGCTCATCTACAGCAGGAGAGGTTTGACAAAGTGAGTAGCTACCTCCTCTACCAGATCTGTAAACCCACGAGCCAGACAGAAGGCAAGTTTCAGAGCAAAGCCGGTCAAAATTTGCACCATCTCCAGGCACGTTCAGAAACCAAGGTTTCTGCCACTTCAACCACCTCCACTGCCATTCTTACCTTCTCACTTTGCAGAAGAAAATGATCCTCTGCAATTTTTCCTCTATAAAGGTCATTAGTCACGCCCAAAAGTTAAGCTGGTTTTCCTGTCATGTCATTATTTTAGGACATACTTCAAAGAAAAAGGTAGCCACTCGGAAGCCACATCTCACCAATAAGGATTCTTCAGTTTCTGGGAATAGTGGGTCATGCCAGCTAACGAAGGAGTAGGGCTACATGTGCATTGTTTTGGGGGAAACTCAGCCCCGCCCATAAATAAAAGGATCAGCACACAGATGGGCTGCACTAGTCTGGCCCCAAAGGCTGAGCGGGGAATAAAAGTGGTAATTGTGTGCAGAGACACTGAGCTTCTCTGACCCAGACAAAGATCTCCTCAGTACTCTACGCCGTGCTCTAGCCAGGATTTAAATGGCAGCATACTGGGAGAAGGCCTGCTGTATCACACACAGAATCATAGAATCATGGAATGGTTTGGGTGGGAAGGGACCTTAAATCCCACCCAGCCCCACCCCCTGCCATGGGCAGGGACACCTTCCATAGCCCAGGGTGCTCCCAGCCTCATCCAGCCTGGCCTTGGGCACTCCCAGGGATGGGGCACCCACAGCTTCTCTGGGAACCTGTCCCAGTGCTCCCCACTCTCTCTGGGAAGAATTCCTTCCTGATGTCCCATCTCAATCTTCCTCTTTCAATTTAAACCCGTCACCCCTTGTCCTGTCACTCTCTGCCCTTGGAAAAAGTCACCCCCCAGCTTTCTTGTAGCCCCCACCAGGCACCGGAAGGTGCTATAAGGGAGACTATTCACCACGTAATCCACATCAAGTATTTTTATATTGCAGGAGATGTGGGGAGCAAGCAATAAAGACAGCCAACTCACTGTTTTAACGTCGTTAGTACCAATGAGTCCTCCAATCTCTCCCAGGTCCTTTAGCAGCAAGTTCAAGATTTCTGTAGCTCGCTTCTTCTGGTGGTTACTGAGCTCCTGCAACTGGCCCAGCTCCCTCTGGGTTGCTGTCAGGGCACTCTGAAAAGGTTTAAAAGCAAAAGTTACCCTCCCCGCCACAGATTGGGCACCAGTTCTTCTGCGACATCTAGGTCACACGGCATTATCTTGTATTTTCCTGAACATACGTACTACCTCAACGTACCGACGCGTACAATTCCCCCTTGCATAATCCACTGTCACAAGTCACTCGCTAACAAGGCTACTTTAGATCTATTAAATGTAGTAAATCCGGTAAGAATCTTATTTGCATAATACGTGTCAAAGAAGGTTAATCACAGAGAAACAGGTATAGAAGGGTATGAAATTCAATTTTTGCCAACGGATTTCAGAGTAATCTGTTTTACTGAAGTGGATAACGAAGTCTTCCATGAAAACAGACCTGATAACAACTGCTTCCTCAGTTTGGGGAAGGAATTGAGGAACAAGGATGTATTAAGCTAAAACCAATCTTGATTTTTCTCTGATCAAATTTTTTTTTTCCTTCAGGTCAGCACAAATGAGCTGAAAAAACTGATGTTTTTCCCCAATTCCTTCCCTGACTGTGTAAAATTCCAGCTCCACAGCACAGAGTCCAGAGAAACACAAAACGCTGCAATCTGCATAAAGCAGATTTTCACAGCTTTCTTGGCATAATACAGTTTTTAAATAACCAAAACACAGAATGGCCGGTTCTCACGTTCCATTCAGTTGCCGCTACGGTGTGCGAAATAGAGGTTGCAAGAGAGCCACAATCTGCCATCAGCTTCCACAGAGCAGCTTCTGAATTACCTTAATTTTGTTGTTTAATTAAGATAGGAGAGGGTAGCATCGGCAAATATGGGTATTTTAAATGCTTCCCTGCGACTCCAGTTTTTAAACTACATATAGTTGGCAGCAGTATCTGAAAGATTCCTCAAATGGCATAGGCTAGCGGTTATCTGGGAACCCCTATGGAAATCTTCAGGGGGGGAAGCAGCACTATAAACCGCTTGGCTCTTACACTCTTCTGTGCCAGCTCATCAGCCAGCTGCTCGTTGGCCCTTGTTTTGTCCTCCGCTTCTTGGGATTTCTGGTCATAATTGACAGCTAGTTCTTCCAGGGCTTGAAGGACCTCTTTCACTTCATCTTTTGCTGCTTCGTTCTCAATCTGAAGACGGGTCAGCTCCTCTTGAATCTTCTCATAATCTCTCCTAGTGGAGGCCAAAAGCTGGAAAGAAGATATCACAGAAAGTGTTAAGTCAACCAAGAACTCATTGAAAAGGGCAAAACCAGACAAAGAGAGAAAGCAAGTCTAAGCACGCAAGTGTGTGTGCAAGGGAGAGAAAGCAGCAGTGAAGAAATCCTGCTCCTCTACCAGAAACAGCATAAATGTATTTGAAGAAGCAAAAAAGCCTCTGAACTTCAATGAAAAGAAAAATCAAATCCCATTATGACACAAGACTGAGGCAGAGAAACTTGTTTTAAACAGTACCATAGCTCCAAATGAATTTTCTGCCCTCAATCCAATGCTGCAGATAGGACCAAAACATACCACAAAGGAAAGTGTTTCAGCACAGGCTCACAGCTTTGAACTGCGCCGAGTACAAGGGCTCTCTGAAGCAGTCTCAAAGATCTTGTGGCATTACAGAAATTTTTTGATAAGCAAACCTATGATGATTGGTCTTAGTTATCATCTTAAGCCTGATGCTGAAGACAGATTAGCTGCTCATATTTGCTGAGGCAAAATATTAACTAAAGAAGAAAATACAGACTTCACACATACTAGGGAGTATTTCCAGTTTGTAAAACTTATTAAATTCACTCTTTGCACGCTACTGAGAGTGATGCTGAAGTTTGAGTAACAGTGCTGATTGTAAGAGGTCGGTTGCATGGTCCTCTCCCTTGTCCTTCCACCACTCTATCTTCATTCACAGAACCATAGAATCTTTTAGGCTGGAAAAGACCTTTAAGCCCATCAAGTCCAACTGTTCCCCCAGCACTGCCCAGCCCACCACTGACCCATGTCCCTGAGCACCTCGTCCACACGGCTCTGAAACCCCTCCTGGGATGGGGACTCCCCCCTCCCTGGGCAGCCCCTTCCAATGCCTGACAGCCCTTTCTGGGAAGGAATTTCCCCAATATCCAACCTAACCCTCCCCTGGCACAGCTTGAGGCCGTTTCCTCTTGTCCTGTCTATTAACATTCAGATGTTAGAGTCTCAAAAATTGTGGTATCGGGTTCTTAGCACAAAATCAGACTCAACAGCAGTCATATAGTGCAGAATGATGTGAAAATAAATAAAAGGTGCCACCTAACATCTCTTGCTAATACTGTACTTTAAGAATAACAGCAAAATCAGGACTTAACATTGCATGAAAACATAAAATATGGAACGGTAACATATAAAAATACAAGAAGGCATTCATGCTCATCTTAACAGCAAAGTTTGGATATTCATGCTCACTTATGTCCAAGCCTTCCTACCTATGGATAAGTGTATTATTACTGTTCTGCAGCTTTCTTTGACAAAAGAACAAAATCTGCCCTGCTGAAGTGTGCTAGGTGGACTTCTGACCTGTCCCACCACTGCCCACTGGCTCCCAGGCCATGAAGAAGTTGAGTGTGAGACCCCAGGCAAAACACAAGCATCTCTCTCAAACAGACCACCTAAAAGGAGGAATGTCAGAGAAGACACTGCTTTTTTTTTGGCTCAGAGTGCTAATGGAAAATAGCAAACCAACCAGGCAGCATCATATGCTGGCACGTGCCCAAAGTGGCAAAGAGAGAATTCAGATGTAAGGGAAATTTATCTCACTGGTAATGCCGCAGCCTCAGAAGTGCACTCACGTTAAGGAAAAACCCACTGAATTGCCAAAGCCAGATGGCATGTAAATATTTAAACAACAAAATAGCTTAAAATAATCTTTCTACTAAACACAGATGGAACTATTATTTACATTTACTTAAGAAATTTTCTGTGTGAATATTACTGTGACTTCAAGTAAAGGGAAGTGTTATATATCACCTAGAGCATAAACACAGCTCCCCAGAAGATTCTTGTTGATATAGTGTGGAAAAAGATACCCAGAGTTTAAAAGGCTAATAATAACTCATTATACCGACCAGCTGTAAACAAAGGGAAGGAGACGATGGCCGCAGCGCTTTGCGGATCTGCCCACTGCACGCGAGATGTGCATGTGGAAGCTTCAGAATCCCCCCAAAACACACACCCTAAGAAACAGCCAGCGGGGAAAAGGTACCAAAAGATACCAATATCAGCACAGTGCCATCTGTGGCAGGCCTCAGATTTCTAATTAACCTGCTCACTTAATCGAGTGGAAAAAAGTACTCTGCTTAATTAGGGGGAAGCAGAGTGAGGCAGCTGCTCTGCAGCACATACATCACGGAGCTAATCACAGCTCTACGAGAGAGCAGGTACATCGCTCCCGCAGCGCAGGTGAAGCCTCCGTGTGGAAGACGAAACCTTGAAAAATTAATTCAGTTCCCTTAAAGAAGAAAACCAAATTATCGCATTAGCTTTCAAAGGTAAGAGATGGACAAGCTTATCAGATGATGTGCTATTATAAGGAGTTACCAAGGCTTAAGGCTCTTCTGAGGGTATTATGAAATTTGAAGTTTAAACCTAGCTCTCACACGGGTTTCTCTTACCTACTGAACTGTAGCCAGTTAATATAAACATATCTAACCAAGAGTGGTGAAAGAATTCCGAAAGAAGGGTCTCATAAGCAGAACTTAAGGGGTTTTTTTAAATTTATTTGGGTTTTTACCTCCTCTTGATCCAGCATTTGTTGCTTCAGTTTCTCAGCCAACTGGCTCTGCTGGTTGATTTCATCATCCTGCAACGAAATAGGGTTGGAGATTTGTAGTTTCTTTTCACAGTTCTCGTTTGCTTACTTTTATTTCCCCTTTCTAGAAAAGAAGGAAGAATCCTACCGTTTGAGTGGTATGTGAGGAGAGAAAACCAGACAGAGCTACATAGTAAAAGCACTACATCCATGCAGCGGTCTCTGGTATACACCTAAGCAGAGGTGTCTCCGATGGTAAACAGGACACCGATGTGGTCAGAGTTGCACCTTACAACTTGTAGGAGACTTTACCAAGACGTGTGGTGTTTTATACATATACGAATACATACACAAACTCTCTCTCTTACTCCGCCCCCAAATTCCAGCTGAGAGAGATCACGAGAACCTATATTTATTAACCAACTGCAATTTACAGCTAGCTCTGGAGGGCAACAACGCAAGAGAAAGCTCAAACCACAACACAGAACTTGGACCCTTCAACTGCAGAATTTGCACTTTCCAACTCATCCACAGCCCTTGAAGAAAATACTCCAGGTAATGCACAGCCAACCAATTTTACTGGCATTTCAACTCCCTCGTTAAGACAGCATCCTCGTCGTCAGGAACTGACGTTAAATACAGAAGGGGAATGATGGTGGACTCCACTGTACGCGTCCTTGCTCCAAAAGGCCACAGGAAGCCCACCAAGACCCTGACCAAGTCCACCTCTTCCTGTGACGGCTGTCCTTCTCTAAAGGAAGTCACCAAAGAGAAATGCTTCGTTTTACCCTATCAGGTATTTTGTGTTTCGCTGACAAGCACGCTAACCGATTGATTTCTGATGCCAAATAACAAGTAGACTATATAAAATCATTTGCCAATATTAAAATAGTCCCAGATACAACATCAGAACGGTCTACATTGTAGTAAGCCATACATGGCGATATTTTGGGGTTGTTTTGGGGAACAAATACCTTCTAATTTCCTGCAGAAGTGCATCAAATTATGCTTCCCACGTTTTCTAGGGCAAAACTCAAACCTGCTGCCAGTTCCCTCAAGAATAATTCGATTTGTTACTTTTGATGAGGGAAAGTGAAAGGATGACTGATTCTTTTTTTTTCCCCTCCCGTAATCAATACCTAAAAGCTAGAAACTGCTGCCAGGAATGTATTCTCCATCACAGAAAAGCTGTAATTTCTTAAAGACCTTAACTGCTATTGTGAATTCCATCAACGTACTGCCACGTGCAACCGGACTGTGCAGGGAGACCTCACGCACATCAGAGTTAAGGCTGAAATACAACTATCCACTCCCTTCCTCGGTATCCAGAAATGGCCAAATTTTAATATTAACACACAAACAAACTGTGGGCTATTTTCCTGAAAGGTAAAATCATAAACTTTTGCGAGGTAGCCTTCTAAGCTGTTCTCACCTATGGTCAATGGTTTTAGTATGCCTTCGCCCCCACCCACTCTTATCTTCACACAAGCCAAAGCTATTAAAGGCAAGTGCTCAGTAAATGTATTGCTGATAGCTTTAAGTGTCAATTATGTATTTCAAGCTGTGCAAATAAATAAAGCAGCCACCTGCACTCCAGGCAGTGCTCACAGTTAGAACAACATGAACAAGAGACCCAAGGGATGGTTACACGTTTTCCATAAGATTCTAATACACAATAAATATATAAAATATTAAGAAACAGTCTCCCTTTTTTCCTTTCTCCTGTGACCCCAGGATGACGTTACAGTTTGCTGAGGGATTTCACAGAAATCACTGAAGGAAGCCAACTTGGCTCTGATTTCACGGGGAATGCCCCCAAACACTATCTGCAGAGGGAACACGGGCAGGTAGCTGACATGACAGGACAAGATCTGGTTTTATGCAGTGAGAGTGTTTTGAACTTTGGGACGTTTTCCAGTTCTTGGGGCTCAAGAAATACAGAGAGACACCCACTCATTTTGGCTCAGTTTTCCATTTACACCTAGCGAATAAAGTCACCCCAAATATTCACACCTTATCATCCAGCTGTCTGTAGAGACTGGCAATCTCCTCATCGTATTTCTGCTTCTCCTCCGTCGAGATGCTGGCAACAACCGGTGTGATGTTGTCAATGATCGGGGTGTTATCACAAGGCTCCAGGTTCTTCTGGTCCTTTGCGCTGATCTGTTCATCTTCAGGCACAGCTTCTCCTGCGGGCACACAACCATGGTCATTGCAATCCGAAAGACAGGGTTGCCCAAGACCATGGACATCCCCAACGGGCCATCCCAGTTGCCAGCAGGGACTCAACAAAGCAAAGAAGGGATGTCTCCACCTACGCAAGGCAGGTTAACAGAAGTGCAAATAAGGAGGACAAAAACCTGACTTTCAGCCTAAAGCCTACTGGCAATTAAATGTCTCTTCCTCTCCAAATGTCTGACTGCCCGATCAACTCTCCCTCCCGCCTAATGAACTGCTGGAGTATCAGGAAAACAACCAAGCAGCTGCATTTAAAATTATATTCTCCTTCTGCCTTGTCACATCTAAAATGAACGCGCATACAGCAATTTTCAGACGTTGCCTATGCACACCAGACAGGATGTTCTCCCTACACATTTTCTTCCAGAATCATTTTCTCCGAGGAATATTTTCTTTGGTAACGCCGGTGCATTGCAATTACGAGCCTGCTGCAGTTCAGTGAAGAGGGACAGGCAAGGCGCTCATGCCAGAAATTGAATCTATTCTCATTAGAGGCTGGGGAGAGACTGCGAGGAGCTGAAGGCTGCACGCATTGCTGGAGGTGTGGGAAGGTTACATCCAACCCTTCTGCACAAACAGGGGCTTTTTTTTCCTTTTCTATGAAAAGCTACAATATTTTAGTCCCATAAAGCTTTACTAGCCATTCTTCTTGCCAAAACAGCATAGGCACTATTCATCCTACTGGCACGGAAATGAGTAAACAAGACAAATATATTTAAAAAAAAAAAAAACCAAAAAATAACAAAACAGACAAAAAGGCAGGCTAATTCAGGCCCCAAAGCAAGACAAAACAGGGCATGAAAGAGCATGACCACCTAACGGAGAAGATAATTTTTTCACGCTTAAAACATGGAAAAGAGTAATTTGAAATCAAGCACCATAACCTCTATAAAAGTACTTCACTCAAAATACCTTTTGCCCTATTGCCAACGGCTTGGTGATATTTTATATTATTAATGAGAAAGGTGTAAATTGATGTTTCATTGTTGCATTTCACCGGAGCTGACTAGGAAAGGTGGGCTCAGTCAGACCGCGGAACCTCGTACACAGGGCAATGCTCCTCAGGCTGCAGAGAGTCCCCAAATGAATCTTGAGATTTTCAATCCTTGGACGAGAACAGCCTCCTACCTGTAAACCACAGACCGACCTGTGCACTCGGAGACAAGGCTGCTGAAATCCTGCTTCAGCACGAACGGGGCACACCCATTGTCTGCGACAATTTTACTTTGTGTATTATTTTCTGAATGTAGGGAGTAAGCTATAGCAATGGAATATTGCTGAATCCATCTTGCATTTTGTATTCAGGATGCAATTTCCCTGACATTTTCTTTGTAAAGAGCCTCTTCTGACAGAATATCCTCCTGAACAATGCTATGGCAGAAGGTCAGACAAGAAATCAATAGTATTTTGAATGCATTGAATGTATGGCGGGGTAACGCCAATGAGAAAAGCAGGACAGACGGAGGGGATGAGGAGGTGTGGATATTTAGACAAAACAATAGAGAGAGCATGTTATAAGGTTTGTTGACACATCCTATAAAAAAGATCTATACAGGGTTTTAAAAAAAAAAGTGTTTCTAGAACAGGATGGAAATGAAAATCATCACATTTAGCAAACAGAGAATGAAAGACGCAGAACATGAGCGGGTTATAAATCCCCAGCACTCAACACCACCAGCACACCGACCGTCTCCATAGCAATTGCGCTATGCTGATAAGGGAAATATTCCCTGTGCTGAAGCCTCTAGAGAAAGACACGGAGCACAATCATTAGGTAACGATCTCATCTGAAAGGCAAGTAAACAGCGTAGGGAGCTGCAAGGAGGAAGCAATTTTTTTGCACCCATAAAGGTCAGGTATTATCTTTTCAGTAGTGATTTCACCCAGGATGTTCAAAGCCAGACTTGACTGTGCAAAACAAATTGTGACTAATAATTAAATCACCGATTCGTTCTTGCTTTAGATACTTCACGTTTGAAAGAATTATACTACTGAACTGCGAGACACATCAATACACAGGACTTGGATGACAAGCAGTGTAGAAAATAAAAATTACTCCAAAGAAACAGTAATTTATGGCTGGGGGTTTGTTGGGATTTCGAGGTGTAATGGGGATGCAGGTTTGGTTTCTTTGGGTCAGGGGGTTGTACGTTGGTTTGGAGTTTGATTTTTTTTTTTAAATACGTGGAATGAAAAAAAAAAAAGTTAGGATGGTTTGCTAAAATTACTTGCCAATGTTCCAAATTAAAGTGCTTTAATTTGTATGCAGGCATAATAATATTTTTCCTCCTCTACCATCCAACACTTGACCTTATAACCTGTCCTGAACAGCAATTCTCTATCTTTCTAAACACAAAACGGGCTGTTCTCAACATAAAACTTCACTTAGAAGCCACAGAAGGAGCTCAGTGGTGATTCTTCTAATCAGATAACACTCCTAGCTATTGTATGAAAGGATTAATTATTCTAATGTCAAACACAGTTATAAAAACCCACCAATATCTAGTTACTTTAAAGCTTAATGGAGTTGATTCTCCTGTCTGAGAAGTACAGTTCTTTAAAAACAAACCCAAACATGATGACATTTTACCTTTTCTTTATTAATATTTCTATTATTATAAATTATTTATGCCTTCCCGTATTCCCCACACCTGATATCACACTGGTTTTGGCATTTCAAATGGTACCTTCTGTAACTGGCTGTGGCTGGTTTCCCTGGTTTTTGCTTTTTCGCCTTTTGATTATTATGAAGTGTGAGCTACAACTTTGAACGGTGGACTTAGAATGAGCATGACACTTGTAAGTTAAGGCAAGATTTAAACACATGTAACTTAACTTAAAAATACAAAGACCTGTACCCATTCCCATTTCCCGGTACGTACCATTTCTCCACCTGTTCAGTTCCAGCTCTAAATGCTGGATAACGTTCTTCAGACTCTTGTTTTTGTCTTTCTCCTTCTCGTACTTTTTCTTCCACTCCTCCGCAGTCAGCTCCAGATTCACAGAGACCGTGTTCTTAATCGTCTTCGCTCTGCGCAACAAAACCAGGCGTCAGTCACGCTGCCACTTTTATCTCAACACAAACGTAAGGATTCGGAAATTTTTCTATAACACAAAGGGAAACTAATAAACATTTCAATTTATTTTCTAAAGTGCAAAACCACAATTCCATTTTCTCTCAAACCCTTGGTACCATTTACTACCAGGAAGCCTCAGCAGAAGTTTTTCCTTATCAAAATCCAGCAGGCAGGGACCTGATGCAGATATGGATCTGCCTCTTCAGATTCCTCCAAAACAGGGAAGCTCCGGAAACTGCTGTCGGATTAAGGACAGAACCAAGTCCTGTCATTATTGCTCAGCTAAGTAGGCTGTCACCTCAAAGCTTCTACAGAAGGGATTGTCCCCCTGTGCTGGGCACTGCTGGGGCCCCACCTCGATTCCTGGGGTCAGTTTGGCCCCTCACTGCGAGACAGACCCTGAGGGGCTGGAGCGTGTGCGGAGAAGGGAACGGAGCTGGGGAAGGGGCTGGAGCACAATTCCTGTGAGGAGGGGCTGAGGGGGTTCAGCCTGGAGAAGAGGAGGCTCAGGGCAGACCTGATCGCTCCCTACAACTCCCTGAGAGGGGGGTGCAAAAAGCGGGGTCGGTCTCTTCTCCCAGGTGACAGGACAAGAGGAAACGGCCTCAAGTTTCTCCAGGGCAGGTTTAGACTGGATATTAGGGAAAATGTCTTCCCAGAAAGGGCTGTTGGGCACTGGAAGGGGCTGCCCAGGGAGGGGGGAGCCTCCATCCCGGGAGGGGTTTCAGAGCCGTGTGGACGAGGTGCTCAGGGACATGGGTCAGTGGTGGGCTGGGCAGTACTGGGTTAACGGTTGGATTTGATGGTCTTAAAGGTCTTTTACAATTTAAATGATTCTGTGATTCTCCTGGCTCGAGACCCACTGTAGAGCACCCCACACCAGGGGCCAAACTGCTTTCAAATACATGCTTGGGGGTGGAAGGAATGGACGGAGGAGAACCGCTGGGCTACTGCTGGGCTGAGGAAGGCTCTCGGTGAGAAGGGAGCCTGAATTCGCGCCCGTGCCACTGCAGGCAGGCTCGCGAGCTACTGCCTCTCCAGGCAAAAATATCACAAAATTTAAACCCTTCTAACAACAACCACCATCACTTCATTCTTGTGAACGTGCTTAGCTCCAACCAAACCTGAACAATTGCACTGGAAAACACAATGCAAGCAGAAACAAAATGTACAGGATCTACTCTAGCAAATCCACATTTAAAAAAGAAAACCAAACAAATGGGTACGAATTAAGAAAGCTTCGGGTCTTTGCCCTTCCCTGCTCAGACACCAAGTCCCTCCAAATTACTCTGGTGTTACTGAATAAAGTAGAGACTAAGTAAGCTCCTACCCGTTTGTAAAGCGTAGGATGAAACACCAATGCAAGAAACTATGCTAAGGAATGGCTGCAGATGCTCTGGCTAACTGTCCTTTGGGAAGAGCACATGATCTTCATTATTTTCTTCATAGTTCCACGTAATGATGCTAAAACATCCTTTATATCAAATCACTAAAAATCCTGAAAGTTTGTTTTTTCATCAAGAACACACTCCCATATCTGTGCCTCTTGCTCCAAATCGCGCTCCAGTGATTCGCACTACGTGGCAAGCAGGAGTTTTATTGCCTTAGAAATATTTAAATATTTTAAAATAACCCTGTAATTATTTTAAAATAATGCTTAATGGTTTGTTTCTACATATCATCTCCGTCGAAAGCATGGCTCAAGTTTCCACTCCTTTAGCTGTACCAGGGGGAAAAAAATGCCCCACCATAAAGTGTATCAACTGCATTACCCTGATGATGGATTAAGTACTTACTAGCAACTAAAATGAAAAATAATATGAAAACACAAGAAAATACGGAGCAGAAAGAGAAGAAGTCGAGTCACTACTAAGAGAGGAGCATGTGCACATGATGATTAGTGAAAGCGGCTTCTGAAGATGAATTTTACTCCTGACACTTATTTTAATGGTGATATAATTCTTTCTTGCTAGGAAAAATGGAGGAACCAGTAATCACCCATGACTCAAATACCTTCCCTGTAATGTTATTCAGGCCCTTAATACTGTCACATCAGAAAAATGAAACACCACAACCAAAGAGCCTGTGAAAGAAACAGCTTCCCGTAGACAGCAATATTCCTATTCGAAACGCTGACAAATAACACTGTGTGTACAGTGCGTGTGCTGCTCTGCAGGTCTGGTACATCACCGGTCCTCCTGCTTGTAATTCCTTTCTTACAATTAAAGGCCCTTCACAAGGAACTCTTATTCCAGGCCAGGCTGGATGAGTCTTGGAGCAACCTGGGCTAGTGGAAGGTGTCCCTGCCCATGGCTGGCAGTGGCACTGGGTGGGCTTTAAGGTCCCTTCCAACCCAAACCATTCTGTGATTCTGATTCCAGCCCAATTCTATAGCTTTCTGCAAACAAACCCCCAGAATAAACCCCAACCAAGCACTCTCACACAGTATTTAGCTATTTTCCCAGTTCTTTCAGCTGACATCCCAGTGCTCAGTAAGGAACGTCTTCAAAACGTTCCTCTTCCCAGAGAAGTGTTAGTCAGGTCACATCATGCCAAGTTCTACAGCCAGGGTGTGCAGAGTTAGCTTGAAAACTATTTTGCCACCGAACAGAAAGGCAAGTTTTACCAATTATTGAAAAGAGAAATGAAACCAAGAAAAATGTAAACTGAAATAACATGGAAACTGGACTTCCTCTACACACACTCTCTCAAGTCCCCAAGCATACAACATCCCAGAGATCCTGGAGCAGTTACACATACAGAGCCAAAGCAAACCCCTTTTAACCTAGATTAAAAAAATAATTTTTAAAAAGCTACACTACCTTTTAATCCCCTTAATCTGACCTGTTACATTTTTCTGCTTACATTTCTTTTTACTTCAAACCATACCTGCAGAGAGTTCAGCCTAGCAGCAAGGAGACCGAAACCTAGCACCGAACCTACTCATCTGTCTCACATGAAATGTCCCTTTGGCTGCATTGCTTCCCTGGAGCCTTATCTAGAACAAAACAGGAGGAACTTGAGGACTGTTCTTCTGTTCTACACATCTGACAGACTCACACTTGTCTGACACCCCCTGCAGTCAGGAAATTGTAAGTGGGGGGGGTTTAAACTGTGAATTATCAAAGCATTTCAACTTTTACCACCAACAAAAACTCTGCAACTCATACTTCAGAGCTGTTAACACTCTTTATTTCATTACTGCATCTGAATATTTGCATTTACTCAATTTACTCATTTACTTACTTTCTCTGAGCAACCTGGGCTATGGAAGGTGTCCCTGCTCATGGCAGGGGGTGGGACAGGGTGGGCTTTAAGCTCCCTTCCAACCCAAACCATTCCATGGTTCTATGATTCTTACTTTCATCATACAATGGGGAATTAAAACTGCGTAACAACCATTAACCTTACATGTAAACAACTATTTCCTCCTTTTTTGGTCCTTCTCCATGAAAACTTGCTGCAGGGACCTGTGAAGTTCCTACGGGAAGTTTTTCCTGCAGGCTGTCATTGAAGTGAGTAGCTTATCTTTCTGCAGTGAAGGAAGGAAATGTTGTAAGGAAGCAGAGCTCAGCTCTACTGTTACCTGGCCTGCAGCACATGGGTCCGCCCCACCTTCCACAAATTCCAGCAGCAGATGACAAGGTAATACTGGCCGTGACTATACCAGATGGGGACCATGTTGCAGAACTGTCCTCCAGCCCTAACCTCCTGCAACAGCCCTAATCCAAAACTGTGCCTTAACAGGGACTGCACCCAACCGCATCTGCGTTCCCTTCGCTGCCCATCCTGCGATTGTACGTAGTCTCGTACAAATACACTGAAGGGATCCTCTTCCCTCACTGAAATCTAAGGAAAGTTCACATGAAAGGATAAAAGCGGGGCAATGAAGTAACAGAAGATTGTCAGATTAGTCTTTTATACATGATTTTACTTTCCAGTATGAAATGCGCCTTTACAGTGTGGGCTTCGATGCAGAAATCACACACGGTGGAAAACAAGCCATTTTCAGACAAAGACAAATATATACTCTTGCACAAACTGTTAAATAAATTCTATTTCAAACTATGTAACTTGCTGATGTTTTTTCTTTCTGCTATACACAAATGAAACAAAATGAGCGATTTTCCAAAGCGTCAGAGATCTCCTCAATTACAACAAAAGCAGTAAGTACGTAACGAGCTTGACCTATTTTTGCAAACATTCCAAATGTATTTCAAATGACTATTGCCAACAAATACATATGGAGGAGACATTGTCTTTCCAAGTACTTCCACACTTATTTTATGCCTGCTTGTTTCTGAGGACTTGTTCCTAAATTGTTAAGATCCTTCAAACATAAAAACAGCCATGAGCTAGCAAGGTAACCTACCGAAGTCGTCAATATGACACCAACTCTTCACTTTGCTTAATGGTTAAAAAATAGTTTTTACAACCGTACCAATAATCCCTGAGATGCAAGTCAAGAAGATGACACATCGTAAAAGCATCAAGAGTAGCATCAGATAAAGCAAACCCGAACATTTTCCACTGAGTTAGCCAACAGAAAAATGCCCAATTCCATTATCTTCCCCATAAAATTTCAAAGAACTACTCTAACACTTTATACTTTCTGCAGGAAAAAATATCAGAGCTTCTAAGCAGTGCAGCTGCTGGCCAACATTAACATTTATTTTCCTGGTACCACAGGGAATAGACAGTTTTCTCAACTTCTCCAGGACTATTTTTTAACAATTCCAGAAACCATAACCTCCTTATTTTTAAAACGCCTACTCATCTTGTTCCTCTCAGCACGGCTGGCTCAGAACACGTGGAAGAGCCTAGTAGGTGTCATCCAGCCTAATGCCGAGTAGGACTCACCGCTGTCCGAACATCAAGGTCGACTTTGTTTCTGCCTCGTTGAACACAGAAGGAGAACAGCATATCACAATGGTGGTTCTGCAGTTCCCACCAAGGGAATCCTGAAGTATTCGGGTCATTTTGCTGTCTCGGTACGGAACATGGGTTTTCTAATCAAAATGTAAGTAAGAGACAAGAATGATTTTTTTTTAAATAATGCTATCATAATGAGAGAGAACACGAGTCGGCAACGACAGCTTTAATGGATGTGAAGCGTACAATCATGAAGAGTAATTGCTGAGATTGCTAAGACTGGATAACCACTCAAGTGAAATCACTGAGCATTAGTTCCTTATCTTTAGCAGAAGAGCGAAAGTGTCACTCATTTGTGGTTGGAAAGCTAATGTTTGCTTCTTTCTGAACTGAAACGTTAGCTTATTTTTTATGTGCGTGGCAAAGAAACACATAGATAAAAAGCCATTCTTCAACAACACAAAACAGGATTACTTACAGTTCCTTCTGCCAAGGCAGATATCACATTGCCTAAAGCAGACAAAGACTTATTGATATTTTTAGCTTCGTCGAGAACAGCGCCCTCCGCTCCGGTTTTGCTGACCTACCAAAGAGAGCAGGCAACAGTCAGGCTCAGCTCCCAGCAAGCGCCTGCACACATACGGCTACAACGCAGAGAGCGCAACAGTTAAAGATGCTCTGGGAAGAAAACCGAAGTAAGTTTAACCTCAGCATGAAGAAGGAGAATGTTACATGCACTTCTGTGACAGTGGAAGCCTGTAATACCCCCAACCTTTCTTCCAGCGTAACAGCAAGCTGACCCTTACTTTGTTCAGGGAAGAGCTGCTAAGTCTTTGCTCGCCTGAGGACACCTGGGGACCACTTCCAAGACCAGACTGTCCATCCAGATAGGGAACAACCCAGGTATATCCTCAGGGCACACTCAGTGGACACCATGTGCCACCAAACAAGTATCTTGGCTTTCTATTTTGCTTGCTTTTCCTGTCCTGACATTCCTGGTCCATGCACGATGTCACTCATCTCGAATGCAAGGTTTACTGGTCCACAGACTGGATCCCAAGGTGGCCCAGGTGAGAAGTTTGGTGGCCTGGGACCAGCACTGTTTTAGACACCAACAGTTGTATAATCTTTTCTACCTTATTTTGGGGGGTGGGTGGGTGTGGAAGGGCAAAGAAATACAGCATAAAGCCATGTATTTTTCTCTACATTAAAACTTGATACTTTCCTCTAAAAATACCACGTGACATAAAAGGAAATGTATCTTTTAAGAAGACAATCTACCAAGGAAACACTGATTTTAGGTCTTCTGTACAGTGTCCAAAAAACCATAAGGAACCACAGAAAGTAGTTTTCAGAGGAGAGTAGCGCCTGACTAGGCACTCATTTGCTAAACACCACTAAAGAGTTTTCAATTAACATTTAGTATTACATTCAATAATAGAAATTAACATGATTAATCACTCTGATGGATTGTGCTGCTGGGTTATCCACTACTGTGTCCCAATGAGCAACCTGAGAGCTGCACAGCCTATCAAAAATCTTTAATTCTCATTTTCAGAAAGAAATAGTAATCTACCACCACAATGAAAGACATTACTTCATCATGAGTAACTATTCTGACATGCACAGTAGTTACCAAGGATCCAGCTTAAATAAAGAATTCCACAGAACTGTCAAATGACAACGTTTATAACGTATTAATGTCATGTCCAGTTAAACTATTTTGAACAATCCAGAAGATGTCAGAATAAGAACTGGGAAACAATGGCCTTTTTCCTCCGCAGTACTGTTCTAGACCGTTACTCTTTTGGTTAAGAGATACAAATTCTTTTCTGGTTAGTGTTTTTCCATACTGGAAAGCCAAAAGAGTCACCACAATCAAGAGTCATTCAGGGAGCTTCAAATAGATTTCAGCTGCATAACTGCATTAACTGCTGTTATTTCGTTGATCTAATAATTACGGAAAATCTAGAAATAGGACATGTCTCTATATAAGCAAATTAAAACAGCTGCCTAATTTGGCAAATTACATAAAAATGGCATTACTTTCTTCAAACACCCGTAACGAAATATATATAAAGGTACACTGGTTCAATCCACTTCATTATAAATGAAGCTATATTACAGATCCTTGGGGTTTACATTTCATACCAACAGCTCTGATTAGCTCCTTTTCTCCGTCCCACGTTGGAAAGGAAAAAAAATCGCCATATTAATCTTAGGATAAGACGAAAGCCTAGCTTAGTTTTGCACTGACACACGTTCACATGATCAGTTTAGTGACCCCACTAGGCTAATTCAGCAATTTAGGAAAAAAGGAAAGATTACCTTCTCACTTCCAGCCAAGTCTACCAGGTAAAGCTTTCCACTGAGTTTCTTCTCAGTTTCCACATTCTCTTGTTTGATATTAATGAGGAAGATACTGTGGCTTCTAGAGCTGTGTTCATTCATATCTGCAGAGGAATCACATTTGGAAGGTTTTGTTTAAATGACTTTAAAACCTGACAACAAATTTTATTTCGTCAGAGCCAGCCTTTGGCTAACAAATTCAAATCTATGAGTTGATTCACGGGAGTGTCGACACCAAGAGCTGCAAATAAAACGCATGGACTGCAGAATGAGCTCCACCTTTCTCCCAGTATGACCAAATTAACCAGATCCACGATAAATAACAGCCATGGAAAAATAGCTTTTTTTTTCTTCTGTCATTTTTCAAAGCTTTTTTTATTCCCTTAAAGCAATAAAATTTGACCAGAAAGAGTAGAAAACAACAAAAAAAGAATCATAGGAATAATAAATAACATTTTTCAGATATAGTACGAAATAATGGTTCTGTCCTTTTATGCTTCTTCATGAGTCTAGAGAGCTCCCACCAAAAACTGCTGTGACAGAACATACACTATTTAGACACAGAACTACAAAGAAGGTATGTTCAGCATCCGGGACAGGGGAATAACTTTGAGCTGAGCAAGGAATGAATAATAATTGCAATAAAAAAAAGGTGGGCAGGTCTCGGTGCAATTGTGTGAGGAGATCTCCCAACATCTTAGCAAAAGTTTTCATCAAAAACATACTATTTAAATTAAAATTTAATGTAAGTCAAAGTCCTCCTTCACCCAGGCAGCAGGTAAAACACAGGCAGATACAATTTCAGCTTCCACTTATTCTAAGTTTGATTGTAACCATGTCATGCTTGAAGTTTCATAAAGTAGCCAAAAGAAAACATTAAGAATCAGTAAACCACTTTCCCATCTGTTTTCTCCATTATTTGAAAACCCACTACCACCCTTCCCCATTCGCATTCTCAGCAATATTATACTTCTCTGAACCCCACCACCAAGATTTGAGTTAGAAGCTGAGGTTCTGCCAAGCTCCCTGCCTGGATCAGAGACATCTTCCAACATAAGTTGGAGAAGAGGCCAAAGATACCTGCCCTCTATCACCGCGATGCTTAGTAGGCTGCATGCAACACAATGTCAACAGATTGGTACAGGAAAAGTGAATATTGTGGGGTTTAATTCAGGAAAATGTGTTTGCTTTGCCATCGTTGGAACTCAGTCCAAGTCACTGCTTCACTGGGATACGCTGGAAGAGAGAAAGCGGCAGAGTCTGGTAACTGCTCTGCAGTCCTGGCTGCCATCTGACCACTGAATTGCTCTGAGTTCTTGACTGGCAGCACAAAGAAGAATGAACCTACGTAACTTCAGTTATACGTAATTTCAAAACACCCATACCAGGTGTAACAATCGTATCTTGACATTGTCTGTAACACCACCATACAATGGCATATATTAAATGTAGGAGTTCTCAAAGCTGAAACGGTCAATAAACGTTTCTGTATGCAGTGGAGTGGTAAAAAACGCACACTCTAATAACTTTAAAGCGTTATCATTACATCATTCACGTAAGTAACTCAAAAGTACTTTGTGAACATGGAGAATCAATACATCACTAGGAAGCCACAATCACCCACACTTTATACCCAGAGAAGCCTCCACGCGACACTCACTTGTAACAGCTACGTGACGGTTAGCTTTCCCTTCATCAATGACATCCAAAACTTCTTCAGGACTAGATACAAATCTTTCTGTACAACCCTAGAAATAGGCAAGTTGAAAACAGAAAAGTTTAGGCAGTGTCCCAGTACTCCAAATGCCGTCAGGAAGAATATTTAGCACTGATGAACAAAATAATTAGAAGAATCGTCAACATCCAACATGATCGTTAGCGAGGAAATGGACCAAACCACGCCTTTGTATGACGTTCGGGAGGCGTTCACGGGATAACGTGAGAGAATTTCCTTTCATGAGACTAAAGACTCAGTCAAATGCAAACATGCAGCAGAGAAGGGTTTCTATACATCGAACACAGGGACTGATACATGGCACATGTACCTGTTACTAATTTAGCTTAGATTACACAGCCAAAGGAGTTTTTCTCCTTCAGATTACAAGAGAAGATGCAGAGCCCTTGTTCTCCGCATTAATGCAATATTTATTGCTGAAGGAATTCTTTTACCGAATTCTTATGTCCTTCCCAGGATGAGAATGAACAGAACAATATTACATGTATTTGAGGTGCTGGAGTGTGTCCAGAGAAGGGCAACAGTGGTGGGAAAGGGTCTGGAGTATGACTCCTGTGAGGAGCGGCTGAGGGGGCTGGGTGCTTCAGCCTGGAGAAGAGAAGGCTCAGGGCAGACCTTATTGTTCCCTACAACTCCCTGAGAGGAGGGTGCAGAGAGGTGGGGTCAGTCTCTTCTCCCAAGGGACAAGTGATGGGACAAGAGAAAACGGCCTCAAGTTGTACCAGGGGAGGGTTAGGTTGGATATTGGGGAAATTCCTTCCCAGAAAGGGCTGTCGGGCACTGGAAGGGGCTGCCCAGGGAGGGGGGAGTCCCCATCCCGGGAGGGGTTTCAGAGCCGTGTGGCCGAGGCGCTCAGGGACATGGGTCAGTGGTGGGCTGGGCAGTGCTGGGGGAACGGTTGGACTTGATGGGCTTAAAGGTCTTTTCCAACCTCAAAGACTCTATGATTCTATGCTTCTGAATATTATTAAGGCTCACATATGTTCATAACAAATATATTACATTTCAGTGAGGCCCTGTAAAGTCATAAAGCAAATCCCTAACCCAACTAATTTGCTCTAAAATACCGCAAGATTACAGCATCTATGCAACAAAATATTAAAGAATAAAATTCTTCAAGATGTCCACTTTTATATCTGACATGAAATGGGAATATGGATACTTTAAATTTAACACCATACCAACAAAATGTAAACGTTCTAAATCATGAAAATAAAGCAAACATGAGTCAAGCCTATCAATATGTTTGGACACTTTTTAAATCCAAGGACCAGTACTCCTGGAACATTCAAGACTCCAAATATGAGTTGAATCATTTCAGCAAACGCACTGGGATACAAATGGAATTGCGTAATTAAATGCATATTTGACACAAAATTAAAAACTAGGCATCAAGTTTTCGTTGTACCTTAACATACGGGACCCTGTTTTTATCTTCATGTACAGCGAGGTTTGTCTTTGACACTAGGAAAAAAGATGGAGATCGTGAGAACATTCCACAGGTGGTAACGTGTCAGCTAGAGGCTTGAGAGACAAATACCGTGAATGTATTAAATTTGTAAGAGAGAATTGTAGTCGCTTCTCACTCCTTGAGTTACCAACACTTCTGTGACATACAACTTTATGGCACAAAGGCTTTTGTTCATTGCTTGGATTCATAAAATAAACAAAGTTGGATTTTACCAAAGCAGCAAGAATTTGAAAAGAGACAGAAGAGCTCCCTGGAATTGAAAAAAGCTCAAATCCATGTTCCAGGTGTTGTGTTGCCATTGGCATACACTACTCTGTCTTCAGACTGATTCAACCCACAATTCCCACTGCCACAGCATGCATGTACAGACACAAATTGTAGAAGAGAGAGATCATTCCCAACAAACTCCACCTAACAGAAGCAAAGCAAGGAAGAAGTTGAACCCAATGTACTCTAAACGTAACCAAAAAATTCAACAGAACACTTTATACATTTTTAATTTACAGTTTTCCTTTAAGAATAAACACTGCCAATGAGGCTTAGACCTGCTGTGAGGTCTGTAAAATTCTCTGTACTCACTGATTTATAATCAAGCTATGTAGCGCTGCGGAGGCAGCCGCACAAGAGCAGCGATCAGACAACTTAAACTGCAAAATTCTCTTTCACAAACCCCATCGTGCAGCTTAAATTGGAATCGCTCTCAGAAAAAATAACTGTTTCCCCTCTAGGGTTGATTCAAAGCACTATACCAAGCTGAAAAATAGCCACATAAGAAATGCAGAACTTACCATCAAGTAGGTCCCTTATTTTGTCCAAATATATCTCAAAGTAGGAAACCTAATTAAGTAATCATAAACATTACAGATTTAAAGGTTGGCAATTTAAAAATCCCTGCACCTGTATTTCCGTATCTGTCAAAATGAGAAGCACCATACTAAAAATAAAACCCACCTCCCACACAGTTTGAATTACATCTTTCATGCGAGCACCCTGGTATTTTGAATGATTTACAAGCCATTGATCTTTCTCCATTTATCAACGATTCAGCAGGGAATCAAAACAGAACTTCCAACAAATCTCATCTCTTTTTTTTCCCCCCACAGGCAAAATTGACAAAAATATTGAACAGAATCCAATCAATTCAGCTGGAGTCGTATCATTACAGCTGCATCATGAGAAGGGTCAGGTTGGACAGCTCTAAGAGGTGTATTGATATTCACGGGCACAGAAGCAGACAGCACCTCCAGCGGTTTAACACACAAGTTACACAAGCCTAAGCAACACGTATTAAACTCAATTTGCATACGAAGCATTTGTAAAAGTTCTGTCTTGAATCAAGACCCAAAGACGGGAATGAAAATGAGCTTTTCTGTAACACAAAGAGACAATTGTCCTCAAAAAAACCGCAAAACATGGAGAGGGAGAATGGATGAATGACGCTCTTAATAAAAGAGTATTTGACTCACAGAAGCAAACAGAAGTGTTAGGTGGAGCCTAACTGTACTCTGCTTAAGGTTCACCCAGAGATTAATCAGCTAGAATACTAAATGGCTAAATTCTCGGTACAATAAACCCTAGCTATTAAGTAAAGTATCATTTTCTCTCACGTGGAAAATAAATCATGTCTGCTTTCTTATACTGATGAGTTGCTCTTCCTACGGGACAACTGCTACTAAATACAGGTGTATTTTGGTTTTGTGCATTGACCTCACGCATGTCCCATTTAAAGCCATCCTCTGGAGCAGCTCCTCTCAACAGTCCGGTTCACCCAGACTTAACTCACATACTTTGTATTATCCTATTAACACGCTGCTGAGGACCAACACACAGAGAAGAGGATACCAAGGTCCCCTCCCTGTTCTAAATGGGACTCTGTTAAAAAAGGAGAGAAAACCAAACGGATATTAACTTTCAACGTTGGCTCAGTTATTCAGAGAGTGTGACAGTTTGGTTAAATTCCTGCTCCCAATGACAGAACACACATTTCTCTCAGTGACAGCTCCTTGTATCATCACTCACTCACTGCTATTTAGGCAGCTTTTCTGTTAAGGTATTCATAAACGTCAGCTGTGATAGGAAACCCCTGAAACAATTCAGTGCTGGCAGAACATGGTTTATAAAGTGATAATCTTCTGCCGGGACAGGAATTTGCTACGTCTTGCACAAGGGGGTCCCTGTCGGTATCCACGTGCTGTCGTGTAGAACAGCAATAACCACAGGAGAGCTTTACAGATGATGAAAAGAAATCAGTGTCACCCCTATGGAAGCCATTTCTATGAAAATTCAGAGGTGTCACTTCTTAAGGAGTTCAATATTTTACAGTCTGAAGTCTATTAAATTATGTAGATGTATTTATTTGTACTTTGTAAGGCTGTTTCTTCTGTCTGTGCTTCACCAGCACCACACAAACAGGCACTGCTAGGAAGGTTCTCAATCCAAAATGACCTAGTCCTTCCCGAAGATCAGCAGCTGGTTCAGAGGTACTCTGCTAGATTATTTTTCTTTACATATATATGTATTTATATGTGCACACCCCCAGAGGTGCTACAAGGGCTTTAATGCAAGCAGCGCTCACAGAGCATCGCCTGGTCACAGCAGAAGGGACAGTGTTTTCACCCCCTCCCTGTGCTCAGCTACTCAAGTGTACCGGAACCATTTAGGTATATTTTGTGTTTTGGGGGAGGGGAGTACCCGTTTTTCCTGCAATCCACTGGGTAATTTTACTGATGGCTGCTGGGACTCAAGCTGTAGCCTGACCCCAACTGACAGACGGACCAATGCCCCCCACGGCTGAGCGCTGCCCAGGAGACTGGATGAACAGTAGGAATTAAAGGTCACTCAAAAAATGTGAGAGATCATATGGCTGGGATCAAGACAGGGACAAGGAAAAACATAGTAGCTGTTCAAATTGAGACTTAGACCACCATCTGAAGGAAGCCGTACCTACGCTTTTGAGCTAAAAACCACTTCTAAACATCCTTCCGTAAATTGCACAAATCCATCTTTCCTCCGTTTCAACCCCACGTACTATGGAGAAGTGTTGATATCCTCGCGACAGGAACAGCATGTCAGTAGTCTCAAGAAGGTCACGCAGACCAACGGCACTGACGGCCATAACTAGTGGGGCTGCGGCACAGTCTCTGGAGAAGCTGCAGTGAAATCAGTGTTTGCTTCCCATGCTGGCTACCCCATCAACAAGGCCATCAGCAGGCAGGCAAACCTCCGCTGAAAACACGCTCAAGAGAAGTTTCCATCGAAGGCTAGTAACTGCATTAGGTTATTTCTAGTAGATATCCAGAGTAACGTAATGGGGTTTAGAGTTAAAAAAGGGAGAACGGAAAAAATTCCGCGGCCCAACGTTGTAGCACAAACGCAGATTTCCCATCCAGCTCAACTTCCCTCCGTCCGACCCGCTACGTAGCACGCCACTCCACATTTACCTTTATATGAAACTCCAGGTTTTCATCCATGGAATAGATGTGATCAAAGATGTCATGTGCAATTCTCGGAATGATTCCCATGAGCTGGGGGTCGTGCAGCTTCCCCTGCGGACACAAAACCCAACCATAACTTGGAAAGCCTCGCTCAGGCACCGGAGAGGAGAAAGCCTTGGCCAAACACACCTCCCTTACTCCAGCGGGCCCCTGCGAATGCGTCTGCTGCTCTGGGGGAGGTTGGTTGATACAAGTGCACGGAAAAGGTGGTGGAACGACTCGACGCGTTAGCGCCCTTCACCTAACGGAGCACCTGCTTGTTTTGTCAGCTCCTGCCATTCGCCAAGCGTGCTGCTCTGCCGCTATTTACACCGTCACTCTCCGATGGAAGACAGAGGAATCAGCATAAACAAAACAACTAAATTCAGCCTGGTCCTCCCAGTTAAATCAGGTATTTGGAAACATGTCGGAAACAAGAAGTATTAACGCATTTTGTTTCTCCACTACGCTAGAAAGCTAAAGGGAAATCTGGGTTGCGGGGATTTGGGGATTAGAGTAATATATTCTGATTTGAGCTGGCTGGGCCTATTGCCAGAAAACCGTGCCTCACCAACGCCACTGCTCTCCATGTCAATTTGCACAACTACCTTCCTCTCTGCTTGCCAGAACTGAATATTAAATAAAACCAACAATTTCCCGCTGCATGGTTCCTTTTGGTTGCATTGCGCTTTCTGAAAAAGCCAGAGATGTACAGGAAAGCCAACACCACTTGAAAACTGAATAGAAACATCAACTCGAAATAAAAACCTTTTCTGACTACAGCTATTTCCATGTGTTTTATGGAACTGCTTGAATATGCAATCAGAAGTCAGTAGCTGTAGGACTCCATCAGCACACACTGCCCAGAACCTCTAACGCACCTTTTGAACCTGTCTTTGTCCAAGTAATACTGCCCACAGCAGCACAACGAAGCACCTTACTCCAAAGAGTGGTAGGGAATTTCTTTCTTTAGTTTTTTTTTAAATATAGTGGGGAACCATGCCATTCCAAATCACGGGAAATTGGATACGATCTGTAATTGCTAAAAATTACTATACACCAAATTCCTTTTAGCAAAAAGGGTAGAAAAATCATACACATGTACAGGTGTTTCTCAATATTATGCATGTTTGTGAATGACTAGTGGGTCACACTGACCTGTTTCTCAGCCTTTATCAGTATCCTTAAATATAGCCTTTTCTAGACATCGCTTCCTTTATGGTAAAACTGGTGAAATCACAGTCAACTTCTAAGCATCAGTTTGGGATGAAGGAAATGCAACATGAAGAACTGACACAATCTCCCCCCCTATCTCAAAGCTTGTATTTGAAGCAGTTACTGGGTTTCTGTCCTTGAATTACACATCGGGGGGGGGGCGACAGAGAAAAATGAGTTACGCTGCTGACTGCCTTCACTATAAAGCAGCACTCAGCTGTATCTAAACCATGAATATTTTATTTATATTATACTAAAAATGACCTCCTGCACCAGAAGCAGTTAAATGCTATACCGTATCCAACATCCTATTATGCTTCTCAAAAACCAAAAAGTCCTTATTGTATGATACACCATTTTATTTCAGACTATGAGAATGAGAGTGTGATTAAATAAAGTAAATCCCTGATGGAGGGGAAAAACCTGTATGCACAAACGCTTAAACCAAGCCCCAACACTTTGTTTTACCTTGCCAGCGCAGCCCTCAGCTCCCTCACACAGTGCTGGTAGTGAGCAGAGGCTGCAACACAGTTTTGACAACCTCCACCTCTTCTCCCGGAAGAAGCCCTTGAAAAGCCCACTGAGACCAATGCTGGATTACAGCACAAAGAGGTTTGCCAAAGAGGGGAAAGGAGTTTTTCCTAAACTAGGATATACAGGATTAAACTAGGAATTGCTGATATTTCTTCAACACTCACAATGCAGCCAAAGGCATCTCTATGCCATGAAGTGCTGCAAGAAGCACGATTCCTATGGCAGCAGAGGCAAAGGCAGCTTCAGCACCCAAAATACTACGTCGTGCCTCCTTTTCTGTGGTAGCGTTGACGGAGCTGGGTTGTTAGCTCAGCCAAAGCATGGTTTGAATTCAAAGTTTTGTTGCAGAGACTTCTGTCTGCAGAGAGGTGCGTCCACTTTGCGACCACTGCACCAGGTAAACCTGTCCGGGGTAAGCGACCACTTATAAAAGTATTTAATTAAACATTCTCCTAGCCTCAATAAGCCTTGCAATAATTATGCTTTCTGTTGCATAGTTTTCTCTAGCTTGGAGGAGAAATCAACCTGTAAAACATGATTAAATGTGCATGGAGCTCAAACCCTGCATCCACAACTTCTTAGGCTTGGGCTTTCTCACTATTCAAGTCAACAGACACCCCAGTGAAGCAAGACCAAATTCACTGCTTCGAGAAGAAAGAGTTAAGATCTTTAAAGCGCCAGAACACCAGCACTCTCTGATGCACAGGAAAACATGTATCGTTTTTACTTTATTATAAATAGATTTTTATTAAGAGATGATTGAAGCAGCTCCCGCTATAATTTATAGAGATCGTAAACTGGCAAGGAAGAGAAAGGTAAAGGTAGGCTATTGACTGGAAAGCTGGAATCAAAAAAACCCCAAAACTCTCATGGATTTAGCTGTGACCTCAGACAGAGTTTGGAGAAACGTTCTGCCGCTGCCCTGCTGACATTGCAGTTAGTAAACTCCCCCAGAGCACCAGGACAGAGAGTTCTCTGCTCATTAAAGCCTCTCATTTTAATAAGAACATTAATTTCCACATTTAAACATAGCAGGCGGGCAGTAGCTAGTGAAGTGTAACGTTTGAGACAGCGCTGGCTTATTTCAGGATGTTGACATAACTACACACTATAGGGAGCCGGCATTGAAAACTCTACTATAAAGTCAAAGCCCATCAAAATAATCTCATGGGCAAAAATAAGTAATTTATAAGAAGGTTTTGGTTATATCCTGCTATACAGGTTGGCAAATGTTTTATCTCGCACCGGAGAAAGACCTATATGTGTCAGAAAAGCCTATCCTGGCTATATTATACTACCGTGTCCTGTTTAAGCTTAACACCAACACTATGGAGCATTTCACATTTCACAGAAAATCCTCCGTAACAGCTTTACCAAGGGGATTTACTATTTCTTCAACCTCAGACTATTTTTTTCTTCCACAACATACTTTAGCAACTTTACAAGAGGATGTTAGGATAAAAGGGGGATTAAAACCGAATATAGACTAGATTCCACTTTCAAATGACAGCTTTTTCTTTATTAAAGTAGTAAACCAGCCATTTTTCTACAGTCATTTTCTTTATCGCAGCTTGTAATTCTGAATATAAATTGGCTTTAAGAGATCCTTCCCCATGCCATGTGGAAACACCAGCTCCAGCCCTGCAGACATTCTGATTTAATTACATTCGGAGCTGGTGGGTTACTCAGCCATCGTGCCATCTGTGAGGGCTGAGCTACTGATTTCTCCCATCCTCACAAGAACAGGCTTAATTAGACGTGAGGCGTCAGTTATTGTATCCTCCAGGAAAGGAGCAACTGTGGCAATCGAACAGCAATTTCACCAGGGCCCGCTGGCTCCAGAGAATATTGCTTTCCTTCTCCTTTAACCTTCAGGTTAGGTAGGTCACCCGTGTTAAGTGTGTAGCAAAACCATCTGATGCTGTTAAACGAATCAAAGTTCATTTTTTTTCCCTTTCATTTAGCAAAACTTTGGGGTAGCCCTCCCATTTGAAGTTCACAGTTGAACTGAAATGCTCCGAGACACCCAGCTTGTACAGTGTGATGGAAGAATCCCAGGCAAGAATTAAATGCTTGGATGATTCTCCTTTTTCAGCAAGGGACTAGCACGTCTACATGTCTTCTAACTGAACGGTTAAAAAAACCCCAACACAGGTAAAAACTACACTGTCACACTTCATGCAGCAGAAATATGAACCGACTTAGGACCTCAGACACTGGAATTTGCTATCATTTGGTATTCTTCTCCAAAAGCAACAATTCCCTAATTCATCCATCTGTGCGGCAGCATGCGAGAGCGCTATTCCCAGAAGGGGACTGCAAATGAGGAAACCAATAATCCAGGCATGAATTTTCCTAATCCTGCATGCAAGGGAGCTCTACAGACCCTTATTATTGGTTTCATTTGTTTATTAACAAATCTCACTCAAATCCTTTAAACTACACACGTACCTAAACTGTTGCGATAAATATGGAGAAGCTATACTAGATATTTTTCACTCACCATTTCTTAGTGTAGCTAGATATCTGTCCACATCTCTTGAAAAAAACTCCACATTGAAAGAAATACTACAGCTCAAAAGGCTAAACATACCCACATCTCTTTTTATATGTCACTCACGGCTGAGTGCTCCAGTTACCTGAACAAGCCAGCTAACTGGTACATGCTATTCAACTGCTGCTACCAAACTGATTGAATTTTGCCACTGTACCTCCATAGTATGCGTTTTGCCCGATGACGTCTGTCCGTAAGCAAAGATTGTGCCGTTGTAGCCCTCAAGAACATCTGCGAGACAAAGGAAAACAATTAAAACTCATAACGGCATCTTAAACATGGATTATTAGTGTTTCATGTGTCCTCTACAGTGATGAAGCTCAAACAGAAAGGAGTTTGTGCAATAAAGAATGGGGAAAAATACAACAAAACTACGTATTTTAGGCAGAAAATTTCATGACAAAATCTAATTTAGAGATTTACAGAATCATTGACATCTTTCTCACTTTCCAGGGTAGACCAAAAAATCTCTGGACACTGGATATTATCCAATATACCTGTGTAACATGGAAAAGAGAAAACTTAATTACCTGAATTTTAAACCATCATGTAACAGAGAGAAAATTAAACAAACTCATGCTTTTCCTACTACTACACCACCCTCAACAGTTCATGGCCCCATTAATTCCAAGCTTGTGTACAAAGCAGAAGAGCAAAGCAAGGAAAAAATCAGATGAAGAGGAATTTATATCTATTTTTATTGAAAAAATACTTCTCTGAAGGCAGAGTAAGTAAATTTCTATTACATTAAGATATAAAAACATCCATTTTAACTTTGCAGTCGTTAATGCCGACAGTAGCTTTCAGAAATCCGTGAGGCTCTTACACGCAGCCCCACATCCATTCATGGCTGCTGAGAGGATTACGGGGTTGGAAGTGCTCCAGGCAAGTGAATTTAAAGTCCTAAGTAGGGACACCGATTTTTGTAGCTTTCTGGGAAAAGAGTAATAAAGAATGAAGGAAGCCTTCCATCTAAAAACCAGCTCCCACCAGCCTCCTCAGAAACACCCCCTGCCCCCCTCCAAAGGCAGTGAGTAGGAAGGGTGCTGACCAGGGACCCCGCTGCGGGAGGCCCACCTTCCCCTCACACTGTGCCCGATGCCTCTTGTTGGGGACCAGTGGCATCATTCTCAGGACCAGAGCTCTGCCACAGGCCTCCAGATCAGAAACACCTGACAGAGGTAGAGTAAAGCCAGGGGAACTGGGGGGAGTGGGAGCGGAGCCAGCAGCAAAAGCTCCACTCTTGCAGCCTGCAGAGGGGACTGAGAGCAGCCACCAAAGCCCAGCGGCCACACAGCAGGGCATAAAGTCTCCTGTCCATGGTCGCTTCCCAATGCATCTCCTGCTTCTAGAGCGGGTTTCTCTGCTTCCGAAATATTTGTTACGTTTCCCACCCTCTATAGCTATACAGATAGCTACAAACAGAACCCCCTTGTAGTTCTGCATCCAGCTCTGGGGCCCCCAACATCAGAAAGACTGTGAGAGTTGGGGTGTTCAGCCTGGAGAAGGGAAGGCTCCGGGGAGACCTTAGAGCCCCTTCCAGTGCCTGGGGGGGTACAAGAAAGCTGGGGGGAGGCTTTTTACAAGGGCAGGGAGTGACAGGACAATGGGTAACGGGTTTAAACTGAAAGAGGGAGATTGAGATGGACATCAGGAAGGAATTCTTCCCGGAGAGGGTGGGGAGCACTGGGAAAGGTTGCCCAGAGAAGCTGTGGGTGCCCCATCCCTGGCAGTGCCCAAGGCCAGGCTGGATGAGGCTTGGAGCAACCTGGGCTATGGAAGGTGTCCCTGCCCATGGCAGGGGGTGGCACTGGGTGGTCTTTAAGTTCCTTTCCCACCCAAACCGTTCTGTGATTCTATGAAATAGATGCTACCAGAAGAAAAAAGTAGATATATATGTGTGTGTGTACTTGTAGTACATATATACACAGCTATATTATATATTATTACATACAGTGTCATATATATTATATTTACATAAACACACACATATATAATTTCCTTATTTGTATCTCCACAAGTAGGTATGTAGATGGTCCAGATTGGAAGGACAATTAAATAAGAAAAATATAAAAAGAAAGAAGAAGGAACAAGCATGAAAAAAAATCAGAGAAAAACCACAGAAAGGCGATTTCAAGGAAAAGAAATGGATAAAAAGAAAGTCTTTTTCAAAGGCAGCCGTGACACAGACCCACATTTCCCATACAGCAACACTGAGTAAGGATGAAATTGGAATTAAGCCATTTCAGAATATGAATTCTAATTAAACACTGAGTGTAGCTGTTTAAGTTGTGGCAGAACTATTTTGGGGAGCTGGAGGGGACAGACTGTGGAGGTACCTGCCAGAGGTTGTACAGACCTCCAAAGAGTAAAGCTGGGTAAAGTTTTCAAATTCTAAAATTTAGGAGAAAGATAAAGTTAGAGACTATATTAACATTTTGTATGAAATTGGCATTCTCATCTGTTTATAAAAACAGGGACACTGCTTATCCTGGCTTTCAGGAAACAAGGTTTAAAATAAGGAATAATAGTAATTACATTAATAAAAACTGGCGGTCTAGACAGAGGTCCAGCTGTAGCAGCAGTGCTACCCCAAGTTCACGGCTTTGACCCATTCTTTTACCAACTGGCTCCAAAATAGGGTCAACTTTCTTGTTACTGGTACTCCAAAACATTCATTCACCAGTTCTTTTCTGAAGGGAACATCTCATTGATTTTCAGTTCAATGCAGAACAAACTGAAGTGGAAGGGCTACAAGAACAGCAGGAGAAAGCAGCTGGCGAGCCTCGCTGCTGGCCGTCTGGCCGCGCCACCTCCAAAGCCCATTCACTCGAACTCCAGGGATGCAATTTTAATGACATTTTTTCCAGTAAAACCCAGTGTATACTTTAATGTCTTCCGAAGGCGATGCTTAGTATCAACCAGAGAAAATTAGCTGCTTAGCAAATTCCTGAAGATGGCTGATGATTAAAAGGAATTCGGCTAGGAGCTCCACCCAACGCATCCCCAGAGGTCCAACTTGGGTGTACCAGCAGACACATGAACCGCAGGACCAAGGAGACAGAGGGGCAGCCAAGGATCTGCAGCCACACAGCGGGGGCAGCAGCTCACAGGAGATGGAAGTTCTATCCTGGTTTTTAATACAAGATATAATTTCCTTTTAAAAAGTTAGATCAATACTGAATTTGCAAAAAGCCTATAGGCAATGCAATATTTAATGCAACTACTTAAATTTTTTAAAATAAAAGGCTTACTTGATACTTTTCCTATTAAACACACACACATAAGCGCAACAGGGAAGCAGCCATATCTAACTTCTGAGGTTACATCCAGTTGCAAGTACTCCATAACCATTGTGCATAGAAGGCTTCATCTTTGTTAGCCAGCAAGGAAAGAGAATATTTGTGTTTGCACTTTTTGATTCTGACCTAACAGCTGGAAGCTAGAAAAAGAAGGTCCATTTTCCTCTTTTGATGAAAACCAGCACGCGGGGAGGATGAGCTAAAGTGTCTGGAAGGTGCACAGAACTAGAGTTTCAGAGGTGTTTAGGCATCCAAAAATATAAACAATTGCTCTGGGAGGGTGGTTCTGAAATCCTTGAGTGAAGATGTGCAACTCCTCTTTGTTTCTAAAATACCACCTAGCATGCAAATACCTTTAAATTCCCAAGACAGTTACATACAACCTAAGAGTTTACTACTGCTGTTGCCTCTTTTTGGCAAACTTGGTTAACTTTAAAAAAAGTAAATAGTTTGAATTAAAAAGAGGCTTCTTATGTCCAGGTGAATGCAAGGTACAATGTCAGCTCTATACTGGTACACAGCCTTGGGGGAAAAGAATCTGGCTAATCAACTGTTACGTAAGAAAATTGCTCAGAATTTGCGTCAATGTATACTAAGATACATTCTGCTCGAGGAAGCACAGATAAGTAATTTACCTTCCCAATTAGCAAAAAATATCTCCTTGTATAAAAAAATAGCCCTTTGCATCACCTGCAGTTAAAAAGGCTGGTGGTCTCAGCGGTAGACGAGGTTATTGTTATTGGAAGGCTTTCCACCTTAAGGCAGTTAATAAACCATCTGTCAACAGAATAAAGAGACAGTCGCCTATAGAAACCGCTCGCACAGAACTTAAAAGTGAGGGAGAAAACACAGATGGACAAAGGGACCGAACAAAGATCAGCTGGGAGTTTTACAGAACTCTTAATGAAGTCCAAATGCTTTTCTTAATTCCTGGTCCAACTCTCTCTACAACGCCTTTCAGTTTGATTTATCCTCCCCACAAAAGCCAGCTACTCAACTCAGCCACTCAACTGCTGCCAGATGGCCTTTTTGCTGACGAGGATGGATAGGACAAGCAGCAAAAACTGCAGCTACACCACAGATGCGCTCAGGTGAGGGAGCCAGGTCTTCAGCAGCAGTGGAGTTCCCAGCAGCGCCCTGCAACGAATGGCCATGGGCAACTGTGGACTGGAGACCTTTCACACAGAGCACTGACAAGCTTAGGAGTCTTAACAGCAAGAAGCAAGGGCAAATGGCTTTACAAAAGTGCTTTCAGCCTTATTTCTATGACCAGATTTTTAGCTCTATACTCATCCGTCTGAGGCCTGTATTTGTAACCAGAACGGAAAGTTAATAAGCTACCCAGTGAGGGCAAGGCCACCACCCAAAAAATCATTAAAGCAATTTTCTCCTCCTCACAGGACACACAGATGTGCAGATGTTCACATGTGCACTAACGTGATCACAGCTCCAGTGCTCAGCAACAGCTTGGGCCACTGTATATTCTCCCCTCAGAGCAATTGTAGGCAAGATGCAAAATCCAGATATGGACATCCATCTGTGTAGACTGAGAAGATAAAGCTGTTTTCTGGCAACAGAGAGCAATGAGAAACAAAGCAAAAGTGGCAGCAATCACACACTATTGTTCCCTGCCAGATTTAGTGATATTTCTTAGTTTGGTTATAAAAATGCAAACACAAATTCCCAAACTGTGGTCATATGCACCAGCGATGATTCCCCACACGCTTCCACTACTGGTACTTCCGCCCTTGGGAGTATCTTGAACAAACACCATCCCAGCACCCACCTCGATGCAAATAGCTGTAACACACGGATTACTTCTCCTCCTCTAAAAAACTCCTTGTTTCTCAGGTTTCTCAGGTATGGAATGGGAAATACTTTGACTTAGTCATTGAGCTGTTTACTTAAACCTAATCCCTTTTCTTCTTTAGTGAAAAAAATCTCATTTAGATCATTCTTATTGTCAACAGTTATTATAACCATTGTTTTAGAGACAGTTAGGCCAGCTGGCATTGTCTGTAATAACATTAATCACAACAAAACCATCAGCCATTTCATGGGAGTATAATGAAATCTGATAACAAATGGTAACCTTGAAAAGCTATCTGAAAAAGTCTCAAAAGATTTAAACAGTGCTCCAAGTTGCAATGCACTCGGCTCATATTTCCACGTAGTAAATTAATTACATTGTTCCAGTCTATCAGAAACAGCCCAGTCCATTCCACATTCTTCACTTTATTAGGCTTTAAACTGGAAATTAAACATAAGGAAATGTAAGCCCAGAGCTCAAGAACATCATTCCAGTAAACCTGTGCTCTCCCTCCCTCCTTGTCTTACACGCTCCTTCGCTCCCGCCTCATCGCACTCCTCACTTTCCCTCCTCCTCTCTTTTCTTCCCATCTCTCTTTTCCTTTCTTCTACACCCTCCCCCAATCAAATCTGCATTTCAAGTTACATAGAAGGTCCACGTTAACACACATGCAAAAGTACCTTTAAACTCTATTTTCAAATAGGACTTTGAGAAGTATTTGCCTTTCTATTTGGTTAACGAAGACTTAGTCGGTGATTTAGGTCTTCCAAATCGCTGTCAAACAGGATTTTATTTCTCTCACCATTGCCAGAGGAAACCAACTTCCACAGGGGATATAAATACCCTCCACAAGCCTACAAAAAGTAATGTTCTGCTTCTGTTAGCACACGCTGTAGTATTGAAACAGCTCCCCAAACTTCCAAAAGTTGAGTGGTGTGTCAGCAAGCTGAACTAATGATTTTTAAGCTCTACAGCTCCAATCCCACCAGTTTTTATTAGGCTGAAGTCAGAACTGCCGTAATTAGGCTCCCCTCTGAGAAGAGGCAACTGAAGTCTTATGACTCATTTTCTCTCTCCAACATCAAATAATTTGGCTTCTGGTCCTCAACCCCAACCACCTAGACTACAGGCGTGCTGGTTTGCTCGAGGCTGTCTGAGTGAGCCAGCCCATTTCTTCCAGAACAGAGCCCAGGGTTTGCAGCAGGGCTGCTCACCCCAGGGACATCTCCCAATGGGCAGACACACAAGCTCTCAGCAGATCCAGCTCCACACCCGAAACACTAGCGAGTCCTTCAACACGGCTTCAGTAGCTCCTGTACCTCTGAGCAACCCCAAATCTCTCACTCCACATAAATTCCACAGCGTACAGCACACAGCCTTGCCTCGCTACACCAGCACAACTCTGAGCAGTTCTGACACCATTCCCACTGTCTACATTCTCAGATTTAAAAACAAAAACCAAGGACCAAATCTTGGGGAGCACAGGGACACCGCTCAAGGCCAGGGAACAACGAGACCAGGTACTTCTCGTAACCCCGGAGATGCTTTGGTAGTTGTAAATACTACTGTGGTTGGATTCTCCAGCACCAGAACCAAGTGGGAGGTCTGAGGGTGATTTAGGAGGTGAGGGAAGTATGGCAGGCAATTAAAATGCACCCCAAAAGTTTGATTCCCAAGTTAAAATCTTGACATTTCAACAGTTCATGAAGGTTTTGTTGTAAACACATAGGGTGCTATCCAATAGACACTGGTGTTCTCGTTTCATATTTAAATTCAAGCCATCTGCATGCAGAGCAGCCCTCAAACCAGTGCCTTCTCTGTTTCTTTTAAACGGTCTGTCCTTCCCTTCAAAGACACAGCTATTCCACGCTCATCCCGTACTGACCAGTCTCATGCTGTATGAAGAAGATGCCATTTCTTGCTTATCATACATCACGAAAGGCAAGTATTTGTGTGGAATAACAGTCATACACAGGGAGAAAGTAAGGAACAACTACTGCAATTCCTTTAGCTCTTTATCTTGTTTGTTGGATTTTTGGTTTGTTTTTTTTTTATACACAGATAAGTCCTTAAAAAAGGAAACGCTTGGAATTGCTAATTACTAAACTCCCATACAGACACATTTTTTCCTGTCTTTAAGTAGCTTGAGGGGACAGGGAGACTCCTTTTGCCCTCCCCCCAAGCAGGAATAAACAAAAACAACACCTACCTCTAACAATCTGCTTGGCACAGGCATTATAAACTTGTTCCTGGGTTGTATTAGGAGGTAACACTCTATCAAAGACATACGGCTTCCCTTGCTGCAAACAAAAGAGAAACTCTGTAAGATAAAGAACATTCAAACCAGTTTACAGACCCAGTGTAACAGGCAACCTGAAACGCAGCATTTACTACAAAGGAAGCCATTCAGGGCAGTGGAGACGGCAATATTTTGTTGACTAAACAGATGTGACAACTCGAGTGCTCCAAACCCATCTCTTCTATAGCTGGCAAGTAAACGTGGCATATGTTTTCTGTGCGTTCACATCTGGGAGCAGCTACAGTTGCAGGAAACAATAAGCTGAAATATCAGCAACTGAAAGTTGTTTATTTTTTCCCCCTCTCCTGGGGCTTCATCAGGAATAACCATAGGAATATTTGCAAAAGATTTGCTGTTTGCTACTGCAAACGAGTGAAAGCTGTGGTGGGAGGAACAGCCATTGGAGCAGGGAGAACCAGGAGTCTGCAGGTCCTGAAAGCTGCCTTCTGCCGAGGCTGCGGTGGCCCAGCACGGCCCAAGCACGTGTTCCTTCAGCAGAAATACCTACCCTGGGTTTACATGCTAAACTCGCAAATGCATTGAACAGACCCAAAAGAGGCAGCCCTGACTGCTTTATTGCCCTAAGTTTATCTTTTATCCAGAAATTGGCATGATTTTTATCCTTAACACTAACAAATAACAAGATGCTGTGCAGGAAGAGTTCCAAAATGACATTTTGAATGGGAACAGGGCCATTTCCAGGTTGGGGACCACCACCACAGACGCCAAGTTGCCCTAATCCCCAGATGACACCACAACTGATGCTTATTCACCTGTTTATACGGACACCCGCAAATACGCTTCCCGAAAATTTTGATTCCTCTTTGTAAGAAGGATAATGGCTACAAGAGAGACACGCATTAGCAATCCTAAGAATAGGTTTGCATGACACTTAAAAGGCAAGTCAATTTTTAAGACAGCATTTCAGTTTCTTACAACTCAAAAAGAAAACAAGCAACACATTTGCATTTAACGATTCCTTTATTTAAAGCTACACTAAGCGGACGTGTAACATCTTTCTTATCTTCCATCAAAGCCTGTAATATTTCCCTTCGAAGACGTGACACTTGCTCTGAGAACAGCATTAACAAGGGCTTCAAAGCTAACTGCGAGGTGGCTGGATACCCAACGTAGGAGTCTTGTTCTGTCGAGTCGACGTGCCATTTCTGTCATTCGTAGCCAGCTGTTCAAATGCTGTGCTCAATTAGCCATTTTTGTCACACTTTGATTTTACTTCAAGCAGATCATAAGCTTACACTTGCCTGCTCCTTAAACTCGGGTACTTAACAGCCACAGGGGAAAAGAAGACAGAGAGGTGTTTGCTTGCAATGTATGTTCTTCATGTTTCATCCCAGATTTTCTGATCTCAAGGATAAGAAGGCAATTTATAAATTGTTTAGTAAATAATCCATGGTCTTGTGCTCTCATGGGGTGAACACTGAGCCATCCAACACCCCACTTGGTACTACCCAAGCCCAAAGCAGTGACTCAGGCTGACATCACCAGTGCAGCCCCACACCCCAATTCTTACCCGTGGCAGCCCTGGGAGAGTGGTGGTACTGCTGGGAGCACCCAGCTGGCACCTATCCCAAACTCCATCTCTCCACAGCCTTCCACAGAGAGTGCACCTTGTGTGGCTCTCAGCTGCACAAAGCTCTTCGTTCCCAGGACAAGGGCTGCCCAGTCCTGCTATAACTCTTCTGGAACAATTTCTCAAATGTACTTTTTACCCACTTCACCCAGTTTGCTTATTCCAAGCACTAGACAATAAGCCCTAATGTAAGAGGCCAAAAAACACAGGGACACACAATCTCAGCCATCCACTTATCCCATTTATCCCCTTCATGCCTGAGTTGAGGCTTATTAGCTAAGCAATGTGACAGAGTAGCAGTAAGCGATGCCAGTACATCATCCCACCACGGCAAACACAGCACTCCAGGCAAACACTGCTTGGCTGCAATCAATCCAGCTCTTCTACGGATCTCTCAACAACTACAACGTCAGAGCCCCCCAAAACCAAGCCCATCATAACCATTCTGCATGCAGCTGACAGAGGGACTGGCTGCAACCTTTTTTTATCTGCCAAACTGAAAAGCTACAAGTGTAAAGCCGCAATTCATAAATGTGCTACACAGGCCAAATTTCTTCCTTGGCACTTTTGTCCTGGGAAGCTGAAAGACTGAAACACCCATCACTGATATCTGAAGAAAATAAATGAAAGCGAAGGATCACACAGTGTCTGTCACCAAGGGCACAAAATGAGAGCGCTCCATTATCCAAGCAGCACTTGTGCGTTCTGGGGAGGATTTTTTGTGCTTCATCTCCGCACTGATCTTACACAAAGACAACTCGAGGCTCCCGCTCCTTTCCACGAACGACGAGCAGGCACAGACCCTCTATCTATCGTGTTTCAGGATACTTTCTTCGCCCTACCACTGCTTCTCCTCTGCCCTAAAGCCTCTCAGTCCTGCTCAGTCCTATTCTCCCTACCTACACTGCCAGCTGCACTCCCTGCTCCTCATCCTCCTCATCCTCCTCCCTCTTTCTTTGTTCAGAAGTTCCTGGTTGGGTCTCTGATGTTGAAGAAGTGCTGGGCACCTCCCAAGTCACCCCACTCACCTTGTTGAGCTTCCTGACCCTTCCACCCACCAGCTCTCCTCGAAGCACTCCTCATCCCCATCGCCCCCCAGCCCCAGGCTCCCGGGGGCAGCTGTGACCTTTACTGCCTCTCCCACTACATCGTCCCTCACCCCTTCCACGCCCCAGCCAGGCAGCCAACTCTGCACGTGTCCCGTGGGACCTCACCCTCAGCTGCTAGGGGCTGGAGATGACCACGACACTTCAGACAGGGAGAAGCACCCAGCCTGAAGGAAAGCTGTGGCAATTCAGCTGCCAAGATACTGTTAAGAGAGATTTTCCTCTGGAGAAAACTGCAGTTTTGGGGGTTTTTTTTGGTGTTATTGTTATCAGCTCTTAATTTTTGGCAGACTTTCCTCAAGGTAACAAAAGCCATATCTACCCTACAAAGGCAACATGCTGGCGGACCCAAAGGTTTTGCTCCAAAACAGAGAGGGAGGGTAAGCAAGCACCAACATCACCTTATTTTTAGCACATTCCCAAGCAGTACTTTTTCCCCTACTGCCATCTTCAGAAACAGCATGACTGCTTTTCTTCCCCCCCCCCCCTCCCAATGTAACCCAGCTTGAATTAAATACCAAAATCAGGAAGAGTTCAGCTTTATTAGCGCTTACGCAACAAAGTAATAAGCAGCTAGAAATAGTGTGTTATTTTCTGAGCCGCTGCCGTTTTACCTGCGCACCTCCTCCATACATTATTTTTCAAACTTCTTCATTACATGCAGTGTATTACCTCTCATACATAAATCACATCTTCCTTCCTATGCGATTACTTCCTACAGTCCCCCTGACAATCTGTTCCATTAACTTCTGCCACCGCTGCATAATGGCTAGGATAAGTGCTCGATCCACCCACACGATTCCTGTTGAAGCTGTATTGACAGCAAGACAGATCCTGTTCTGGCCCTTCGATAGCACGAGGAAAGCTATTCATACGTATTGCCAATTATTATTGCACAAGCTTAATGTTTAGAGTTTCCTTTTGAGTTTACAGGCCTGGCATTTAACAAACAACTGAGGATTTCACAAGCACAAAAAGGATTTTAACCATAAATGCTACCAAAAGCATTGTTTTACAAGCAACGGCACAGAGCAGTACTATCACTCGAAGCTAATGCAGGCTCAAAGATAACCAAATATATTTACTGTTAAAAAACCCACGACACCAAACCTTCAACTCTCCTGAATTCCACACAGACGGGAAATGAGAAATGCTCAGAGCTGCATGCTAAGAATTAGGAGCCTTAATGCAATTTTGTGATTCATTCCTTGTGATCTTCAGGCAGACGTTCAGGGTCGACCGCACCAGTGCATCTGCAGGTTATGATGCTAAGCAAGACGACACCTGACTTTCAGGCACGTGAGCTGGGAGGCAGAACACACAGCCCCACCCGCAAAGTGCCTTGTAAAAACCACGGGCGAGGTGAGATGGCTTACAACTGAATTTCCATCAGCCAGCACGTAGCTCAGGTAGAGAATTGCTAAAGTAGAAACGAAGAGGAGAGCACATAAAATGCTGGGGTTCTTTGCTTTTTGAGGGCTGTAAGGAGACATTTGAGTCTGATGAGGAACTATAGACTGAAAGCACTCCCTAGAATTAGAGATACCATCCATATTTCCCCCTGGACAGATGCAAGTTTGTTCTGCTTGAGCAGACGAAGCTGTGAGCAAGTCATAGGATGACTGGTGGTTGTGAACATGCCCAGTGCAGTTCTGACCCCAAACTTACAAGCTCTGCTGATGCAGAGCTGAAGCTCGTTCACACTTGCCTGCAAAACACTATGCCAGCACGTCCTCGAGGGAACATCATTTTGAATGACACACAAGAAGAGGTCACGCATTCATTTTTAAAAGACAGAAAAACATCCATCAGCCCACCCAAGGCTCAATGCCGCAGGTCCCAAGAAGCGCAGAAGCACAAAGGCAGGTGGGGGACCCAAATGGCAGCCTCCAGGAAGAGGCACCCTGACAGGCCTCCTGCCAAAGCTGCTCCTGGAGAGCATCTGCCCCATGGTGTAGGTGTGAAAGGCGTCAAGACAGCTCTCAGGTCAACCTTTGAGGCTGCTTAGGAGTACGGCACACACTATGGGACACAGGGGAAGAACACTGCAGGATTGCACAAGTTAGGGAATGATTAGGGGAGGAAACAAAGGCAAGGAAAGGGAGGGATGCAGGTGATTTAGGGAGTAACAAACAGGACGAACAAAAGCACCAGTCATGTAAGCAGGCTGCTGGTAGTGACCATGTCCAGCCATGCCCCGCACCTGATCAGCACAGTCCTATCTGCTTACTAAATTCCTTTCTAACTCACTCCTTGGGTGAGGGAGTTCATTCTGTGTGCACATGTCGTGGTTTTATCCCAGCCGGCAACTAAGCACCACACAGCCACTCACTCCCTCCTGAGGTGGGATGGGGGAGAGGATGGTGGTTTAATAAAACAGTTTAATCGGACATCAAAGGGAGAGGACATGATGACGATGATAGTTTTGTATGTTCCTTTATCAGTTACATTAAGTGATGCACAACGCAACAATTGCTCACAACGCAGCAATAGCCCGTCCCCGAGTGGTGACCCACCACGGCCAGCTCCCCTCAGCTTATATACTGGGCGTGATGCCTTACGGCATGAAATGTCCCTTTGGTCAGCTTGGGTCAGCTGTCCTGGCTGTGTCCCCTCCCAGCTTCTGGTAGAGAAGAAGCCAGGAGAACAGGGACAGCATGAGAAACTGAAAAAGTCCTTGGCATTACCTGGCAACAACGAGAATATCAGTGTTATCAAATCCAGCTACTACGAAGACAATTAACCCTATCCCAGCCAAACCCAGCACAGCATGCATGTGTACAGGGGTCTAAGTGCCGGGAGGTGAAGTGGAATGACAGGTCACAAGGTGCATGTGTCCGAGCTGCCAGCTGGATCTCTCCGTGAGGAGGTCTGGAAAAGGGCTCAGCCTCACTGCTGTCAGACTGGGCTCCTCCTAACAGCCGACAGTTAGGGCACTCGGCTCCAATGGGCGGAGAGATCGTGTACACAAGGTCCCTCTCGTTCTTCTTTGTCCTCTCTACCCTCAGAAGGCAGTAACATTCTTTCCTCCACAGCCTGGTGGTCAATCAGAGGCATCCCCTTTACCCCTGTAAACGGGGTGCCTTGGTCTGCAATCATCAGCCGATGGCTCAGGAAACCTATTGGTCCCTGCAGAAACAAACCAGTGCCAAATCACGTGGTTCGGTTAATCAGATGAATCGTTTGGCAAACCGTGACTGCTGAAACGCTGTCATTATTATTGTGGCTCTCTATTCAAGTCCATGAGTTTTATTGATGCAGCTGGACTGACTGATCTATGAGTGGGTTTAACATACCACACAAGATGCCACTGCCAGTACATACAACGGATGAGTATACAGGTAACTCAACCATGTGATAGGTAGGAGCTTAATTAATGGGAAATTATTTCCCAGCTAGTTTTCACTGCCATAAGTGCTCTTGTAGGAGAAGTTTTATAAATAAAAGATATATAATTGCAGCCCTGGAAGACGGAATTTTTCAAAGAGCAGAAAGCAAACTATCACCAGCAGCAATTCAATTTTTCAATCACACATCCCTCGCGCTGCGCTGAGTTTCCCCCTTCGAAGGTGGCATAAACCACATCTCTTCCCTCTAGCCTATAAGAGTAGGAATTAAAGTTTTTACTCTCTTTGAAAACGTAGAGGCCACATTTACTGAATGCTGCCTCAAACTTGCACCGTTCGCAAGGGGAATAAATTGCTGGCCCTGCAAATTTCCCCTGGAACTAGACAGAACTTAGTAGATAGGAGGACTTATTTTTCCCACAATTTATAGATTCTGCAACTACAAGATGGTTTCTATTTTGCCCATAAAGCACAAGAAATAAACAGGATCTATCCCACTCTCCCGAAGCCATCTATCTCCAGTGAAGACTGAAAACACGAGGATTAAAGACAGAAGGAGAAAATAAATGTGTTAACTAAACAACTAAATTGAGTTCTGATGTTTTCCCTTTATTCAGTTGTATCGACTAAGGAAATGCTACTGCCATGCAATCCATTTTCTGTTAGCTTGCCCTTTAAAAGCACTGGGGTATTAACCATTCACCTGGTGGATGAGAAATCAGAACACCTGACATCACAAAAAATTAAGGGAATTGATTCAAAATAACCTGAACACACCATATAGTCAAATCAAGTGCTCCAAAAGAAGTTCTTAAATCTTGGTAATACTCCTAAAATTCAGTTGGAAAATAAATTAAAACAAGCAGTCATGTATGAACAGGCACTGCAGAGCAATTTGAGTCTAACACAATATTACTTTTGCATGGCGGGCTTAATTATTGATCTACCTTATGAATATTTCTGTGGAGCTGACGGAATTTGGCTTGTGGCCAGCAATCCACTTCTAGCTTTCACTCACTCTCAGCAGAAAGAACCTTTAACTCCTTGCTACAAACCCTGTTTTCAGAAAGCATTACTTTATTTTGGTATAGATCTGCCATTTAGGAAATCAAGCCTTAGCAATAATTTCAAAGCTTTTCTTCCACCTAGATGCATGACCTGGAAAATACACTCTTTAAGAAATCTTCTATGCATTTTAAATATCAAGATCTCCCAATACAAAGCCAACTATTAAATAATGCTCTTTAACAACATTTATTTGTACTTCTGACACAGCAATACTCAGTGGCAGCTCGCCATTATCAATACTTGCAACGGTGCAAACGAATCACCGCTGTGCGGAGGATGAGATGGACCTGGTGTATCCAGCCACCACGGGCCCAGCAAAAGCTCTAACCCTTTGCGAGCACTCCTCAGCCTCTCAGAAGGGATGTTACCAACCTAACACCAGTCACACAAATAAAAAGCAGTGCAAACTGTCGCCCAGCCGTCAGTCCAACTGTCAGGTAATAAACTGCAGGCTGACAGACTCCTCGAATCTAGGAGGAAGGCTGGCGGGGGGCTGGAGAAGCAGCAGAGGCTCAGGAGGTCCATCAGCAGCACCGCGTGGGGATGCCGCGTTCCTGGCAGCGCTTCGCCTGCGCATCCTTTGGTACTCCTTCCACGGTGCAGCCTAATGCCATCAGGATTAGCACCATCCGTCCAGCCCACCATCACCCTGCACACCACGCGGCAGCTCGCACATTTGGGCCTGGATTACTTAACTGCTTATGCAACGGCACAAAACCGGGTATTTGGAGAGCGGCGTTATCCTCCTGCAGTTAAATGTAATCTCTGAAAAGAGGAAGCTACGTTAATGATCACGGGGACAAGGATTTCATGCGGTGCTCTGTACAGCACTAGCTCAGGATGTGCATCGTTCCCCCTTTCCTGGGTCTTTCACCCCACATTAAGAAATTAAAATAAACTTTTCACACTTGTGTTTCTTTTGCAAAATTGTTTCTTCCATCTTTTCTCACGAAACTAAGTTTTAGGGAGCTATGTGATTGGAAATTCAGCAGACCTCTCCGCTTTATCAGAGGTATAAAACCACCAGAGCGAGGAATTAGACATAGGCTACTCTAACAGTCCCAGGGGAAACAGGAGAACATCGTGCCCAGCACCATCCCTCTGGCTTCCGGGCAGCTGGCACCACTGTATTATGTGTAACAGATAATTACTGGTTTAATTTAATGTGCTCTGAATAATTTAATAGACCTTTTCAGGCCTATTCAAACCTACCTTCATATCTACGCATATTACTTCAGCACAGCACAGACAAGCTGCACTGAATTAACTTTAAAATGCTGTCACTCGCATTTCAGGCAAAGATCCTCAGGACATTAGAGGTTCTTAAGTAAACAGAAGTCTTGCAAGGATGTTTACTGCATAATATTTCAAGCCACAATCAGCACACAGGGTCCATGACCAACCTGCTTTTGCCAGCTTCCACCTTCAACAGACACCTTCCAAAACCTTCCAGAAAAAAAACACTCAACAAGCTCTGAAGGTAAGTCAGACTCAAAATTATCCCAAATTTATCCAGTTTTACCAGGCTCCAGCATTTCAGATAACCTACCCTACTTCCTTACATCAACAGACTAAGATAATTTGGATTTTTTTTAATATATATATATAAAACCAGGCAAACTAACAGTTTGGGAAGAAAAGACAGAAAAATAGTCTTTGTAGAAGAGGAACGTACCATAATTATAGAAGCCTGAGACTTTTCTAACTAAAGGTCTTGTGATTTAGCAGCAGTTGAGAATGAAAAGAGAACAATGTGTTAATTGTCTGTTTTGTAAAAATGCAATACTTCAAAATTGGCCTTAAACTACTGGGGGTTTGTTATTTAAAGAACACTGTGATTTTCTTTTAACAAAAATAAAAATTTCATAGCCAGAAAATAACGTAGTAAAACCTATCATCCTCAGGCAGGTCCCAACAGCAGCAATGGAAGAGGAGTCAACCAAGGCCACCTCACGGGTGGGGGGCCGTGGGAATAAGTTCTGCGTGGAGCATCATCTCTGCTTATCGTCAGTGTTTATAACATTCCAACAAAAAGCCACAAAGCTAGACAGATAATTCAAAACATGAAACCAAGCAGTTTTGGTGAAGTAAAAGTCCGAGCAAGAAGCTGACCCTCAGCTCTGCCTACAGAAAAGAAGCGCCACATAAGCCAGCCCCGGTTCAAGACGTAACTACATCTTAATTCCGCCGTGGCAGTGTTGTGTTAAGCTCTACTTTGTTAAACATATCACTTACAGATTTATGGGGCAACTGGGTGGCTCAGGAGATTAGTAATGGGATACCGAGCACTGTCAGTTGTAGATTCAAATCCACCTCAGGTCAGGAGAGGTCAAATGAAATGAGAGGGCATCACTGGTCCGTGGAGCAGCTTTCTTTTCAGCGTGCTTCGCAGAACCAAGGATTGAAGGGGATCAGAGAACAAACCACACCAGTGGCCATGGAGCATCCCGTCAGGCTGGATAGATGTTGGCAAAAAGAAACAAGTGAGATGCTTGCACCCCACTGCCTGCATTGTGCGGTATTTGTTCTGCAGAGAAAGCATTTCACAAGCATAAACTGTCACATTTGCAGCTGGGCTATATACGCATTCAGTCTCCCGGGGATTAATCCAGAGCCACTAATTTATTGTGCGACCGAATTCCGAGGGAGGAGTTCCTGGAGGGTCTCGAAACTGTCCTGGCAATCAGAACAACAGTGAGCCCAGACCCCAACAGCCAGCGTACGCAGCGGGTCCGGGCACATCCCTGCTCCCCACGCTCGCTCCCTTCGTGCTGACCTGTGCGGAGCCAACTGCCGCCTGCACGGGGAGAACACCACACCACCGGGAGAACACGGCTCTCCACCGGGAACATGCGCTACCAACCAGGGTTGAATTGTTCTCATCCCATGATCACAGACAGCAAGCTGTAGGACCAACAGCAGCACGGCTACACGTGGATTATTTTCCTCTGCCCTCAAGAACTGGAAGATCTCAAGTGTTCAGAAGCCCAGACTAGTAGCATCCAAGACAGGTAAAAGAAGAAGATAGCAGCATCCATAGTCTAATGGAGTAACTGTACTCCCAGAATCTGGAAATAGCCCTCAGCCCTTGACACCTGACTGGTTGAGTGTACTCCTGATTCACGGGGAGACCAGGACCAACAACTGAGACTTGTTTCCTCATGTATAAACTGCGATACTAAACGCCAGTGGAGCTGGGAGCTTGCATGTTCACTGCCCTGATGTTCAGCAGGATTTTAAAAGCCTGCAGTATAACAAAAACACGGCTGGTCTGCCCCAGCCTCCTTTCATGCAGTGTAATTAAAACCGCACGCGCTAAAAACACGTTGGAGAATTACGGAAGGGGTATGGCAGCGCCACTACCTTGTACTTCCCTCTACCTTTTCCATTGGAAAGTGATACTCAAAAGAAGAACTGAAAGGGCAGCAAACAGTGCAGCACCGGATCTGGTTTTATCTATAGAGATATTTGATGCACAGCTGCCTTCTATTTTGTAGCTTGACAGCTTACAGCTAGACTCTTGTTGTATATTGGAAATATTCGGCTCTGCATCTCAGTGTCTATAGTAACAGCTCCAATCTGAGGATGGAAGAGCCTGCACAGGAGCCCAGATGTCAAGGCAGGCAGAGCAATTACCCTGTCATCGAGTAACGCAGACAAGTTGCTCCTGGCAACAAACCTCTTCCAACACGGACGGAGAACGGTGTTCCCAGAACAGAGATCCCATGTGCGAGTGAGGCCATTCTGATGGGCGTCTGTGCATCGGCCATTTCTCTCTGTTCTGGTACCGCGGGTTCTTCACACGTGAAATGCCCGTCTAAAAGCTTATTTAACGAGAACACAGAGCAAGGTTAGGTTTTCCAGGAAGGAACGCGCAGGGCCCGCAGCGTTTCACAGAGCCTTTGATACCCACTACAAAATTGCTGACCTCCTTTGCTCCCAAAGCCACCCGCCGAGAGCAAGCACAAGCTCTAGCCTGCAAGAGCAGCAGTTCCTCCCATCCATGCCCTCCGTGTGAAGAGGAACCTCCTCACTCCCATCCATAACCTTACAGCCAACGAGCTTCTGCTTCTTGGCTTGGTGCACTGATTTCCTTATATCTATATATCTATATATCTCATCTCACTGTCTGGAGAAAGCAAAACCAAAAGCAGAACTCTCAGTTTTATTTGGTATGTCCAAATCTCACGATTTTTAGCACCAATCCTCCAGTCCTCTTCAAGCTAAAGCATTTGGGGCCAAGAAATTATGAAAAAAGAAATCCAGTTTTTAATAATATTTAAAAAAATAAGGATTCTGTCTCTGATGTGGTGGGGGTTAGGAAATCTTAAATAGGAAACTCTTAAACAGAGACTCCAGTGTTATTTATAAACCCCAAACATTTGTGGGAACAGGGTCATGATATTGCAGAGCTTGGTTTGCTAATACTCAGCAGTCCTATTCCAGTATGGGCATTCTTATTTACACCTCTAGTTCATAAAAGTCCCATTAGGTAATTAGGCAAGTAGAGACAAAAAAAATCCCCATCGTTACAAAACCATTGCAACCCCTTACAAACTAGAATTACTGCCTCCTCCATTTTTGTAGCAGTTATCAGGAGAAAAACAGAGTGTTTAGGAGTCTGGTTTTTGCATTTCTGGTAAGTTAATCCATCACTGATAAATGAAGGTGATGATCAAGAAATTCAGAGTTTAAATCTCATTCAGAATTCAGGTGGAACAGGTCCCAAATGGCTTTGAATTTGGTAGCGAGAACATCTATGCCAACTTGCCCCACACAGAAATCCGTGGTGACAAGTCGTGCTTTCCTGGACAGCTGGCAAAGGGGTTCTGATTGTGTTGCTACACTGAATACAGCTCAAACACAATAATATGAATAAAGGTGGTATTATCGAGCTGGTTAAAACACACACACAGAGGAACAAACAACAGAGCATCTTCTGTGAACTCCGTAAGAACAAAGGGCTGCAGAATTTCTTTTTGAAATGCACTGCTTGGACCTTCTTGGGCAATTTTTGTAAGTGCAGAAATAGATCTTCTGGCTCATAACCCCTTCTTGTGCCTTCCCTGCAGCTAGAAATGCATTACAGCTTACACACAGAGCACAACTCTTCTTACAGCACAGCAAGGAGATCAGCAGACCAGCCCTGCCTTCTGCTAAATTATCCAGAAAGAGGCAATACTGGCTGGAATTATCTGACAATAATTCTATTACCAGATTTAGTAATGCTGATATATTCCTTCTGCATTGCCCAAATCTTCAAAGCAGGGTACAGTCTGGCCTGCCAGACTCCCTCCCCTTCTTTCAGGAGGCACAGAAAGTGATAACGCTTGCACATGTGAGTGAAAGCCCTTGTGCTGTTTCTTGACCTGCTCTGGCAAGGAAGGTGAAGAAAGGACCACGACCTGTAAGAAGACAGATAAAACACAGTACCTGCCTCTTACAGGAGTCATGATTCATATTCCTATTTCTCTCTCGCAGAAACAAACAAAACCTGCAAGACACAGGACTGTCATTTAGCAGAAAACAAGGAGGGTAAGGAGGGTGTCAATAGTCATTACGATTTTTTATTTGCATCAGCATAAGCAGTTGCTCTTCCCATTAAGTCACAAGCCATACTGCTGACAGACTTAAACCTCCGGCCACCCTCAATATTTGGCACTATTTAAAAAAACCTAAGCAAATTAAGAAAAAAAGAAAAAAGGAAAAAAAAAAAAAAAACCAACAAAGAAACCACCTTAGTCCCAAATCTGCAGAGGTCTGACTCCCCCATCATTGACGTTCCAATCTACCTTTCTTAGATCTCAAGTCTCTGCCACTCCACATGGCAGTTTGTAACAGTAAAAAGTAAGCAGTTCTCATTACACAAACCAGCTCAGCCCTGGAGATAAGTGGTAAATGAACAGTCTCCTCTCCACCTGGCCTTTGCCCACTTCAGCAGGACAGGTAACTTTTCCCAGCACACCAAGTGTGCAGCGCCAGCAAAAAGGAGCTGCCAGCTTTCCCGGCACAGCAGCTTACCTAGGGAGGCCAAGCACTGCCTGCTGTACGCATCCAGGGCAACAAGGCTCTTTATTAGCCATGCTCCACTTAGATGGCTGTGAAACCCGCCCCGCACAGGATCAGAGCCGTCCCAGCAGGACAGTGCTGCTGTCATGGCCCCTACATGCTCCCGCTCACGAGCCGGAGGAGCTGCGGGGCCGCAGCGTTGGCCCCCGCACAACTGTGGTCACAGTTCTGCCGTTGCGTAGAAATACATTACACAGCTACTGCTGGCTCTTTAGAAAGGCAGGACAGATACGCAGCAATGGCCTTCAAAACCTGCAGACAGAAGGTACCTCTCTCCAGGACAGAATAGTTGCCCTGAATTCCCACAGCCACCAGCAAGACTACAGCTGCTTCAGCTTCCAGGTTTCTTGCGGCTTAAAGAGAGCGTCAGACAGCTTTCCCAAAACGAAATTGGTCTGTACCGGCAGCTACCATGGTACCAAAAATCAGAAAACCCTGAAATTTAAACCACCAAACCTAATGACGGAAAGAGAAAAGGAAGGATTATTTCCGTTGTATAAACAGGGGACGAAGGAGCTGCAAGTCAAATCCGGGTTTGTTCAGTTCCAGTACAACGTCTGAATCCAAACCAGGCCAAACGCAAGCTCTGCTAAGGTGAACGGATTACGGGTTGCCTCAAGCCAGAAGAGCAGTGTACCCAGCTCTGTTAAAATCATACATTCATATAGCACCGCCTTTGCTGCCATAGCACGTGTACCAGAAAAGGATGTAACAAGGAGATAGCTCACTTAATTTTAAGAAAAACGGAAGTCCCGTATTAAGTGATGTACTATTGACCAATTCTGACGAAACAAAAGTGAATTTTAAAAAACTGTTAAAAGAGGGCAATAGTTCAGTCTGCTTCTAGAAGACAACCACAGCCATAAGCCTTTCCGCCAGCTCTGCACAGAGCCGGCCCTCGAAAAGCAGCGCAGGCAGCAGCGGGAGCGGGCTCCCCTGCGGCAGCTCCCGTCCCTCTGCCAGGAGGGATTGCAGCCTGAACGGCAGCTGAAGGCAGAGCTTCCCACCGCTCCCAGCCAGCCGGTTCTGCACTTAGATATTTGTAGCCATCTCTTCAAACATCGTGATCAGAGGATGGAGATAGCAGTGACTCAGCTCAGCGCTTTTTCCCCCAAAGGAGTCGTTCTGCGGGTGAGTCGGGTGTTTCCTGAGCTGGGCACTGCCAGGGGTTTCCATTTCCCGTTCTTTTTCCCAGCCCCGGTGTGGGGTCAGACAACACGACTCGTATGAAACCACCTTAGGGGCTTCCATCTTCCTTCGTCTCTCCGCAGCCTTCCTCCCGCGCAGAAAGAGGGAAGGCAGCTCTTACACTGCTTCGCAGCTCAACGACCACATATGGTACAGTTAAAATAAATTGTTTATGCTGGCAACGGGTTTGTTTGAAGTTTCTGGCTAAGGTTATTCTATAATACTCAGAAAATCTGGGCTGCACATAAAGCAAGCAATGGACAGAATAAATCCTCTATTACCACTATAAGCAAACATTTTTCTCAAGTATAAAGAAACATGTCCTTCTGCATAGCAAGATTAACTTTGCTTGAAGATTTGCTTGCATCATTGAACTACTCTGCTTTGAAGTGAAACTGTAAAAGATCCCATAAAGTAAAAAAAAATAATCAAGCCTATGTATTTATCGAATGACAGCAGAGTTTTCCACTGGCTATTTATGGTTGACCCAGAAAGCAGTAAGAAAATAAAAAGCATACAAATAGGTTTTAAGAGGAGAAAACAACAAACAAAATGTAATATAAAAAAGGGGAGGAAAATAATAAAATGTAAGATGAAAGGGGAGAGAAGCAGAGGATAGATATGACATGGGAGTAGCACTTGGAGACCAACAGGTCCATCTCCAGTAACGACATTTCGCGTGATCTGTATGGTGACAAAACTCAGCGCTGGGCTGTTCAAGAGGGATTGCCTGCCGCAGCTGGAGAAGCCCGAGCTGCATGGGTGCAGCGCGTGCCGCGTAACCCAAACAGCTACTAGGAGCACCAGCAGTAAAACCTGGGAGCAGCGTGGCTCCCCAGGGTCACAGAAATCACTGCATTTATAAGCAGCATTGATCAAGCTGTCAGCAAACCCCGTCAGGCCACCAAGGCAAGGCGTATACATTTGCTGTGCCGGCTCCAGCTGAGTTAGCCGCAAGCATCTTTGGTGGGAACATGACCACGTGTTATGAGCTAGTCCAACATACAGACAGATACATACATAGAGGAGTACCTCCTCCAACTGCATTCTGTGCTTCCCTCGCCAGGCTCTAGTGCGGGCCAGTACAGCTGCTCAGTTCTTTGCATCAGAGAGCAATGCATTTTTAAAAAGCCAGGAGACTTTCCTTAGTAGATTTTTGGAACAGATTATCCCTAAGCGAACAATATAAATTCTCAAAGCTCTGTGAGAAGTTGCAGCATTATCCACATCTCACTGTTGGCCTAAATACATGGATTCAAGCAATTCAGGAGAACTGTGCAGTCAAGAAAAGAGATTACAACTGCAGAAAAATCAGACTTCTGTTAACAGCTTTGCTAAAAATATTCACTAACCCAGTTACCCCAATTCAGATAATGGTCTCCTGCCCATCCTTTGCTAAGTGAAAGTAATTGAGCAGTCAGAATGGCACTTGTGCATCTGAGACTCAACTCCCCTGCAGATTCCCAATGTGACATTAAAACGCAACTTTCACCCCATCCCCCCAAACAAGAGGTCTTCTGTACCTCACAGGCTGCCACAAGGACAGTTAAACAGAAAAGGTGGTGTCGTAGCAACAATATCTAAGTAAATTCAGGAATATTTTGTTCAGCAAAAGTTATTGCCAGCCTTTGGACCATCTGACACAGAAGAAAATGTGGTTTTCAGTATCGCATCCTTCTCACACAACAGAAACGTTTAACAACAGCTTCAAAACCAACAATTTTTCAAGAATCCTACCGCTCCCTGACCCAGAGCAGTCTCTTACACCAACCAACAGCATCTCCTATCCATCACTGTAACTAGGTTGCGGAGTAAGATTTCTTCTAGCAGAGAGTGAAGCACTGAAAAAACCAATCACTTTTTGCAAAGACATCTAAGAGGACTACGATTAAATATTTAAGTCCTTATCTCTGAATACTCATTTCTCATGGGGAAAAAATCCAACATTCTTGGTTTCAATTAGACTCTATCTCATAATTTGAAAATACGCATTTTCTGAAGCTGTCATGGGACCAATTATCAATATTACAATGAGAATCTGATAGCAATCACATGCATTTCCAGGACATCCCATCGAAAGTCAAGATCCAAAGAGGCCACAAATATATAGAAACAGCTTGACTTTTCTCAGGAGGTAAATAGAAAGAGGAATCCATTAGAAATACCACGCCTGCGACTCCACACCTTTAAGATTCCCAAGGATGCCATTTTGGATATTAAGACGTAAAGGGCTTTTTGGTTTGTTGTGTTGGGTTTTTTTTAAAGTATGCAATATTTTCACACTCCAAAATCCAATAAAATTGAATAAAGGTATTTTCCCAGTTCACAAAGCCATTACAGGGACAAGCATCGTTATCCAACGTGCAACTCTGAGCAGAGTGAGAAAAACCCCAACAGCTGACATCATTGACAACACCGCAGTCAAGTCAACAGTGTCAAGCCACCACTGAGTAACCCTAAAATCACTTTTCTGCTTCTCCGCCTGCAGTGTCAGCTGAAGCACAGATTACCCCGTATCACCCACCCAGGCTGCTGTCTCAAACAACTGGGATCCAGTGTCCCTTTGTTTTTCTGCCCACTTCCAAAGCAAAGCTCTGCTGCCTCACCCCGCAGCACCCTGGTTCTCAACAACTGAGAGCAGACCCTGAACCAAGACGCGTTCCCACACAGATACAGGATTTTTAAGTCATCTGAGTAACTTGGAAAATATCTTTTCAGAATGAGTCTTACCTTGGAGTGACCTCTGGGTTTTAAAAGGCTACAGCTACACAGAAGCAAACAAAAGAGGGAAAGTAAAGGGTCTGAAAGTAGTTGGTAGGCAATTGTGTTTGGTCTTTTCTGGCTACATTAAGAGACAACATGTCATGCTCAAAGGTATCCAACAAAACCAGGTACAAAACAGCCTGTGCACAGGACGGCTGTCTATGTTAAGAAGGAAAAAAAACAAGCCACAAATAAATCCCCTTTGTAGAAGAGATCTTTTGATTAAAACGTTCCTGCCAAATTCCAAATGCAAGTTTGTATTCAACTAAACCGGAGAGAATTCAACAAGACACACATCAGCGACCAACCCGTTCCAAGCCATGGAAGTGGATAGGTGGAAACTGGATTATGTGTGTTTCTTTTCCAAGCAGAGAACAGATCACCCGATTCACTTCTTTCTTCTGTGTCGCCGCCCCCTCTTCAACACACGTCCACAACTCCCCTCTTCCCTACGCGTACGGTATCACCGACGAACCACACAGCTCAGCTTATGCACAGTGAAGTCTTCAAACAAAAGAACAGACAAACACCGATGACTCAAGATAATTAACTTCCATTTATCATTGTCCTCAGTGGAAGGAAAAGCCCACTTTTAAGAATGAAGTTGTAAAATCTGCACGTGTTGCAACTCTGCAACTTGCTCTGATACCCTGGTACAGAGTTAGAGACGTACGTTAGGGCCTGGAGACACGTTAGGTATTTCAGAACCAGTATGTTTGGAAGAAAACAAATCCTAAATGGAGTCATTTTAATGACACCAAGGGTGTCTGCAGTCCAGTTAAAAACTGTCAAGAAAAAGCAAAATAAATAATCTCTCCTCCTAAGTATCTGTTTTTACAGAAGCATCCCTCCCCTGCCCCAATCCTCAAAAAATGACTGCAGAGAAAAACATATTAATATTAAAAACTTGTAAGTGGCATTTCATCCTTTGTTTTACCTTTTGTTAACAGCTTTTACTCTTCTGGCACAGTTTGAAACACTGAAACAGTATGTGGAGATGTAAGTACACATCACTCCCGAACAGCTTCCTCGCCGCATGTTAAGCCTTCGTTTAGGGCAGGAAGCTTCATCGCCAACGATGCAGAAAGACAAGTACTCCCAGACTTCCCCAAATACCGATAAACTTGACTGTACCAGACTGAACAGCCATTTCCAAAACTGAATCCAAACCCCAGTGACTAACTGCTGCTTCTTAAGGGAAAGGAACAAAGACTGCAACAAGCTGGACCCCAGCACAGATGCTGAAGGGTCTAAACCTGCCAGTCCAAACCAAAGGCATCCCCCACCAGCTACCAGAGGCAAAAAGACAACATTGAGAGTGGCATGAGAAACCGGTTTTCCGGTCGTCTGACAACCCATCGTGTTGAAATACATCACCTGTATTTTTAGTTTCAAAGCTTTAAGTAGGAATCCATGTTTTTGACAGGATAGATATGCAGGATGAAGGTATTTTTAGAGAAAGATATCCAAACGGGATTAGCAAAAGATAAAAAATGTCTTCAATACCCTGAGGAAACACAAAAGGGAAATTGCTTCGGTGAAAAAAAAATAAGCAGCTTTGTATTTTGAGTAAATCATCTTTCTAGCACCAACAATAAACAGAAGCTGTTTTCACACCTTATTTCCCACCGCATTTCTAGATAACAGGAAAGTACACGCAAGTACAACTTCACCCAAGAAGCACACGTTGATCCGTGTTGAATAATTTTCCCCCAGTTTGACACTTACAGACAAGCTTGAAAGAAGATTCTTTCCAGAAGAGAAACAGCAGAGGATTCAGAAAAGAAACAAAGAGAAACCCCCAAAGCCACACTGCCCATGCAGAAGTGACTATCCATGCTTAAAATCTAGCAAGAAGTTGCCAAGCAGCGTTTAGCAAGCTGAGGATCTTGCGTCGAACCTTAACTGCAGGGCAGTGTCTGCATCTCGGCAGCACCTTAGAAAACTGGTCTAGTGCCAACAGTCCCAGGAGGCAAATCGGCTGCTGCTCATCCTGATGCCTGTGGGAACCCCCCAGAGCATCACCTCCCACGGGGTTCAGGCAAACACGAGGGCACTGGTCATACGGGGCACTCAGTAGCCTCCAAACAACGGCAGACCCTCCCCTGTGGATACTGCACGTTCCAAATCTCTATGTGCACCAAATCCCTATGCAAACCTGCAGCGTATCTTTAGGAAAGCTGCCTCCCCATCCCGTACCGACCCAGCCCAGGTTATGGGACTGGACAGATGCAAAGGCTGGTGGGGTAGAAGGAGAATGTCCGGGGTTTGGAGAAGCTCAGTCTTTTTTGCAAGTTCTTAGCAAGACAGATTTTTTTCCACTGACTTACATTGCAGAAAAGTAATGCTGTAAATTACATTTGCTTCAGTGCTTTATGGAAGTATTGCTGTGTCAAGAAATAAATATATTGTACTTCTTGATAATTAGATCCAGAACTGTTTGATTCTTTAGCCAACACACTGTAAGAACAGAAAGGAAAATCTGCTCTATTGGTGATCTCATCAGTCCCACGATTTTAACATTCTACACAAACACCTGAAAACAAGTGTGAAGCACAGCAGTATGCCTTAGGAAAACAGCTACCCTCTTTAAAAATCAAGCACATGAGCAGCTCCCTGAGTGGCTACCACATCAGCTCTTCAGTCAATCAAACAGTTTCTTCTTCAAGGTGCAGAAAAGCCATCCGAACCCAGTGGCATCATCTTGTATTTGTTCTTTCCCAAACAAACAGCAAAGTGTTATAATCTACAGGCTTCCTCTTCTTCCCAAGATACCTACTGGCTTAAGCTACTGAGAGAAATCACCCAAAAAAAGCAAGTGCCAGATCTGTCAGCCTTGTACTGCTGCTCTGGAAATAGCCTGACCTGAAAGCAACGTAGCCCAAAGCCCCAGGGGAACGAGCACAGCACATCGCGGTACATCTCATCCACGAAACAGGAAAATGCAGCAGGTTTAGAGACGTTCACAGCTTATGCCAGGGTACAGGAAAATCTTAGGGTGTGGGAGGATTAGCAACACTTTGGAAAGAAACAACTCCTACAAAGGGATTTGTCAGCTTTTGGTGTCTTCGGATACCAGATTCCATCTAAATGTCATGCCTATGCCAGCTACTTGTGCCTCACAGAAGTCCTTCCCAAAAGCTTTCATACAAAACACGCTCATCCTTCACCGGAACACAAGAGGTGAGCAGAGCTGGAAAACACACCAAAGATGCTGGGAGACAAAGCAAGCGTTACTATCCCAGATTAAGCGTGCTGCTAGGAAAAGGGCGTGCTGCGTATCCACTGACATATTTTACACCCAGACGCAAGTCCCATCTCACTTCACACCCTACACAAACTGGTGTGAGCTTCTATAAAAGGAATTTCTAGATCCGTCAGGAACAAACCCGCCGATGTGCCGTGCATTTTGAGGTAGAGATGGAGGCTCGGCTTTCGTTAGAAGCACAACGTACCACACCCGTGAAGAGACACGCGCAGCACGGGGTGGATTTTTCCCCTCTTTTTTGTAAGTAGTCACTTATCAACTATCCCAGGGTTTTTTGTAGCTCTTTTTTAACGACAGAGGGACAAGTGCTTAACAGCCTACGGAGATCTCTGTACAGGAGACACTTCAGAACATGACTTCATCAGTACAAACTGTGCAGACTTGACTGGCATACATGAAATGAAAGGTTAACGCATATCCAAATACCCTAGGGATGGAAATCAGTGAGAATCTCTCCTCAAGACATTACAAACAGTACTTAGAGCAGAAAGTATTAAAAAACCCACCAAACCTTCTCAGATTCCACCCACTGCAAAGAAATCAGCCACCAATTTTTATTTCCCTTCATTTCATGGAATATGACACTGCAAATCAGCAGTGACCATTGCACAGCAGCAGAGTATCAGGGGATGACTGGTTGGTTTTAGGCACAACAATTATATGGAATGTTTCACAGATGAAGTAACAGCATTTTTCCCCCTGAGCGAAGCAGGATCCCGCAGGGACCCTCCTGTTTACCCTGTAGCTGGTTTTCCCACGGGCAGTTTGCTGTGGGAGCTGGCAGAGTTAGGCTAAAGCCCCCCAGCACAGGCAGCGAGGGGCTGAGGAAGGCTCAGCGCCGCTCGCCTGACACCGAGCACCCAGCGGAGAACTGCAGCGCTCAGCAGCTCCTGCTAAGCCGGGCTTTACACATGCCCTTACGCTGCAGCTCAAAAAGCAGCTGACAACCAGAATCAAGAGTCTTTTATCCCCTTTCTGGTAATATTAACATGAGGTTTGCCAGGTGGCTAGAGAGGTTCGTTTGAGATGTAGTCCATTCTAAACATGAGGCATTTGCCTGAAAAATCAGCTTCAGATTACCCTTGCACTAAAAAGGAAGCGGTCACTGCAGACCTGACAGCGTAAGGAGGTGAAAATACTGCTTCACAACTAAATTCCTCTCTTGTTTACAACAGAGGAGGGAGAAAAGGGCACTAAGCACTCTTCCCTCATCAACCTAAACCAGAAGAGTATCCTCATGGAGAGCATCCCACCAGGTGCTGAGCCTCTGCATCCTTCCTGATGCTGAGGAATAAAAGCACTCCGAGGAACAGGGGGAAGCATGAAGAAACCACACGCCAGAAGACTGCCTCAGTTGCTTACTACAGCAAACAGCTCCACACGCTCCAACAAGACTGTAAGCAAGCCAGCTAGAAAAATACATTTTTAGGTATGTCAGCCAACACAATCAATCAGAGTCACCTTGAGGTTGCAGAGGAGCAGAAACATCAAATCAAAGTGCAGTCTGTGGAGACCGTTGGGTAGCTAACCGCAAACGATAGATATACCACCATCGCCTTTTCCTGCCGTGGTTAAAGACAAGATACATCTAAAAGGCTTTTATACTTTAAACTTGGAAGTAGAATCAAAATACAGTGGGTTCTCTCTGTTTTTACCAAAGGAAAATGTAAGGTACGACATTTTAGTCTTCCATACTTCACTGCGCTGCATGTGCCAAGCGCATGAGGATGGATGGAAGAGGCCAGAATAAAAGACACCGGGTCAGATGCCAACTCAGAGGGTTTCACTGGTTTGAATGGAGTTAGGACGTTGCCCTAGGACTTCCCTGAGAAGGAGCTCTGAGCCACCCAACCACAGGCATCGTAGAGATAGAGGTTTATTTGCGGCATGAAAGATATCCTTCAGGCAACTCCAGCCTAAGCTGTTAAACTTCCTTCATTGCTGTTGGTTTTCAAGAAATCTTGTGTCGTGATCTTCCATTTTTCTTGGAAAATCTGCTCAAGGCACTAGAAAAGTATAACGGGAGGCAGTGATGGGAAGTTTGGAAAGGATTTCCCCTGCAATTATTGGGAAGGAGAAGTAAATTTATTCAGACTCACTAGTCAGAAAAAGTAGACGTTTCCTTTAAATAATTTATCTTTGAATACTTCTTACGTGATGACAGAATTCCTCTGGGGGGGATCTGGTGGTTTTGTTTGGTTTTATAAATTTTAACAGGATCCTTTCTTTTCCAATATTGTATGGAACAAAAACAGAAGCTGCATTGCAGTGGTTTTCAACTACGGTAAAACACTAAACAAAAAATGTGGTTCTGGTTTATTTTTGCTTTAGGTAATGTTTCTACGAGCTTTTGGAGACTAAAATACTGCTTTTCCAGAAGGAAGCCTACTCTGGTAGTGCCTTCCACCAGAATTAGGATTCCTTCCTCGGCCACGCATCATTTTTTTGGAGCCAAGCAGCCACTCTAAACCAGTAAATAATAACAAACGGTGCCGCTTTCTACTAACATACTGCAGTGGCATCCACTGTAGATCAAGTTACACCAAAGCTCAGGGAGCCCAGCACTGCAAATAAAGATGACAAAGGATAGGGAAAGATTTTCATGTTCATTTACACTTACAAAACTACAAATATCCCCACGGAACCCAGCCAGATGGTTTGTCTTTGGAAAAAAAAGAAGCTGTATTGGAGGACGTATTTCACTAGTTGCCTAAAATGTGCACCTAAAAAGATCTGTATTTTGCACTGTGAAAGGGGAGGAAAGGCATGCTCTAAGCTTCTGACTAGATTTTCAAGATGGCAAATAACCCCTAAAAAAATATCCTGCCAAACTGAATATATCTATACACATAAATAAATCTTTATACATATTTGGGATCAACAATGCATGCTCTTTTCTTGTTTCTAACTAGTTTTTTTAAACTTCCATGGTAGGAAATGGAGAGTTGCTGTTATTTTTCCTTTTCAGGTTTACTGAAGGAATTCTGCCCGCAAGATCCAAATTCCTTTTCCAAAAGCATCATAGTTCCTGCTTGCCCAGACAACAGATACTTTATAGACAAAGGTGCAGTATACAGCGGCACATTCACTTAAGTGGGCAACAAGGATTCTAAATCCGATTCCTTTTAAAAAGCTAACATTGTTAATGGATTTAGAGAAGATGTATTTTAATCTGCTTTGAATATGTCTGAGGGTTTATTTATTTAAGAAGGGGAAGGGAATTTGCCGACATTTGTGTCTTAAACATCCAAACGACTGTGCTACAGTTACGCTTTCGTTCCAAGGATTTGTTGACCAAAGACAGCCCTCCATTGCCAGGAGATTGATAACCCGTTTGGTTACTCTATTGTTGTCAGACTGTGTCGCGGCTTCAACCTTCAAAGAAAGAAAATTAATTCGGCCACACAGAAAGCATTTAAAAAACAGTAAATTAAGAAAAAGTAGTTGGCCATTTATGTAATGAATTTAATTTTTTTCCAGAACTGTTTTGCAACTTCCATGAAAAGAGTTTCTAACAAAGCCAAGGTTTTAATAAGAATCTGAAGAAAACACGCAAGTAATTCTTTCTGTTATCACTTTTAACATCTCTTTATCACAGTCCCGTTTGGTTTGACCACAGCAGACCAATAAATAAAACAAAGCACCGGAGGCAGGGGCTGCTTAGACAGTAAACCATAAATACAACTTCAGCTCAAGGGCCCGGCAGCCCCTGTGCACACCCACCAAACCCAGCCCCGGCCCGGGACACCCCCTTGGAAAGCTCCGGCCCCAGGAAGGCGAAGGGAAGGCACTTTCCAGCGCAGGGCTGAGGGATGCGCTGCGCCATGTTAAGCGCTCGGCGAAGGAGCCACATCCCGAACCGCCGAGGGCTCGGATACCCGCCGCTTTGTTCCTTGGAAAGCCTCTGCGGTGGTGACCCCCGCCAAGGAACCGGGAAGCGGAGGGTTTGGATATGTCATTCCTGAGAGCGGCAGGTGACGTGATGGTTAAAAAATAAAACTTCCCCTCACCGCGGGTCCATTGGACCGACGATGCTTAACGCGGTGGTTGCGCAGGGACCCGCCGGCGGCTCGGCGCGTCCTGCCAGCGCTGCCCGGCCGCCTCCCGCGGGACAGGGGCACCGCTCGTCCCGGGGATTTTGGGAACGGGCTGGGCTTTGTCTGGCCTCGCAGGGCTCGGGGATGCCGCGCAGCGCTTCCGCAGCCTCCGCGCAGGGGAACCCACCGCATCTCCCCGCGCACCGGCAAAACTTTCTCCTCGGCGGCTGCCGCAGGGGCGCGGCGAAGGCGCGGACGGCCGCCCCCGCGGAGCGCGGCGAGCATGCCCAGTCACCGGCATGACATCAGCGCCGGCAGCCCCCCCCCCCCCTCCGAGCCCCCAGCCCTCCCCGGGCCCGGCCGGCGGACCCCCGGGGGGGAGCCCAGACCCCGCGCTCGCAGGGAGGGTAGGGGGGGCATCCCCGCCGGAGGGGAGCGGGCCCCGCGAGGGGCGCCGCCGCCCCTCCCTCGCTCCGCCGCAGCGGGAACAATGGGCGCGGGGCCCGGCGGCGGGATGCGGGACCGGGGGGAGGGATGCGGGACCGCGGGGAGGGATGCTCGGCCCGGCACGACGCGGCGCAGGCGGGAGAAGGATGCGGCAGACTCACCCCGATGACCACGGTCTCTTCGCCCTTGAATTTCGGGATGAATTTATCCCCCCGCAGGATCTCCGCCTCGTTAAGGGGCCGGAACCGGCACATCACCTTGATGCTGCACTCGGCGGGATCCGCCATCTCGGCGGGGGGGCGGCGGGCGGGCGCCGGCCGCAGGGAGCGAGCGCTCCGCCGGGCAGGTGCCGCAGACGCCCTGCTGCTGCCGCTGCTGCTGCCGGCGGCGGGGCGGGGCGAGGAGCCGCCAGCAGCCGCTCAGCGCCGGCAGCGGCCGCGCAACCCCGGCTCGCCCCCCCGCCCAGGCGCGGCTGCGCGGGGAGGGGCGGCGTGAGGCGCGGAGCCCTCGCCCGCTCCCAGCTCCCGCCCCACCGGGCTCCGCCGCCTCAGCGCGGGGCCTGCCGGGAGGCGTAGTCCGCGCGGCCGCCAACGGCTCCCCTCAGCGCCGGGCGGGCGGGCGTCCCCCGCCACACGGCCGCGGCCGGGGGAGCTGTGGGTAACTACAGCCCTTACCGGGGGGTTGTCGCTCTCAGAGGTGACAGGGGACGCTCCACGGCGGGGAGACAGAGACCAAAACACAAAACAGGGAGCAGGTACCTCGTCCCCACCGGGCTTCGTTTTCGGGGCAGGTGCTCCGCGCTGGGTTAGGCCTCCGGGCGCCTCAGGGGAAACCAGACAGGGAGAAAGAGAGAGGACGGGAGCCCCGCGCTACGCCTCTGACAGCAGCCAGAGCTACAACCAGCCTAAGGGATAGTTATCCCAGGGATGCCATGCCAGCACTTCCCTTCGTTACATTACCCTTCCTTTCTGGGAGGACAAGCAGAAGCAATAGTACCTCTGAGTGACCCTTTGACCTCGTTAAATTTACAAGTTTGTCATTCACACGAATCAGCATCTGTAGCCGGTTCCCACCCTTCAGGGGTGCTGTCCTTCTCCTCCTCCTTCACTGACAACGCTTCTCCTGTACCTGCTAAAACCACCTGCACTCCCAGCCCTGTGCCACGGCTGTCTCGTTTCGCTGGACTGGAGTTAGCTGAAGTCGTCCGATGTACCACATGTGATCGCCTCCTCCATCGTTTTCTCTCTGGAAGGAGCTAGACCGCTACAAGATGAATGCAACAACCGTTGGAGTGTTCTGGAAAGCTGCACACGTTCCCTGGATCTCAGCAACTTCTGAAACAGGTTTCCTCCAAAGAACAGAGTAAGGGTTTCGTTAAATTAGCCTCAGTCATCCAGTTAGGGTGGCAGTGGTCAGCTCTGCAGCATTTCCCTTTCTTCTAGCCACGGTGGTTGTCCTCATCACCTGATATGGGTGTGAGGAGAGCAGGCTAGTTACAAAGGCTCGCACACCCTCCTTAAAAGCAATTAAATCGGGGGAGTGTAGCAATGTGCAGCATGTGATAAGGCATTATATAATAATGTGATTTATTCCTGCGGATTACCAATTATCGAGCCCTTTCACTTCTCTTATGTTTCAAGCTTTTAACCTGAATAGCAAATTCGTTAGCCGTGACAAGTCGGGGCTTAGTCATGAAAGACAACCGTTTTATGAATTAATACTTATTTTTCTCCATTATCAAGAGCTCGTTTTGGAGCAAGATAGGCAAACCTCTATTTTCCTATTAGGGCAGGTATAATCTGCAATCAGTAAGAATGCACTGAAGAGACTTCTTTTCTTAGCAATTCTGTCACAAACAATATTACATTGTCTGTATTGTAGATAATACCGTATTGTCACAAAGCTGCTACTTTTACTACTTATTACCAGATTACTGGGTTAAGCAGCCTAGTAGGAACATGAGTTTCCAGCCAGATTCAGGAGCGATCCCTCCTTGAGTTTGTGAGCTTCATCCAAGCTGTTCTGGATGCCTGAGGGATGATTTACAGTTTACTGGGAGACTGCTTCACATGACCCATGAACCATCAAGGTACAGAAAAGCAGTCACACTCCGCTGCTAGATTCGAAGTCTGTGGTTTAATCACCCTGGCAGGTTAGATGCAGTTTGACAGCCAGTTCTGATTTATCCCTGAAGAAATTCTCAAGCTGAGCCAACCTCAGCTGGGACAGTCCACCACACAGCCCGGGATGCCAGAGGTCTCCAAAAGGAGTAACAAATCCCCTCCTCAAAGACTGGGGTGAAGGGGGACAGCCACAAGAGAACAGCAAGATTCCATTTCTCTGCAGATGAGCCGCCAACGTAGCCAAGCTGTTCAGGCAGAAGCAGAACCAGGAAGGGGGTATGGGATAGAGGTTCTGAACAATTGCAGGATGTGGATTCTCATGGAGAGGTGATCCCACACAAATATGGGGATACACACCTGGGTGTGTACTTGGTTGCTGGCTGGGGCTAAGCCACAACACTGGGCATTGCAGAAGTGAGAAACCAATTTCCTATCCACACAGCCAAAAGAACATTGCTTCCTTTCATTGCTTCTGTGCTCCAGGAATGAGCTTTGGAGTCGGGAAAGAGCTTCAGGAGAAAAAGAACAGCAAGGTGAATTTCTGCTGTCTTTCACAGTTCTGTGCAATGAACAGACACCAGTACTGGCCAGGGGCGTAACTTAGCAGAGCAATAAATGTAGAGTCCATTGATCTTGGTGCCTCAGCAATGGCCATCGAGATGAAATTTGTGCCTGAGTCATCAGTGCTGAGATACATCTACAGGTAAAGGATTTCTTCCAGGAGGTACCAAATGGATTGGGATCCCCATGACAAAAAGCAATTTCAGATGTCAAGGATAGTTAATGTCCCACAGACACCAGAAGACACTGTTAAGACTGCATCAGTGAAAACATTCACAAAGCCAGATCATCAAGTATTTAACAGGAATACAAATAAATAATGGAAGCCAAAGACTAAAGAACAGGCAACAAAATGAGCTACAAAGGGTGCTGAGAAGGCAGCAAGGAGGAACAAAGATACAGACACAATCTGACCTGCATACCCACAGATCACCAAAGGTAAGGAGACATTTGTACTTCAGGAAGGGAAAATTTAATAGCAAAATGTATAGGATCTGCATAGCTAACCCTCTCGCTCACCCAAGGTGATATCGCAGAAGCAGCATTTCCTTTGATCAGACAGATAACGATTTCTTTGGGTGTTGGGGGCCACAGGGGTTCCTTCCTCACACTTCCACAAAAAGGTCAGATTTGGAAGGTACTGCCAGTCAAAATATAATCCATTAGAAAATGTTTGAGTTATGCTAACAGGGAGTTTAAGACCAGCTGCTGTTTCTGAGCTGCAACACACTTCAATTTAGAATCACAGAATCACAGACTGGTTTGGGTTGGAAGGGACCTTAAAGATCCTCTAGTTCCAACCCCCTGCCACGGGCAGGGACACCTTCCATAGCCCAGGTTGCTCCCAGCCTCATCCAGCCTGGCCTTGGACACTCCCAAGGATGGGGCATCCACAGCTTCTGTGGGCAACCTGTCCCAGTGCCTCTCCACCCTCTCCGGGAAGAATTTCTTCCTGATGTCTAATCTAAATCTCCCCGCTTTCAATTTAAACCCGTTACCCCTTGTCCTGTCAATTTATGCTTAAAGTATATCTGTAAGGATGTTAAGTACACACACAAATCTCAATCTTCATATGAATTATTCACATTATTCATAGTCATAAATAGCACGTTAACCCATCTATAAAAAAATGGCTTTGCTAAAAATAAATCAATCAATTTTCACCACTTTGTATAAAACAGCAAAACATTTGGGTTGATTATTCAATACTCAAAATATTTCCTGAGTTATAACCCTTTCATTTGGGTACTTGATAAATCTTCCAAATAAAAGGGCTCTAATTTGGGGGGGGGATGAATATAGGAAGCTATAAAGCACCTTAAAATCCCAAACACTGAACCCAGTGAAAAGACAGAACTCAAACATAAAGCCTCCACATGAGGGAGGACATGTCCACTGTCAACCCCCCATCCCTGTGCGTGAAGAGCCAGAAAGAGTTAAACAGCATCACAGGCAGATGATGCCATCTTCTGGTGTCACTTACAGAGCTGCTGATTTAAAACCAGGACCAGTCTAGTCAGATCATCATCAGGGAGACGGGAGATGATGTTATTTTCAACACGGCTTTATCCCCAGGGCAGGGTTCGATGAAATCACGTTAATTCAGGAAGAGTCAGTGAAGCTGGCCAGCCATGGTGGGAAAGCGGGAGCGCCAGGCTGGTGCCGTCAGGGCTGACGGGGCCACCTCGCAGCCTGCTGAAGCCAAGGCCTTGCACCTCTGTCCAAAACCCATCCGAACTGCTGTGGCACCTATTAATTGTGCCTAAGCCTTGGTCAGTTGATCGTCTTCTGTCCCACTAACTCCTTCCCACTCTCCTTAGGAGAGTTCCACAGCTGACAGGCACACCACTGGTTTATTTTTACAGATATTCCTGAGTAGGTGAGATCTTGCCAGAATACGGTAAGTACAGTGCTGTGGTCAGTCTTTTCATTTTACCTGTCAGAACTCTAAGGAAGTCGTTTTGTACTTGTGTCAGACAGTAAGATTTAGGCTGATATCTGTCCCATTACAAATTTTCCCTTATCATTATCTGCTATAGTATAGCCTTAATTAATTGCCTCCCTCCTTCCTTTGCCCCTTGCTCCCTAACTGATCTTTCTGCATTATCCTCCCTGTATAATTGCATGTGTTAGAGTGACATCAGCAGTAATGGATTGAAAACAGATGGATTAAACAGTTTTTTCCCATTTTTAGTCCCAGAAACAATTGTAACTTTAGGAGAAACAAGCAGTGTGCCTGAGGTGCAGGCAAACAGCTGTTCCAGCACCCCAACAAGGCTGAAGGCAACTCCCACATTTTCTGCACAGGGATTTTGGGCCATCATATCTCTCCATCCCTGCATATCCCCTCACCCCAAGACTGGGGAGGGGCCCTGGGTTGTGCCACATGGTTTTCACAGTTGGTACAGGGACCACACTGCTTTCAATGCTGTTCCCTATGGAGCAGGAATGGGATGCTGATGCTGATGTTCAGGAAAAGGGGTGAACAAAGCCACTGAGGAGTGGACACAGCCCACGTTCAGGAAGCAGTTCAGTTGCTGTCACTCCCTTTTATTTTCAGATTTTAGCTCTATGCAACTACATTAATTCCTTTTTTTTCCTTCTTTAAACTGTAGTTACTGGGTGACACTAGACTGGGATTAAATGGGGTTAAATTCATAGCAAAATGTAACGTGCATGGGTGCTCTTCATTAATTTTTTGACATTACCCCACTGAAGTCCAAAGCGCGCACAGATGGCGTTGCGGGATACTCTAGGTGACTCGGAAAGCAAGTCGCTGAGAAAACAGGGAACTGAGCTTGAAACTCCCTTTTCCTCCTGTGTAACAGGAAGGCACTTCAGGAACGAACATTCTTCCATACGGGAGTGCCATTCTGTCACTGCAGCAGGATGGCACCTCCAGACTAACGTAGGGACAGGCGAGAACGTCCCATCACCTAGTTTCAGACATCGCTGCTGCGATCCTGCAAGTGGGATGCAGGTATTGCTAGGTTTTCCCTTATACAGTCAAAGATGCAACTACCTTCCATCAGTTAAGGGAAGTCACCTGGAAGCATCCTGGAGTCTCCTCTTTAAGGCAGCCCTGTGCTCATGAGCAGAAGGATGAGATGCACAAGCTAAGTCCTTGGTGAGCTGCTTAAAAGGGCAGAATGATGTATGAGTAAGAATTGCAGCCTCCTTCAAGCTCCTATTCTTAGCCATTCTTACCAAACAGAAACGTAATCAGTACTACATTCTCTTAGAAGCACATCTTTACATTCTCCTGCTGGCCATTTAAGTAAAGCTTTGTAAAAGAAAATTACCCAAATATATTCCCATCTCACACGTAGGCTCTTCTCAGCCATTATCACTGGCCTACAAGAGAAATGCTGCTGTTAAATGCACTTAGGCACTCTGCAAATAGCTAGAAGGCTGCTTTATTTCTCTGTGGGCTACAGCAATGTAGCAGGGTATCTAATATGTGGCACACAACAGGCTCCAGATAATGCAGTTACAGTAGGATGTGCTGGGAAGCACCACAGTCCCCACTGATGATCTGCTCCTCACATTGTTTCCCACCTACCCCCAGTCCCTACCATCTAGTGCACAGTGCACTCTGGCTTCAAGTAACACTGCCCTGGCCCTAAAACTGCCTGTTCTTTGCCCCAGACATCCCCTCCTAAGCAGCTTCCCGAACAGGGAGCCTCCCGGGTCCACCTGGTTCTACGGTGGGCCTCCACATGTCAGCACACCACTGTCTCCATGCCGACTGCTCCGGACAGCTTTCCTGGGAGATTAAACTGACTCCGGGTTGCTGTGGCTCACAGACAACTGCATGTATCAAAAAGTTTTCCACCTAATTAGCTGGTTAGATCACAGAATCATATAACTTTTTTAGGTTGGAGAAGACCTTTAAGACCATCAAGTCCCACCATTAACCCAGCACTGCCAAGGTCACCACTAACCCATGTCCCTGAGCGCCTCGTCCACACCTTCAGTACCTGAAGGGGCCAACAAGGAAGCTGGGGGCGACTTTTCACAAGGGCAGGGAGTGACTGGACAAGGGGTAACGGGCTTAAACGGAAAGAGGGAGATTGAGATGGGACATCAGGAAGGAATTCTTCCCAGAGAGGGTGGGGAAGCCCTGGGACAGGTTGCCCACAGAAGCTGTGGGTGCCCCATCCCTGGCAGTGTCCAAGGCCAGGCTGGATGAGGCTTGGAGCAACCTGGGCTATGGAAGGTGTCCCTGCCCATAGCACGGGGTGGAACAGGATGGGCTTTGAGGTCCCTTCCAACCCAAACCATTCTGTGATTCTGTTTAAATAAATTAGATAAACCTTACTATAAATAGTATCATTTTCTAGTACCTGACATTTAAGGGAAAACTCTGCACATGACACCTGAAGTCCAATGTAAGTAGCTGTAGATAAGCTACAGTCAGAAATCTTACCTGAACAACATTCCCTAATACGGAACAGAACAGAAATCCCTATTCCAAACATGCTGTAGATGATGTTCAAATAAGGGAATTTAAAGTGTCATATCCTCAACACTCACTTTTAAAGCAGGGCACAAAAATAACTCAGCCATTCGTATTCCCAGCTGTACGGCAGCACCAGGAGAAAGCAGACGACTTTCCAACAATACTCCCTTCCTTTTCTTTTTCCTTTTTAAGATTTCTGTGGACTGCAGTGTCATTCATCACTCTCCTTTTCCTGAGCCACACCATTAATCGCTAGTAATTCTTGAGACAACTATTATAGTTCTGCTTTACAGTAAAGCTCCGTCAACACTAATTCAGCGTATGGCACGTTTACCATATACCTGTGGAGTTCATGAAAGCCTTTTCTCCTCCTCACATTTGTCCAGAATCTATTAGAAGTTAAAAACCCTTTCGCTGGAGCTTCTAAGTAATGAGAGGATTAGAGTACACCAAGTCACAGACACACAGCAACTTTAGAGATGGTTTCGGTCCGATTTACCAGGAAAGCGATTTATGTTTGTGATGAGCAAAGTGTACTACAGAGCCGTCATGTGCCATGTGTCCAACTTGCAATCCACCGAAGAAATGACTTTGCGTGTTCATTATCCCCAAAACTCTTTAGAGGTTTCTGTTAAGAGAAACAAGGTTATTTTTCAATATTGACAAGAATAGCCACTTTTTTTCACACTCAGATTTGCAACAATTCTGCTTTCAAAAGAAACACGTTCATACTCCAGACTACACAGGCCAGCCATTCCCAGGAAGGAACCTAGCTCTACACCACACCCTGGACCCAGGTGGAAAGCTCACGTGCGTGTAAAGCACAACTTGTCAGGCAGCAGTCATTCCAGTAACGGCACCCTGTGCTGCTCTCACACCTTGCCTGAGCAAGGCAGTGCCACGGAGGTGTCGTGGGTTCCTCCGACTATTCCCAACACCACCATCTAGTAGCAGCTCTCCCTGCAGACTTCATACTGAATTAAAAAGAAAAAATCAAGCACCAGTTAAGCAGAAAAGAGTTAATTTTAGACATCTTGAGTTTCTGACAAGCACCCAGTATGTAAAGCTCTGCAAGTGTCTTTAACTGTCAGAACTTTTAACTAACAGAACCTAAGACAAAACATATTTAAACTCAACTTAGACTAAAAATAGCTCTTTATATAAAAAGCTAAGAGGAAAAATACACTGACTGCATGACACGGGCAAATCACATTTTGACCTTTCTTTGTGGAGGTGGAGGGCTGGACTAGACAGCGTCCTGAGGCTCCTTTCATTCTGTTAGTTGTAAGAAATACAGAGACATTATCCAAATTGCTGGTGGAAAACCAAAGAGCAGAAAATTCAAGTGATTCACCCAAAATAATACCTGAAGTTTCTTTGGCAGAACTGTCTCATCCTGATTATTCCCAGGTCTCGGGTCTCAAGGACCGGACCATCCCTCCCCTGCGGTACACTGCAGGAAATAACCACACAAACTGAACCTTTCGGAAAACAATGCATACGCTGGGGTCAAAAGCATCCAAAGGCCACTATTATCCCCTAAAATTGACACTTCATCGCTTGCACATTGTGAAATAAACACATATCCATGTCCATGTTTTGATATGTATTTTTATTTCCCTGCAGTTTTCACTTATCAAGAACAAGTAACAGGGAAAGTTGTCTGAACTAGTGCATAAACAAACATTCTGAAACACCACTACACGTATCTAATTTACAAGAACCGTATAAAAAAAGTCACTAAAACACTACACTACGAAGGTGTCCAACGCTTACAGTCAGACTTTTTCCAACCCGTTACTTGCCTTGTAGCCACAGGAAAACTCTCCAAAATTGAAAAGACAATCTTGCCACAACCCTCCCTCCCCCCCCACCACCTGGGATGGCTCGATATCTAGACATCCAATAATTAATTATTGCAATGATATATAATGCAATACATACCTGGTAAAATATCCTTTATGTGGTGTGTTACAGTTTTAAAGCCGGTTAAAATATGCAGTCTTCAGATAAAATGTAATCAGTTGAAAATTTTCTCATATCTGCACAATTTTATGTGTGCTAGATGCATAATTTTCCTAGTCAGTTTTTTTTTCCTGTGTAATTATTTTTTTTTTATAAACTGGTATTATAAATAGAAATATACATTCAAAATATATGGAAAAGTGAGTTACTACATTAAATTTGCATGTATCGATCCATCCCTTTCCCCTGCACAGTAATAGAAAATACTATTTTGCCTTGAACTTCATATTTGACAGTGAAATGCCACTAAAGTATTTACCAAAAAGTCCATCTAGTCAAATTGTGAAACAAAATGAACCAAGTGAAAACTTTACATTTCCTTTAGAAAAAAATTACAAGAATTTTGTTTCCTAGCTATGAATCTTTAACTTTTTTTTTTTAGACACAAAGTTGGATTTATTTGTACAAGATACAAAATGTAAACATGGCAAAATAAATAGTTAAAACAAGTGATGCAGGATCCCATTTCATGCTCATGATCCCATTAAAGAATTATTTTTTAATCCATTCAGTTGCAAATTCAAGTGCAAAAGCATGATGATGAATATCTACTATTCAAGTAACAGAAATAATATTGATGATACAAATAAACTATTTTACAAGGTAGTGATTTTCCCAATTTTACAAAATTTACATTATATATCGACTTAATACACGATATAATGATAGTCCATTTAGGTCCATTTTAGTTCTCTGTGATCCACAGAGCGCTGTATTTTGCATTCGGTTGGAATATAAACGACTACACCGTTAGCACAGGCTGAGATGCTGGTTTGAGGTTATGTCACTTCCATGGCTACTGTTGTCTCTGCTATGCCATTTAAACCCAGTCGTTCTGGTTCATGGTTCTCTCTGCAACAGAAGAAACATTCGATGGTTACAGGCAGGACGCGAGGGTGTCCTTACGCAGCGTTAGTAACTTCTCACAGGCGATACGTGTTTTTACACAGCTGTTACCCAGGTCAGCGAGAAACCTTAATAAATACACCAGAAGAAGTATTTAAGACTAAATTCTGGCACTGAAGAACTGCCCTTACCCCACTAACAGTCCCTTCCACAAGACTATTGCATTTAACCGTGAACTACCAGCCCGAGCTACGGATAACGGTACTCAAGTCTCCTGGAGGAGCACAGTCAAGATACACCCCAATGACCCAGGATCCAATATTCTGCTGGAGAGCAAAGCACTGTTCTAACATAATTCACCCCTGCACCCCCCAACTCTGCTTGAGCACTACCGCAAGGAATCTTCAATGGTTTTCTTATTTATTATTGCTCTCTGTAGAAAAGCCCACGAACTATGCAGCCAAGGCGGTATTTTTCGAGGCATTTGCTGACAGGAGAAATACCCCTCTGACTTGAGGGAAATGCAAACTAAATGCATTAATGACATAAGTAAATGCTTTAAGGCAAGACTGCTCACTTAAAAATACCTTTTTCTCAATTTATGCAGTGGCTAAATTATACATGCAATTTTCCATCTCAAAAACCCTCTTTTTAACCTCTCTAGAAGCATTATGAAATAATCAGTAAGGCATATTTGCCAATATCCATTTTTTACTTTTTTAATTCGTAAGCAAATGTGACTTTTTAAAAAAAAAACCACCATACAATCCAGCAGAGACTTAAAACAAAGCCCAGATATTGCCATGTCCAAAAAACTGCAAGCTCCTGCCACTCTTCTGAAACATCTCCTAAGTATCCTGAAATCATAGTGCTGCTGTGCAAGGGGAAATAATATCTGTTTATATATATCTAAGATGCAGGCTGGCACATATCTGGTTTATGTTTTACATAAGTACCTAACATATATCCACGTGTACATATAAAACAGCAATGTGCCAGCCTGCATCTTACAGTATGGGCACACACAGTTACGGAGGGAACACGTGGAGAGTTTCAGCGGTTCTAAACACAACAGAAGTTGACCAAAAACTGCTGGTGCCCCAAATCAGTGCAAATTATCTGGGGGTTCATCTGCAAAAAGCAGCTCTTGTGGTTTGCCACGGCCATGCTGGAGATGCCAGCAGCTGGATGATTTTGTGGATCTCAAGCTTGTGGAGGGCTGACCCTGGCTGGAGGGCAGGTGCCCACCAAAGCTGCTCCATCCCTGCCCTCCTCAGCTGGGCAGGGGAGAGGAAACAGAAAGGCTCGTGGGTCGAGATAAGGACAGGGAGATCATTCTGCAATTACTGTCATGGGCAAAACAGACTCAACTTGGGGAAATTATTTTATTGCCAGTCAAATCAGAGTAGGGTGATGAGAAATAAAAACTAAATCCTAAGACACCTCCCCTCCACTTCCCCTCTTTCTGATCTCAACTTTGCTCCATATTTCTCTACCTCTTCCCCCCAAGTGGTGCAGGGGGACAGGGAAAGGGGGTTGGGGTCACTTGTCTTTGCCACTGCTTCCTCCTCAGAGGATATCCTCCTCATGCTCCAGCCTGGGGTCTCTCCCACGGGAGACAGTCCTCCACCAATTGCTCTGGCGTGAGTTCCCCAACGGGGTGCCGTCCCTGAGGAGCTCCAGCCTGGGCCCACCCAGGGTCACAAGTCCTGCCAGGAAACCTGCTCCAGGGGGCCACAGCTCCTACCAGTGTGGGCTGCCCACGGGGTCACAGCTTCCTTTGGGCACTCCCCTGCTCTGGCGTGGGGTCCTCCCCAGGCTGCAGGTGGGTCTGTGCCTCCCTGTGCCCCTCCATGGCTGCAGGGCACTCAGCATGGGCTGCAGCACAGGCTGCCTGGGAGTCTCTGCTCCTTGGTGTCTACAGAGTTCTTTCTCACATCCTGCTCACCCTGTCTGCAAAAGAGCCCTTCTTCTGTTTGTTTTTTTCCCCTTCATGAACATGTTAACCCAGAGGTGACAGGACTGCAATTGGCTCGGCCTTGGCCAGCAGCAGATCCCTCTGGTAGCCGGCTGGCATTGGCTGTCAGACACAGGGGAAGCTTCCAGCAGCTTCTCACAGAACCCACCCCTGTAGCCCCCCAGCTACCAAAACCTTGACATGCAAGCCAATACAAAGGCTCTTCGAGGTGGAAACAACTCTATCTAGTGCTCTGGTGCAGAGTGGGGCACACCTACGGAGACATGTATGTAGCACAAACAACGTAACACTGCTCCAACCTGCCGGACGCTTACCTTGCTATACTGCTGATGGCACTGCTCGGAGTTACCTTTGGCACTCTGTCCATGCTGGCAGCAACTGTGGCAAGTTTTAAGGCTGTTGGCGACGGTGCTGAAGTCCTTGTATTGATATGCACATTGACTGGCGAAACAACACTGACATTGTTGAGGTGCACTGCATTGGTCAGGCAAGAATTGTTCATGGGAAGCGTCTGAGGGCTGCTCGTGCACAATGCTGGAATTAAGTGGTTTGTGGTGGTGTGGCCAACTGTCCTTACAAGCTGTACAGTTGAAATCCCTGGGCTGGATGATAAAGCCATGTTGGTGGAGTACAAAGTTCTGGAGGTTCCTGTTACAAAACCAGGTGTTGTTAGTTAAAAGTAATGTCATTTCTTAGATTCAAAGCCAAAGATTAACCTGAAGGGTAACGCTTCAAGTATATAGGTCCCCGGAACTGTGCAAGAATCTGTTTTTTAAAGATTTACAAAATGTACTCTTCTAGAAATATTTTCTCCCCCCCCCCCCCCATCACAAGAACATCAGGAAGTGAAAGAAGTTACTGTACGACAAAGAACTCTTACATGGCCCAACTCTGTACACCTCATTTTAAGTGCCGTAAATTAAAGGGAGAGCATTCCCCATAAAAGTAAATAGAATGGGGAACACCTTAGCTAGGCAACCTCTGAGCCCGACTCTGGAGCCAAGTTCTGAGGCTCTGATCACCTCCTCACCTCCTCCCTTGTTCTGCTGGCAACACAGAGAGGTTCTGGGAACCGGCCTTCCTGAAGGCAGCAACACTAGGGCTCTAAGACTAGGCAAAGCAGAAAACTCCTTTCAGATTAGGCTGCAGCGCTCTGTTTGCGCTCCGAGCCGTGAGAAACCCCAGGTTTCACCGTACATTCAAACAAGAGGCTCTCAGATTTCAGCGTGGTAGCCTCGCTATTCACTGCTCTGATTTTATTACCGGGGAACTAGATAGAACAATCTGCTTTCAGCTAACATCTCCTAATTTACAAACTGTAAACAGGACCGTAAACAGGAAGAGCTGTTTTCCATCACTGCCGCGTACAGCTTTAGAACAGTAACAGAAGTCTAATTTTGCAAGCACAATATCTGCCGTGGTTTTCGACTGTAAAGATGGGTACCACGTACCGCACGGCACACTGCTGATCTTACACCCCTCCAAACATTCCCCTATCTTACAGAGTTATACACAGGTATCTTTGTCTTTCCTGGAAGAGAGTTTACTCAGTTGTGGTTTTTTCCTCCCACCTGCTCATTTCATACTATCATTAACCCAGCCTGGCAGAAGGTCTTGACAGCTAATGATGTGATTAGTTGTAAAAACAACAAATTACTCTAAAAGCCTTTTATGTGTTATAGCAGTCAAATTCCAAATAACGTGTGTCTCTCGGCAACATGGCTCCTGCACCAGCATGGCTGGTAACGGGGTGCAGAGGGAGGGGGAAGGACCCCAACATCTACACTCTTGCCTCAATTCGGCAGGAATCCTACATGCAATGAAATTTGAAAGGCACAGTAATGCCACAAGAATGGTGTGAAGTAGTTGATTAGTACGTTTTTGTCTGAAAATGCAAGTGAGATAACGACCAAATAATATAGCAACTTAACTATTTCCTTCTCAAAGCACTTAATGTCTTGAGTAATTGATTTTTTTAAATTACAGTCACGCTGTTTTTAAAATGCTGTCAAGTTTTTGATCATAACAGATTAGTAAAAGATAAAAACCTACAGAAGAAAACAGAAACAATGCTCTGCCAATGTACAAGAGCATTGGTAGTTTTACTGCCATACTACCCCACATGCCAGCACAGAAGCGTTTTAAAGAACAATATTTAACCCCATCACAATTCATATATTTGACTTTTTTTTTTACTAAATAATATTTTAGAAATCAGAAATAAGATGAGTTGATATATTCTCAGCTCATACTAGACCACAAATTTTAAGAAATCATCACCTGAAGGCTGCACCACACCATTAATATTGTTGTGGCTGGTGGTTTGTTCCTTCGTTACCTCACTGCGACTAGGGGCGGGTGCACTGACCACTGCGGATGCAGCAAAGTGGGCGCTGGCTGAATCAAGTGTTTTTGACATACAGTCAGAGGTGCTGGAGCCCTGTGGGAATAGAGAGAAATAAATTTGTTTCTGTGTAATTATCCAAGTACAAAATTAAATACCACATTAGGTTTGCTACAGTGCACAACTACCAGCAAACAAATACGTCTTCTAAATGTAATCTAATGCACCATAACATTAAATATTTCCATATCACAGGTCAGATGACAAGTTGAAAATTAGTGTCCAAGTGAGTGTTGAGTAAGTTCTGCTTAATTCAGCCGCTCAATGGCCAATGCAGTTCTTAGCACGACAGATCACTTCCATGATGGGTTGTTCAGCCTGGAGAAGAGAAGGCTCCAGCGAGACCTTATAGTGGCCTTCTAGCACTTAAAGGGGGCCTACAGTAAAGATGGGGAGGGACTCTATCAGGGAGTGTAGCGATAGGATGAGGAATAGTGGTTTTAAGCTGGAACAGGGTACATTGAGATTGGACATGAGGAAGGAATCCTTCCCAGAGAGGGTGGGGAGGCCCTAGGACAGGTTGCCCGGAGAAGCTGTGGATGCCCCATCCCTGGCAGTGTCCAAGGCCAGGCTGGATGAGGCTTGGAGCACCCTGGGCTATGGAAGGTGTCCCTGCCCGTGGCAGGGGGTGGCACTGGGTGGGCTTTAAGGTCCCTTCCCACCCAAACCATTCTATGGTTCTATGTGTTTGGGAAGGTCCCTCTAAGAAAACAACTATGCCTTAAGTTCCCTTCTCTCTTCTGTTTCCAGGCAGCAAATACACGGCAACCTCAAGTGTAAAGGATTTTCAGTATTTATGGTACATTCACTCTCCCAGAGTCACCTGTACCACAGCATAATTGTCCACTGCATCCTGGAAGCACACACCTGCTATCGGTCCAGTTTCTCTGAATGAATGGTAAGTACTGGAAAGACATCCTGAAATGGCCGAATGGATCATTCCGCAATTTCAATTTACGTTAACTAAGAAAATGACTTTCCATAGACATTCAGAGCATCTTAAAAATCAAAAATTCACTCCTTTTGTTTAAATATTCTCTTATCATGTCTTTACATTTACAAAAAATGTAATCAGTAACCATCAATACAGAATCCCTGATTAATTAAAGTAGAACACGCTGAGGTGAAGGGACAAACAGCATTGGTCATTAGGTATCATATGCACAAAGTAAAGTAAGTTTTCCTAGTAACAGACAACAGCAACAGCTTTTATATTTTCTTGGGAAGAAATCAGCAGAAAAGCATGTATTGTTCTCTTGCAAGGCATTACAGAGGAAAAGCGTGGTCCCTTCAGAAGACAGAAGTAGTAACAATGGGGATGGAGAAAGGTAAGGAATCAAATTAAATACACAAAAGTACCTTTTTCCTCTCTACAGCCACCATTTTTCAGAACCCACTGAACATAACAGAATGTGTTACCTCATAATAACACAATCTCTTTGGAGCACTTACAGAAGGGGGGATAAAACCAGTGAAAACCTGATATGACAGAGCACTGGGTGACTACACTGACCAACCTGGGGACACAACTGACATGTTAAAGCACGAAGTCTTACTTAACTTCCAAATGCAGCCAACTTCAAGAAAACCCAACAGGTTTTGATGTTGAAACTTAGAACGTTATCTCGCTCTGAACAGAAAAATGAAAGCCAGGTATCTGCACCAGCTACAGCACAGGCTGCCTTCCAGGCACTACGCAGCCAACTGCAAGAGCCTCTGGACCAAAAGCCATTCTACAGTCACGCTAAATTTGACCATATTTAATGAGGTGTTTTATTTAGCTTGTACGAGATGAAAACACACAGTAAGCAAAAAGGAAGCTAGCGTATGACAACATTTAAGGTGCATTACCTGTGCTTTCGGATGTGTCTGTTGTGAGGAATGCTGAGATTGCTGTTTCTGCTGGAGCTGAGCCAGTTGTTGCCTCTGCATTTGTACTAATTGCTGTTGATGTGTCTGAAATTGTTCCTCTGTGATACCCCCTGTTACTACAGAAAAGAAAGCGAAGGTAGTGTTAAATATGCCTGCACAAAACAAACATCTAAACTGCAAGAGTGCACCTGTGTTGGGTAACAAGTGGTTGAAGACAACATACGCTGTGTTAGATGCTTGCAAAAATCCTCACATCTTCTTGGAGGGAATATAGATCTGTTATATACATATATGGAGAGGTCAAGCTGAATGTTGTGTTCTTTTCGCACTGAATCGATTTATAACGAAAGGATTCATAGCTTTCACTGCTTTTAGCAGTCAGCAGATAGCAGTTTCTATCTTTGGTGGGTTTCTCTGCAGTAGCTTTAAACAAAAGTTTAAAGAAATTCTTTTCCTGGTTTTCAGAAAACAAGCATGTCCCAAAAACCACAGCTGAGGAAGTCCACTGGGCTGAGCTGGGTGTCTCCTCTCCCAGTCAACACTGTTGGTTTGTTCCTGTACCGCTTCCTTTCCTACAGTCCCTTATTACTGTCCTGTTCTCTACCACCAGAATGACTCTGACTTCACCTACTTGACCAGCACAACCGCAGTTCATATACACAAACAGTTGTACACAGCTCCATCCCAAACCTCGCCTGAAAGGACCATCAACTAATACACAACAGAGCCAACCTCCAGGTCTGAAACTTGGAGTTTGCGAGTATCAAAGCTCTGTTTATTTAACAAATCCAGTCTGACCTTCCTATTGCACGTTCTATTTTTCCCCGAAGGGAAATACTTAAGTTATGCCTGAACAGGCTTTTCTCTGCCAATTACTATTTAAAAAAAAAAAAGTGGAATAAGAGTTTAAGAGTGACATAACCTGTTTATTTATGAGAACCAGGTTAATGCAAGCCCAGCAGCACGGTTCCTACACAAGGGAAGGGAACGGTGAGGTTAGAAAAGCTGTGCCGAAGAACCGCACGCTTGATAACGTTAAACACTTGACAGCATATTCAGTGTAAAACCAGAGTCTTGTGCAGTTGGTGCTAAGCCGAGAACTATGTTCTCCTAGGAGGAAGTAAAAACAGAATCCACTTTTCAGATTCCCATTAACTACATTTCAGCGGATTGTTCCGTATCTTTCAAACACGGATGCTGTCATTCATCTCAATATTCTGCAGGAATATTACCTTATCAGGAGACACTGAGCCAACATTAAAACATGAACTGGCTCCTTTGTTTACCAGTTGCAATACTTGTGGTTGCCCTAAAATTCCATCCTGAATAAATACCAAATTTAAGACCGAAGCTGTTTAGAAATGAGTACTGAAACTCTCTACTCTGCATTACTAAAACAGGCTTCAACCACGTTAGGAGCGCACTGAAAAATCCAGTGACTTAGACCGTTACTCCCATTAGGTTCTAGGGTTATCGTCATCATTTCCAACAGATTCTAAAGCCAGATTTATTTCATGCTTAGCTGTACTTCGTTCCTCTTGAAGATTCTTACCTATTACTACAAGCATTTAACTCAAAGTTCAGTCAGCTAAACGTGTGAGGTTCCCTCACAAGTGTCCCAAAACGTGTTGCATTACTGAAGGCAACAGAGCCAAGAACAGCATTACAGAACATTACATATATATGCATTTCTATTTTTAAGTTCTGAGGTAACACATTCCAGAACATGTCTTTTGTTTGATTAAAAAACCCAGCGTTTTAGAACAAGCTTAGGAGGCCCAAAGAAATACCCAAGTTCAGGTGTGATTAGCTATTATTTGCCTGCAGTGCAGGGGTGTATACATCTGAGCTCAAAGTTGCACTCTTCTGTGGACGGGAAGGACGTAACATAGAAAGTCTCGACATCACATCAACTGATTCACAGCCTACACATCAATTCTCTGCTTTCAGTGTCCCTTCATTCTCCATTTGGCACAGACCATGAAGTCAGGAAACACTATTACAAGGCAGAGGGAAGATTACCGCAGTAACGCACTAATCACTGACTCTGCCTTTACGTGTTTACATTCCGCCCAGCTCACTACCTATCCACCAGCTATTTATTCAGTGGTCAGACCGAACTCAGCCATTAGCCTTGGTATGAACCGGCAGATGTTCTTTAGCACATTTAATATCATTTGCTTCTGCCAAATCAAACAACTGAAGGGTCCTAGAGAAAAAAACCCTGACCTCTACACCCTCCCAAGGTAGCCTTCAAGGTCGTAGTTAAGTGCAAGCGCTCTATTTACCAGAATTTTAGCTTCCACTGCCGAGTATCAGTATTTTCTATTTACCGTAGCCTAACTGTAGTGAAACACCACAACAGAACAGTTGTAAAAAGTCAACATAAATTAAGACTTCCAAGCTCCTCTCCTCCTTGACAGCTATGGTTTGGATTATTATGTCACTTCTCTTAGGATTTGAAGGCTTTAATCAAAGATCATCTTTCAGGCTGCCCCAAAAGTGGCATTTCATTAATCTAATTTCTCCTATGTAGTATTTCATTCTGGGAAAAAATACCTCTAGAAGGTAAAAGCTTGATCCATAAGCAAAATTCTTCAACCGAGAATGCCATTATCTGCAGTTGCCTTTAGTTACCGTGTTCCAGGATACAAAACAGGTAACTACTCCAGTGGGTCACTGGCAACTAACGCAGACGAAGCCAAATGCAACATACTGACAATTCTGCAAATTGCCAGAGATCTTGCCTAAAGCCTATTTAAGTCCCCAAAGTGAGATGATTGCACTCTAGAAATTCAGCGAGCGAGTTAAGTATTACTTAGCTGTGTTAAGTAGTACAATCTACAAATTCGTGGTAAGTTCCTTCCTCCATCTCCTGATGATCAGTTGTATCCCCAGCTCATCAGTTTATCCAATTTTAGATTAAACAGAAAATTCTTCCGGAGGTGTCAGAGATGAGCTTACTTTTCCAGATACAGTGTGTAAGCCTACAAAAAGTTCACACAACTGATCAAAGGGATCAGTGATTCAGTGACCTTGTCTCTTAAAGTTCCTCAAATCCAGTTGTCCCATTGGCAGTTCTTATAACATGAGCAAGAGAGCACTTCAGCTTGAAACAGTGATTCTTTATTTATGCACTGATTAGGCACTTTCAGGAAAAGACTAGTCACACATTTTAAAAACGTCTGGCGTTCTGCGTGCACAATGCTTAACATCTGAGGAAACACCACAGTTGAGAGTTGCTTTATTAATACAAGAGAAAAATATAATGCAAAGGTAACTTTAATGTTCTTGTGCATCAAAAAACCAAAGGAAGCAACTCCAAGCCTTCTCTAAAATAAAACAAAAACCCCAAAGCAATCAGTTTAACTACTGGCATTGTTTCCTCCAGAGGTGGCTTGATGCCTACAGGCAAGTGTGCTATAAACCCATTGATTTCAACAATCATCTCCCAAACAGAATTAAGTACCTGTGCTGATTTAATGCACAACCAGACTTGGACCAGCTCCTCTAAAACTTACTCACTATTTACTAAGGAAAGCATCTACCAGCAGTGCCTCTTGCTGGCTCAGCTGTTGGGTGAAGGCTTCCGCTGCCTGCTGCATCTGACCCTTTACCAGACTGATAGGATCCACTTTGTAATTTAAATCTGGCAAGAAAAAGGTCTTCCATAACCATAAATTTCCCTACATAATGCACTTAACTACTGAGTGATCTCTAATCTAAATACGTAATTTTAGAAATCGCCTGAGGAATACAACAGATCTTGATTCCTATTCCTCTGCAAAGTGGCTTAGATCCATCAGATTTGGGTTTATGCGTTTTTTCTTTTTAGGTATTTCTCTACACTCTCCCATCATTCACAGGCAAATTTCTCTACCCTCTCCTTTAGTTCTGCTTCCCTAACAGTGCAAATCCTGAAGTACATGGGTGCCAGTCCACATCAGGCCTGTCATTAATTTGCCATGTACCACCAACGATTCAGGGGGTTTATTCCCATTGACGGTGTTACCTCATCAGGAAGGGCTGACCTTTTTCTCTTCTGTATGCCCAGCTCCCTACCAAAAGGCAGCCCCCCACCTTTTCCTGAGTATACCGCTTGAACACTGTCGTCATCTGTTGTTTTCTTACTGTGTGCCATCTCTCCTCCAGCTACTGGGATTCTCTTCCACTGCCGGAATCTTCATTTTTACTAAAGTCAGGTATGGAGACTTCGCAAATCTCTTCAACATTTTTCCTTCACTTTTCTGTGGACTTTACCCTCGGGGGGCGTGTGGGGGGGAAAGTCTGCCCGGAACAGAATGCAAAGCTCAAAGTTTTACATCTAGCTAATCCTTAAATAATAAATTGATTTTTTTATATCATCATGAAAAATTCTACAGAAGAAAGAATCAACCTATATCTTTTTAAGCAACTTCCCTTACCCTGGTGCCATCGCGCTTTATTCCTGCAGACAGAAATCCTGCACTATTACTTGCTCTTGTTACATAAAGAGCTACTGGCAAATTCTTCACTGTTCCTCACAGCCTATGGGCCACATTTCCCATCCTTAACTCTGACAAAAAGAATTCCTTTCTATTTTCTGCATTTGCTTTAACCAGGCATCTCCTGACGCTCATCTGTAATCCCATCGCGCAAACCGCCCCTTTCTGCTACAGGTGCAACTCTCGCCCTTCAAGCTCCTTACACAAAATACGACCGGAGCACATTATGCCTATTCTCTTTATACAGCAGAAAAATATTCTTGTGCAAATCTTTTCATGAAAGAGAGAACAATACAAGGGTTGCAACGGCTGTACTGAAAAGTTATGGAAGTAAATGTTCTGTGCTTCTGTCAGAAGCACACTGGCGTTACCGAATAACCTAATGCGCAGTCTTTGCAAACCGTAACACAGGGAAAACTGCTTTTGCCTCCAAGAAATTGAGTATCTACACATGAATTCTGAAGGTATGTTATTAAAGATTAAATACCCAATCCTGCAGCTGACTTTAAAGTTAATTACGGAATTTAGAATCGGCCTGTTCTATTACCTGTGCTGCTTTACAACACCTAATTCTGTATCTACATAACAGAGTAGGAAAATACTCAGTTGATGCTCGGTAGTAGATCTCTTCTGACACATCTCCAATTGTTCAGCTTTTTAAAGAATCATACGCCCTTTCACGATTACTAAGAAGCGACAATGTTAAAACTTAAGCAATTAAAACTCCTAGTGCAGGAAGAAAACGGTGTGAAGACTTCTTATGTAAGCTTAAAGCAATTTTTTCTTTTGGAGCCTTTTACTCCAACTTTAGTGCTTCTGTGCCCAAATCGCTAACAAAGGGCCTACAAAGATCAGAAGTGCTGCATGTATTTTACATTCTTATGGAGATACTACAAAAACTTTTTTTTTTTAAATGTAAACCCATTTGTATGTGAACAGCTCTCTTGCTCATCCTCAAGCTGTAAGAAAAACAAACTTCAGCAATAAAGATGACACACACACGCCCCCCTCAAAGAAAGCAACTGCTTCTCTTTTGCATTTATGAAGAGCATTCTTCTTGCCTTAAACAAGGGTAGGCCAATTAAAGTCTTCGAGATTCAATCACACTGAAGCAATTCTTAAATACAAGTAGAATCCCTCCTTTGGATAATGCATGTTTATCAAGACTCTGTTGAAACAGGACTTAAAAGTGCTGAAACATAAGCAGGAGGAAGAAGACTGCTTGTGGGAAATTTCTGTGTGCTCCAAGACACACAAAATAATTAGCTTGTACCTTTGGTTTAGGTACCCGTCACTGCTGAAGACGGCATTAGCCCAGTCACAAGTCAAACCACTGGAATTCAGTATTTTAAGTTCCAGAAGAATTCAAATCCTTGCCTACCTGATATGCCATTCTTGCTGGTGTTCAATAAAGCTACAGATGCTGCAGAAACTCTTTTATTATTCACAGTCTGCCCTGGTTTCCTTGAGGTACATTCTTCGCTATCACTGTCCTGTAGATTTAGTAGCCTTGGCTGAAAACACTGCAGTCGACATGATCTGATATTGCTTAGGATTTCAGGAAGGGACAGTCTGTTTTCACAACGTTTATTGGAAGCATTGGTCCGTGAAAAATTAGAAGAAAAGTCTAAAGTCTGGGAAGAGCTTGAAAAACTGTTCAGCATTTCCGGGTCAATCTGTCTCAAGACAGGATCATGTTCTGTGGATATTCGGTCCATTATAACCCTGATTAAAGAGGATGAAAAAGACGTTGGTTTAACCCTTCCAAATACTTTATCCATTGAAGGGGAATGAAGAGTAAAAACAACGCAACCGTACCTTCCACCCCTGCCAATTCGTCTTCTTGCAAATCCTATACATCTCCGTGGAATTGTAAGGGTTGTAAGGCAATGCCTGAACCTCAGTTTGTCCAATTCCGCCAATTCTGAGTTTTCATATGAAGAATTAGTTTGGTCCAAACGAGGCTGTAAATTAAAAAGAAAGGCAATTTTACGCTCATTTAGAGTGCATACTTTGGTTACCACTAGTGATTACCACACACAGGCTACAGCACAGAAAATGCCCACGGAACTACCACTTGATTAATATGCTCAGATCATAAAACCACTCCCAAGATTTAAACAAAAAAACACACACAAACTCATGAAGCAGAAAATTCTCTTTCCTTGATTAGTCGTAATATCAGACACCACAACAAACTATAGAATCAGCCAGAATGAATTCATTCTGCCGAGAAGCACGTAAACCCGTCCTCCTCAGACACAGGTCCATCTGGCCCAGTTCCTCCTGTCTGAAAAGGGCTCTTTGGCGACTCACCACAAGATATAAATCACAGGGAGCAATTCTTTTCTTGTTACAGCCTCTGAGCTTCTGGCTCTTAGAAGCCAAAGGACTTCCTGCAGGCAAGGCTGCATCTTGACTATGCTTTGTCATCCGTTGAGGGCCGATCCTTCTCACCAATTTGCCTAATCCTGCTAGTAAGGGTCAGTAGCGTAAAAGCTTTGGTCTGAAAAAGTGACAACAACCCCCAACTCGGACAGCTTGCAACCTAAGTGTGTGGGTAGTGTCAAAAGGGGCTCCTGCGTCTGCAGTTACGAAACACATCCTGCCAAAGGTAACAGCGGCTGATCTGATGGGCCTTTGTTCCAATACACAGCATTCAATTACCGGATCTCAACAGTGTATTTGCTGTATCGGCTTACCTCAGGGCATTTTTATTACCCCATGAATATCTTCGTTATTATTATGAACTCAAAGCGGCATAATCTTTACAAGCAGCAATGCTGCGTGCTGTCTGAAATGCCTTATATGACAGGTTAATAAATACTCATTAACATAATCCGTTTTTGTGATCAGGTTAAACCTCCAGCCACAGTAGTGCTGTAGGTTTGATCAATTCATGTGGCGTTAATTACTGAACTGTTTGAATTTTGGTTAAGAAAAAGAACACCTTAAAAGGCTAACATTAAGGCCGTTAAGTAACACGCTTCTGAAGAGCAACGGGAAAGTAACAGAAAAGAACGAAAATACAAGTTTTCGGTCGTCTCAACTTCTTTTGGCAGAGAAGTTGCCTCACAGGCTAATAAAAAAAGAGGTAGGATAAGTTCTAAGCAAGAGAGAAGCTTCTCCACAGCAAACCCACGGGTGCTAATCAGGAAAGGTGACTAGGTTAGCAATCAACAGGCAAACAAAAGTTGTTCTTGCCGTCTGGGTGAGCTAAGAGGCCACGCAAAAACCCAAAGTGACAAGTGTGTCTTAAATAACCCACAAATAAATCTCTAAAAGCAGAAGACTAGTTAAAAATGACAACATATTCTTGGGCAGATCGAGTTGTCCGCGGTACTCTGGCAATGACTACAACACAGCAGGACACTGCAAAGCGGGCACAGAGTGGGCGCCAGCAAGAGCTTCCAGCACAACTTGTGGGAGATGCCTGTGCTATAACTCAAGCGTCGTGGGGGATGTTTGGGCTTGTGAAACAGCCTACCTAGTGACCAACCGCCTGCTCTGCCAGTGCCTTTAAAGGCTACACAGGCACACGATTATTTTGGCACGTAACTTCTTTCTCCCCACAGGATACAAGCAAAGCAAGCCCCGACTCATTACAGTGTTGTGTTGCCTTTCTTGGTTCTCTGCAGCCTAAAGCTCCCCATCAACCAGCACATGCTTGGTAAAGACCTTCGCCGTTGGTGGTTCCGAGATGATGACAGGAGATCTGTGATTAGTCTCTGTCCTTGCTCATTCTTGCAACTGCAACCTAATGGTTTTCAGTGTATTTACAGTTTGCAACGATTTCCAAGGAAAATTCTGACTTCATGAGAAAAATCATGAACAGACGAAACCCCTCTGCTTCAATGCCCAGCAGGATGTCTCAGCAGGCTGTGAACTGGGACTACTAGTATCCAGCTAACAAGCTCTGCAAGCTGGGAAGAAAGGATGCGCTGAGAAAACTGAGGGGGAAGAAAATCCCCTCTCTCTGCTCAACAGTGGCTGAACCGGTCTGCTGGCCACACGTTTTGTTACCTTCAGGTAATCACGGAGAAACAGGACAATGAGAAAAATTCCTGTGGAAACTCAAAATAATTTTCTTTGGATTCACCCAATCAAAGATTTGGAGGTGAAAGTGGGAACAGAAGAAATATTGCATTAGCACTCTGCCAGTCTACACTGAAAACAAAAGCCACCACGCTAAACCCAACAGCAGATATGTATCTTACAGCGTAATACTGGCATCCTGCTCTTCTCCTGAAAGCACAAGGTCCATCAGGATCATTTTCCTCTTCTGCTTCCGATACTGGTGAGGGTACCTAGAGCAGAAGGCAAAGTCATTCTTTCAACTGCCATGCTTATTATTAATTTAATATAAACTTGTATAATAAATAACTACCACATTTATATCTTAAACACAAGCTTCTTAGAAGCAGAGCTTAAAGAAAGAAAACAAACTCATCCGTTATGCAAGGATCTTCATATATAACACTATCCAGAGTTACCCTCCGTTTCAAGCTAGACTGGCCAAATGAGAGGCAACTGCAATTCCCGTCTTCTGTACGCTGGCATTTTTTAGCCGAGTATTACCTGCGGGAACTCATCTTCATCTGAGCTGTGGAAGTCGTACTGTTTAATGTCGCTCTTGCTGATAACAGGCAAGGGCTCAGCAGAGGGCTGTTGAGGAGTTACTACGCACTCCATTTTGGGTTTCTTTAGATACTTCTTCTTTTGACGTACGACGTCTGACACCTCCTCCTTTAGAGATGAATGATGAGGGTGCTGTTGGTGACAAACACACACAGAATTTTACAAACAAATGAAGTAATTAATCTTTCCTCTTAGGCCTTACGGACATGACTGCTTGTCTTCCAAAGCCTCTCAACGTGCAGCATCTGCAGACCCTTTCAGACACATAATGCAAAATTTACTCAAAAAACCACTAAAAACCCCCAGAACTTTACCTCTGATTATTTACTAATAAGTATCTGCAAAGACAAACTGAAAGCCTTCAAGGCACGTGACTACCTAAGAGGTTCCTTGCTTTGCAGTACACTCAGCATATTGTAACTGGAAAACCCATTCCAATTATTTTCCGAAATCTCACATTTCGATAGCAAGCACCTTCCATCTTCTGAACTGCTCAGATATGTTCCAAAAAATCATCTGATTTGTTTCATGTTTCTCAGATAGTTCGTATTTTTGAGAAGATGTAACATTACTTGGTTTCGCTGTTTAAGATTTTGTAATATAAACCTTCTGTAGTAAGCAACTCCCTCAGCATTAAACCCTTCCCTTGAACACAAATGCTATTAAACTTCAAATCTTTTCAATTAAAAGGGACATCGCTACACTTGGAAAATTCTCAGTCACAAGAAAAAGCCAGCCCAGTTTTAAAAAGTGTTTAAATTTACCCCAAATTACCACGTGTCACTAACAGCCTGCCCAGTAACGGAGCTCAGCCTCCTGACGGAGCGGAGAAGGCCAAGGAGCTAGGAATTCCTGGAGGAGCACCCCGGTAGGGAGCAGATTCAGGCCCGGGACCACTAGGTGTCGTGGGTGCGAAATACTAATTTCAACAGGGCTTCAAGTCTCCCGCCTCCCACACAAGCATCTGACAGGAACCTGCACTTCAGGCGTTTCCCAGAAACACGGCGGAATTCCAAACTGGGGGCATTTTTTCCCCCTGTCACGCTAACAGTGGAACCTCAGGTCCTACCCTTTTTTTGGCACTGCACTCAGTTCAGCGAGCTTTACTAGAATGACCACATTCAGATACCTTGCAGTGGAAACTTGTCCTTTGGGTTTGTTTGGTTTACAAACGTGACCATCTACTATTTATGTTTTAAAGCAAAGATCGCTCCTGAAAGGGACAAGATACTGATGGCTTCAGTAAGGATTAAAGGAAACATGATACGAAGAAATACAAACAAGCCAAGCAAAACAACCATTCACAGTAATACAATTATACTGATTGCAAGCAGTTAATTTTGCAATTAATGCACGTATTAACCACGAAAAACCCCCAAACCTTATTCTTAAGTCATCCTTTTATAAACATTAACCCAAGGTGGAGACCTCTGTCAGTGCTGCTGCTTACGGCTACACCGCTACCTTTCATTTCATTCTACTGGAACCCCATTTCACCAGAACCAACACACACAGTCAGCTAGGATCCTCCTGGAAAAGGTATTTGAATTCTGCACAGATGTAAAGCCTGTCCTTGTAGGACAATCGTAAGGAGTACAAAACATTGCAGCCTGAGTTGGTGCTGGATCTGAACAGGGACAGAACATTTACCTTTTCTTGGTTTTTTTTGGGGTGGAATGTTTCTTCATGAGACAAGAGAAAACCAGGCAACTTTAGCATCGCTACCTACGGATTATTCTTATATTACTACTTCTCTGGATGTTGCCAACAAGGGCAATGACAAAAATAAAACTAGATCCATTGGGGTTCTGTACAGATTTTTAAAAACCATCGAGGCAGACTGTCAAAGTAGCATTACGCACAGCCTTCCACACCCTGGCTAGGTTTGAATGGCAAAGTAACCGGTGTGGGACACAGCGACTCAATCAAGCCTTCCAATTTTCTGCACTCACCCTCTCAGAGCAGCCTCCCATCCCTCTGCAGAAACACAAGGTTCCCAAATCTAGCCACTCTTTCTTCCACCTTCCTATGTTTGCTACTTAACTGAGGGCCGAGCAGTGGCAGACACAAAGATGCCCACTCAGTATCACTGACAAGCAAATGGGCCTCGGTAATTACAAACTGGGACAAATTCCAGTGGTTTCAAGCACTAGTTGCTTGCAACTTTTTTCAGCTGTCAACAAGCTGCAACACTTGCATTCTTGTGCCCGGAAAAGTTAGGAATCAATGATCACTTAAACAGTTCACAACAGTTCCTAGAATCCTTCGGCATCCTATAATTCAGTAACATCCTGAATTTTCAGGCCTGCCTTTGCACTGAGCGCCAGCGAGGGCTCCTGGACAACACTACCAGGAAACTCAGCGCTCTAGTCTGCCTTTGAAAGGAGAAGGAAAATAATTCCCTACGCGGTGCAATCTCAGGGAGGTCCTGACATCCACCTAACACATTCACGTTTCCATCACCTTAGGAGGAACAAGACAGAACTGAGAAGGCAAATGAAGACCACTACAATGCTGCTGCTGAACAAACAGCAATGCCAGCCACTCATTTTACAAGTTAGGTGGGAGACAACAAACTGGAAGCAGGCACAGCAGTCTCCTGCTCTCCTACCTTTAAGCACAGCAGCCTCCTACTCAGTTTTCCAACGCAAACATCTGCAGGGTACATCCAAAAAAATGCTGGAACTGTAACACGAGGCTTGCAGCAGCAGCAGAAAGCTTACCTTAACTTTACATTCTTGAACTTTGTGATGATTTCCATTATGAAGAGTGGATGGAGTTGTGCTCATCTCTTTTTCAGGTCGATTAAGCTTCACTTCATTGAGGATTTCACCTCCATAATCACCCAAATGGTACCTTAAAACACACAATTAACAGTCTAATACTGCATTTCCACTGGGAAATGTTTGAAAGACAAAACAGGCAAACGGTAAGCACAAAACCTTTCTGGTTTAGCTTCTGAAGTTCACGGTGCTATGCAAGCCTTCAGCCATGCACGAGTGCAGAAGACTCGCATCCATACAGAAATAAATTACAGATCGTGTTCTCAAACCTATCTGATGATAATTCAAACTGTGGTGTTATAAATCACTTCTTACAGATATAGTTTTACCTTTTCTCGACAACTTCTAACGTTAAATGCAATAGCTCGCGTTTTGTTTTCTCTCTTCTCTTAATCATCTCCAAAATTGTTATGGCTCTGCTGAACTCTCTCCTTAATTTCAACATCTTCTCGTAAGATGCTTCATCATTCTTTCGATTCTGTTGAAAGATTAAACAAATTTTAAGTCAAAAGCAAATCCTGTGAGGCAAAAATAACAAAAAAAGTTACGTAACGCTGCTACGAGTCAGAATCAGACAATATACTCAGAAGAAACTTTTCCTAAAGCATAACCTAGTTGGTAGAAAAAGCCACCAGAAAAGCAAGCAAACCCCAACTTCCCCCCCCCCCACTTTGCTGGCTCAGATTCCATATCAACCCAGCAGAAGTCTGTCAGAACAAGGAATTGAAGGTTTGGTTCCTGAAGCCCTTTTCCCACCTTGATCCTGCACACCTAAGGTTGTGTACATACATGCACAAAGTTGACGTAAAATGCTGAGTAATTACAGATTTCCTAGTTCAAATCGATTCATGCTACAAATACAAAACCTGAACTATTTATTCAATGGCAAATGGAAGATCATTTCCCCTTCTTCCACAGAAAGGGAAGTCGGTATCCTAGCAAGTCCCACAGCTCCTTGTTTATGTGCCAAGACCTAGAAAATGCCCTTATAATACTAAATCATAGAATCATGGAATGGTTTGGGTTGGAAGGGACCTTAAAGATCCTCTAGTTCCAACTCCCTGCCATGGGCAGGGACACCTTCCATAGCCCAGGTTGCTCCCAGCCTCATCCAGCCTGGCCTTGGACACTGCCAGGGATGGGGCACCCACAGCTTCTCTGGACAACCTGTCCCAGAGCTTCACCACCCTCAATACAATACTTAAGTATTACTAAGATACATCTTAATGTATTCAGTATTATCTTATTTAATAGTTAATTATGATTTCTGCTTTCTAAGAAATGGACAGACTGTAAATCATCCGTGGAGAACTGCTGAATCACACACTGCCTACATCGTTCAGCAGGTTTGAAATTTAGCTGGGTCACCCAACATAGCAACTATTAATGGAGACAGTCAGATCAGGAACTGTGGATCAGATCCTGCAAGATGCTGGACAGGAATCAGAGTGATTCCTACCACTGCGGGACTTAAAGGGACAAATTTAAAACAGTTAAGTTTGACGAGTTACCTTTCTTGTCTGCATCTTCTCAGTTCTCCGCCGGAAGGCAACGTACGGGTCGTTGTTGGTGGAGCCGTCCCTCTTTTCCTGTTTGATTTGGGGGATGAGAGAGGGCCCTCTGCAATTCTTACGCTTCCTTACCCAGTAGTCATACACAGCCTTAATAAGGTAGTCATCCTCGTTTAGCAGCAATTTAGCTTCCTGAAGTGTGACAAGCTGAGAGGGAAAATTCAAAAGGTGAAATGGAGATGGGGGTGGGTGGTGGTGCAGGGATAAATCACCGCACGTTCCCACCTCTTGTACATGTTGCAAGTGAACTTGATTTTTCTCCAGCACAAGGGAGAAAATCTAAATATCTAAATTGAAGTACTTAAGCCACCAGTTGCTCTTCCTAAGTTAATATATAGTTCTGAACCTGCATCATCGTCTTTCAAACTTCCATACAACAGCCCAGAACTTCATCACATTTTCCTGAAAACGCTGTGTGAAACAACTGCAAGCACAGGATATAACTAACTTCCAACAGTCTGCAGATCATGAGCTGGGAATCACTGACTACCTTCTTCCTAAAGAAATTGCTTATTGGTTAGCCATTATTAAAGTACGATTCTTTGCAGTTTACTGTTGGTTCCCCTAGAAGACATTTTACTGCAGACACAATATATTCTGAAGTATACTATTTTCCTAATTAAAAAAAAAAAGTGTTTACTTTGTGATAGAAAAGGATAATGACCATGCCTGTTTATTACAGCCCAGAGACACAGGGATGTTCACTTCTCAGGTAAGTTATTTCAGTAGGAGTTAAACACAGGTAATTAAAACATAAGGTTTTTTTCCTTTTTATACTCAGCTTTTTGTATGGAAATCAGACTCTAAATAAATGTAAACCCCATCACTGATTAACCAGTACGTTCATTTAACATGCTTATACTGTCTTAAATCCCTTTGTTAAATAAAAAGAAAATGCTCTCTCTAGCACTACTTAAAAGAGAAGTCAGACAGCACCTCACCTTCCCCATAATTTGATAAGTATCAACTGAACACCTTAAATTTGCAGTTTTGCAACATGTCAAACTCTATTACATCTTGCCCGGACATCAGGATAAGCAGGAAGAGAAACACCACCCTTATTTTTCTGAAATGCATCTGTACTGTAACCACTGCTACTATAAAAAGTGTCAATTCCAGCTGGAATAGAACAAAACCCTTGCAATCAACAGTAGAATTAGAAAAACACTGAACTGTTTTTAGAAGAAATAAATTTAAAAAAAAAAAAAAGAGGTCATTAATCCCACTGTGAAGCATTAAGGCAATAATTTTGCATCTGTTCTTCCTAGAACGGACAGTAACCTGGTTAACCAAACACACACACACACTCACCAGCATACCACTCTGTAACAGTTGTTATGATTGTGGGTAGCTAACACACAACTTAAACATCCTTCCATCACCATGAATGCTGCTTAAAAATTATTTGGTTTGTCTTTTTTTTTTCTTTAATTGTGACCCTGCTCGCTTGTTTTAGTAAGTGCCACCAGTAACATGGATGCAGAGTCCCTATATTCTTTGCTTAATTCAGGTTATCAGAACGCCCAAGAGGAATGTCTGAAAGCCACTGCTTGGCAAGGAAGACATTCCCACCAGCACCCCCTTATATCTCAGAGCCAAGTCATGTAAACTATAAATTGTGTAGTATCCCCTTGTGGGATTTGAGAGTACAGCCACCCCATGTGGGGAAGGAATCTGCCAGGCAGCCAAACTTTTCTTTCCCAGGCTCCAATAACCTGCAAGAGGTGTTTTCATCTTGGCACTCCTAACACAGAGCTACTCCACATCAGCTGAAAACTTTGTGCTGCCCAAAAGCAGGATGAGAAGCTTGAATGTGCACACGGCAGCCCCTGACGCCAGGCAGGAAATACTACACGGGACACCCCATAGGAATCTCATCTACAAAGAGGGATTTCTCCTCACACACCTGACCTTCAGGGGAAGTCTATGTTGTACAAATCAGTTGCAATGCTTCATGTAGACAAAAGATCTTTTCTGTCATGGACTTCCATAAATAAGCACTTTCTGGCTCAAAACACTCTCCACCTCTGTAACGCTTCCACGTTAATTTACATTTGATGGAAAGAGAAAGGGGCAACTGCCTACGAAGAAAAATCCCTGTTCTTACAATATTTTATTTTGGGTAGACATCTTTCAGTTCTTAAATCTAACTTCATCACTCAAGTAATAAAAGATGAAACCAGCCTAAGAAGGATGCAAATTCATCTTGAAAGCTGATAACCAGAACCACTTTAACTGAAAGGCAACACAGGAGTGTCTACAGCAAAGCTCTAAGAGACCCAGTACCCCATGTTCAACCAGTATCATCCAATGTACACACCACATTTTCTTCACATCCCATCTTCTTAGCATAGTAAGGTATCTTCCCCTAACCCTTGCTAAAGTTGCTCTAACACGTGGAGAATACAACATTCTGACCTCTTAACACACAGCATTGAGCTAAATCAGGCAGAGCTATGGATCCTGCAAGAGACTTTTCACTCCCGCAAAACATCCACCTCCCTAAGAAAACTCTATTTCAAACTTGCTTTTCAGAAACTGACCCTACAGATGACATGTCCAAGTCATGATTTTGGCTTTAAGACCCTTCTCCTGACCCTGGCCTCCCAGAACACCTCAGGAACAGACTATTAAGATTCTGATAATGCACGTGACCAAATCAGCACACACTTCTAAAGCAAGGAAACCAGCCTCCGTGCCTGGCTTGGAGAGAACTTTCTTCCTTGCATCTGTGCAATTTCTATGACCAGGGCCCAACCCTGGCAAGTGCTTTGCTTCACTGTCCACGCTTCTAACCTTCGAACGTCAACTGAAGTCCATGTCCACTCATACCAAGTGAAACCAAGAACTGGATTCTCATACACGTTTGCAGCCCAATCTATGCACCTCCCCATCATCACAAGTTTCTTCCATAGCAACACAGGTGAAACAAGACGATGTAAGCTGGCCTCTCTAACACACTGCGGTAAGGAGTTACAAATTTAAACCAGCTCCCCCCAGCCAGCCCCCAGCGTTGACAGTAAGTGACAGCAGTGTGATTTCTGAGTGTGGACTCACACAAACGCGCTTACCCTGTTAGTAGGAAATGAAACAAACTGAAAAACAGACTAAAACCCCACCCAGAACCAACCCCCCCGAAAACTCTGAAATCAAAAACTCCTCAGTCTTCTTAACCCAGCACAATACCTGACTAGAACTGGCTTTTTCGAGTCTGTCAACCATTATTTCAAACTGCAGTGGCTTGATTTCCATCTTCCGATTCAGTCTGTTCAGTAAGGTTTCATCCTCTGAGTCCATATCGTAATCCGGCTGTTCATTGTCCAGATTAAAGGCTGAAACAAAAATACACACGCACAAAACAAAGTGAAATGCTTGGTAAACAGCATCCTGCGGAAACACAGAAGCGAGCATCTGACAATCGGGGGTCAAAACCGATCGGTAAGGTTTCAGACTAGCACTTCTGTGCTCTAACTGTTCATGCTAAAACGTTTCCCCACGTAACGGCTGCAAGGCAGCGTTAGAACTTACTTCTAGTACGAGGGAAATCAAAGAAGTTTCTTTTTATTTTAAGTGGCTTGAAGGGGTGACAGGAACAAAGCTTTAGTTTAAAAAATTACCACAGAGGTATAGAACCTTTAAATATATCTTTGCAAAACCAGAGCAACAATGCTTCTTAATGCTGTTACAATACAGCTCCTCCAGAGTATCATGGCATGATTCTTACCAATTTTCAGTCTAATCCCAGACTTGGAGAAAAAGCACTTACACTGAAGTTCCAAAACAGTTTCAGTTGCCCATTTTTAAATAGTTCAAAGACTTAAAACACTTAATTTTTTTTTTTTTTTTTTTTTTTTCCACATAACCATGTGTCAAACTGTAAAAACACTAGACCAATCCTGTGGGAACTGTTACTTTTTCTCCCAAATTCAGCTCTAGCTGTAGAGCCTCAATATCCCTCCGTACTCTTCAAGCAGCAACTTCCCAACTTCACAGCAAAGCTCACGTTTTCATTACGGACTGTGCTACTCATTTTCCGTACTAACACAAAGTTTCTGGTCCTACTAAAAGCAGAAGGAAGTTACCATTCAGATAACATCCCAGAAACGTTTTGTAACAAGTATAAGCAAACGGCATGCAACAGCAAGAACGCTGAGTATACAGCACTAGTGGTACCTAATGAAACCTTGAAGGGGCGAAACACTAATTACGATGCTCCAAATAATTCCATCGACAAGTTACTGTATGAACAGCAGTGAAGACTTGCTGGAATACATTCTAATTAGACAAACAGCACTATCTTATCTTGATGCTCTTAACTCAGGGCTGTATCCGAGTGCTAACTTAAAGAAAACCTCTACTACTGAGCTTCCCAGTGTGCTGAGGCCTTAAAACAGAAACTTGAAAGACCAGGAGCAAAAAAAAAAAGAAAGAAAAATAATCTTGAAAGCAAATGATGTCATTTTCTGTGTCATGGCCTGAACAGCCAACAAACAGGTGGCAAATAGCACATTCTTTCCCCATCTCAGACTAGCCCAAGACCTCTCTCTGTATTCCAACAGAGTAAATCACCTAAACCACGACCAGCATTTAATCCGTTTGGCTATGCACAGAAACCCAGTCCGGTACAGCTGAGAAGTGCTAACAAGCAGTCCCTCACCATTTCAGCTGCAAACTGCTACCCCTCAGAAGAGACAGTGCTGACACCACCACTCAGTCAGGCTTCGCTGGCCTAACACATGCACTGTGAGCGTACTGTAAAAATTTATTTCAAGAAGAAATTAATAACGGGCTGCAGCTACCTATTAAGTGGAGTTATTAATAATATTAATGCAATACTACAAGTTGTAGGGCAACTTTGTTTAAGCCACTGTCACTGGGCATGTGGCCCACAGCACTCCCTCTGACAATTAACAACTGTATATCAAACTACAGCTTATGACATTGGATCCTCCTTCTCCAGTGGCAGTATGTAGGAATCAAAGGCTTTCAGATAAAAACTGACCCAGATTTTTTGTTGTTGTTGTTAAGAATCACAGTTCTGTAAAACTGCATTAAAAATATCCCCAGGCAGGACCATGCCCTTAAGAGGGGAGACCCCCGCAGCTCTCGGAGTGACTGCCACGCGATCCTGTTCAAAGAGCTCAACAGCCAGTGACTAGTCAAATATCCATGGACCAGCTGCCAAACATCAGTGCTGGACTCGATGAAACCAGTCTGCCACATATCACCTTCAGCTCCCGTATGCTTTGCTCCAGCTCCTCCTTCGTCGTCCCCACAGAGCTGCCTGGGAGCACCGCGGAGTTGCCACCAACAGTGCGTTGCACCAGTTGTGCACCGAACTGGGGGTGAACTGTCCCACCCGAGCTGTAACCATCGTGCTCCATAATGCCACTCCACTTCTCTGACACTGGAAAAAGCTTCCCTCTCACAGCACTGACCGCTGCTCAGATTTGGACTGAGTATGCCTGACTCCACTTGTTCTTCACCCAACAGCCGTGACAGCCCACACTGCTGTGGAATGATGCCCCATATTGCACTTCCCCTTCCCTACGATCTGTAATTCCATGACCTCTTCAGCAAAAACTGCCACTTTCAGCAGAGAGGAAACTGCAAATGTTTCCCCTGCCCCAGACCATCCCCAGAGCCTACAAAACTACTACAGCCCTAATATACACCGTGAAACCACTTCAAACAATTTGGCTCAAGGGAGGTGGCCAAAGTTTCTTAGAGCAGATACTGCCGTCATGTTGGAAGAGCTCTCCTAACAATAAAGCAGGTCTCTACTCCAGAACCCAGGTGATTAACCATGCTCTCCCCGGTGACACGTGAATGCGCAGAAATCCATTAATCCAGCCCAGAAATGCATTGCTTGTTTACCCTCAGACACATATTGATCTTACACAAAAAAAAATGTCAGCCTACTACCTGTCAGTAGATAATTCAGTAATCCCCTGCGAACTAAGTGTTTCAGGTCAATATTTCTAAACCAGGCTATGAGTGAGCAGGAGGAGCCCTAGGACGGAGGTGTGATGCTGTCCACCCGCAGGGCGTAAGCAGTGCCACTAAGCTTGCCTTCGTTTCCACGGTGAGGAAGGAAGAGTCACTGAAAGTTCTTCAACCAGGCACCTTCCCGAACAAAACCAGACAGGCTGTAGTGAGAGGCAACTAGCAGGAGGCACCAAGAGCGGGAAGAAGAAAAGAAAAAGCCCAACCATTCCATCGACAAGCAGCTTAAAAGAATATTAGTGATGAGCAGGCACGGTCTCAGTTACTGCACTCCAGTATGTAACGCGACCCTGTGGTGCACCTCGGCTGGGAGCAGGAGAGTCCCTCCCTCTCGCTGCCCACAGCAAGTCCAACCAGTCTGCAGAGGAGGTGTCTCGTAAGCGTCAGGACCAGTTCAAGACACACGGGGTGTATGGAAGTGGAAGAGGGAAGAAAAGTGCAATCACCCCTTCAGGCTGTGATATCGGTTCATCTACCCCTGTGCACGGCTGGCTAAGTAACAGGTCAAGTCCACCCAGCTCCATACACAGTACTCAGTTACTCGCTAGGAAAACATCAGCTGTCCTAGCAGTCACTGTGAGACTTCACGAATAACAAAGTGCTGAAAAAATGGAAAATGGAAAAAACTAATCATTAGGGGGAAAAAAACCACTAAACAAAAAAACAAACAAGCAAAGCAAACCCCAAAACTACACCCTGAATTTCTGCTCTACAACAGTACTTTGACAAGTATCAAAATGACAAGATAAAAGGCATCCAACTTGTACTTGCCAGGAACAAATTATACCCAATAAATCTGGTACTGTGAGAACAGTAGTAGCCGTTGTCACATATCCTGCTTTTCCTGCGCTAGCCAGGCTGCTCATACAGTCTGTCGTGACCTGTAGTTATCAGTATAGTTGACTTTCAAAGAAAGGGGGTTTACACAGAGGCCATGGGTTAATGACACTGAAGCCATGGAAGCAATACTTGCATTCCAGCTCCTGTTCCAACACAGACAGGAAGACCACAAAGTCTTGGCAGCCTGTGGAGGTCTGAGAGTCTCAGGAAATGCAAGGCAATTGCTCTCTTTTTAACTGCTGCATGCACTCAGAAGGAGCTAATCAACCCCAACCTGGCTCGCCACAGCTCTGGCACACTCATGGATGTGTCCTCTGTCCCTGGAGTTCACCTGCCACTGCTCTTTAAGGATGTTACTGGAAGTATGTTTCAATGACCAGTTTTCTTCTTTTCCCAAGCACCGAGTGGATTGTACTAGTTCCAGAGAAAAGCATTTTTCATCCTGGAGTTGGCCTCTGGTACGGCAGCTTGCTGGCTTCAAAAGCCGTCAGAAGACACAGGTGGTTTATGTGCTGTGCGATGGCACTATCCATCACCACGCTGTTCCTGCCCCTGCCATAGCAACAGATGCAATGCTCACTCACGCCTGCAGGAACGAGCGAAGAACTGGACTCTGCCACAGAAAGCACGGTGTTTCAGATGACCTGCTACTAGTTAGTGCGTTACAGCCACCAATCTGCTAGTCCATGCAGCTAAAAATGGATCATCCATACCCTTCTTCCTGGTAATCTCTGGGAGATTCCTGTGACTGCCTGATGAATCTAGTTTTCCTGCTCCAAAACTTCTGCACTTCTCCCCACGGCACGTTTCTACAGTGCACTGCAGGACAGGGCCCCGCGATCCTGCCAGGAAAGTTCACCTTGCATGAACACTTAATTGCTCCTGCAAACCCAACATCCAGTGTACGTGCCCTGCCACTTTAACCATTCCCCATGGCAGTACCTTTCAGAGAGATTTGCTTTTGTTTACTTGAGCTCCCCTAGGAACCGAGTTTATACTAACTTACAGAAATGCCATTTAAGTTACATTAAATTGAGGTTAACTTAACCAAATCAACTAATTTCATTTAGCTAACTAAATTAAGGCTGTGGTTCCACAGTCATTTTAAGCTGACACAGGAAACAAGTGGTTCCACTAGCTTCCCTCCCTGCAAGCCACGCTCCCACCACCAGCAATCACGCAATGAGCCGAGGCAGAAAACTGATAAAACGGAGGTTCACCTAACCAAAAAAGGGAAGATAAGCTTTCTGCCAGATCACTTCCCCGAGTTAGCTCACCCGTGAGCACAACTGCCACCAGAAAGGCACTGGCAGTAAGAGAGGAGCAGGCAGTGCTGATCCTGAGGGCAGCAGATATATCTGTGCTGAGCAAGAGCAAATGAAGAACCTCATCATGGTAATTATACCCGAAGTAGTAACAAAGCAGCCAAGCACCACCACAGTGGCCAGTCCACAGCACCTGCCTGGAACAGAGCTCCCAGCACTCCCCACCTGCACTGCTATCACCTCAGTAGGATGTGATGCAAACACCCATTTCATACACCCAGGCTGCACGCCCCCAGCCTGAGCAGATCCTGCCTCAGCATCCTCTAAAAGCATGGAACGCGCAACAAATCAAAACTGGGCAGCTCTCAATTACGTGAGACGCAAGAAGAGGGACTAGAGTTCATCCCACACAACTTCATGAAGATTATTTGACCTACATTTGAACAACCTGGCTGCGTTACTTAGGATAAAGCGTTAGTCTGGTATTTACATCTACATATTTTACTTACGTGTATCTAAGCAATACAGGTTTTGCTCCGTTCTCATGGTTTCTGTTAAGAAAACCAGTTTTCTTACATCTGCTTAGCTACAATTCTAGCGTAAGTGTACTAACTTACTCTCTTTGCTGCACACTAATAACTTACAGTGCATCTCCGTATTACTGAAGCTACAAACATTCTTGGAAAACTATTAAGAAACTGGAATAATTAGAACAGCTCAAGGCTTCTGTTTTATGTATCACCAGCTCAGAGTCACCTGAGCTAGTGCTACCTAGGTCAGCTATTACCTGGAAACATCTGTATTTATGAATTCCAGGCGTCACCAAGAAAACAGCTTTTCTCTGCTTGGAACCTCTGGTCTAAATAAAGTAATTGTACTGGTAGAGTTAAAAATATTAAAATCCTTGGCTACCAGATGAACAGCAAAACATAATTTGCTAGAAATAACCACCTAAGTATGGATTTACAGTACGTGGCCTCTTGGCATCTATCAGTTTACATAACTTCGCTGGCCAAAGCAAGTATTGCTGCTCTTTGTGCTTTTAGCACTAAACCAGAATTTCTAAGCAGTTTATGTAGCATAAAGCTGCCTTGTATCACACCTACTCCAACCAGAATATGTGGGAAAAATTATCTTGGAGCAGTATCTGATGTTTATCTTCAGCTCAAATACCTTCTGTAATTCTGTCCAGAAAGACTGTGAGGCTCAACAAGACAAGCAACATTTTGGCATAATCTATTTAACACTTTTAGACATGTTTATTAACAATATTTACAGTGGTTTCTGGCAATGTCCACAAAGAAAAGAATAAAATACATTCCTCATTCAGCAGCTTCACTTTAATTAATGCCTGGCTTGCAGGTTTCTTTCTTCTATTAAGAAGAGAAGCATTTAATTTCCTTTAGCTCATTTCTCACGTTACCAGTGGGTTCTCTACAGTATCACAGAAGATCTTGAGCACGTCAGTTCCAAAAATCTCTTATTTTGTAAACACATGGAAAAAAACCTGATTTCACCATGTTGGTAAGAACCGATGCAAGGATCTTCAGTGTAGAGCTGGCTTTGGGCTTACCAACCCTTGCCTGACTGCAGTCTCCGTTACGTCTAGAAGCAGAAGGCACATGACATAAAATACTTTCTCTGCTCAAATCTACATGCAGATCAACCGCCTCTTGTTGAGGCAGCTGGGGAAAAAACTGTGAGGAGGATCACCAACACGTTCCGCCTGGCAAGATGAAGTTCACCATGTCTGCACAACCCCCAAACCTAACAGCTGAGGACCACGTCCCTCTTCAAGGTGCTTTAGCATTGCCCTGTCAACAGTCCTTCCAATACCATGGGCAACCAAAAAACGTGAGACTGATGAGAAGTTTTCTCTGCAGAGACCCAGGACTGGATTTGTGCTTCACCGTAAGGACTGACAAGCCACGGTGATGATCGAATCTAAGGTTTTGCTACGAAGATAACTCCTGGGTGAAGTCCAAGTCACAAAACAACCCACTAGAACCACATGCTGCCAAGGACAAACACGACTTAGGTGCCAAGGAACAACTGAACTACAAACGTGTGTCACTCATCAACAGAACATCAACCAAGAAAGTGTTACAATTAACCCAGAGACCGCTATAATTAACTGCATGTTTGGAATTATTAATTAGATCTTTTAAGACATAGGAAGCTTAACTTATGCAAAAGTATACTTCCTTTGATCTATCAAATAAGCTCAGAGTTCCCACAGAAAGGGAACACAGTTCTAGCAAAATGCAGAGAACAGTAACTGTTACCACAGCCCAGACCAGATCCATGCTGCGGTGAACAGCCTGAACTCCGCTGGCAGCACAGTTGAAACTGAACCTTCAAGAACTCCATTACCATCACTACAATGAAGGCTGATTTCATTGCAAAAACTCTTCCATGTCACTGATGTCCATTTATACAGAACTTTTGAGTTAAGAGGCATTCCAGACTCATTCGGCAGCCAGACAACCCCTCTTCCACGCCCTGCATTAGTATAAGCAACTAGGAGGCAGCTCACTTACTCCTCCTCAGAACTGGGGGGAGGAGTGGGGAAGAGGAAAAAGAAAAGAAAACAAACAAACAAAAGAATGGCTTGATCAACAATACTGGATGTCCAACAGACAGGGTCAAGCTTCCAGCTACTGTACATGGAGATATGCTGTCAGCACAGAGCCCATAAACAAATACAGCAGGAAAAACCTCACATCCACCTTCAACCTTAAATTCTTCCAGAACTTCCATTGACACTGGAATTTGCATACATAAATCCCCCTTGGATTCGAGTCCCCCCACTTTCTGAATATTGTAGCACCTTTATCCTCAAGACTGTTGGAAGATCCCTAAATTTAAAGGGGAAGGGGGGGGTTGTGTACACGCAGAGGAAAAGAACAACTTGTTCACTTACGTTGAATGTGAATGAACTGCTTTGGTTGCTTAAACTCTCCTTTATACAAACGATTGTAATAGTTGACGTTGCTCTCCGCTTCAGGGACTGGGATAACCATGCTCTCTTTCTTTTCTCTGAAAACTTGCTGTGCTGAGATAGCCCGTTGCAAATGGTGTTCCTGCAAGAGGAAAATTTAAGACTTTATTTAGGTATCAGTACAGAGAAGTACATAAAAAGACTGGTATCCTTTTCTCCTACTGTTGTCCTGGTGTTCTACGCAGACCCAGACAAAAGAGTTGCGGCTTTATGTAGTTTAAAGGACAGCAGGATGCTTGCTTCCAGGTTAGAGACAGCAGAAGCGGTGTTCTCCCTCATTTAGTGTACCGCAGGGTTCTTAACCGATAGGAATCTCGGAGCTCAAGTGAGCATAAGGCAGGACTACAACCAGGTGAACAGAACTGTCCGCTCAGACAATAGCACACACCTTCTACCAGACTGGGACAGTCAAACCTCCCAACAGCACGAAATAACCGTAGTAGAAAATTAGGGCCGGTATAAGCCAAACCCATCAAAACCTGTCAGAGTAAGTTTATGGAAGATCAGTTACCAGATGCACTGTAAGTCCTTTAAAGTATTATAAAAGATTCTAATCAAAAGAATAGCTAATTTCATCCTTCCTGTCTACCCAGCAACTCTGACTTTGTTTAGCAGTCCAGCCAGTTAAGAGCAGCAGGAAAAGCAGTCCTCACAGCACAACGCTTGGGAAGCACGGACTCCCTAAACAGGTATCGCTTTATTTTAGTCTTACAGGACAGGAGTCTCAGTTCCTACAGGATCATTTCTAGTGAAATAAGCGCCACAGTAAACGTATTACCTTACAAGGATTTTCCCCTACACGATTTTATCAGTTAACTCAGTGAAGCCCACGTACTGCTGTCAGCTAGCACTAACCTGTAACTGTTAGAGATGTCTTCACGAATACGCATGTTAAACTCTGGCAGAGACGCCCCGTCCAGCTGCAGAATTCTGATTCGCACCAGCATCTACGTGTGATTGCAGAGCAGCCTGCAGAACACCGGGTGTGAGCTGACCGGTGACCACAGCAGCCTGTCTGTCAGTCAGCAGGGACGATTCTGCATGCCACCCCTCTCGCTGCCTCCCTCCTCAGCCCACGGCTGGCAGCAGTGCAGCGTACGTGCACGCTTCAGACCCTCCAGTGCAGTCTGCTCACTGAAACCACGACAAAAACGTCTCGCGCTAAGGCTCCCAACGGCTGTGTTGGCACATGCTGCCTTCTGTGTGTACAGCAGAGGGAGAGTGGCAGCCTTCACCAGGCCGACACCTTGAATGGCCACAGCCATTTACCGCAGGAAGTTCAAGTCACAAGTTCTCCAGCACAAACCAAACCAGCTGCAATCTCCTAGCACATTAACTACCAGTCTCTAGCCGAACCAGAAGCCTGCAAGTCTCAATCGCCTTCCACTGCTCTCCCCCAACGCAGAGATCTTGCCTCCAGCTCCAAACATTTGAGAAGAGGGAGGAAGACGCAGCAGAGTATCAACCTGAAACTGAAGCTCAGCTCTGTCACAGACCTGTGCAACATTACTGCCTGTCCCTCTAGCCCTTCCCACGCACCTGACTGCTGGAAGAGCGCGGTGGGGGAAGAGTTGGCTACTCTGTCTCCTCCTTCTGTTTTCTGGGGTACCCCTCCCCATCACAAACACCAGAGACTCAGTGACTATCATGCCTGTCAAGAGACCAGGCATCAACACCCCGAACAGGAGAACCAGACAGCGCTTCAGTAACTGGCTTGCAATGCAGTCTGGCAGACAGCTGTCTTGCGTGCAGAAATTCTGTGCTACACACTTGGTAAGTTCCCTCAAGAACAGGATTTCTTCCGCTTTAATTCTACAAAACATTTTTTTAAACAGGGCAGTGAATGAAAGCAAATCTTAAAAAATATGTACATCAAATTTAATAAATTACACCCTCTTACGTATTAAGATCTTGCAGAAACACTAACAATGCAACTTCTGCAAATTCAGAATATAACAAGTCAGTGACTGGAACAGCAGCTTGGGGAATCTCCTGCAGCAGAGGAAGCAACATTAAATCAGACTCTTGGGCTCCCAAGTCAGTGCTGTTAGAATGAAGACAAGCATGCAGTCAAATATCTGGTGTGATCTGCCCGAGTTACTACATCCTGAGTACATCTGTCACTCCACCATGAAAGTGTGTCTTGGAGAGCCTCACAGCGCTGAGCCGGTAATTCACCTAAAAGAAATCTCATTTCATTACTGTGTTGCTCTCAACTGATGTCCCCAGAGCTGTCTCCTAACAGTTACCACCACAGCCCAAGGGAATACCACCAAACGCTGTGAGGAAGGACGTGTGGCGGTTATCCGGCCAGCTCCCACTTGAAGATTATTACCTCCAACACCAGGTAGGCCAGCGTGACTTTTTCAAGTCCTGAAAACCTTTGACAGCCCCTCTAAATAGCCTGTTTCAGTGGCATACTTAACCCTCTTTTGCCAGAGTAACAGCAGCAGTTCCCTTACCCTCTGATCATGGTTTAACCCCAGCCAGCAACCAAGTACCACCCAGCGCTTGCTCACCTTCCTCCCCAGTGGAATGGGGAGGAGAATCCAAGAAAAAGACAAGGAGACTCATGGGTTGAGATAAGAACAGTTTAATAACTGAAAATACTGATACCAATAATACTAACAATATTACTAGTAATAATATCTAATTAAAATAATGGAAAATAAAACAAATTTTATAACCGCTCACCACCCACCGACACCCAGCCCTTCCCAAGCAGCGAGAGCCAGACAAAGCCCAAGACACAGACACCCCCAGCCCACCCCTCCACTTATACTAAGTATGATGTTTGATGGCATCAAATATCCCTTTGGTGGGTTTGGTCAGCTACCCTAGGTGTGTCCCCTCTCAGCTTCTCTTGAAGAAGTTGGGAGAGCAGAGGCAGTATCAGAAGCTGAAGAAGTCCTTGGTTTAATGTAAACATTGCTTGGCAACAATGAAAAACACTAGTATGTTGTCAATATTCTTCTCAGCACAACCAAAACCTAGCTTCATACTAGCTGCTGTGGGGAAATTAACTCTCTCCCAGCTAAAACCCTCTCCTCTGAGGAGCTACAGTCTAAGGCTTCAGCCCCTCCAGCAGCCCACTGACAGATTTTCTTCGTTTCTCAACACCTTTGAGAAATCTGGGGAAAGCAGTGTAACAGGACAAAGAATTCCAAGAGCAGCCTCACCACTGACAACTGGAGGAGCGCCACAGCTTCCCCATCTGATAGCCACACTCTTCCTAACACAGCCCAGCCTACGGCATGCCTTAGCCACACAGTGTGCACACTGCCTGGTCCGTCCTTTCCAACAGTGCTGCTCCCCATCCAGGCAGCTCCCTGCCCGTACTCATGCACAGTGATATTATTCTGCCCCGGGTGCAGAAGTTGTGCACTTCTAACTCAACTTCATAACATTTCAGCTGGGTCACTCCTTGGGTTTCTTGGCATCCACAAAGACAGGACGTCAACCACTCCTTGTGTAGGATCACCAACGCATTTGCTGAGGATGCAGCCCTGCATGCAGCCAACCAACTGAGATTGACCAACTTACAGTTCCCCACCAAAACCAAACAAACCCAGTCACTCTTCTCAAACGGCATTAAATAACTTGCAGAAGCCACACTAGTCCACAGTGGGTAAATACGGTTTAACTTTCAGAAAAAGTAGTGAAGAAGGGCACACAGCAACCAAAACTCAACCCCCCTTTCTGTTCCACAGCCCATTAAACAGCGCAGATAAGCAATTCGGATTCTCAGGCGTTGTAATACTGCTAGTAAGCATACAAAGTTCCCAAGGAAAACCTGACAATAGGTGTTAGTACTCAGTCTACTATAAAAAGCCTTCAAGCATCACATGGCTTTCAAACAGCACTGTCTTACCAGCACTACTGCCACTCTAACAACAGAGCTTGAGAGGAGACAGATAAGCGATGTCATTTTTGAAACTGTGTCTGTGGAAATCTTTCTGCTGAACACAAAGGTAAGGAAAAATATAGACTTATACTGAAGCAGTTCTGCTTAAATGAACTTCATCTGAAGACTTTCATATTAAAGTTGATCTGATTACATGGCTTTATTAAACCTGAAGAAGCTTTTTTAAAGATTGATTTAGTAAGTGCTACACCAATACATATTTTTGTCTATTTTTCACCTTTTCTTAGGGTTTTGAAAGACATACAGCCTATTTTAACTTGTATTTCATTCTGAAGTAGGGAAGGTAAAAAGATCTCATACAAAATAACGGAACATTAGAGGAAAGTGATGACAGCAAACAGAACATGCTGCCATGGGAATAAAAAGGATTACCTGTCAAAGGGTTATTACCCACTAATTCCTTAAAAAGCACAGCCAAAAAACTTCAAACAAGTACAGCTGAGGTAGTCCTATTTCTTCAACTAACAGCCTAACAGAACTAGAAATATCTAAATGTTTAGTATATGCAATACTCCTGCTTTAACATGAAACAAAACTGTTCTCCAAGGGAAAGATTGATCTCTTCAGATGCACTTCAGCCACGCACGTACCTTCGCGGCACCATGGCCATACTGCCAACAGCTTACAGCAAATTGCTCGTCACCGGCTTTATATAATCCAGTATGTTTTCCTTGGTGCAGACTGCCTGTCCTGCCAACTGAATCCACCCATTCCGTGTCGAGCACAGAGTACACTGCACCCAGCAGTCTCACACACCACCGTCAAAGCTTCAGTCCCAATGACCTGACAGCCATTCGCAAGAGGGTTGACAGAGAGAATAAGCATCAGCTGTAGTCCAGACAGAGACTTGAAATCACGCCTCTGAGCCCACACTGAGACACTGTAATCCTTGCTTTATTTTTTTTCTCAGAGGGCAAAACAAAGAAACCTACAGCGCTGGTACCCAAACCCACTTTGCTTTGGTTGCCCGCATTCAGAACCAGGCTCCGAATCAGAGCAAAGTACCCTCACTGCTAGAAAGGGAAACAGTGATCAACACTGAACATTATTTTTGCCCATCAGCACTAGATTTACCTATTTTTACTCGGCGGCTGCACAACAGAGCATTTGCATCCTACGGCCCACTTTGAATTTTAACTTGCCCATTAAGTTCCCTGTTGCCATCTGCCCAGTAACCACTCTGCAATGAGTTTACCGTACTTTAAATAAACGTGCAAACATTCTGGATGAGCACGGCTGGAGATTCCTATGGTTGAACAGTCTTCACACTGAAAAGCTGATCTGTCTTAATTATGAAACGGCAATGAGGAATTCTATCTTGGATACAGACAGCCCAGAAGATAAAACCTTAGGACATACCTGCTCCCTTCTTCATGCCTTAAAACTCTACGATACAAGCAATGCTGCAACTCTTGAAAAGGTTTTTTCACCACTTTTATTCATTTCCTAATATTTACATTTACCCTGCGAGGGGTCAATTTACATTTACCCTTACTATTTAAGACAGTAATTTCCCCTTTGCCAGCCCTTTCACAACAGAGCATCTGGCCACGCAATTTACATCAGATATTTGCAACACTGTAGACTTTAATGAAAGAAATATCTTGACAGATATTACCCAGACTTACAGGATACAAACCTAACATACCACAGCTTAGCTGTTAAAAATCAACTCCCTTAACAAGAGATGGTTGTAACTCCATAGCACCCCATTATAAGTACGATGGAAGAGAAGAAGTGAATTTATGAACAGCTTTACCTGCTCAAAATAAGCTATTTCTAGGCCAACCTGGAGTCAGCCTTCCATTCTACCTGCAGTCAAGAAACAGAGCAAGGAAAACTCACTCAAGCCTAGACATCCTATTGCTTAACATTATATTCAAATTAGGAAATTCAAATTAATTAACATTTTTATATGTAATGGGGCGATTCAGAAACAAAAGGAATAGAATTTTAATAGGAAACGTGCAGACTTTTGTCACCAGGTCTCACTGGTAACACCTGCTGACAGCACTAACAGGGAATTGTCACAAGGCACACACCAAAGTGTAAATTCAAGCACCGTATTTTGTTTTCTTCTGCAGTGAACTCTTTCAGTCTTTTGTGGTGAAACCCTTCAATCCTTAAGTGCCAGAAAAAAACACGACCAACTAACGTTTATCCTTCTCAGTGCAGGAAGAGCTTGGTATTTTCTATTGAGGCTTCATTTCCCTCCACACCACCAACGGGACGAACCTCTTCTTGAGCCCTTAGCAGCTTACAGGAAAAGCTTTCCAGAGATTCCAAAGACATTTCAACTTAATATAAACAAGAGGGGCATGTCAACTTGGTATAAACAAAATGCTGACCAATTACCTGAGGTATAACAGTCCTTTCCCTAGTGTTAAAACTGAAAGTGGATCTGAGCAGCTGAAAGGCTTAAAAACGGGGCGGGGGGTGTGTGTGTGCGGCAGGCAACAACCACCAAACCACAAACACCAAAACAGGGAAGATGCCTACAGAGCTGTTTTCCTCTCTTTCCCTGGGATGGAAAACAGGTAAGTGAAATACGGAGTCATACACAGAGCAGGAAACCTGCCTGTGCACCACCACAGTTTTCACCCCTGGAGACAGCAATGAGTTAGGATAAACTCAATGCTTCATTTCCAATTTATTTTGAAAAGCAAACATTTCAGTGAATTAGCAAAGCCAATCATATTTTTTTTTCCTACTGATCCAATGGAGAACTACTCTATTCAGCAATGAGCTCTGTTCCTCTTCCTTCATGGCATCCCCTTACACGGTTGTGTTAGTTATGAAGGAGCTCAGAGCGGGGCAAACAACGAAAAGTCACATATCAAGTTCAACCCAACGCACCCAAAGCAAAGCTGCTTTGCAGGACTGAAACTCCTCTCAGTTTCCCTAAGGGGTTTCTGACTCTCAGCAGAAGCAAGCACAAGAAAATCCAGCAGAAGTAAGGAGGACCTGGCACCATAGCAAGTGGAAAGAGCTCATGGAACTACTTCTCAGTTTCACTTTTGGCCATATCGTGTTTTTCCAGTATGGTACCCTCCTCCTTTTTTTCAATAATCACAAGAGCCACTTGCCACACACTTGCCTCCCATACTGCCAGATTACAGCCACAGGCCAAAACCAACACCCTAATGGTTGGCTGCTGTTACAGCCCACTCAGTGAAGGGGGTGGTGGCAAAGTGAACCAAATTGTACTATTCTGTCATGAAAATTCACAGAAGTCCCTAGAACAGGTAAGATCTTCATCTAGCTAAAGTCATTCTATTATTTCAGAAGTGAGTAAATTAATAAATAAATACAACCCCCACTTCTCTGGGGCTGTCTTCCCTTTTCCAGTTCTTATTTCACAAAGCAATGCTAGTGCTATCTAAAAACCAAAGGCAAACCATTCTGTTACTGTGAATACTGTACATGCAAATTATCTGATTATGGACAAATCACCTGAATATTCCCTCAGTGCTGGTGCAGGCTGAAACACCACAACAGCATGGTCACCACATACACCGAACTGAGCCCAGCATACTAGGATGACTCAGTGTTCAAATACAGAGGAGCTGTGCATCTAAATGAAGAAAATCCATTTTGGACTAAAAAAATGCCCCAAAAATCCTTTGTTTCCTCTCTGACAGGCTGACTAAAGCCAATTTAAGCACTGTAAAGTGACTACAGGCAAGCTAGGCCACAAGAGAGGAAATCAGCCCGTGAGAGGCTGATGGAGATAGAGGGGAAGTGACATGGTTAGAGAATATCACAATCGTTTTTGTGTTTCTGTAGTTAGCCTTGTAGCACAAAAAAACCCAAGTACCCACACGAAAAAACACCAAACACCAAAATAAAAATGTAAGCAAGTTTAATGCAGAAGCAGCAAGCAACGCAACGTCAACCATCCTATGTAATCATGGACATGAAAGGATGGCGAGACGTCCCAAATATTACCCTACGGAGTGGGACAGTAGTAATGTATGAGAACACAAGCAATTTCTCATTCCTATAAATAATGACTGTTTGCTATTTATGAACATAACATTGACACAAAACTGTCACTGTTTATATGTCAAAAAAAAAAATCTAGAGCACTATATTTTAAAGCTACATTACACAAGTTTCCAGTCTGCCAAAAATGAATATAAATGAATTATTAACAATACAATTACTGTTATAACAGTGAACTAAACTGAATTATTAAAAATTCCTTTTGGAAAGGCTGAATATGGTACTTTGAGAAATGCATGTTTCCTGAAAAGCAGGACTGGTTTTCCCCAAGATGCCTTTCGATTACCTTAAGAGCATGGTTACAAATATAGCAACATCCAGGCAAAAGACATGGGAGGTAGTCTCCCTCTAGCTCCTGGTGATACATTTGTAGCCCTCAGCACTTCACCGGTGCAACCTCACACGGAAAGATCGTTAACAAACTGTATCTGAGGAATTCCTTTTTATTTTCTTTACAGTTTGCTTCAATTAGCGTAACTTGATTGTCCCAAGTCAGGCAACCGGGCATGAGGAAGGTACACACCTACACATCTCTCTCTCTATCTATAAGATAATATATATCTTAATGTAATTAACCCCACAATGTATTTGAAAAGGCTGAGATCCCACAACGACCAGCTTTCTCCTTTATTAGATACGGTAGCATACACAGAACCTGAACTCAGTTTGATTCCTGGCTCCGCGCATCAAAACCTTCATGTGACCATGAGTCACAGAACTGTATTCCTTGCAGAAGAGGGAAGACAAGTAGTTCTCCAACAAAAGAGGGTACCGGTTCCCCGTGGGACTGATGCCCCACGGACCTGCAAAGGCAGCTGCTGCCACCTCCCTCCGTCACACCACGCAGGATGCGCATTACCCGACAACTTCCTAATACCACGTGCTGTTTCTGGTCCCAGCGCAGGAACCTCACGTGGCTAAGGACCTGTGTTACCTTAACATTACACATCTGGTCTTTGAAAACATCTGTTCTCACCCATGCCACACAGGTGAAGCGGGCTCTCCTTTCCTTGGTGGCCATCAGAAGTCTAAAGGCTGGCTGGTTACAACAGTCAAAGATCAAGAGGTGTGAACCTGTACGGCTGCTGAAAGACCTGCACCAAAGACGTTCCTGTGGGCAAAGCAGGACTGCCTTAGCTGTGACAGTGAGTTACCAAGCGTTCGGGTACCAAATGAGCCCATTAATTTCATCTTCCTCAGCAAAGCAATTTCCTGGGAAGTTTCAGGTATAACTTTGACGTTCAAGTACAAGTTGCTCGGGGTAACTTGTAAGAGTCGCCCTCTCCTCCTACACCACGTGCTTAACCTTCTGCCTTCCATGCAGCATGTTCCTTCCAGGAATGAGATTCAAAGTTCTTGTTATGGATTTTTGTTTAACTGAGGTACATGTGCCAATCCCCAGGATTGTGTATTTTACAGTTTTTAAAGCAAATGTGCTCACCGAAGTGATGAGACCTGGAGTGCCGAAAACATGACAAACAAAACAGAAATCCATCACAGTATCATTAAAAAAAAAAGAGATACCAGAGATTGGTTTAAAAAGTTAGGACAACTTAGAAAAAGGGTTTTTTAAAAAAATAACACACAAGTACACATACAGTAATTGGTAGGAATTAAAATTATTAAAAATTAAGCACAAAATTCCATTTTAACTCAAACACCTTTCACTCAAGAAAGTTGTAACTTCCCCAAGTTACAACTCCAGTTGTAACACTGTCTACCTTACTTATCTAGCCATCAGATAGCAATGCAAGACATCCAGGATTTTGGCTGTATCTAAGTTCAGCGCTCAGGAATCAGACATTACAAATTAAAATGTAAACAGAAAGCATCTTGGGGAAGAAGGGGCAGGAAGCATTTATAAATATGCTGGCTAAAAATCAGTAAGTACATGAATTACTTTGTGTGTCACAGGGGACATGATGAGATAAAGTGGAGAGAGCAGATAGTTTATTGGTACAGCAAAGTGACACCTGAGGAACTGGAGAGGAGTCTCACAAGCCCCAGGTATAAGCCCTAACCTCCCACAGCTGAGGATGACAAACACAAGAAAATGCCTTACAGAGAAAAAGTCTACTGCAGTAGACGTATCGGTGAGGCACTAAGCACACCAAAGATCCGAGGCCAGAGAATAAGTCTCCTGGGCAAAAGCAACCCAGTCCTGTCGTCCCATGTGCAACAGTGAGGAACGGCATGGCTCTTTGCCACATTTCTTACTTGAGAGGATACAACTCCAGCATCAGGTGCCCTACTTTTCCACTCTGAAGTGTGCATTTAAAATAATAACAGACCAAAGGCAGATTAATATCTAATAAAGCCAGAAGTTCTTACTCCAGGCATTCCTTGTTGGCTTATTTCTGAAGAAATAAGCTTACCAAAAAAAAACCCAAACCAACCCACCACACAGCCAACCAAAAACACCCAACAGTAAGAAGCAGGTGTGGTAATCTCTCCTTTTACCTTAAAGGATTATACCAATAAATTGTCTAAATGTATTAATCACCATTAGAACTGCAACAAGGTAAATTAGGAAAAATAAGAATTCAGGGGTTTTTTCCTGCAAACTTCTGCTCCCTTTTATTTAGAGCAGCTCTGTTATGGACAGGGACAGTATTTTAACCCAGCACCTTCAGCCGCACTATACGGTGATTATTATACATTAACAACGAGGGATGCGCAAAATGGGTTAAAAAAAACACTTTAAGATAATGTATTCCAAAATACTTGATTTTTTGACTCAGAACTAGTCAACATTAAATGCAAAATTATGACAGTCTATTTTCTTTACTTCTCTCTCCTGTTCACACACAGTAATTCAGTTCTGGTTCGCCTCTACTTGTTACAGAAATTTCAGTCTTACAATTAATCTTCACCACCAATGGCTTTTGTGACATCTAAGGTTTAACTGTAATTCCGTTCATGTAAAGATTAAATGTGTTATTTATCTTCTTAGAAGCTGAACAGTTAGAATCATAAATATGCTCAGGCATACAACTGTTCAATTAAGTATAAATAAGGCACAGTTCATTAGCTTTGCTGGCAAAAATAAATTACAAATAACCTTTTGAATGTCTAGCCCCAATCAAAATGATCTTTCTTATGAAAAATAATTGAAACCAAGATGAATATGAACAGATTTAATGTCTGTTGGTCTAAGTTATTCAAACAGGACATCTCACCTGATCTCAACCAACACTGACATTGTACAAAGCCAACTACCACTCAACTTTGCCAAGCAGCAGCAATATGAAAACTGGCACATTTAATTCAAAGCACAACTGAAGCTGCCCAAGGTATTTCTTTCCGAGGTTTTCTTAAACTGAAGGAAAAGGAAAAATTGCTACCTACATTTGAGACGTTTCAGAGCTGCGCGACAGAGCACAGAGGGGCAGATTTCAAAACGTTCTCCTAAGCATTCATCATGGAATCACACCTCATCCAGAGGAAACCTACCCATCAGGGAAAGTTCCTGCATAATGAGTTTAGGTGTGACTCAATTAACATCCAGGCAGATACCATTGTTCTCCACCAGGGACTCGGGCACCCAAACAAGTTAGGACAGGTTTAATGGAGCTGTTAACTGACCCCATGCATTCGACTCTAGCCTGAAGCAAAAAAGCAGCTTTATCTAAATTAAGAGCGTGGTTTTAAGATATGGCTGAACCCATCTAACCTCGGGATGACACCAAAAGCAGAGTAGTCTCACGCTTCCCTGTTCCCAAGTCTTTTATCCCCAAATGCTGGTGCTCAACTTCTCTGTGTGGGCTTTCACCCCTCGTTATCGGAAAAGCAGACCATGCCTTAGAGCAGCAGACCCCAATGTGGCACAGCGCATCTTAAACGCACACTCCAAGATGAGTTACTTGACATTTGTCCCAGGCTAAGCCGATACGCACAAGCAGCTGTTACAGATTAGCCGATAGGTGTAACTGTGATAAGCCCTAATAAACTGATCCCGGGTTTGAGACTTAAGAGCAAATCTTTCTGTTGTTAACTTCAGCCAGAACAAACTAAACCAAAAGCCACTCAGTTTAACAGTTCACCAGTTAACCATGCTCAGCTACTCTAGCATTTAGATGGTTCCAAATCCATCAGCAGCTTATTTTCAAGCTAACACACCAGCGTTGTGTGCGATACACCATTATCGAGGGGGATGTCACCAAGTACCCATGCTGGACTGAAAGGAAGTTTGTTAGCCACAGGAATATTCTGGAGGTGAAAGCACAGTAAGGGTAGAGCATCCCAGCTGAAAATCGAAATAATGGCTGGGAAACGGAGGCGAAACGTGCAGGAACATCACTGTGTGATGCAAAGGGTCTCAAAGGGAGGGAGAAAAACATGGGACCTGGAGGCAGGGGAAGAGGTCTTTTAAAGAGAACTCCAGTTTGTAATTCCATGAATGAAGATTCCAACAGAGCATTACACTACCTACTACCAAACATACTTCAGTAATCCCAGCAGTGCCCAAACATACCCCAAATAAGAAGAATAAAAGGTGCTGAAACTGAGAAACAAGCTTCTACCGGGAATTACATCTCCCTGGCACATAAGCCAGCTGATTCTCATCAACCAAACCCTGCTTCTTTCCTAAGGTAAGGCTGCTGTCTTGATTTCTCTTTGTTTTGCACGGAAGTACAATCTTTTGAGTTTCTCACTCGAACTTTCACCAAGCCCTTTTGAGGGATTTTTGGTTTAGAACGGAAGTTATCCTCCACTAACCTTCTATTTTACACACTGGTGTTCAGCCTTCTTCGTTCTACAAAGCCTGTCATTTGTAACTTGGAGGGTTCAACCACAGGTTGTGAACGCACATGCGACATACAAATCAAGTTGGAACAGGCTCTGTCCACATGGGCAGTTGTTGAGGTACATTTATGTTTTTAAACCTAAACACAAGTGCATCAAGTAGTACCAGGTAGGTACTTCTGATCAACAGCTTAAAAAAGCCCTCACACGAGATAACCTCCCACCTTGGAGATCTTCAAAAGCCATCTGGATACAGTTGTGTTCCATCGGATCTAGTTTTGTGCACAGGGTTGGACAAGACGACCTCCAGGGTTCCTTCCAACCTTACCCCCTAACTTTTGGCTTTATTTAAGCACCTTCTTAGAAGTGCAGAAAAAAATTCTTCCCGCAGAGGGTGGGGGGCACTGGGACAGGTTGCCCAGAGAAGCTGTGGGTGCCCCATCCCTGGGAGTGTCCAAGGCCAGGCTGGATGAGGCTGGGAGCAACCTGGGCTATGGAAGGTGTCCCTGCCTGTGGCAGGGGGTGGAGCAGGGTGGGCTTTAAGGTCCAGTCCAACCCAAACCATTCTACAGCTCTATGATTCTAAGTCACAGATGTTGACAGCACAGCTAACAACAGAACCTCATCACTCCCTAAAAGAAAAATGCCATCATCATCATAAAATTTAAGCTGATTCTTTTAAGGCACCTATTGGTTAACAACTATAACTTCATATAAATAATTATTGCTAAATTTGGATTTAAAAAAAAAAGTATCCATGCTATGAAAGCAATTAACTAACATTTCCGTATAGATAAACCAGTTTTAAAATACCTGTGCTTCCCAATGAAGATGTGAAAGCGTGTCTGGAGTGAAGGGGGAGACTCGAGCCCTAATACCCGAACTCTTGGGTTCGCTGCAGACAGCAAGCCAGCAGCGTGGATGCGCTCAGCACAGTGCCAGTACGCAGAACATGTAGTAAACAAGATGCCTTCATGCTTACAGTTAGCTGTAATAAATGAACTCCATTAATCTCTTTATAAAAAAATGACACTATCAATGTAACGTATTACAACAAAAAAGCATGATCTGTAAGATGTGTCCCCTTTCAAGAGTAGTCAAGAGGGGCAGAAGCAGAGCACCCCTTAAGCCCCCAGCTGACGGCAGTGTGTTTATGCTCACGCGCTCAGGACGAAGCCCCTCCAAGAAAAGATTAAGAAGTTCCTATTATCTGATCTTAAAAACAGAAATCACAACAACAACGTTTAGGCATAAGAATATGTGCGAGAAATGTGAATGTGGGACTGGGTCATACCAAACTTTTTTAAAAAAAGCAGCAAGTAAACACTGCCATAAAAATAACGAGATCTCTGTGCGCGTGCACGTTACTTTGAAGTCCTCCTGATTGAACTTCTGGGGTTCATCGTGTCAGCAAAAGTACTCGCTGTTACACTGTATCGGCAAAAATACCCAAACAGAAAACTACGGCTTGTGCGAAGTTGATGCTTCCTGCTTTAAAAGGAGAACGAATACGCTGCTCCAGAAGCATCCCTAGCGCCAGGACGGCTTGAAAGCCGGATGCTGAACACTTCAAGTTTCCAGGGTTACAACAGAAACCAAAGGAAGGGATGGAGAGTTTGAACAGAAGAGAAAGCAAGAAGAGATGTTTTCAAGTTAATGACTTCCAACCTGTCAAAATATGCAAAACTGAACATTATCTTTAACGATCAGTGAAAGATCAGCCCGAGGTGATCGCTCAAGGACTGAGAATGGAAGTCACTTCTCATTGGTACTCAGTCAGCATTTTAACGGTGTTAAACCACGTCCTCAACTTGCCATGCGTGCACTTTTCCTCTATAACCTTAGCCCTGCCACGTGATGTCAAACTTAGCTGTAAATGAATGTATGTTCAAACAAGAATTTTGAGATGAACATTCAGATAGCTTTGACCGGGCAATCTGGGTACCATAAATCACCACCATGCTTTTAGCTTCCCAACAGCTCAAGAACAGCCTTAATCTGCCTCGTTATTAAGCACGATTTTTCTCCCCACAATGTGCAACTCTGCAATCTCCAGTAATATGTATTCAAATAAAAGACACAGTTATGCGTTAAGAAACAAAACCAGGGCTTATCTATTCTGCAACTTTCCCCCCTTCTAGCCAAAACAATTCATTGGCATTATGAAATACAACTCTTACTCATCAGAAAAAAAACAATATGAAGTGTTCCTGCTCAGTTTCTGAAGCTCACAAAAGGACATCTTCCCGCTTGTGCTTAACAGTAAAAAAAAAAAAAAAAAAAAAAAAGAAACCAAAACAAAAAACAAACCCACACGATTTTCTTCCTCAGGTTTAATTTAGGGTAAATTATAAACACTTGCAACATAAACATACTACAGACCAGAAGCCTAATTCCTTCACAGCTGGAATCTCCAAGTGAGAGGAATGAGCTGCTGATTTGTAAAATGCTGCAAGTGGGTATAAATCTTCAAGACACTTAGAAATAGTTCCCAAATATTCATCAAGATCAAACCCAAAGAAAAGTGAACGAAAGATGCTCCTAGCAGCAAACTGGGCAGTAGAATTTTCGCAGTGGAATGACTGGCAGCGTGTATTGTTGCCCAGTCTGGGACTGGAGTGACTGTATGACTTTTACTACACAGTCCAAATGACTTTAGTAATAGTAGTAGACATGAATGACAATCAATAACCCCCCTCCCAGGCTTTAAACATTTCTGTGTTCCAAACAATAGTACTATTCTGAAAAAGAAAAAAACCAAAACCCACATGTTAAAAACAAGTGGGCCAAAATCTGCATTTTTGTACATACAAAACCATGAGCAAAGCAAATCATGCCTGTGCTAGCAAGACTAAGTTGTAAAAAACAGGTCAGACATGTCAATCTTAACCACTTTAAGTCTTAAAAGTCTTAGTCGGTAAATACGTAGTTATTTTCAGTGAAAGTCAGACCCGGGAGATGGTATTTGTCCCCCTGCCATGCTGTACAACAAGACTTTCTGATTTCACCCCGGCTTCACACAGGGCGGCACAGCAGGGAAAGCAGCGTGCTGGGGTCGGGGCGACGAGCTGCGTGTCTGTACGGCAAGTGGAAGCCACCCTGACGGTTCAAACACCTTTCACGAGGTGCACCCCAGCAAAAGTCTGGGCTAAAAAAAGGCCTTGAGACACTCAGGTAATTGGGACATCAGAAATGACTACGTGGATCCCTCTCTCTCCCCAAAAGTCCCTTTGAAAATACATCAAATCGATCATAACTATCTGCTATGAATAAAAGCTCTTTAAATAAAGTCTCAAATATTTAACTACTGTCACCCACAACAGCCTTTCCTAGAAGGGCTTTACACGCCACTAACACAAAAATGTACTTTGAAGAATCACTTGTGCAACGCTGGGAGAAAGACTGCCCCGTGAATGAAACTGTCACTGCACAGCGATAATCTATTAATAGGGCAGTTCAGCGTCTGGCTGATGCGTCTAGCACCACGCTTCGCTATCGCTTCAATGACCGTTTCATTTCCAGATTATTGCATAAGGGATCAAACACAGCCACATGTCAGTGCAGAGAAAATAAACCTCCTTACAGAAAAGCAACATTTCAGTACAACACTAAAGCAGTTTTACTGATAGATTATAAATCTAATCTACCTCCCAGTCATTTAAGCACTCCGCCAGCAGCTCTCCATTAATGAGTTTATTTAAAACATGATTTATCAAAACAACACAATCCTTTCGGAAAATAATAGAAACAGTAAATGCGAACGCAGCACCGCAAGGTAGACTTTAAAGACTGAGAAAACCAAATTAATCCCGAAGATCGCTTTGTCAGTACCACGCTGTCATTCCGCTTCAGCGCGCTCCCAGATCCTAGAGGAAATTTATTCTGTGGGCGCTGCTGAAGTTGTGGTCACAGTGCGGAACCACGGGGGAAAGAGGGAAAAATAAAACCCCGCAAGGGTAAGACAGAGGGTTCCTTTTAACATCAACAGTAAAGTGAGGAAAAACCAATCAGGAAGGGATGGAGCCTCCTTTGACAGCTGCAGCCTCGGAAAAGCCAATCCTCACGCACAGAGTGCGGCTGAGGCGGAGACACGGGTTCATTGAAGAAATTCTTGAGGGTGCCTTTACTATGGGCTCTGCACGCCAGCACGGAACATGGGGGTGCACCTGCGCCACACACGCTCCGAAAGGCTGAGTTTAACCATCAGCAGGACGTTCGAAGGGCACCACAGCCGTGGGCAAGCTTTTCCCAGGCGGGGCTGTCCCACTGCGTGTCCAAGACCCCAGAAACTTTACTTAAGCAGACAAAAGCTCCCCCCAGCACTACAAGAACAGCAAGCATCACACATCCTTATTTTTTTTAAACACTCGCTGGTTTATTTAGAAATTATCTAAGCGCTTAAAAGCCTGAGAGTGCACGCGTCCAGGTGATGCATCGGACATCCGCCGTACAGCACGGAGCATCTCTACTCGTGACAACTACCGAGGACTCTCCCGCAGCATCTGCGGCTGGGAGCGCGCGCTGCGAGCCCAGGCTGCCGGCTGTCCCCTCCAGCGCACGTGCGGGCAGCCCGCGGTGGGTGCACGGCAGCCCACAACGGCCCCTCCGCCTCCAGCCGAGGCAAAACGCCGCCTGTCACTACAGCCACCGAGCGTCCGGCTTGCCCGTGCCGGCGTACACAGCCCCGCTGCTCCGGCCCGGGGCGTCCCGCTCCCGGCTGCCCGTCCGCAGGGCCGCCGCGGCGGGTAGGAGCTCCGAGCCGGCCCGCGCCCTCCCGCCGGCCCGCGCCGCACGCACAAGGGAAGCGGCGGCAGGGAAGGCGCGCTACGACAACTGCGGCCGCAGCGCTCGCTGGCTCATTCAGAGACGCGGCTTGCGCCTTCCTCCTTCTTACGCTAGCGTAAAGGCCTCCCCCCCCACCGATCAAAACACTCGCGAGTCGGGACGCGAAGAAGATGGCGGAGCAGGGCCCGCTTACGGCGCCGGACAGCAGTTTACGCTGCGCTCTTTGCGCAGGGCCCCGTACGAACCGTGCAGCGCCGCGGTGGGGAGCGTGCGTAGTGCGCTTCGTGAATGCCAATGGCCTATTTCCCGTGGGGGGGGGGGGGTGTCTGATAAACAATGGTGCCCCCCCTGCGCGGCTCCCTTACCGATTCCTCCTCTTTCTCCATCCCCGTGGGCATCTGCGGCACAGCCCGGTTGATGGAGACGCAGTCGTTGAGGTCGGGCATGTCCTTGCCGCGGTAGATGGGCAGCGGTTTGGCGGCGTCTAGCGCCCGGGCTCGGAAGGAGAGTTTGCTCATTGTCTCCCCCTCACAATAACACCCCGGGGCCGGGCGGGCGGGCGGGGGGGGGGGGCCTTCAGTGCGGCCTCGCCGCCGCCTCCCAGCCGCTCCCGCACCCGGCCCGCACCACCATGGAGGATCCCGCCGCCCCGGAACAGCTCTCCGCGGGGCCGCCCGTAGCTCACAGCGCACGCCCCGCAGCCCTAGATCCGCGCCGGGCTCGCTCGATCCGCTCCCTGCGCCATGGCAAACATGGCGGACATTAACCAAAGCGGCCAGCGCTCCCGGCAGCCAACGCGAGAGCTGCGGGGGGGGACCGGGAGGGAGGAGAGGGGCCGCCGCGCTGCGCGCGCAGCCGAGGGCGGGCGGCTGAGGGGCGGGGGGGGGAGCGGCGGGGACGCGGCCGAATCAGGCGGGACGGGCGGACAGGGGGCACCCGGTGCGGGTGGAGCACCGGGAGGGCGAGGCGGGAGGAGCGTGTCAGAGGAGAAGGGGGCGCCGGAACGGGTGGTGGCTGCGATCGCCGGGCCGCTGCCGGCCGGGCCGGAGCCGGTGCCGGGTGCCGAGGGTCACCCCTTGCCGGTGGCGGGAAGGGCGTGCTCCTCGCCCCACGGGAAGAGCGGGCTCCTCCTCTCCGGGCTGCAGCCCCCGGCCCCGGGCTCCTCGCCCCACGGGAAGAGCGGGCTCCTATCTCGGGGCTGCAGCCCCCGGCCCCGGGCTTCTCTCGGGGCTGCAGCCCCCAGCCCCGGGCTCCTCGCCTCACGGGAAGAGCGGGCTCCTATCTCGGAGCTGCAGCCCCCAGCCCCGGGCTCCTCTTCTCCGGGCTGCAGCCCCCAGCCCCGGGCTCCTCACCTCAGCGTATGGCTGATGGCTCGCATCCTTAGCTGGTTCGGGATTTAAACCTTTTAGCAATAAAAAGAGCCGTCAGGAGATGTACCTTCCGTTATTGTTGCAAACCAACACTTCAGAAACAAACTCATGCCTGCTCAGTTGTTACCCTTTCCACAGGGAGCCGTGTCCCGTGTCGCGCTCCGCGGGGACTAAGCCTGGAAGAGGGGCTGAAGTTCCCAAACCACAAAACCAGGTGCTTCTCCTGCCTAGAACTTTGTGCTCAAGCCCTGTCCCTGGGTCTGGAGTTGCTCGGAGACAGCTGGTCTGTTCTGCTTGCTCTCCTGCTGTACAACTGCCTGGGCCCTGTTTGGTATGGCCCACTTTCAAAGGATACAACGCTAAACAGGAGCGAGGCGTCCGACTTGGAAGGACTAGTCCCAGTTCTCCACGTTGTCAAAGCCACAGTTCTATCGATCCAGAGCTTCCTGCATCGGTTCAATGTACTTTAGTCTGCAAAGCCCTTCGTCAAAGACCTCCAGTACTCTGAATACCTCATCACTTCCGGGTTATTTGGACACCCCAGGAATTGTGTGAGGCAGAGAGGGAAGAGGAAACAAGTAACATAGAAGAGGAAAAAAGAAGCAGCAATAACATTAAGTTCATGGGCCATGGACCCAAAGTAGCTTGGAAAAGAGATCTGGAAATTATATTAGCTACTCCTATGAGAGCATCAGGTTAATGTGCAGTAACAGTCGTATGAAAAAATGAAGCTTTAAAAGTCATGAGAAAAGGATCAGAGAACAAAACTGTGGTAGACTGCACTCGTAATTCCCTTAAAATACTTTTATTCATGAAGATAGGCGATTTTTGGATTAGAATTAACACGCAAATATTTAGAAGTTATATAGGTTCTAACTCAGAATTTACAGTTCGGCACCATTTTAGAAGTGGCCAAACTTCCCACACCCAAAATCGGTTTGACACCCCCAAACTGGTAGCAGCGGACGGTTGCCGTTTTCCAAACAGAGATGGCGACACACCTCTGCGTGAGCCTCGGCATCGCAGTCTTGCTGTGCAGCACCGATACGGAGATGGCAAGTCAAATGAGCCCACGGGCTCTTCCCGAGCTGGAAACCCTGCATCTTGTGTCCCCTTGCAGCACTCCAGAGTAAGCTAATCCCAACAAGTTGTCTTCCTCCTCAGCTACTGAAATGTGTGCCTAAAGTACACGCTGCACTGAATTCAGCCTCACCTGCCGCGACCTACCTTCACATCTCAGCAGACATCTAAAATTGTCCCCGAGAGTGAGTTTCCCTGCAAGTTTGCCTTTGACAAACATCATATGAGGGGCATGAATTCCAGCCTCGCTAAATAAAATACATTTTCAGCTCATTTTATGTATTTTCCCTATAAATGCCGCTACGCAGATCCTGTTACGGCCCTGCTGTACAGAGGATGTGCATCTGAGAAGGTTAGGTTTGCCTTTTCAGCAGTTCCTTCTCAGTACTTCCTTCAGTAGTTAAAAGACAAGAGGACTTTCCTTTTTCTGCTTCCCTTCTAGCAAGAAAGAAGCTTTTTACACACTGCGGTAAGATTTTTTTTCTTTTTTAGTTAGCACAAGTGAACAATAGACAATAATAACCTTGTCTCTTTGCGTGCATATTCTATTCTTTCTCACTGCTTAAACAAACAAAAAAACCCTCCAAAAATGCAACATATTTACCCTCAAGGTGGCTCTTAGTCCTAAACTCATCCCATTATTTGATTTCTACAAGCAATGCAATTTTTTTTAAAATGATGCCCTGTAGGATAGTGAGGGTTTTTATGTAGTCAAAAAAGCCATTGCACAGAGCTGAACGTGGGTAGAACTAAAGTTTCAACCGACGTTAGCTTAGCTGGAAGCCAGAGCCACACGCCTTTTCAGTGCCTGCCCTGATCGCTTTGTCCTGCAAAGTATTACTAGTTTGCTGAAGAATTTCACCTGTACAAATATTACGAGCTGTACCTGACCTACAGATAAATTAACTTACTTTCGATGCACAAATCAAGGAAACAATATGTCAAACCAAATTATTTGTTCAGTACCTGAATACTGACTTGTCTTTGTAGTTTCTGTGTAAAATAATGCAATTGAATATGCACACTTGCATACTGGATAGACCAAAAATACCCAGATTTCATGTGAACGCACATATCAATGGAAATGTTAGTTATATAGGCTCAGGTGCTTTATCACCTCCTTGCTTTTGGTCCATAGTGACATTTAACACAAGGAATGCTTGTTCCCACTGTAGCTGCCTAAAGGCCGGGTCATTTCTGGTGGTTCTTTTCCAAAATTGTTCTGTTTCTTTTCGGTTTGGGGTTTTTTATTGTTTTGTTAATAATATACCTGTCACTGCATTAGTCTCACACCAAGCAGAAGCATCACTTATGGATGATTGTGTCAAGAAATCTCAGTGTACGTTATTGCAACACGACATGTCACGAGCATGTAATAGTTCTTTGTGTGTTGTTACCTTCTAAGTACAAGAAGCGTTAAAACAAATGCATCGACAGTATGGAAACAGAGATTCCAGAAGTAGTTAATGGCCTCTGAAAAGGTATGGTGGTGTTCAGCCTCAGGGAGTGTTTGAAACCTTAATGAATTGCACATTGTTAAACGATAAGTAGAATTCTAGGGTGTGAATGACTTGACTGCAAACACACAAAAATAATCACTGAGATGGGAAGCGCACGGAAGGATTGTCTTTGTCTTCTGCAACGTGCCAGGTACACACTGCGGGGGGTCGGAAGATGCGATGAGGAAAGTGATGCTGACGAACCTCTGTTAACAAATATTCCCGATGTCACTGATACAACCATTGTACATCCAGGATTTCTCCCTCGGTAGCAGCCGCCTCATTACAGAGTGTTTTGATCTCATGTTTAAGCAAAGCTTCACTAGAAGGGAGCCTAAAAGTGGCCAGGAGGCTGGCTTAGTAACTTCAGCACAAGTGAAAGTGCTGAGCTTTCCAGGAGATATATGAATGGACTAGGGGAGTCTTTTTAAAGGTTATGAAGTCCTTCTTTCTCCCTATGTCTGAGAACTCCTATTGAAGTGAAAGGAACCTCTGTCCTATCCATTTCAAAGGGGGGTTTGTCAGGAAAAAAAGCTTGATCAAAGTAGCTACTAAGCATGCTTAGTGGCTAATGTTCAGAGTTAAATGTATCAGCTGTTCCAAACCATTTCTATTTCGAATTATTCAAAGGGGTTAGGGGGCAGGCAGCCTGCACATTTTCCTCTTTGAGGTCACCAAAAACTATCAGCCAAAACCTGGAATCTGGTGTGGAATAGCTTTTTGGGGAGATTTAAAGCTCTGAATGAAAATTATAACAATTGAAGATTAAGTTAAAACATCGAGCCCAACAGCAACAGACACAATATAAAATTAAATAAAAAGCCAGCTATGACAACAGCTGATTCCCAAAATTATCACAGGAAGGCAAAACGATGAAAGATGCTTCAGCTAGGAAGCAACAGGAAGGTCCAGGTTTAATAGTTATATACCAAAAATACCCATGTCCAGAAACACGTTTCAAATGAAAGGAAAACGTGCTTTATGTCCGAAGGTTAACACAGGGATCGGGAGGGGTCAGCAGCTCTTTAAAGAACCTGGTGCAGCTGTATTTTGATTGTATAAAATCATGGGGTCTTAGTCAAAAGGTAAATCTACTCTTGACTCTGACTGCGCTCTTTCGTGGCACAATTCAACGAGTTAACAACAATGCAATTATGAAACCAGATGGATTTGCTTTAGATTTGTCTCCCATAAACCTGCATGAGTATATGACGCATTACTCCCTCATATAACACTGCTTTGCCCAGCAAGTACCAACCACTGAGGTTGCACAAGCTCTCATTTAAGAGAGGTCATTTTTGGGTGCTTATAAAGACGTTTAGCTTTTACCTTTGCAGGCTGAAATCTGTTCTTCACTGACGCAGGCGTGCACCCTTGTCTATATTCATCTCTCCCACAGTTAGTATTTAAATTGAGCATATGTAGAACATCAAGTAAAGCCATTAGCCACCTGTACGAGTGCGGCTCAGAAACACAGAAATCTGGGCTTGATTTTTAAAACAGGCAGGACAGAATATGAAGCAAAAAGGATGCATTTGAAAACAAAGTGATGTTCTAAAAACAGCAATACTTTTTTGTCTAAAGGTATTTAATAACCATAGAATCACAGAATTATTTGGGTTGGAAGGGACCTTAAATATCATCTAGTTCCAACCCCCCTGCCATGGGCAGGGACACCCTCCACTAGCCCAGGTTGCTCCCAGCCTCATCCAGCCTGGCCTTGGACACTGCCAGGGATGGGGCACCCACAGCTTCTCTGGGAACCTGTCTCAGTGCTCCCCACTCTCTCCAGGAAGAATTCCTTCCTGATGTCCCATCTCAATCTCCCTCTTTCGTTTAAACCCGTTACCCCTTGTCCTGTCACTCCCAGCCCTTGGGAAAAGTCCCCTCCGGATTTCTTGTAGCCCTCCCAGGCACTGGAAGGTGCCAGAAGGTCTCCCCAGAGACTTCTCTTCTCCAGACTGAATAATAAGGATATTCATAGCTTAAAGATGATACATGAGTTCATGATAAAGAAATCACCATGTCTCAAGAAAATCATAAACATCAAAAATCCTACCAAAAGCATTTGGAACCTCTTTGATATCACTTATTGTTGAAAAAGGTCAGGATGGAGGGAATCGGCAGTTCTTTCGGAATTTGCCAGGCAAGACTGGACAGGAGATGCAGTGCAGCATCGCCGACATCACATGGTGTGACGTTGCAGTGAAAGTGGGGAGTGAGACCAGGTTAAGGCAGCTGGTTCGGTTACTCGGGCAGGTTTGGCAGACTGGCCAGGGCTTCAAACTAACCGCCTCTTCGAGGTCCTTAACTAGAATATGTGCAAGTGAACCGAAGGGGGTAATGCCAAACGGTGTAAGTACCAACCCCCTCCTCTCTGTGAGGAAATCTCGGCATAGATTATTATTGTTCCTCTTAAGACAAACAAATACTCTTTCCTATTCTATCCCCTTCCCCCTCAACCAAAAAAAAAAGCCCTTTGCACTAAACAGAACCAGATGATGCTCGGCGTGGGACGGGCTAGTCCCTTCCTGGTCCCTGTGCAGAGCGCTGCAGCTTCCACTGCCGACACACGACTTGTGTAAATGCTGTACGTTCATTTGTTGCGCATTCATTTCCACCAGGAAAAAGGTAACTTTACAACGCGGTGAGCAGTGAAGAGGTAAAGGATGGTTATGGCTGGAACTAGAATACTACTGTTAACATTGGTACGTAATAAGGATTGTATTTATACCGTTAAGTTTTGGAAAGTAACAGTAAGCCTTAAAAAGAGAGAGATTTACCCACCTGTCATTTAGAAAAATCCAGCAGAGAAAAATAATGAAAACCAAGTTTACAAATGTATACAAAATTACCCCAAATCTCACACCTCAGAACCCAAATACCAGATAATTTTTTTTTTTAATTTTTATTTTAAATCCACATGTTTTGAGGAGCTGGGAGCTCCTCAGTTTGCATTAAAAAAATAAAAAATACACCCCATCCTGCCACTTCAAGTACCAATAAAGTAAGAATCACGGGGCATTAAAAACTGGTAACATTTTAATTCAGAGTTCAGAAGCCAGGGTGAAGGAATTTCCCTCAAGTGGACTCGGGACAGACTCTGCCCCAGCATAAGAGATGCTCCCTTTCCTCTTCAGAGCTTCATAATTCTGCTGAATTTTAGGACAAGGGTAGGTTTGCTTTTTAAAAATAAATTTGCAGGCAACTGAAAAACTAAGAAATCAGGAAATGGAGAAAATGTAACCTTTTATAAATCACAGAATCATAGAATGGCTTGGGTGGGAAGGGACCTTAAAGATCACCCAGTCCCACCCCCTGCCATGGGCAGGGACACCTTCCATAGCCCAGGTTGCTCCCAGCCTCATCCAGCCTGGCCTTGGACACTGCCAGGGATGGGGCACCCACAGCTTCTCTGGGCAACCTGTCCCAGTGCCCCCCACCCTCTGCGGGAAGAATTCCTTCCTGATGGCCCATCTAAATCTCCTTGCTTTCAATTTAAACCCATTAGCTCTTGTCCTGTAACTCCCTAAAAATACCCTAAAAGCCAGAAGCTTACGTAAAACCTTGATAATTGCTGTCTTCTGGATTAGTGGCCCAGGTAGAACAATTTTTGTTACTGATGGAAAATGGCTGCCCACCTAGTTCTGATGCTGAAACGATTTGCTTCACCCAGATCTGGAGTAGCCGTCCTTGCCGCTGTGGGAAGGACATATTTAACGGCTGAATATGATGAAAATAGGAACCACGGTGCAGCTGGCAGCAGAGTGACTCCCTGCGGAAAGACACCCTTGCCGACACAGCGCACTCTGTTTTCCACTGTGGTGGGACAGCTGGAGCAGGAGCCTGATGTTGGGGTGCATGGCTGAACCAAGGTGCTGCTGGGCTGACCCTCTGGATTTTGTGAATTCAGGCGTGGGAACAGTCCGAGGCTTCTCAAGGTGTCCAGGCAGCAAAACCTCTGCTGTACGCACTCTTGTACCAACAAAACTCTACCTTATACAGTTTGTTTTACTTGATCCGCATATATATACCAGACCTTTAGAGTGCACACCACCAGATCTCAGGTTTATTTCCCTTCCCAAACTCCTAAGTCCTTCCATAACCCCTTCAAAAAGAAAATCTCCTCGATGCTTCTCTACAGCGGGGGTAGAACCAGGTAACCGCCCCACCTCTAGAGCAGTAAGATGCCCGTGGTTGCTACTCCTCCTCTTGCTCGGGTGACCTCTTCCTGCCTCACGCTGTTCCTCTGAACGGCATCGCCCTCTAAGTTACCACCAACCTGCATCTCGCCAGCGTCCCCGGGCGCACAGGCCACTCATGCTCTCTAGTGAGGGCTTGGGCAACGAAAGGGTGACACGACACCCTTGAAACGGTGCTTGTGAAAGGCCACTTTGTGAGAAGGATTTCCTGCTCGTCCGCTCACTGCTGAGAGCGGCTGTGCAGAAATAACCCGGGTCTCGCTCCTCCCAGCAGTTCCCCTGCCCCAAATCGCTGTTCTCTGTTGTAGTCTAGAGGCATTTCCCCAGGACTGTACTTTATTGGACTGTGATGCTAACCAGAGGGAAGTTTATTATCGCTTGTATCGGAGTAGTGTCGTCGTGTGTTCCGTGCTTCCCCCACTCTTCTGGAAAATGGGACTGAAAGCAATTGCAGGGAAACAGGAGCCTCCAACAATGTTGATGTGCATTGAGAAACCAAAATATTAGTGTGACTGCAAGAAAAGTCAAAATGAAAATGAAAGCATTACATTGGCAATGAACAGTGGCGATACCGTTTGGAGTACAATCAGCGCATAAATTCGAAATAACAAAAGGCTTTCATCTTCTGTTGTTAGTTATGCAATCAACATACAGATTTAAAAATGTGTTCAAGCTTCAAATTCCTGTACTTCCTTGCCAGAGAGGTCTTTTTTTAAGAAAACAGTATAAGAAAAGAAGCTTTTATTATGCAGACATCAGTCATAGCAAATCTGATGTAGTATTTCCTCTTCCAAATTCCTGTTGAACGCTGTTCACTGAAATATCTCACTACATATACAATCATACCTGCATAAATACACCAGCGCTCTAGAAGACCTGCTTCCAGGGAAGCCACACATTTCTACCACCGATTGCTTCCTCAGGAACGATGTTGCGAGCTCTGCTCCGCTGAGCAGCTCCTTCTTATTTAAGTGACTAATGATCCAGCATTGCTCCCTGAAAGGGTTGGAGAAGTTCAAGCACTTTCAGCTCCTTCACTCTTGTGCTTTTGGATCACAGCCAAACTCTTTTTGGAAGGACGAGAGGTGTATTTACCTTTGAGGTGGACCTCAGTGCCTCGTACCCATTGCCAGGTCCTGCCCTGGAAAGCCGCGCTGCAGGGATTTGAACTCCAGTGAGGGGAGCGATGCAGGCAGGGAGAAGGGAGGAGAAACTGATTGTACTGTAAAAGGCAATTGAGCAACCAGTTGTAGTGTCCAGGGGTGTGCAATCAGCCCTTCCCTTGCTGTCACCTCCACCTGGTGTATTTAGCCAGTATGAACTGGGGGGACCTGGGTGAGGTGCTGCAGCTGGCCCACCGTTACTGCATGTGCCCGTCGTTGAGTGCTCACTGGGTTGGCCGCCCGGGGTGCGCGATGGCAAGGGGTGGACTGTAGGCACCAAGGGCATGGCGCTGGCCCACCGTGTTTTGGGTGCAATGTAGAGCTGAGAAAAGGCCAGCTGGGGTACGTACACACCAGCTCGGCGCTGGGAGAGAGCTGAGTAATCAAGAAGAGGGAAGCTTGGTGCATATGCAGATCCGCAGGCACTCTCACTGTATGAATAATGCAATTCACGCCTCTGAGGGCTTCTGTTTCACTCTGTATTGAGCTTGAGAGGATGTTTTCACACACCTGAGTCTTACTACATATTCCTCTAAGACTGAACTTGAAGCTGGGTGTGTAGAGCCTCCTTCTTGTGTCCCGGACTCAGGTTTTGGAGTACAGACCCTGTTCACAACATTTCTCTGAACTTCGCTAAGAAAAAATAGGAAGAAAGGAGTTAAAAGTGGGAACTGAATTGTGGGTGTGGGATAGAGCAGACAGGGTAAGAGGACACTGGTGAAGGTGTGGGAAAGGTGATGCCTTCAAGTTTGAGTTTTCACGTCAGCCTCGGAAGCCTGCAAATGCGAATTCCAGATAAGTCAAGGTAGCATTTGTGGAGCTGCAGTGAAGATGAGTAGCCAAATAGGAAAGGGAAAGCCTGAGAAAAGATAGTTTCGTCATAAAAAATTTCAAATCAGACTTCACTCTGTGTAGAGGTGCAGTAAGATGGCCTTCTCCACAGCAAATCAAGCAACCAGGGAGGTTCAGAAATGCCCAGGATCTCCTAGAGTGGCTCGTAGGCAGAAGACACCTCAGGGCACTGCAACCCCCTGGCACAGCAAGCACAGCCCATCAGGGAAGAGGCAGCATTGATCAGAGAACCAGAGCACAGAGGAGCAGGAGCAGCAGAAAACGAGAACGGAAGAGGTGAACAAACCACGTGGGAGGATTTCTGAAGAGCCTGCACAGGCGCTGTTAAGCCCAGTTGCCACCGTTTCACTTTCTATCTAGGTTACCCCATGGAGAGTCAATGCAAGACAAACTTCCTAGCGAGGCTTTGAAGGCTCTAGTAACATTTGTGCAATATGTCCCACGCTTATACTTAAGAAAATCAGGGAATGTTGCAGGCGCGATGGGAATTTCTAACCCTGAAATCCTGAATAATGCTTATGGGATTAAAAATCAGGACACCAAGTGCTTCTGGCTACTTCAGGTGTAGTAAAACTCTTGTAAGACAAAAGAATGAGTGGGTTTGGTAATGTTTCTGCAAGCACCTGAACAGGGTCACTAATTAATCATCCTTGGGAACAAAGGAGAAATAAAGGAGTGGAAAATACTGCCATTGTATACAAAGCAAATTACATCAGAGTTCTAATCCACATCTTCTATCGAAAACAATGCCGGTGCGACGGTTATATTTCCAAGGAGCCCAAATCGATCGATTCCCGTTTCCCCCAGGTATTCGGCGGTTGTTTGTTAATGAATTTCCTCACACAGTTCTTTCTTAATTTTGAACACACGTATTTTTGTGAGCTTCTCCTGAAGCCACAGGTTAATCCTGTAGAGGAAAATGATCCGTAAAGCCCTGGAGTTGCAAGGAGCTGTAATCCCAATCTGTCTGGATTATCCGAAACACATTTGTACACTACCACGCTTTTTCCTCCCAAGGAAATGAGAACGTGACATGGGCTATGCTTTCTTTGATCAGCAGGAATGACAGACTTAAGTCTTCCTTGAAAGCAAAATATAATGAAGCAAGAGGTACCTTCTGCTCTTGCCTTAACACCAGGCAGTATCCTATTACAGTAACTGCAAGAGATATAAAGGCAGTTTTCATTGCAGCTCACGTACCCATTCTCCTGAGATATTGCCCACTCGGGGAACTTGATGAAAAGCTTGTACTCAAAATTTAAATAATAACAAATGCCCCCAAAGTGTTGTCTCCCACTGACCCATAGCAACCTGTCAAGCAAAGGAAAACACTTTCTAATCGATTTCTTGTTATATTCAACACTGAGCCAACCAAACTTTCATATGCCAGTTCTAGCAGGCAAAGGTGTATTACTGTCAAAGCCGAAAAACAAATGCATAGATTTAGCCCAACAGCAATTCCGTTGTTTAAAGCTTCAGGCTCACTGCTGTGTGCAGCCTCCCGAGGTTATGAGAACATTATCAAGCTTCTCCTGTACTGTTTTGCCACTTTCCAGCAAAATGTAATGCAAATGGCAAAATCAGGAAAAAAATAACTTGGAAAATGAAATGCAACAGGTAATCTAAATTGCTGTCAGAGAAAGAAGTAGAGAGGGAGCGCTGTGTAGAATCATGGAATGGTTTGGGTGGGAAGGGACCTTAAAGCCCACCCAGTGCCACCCCCTGCCATGGGCAGGGACACCTTCCATAGCCCAGGTTGCTCCAAGCCTCATCCAGCCTGGCCTTGGACACTGCCAGGGATGGGGCACCCACAAGGGGTGTAAGGGGAAGAACAATACAGAAACCACAGTCTGATGCTGAGGATTGCCACGGTGCGGGGACAAGATTTATTCTCACCTTGTGGTTAAATACTGAACATAACCTACCTGTCCCCATGTTTGATCTGCGCTGCACTGTGCCCGTCATCTCAGGAACCAACAGTTGTGGGAGGTGTCGGGAAAGCTGTGCCTTACCGGAGCGCTTCACAGGAACTCTACAAGCCCTTTCTCCTTGCTCTTCTCGGAGGCCCACCATGAAAGGAGGAGGGATGAGCTACAAACAGCAACAAGGGAAAGTGATTAAGCCTAAGGAAAAAAACCCCACAGTGAGTTTGGTTAAACACTGATGCAGCCTCCTGGAGAAACTGGGGAATCTTTTCCACTGGGGATACTTAAAGCCCCACAAACACAGCTCAGAGCAACGTGCCCCTGCTTCGAGTAGAGCACAGAGCTGACGAGCTCCAGAAGTCACTTCTAATTGCAATCAGTCTGATCCTAAAATGTGCTGCAAAGCAGAAGGAAACTGAGCTGCTCAGGCTCCCAGAGATTACCCATGTTTTATGCTGACAAATGGAATGGAAAGAATACAGCTATCAAAAAAGTCTAACCATGAAACTTGAAAAAACGGGATGCGTGTCTTGTTTCTAAAGACACGGTACACGTTAGCTTTACACTGAAGGCTGCAGCTTCCTCTTTCCCAGCAAATCCAACCCAACCCGACCACAGCTGTGGTCCTCCAGCAGTAAATGACACTCTTCAGAAGCGACTAGGGCTGAATCCTCAGCCATGCCGATCTCCAGGGACTGGGAACTGAGGCTCCTGATGTGCCAAACAGCATCTACGATACTAAAATCTGTTTTAAATGGCTTTGTCTGTGATAACACAGGTGCCTTTTCTGTTCTTCCTTTTAGCGTGGGCACAACTAATGTCAAATGGGCAAAAGCCGGACCAGGAGCTTAGCAAAGCATTTTTCAGAGGCTCAATGCAGAAATTTATTAACAGGAAATCCATCATAAACATCAACTCAGTTAATACGTTACACCTGGAGTTTTCTGAATTCTTGGGGCAAGTCTAAAAAACATTAGAAAATTTTTTCACACAGATCTGGTATCGAACTTCGGGATATTTCTGAAAAACTTAGTTTTACTCCCCAAATATGGATCTGAGTTAAGGTTAGAGAGAATTTTCTTACGATCTGCTTTTAACAAAAGGCTTCCCTCGGCCTCACTGGATTTTTGATAGACAGTATCGCTTTGGAACAGCTCTGCGTAACAGCATCCTCTACTGAAACAGAAACAGAAAATGTACATAAAACCCCAGACAAGCAAGTAATATTTAATTCTTTTTTCGTTCTTTTATGTGACAGTTTTGAAGCAGGAAGAGAGAAAGGTTAATTATTGGTTTGGTTCTGAAGGATGCTAAAGCTTCCTCTAATTCTCAGCTAATTCTCTTCCAGCCACTCAGCAATTTCACAGTCAGGCGTGGCTGCGAAAATTCGGCATTATCGAAATACATATTTTGCCACTCAGTGTCTGAGATGCAGGTGCATCCAGCGTGTGCTTTAACTCAAGATGACTGCCTTTTACTGGAGTCCTCCGTGGGAGTAGTAGCTGGACGCGGAGCTGCGATCTGCCCACCCAGCAGTACTCCTACCACCTGTACCAGGAACACCTACGCTCTCCGTACCTGTAGGTCTGTGTTGGGTAGTAAAAACGGAGCAGAGTTTGACCAAAACCAGGACATCAGTCTTACCCTTTGGTACCCTTTGGTTACACGAGTTGCATGCAAGTACGATACGTGCTCTCCAGGCTCCTGGCCATCGGGAGGTTCGATGAACACCTCCTTTTCCCAGGGCTCTTGCAGCGAGATTTGCATCCGTTGACTCGTTTACCCGTGAGTTTTTATGAGATGGTGAGTTTCAGACTCATGAGCTGCACTCTAACTTCAGGTATCTACATGACCAACACAAAAAACTCTTAAGAAAACAGTGACCTCATGTCATATTAAAATGTTCTAAAGTCCCACATACACGTCTTTCCGTTCCTGCTGGCTCCTCTTTAACAACACGCTTTGTCCTGCTCTATTACCAGCTGGAAAGGGAGCAGATTCTCCATATGACAAGACAACCACAACAAGGAACCGGAGGTCTTGGCACCTCGTTGGGGTTATTAATTTCCTGACGAACAGCTCCTCAGGTCTTCATTCCACTGCGGGCAGAGGCCGGTCACGCCTAACCAGCACCGCGAGAGCTTTTGCTTTCCTCCAGCTCAGTATGAGAGCGGGGCCCTTGTGTGCTACCGCATCAGAAGATTTGATGGTATTTTTTCCGTGGTTCAGCTGTAATGTGCCAGTCTCATTTCTGCATTTATCCTATTCCCATGGACACGTCAGCATTCAGGATATGCTTTGAGTATATTAAATTGTTTGGTTTTTTTTTTTTCCATGTTCAACCATACCTTTAATCTGGTAGAAAAATGCGCTTTCAGAGTTCATTTCTACTCTAATGTTTCTGCACGAGGCACGTGAGAGCCAGAGCCATGGATGGATGCAACCCGGCCCCATTTTCCTCTGCTGTGAGGTTTATAACCTGAGCATCGCACCCTTGGTTCCTGCCCTCCCTTTCAATAGAATTTCACAAGTGCTCTGTTCCGAGATAAGTATTTTTGGAAATGGTTTTGTTTATGTTACCTACTTTGTGTTTAGTTTTTAAACTACAGTTTCAGGTAAATTCCAGTTATCCTCGGTCACGGCTGAGCAGAATGGCCCTGTTAACGTAAAGAGCCATTTGGTGATAGCTTAAAAGATTCAGTGCAAATTTGATAGTGGCACTGGGATAGGAGCAAAATACATTAAAAAAATCTCTCAGCAAGGTCAATTTGCTGCCAGCAGTACCAGAGCAGAGGCCGTGAGGGTACCGAGTGCGCTTCTCTCCCCGAGATGTGGTTGGTGACGGGCAGCCAGGCTGGCGTCACTGCACCCAGGGTGGGTTTTTGCTACCTACCAAACACTTCCAAAAACCAGTACTTAAAATTAATTTAAACGTAGACTTGACAAAACAAGTCTGATTTCCAGTATGTCCAGCAGTCCGTTCAGGCGTGTTGCTAACAACACCCGCTCGCATTTTAACCCACAACATTACCTCCCTCTTTTGCTACTGAAGTTGGCTTTGCTTCGGTACGGAAGGACTTGCCCGAGAATTGCTCTCTCCTCCTTCTAGCACCAGTCTCACCACCGCCCTCATGCCTTTGCTCTTGTGCTGCAGCTCAGTGGGATGCCCCCAGCCTCGCCGTGCCGCTAAATAACGCATTTATGTGCAGATTAATATAACTGGGGAAGAACAGTAACGAGGATTTGAATTTGCTTAATGCGAGACAGCCTAGAAAAGGTCATTTTACTGGCAATTCATGTTTTTCAGCAGTTAGTCGTATTCTGAAGGAATAGCTGAATATTCCTATGCTTAACAGTTGTAACTCATATTATTTCTGTCCAAATGAACTGGCGTATTTTGGGGACAAAGACTGGGCCTGTATCTTGGACAGACTTGTTCATTCTCTAGTTCTGCTTCGAGAAGGTTTCAATCTAAATCTTATCTATATGCATCAGTATAAATCTTACGTGCAAACTTTCCAGAATATATTCAAACAGTATCTGCTTTAAGCAGGTGCTTAATTTAAGCCTGACATGTGATACGCTAAACAAACTTATGACTAAGGCAACAACAGAGTTTGTTGAGTAGGACCAGTGTGATTCATCAATGAGTAAGAGTGATGCTATCTGAAGTTTTAATCTCAGTGCAGATTTGAATAATGACCTGGATTTTTTTGGAAGAGCAGCTAGCTAAGCAAGAAAAGGAAAAAAAAGAAAAAATCAGTGAAGAATTCTGTGGTTGATATCACTACCTATTTTCAGCTATATGAGTCAGTGAGCTATCACATGGATTTGCACAGAAATATCAAAGCAAATCCCACTTCAAACCCACACCACTTCCCAATATATACCCTCACTCATCCATTCCACCAAACCGAGCAAACGTGTGTTTGTCTGAAATAAAAGCAGAAGAGATCAGAGCTACACCAACAATTAACTTTCTTAAAACAAAGACTCCAATTTTCCGTGAAACTTCTGCCTAGGCTGATTTACAGCTGAACCCAGAAGAAATACGCAGTCAACAAGTGACATCTGCTGAGCTCAGTCAGTGGAATCTTTACGACGTGTGCAGATAGCAAGGGCGGCGAGTTGTTTTGCAAAACTGCAACAAAATTTTTTCTAAAATGACAGAGATGGCAACCTGTGCAAATATTCTTTAATAATAATGATTGAAAGAGCTACAGCTGTCATGCAAGGCCTGAAACCCAACATATTTCTTCAATATTATAAGCTTATTGGGATATAAATATGAGGTACCTCTGGATACATGAGAAAAACATCATTTGTAGTGGTTCATATTTTGAAACATGAAGCCAATTACTGTGCTGGAAGAAATCATAACTCAATCTGTTACAGAATATTTCTGCTAAATCACATCCTAGTAGAAAATGAAGCTTTGACAGACTTTCATTTTTTCCAGAATATTCTGCAATGTACTGCAAGTTGCTGCCAGATGTAAAGTCTTCTGGAAATTAAAAGAAGGATTTAGGCAATATTTCTAATGCTACCTTCAGAATTGCAACGTTTACAGACCGGGAGGTGAAAAACTGTACTGCTTTGTACTTTTTTTTGCTTTCATTGACCAAAAAACCCCAAGGGATTTGTAAGTCCTACCATCTTAGGACATCCTATTTCTCTTATAGTTTATAAACCCCTGTAACTGGAGATGATTAGGACCTCCCCACTACAAAGAGGATTTAGCTGTGAGTTAGCAAGCAAACGAAGAGAAGTGGAAGAAGACACTGAGTCGTCTCACTCTTCCTTCAAGCGTCTGCTTCAAGGAGACGAGTTCAGCTTTGGGCTCTTGCTGGGAGCTTCCTCACCAGGGAGAAAGCTTTCCTCGGTATCAGGGTAATCAGAACGGGTGATTAAGAGAACGATCAAACACAATGAGAAATTGCTGCTTTAGAGAAAGCGATGCAGAGAAGCGATACCGGTAACGTGCTGGATGACGGGGCGAGAAGAGACGGTGATGTGGTAGAGTCAACACCTTCAGCAATATAAGCAACACCAACAACTGTCTCATTGGCACCTTCTTGTTTTCTGACTGCTTTTATTCGAACAAGATCACACAACAAAGTAAATAGCCGAGAAAATAGTTCAAGCCCATTTGGCTTTGGTTGAGAAATACCATTGCCAATTACCTTTGGGGTACGGCAGATCTCGTTACGGCTCAGGGCTCGGTGCTGTATGAAAGATGCTGTTCGGGACAAAAAGACAGTCAAAGCCCTCGAAAGCTGGAAAATGTGAATGAGGGAAGTACACGTGCCGTGTTCCTCAGGGGCTAAACGGGCCGTATGACACAGCTTGTTTAAGAACCAGCTGGAGCTGCTGTTTGAAAGACGCGTGCCTACAAATACGCTTCTCTCATTACTCTGGGCAAATTCACAGGCTCAAGGAGGGGCACATCCCTGCGCGGAGATGTCAGGTTACTGCCACTCTACGAGGACTGGGGATACGAACGGCACAAGCCAATCACCAGTCCAGCGATTGCTTTAATTACGGACAAAACAATTACAAACCTCGCGGCACAAGCTCTACGTTACGTGCCTTCCCGCATGGTAATGTTAAACTTTATCTTATTGTGGTTAATCATTTTCAGTGTGAAGCCCAGTGCCATATACTAATTCTAGTTCTAAAGAAAACCAGTTGGGCTGGTAAAATAAAACCTCATTAAGTGGAAACAACCGACAACCCCCTACATACATGAGTTGATTCCAACGTGAACACGAGAACCGAGTACGGCTCAGATGACTTAAAGGTATTTAGGAGAGAAATAGCTATGTACTGTTGTTATCCTCCAGCGCCCTGCTGAGACTGCTTCTCAAATAACAGGTAGAACTGATTACCTAATGTGACATCAAATGGCTGCCAAAACGACCGAGTGATTGGAAAAACTATCACACGGGAAGAGATGAGAGGCGTGCAGCTCGCTGGCTCTAACAGAGCGCAAGCTCTGATATGATCGCTGGCTCTTGAGGTATCAGCGATTACGTATCCAGAGAGAAGATGAACAACTCTGTCGGAACAAGAACAAAAGGATGAAAACGAAGCTTCAGCAAATGTAGGTTGGAAATCAGAAGACAATTGCTACTGCAGGATGATGTCCCACTCAGAACAACAGCAGGAAAAAGACAAACATGGTCTGATGCAGCTTAAGATCTGGTGAGGATTATGCAATCCTCTGCTTAGTAGGATTAGCTTAGTAGCCTCTAGCACCGGCCTAGGCTTTTCCACAGGCAGAGCCCTCAAACAACTATTTTGGGGCTAGGTGTTTTGATTTTGAGCATAATTTTTTAGCCAGAAGCTAGGTTCTCTGTCTTAGCACTAAACAAATAAACAGAGAGTGTAATGCGCGCTCTGCTGCTTGGAGGGTTTCGCGCTAAGAACGTCACACGTGCAGGTCCAGAAATGATTTTCCTTCGGTGACACAGAAAACCTGCAAGGTCTCCGCCTGGCACGGGCAGCCAGAGCTGCGTGGCCGTTGGGAAAAGCAGGTCAGTGAGACTGAAGGGAGAAATAAATTTCCAAAGACGGCAGCCTTTGTGGAATGGCGATTCCGTTTTCATGGACCATTCCAATCCGTTGAGCCCTGAACCGGACGTATGAGCAGGTAACTACGGTGAGAGTCCTAGCTAAGGTGGTTGGGAGCAGGAATAAATTCAGCTGGGTTTCCTTTGGAGATCAGGCTGTACTTATAACACGCTTCTTAGAAGATGGTCTAGAAAATATTCAACCCCCCATGTTTCTACATTCTCTGAAAAATTGAATAGAGGCAATTGTCTACCGGGCTTAAGTGAGTTCATTCAAATTTCTAACAAAAAAGATGATGTGCAACTTCAGTTAAAAGCAGCGATTTCTGAGCATGACAGACAAGAAAACTTTAGATTCATGGTTATTTACCTGAAAACAATGGGCCCTGATGCCTTTCTGCAGCAGCAACCTCAGAGGTTTTAAAAGAAACCCTTTTTTTCTAACATTGCTTTTTCGGAGAAGTGTAAGCTCCCGGATGTTTTGTTTATTCCTTGGCCCCAGAAACAAGTAGCAGAGAACGCGAACTTCTGATCAGGAGGCGTGCGTTACCCAGGCTTGGTTTTACTGAGGAACAAAGTGGAGACAAACCTCTTTGATTTAGGAGGCCTCTAACTCACGGAAATTTTCCAGAAGAAATGTCATCCCGTCTTTTGAGGAACATCAACAGAACTCGTGAACAGCTCCGTGGGACTGAGCACCTGAGAGGGAACTCGGAGTTACTGCGCGGCTGACCGTGTGCACTGTAGGACATGCTGCTTCGGTGCCGGTTCTACTAGAGCCTGCTCTTTTGGGAGCACCGTTAATTACCTGCTCTACGACCCCAGCTCTATAACGAGCACCCCAGCACAGCTTCACTGCTCTGTGTAGCCCAGGCCTGGTATACCCAGAGGTTAAACCCCCACCGTCACACGCTCGCCTGCCCGCAACAGGCATCGGGATTTACACGTCCCTGCGACTGCTCCCCCCGAACACCCCCCCGAAGCGTGAGTGCCTGAATCATGAGGCTGCTTATGGCTTCTTTAATTAATATTCATTGATCCTCTGTGGAATATCAGACCTAAGCATAGGCAGCAGCTCGGGGCAGCAGGATGGTGGGCAATAGCAGAACAGGCTCTGTGCCTGCTCCGTCGCTGCTGTCGCCGTGGGTCAGTAGCTATTTTGGGGAGAGGCTTGCAGAACAGGTACATTGGCTCTTTTATAAATATTTTACATCTTCAAGATCTTCATCTCCTAAGTTTTAAGACCAAAATCACTTTGCTTTCAATAACCGTGTTCATTTTGCTGCAGGTTCAGCTATCCCCGTGATACACCTCACTCTTGCTGTTTAACCCATTATGCGATGAGGTACTTAGGTCACCCTTATCAGCCAGCCAGTAAGAGGATCACTGTAGATAGTTAATGGCAGCACCTTTATCTGAAAACTAATTAACAGAAACGCAACATTCGTGTCCTTTGGAATTTGGCTCAGTTTAAACCTCTTGCTAACGAAGCACAAGAAATCATTAAAAAACACTCAGAGATGCTTTGGGGTTTGTTAGAAGCAGGCTTTGCCCGTTGTACGCTTAGGTATCGCTTAATATGAAATCATCTCGTTGGCAGCAGCTCAGGAAGACGCACGCTAGGAATCGGCTCACAGCTCAGGGTGCACCGCCTTCAATATGCAAAGGGCTTTGCGCAAGGCTCAGGCCCTGGGAATGCTCCCCCCTCCAGCTGGGACCTGAACAAAGCTCCCCACCCACCCAAGCTGCTCCGCTGGGCACCTTCCGTCTTAGGGTAGGTTCAGACTAGGTATGATGAAGGAATTCTTCCCGCAGAGGGTGGGGGGCACTGGGACAGGTTGCCCAGAGAAGCTGTGGGTGCCCCATCCCTGGGAGTGTCCAAGGCCAGGCTGGATGAGGCTGGGAGCACCCTGGGCTATGGAAGGTGTCCCTGCCCGTGGCAGGGGGGTTGGAACTAGATGGTCTTTAAGGCCTCTTCCAACCCAAACCATTCCATGGTTCTATGATTAGGAGGGTGAGCGTGCAGGAAGAGCACAGAGAGCTCAGTTGGGGAGACAGACGTGATAACATCTTGTTGTACAGATTCTGTAATTAATTTTAATTTACTTAATTAAGTATTTAGTCTTTGGGGAAGGAAGATGAAAAAGTTGCTTCATAAACTGACAATGGGCGATTGTTCTCGGCTTCTTATCCTGGAGGCACGCTGGATAATGAGAGCTATAGAAATACTTGGAGAGATTGATTATATCGAGTCGATTGGAGTCCCCCGGCACAGGCTGCTCGTGCATGTGCAGAGTAATGGATACCTCCTCGCTCTTCTGGTGTACGTCACCACTCTCCGCTTTTGCAAGAAATTAAACTGGCATTGTCTAAATGCAGCTACTGGGGGGCAAATGTGACAATATTGAAATAAAGACACACAAGAGAGAGCAGAAAATTGGCCTGAATCACCAGTGTCGCACATGGGCAAGAGCGATGCAATGCAAAAGTCAGATTTTGGAGACATCAGTCATTTCGGATTGGAAGGGGGAGATAAAACAGGTTTCGAGACTGCACTCTGCCTACACACAGGGAAGAATTCTTCATGGAGTGACTCATAAAGATGCCCCATGGAAGATGGCTTAGCGTGACGTCAGGAGGCGATGCTCTGAAAACGGCAGCCAGTTCAAGTTATCTGACTTGTTGGGCTCAGTGTGTGGAAAACTAAAAATTCTCTGCAAAACCAGGAATTCTTCCCGCAGAGGGTGGGGGGCACTGGGACAGGTTGCCCAGAGAAGCTGTGGGTGCCCCATCCCTGGCAGTGTCCAAGGCCAGGCTGGATGAGGCTGGGAGCACCCTGGGCTATGGAAGGTGTCCCTGCCCGTGGCAGGGGGTGGGGCTGGGGGGGCTTTGAGGTCCCTTTAACCCAAACCGTGCTGTGATTCTGTTAAGGCAAGTTTTCATTTCAGATCTCACTGCTTGGGTGGCTAATGAAGGGGTTACGGATTTAACCTCTGCCAGAAAAATCAGCCCTTCCTCAAACATTGAATCAACAGACAACAGAAGTTGGGGAAATGATGTTATTAAAATTCTAATGTGGAAATTCCCAATACTTTTCCCCAGCATACATAAAAATAAAATGACATAAATATAAAAGAAAGCCAACAGATGTAGTGTCATATGGCCTTGCTTAATGGCAACGTTTAGCCTTTCAAAAAAAGATTTACATCCACATTCACTACCAAAACTTGACATTTGCATTGAATAATTCATAATTTGTTGCTTGCTGTGCTTTGCTGCCTTCCTTCTAGTCCTAAGGAATATTAGCTCTGCTGTTAGTGAAGCAGATCAATCCTCACAAATGCAGACACTTTGCTGCTGCTCTGGAAAACACGACTATCTGTGGAGCTACACCCGTCTTAAACCTTCCCCCGCAAGACCTCTTCGTCTGTAGTAGAAACGCTCTGTACGGATAATTCGCACCATTACTGGGCTTCAGCCTAATTCTCCCACAGCTATTCCAAGTATTTTAACCAGAATCACGTGGTTTGGATGCGCGTTTCCACGTCTACATGTGTCTCGTGTTAGCCGAAACTCATCTCACCTCACTCTGCACGGTAACAGGTTGCTCTCAGGGCTCTTCCACCACCTGACGGAGACCTGCGTTTTAATTCTAGCCCTTGGGTCTCTAATTATTCCATCCTAACCGGGTTATTCCTTACAAAGGGTTACGTCGCATCAGGCCTTTCCTGGCCCTTGCGAGGGAAGCGAGCGGTGCTCGGACCTGCGGGCTGTCCTGCCAGTCGCCCTCCTGCTGCCTTCTCAGGGAGAAGCTGCTTGATTGATTTGTTCGGACTAATGGGTCAAATCGCACAACACAGGTGGATTCCACTACCACACGCTGAGGGGCCTAAAAATGTTTGTTTTATGTTACTATAATCTTTTTTCCTCACGAGTGGACACACTTGCTTCCCTCCCCTGCAGAAAGAGCACTGTTCTGCATTGCACCCCAAGACCTCACCTGCTGACAGCAAGCTCAAGGCGTGGCTATCCACAAAGTCTGTCAACATGTTTTTGGTTTGGTTTTTGAAAGGCTCTTTTCTACCCTACACAGTTGTCATGGTTGAACCCCGGCTAGCAAAACACCACGAAGCTGCTCTCACACTTCCCCTTCCTCCAGTGGAGGGGGAGAACTGGAGCAAAAAGACAAGGAAGCTCGTAAAATTGAGGTAAGAACTATCTACTAACTGAATATAAATTGTATATATAAATGAATATATAAACACCTACTACTAAGTAAGTAAAGCAATAGAGAATAAAAAATACGGTACAATTGCTCACCGCCCGCTGACTGACACACAGCCAGGTCCCAGAGCAGCGAGCAATCCCAGAGCCCGAGCGCAACCGCAGCAGAGCCCGAGCGAGCCCCACGAGCGACAGCACGACCAGGAAAGCCAACTGACCCACTGACTCACTAACGGAGGAGCCGGCAAAGGAGTTAGCAAAGCAGCCACCGAAGGAGTTAAGGAGCCAACAGAGCGGTTACGGAGCCAGCAAGAGTTATGGCCCCCGAGCCCACTCCCTGCTTGCGTACCGAGCGCGCTGTGCTACGGAGTGAGATCCCCCTTCGGCCGGGTCGGGCTGGAGGTCTGAGCTGTTCGTCCCCACGCTGCTCGCAGTGAGGAAGCTGGGAACGCAGCTGCTGTGTCAGAAGCTGAGAGAGACCCTGAATTAGGTGCCAGCACTCCCCAGCACCCGCTAAAAGACCCCTTCTCGGTGCTTTTCTCAGGGTAGATCCACAAACCGCTTCATACCAGCCCCTGTGAAGAGTTAACTCTGTCCTGACTAAACCCAGCGCAATCGTTTCCAGCGCTTTCAGTTCAACTTCTGAACTGAAAAACGAAGAGCAGGCCTGAGATGAGTGGCACAGGGTTAATTAATTGGGCAATGGAGTAGGTGTGCCACGGAGATATCTATTTTTGAATACCGCGATGACACCTTCGTGGCCAGGAAAACAATTTTGCGCTAGTGGGCTGGCTTTTTTTGGACCTCCTTCGGTAGCGCTAGCAGGAGGAGGAATTACAGGTTCTCCTCTTTGTTATTTTGGTTGATGAAACTCTGAAGATGAACACGACCAAGTCGGGGATCCACAGGTTCTCCTTTTGGTCACAAACAAATGAAGAGTCCAGCAAGGGCAAGTGCAAGGTGCTGCATCTGGGGAGGAACAGCCCCCTGGATCAGCGCAGGCTGGGGGCTGTTCTCTTGGAGGGCAGCTCTGGGGGAAAGGACCTTGGAGTCCCAGTGGCCAACAGGCTGACCACGAGCCAGCAGTGTGTCCTCGCGGCCAAGAAGGCCAGTGGCACCCTGGGGTGCGTTAGGGAGAGCGTGGCCAGCGGGTCGAGGGGAGTTCTCCTCCCCCTCTGACTGCGCTGGGGAGGCCTCCCCTGGAGTGCCGTGTCCCGTTCTGGCTCCTCAGCCCAAGGACAAGGAGCTGCTGGAGAGGGTCCAGCCAAGGCCACGGAGATGGGGAAGGGCCTGGAGCCCCTTCCGTGTGAGGGAAGGCTGAGAGAGCTGGGGCTGTTCAGCTGGAGAAGAGGGGGCTGAGGGGGATCTGATCAATGCTGATCAATAGCTAAAGGGGGGTGTCAGGGGGAGGGGGCCAGGCTCTGCTCAGGGGTGCCCAGGGACAGGACGAGGGGCCGTGGCCATCAACTGGCAAACAGAAGGTTCAGCCTGACCGTGAGGAAACCCTTCTGCCCTGTGAGGGTGACAGAGCCCTGGGACAGGCTGCCCAGAGAGGGGGGAGTCTCCTTCCCTGGAGCCTTTCCAAAGCCCCTGGACTTGTTCCTGTGTGATCTGCTCTGGGGGATCCTGCTCTGGCAGGGGTTGGACTGGATGATCTCCAGAGGCCCCGTCCAACCCCCAACACTCTGTGAATCTGAGAGTTAAATTGGAATGGAATGATTTTCCTTATTTTTCAGGGGTAAATCTTCACTTTCTTCCTCAGAAGCAGAGCAGCCCCCACAGCTGAGAACACATAATTGCAAACCCCAATACTTGTTATTTTTACAGCTTTTTCTCTTCCTTGAGAAAAATCAGTGAGAAGAGCAAGAAATTACCTTCCTGAAACTGAAAACGAGTAGTAATTCTACCATGAGTCAAGAATAGCTTCTCTTTCAAAAAGGCCCAAAGTGATTGTGATTTGATGAGACGGAAACTTCTGACGTAGGATTAAAAAAAGGCCTGTTCTGTAAAGCTGTTTTCTGCCTGAAAAATCGGTGGTTCCTCACAGCACAGACTGCAACGCCCCCCGCTATGTTCACCTGCTGTAGGTACACGGGCAGCGGAAATCAGCCGAGTAGGTTATATATATTTTTTGAACCAAAAGCATTTATTCTCCCCTATTTTCAGGATAATGTTCTTTTGGATCTTTGCGTCGCGGCCGTAATTGTGGTACCCTGACATCTCCTCAGGGCCCGAACGCTTATTTTTCCGTATCTGCAGTGTCGCTCACCACCCCTGGTTTCAGCTGACGGGCTTTAACATCGTTAGCTGAGCGAAGTCGTTAGCACCCGCAGGACTGACCTGCGAACATCCTGCACCACGGAGCGGGGCGCGGCCGTGTTCTCCCGCCCCAGAGCGTAGCTGGGTTAGCGCCGCTCAAAGCCGGGCTCAACCCACGGCTCAGACCCAGCTTGCTCACCCACCGGCACCGACGTCTGCCCGGGATTTTGCCGCACGCGCACGGGTGTCCTCTTTGACCTGCGGCAACCTACGCCGATGCTTTCCTGGGCTTTGTTCGCAGGATGGGGGGTGCTCACTCTGCCTTCTCCACTCCGCTTCGCCCAGGGTGAGGAGGTCAAAAGCCTTCCCATTTCCCACAGCTTTTCCAAAAGAGGGATTTCCACCAAGAGTACCTATAATTTTGTTTTCTGTTCTAAATCCAAACCCCTTACCTCCTGGTGGGAAGGCGCTCAATGCGGGCAGACACTTATCTCACAGCAGGTAAAAACGTGAGATGAACTCCCTCCAGAACGCGCTTTCGGGGGGTATTTCAAATCGTACCTCCTGGTTTTTTTTTTTAAAGCAACAACAGAAATTGTTTTTAAGTCTTCAGAGCCATAAACGAAGGGTAAAACCTGTCCGAGACACGATGCAGAGTCCTCATTTCCCCCCGCTCGGCTTTCAAGCGCAAAGCAAACGCGCTGTACGTGTTCCATCGTGGCTCGCTCCGTCTGGCACGCCAATTTAAGGAGCGGCCCGGGGCTGGCAGGGCTTTCTGGGGTACGCACGCTCGGGCAGCATTCATCGCAGCAATACAAAACCAGCCCGACGCCGTCGCTGCGTTTGAGCGACACCGTGGGGAACCCGGGAGTTAGTCACCCCCCAGACCTCCAGCGCCAGGTCCAGAGGCGGCAGCAGCGGGGTAGCAGCGCCTGGGGCGGGGGCTGCAGCTCCCGGCGCTCTGGGGAATCCTGTGGGAGCCCCCGGGCTCCGGTCCCGGGGGGGGTGGACAAATCCCACAGGAGGTATTTTTCTTTTTTTTTGGAAGCCTGGAAGTGTTTTTCCGGTGTCAATTCAACATCTGTTTGAACGGCACCTGCAGCGAATTTTGAACTAAATGATCTATTTATGTGTTTGGGATTTTGTACATCGGGAACGTGCTTAAACCACTGGGTTAATGGTATTTTTTGGGGAATCCTGAAACGTGAACGTTGAGTCGCCGTTAGTCCTGGTCAAAGCAGCAGAGGGGGAGGGGACCGAGGGCGGCGTTAGCGCAGCGGATCTGTTTGGACTTGGATGAGGAGGTCCCGGGTTGTGCGACCGACAGCCGTCGGCTTCCTCAACTTACCCGTCGGACGGCGTTACCTTCTCGGAGGAGACAGCAGGCAAACTAAGGGCAGGTAATCGCGGTCTTAACTGTGAATTCTCTTGGCTTTTCTGCATTTAAATCGAGCTCAACCTTGTTGGTTGCTACTCAACTCGACAGCGGTGCCCGTGGCCCCGTTTAAGCCTGGGCATCCCCTGGTGGCACCTTACAAATACAGAGGAAGACAGTCCCTGCCCCGAAGAGAACATCACAGTGACTTTTTTTTCTGGTGATTTAATCATAATATTGACAACTTTATCAAAAATTACAAAACTGATATTAAAAAAATCTCTAATTCTTAGTAAGACTAGAATGGGTTTTTTTAAAAAATAGAAAAGCACTTTTATGCTACGGCTCTTCTGGAATTCTCACATTACAACCCTACATAGCAAAATACAAACTGTAGCTAAGAAAGGTAGCAGTCCTAAGGTAATTCAGTCCACCACGAGCCCGCTAACATCTCTAGACCATCAAACTCAGGGACTCCAAAAGGAAACCACATGACTTATACACCTTCTGCAAAGCTGATGTAGGAAATACCTTTACAAGTTCAATTCTTTTGAACCCCTAAAACCTTAGACTGAGGGTTAGAGGCCTGGGACATCAGAGGCGGGGTTCTTCCTTTTGATTTTCCTTTACACTGTGTGGATAGTACTTTTGCAGCTGACACCAGCCAAAGATTTTCTGCCAGAAGTGAAAATATGAAGAAAATCCCATTGAAATAAATGAAAATTATTATTATTTTTTTATGGTGTTCACAAAACGCACCATAATAGAAAGAGGAACAGTTCCTTTAATTTGAACGTCACCTGAATGACTCAACCACATTGTCACCCACTTAGCAAAAAGAAAGCGTAATAAATAAATAAATAAATAGACAAGAATATGTAACACTTTACAACCTCAAAGAATCACGTAGTTCCCTAATCTGCCGAGACGCTGGTTGACGTCGTGGGCTCGCTTTACTCAGCCAGTTCAGCTTCGCGTGGCGGTGCCACAGGAACGACAAGCAAGGGGGTGTTCCGCTTCCCACCACGCAGGGGGGTTGTGGGGCTTTTTTTCCTTTTTTTTTTTCTTTTTTTCTTTTTTTTTTTTTTTTCACCTTTTAAATATAGGAATTCTCTCTTAAATTAGAAAGTAGGCAAAAAGTACTTTTTAAATTTTCATTTTTACGTCTTCTATTAGAAAAAATATAGATTTATTAAACAAAAAATAATAAGGTAGAAAGAAGGGTTGGGCCTCCATCAAAAAAGTATATTATGCTTTAATGCAAAGAGAAAGAAATGGCTCTATGGGCAAAATTCAAGTATGAGTGACCAGTTTTTTAATCGTAAAGTAGGTGCAACATTTTTTAAAATGTTACAACACCGCATGACCTGTAATGCTCACAATATTTACATGAACTGCTTACACGAAACCATAAAAAAACCTCTAAAAGAGAGAAAAAAAAATCCGAAAAAAAGAAAAGATCGGTATGGACTGACACACACTGCTCCTGGCACCCACACCAACGCCATCAGCAACCCACGAACCCGAGCGCACAGGCGTACTTTACACAGCCTACTGACGTAAAGTACACGGCGGTGAGAAGTACCAACCCGGCCCGCCGGGACGCCAGAAGAAGGGTCGGTCAGCACAAACTCAGTCCCGGGACAGAAAGCAAAGGGAGAAGGAAGCTAAATCCAGACAGGCGCTCGCACACGCACACACACGCACGCACGGAGCGACGGAGGGAAACCCAGGCGGGTGCGGACACGCGGGAGGCAAAGTGGGCTGGCGTGGAAAATGGACAACGTCGACTTTGGAAACGGACACGTCAACTCGGAACAGAAAAACCGTGAGCTAAACTACACCCCAAAAAAGAAATCTTAAAAGAAAACCCCCGAACCAACCCAAATCAATCCAATCGATCACTTCACGTGAGCTCGCACGGAGGACGGTGGCATTACAGAACGGACAAATGACCCTACCCCGCGGAAGGGAGGGCTCCTGCCTCCAGGCCCCTGTAGCCAGTGTAGCTACTGCGACCCCTCGGGCTGGGGGGAGGAGGGGTGCGAGCCGTTTGGCCACACGTGCTACAGCCCGGGGGCGAGCCCGGCGGTAGTGCCGCGTGCCCTGGCACGCGAGAGCCGAGGCTGGGAGAGCCGCCGGGTCCCGTCGTCCTCGGGGACGGCTGGTCTCGGTCGTGTCCTTCAGAGAGAGGAGCCTGGGACCGGGGCAAGGCGGACGGGACGAGGAGCAATGACTTGGGCTGCTGGCGCCGAGTGCCGGGAACCTGGAGAGCGGCGATGCCGCCAGCTTCCCAGGATGCTGATCACTGCCAGTCCTTAGCTAGAGAGTGAGAGTCGGGAATTCAGGGGGGGAAAGGGAATCTGAGGTAAGTGGTGGTCCCGGACGAGGAGGTAGGGCTTACGGACTCCACCCCGGGACCGGGGATGGTGAACTGCGAGCTCTTTCGGGAAGCCTTGAAGACAGAGGATGTCACTGCTTCCATCACCATCGCCACCATCCGTGTGAGAAAGAAAAATGAAATAAAATGGAAATAATGTTGTGCTACACTTCCGTTCGTTAATTTTATAATGGCTCATAGCTTTAGACTTTTAAATCTGTAGTGTATTAATTTTTTCTACATATGCTTCACATTTCTCACTTAATATAACATAAATAATTTGGTTAATAGATTTAACCTGCACATTTCAGCCACATTAATATATATAAGAATCTGTTAATGGTATAAATAATTCTTTTTAAATAAAATAAATCTGATATGTTACATAATACTGATAAAAATTACTGTTGCTAATAGTTTTGTAAGCCACCCTTCAGCTTTTGCTTTGTTTCAGTACTGCGGGATGGACACTGGAATTACTCTGACGAACGCTGCGGAGCACGCCCTTTCGTCCTACCGCCAAACCGAACCGCAACCAGCACCGAGCACGTTCTTAAAGCAGGGCCTCCGCCCCCGCGAGAGCGAACGCGACGGTTAATGATGTTAGGTAATTTCAGCTAGTAACTCTGGGGGGTTGAGGGGGTCAACGTTACGGGGGGGGATAAACTGTTTAGTTTATCAGGTGGCTATGAAACTTTAACTACAGAAACGGTTGACTAAAATAGTCCGTCTACTTTTTTTTTCTTTTTAATAAAATCTACAGCATTCTACTTTAAGAGCTAAGTAAATAAAAAACGCAACCGATAGTTGCGGCCTTCGAACTACTAATTAAGAGCTGTGATCCCACATCCCGTTAGGAATCTGCAAGGTTGCACTCTCCTACAGAGACCTGAAATGGAGTACAGTACTTCCAGGCAAGGTTCGTTCCAAACAGACAGTATCGATGAACACTCAGTGGCGTGAAGTGTATGTCATCATTAAGGTATTACATAATCATGCCTTCTCTCTGCTGTTAAATACAAAAACAGCATCTTTTACATTATCATATAAAAGCATTTAGGCTGTATTTTTATTTATCACTTTACACTGGTAGTCTCTTGTATGTGTACTCAATAGAAACCAAAGAATTTTGTACACTATTTTTTGTACAATAAAAGATAAAGTGTGCATTAGGTACGCTTGTACATGACGATATTGTACAATATTTACATTTCAGTTATCACCATGAAATTCTGTATTATCTATATACACAATGAAAATTTCTCAGAAACATTTGGACTATTTCTTATAATCACAATTTTAGTATTATAGAAAAAAAAAAAATCAGTAATCATCTGACATTGTTACTGCAACCTTTCACGATTTCTGATTGGCTTACCCAGCAACCACTATCCCTCCTAAGCATCAAAAACATTGTACCACTCCTCCGCGCAGCACCCTGCGATGGAACCGGTCTGTCTCCACATAAACACTGATATACCCACGCCTGTACCAATACCTACACACAGACTCATGGGCACGTTCGCTGTGCGCAGTACGGGACCAGTAACAAAGACATTCAATGTTATCTAGAGATCTTCCTCCTCTTGGGTTTTGGAGGCTTCACTTGTCTGTCTCCCTGCGGGATTGGGTGGACCTGGAAACAAGGACATTCACAAGTTAGCAAAGAACATCGCTCGGCGTCAGCTGCCAGTAACAACTCGGGCACGGGACTGCGCGAGGAGCCGCCAGGGAAGGCTTCTTACAACCTCTGCTGCCCGGGCGGCAGGTACCGGCCACAGCCGCTGCGAGCCCACGCGCTCGGGAACCGAACCCCAACCTGCTGTGACGCGGAGTTCCCGGAGCCGAACCGGTACGCACCACCGTGAGAGCAACCCCGGGGGAAGCGGGTGGTGAGAAAATACTGCTGGCGGGCGAAACCAGGAGGAGCCGAGTCCAGGCCCGCGGAGCATCGCTAAGGAACGAGCTGTGTTTAGCCAAGCCTGCCCTCGTTTGGTTTTCAAAGGGAAACACTCAACGTTGAGCTAACCCGCAGATTAACGTGAGCGTGGAAGAGTTTTTCACGCCCGACTGCTCAGCCGCAAACGCCCGGGAAGAGGCGGAGGACGCGCTGGGCCCGGCGCGGGATATCGCCACCATCTGCCGGCGGCGGCGAGCCGCTGTGCGGGGCAGGGCGGGCTGCAGCGGCCAGGCGACGCTCACCGATCCCTCAGCCCCGTGCCCAAGCATTCCCTCGGGTCCTTCCTCGATTCCTTCAACATCCACCACGTATCTACCAGCAGAAATAACTCTTCGAGCTCGTTCTCCCGTTTGCACACGCTTCTCATCTGAACCGCGCCTGCTGCTGCATCAGCAGTGGTGAACCAGGTGCCAGTCGCTAAAAAGGGGAGCGGGGATTCCCTGAGCGCTGCCAGGAATCATCATCCTTACGGAAATAACCCCCGATCTCAGGGTCTGTGACCAGGGAATTCCAATACAAACCAGGACTACGTCCTGACACGCAGGCTGGTCCGTCAGCTCGCCTGCGTTACGGAGCCACCGGATCAGCAGATCCAACTACGACCGTTTCCCCTGAGCCAGTTTACATCGTCGTTACAATGCACACGGCGACCGGATTTTAGTGTCGCTGGATTAGTAAATAAACCAGGCACCACAGCACGGTCCAGCCCCAACGTTTAAGCGGTGGAGTAGCCGACAGGGAAGGTGTGGGGCCAAACGCACAGCCCGTATTTCGTACTAACAGACCTACTCCCGGATCCTGCTTTCCTTTTCGTTCCAAAGGGAAGAGGAAAACCACACCTCGTTTTAAAACAAAACTCCAGCTCATTCTGTAAAGTTCAGAAGCTTAAACAAAAGACTTGATTTTGTAATTACTTACGGCAGCCACTAAAGGCTACTAACTTTGTATTTCCTGGTGGTTCTGAGCGTCTGCAGTTCTGTCTACGCTTCCTTCATGCACTCCCGAAGCCCCCCTGAAGTTTTACTGCTCCTGAACACGCACGTGTGCAAGCACCTTCAGGCCTGAGCACTATCCGGAAAAAGACCTTGTTCTGTACCCAAATGTTCTGTAATTAATAATTTGAATAATGACCAATGATACGGGAGGTTCCACGTGCTGTGGTAGGCCTTTTTGCATCTCAGCGAGCCCTAATGAAATTGTGGCCACGTTTTAAATATGAAGATGAGAATATAAGGGGAGACCGTATCGCAGCCTTCCAGCACCTGAAGGGGGCTACAAGGAAGCTGGGGGGGCTTTTTCCAAGGGCAGGGAGTGACAGGACAAGGGGTAACGGGTTTAAATGGAAAGAGGGAGATTGAGATGGGCCATCAGGAAGGAATTCTTCCCGCAGAGGGTGGGGGGCACTGGGACAGGTTGCCCAGAGAAGCTGTGGGTGCCCCATCCCTGGCAGTGCCCAAGGCCAGGCTGGATGAGGCTGGGAGCAACCTGGGCTATGGAAGGTGTCCCTGCCCATGGCAGGGGGTGGGACTGGGTGGGCTTTAAGGTCCCTTCCAACCCAAACCATCCTGTGATTCTGTGAGATTATATAAACCAAATTTTACATTAGAAAGATCCTGGCCTTACACAACAACAGGGTGATTCTTTAAAAGGAACACTGTTAGATGTGAAGTTAGGGATACTCTTTCTTTTTAACTTACCTTCCATGACAATATCTTTCACATAAGGAAAACCCTATTCAAAGGGGTTTACATTCAAAAGAATCCTGGTTTTAGATGTGGTTGCAGCATCTCGCTGCTCAAACTGAAAAACAAATGAGCCCGATTCCGTGCCACTGCTCCGAGAAAACCCACGGCATACGAGTGGGACGGGAACCGATCCAAACGATACCAGGCTACGTGTGTAAAAGTATGTCCAGGAATCTCTCTGGATATAATTCCCAATGCAACTAAAATCTGACAACTTCTCCCATTTTTCAGAACGATTAGACATTTACAAACAGTTTTTGATGCAGGAGAAATACAGAAAATCCCAACTGAAGAAAACAGAAACAGAACTTTTGTTCGAAAGCAACCCAGACCAACACCCCCAGCCTGCGGCTGACCCACATGCAGGAACACGGAAAAGGAGATTATTGCTCACGTGAAAAGGAACTTACATTCCCAGACATTTTGTCTAGTTCGCTCATGGCCTCGTGTATAGCAGCTTCTAAATGATTATTTAGCTTTCCACTTCTAGGAGGAAAAAAGGAAAGCCATCAGTAATTCTTCGTCACAGAAAACGTTACAAAAATCAGTAATAAACACCCTGACTTACTGGACGCAGTCCAGAGCCTCCCGGGTTGTTAGAGCACGAACAGCAAGAGGGTACCATGCAAACGAAAGGCTTGTGTTGTAATTACAGAAGAAAAATCAAGGGCAGCGCTTCGGTGAGTTGTGTGGTGGTGACAACATCCAGGAGACAGGTTCCACCCACGAGTAACAGGCAGGAGCACGTGACGGTGACACCGCATTCGGCGCAACCATCCTCCGCATCGTCAGCCAGGGCCAGACTCTCCCGGGTGCTGACGAGGAGTGCTCCAGCCACTCTGGACTTTCTCACAGACCTCAAGCGTTACTAAAGCCCTAGGGCTCAGCTCTGCCCGCTTCCCACCCCGCGTTACCGGCTGCATTTGCCTCGTAAACGTGGAGACGTTTCAGCAGCGCTTTTGCGCAGGACCACCTGCTGCTGTCGTCTCGAAAAACCAGCGCGTGATCTGCCAAGCCTTCTCTCACCCAGAGCACAAAGCCAAACGGCCCTTCCAACTTTAAACAGCCAGAGGAAAATAAGTCATATTAATCCTCCAAAATGCTTCTAGCGTTACCTGGAACGAGAGCGCGCCAAGGGCTATGGTAAAGGCAGGGTGAAGACTTTCTTCCAACCCAAAAGTTACCCCAAGCCACTGGGCAGCTCCATCCATGTCTAATTTTAGGGTGACATTTGTGATTTACGTGTATTCCTTCTCCAAAGAAGCTTCCCACGCGGTGCTCTGCATGTCAGGTCACACTCTGTGGCTCCGTGTTCAACCTCAAGAGTCTCAAGGCAGCAAACCGTACCTGAGCACAAGCTACCACCGTTTGGCGGCAGCGTGTTGAGGATCTGTGCTTAAAAACGGGGTGCGTGTGTATGTGTGTGTGTACGTATTTGTGTGCGCACACACACGTATGCAGGTAGGCTGCTTCACGCATGACTTCAACCCAACAGGTGCGTTCTGAAGGGTAACGAACTTGAAGGCAAAAGGCTGAATATGAGATGAGAGACAGGGACATGAGCATCCATCCCAGGATCCTCGGGAAATAATCCCTGCTTTGGCGATGCGGAAACGAGGGGAGGAGGAAGAGAGCCGTCCGCATCACGAGGGAAGATTATGGCAGAGACGGGTACAGAACACCATGGCCCCTGCTGGCACGGCTGGTTGGGTCACCAAGACCGTCCCTCACAGGAGGAGTCACTTGGAGAAAGTGTTTCCCTTTGGATAGGGAGAGCGAGCGCCTCACGTCGGCTGGGATGCTCTTCAGACTTAAGTCATGGAATCACAGAATCTCTGAGGTTGGAAAAGGCCTGTAAGCCCACCGAGTCCAACCGTTCCCCCAGCACTGCCCAGCCCACCACTGACCCATGTCCCTGAGCTCCTCGTCCACACGGCTCTGAAACCCCTCCCGGGATGGGGACTCCCCCCTCCCTGGGCAGCCCCTTCCAGCCCTTTCTGGGAAGGAATTTCCCCGATCGATATCCAATCGTCTGATCCAATCTTTGTTCTTCCCAAGCTCCCCAGCGATCTGCAGTCCTCTGTTCGCTGCTGTCCTCCCGTCCCACGACATGCAAAGCACCTTCCAAGGGTCATGGCCCCACACCAGGGCCCCCTGCTCCTGCTGGTTCCAGGTGCCCTCACAGCAGTACACAGGGACAAGCGGAAGGGCCCGTGAAGGAACACCAGACGATCTGACCGGTGAAATAAGCACAAGTAGAAATACGGAGAAAAAACCCGGCAGGGCTGCAAAGCAACGCCCCCGGACTGGCTGGGACACTGGATACCTCCTCTTTCCTTAGGGGCAAGCAACGGGGCAGGGCCAGTCACGCCACAAAACCAGTGGAATGGCAGACAATCCCTCTGTCTGCTAAAAACACAAATTCTACTTTGCCACCCTTTTTTAGCTGTCCAGATTTTTTTCTCCTAAGGTCACCTATTTTCCTCTTGTTGTCTATGCTGATGCTTCATGTCCTCACATTGAACGGTTTCAGGGTCCTTCTACGCGTGCACGTTTGGAAGCACAAAGGGCAAGAAAAACCCCAAGAGTCCGTACGTGTCTGACACGGAGCGTGGGGAAAGCGCTGCGCTGCGCCCCTTGTGTGGCTAAATACAGCCAGACTTCGCAAACCCCCAAACGCTTCTCAGCACGAGGAACTAAACCGAACTTAGCTGAATAAACCTGTGCTGTGCCTGCAGCAGCAGCTGCCAGAGGGAGGGGGAAGAGATAAGCAGGGCAGATCTTGAGAAAAAAGCGCGTTTGGGGCGAATAGTTCTGATGTAATAACGTGGGGTTTTTTGGCTGTAGGTTAGAAATCCTGCCCACGAAAGCTCAGCCAAGCGGGCTGACACTCCACAAAGGCTACTGTAAATATTCAAAGAGGCAATAAAAATGCAGATCTCAACGCTCTCGGGTGATCGCCAAAACCGACAGAAGCAATTCAGAAAACCAACTTTTCGGTTTGGCCGACCTCCTAAGCGCCCCACAGCGAGCGCCTTCGGCAGCAAAAGAGTCGTTCTGTTTCACTAGTAAATACGTGAGCGTTTACTTACTTTCTGTTCCTCTTTCTAGCTCGGTTGTAAGCTTCTAGACCTTCCGTTAGCGTCTTCAGTTTCTCCGGCTCCACCTGAGTGAAGGTATGAACACCAAACCACATTACCCAGACCTGCAATTATTAAACACTGCTTTTACTTCACGGCTAGACATGCATCATTACGGAGCCTACTTCCCCTGCATCCGCAAAACACCAACCTTCCCAGCAAAGAATGAAGGAATCGGCCAGACACCCCCCAGACACGCAGGCGTGTGTTAGCATTTCCCTAGATGTCCACGCCACCAGCAACAGAAACATTCCAACCCGCCACGCTCGGGAAAACCACACCGAGAAGGAAAAGGATGTTTTTGAAACCTTGTTCCTCTTTCTGTTGCCGACAGGGACCCTCTGTCGCTCTCCCAGTCTCTACTCGCACTTTACAAATGTATTTGACACCTCCGAGACCACCCGGACTGCAGCGGAGCACCAAGCTGCTCGGCACGCACGACACGGTTTGTACAGATGCCGTCAACACACAAGCGTTTCCCGTCACCTCTGATTTCTGGATAAAGGTATTTGAGGGCTCAGCTCCGCAACGTTGCGAACGGCACGGCCAACTTCCTCCCTATTTCCGAAGCGGCGCTGTAGGCGCTTCGTTAAAAGGCCTTACGAGAGGGCCGGGCAGGGTGACCAGCTCCGTTTATGCCCTATGAATCTAGGGGTTCGCTTTAGCCAGCTCATTTATTGCTCCTCAGAAAGGCCTTTTAACTGGTTTTTTTTTACTTTAGCGAATAGTCGAGCGATCTGCTGAGTCAGGAATGAATCTGAGCAGGTGCTCACCACGGCTGCTTTAGCTGGAAATCCAATTCCTCTCCAAATCAAGCAGAATTACAATCTTTGAGGCGACCTGTGCATACGTCACTGCACACAACCCCTGCCACTGCACAGCCACCAGTTCCTACCAGTCTGGATAATGCAAACCTGAAGGAGAACTAAGTGTCTCCTGTTTGATCCCAGCACTTCCTGCTCAGAACATCAGCCCACTTAACCGAAGGGTATTTTGATTCGGCTCAGGCAGTTCCGCTTGTGAGACCAAAGAAAGGCATTTCGACACGTCGACTGAAAGCAAACGGCCAGCTCCTTTCCCTCGGTCACTGTTTCTGCGCTGGGCTTATCTTTCAACCTCGGCACAGCACGAGCCACGACAGCATTCGGCTCGTTACAGGGTACGGCTGGTATTCTGACGCAAGGAAAACGAGTTCCGTAAATACAAATTTATTAAGCACGCCTGTACACAATCCCCAGAAGAAACGTAGGTGCCAGTTCCCTCCAAACCCAGCCGTTCAGTCACTAAACTGACGTTCACAGCACAAGCGCGTTTAGGCGTGAGAGGGTGAAGTCAATGGGCGAGCCAGGTGGCGGGATCTCCAGAAATAAGGCCCAATGTAATACACGTTGACACCAAGTTTCGCACGGCTTGGATTCAGGCATCTGACAAAGGAACTGGCGAGCCAGGATTTCCGTTTTCATGGAACCGATTCCTCCATGCCGCAGACCGTAGCGCTTTTTCCCTAAAACTGTGCTTAGTGTTAGTGTAAGACTGCCGGTGCTTCCAAGCACTCCTGCCCTAGTCAGGCTCTGAAGCAGCACCGATGCACACGGAAGAGACGCGATCGGTTTAAAGCCTGCGGAGCTTATTCATCTCCTGCACTGACACGGCACTGCCGGAGGCACCGTTCCTCCGCCCGCGGCACGCTACAGCTCGTGCCTTCATGCTGCAGAATGTCCGAAAACCAGCTGAAAGAAGAAACGTACATTTTTCCAACGGGACCGAATTAAAGGGCAAGAACATGGTCTTGATCCTCTGCCTCGGACACCTCGCTACGTGACGCCGGTCACGAGCGCTGAACTGCACGCACCCGCGATACCGATGTGGACGTGAGGAACCCTCTGCCGGGGGCTGCACGCGTCTGCCACTGGATGTGTCGGAAAGCTCGGTGGTAAATACGTTTGTGAAGAGCCAGCGGCACGGCTGGGTCACAAGGGACTTCAATAAAAAGGGCCTGTAGTGACAGGACAGGGGGTAACGGGGTTAAAGAGGGGAGATTGGGACTGCACATCAGGAAGGGATTCTTCCCGGAGAGGGCAATTTTCCAGCCGCCAAAACGCAAGTATTCATTAGGAAACAAAGGTGCGGTATTCCTCCCCTCTCCTGCCAGGGAAGCACCCCTCTGGCTGCGCTTCCAACAGAAGCACCATGACAGCACTTAATACCCCAAGGCTTTAACACGGAAAGAAGAATCAAACGAGGTTTGGTCTAAAGAACAGAGCATAAACACAGCGGCAGGCGATCCCAACGGCACGGCAAAGCTACCGCTCCAACACAGGAGGTTAACCTCTGGGACACGAATACTCGACAAGACGTCGTCAGAAAGCCCTGCAGAAAACACAGTGTCAGACCTGCTGCCCGCGACTCCCACGCCCGCAACCTTTCAGGAGTTTTTGAAGCCCGTTGGATTTTCAAGGTTATTTCCTTTTGGTTTGCTGCGGTTTTGGTTGTTTTTTTCCCTCTCCTTTTGTCTTCAGACCAGGCTGCCCAAACACCTGAAGAAGGCAGCTGTAGAGCACGTTCGAGCAGCGCTAACACGCCTACGGACTGCCACTCTGCACGGGCGTTCCTGCCTACCCGTGATGAGAAACAGAACGACTGTTCAGCACATTTTCACCTCTTCCGTATTCCCCTGTATCCCACCTTTCAACCTCAACTCCTGACCTTCGGATCGGTCATTTGCGCTGTGCTTGTTGGAGAAAATCATACTTTAAATTTCACGTTATCACTGAAGGCCTCTCCGATGGAGAGGTGATCCCTTTCGTCGACTTCCTGACCAAGAACTTGAAACGGTCGCTCCTTGCTGCCCCCACCAGTACCTTGGCAGTAGTGCACGAGCAGCCAAGTACCAGTTTCCACCCTCGGCTTCCCGCTGTTCGTGCTCCGGCCCACAACAACATCGGTGCCGCTGCCTGTAACGTCACACAACGTACAGAAGGGACGCAAAACCAAAGAAGGTGGGTTCGCACAAGAGCGACCGTACGTTCTGGGATCCACGAGTTGGGGAGTACGCTTATAAAACTGCCAAGGAACGCAAATGAAAACACAAAACTTCACCGCTTTAACCAAAGTTCTAAAAAAGAAGCTCCTCAAAGATATCAAACCAGTCGTATAGACGTGGATACGCAACTTAGTGACGTGAGCACATCAGCGCGTTCTTGGGACGCGAGTGCTGTGTATGTCACACGGGACCGCGACACCGTACGCCTCCTCATTCTTCCAGCTTCCTCTCGTGTTTTCTGGTCTGTCTCACCTGCCTCAACTGCCTATAACCTGGGGCTCCCACCTGGATAAGGAACGAGCCCTTAAGCAATCAAACATCGTTACTAAAGCACGTTGATTTCTCCATGCAGTGAATACTTTGGCTCAGATGGGAGCTCTCTGGAACCTCTCTGACCGCGGAGACGGACAGAGAAGCCACCTGGAAAAAGAGACTTCAACTTGGGCTGGAACCATCCTGGCCAACACCAGCCCAGTTACCGACAGCACCGATTCACCAAAGGCCTGTCGGACTGTCTGGGGAAATTACATCTGCACGTCAAGCACACGTAACTCCACGGCGATGCCGACCAGCGGTGGCTGCACTACAGCTACACCAGTTCCAGCTCAGGAAGTCCCTGGTGGGAGTCGGGGGCTGCTGGTGAAGGAGCACTCCTCAACGTGTTCTTTCATTCTTTCTGCCTGTACATCTTAAATTTGCATTTTAGAAAGCGACACTTAAAAATATTTATATATGGAAGACGTGAAATACTGTGTAAGAACTACAAAAATATAATGGTATACAAGTGGGGGGGGACCAGAATTTAAAATATTTATCATAATAAAATAACCAATAACTCCTTGATAACTGTAGTTTCTGTATATTCCCCAACAAACATGAGTTTTGTGGACCAAAAAAAAAAGGATTTTAGTATGAAAGAGCCAACTGGAATGCTTTCCTCACTACTAAAAGGCGGTAAAAAGCCCCGTTCAAGGTGAAAACGCACATGCATTTCCTCGTAAAGAGCGCATGTGTCAATCAGCAAGCTCGCACTTACTTCAGATTCCCCCACCCGATCCGTTCTCAACCCTTTCAGCTACCTCCGTATCGGTTTCTCCGGGCATGGCCAGAAGTTCAGCTAAACACACGAGGTAAGTTAAACAAGCTTTTTCTAACAACGTTTTTTGCGTAGCGAGTCGTTTGCGCACGAATCAGTTAAAGCATAACCAGGCCAAAAGACAATCTGGTTGGTGGCATCGGTAGAATTTTCTTATGAGGTAACTACGGGAAAAATCCCGTTCTGCAAGCTATAGTTAGGAAAAAGAGTGACTTGTACTCCTAAAATAAGAGACAAAGAACAGAATAACCGGCTGAGGTAGTTTTGATGAACACTTGTATGGGCACAGGTACACGGGTGTATAGACAGGGAGAGATGTGCATATATATATAAATATACCTTCCCCTCCTCAGCGTTTTGTTGACATGAATTGTGAACTTCTTCTTCTCTTACTAGTTTTCCAGGCCATGAAGTCAGTCCTTTGATCTGGCCCCAGACCAAGTCGCCCACATTAAACGTCCTCGGCCTGTAATGTATCAGCTCGTTTGAAGAAGGGGAGTCTGGGTTCCTTAGGTCATCTTCACTACTGATGCTTTTAGCATCTGAAGGGCTAGGCACACACCCGTTAATGCTTTTGGCATTAAAATCTCCATTGTAATGGATATAGTCTTTAACTAACGAACTTTCCAAGCTATTCGAGGAACTGGGAGACTGCTCTTCCAGAATCTGCTCTTGTTTGGAAGTGTTCAGCAACTCCCCAAATCCTCTGTTCTGCTGAGGCCGGTTTCCGTTGATGTGTGCACATCGTTCCACAGTGTTCTCCAGTCTTTCCTTAAAACTCATCATAGTTCTTTTGTAATTGTTATACCTGAAATTCTCCTCCAACATTTTATCACTTTGACAGTTTCGCTGTGATAACAGTATCTGATGCTGCTCGCCTTGTAATAAGGGCAGCGTGGAGATGTTATTGGGCCTTTCATGACAAGGACTACTATGGATATGGGTCGAGTGGTCTAGAAACTCCTCACATTTCCATCGATTTATCTCACTGACAGGACTCTGCTCCCCTTCCCACTGTTTTTTGGGTGTGTTACAACTTGTTGATTTGTAATATTCATACCCATCCCCTTCGCTTGAAGTTTTACCGTGCTCCGAATTCTTCAGTATTCGCGTGCCTCTGGTGTTCCTTATCCTACCTTCGTGATCAGAAACGGCAATGTTTCTTCCATGGATTACTGCACTGACAGCACTGGAGAGATTTAATGGGTCACCAATTGAGGCTGTGAAGGCACTCATGGCACTCAAAGCTGGAATGGGACTCATTTGGGTTGTACTGCTAACGGCAGTGGTGATTACTACTTGCATTCCTTTGCTGGCAGCATCTACAACTGCTTTGTAGATGGCGTCCACCGACGTATCACCCTGAGCAGCGACGCTGAGGTTATCCTTCGCCTGTTGTCCAAGAGATGGTTCCGTTCTCTGCTGCAAATCACAAGACGTTTCTTGGAAAGGCGGAAGCATCGTGTTGGAGCTCTCAGGAACTGGTGCCATTCCCATCTGAGTGATCATTCTTTTGTTGAGGACAGCAGCATCTTCCTGCATTCTCACCTGGCAAGAGCAGAGAAAAAGATGGAAAATGCTATTCTGCCTCAAGTGCCGTTTCAACAGACATTGAAACGGAATGTTCCAATGTTCATACAAAGATTCAGGACGGTGGCCAGGGTGGCTGTTTGTTACAGCACATAATTCTGGCTTGCTCATACCTCAGTTTAACGCTGAACAAGCTAGAAAGGAAAAAAAAGCATAATTTAGAGGCAAACAGACACCCCGGCTCTCGAGCTTCGCCTTGTGGATCGAAACGGACGCCTTGCATGGAATGATACAACCTGACACGCACTGCAGCGACTGCACTATCATCCCTTTCGGAGTCTTTTCAGGGATTTTCCCTTCTGACTGAAGTACAGCCCCCTCCTTTTTTCCCTCAGGTCCTAAACAACTCCACCCAGGTCAATATTTCTGTTCTCAACTGGCCTCTGGTGCTCCCTCCCGGACCCCAGCTTTGCTTCTTTCCTCCCTATCAACTGTTCTTCCCGGCTCCCTGTACGCTCCTCGTTCAACCGCCGGAGCGTAGGCCATCCCTGTCCTTTTGGAATGGGCTTACATCTCCGTCTTTCCCTTTCGGTTACGCGCTTCTCCGTGGGATCACTCTTCCCTCAGCCCCTGGCAAACCACGCCCACATCCCTTTGAGTCACAGCTGTAACGGAAGGAACTGTGCTGTTTGTATTTCTGCTCGCATATGCAGGCAGCGAAGACGATGTCAGTAACAGTGCTCTAACAAAAAACTGTGAAAACCAAGGGCAAAATATTTCCAACACCTCCTTTAAATCCTTACTGCTATTATTTATGTAACTGAGAATCTGAAAAAATCTTACTGAGACGAAGCTACCAAAGTTCATACAAGACCAAGGAGAGGGGACAGGCAGTTAGAGGACCGTGATTTTGCAATAGCAGTGAAATACCTACACTGAGAAAACGACACGCCTTCTTTTTCCTTGAAGAGGAAAAGCACTTTCTGGCACTACCTGCACGATTCCGCCTTCACGTCTTGAGTTCTGCGGCGACTACGACAACACTGAGTGATAATACATACGTGTTTCTACTCCGGGTTTAATACCTCGTTTGGCTGCTATGCCTCCTGGCAGCGTGGCAGCGTGCATTATGAAGGGCTGTCTGCTCAGGTGGATGGCAGGGAGCACCAGCAGGTACCAGGGAGCACCAGCAGGTACCAGGAGGTACCAGGGAGCACCAGCAGGTACCACTTTCGCAGTTTGTAAATTCATTCTAATGCCTGTTTTCTTCAGCCCATACAACCCACATCACAGCTACCTCTTCTGTCCTCTTCCAGCGGGAAGGGAAGAGGGCCGGCACACAGAGTCACCTCTTATCATTTATTAACTTCCTAATTAAGTGGGAGCAATTTTGATTTCTCGCCACTGAATTGCCAGAGTGGGCTGAACGGGAATTTACGATCGTTTCTGTGAAAGGGAAAACAGTTTTGCTAAAAAACTGTCAGAACGGACAGAGCACATTTTTTTCAACGCATGCAGCGTAACGCTTTCCAGAGAAGCTACACCCAGTTTCTAAGGAAGAAGGTATAAACTTTCAGCAGCAGCTGTTACTGATCTGCAAACCCCAAAAAGTACAGAGAGAGGCATAAATCGTACATATCTACTGCCTTAATCACTCAGCAAAAACCCAAACTACGGAGGGAATAACTGTACCTACGGAGAGCCGCGCGTTTGTTTGAACAGTGATTTCATCTGGCTTCCTACCTGGAAGTTTTGGAACAGACACGCCATGGGGTTCGGGTTGTTAGCTGGGCCAGGAATCGGGGGCTGGCCTTGAAAGCCCTGCATGTTCTGGTACCCCTGGAGAAGGTGCTGTGGCTGCTGATTTGAAGGAAACATCTGATTGTTGTTTAGTAGCGACTGGAGATGACTCAGCTGATGGTTATTCAACGTAGTGTTTAGAGATGACACGTCACCTGTAATTCAAACACAGGGAAACCTCAGTCAGCGGGGTTTTCAACAGTCGGGAGGAATTTCCTTGACTCAAATTTTATCTGACTGCTAAGCAAACGCCTCGGTAAAACAACACTTTTCCCCTTCAATCTTCTACGGAATGATCCTCAGGGCGCGTCTCCTACTCTTTATTCCCGTGTTTCTTCGGTATGGCTCCCGCCGTGCGTCACATCTATCTGGGCTCTTGTAAAGGTTCCCGACACGGCTGTCTCTGCCTCCGGAACCGCGCACGGCCACGTATGGCAGGACGAGCTTCTGCGATATTCGGTGTCTTGGACTCAGTTCCAAAGAGTGAGTGCTTCAAACAGCACGGGGGTGGGGAGGGGGAGGAGGAGGCGAGAGGAAGGAAGGAAAAACAATTTAAAAAAACCCCAACAAAACCAGTTGTTCAGCACCTATGACAAAATAACGTGAGCTAACTGCAAATGAGTGGAGGCTTTTCGGCTCACAGACGCGACACCCTGAACAATTGGTTTTTACACTCTAGAGAAAAAAACTGTATTAACACTTTGTCTGACAGGAAAATCTCAGTCTACGTGGGAATCAGAGTTCTAGTAAAATACACCCGCTGTTAAAACTGACTTCATGAAATAATAAATCTAAAAATATACATCCGTTTCCTAGGGTTGGGGGGTGTTTGTAATTAAAAATGTCCCTGCCCGTGGCAGGGGGGTTGGAACTAGATGGCCTTTCAGGTTCCATCCAACCCAAACCAGTCTGATTCTATGAAAAGCTCATGTTTTTCTTAAAATTGCCATTTGCAGGTCACTGCTTAGCTGCATTTTACAAGGAAAATGGGAAGTAGGGTTGAGTTCACGATAGCCGCTCAGTAGCGAAGTATGAGGGGTTCAGTTAAAATACTTACCAGCCTCTATTAAATTCCTTCTACTGGTCTGTTTGTGTAAACCAAACACTGGAGGAGTGCTAATGATATTACATATCCCGGGTAGAAATCATCAAAAGACCCAGGAGCAAAAAGAAGTGTCTTTAAGGGCTTTTTAATGACTCGTTTTGGGATGTAGGTGTTTGCCAAGTGAGACACCCTGGGTTTCCAAACGAGGGCTAAAAACAACCCCAGCAGAGGAACGAGAAAATATAAATGCACCATAAAGGGCTCGAAGGGCAACCTTCCGCTATGACCTTGTGCAAGGACCTACGCCGAGTGCTTTGTGGATTACTTCACGGGGAGCGTGCTTACGGTTCTGGCACCTTTGGATTCATTTGGAAAAACGCGCTTGGCCGTTTTTCATCGACTGCGCAGCAACTCGTACCAACCCTGTGATGCCACAGGCACTTGCAACGAAACATCCCGGAGACGCACCTGGGCTGTTACTCCTTGAAAAATGAAACAAGTCCAACCGCTTAGGGAGTTTGAAGGTGTAAATAGTTGGGCCAGGTGGCATCGGAATTAGGAATGGAATGTAAAATAATTTTAAAAACCAGTATTAAATGTTACTGCATGAAGTTATAATGTATTTTAAATTTCTTACAATAACAGTTACGTGGTGACAGGACAAGGGGTGACGGGTTTAAACGGAAAGAGGGAGATTGAGATGGGCCATCAGGAAGGAATTCTTCCTGCAGAGGGTGGGGGGCACTGGGACAGGTTGCTCAGAGAAGCTGTGGGTGCCCCATCCCTGGCAGTGTCCAAGGCCAGGCTGGATGAGGCTGGGAGCAACCTGGGCTAGTGGAGGGTGTCCTTGCCCATGGCAGGGGGTGGGACTGGCTGGGCCAACCCAAACCATTTTGTGACTCTACGATGCTGCGTTTTTCTCCATAAACAAGCTGTAACACACAAAAGCCTTACAAAAAAAAGTATGATAAAGTGGAGTCTTTAAAACTAGAATCCGAAACTCCCCCTCCCCAACCCTCTTCCTTTTTTTGCCTTTATATCTGTGAAGAAATCGAACTTACCAAGCAGACCTGTCCCCAGGAGAGGGTTAAGTAGCTGTGGCACCACAGAGTTACTGTTGAGTTTAGCTGGACCAGATGTATTCCCAGCATTATTAGATATGTTCAGCAATGTTTCTGCCATGGACACCACTGCTGTCCCACCACCCAGGGTTGAGACAGACAGTGCTGCCACTGCTGATGATGTAGTGGTTGTGGTAGTGGTTGCTTGGGAGGAGGTGGCTATGGAAACCTCTGGATGATGAGCGGTGTTGCCCGATGCAGAGTTCAGGACCCCTCCCACCAGCTGGGGATTCAAGGCCATTAATGCTGAGGCCCCAGAGACAGCTGGGAGGAGCAGGGGGTTGGAAGTAGTGTCAGTGCCTGAAAAGCTCGGAATAGGGTTGCCCAGGGGGTTGGTTAAAAGGGTCTCCACCCTGCTGCTTTCTGACTGATTGCTTGGCAAATGGTCAGGAGGGGCTGTCATCTGTGTTACTGAGGGCAAAGGGTTATTTTGCTGCTGCAACAAATCTGAGATGGTCAGATTGAAAGATGGCAGGGGAAGCATGGCAGCTGCTTGGGCTTGGTTCTGAAGGAGGGTTGCTAGAAGCTGAAAATGGACAGGCTGCAATACCTGCCCATCCACGTCACTGGAGAGAAAAGCTAAAGCAGCATTTACATTCGGGTTGAGAAAACCTAAAGGGTTGAGGTTGACCTCAGACTTGCCTTCTCCTGCTGAAGGCTGCAGTATATTTAATAGATTCTGGTTTAGGAGATGTTGCTGATTCACTGGCAAAGAGATAGGTAGAGAATTGAGGAGGTTTTGATTCAAAGAATGTGGAAGATTGTTGTTTGAAGAGCTGTTCTGCGGGAAATGAAGCGAGTGTTCGTGGCCAGCAAAAGGGAAATCGCTCCCAAGGGGCAGCTGGCTCTGAAGTGGGTTTCCAGCTGCAGTAGTGACTATAACACCATCCTGAAGCACGGACGTTGTCTTTGTGATGGCAGGTTGGCTGGTGCCAGCTATGGCTATCGATGATGATGGTCCTGAACCCCCTGCAACGCAAAAGAACAAAGCTGTTACTAGAACAGTGCATGCTGGGAGACAATCACCGAAGCTGTGGAGCAACTGGGTTAATCCCAACCAGTACTGTTGGATACCCGTGTGCAGGGAAGAAAACGTTCTGAGCATCCAGACCGGAGTACTTTTTAAAGAGGAATGAAAACGCTATCTGCTACTTCAGACACTACGTGCTGTGCCACATCTCATCGGAAGTTATTAATTACACGGGCGTATTTCCCTTAGATTTCTCTGAGTGGGCACAGAAGAGGGTTTCGTTCACGATGTATTTTGATTAGCACAAACCTAAAAGCCGCCATAACTTCATATAGTTACTGGTGGACCAGTACGAAAGTACTAGGAATAAGGATCAGTGGGAGACATGAACGATGTCGTGTGAAGAGTGTGAGTACACGACCTAAAGGTCAATGTGAACCTCGTGCTCTTCCATTTCCAGCTCTTCCATTAACGGGGATTTGGAGAATTACCGTTTAAAGTATTTAAAATATAACGATGACACGTCGTGATGGTGACTACGACAGAGACTAGTGAGCAAAACCCATCATGGCCAAGGTAGGTCAGCAGACAACACCCCCCACTGACCAAGGAAAAAGTAAACTGGGTTGGTCTGGTGATACCCATCCCCTGGCATGAGCAGAACCACCAACTGGGTAGATTTACTTTGAGGGGGTTATGGAAAGAGTGAGAGAATAATAAAGCTTATTTGGGTATCTTTGTACCCCTTTACCAAAGCTGAAGTAGAAAATACATTATTCATTGTCTTTCAGTTAACGCAGAGTCTTGAGCTGACAGGGGTCGTGCACAAAAAACCCATGAGAGGAGTCTAAGAGAATTAAAACAACTGAAATTGCCTCGCATGACGCCTTTCTACTGCATTCACTGCGATTCAGTGGAGAGCAAACAGTAAAAATATGCATTGAGATTATATACTGCATGTATGTAAAGCTGAATAACTGTAAATGTATATAACTATGGGTTTTACGCAATAAAATAATGTTCCATTCTCAACTGCCCCACAACTACGGCTCACGTGACAGAGATCAGAATGTATCCATTATCAGAAAGAACCAATTATCATTTTTCTAAACAAATACTATTTGCAAAGGGCCACGGAGATGGGGAAGGGCCTGGAGCCCCTTCCGTGTGAGGGAAGGCTGAGAGAGCTGGGGCTGTTCAGCTGGAGAAGAGGGGGCTGAGGGGGATCTGATCAATGCTGATCAATATCTAAAGGGGGGTGTCAGGGGGAGGGGGCCAGGCTCTGCTCAGGGGTGCCCAGGGACAGGACGAGGGGCCATGGCCACCAACTGGCAAACAGAAGGTTCAGCCTGACCGTGAGGAAACCCTTCTGCCCTGTGAGGGTGACAGAGCCCTGAGACAGGCTGCCCAGAGAGGGGGGAGTCTCCTTCCCTGGAGCCTTTCCAAAGCCCCTGGACCTGTTCCTGTGGGATCTGCTCTAGGGGATCCTGCTCTGGCAGGGGTTGGACTGGATGATCTCCAGAGGCCCTGTCCAACCCCCAACACTCTGTGAAGCTGTGATGTGCGACTCTGCTGTTAACTGGTAAGACAAGAAGCAAATCTTTACATCATCTGAAACTGAAAATACCATTTTTCAAGTACTTTAACACTATAATGACTCAAAAAGGTACAAATTAACCCAGTACGTGAGGCACTGCTTGGAATTCATGAGCAGAAAGATCACACCCCCTCTCCCAGGTACCATTATCACATTAGAGCACAGATATTAAGTAATAAATTAACAAAAGATAAAGGAAGAACAAATTGTAATCATAAAGCAGAGGATGTCCTATTCTGCTGCGACGAGAAAGACGTTGACGAACCAATAAAAGCAGTTTTGTGACAAGAACATTTCTCTGGGCAGCAGTTTGGAACAAAAAGCCAGATACGCACTTGAGGAACAAAAACCCAACCGTGCACCGAAAACTCAGATCCCACCGGATTTCCACTTACGGGTTTGTGTTGAACGTTTCAGACTGGGCAGGAAGAGCAACGCCTCTTTATCTTGACACCCCCAGGCCTGGCGAATGCCTCGTGTATACCAGAGAAAATAGCACCCGTGCCCTCCCCGGGTTTCCAGCTCAGAAATCCAGACTCCCGCGTCGAAGCCTCCTTCCAGTACTTTCAAGCTGCCGTGCCAGGCGGGTCAGTACGTTCCAGAGCCCACAGCGATACCCATCTTTAACCATCAGGGCTCTCTAGTTGTAATCTGGTTTAAGACGGACCAGGTAATACCCGAAGAGCTTCCGATGGTTATTCCTCCCACCTGTAAAGGACCTTCTGTGTAACATCCTCCTGTCCCACAGACAGAGCCAGGTACCCTCAGCTCAGCCTGACATGCCGGAGCCGGCTGATGCACTGCACTTGCTAAGGTGTGAGTGCGTTTCAGGCGGTGCTTTTGCAGAAGCTACTCCTGCAACAAGGGACAGACACCAGCTTTTCCCTCGGTGGCTGGGAAAGGCTTCCCTAACGAGCAGAAATCACGTTCGATGTGTTAAGCAGCACACGGATAGATTTTTAACTCAGGCTTTAGGATTCTATAGATAGAGCTCTCAGGAATATAAAACCCAATTTTGGTATTTTCAAGTCGACCTCACCTCTGTTTCTAGTTTGTTTATGACCCTATTTTCCGTTCCTCTCAGGTGAATGACCACACGGAAGAGTACCTGGCGTGAAGCAAACCTCCAACCTGTAGAAGTGTTGCTGGGTTTCTGCCAAGGTCTGCTCCAGATATCCCTCCCCTCCTTAAACACCGCGTCTGGAGACCCGAGAGGTCTAGAGCGCATTCGCTCTTTCTCTGGATTAATTAGGCAATTAATGAATTGCTACTGAGGAAAAAGGAATCTTGATGGATTCTGGGTAGGAGGAAGAAAATGTGTTCTTGTTTCAATCCAGACCTGAGAAGTCTGGGAGCTGAGGCGGTGACGAGCAGCCAGACATCAGCAGGGAAAGAAAAACCAGGCAAATATTGCCCCCCCAGCTTCTGTCAATCTTGTCTCACAGAAAGACACAGCAGGAATTGGTATGGAAAAGTCCTGAATTAAGTAGCAGCTAATACAATATTTACTACTGCATCCTGGGACAAATCTATCTCCAGGAACAGACTGAATTGCCACAATAGGATTTCTGGATCTCTTCCAAAATGCCATCTCCAGCAAGTCAATATTCTAGATGAAGAACCGCGTGCACACCCATTCTCATTAAAACACAGTGCTGCTAGGCATCTTCTGGATGTTTGGCCCCAAGCCAAAAGACAAAATCTCAGTTGTGTCTTTCTTCCCCTTTATAAAACACGTGTAATTTCCATAACTGGCATTAATAGTGCTGCAACAAGGTGGAATCCATCTCAAGGCTGACACGAGCCCTCGGAGAGCCCCCGGAACTATCCTCTCCCAGCTTCAAAATGAAATCTCCAAGATCCAGGATGATCAGTCCTGGTTTTCTGACTCCTGTGAAGGCCAGGTGCCATGAGAAGACAGGGATGCCCAGCACCAGCAGCGTGCAGATACAAAGGGTTGTGAGAAACAGCAGGGAAAAACCACAACATCAGCTCATCAGAGCAATGGGATAAGCTACACTGCGAGTAGCAGAGAAGAAAAGTCCTAATGAGAGGCATTGTCCTCTCCTTTCACACCAGGCGGTAGCACCGAAGAGTAGCAACAGCGCTCCAGAATTGACTCTGGATCTCCTCTGGGGTCTGTCTTATTCAACGTCATACCTAGACCCAAACACTCTATTTACTAGAGTCTTCAAAGAGGGCAGGGTGACGGTGGAAACCAGACGGTGGGTTTCAGCTGAAAGATCTCGATGCAAACAAGCCCTCTCGGCCAGCAGTGCTGTAAAGACAGCCCTGACAGCATTATTCCGCTCTGACCACCTGCATTTTCTTCAGGACTGGAGAAGGATGACAGCCAGGAAAGAAGAAGATGCACCACAGCATCCAAGAGTTTTGACAGTGTGTTAACTCACCCAAAACTCCTCTATGGAATGGGTCATTATCCTGGAAACCCAAGGCATCGTACTGTCAGCTCCGTAAACAACAGTCCTTAATAATCAGAAGCTCTTAAAAGGAGCATGGAAAAAAGATGAAGGAGTTAGACTAAAAGCCATAAAAGCCTAAGACGAACGCCAGTGTCCAGCTCCTGCAGACACAGCCGTCTGCCAGAAGTTCTTTTGCCAGTTGTAGAGAAAAAGGAACTTCGTAATGCAGGGCGAGGAAACATCCAGAGTGCCAAAAAATAGATCTCCTCTTCTCTGAGAGGGCCAGAGAAATGTTTTGGGAGTAAATAAATGGAAATTGAAAGGGATACACATTATCACTTGTGTGCTATGGTATTTTACTGATGAACATTTTTATTCTGTTTTCTTTTGAAAGCAGGTTTATTTTTATCTGTGGTCCTTCTTTTAATTCCTTGAGAGGCATTCTGAAGAAGATGCAATAAAATAATGGGTATTATGAAATGAGTTTGTGTTTGAGAAGATTCACTCTTTCTGCTCAGTAAATAAAGAAATCAGAGTGGAAGATATTTATCACGTGCATCTCAGCACTGTCCTACCATGAAAGACAGGAGCACACACGTACACACGCTGCTGCTGGGATGGTGGGATACAGGCAGAGGACTAACTTATTTTAAGTCCTGGTTCAAAACGAGATGAAGATTTGAACAATATGAACTCTTGGACAGCAAACTTCAAGTTGGGGTGTGAGCTAGTGATTTCACAGAATCATGGAATGGTTTGGGTTGGAAGGGACCTTAAAGATCATCCAGTTCCAACCCCCTGCCATGGGCAGGGACACCTTCCATAGTCCAGGTTGCTCCAAGCCTCATCCAGCCTGGCCTTGGACACTGCCAGGGATGGGGCACCCACAGCTTCTCTGGGCAACCTGTCCCAGTGCCCCCCACCCTTTGCGGGAAGAATTTCTTCCTGATGTCCCATCTCAATCTCCCTGCTGAACAAAATTTCAAACTGAACAAAAGCCAAGAGTCAAACCCCATCTATTGTTTCTGCCATGGAAGAAGAATTGTGTCTGCAATGACTTCACACACCGCGAATAATGCTCAGTTTCCCTATAAATCGAACAATTCAAACTGAAAGCAAACTATTGCAGTCTTCAGAGACACTAAAATACTCCCACCAGATTAAAAAGCGTTAACTTTATATGTATTTCCCTAAGAAACAGCAGTTCAATATGCCAATTAGGAAATTATAATGGAAATAGTATTTTACAACACGTTTGTCTGTAAGAAACTCTCCACTCTAGTATGTCAGTAGTCTCACGAGTACACTGCTGGAATCTGTAGAACAAAACCAACCAATAAGGTGTATTAAGGGCTTAGGAAATTACAAGCGCAGAACTTGCTCACTAGGCATCCATACCTAGAACACTTTAGAGTTGAAAACAACTAAATGTTGTACATATCACCTTCTCAATTCTTACTTTGCTGCGTATTCAATCAAAACGCATCCAGCTTTATTTTTGGAGGGTTGGAACTGGATGATCTTTAAGGTCCCTTCCAACTCAAACCATTCTATGATTTCATATTTTCTCTGTTGCTTTTTAATTTTAGAACATTTTAAGGTTTTGAAACCCTTGTCAGAAACTCACATTCAACTCCTCGGTCACGCAGCGAGCTCCTTCCTAAAACCTCCCCCACTCCCATCCCCTCCCAGGGTAAAACTCAGCAGCTCTTGCAGAAGAAATCTGCAGGATCCTTTCACAAAGACCCAACAAGAGGGGAAAGTCTGACTGCAAACCTCGCCCTGCGACGATGACGGTGTGAAAGTACAAAGGAGCACTTGGGCACTGCAATGACTGCTGTACCTGAAATGGTTCGTGCAACTTCCACCGCGTAGGGTCACCAATCCCTGCCCAGGGCCTCCAGAAGCTGCTGCAATGATGCTGTGAAATAGGAATTAATAACCCCGAGGTACGAACGCAGAGTTTTCATCAGTCACTGTATTTTTAAATTAGCGATTTTAAGAGGCTTAACTCGCACAGAAGTATAATCACTGATGGAAGTGATACAACCTCATATTCCTTAAAAGTTTGGGTCAACATGTTCCTGCTTTAATTACACATTCCATCACTTACCTATAAACTTAGAACCAAGAGCTATACATTTTTATAATTATATTCTCTGTTTTCTTTTTGGAATGGAAAGCATTTAAGATATTTATCTGGTATCACATTTATTATAGCGCTTTCAATTCCGAAGAAACCATAATTCAGCAGTTAACCGCAAACTACTGTCAGTTGTTCCCCTTATCGAGATCGTGCTCTACCTTGAGACAACAGAGAAATCACAAACAATGGACCAATAACTAAAACAGCCTTCCCAGCCCAGCAGAACCAGTCACAAACCCGAACTCCCCTCATATACAATACCCCGCTCACACCGAGCGTGCTCTTCTTGAAAGAGGTTTAAGTGCCTATCCATAACATCATGCTACCGCTCTAGCTGCCGAGCGTATTACTATGACTACCACCGGCACGATGCTGCACCATCATGTGTTCCTTTTTCACTTGCAACGGAACAGCCATAGTGTGGGCCCCGTTCTTCACAGTGTTCTCCAAACTCTGGCTTTAACGGACTATTTTAAGAATGAAAGTCAGGGAGGATTACAACAGGCAGTGTCTGCGTCTTCTCAAAAGTGACTCAGCCAAAAACGAGCCTCTCAAAAATTTGGGGGAAGGGCAAAAAAACCAAAGCAGTTTCTAGGACCACAGAAACCCTTAAAATAAGGCTTTAAAAAAAATCCGAAAACCTGACTGAATTTCAGTCTTGCCCCTGCTTGCCCCTGTCTCTTCCGACTCCTGCATTTCCCCCTCATTGCTGTTTTTAAAATTACTTTGGGAAACCATTCCCCTGTGGCGAGCTGTTAGCAGAAAGCAGCAGCAGTCATCTAGTAAACCCCTGTCCAGACAGCAGCGCGCACAAGGAAGAGTCTTTACGTATGTACTCTGCGCTGGCACTTGGTCTGATCTCGTCCTGCATCGTTCTCCCAGCCGCAGCTGGGGGGAGGCACTGCAGATGAGGTAAAACGTTTCACTGCAAATATGGGAAATGAAAAATTCAATACAATGCATTATTTCCTTCCACAATCCCTACTCTACCCCCCCAGCAAGCTTTGGACTTGCCCACTAGTTCTGCTTAAGAATATTTTCAGAAGATGTGGACAGCTAAATACCAATGGGAAATCTCATTTAATTCATTCAGATTTTCTTCACAACTGTATCTTTAATAAAATAAGACTCATCTTTCTCCATTATTTTATTGTTATTTTTCACAAATCCTCTTTTATTAATATAAATTCCTAGAAGATGCATGGCAGTTAAGGCACAAACCAGGCAAGAGTTCCTTAAACTAATTAAAGACTTTGAGTTACCGCCAAATTCAAATTATAGGAAACAAAACAACACAAGAAAACCCCAAGCCGTGTGTCTAAGCAAGCGATGAACTTGTAATCTTGGTGTTTACCTCCGAGGTAACGCCGCCGCGATTCACAAAGTGGGTACGGCAGCGCCTGAAGGGCCCCAGACCGCAGGCGAGGGCGGAGTACAGCTAATACACAGCCATCGTATCAGGTGCAAGGACAAGGACGAAGGATGTAGCGACAATGTTGAGGTCTACGTAACTGCACACCTTTTACGCGCAGCATGTGCCCCGGGATGCGGGAGAAGCGGTATGTGATCCCATCACGACCCTCGACAAGCCAGGGCTCGGTTAACGGTACCATTTCTCGGCTTCACTCGCCAAAACTCAACCAGCACATGTCTGACGCAGCTATAAATAAACCACCCCTACATTTCCTTTTTCCACTTCGACTAAAATTAGAGGCTTACTCATTTCAGCTCCCTGTACTGAACAACCGAGCTAATTAAGTGGAGATTGAGCTGATTCCTAAGTTTTTCCAATTTGCTAGCACTTGCTAACAATAAACATTCATAAATAGAGGTAATTTGAAATGAAAAAATCTATTCCGCTTCCAAATTTGTCCTCCATTGTCAACCTCACGGTAGCAAGTATGTTTACTCCGGCTGTGTAATGCTAACAATTACGTTTTACCTAATAAAACCGCAGATGCCGGCTAAGCCATTAATTCCTTTATGTTCAGAGAATGAGAGCAGTTTTGTGCATAAATCTTCTATCAGGAGTTAAAACGAGCAAATAAATGAGAATATTCAATTCAACAGCAGGACAGGGACCAGACCTGACCTACCATCCAAGTCATACTTGGAAATCTTATTCTTCATGTAGATTATCTTTCTACATGACATTCATACAGAATCTCTTCCCCTGAAGTATGAAAATTCTTTTCCGTTCAGATTTTAAGTGACGGTGATTCCTTATAATCTCCCCTGCCCGGAGAAAAGTCCTCCTGTGTGTTTCTATAATCACCAAAACCCAAAATCAATACATTTCAACGGGCTTTACAATTAGCAGAGTAGCGGGTTGACATCCTGTCCAGGGGTTATTCGAGTTCAATAGGAACCTTTTCTCAGACTAACGAGCCCCATAAAGGATGCCAGCCAGATACTCTCCTGAATTTACAGTCAGAGAGTTCTCATTTTGTAACTCCGTGGTATATAAAAGTAATTCTGGGGAGCAAATCCAGAAGCTCACATACTGGAACATGCCACTCTGTCCACATTTAATGTGACATATTCTAAAACACCCCATCTTCTGTGCCGCACAGGAAAGCCCATTTTCAGAGAAGCAAGGGCCTGCACTGTGCCGATGACCACCACAACACCCAACAGTACATTGAACCTTTTACCCACGTAACACTTCATGATTCAGGTTCCTCACATCATCAGAATACAGACACAACAGGGGTGGGAGCGTTTTTAGCAACAAAACTGATCTGACAGTTTGCATTACGTCTATTAAATCAAAGCCTCCTAAAACCCTTGAGTCACTGTCTTGCAAGGCAACATTCCGTTGCCAATTACATTACACTGTACGCAGCTGTATTAAAACAGACCCTGTTTGAGTGGGACAGACGCTCCCCGCTGACTCGTACAGGACCTGTGCTCTCCCTCCCTATTTACTTATATTTTACTATTTCCTATTCTGTGACTTTCACCAGTAAAAATCACTGTTCTGAGCCTACGGAAGGGATACAGCCTTTGTTCACCAAATCATAGAATCATACAGGGCCTTAAAGCCCACCCAACCCCACGCCCTGCCATGGGCAGGGACACCTCTACTAGCCCGGGTTGCTCCAAGCCTCATCCAGCCTGGCCTTGGACACTGCCAGGGATGGGGCATCCACAGCTTCTCTGGGCAAATCTGCCCTTTATTTATCACTCCTAAACTTCTAGACCTCAAGTTTCTCGTTATTTCGGATGTTCTGATACACAAGACATCTTATAATCTTTATTTTTACTCACCATGGTTATTGCATTACTTCTCCTGCTTTCCCTTATCAGCTGTACATAGCTTTTACCTCCAAGTATTTTTCACTTGTTTTCATCTATCCCATCATTTATAGAATCATAGAATGGTTAGGGTTGGAAGGGACCTTAAAGATCATCTAGTTCTTAGCAGGATCTCCACCTTGAATGCTCAACACTCACATACAGATTTTCTACACTATGAACTTCTGGCCTAACGGCACATTCTAACAGCAAGAAGTAAAATAAACAAACCAGGCTCCACAATAAAATATATCACACAGTGACGCAGCCCCATTTTACAAAAAGAACAGACCAATCCAAGGAGAGACAAAGTGGCTTCCTGAATAAGTCTTAAGGCTGCCAAACTGGATTCTACATTCAGTTTGTATCAGAAGTCTGAGCGCTTGATTAATGAGGAATGCAGCATCTAAGGTTAACAGAAATATTAACATTCCTCATCAGAAAAAATGAAGAAAAAATGAGACTAACCCAGTCTCCTGACAGGAAACGGGCTCTTTTCAAAGGAATAGCCCTAAACGATCCATACAGATCTGCTGTTAGCTGCTCCTGTAAGACAGCTGTTACTAACCGTGCCTGCAACCCAAATACTGCAGAACTGAGAGACTGAAATTGTAAATAAAAATGGAGCATAACTGGTTTTCAAGGGTTCAAACTTGGAAAACTACAAAAGCTTTCCGCCGCATAAACAGAAATTCTTATTATTTCATCGATTCATTTTTAATTCCATCGCACTCATACCGAAAATTACCTGGAAACTAAAGATGTTATCTGCAGAAGAAGAAAACAAAAGCCAGAATAATAAAACTTGGTCCACGTGGTTAAAATATGATTAAAAGCTTAGGCAATAACCAGCTATCTAATTGTGGTGATTCTCAGTATTTCTTCTCTCAGGAACTATTTTCTGATTAGTGTCTATTCTGAACACTGGCACAGAAACAGAAAACAGATTTAGCAATTAAAATACTTCAAAACAAAGCAAAATCAAGAGACACAAACTGAAATATGAACACCCGAGTCTCCTGAAGACATCTTACTCAGCTAAACTGCTCCGGAACGCACGGGTTGACGTGTCTGACGCCGCTCAGCTCCATCCACCAAACCCAACTGCGTGCAGAGCAATTTGCAATGTAACCCTTATCCGTTATCCGCACAACCCAACGCAGACCGGTAACTCACTTTTATTTTTAAAGGTTAGCATTAGTGCAAAATACTCAACATGTCACACTTGTTTCACGGAAAGAACGCTTCCGTTCTCCTGCAAATACAAGAAAATGCCCCTAGCTGGATTTTCCCAGCTATGGGTTAGATTTAAATCTCAGGCCTGAGCCTCATGCCGCAGCGATGACTCAGGCAGGAGGCTGGATGAAGGTTCCTGCACCGTTTTTAGGGCCTTGCCCCTGGGAACAGCACAAATATAACAGGATCTGGAATTTCATCTTAAAGAAGAACACAGGTCTCCAGGCTTCTAGCCATCATGGATAGCAATAAAACAGTGAAATGCAGTTTGTGGGTATTCTGCAAGCATCAAGAGTAAAGAAACAAACCCCTCAGCCGTCCTCAGCTACGCGGACAGTGACAGTTCACAAGGACCCGTACGTACCACTGGTCCCCACTGAACTCAACAGGGGCGCAAACCCAGAGTCCCTGCTAAAGGGATTTCGTAGTATGCTCAGTGTGACAGGGAAGCAAGCTCCGAAGGGAAACCCAGACCTTTGTTCTCTTGAGAAGAGAGTACAAAGTCTCAGAAGAGCCAGACTGTATCAGGAAATACTCCTCTTTGTCAGCATGACAAGGCAAAACAGCCGTGCGAGGAGTAACAGCTGCTTGCATGTGACACGAGACACCAGTACAGCTAAGGAAGGAAAATGCCTTTTTCCCCTCCAGGAATGGAGAGAAAACTCATCGGAAACTGTGAGCAGCGTGATATTAAAAATCATTTTTACATAATTCAGTTTTCCTACTATTCCATTCTGTACTTTAAAGAATAAACAGCGCCTCGGAGGAAGCTCAGGAATACGCACCGGGTTCTCTCCCGGGTTAATGAGAGCGCCCGCTTGCCTACGCCCCGTCTGACCTGGCGCAGTTCAGGTACGATCGTATCAAACGCGCTTTGCAAGCTCACCGTGCTGAAAGGCTGAAATATCAAATGGCAGGCTTTTTTTCTGCTTAAGAACTGAACACAGTACCATCCTGCAAAGCTGCCCACTTTGTTCAACCGGCGGCAGTTACATGAAATACGCACGTCAGAGCTGTCTCCCTTTTTGCTTTAAACAGCACAGAGATAGTCCCAGCAGCAGACCTGTTTCCAAGGCTTCATTGATGAACAAACCAGGACATCTCTTTCCATACACTCTTCCAACTGAATATATAGTTTATTTAACTATTTAATTACCAGCTGTGTAAAATTATCGTGATAAAGGCAGCCAGACTCAGCATTCTCCCTGAAAAGGGTTAGTCAGTTTTTGTACTCCCAGTACCTGCTCCCATCTCTGGTAACGCCAACTCTCTCATCCAAGCAGTGAAGAACACGTGTATAGCCTGGACAGACAGTGCCAGCTTAGCCACTGCACTAAGGGTTGAAGTAGCAGGGCATGCCGCAAAAAAAAGGCCAATTTATTTGGGCAAGTGACAAAGCTGAGGTGTGGGTATGTACAAAAGCACCTGGGTTTTATTTATGCAGTGCCTGGAAGTTAACAGAAGCAAGAGCTGTCACAGGAAGGAGGCCAGGATGATTTTGCTTGGAAAAAGGGAGATATGTTTTAGTCTACCGCTGGGTTTTCTTACTTGTTTTATTTTTGAGTGTCTGGATGTCAGCATGAAATAGGCATATTTTTCATATTGGTAAACTCTAGTTTGGAAAGTAGATACACGAAAGGAACCCGTTTAAAAACAGCCATCACATATTTCCAAGCAGTCAAACATAGGGGTATCCTCTTAGAGGGAAACGTACCTGCTTCAGGACTTGTTTGATTACAGCTGCTAACAATGCTGTTTGGTATCACTGGAGTGGAGGATGCCTGGATTCTCGACTGAGGTGGGTTCGGATGTAATGAGTTTCCTAAAGCCATTCCTGACTGACTGAGCATCCCACAGTTCCCGCTAGCCTGCATCTGATTTATTAAACCTGCAAGATGGTTTGTTGTGCCCGGGCTAGTACCGTGGACAAAGTTAGTGTTTGCATTCTGGCAGTGCACACCTTCCCCTCGCAGGGGTAAACTCTGTGCCAGCGAGTTCTGGAGACTGCCAGAGTTCATACCGGTGTCTGCAAAATGCATCTGGTTACCAGAGCAAGGTAAAGCAGTATTTGAGCTCCCACAACCCGTGGTACTATTGCTGCTCATGTGAGAGCTTTGACAACTCATGGACTGAAGTAGCTGGGACATAGAACTGATGGGAAAGGAGCTTTGACTTTGCTTTCTTATCAAATCAGATCCAGCTTTGGAAACTCCAGAACTGTCCAACTGAGACTGTCTCAGCAAACTCAACACCGTGGTGGTCGGCTGCTTTCTTTTTCTCAGAGGATCTTTTTGCTGAGACATCAATTTATCTCTCAGCGCTGCTCGGCCACTTTGCCCTTCAGTCGTCGGCAGAAGCGCGCTGGCAGCAGGAGGGAACATGGTATTTAAAGTGCTATGTCCTTCGTTGTTGCCACCGCTGGCAACAGGTCCAGAATTGCTACTGCTGTTATTGTTGTTACCAGCAAGTTTATTTTGATTTGCTAGCTGTGCTTTGGCTGCTGCTGAGAGTAAACTACTTGCTGGAAAAGAGGCAGCATTGTGCTGGTTCAAGATCTGATTTAAAGGCATTCCCAGCAAACCAGGCTGACTCTTCAAGGAACCGCTTCCAGCCGATGCAGTCGAAAAAACTGCATTGTTTGGAGGATTTAATACATTACTCATTCCAGCAATTAATGGGTTAGGGATGTCCTTGTATTGATTAAGTCCATCGTGCTTGGTGGAAGGGCTAGATGGCATAGACGGTCTCGGTGACCCTATTGTTGACCTTGGGGACCTGGGAGGAACTTTAATACCAGTACAGGATGACTGTGGTCCTACTGGAGGCAGCAGGAAGTTTCCATGATCTGACGACGTGGAAGAAGAACGTGATCTTTGGGGAGAAGCCTCGATCCTTCCAATCCCGGATCCCATCATATGAACAGGGGATGTCACTGGTGAAGGAGAAAGGGAAGTTGAAGCAGAATGCTGAACTCTTTGAACATGACTTCCGTGGTTCATGTGACCAGGTTTGACGGTTGGCAAAGGAAGATTACTTGGCAAAGGGACGACAGCAGGAGGCATGCTTACATTCATCACGGGTACCTGAGAGTGGACGTTTGAATGGAAAGTAGTTGGGTTAATGATAACAGGATTCTGATTCACTGGTTTGCTTGGAATTGGGTCAAGTATGCCAAGTGGATCCTTTTCTGATGTTAATGGCTTTTTCTGAAGAGCACAAGAAGGCGGTGGAGGAGGTGGGGGTGGACCTTGGGGCGGTTTATGGTGAAACATTGCTCGTGGTATTTCCATACCAGTTGAAAAATTACACATGGGTTTTTTCATTACTGGGCTTTTTGTGGTCAAGGTTGGGGAAAGAGGTATATTAGTCCTTCCAGCCATTGCGCAGGATGACTGTATGGGAGAGCCGTGTAGCATTACTGATGGTGGAGACAGAGGTGTCCTGTTCATGTGAATAGGACTAGAGTTGGGTGCTCCATGAAAACTGGGATTGTTCCTTGTGAAAACATCAGGGCTTCCAAGTGGGTCAGTCCTAGGAGAGATTGAGCCATCTCCGTATATCTGTGATCCTGATGAAGCTGGACTGGGCATCCCACCATGACTGCCACGATACGGAGACTTCTGTCCAAGTTCATTACTACCCAATCTCTGCCTAGGATAGACAGAATGAAGTTCTTGTTGCTGGCTTCCAGCCATTTCTTGCACGTAAAGCCTACCCATGGCATTAGATGCCCCTATCATCAACCTGAAAGGAGTCTTACATTCTGGCATCACAGAATTTGTAATTCCTTCATGTGATTTATTCCTCATTGATCTTGGAGTTGCTGCTCGAGTAGGAACTACTGGAGTGGCACCTGATATTAAAAACACAACAGTTACTGTTTTGAAATCCGATATCACATATTTCAGTGCAAAACTGTCGTGTGAGAAGAGATTCATACAAGCTAGAAAACCTTTTGGCTAAACTTTTGCCTCAACAGAAATAAAACCTAAAATCCCCAAGTAGCTGCTGGAATAGTGCACGCTACCCTACTGCACAGAGCAGTTGTCTAGAACTCAACTACATATTCCATATAAAGACTGCATAAATATGGACAATTTTCCACCTTTTTTCTTCCCCTTTGTCTTTTCTCTCTGTCTCCAATGTCTTACTCCTGAATCTCCAGCATCACCCCTTTGGCTACTCTTAGAAGAGCTGGCAGGAGGAGCAGGCGATCACTGTCTCAGGGAAAAGGAGCCTCTGGCACCATCTATTGAGTACAGGAGGAACAAAGCCCAGCAAGGGTTTAGACTAATTTCCCTGCGCCCTACAGAGAAATGGGGTCCTGTCCCTGGTGAGGATGAATGGGGCGCTGTGCTGCACGGCTTTGGCCCAGATTCCTGTACAGCCAAGCACCTAATTGCAGAAACCAAAGGGACCACCGCTGCGCAAGGCAGGGTGCAGCTCCTCCTGCCGCTCGGCATCGCTCGCTGGCACCAGGAGTTCCAGCGCTCTGGGTTAATCTCTGCGTGGGAACCGGCCTGTATTACTTTACCGAATTAAGGCTTCACCTGCAGCTTCTGCAACAAGCTTTGCTTGGGGTGCAGATGCTCAGTTTAAGGGGCTCGACCTTCTGTGCTGGTTTCAGGATACAGGCCCTGGGTATATCTGCATATGCACATGTGAGCCCTTCTACAATGGAAAACTTTCCAGTAAACCCTGGTTTTGAGACTAGACCTTCCTACAAGCACAGTACCACTTTCCTTTTCTGCCCACTAATATCAGCTTTATTTTTTTTCCCCAGTGTTTTACTTTAAGAATGTCATCACAAGCAGCTCCAAGTCTGGCAGACTTTCCGCCAGTTTTGCCGCCCTGGGAATTTGTAATTCAGCTTGGAGTGCCTGGCGTGCAGCTTCTGAATATGCAAACTTAAACTTGAATAATGAGCCAAGGATTCCATGTTCAAATGAATTCAGAGGTGCCTTTAAATTCCTCTACTCGCTCCCTCCTTCCCTTCAGCCTGGCCATAGCAGACAGATGGCACTGACAATCCTGCCTTCATCCTATTTGCTCTACCAGCTACATCATGACACAAACAAACATATTACCTTTCCCAAAATACCACCAAAGTCTCATTTAGGGGACAAATCTCAAGACTGAACTGCAAAACAAAATACGTACGAGAACCCTCGCCTTGAATGCAGGGTCTAAGCAAATGGTCAAATGCCAGAGCGCGTAAACGAAAAGACACTGCGTTTACAAAGGCAATTTATTGGGGAATTTGCCTCTTTGCTTAGGGCACAAAGCACTGATCAACAGAGAAGGTGAGACCACCTAATTGCGACCTGTGCATTTAATTTTTTGCTGGTTTTATCTCCTTCATTTTGCTGTTTTTTTGAAAACAGTAATGTAAATTCAAGCATTACTCATAAAGAATAAAACCAAAATAAGAAGGAAAATGGGAATTTTGGGAAGTTACACTGTTTGTTTCGAAACCATAAACCGCATTGCAAAAACCCTGATTTAAACAAAGCTTTAAAATCCCACATAGCAATTTGAAAATGCAAGAGCACATCAGTGTCTTAGCACTGTCCACCTATCTGAAATGCATGATCTAGTTTTCTGTCCACAAAGTTTTCCTCTTTGAAGTCAGGCTGCAGAGGGATTAGCAAGGAGCCAGCTGTTATTTCCGCAATATGGGGGTGCAGAGGATCTCTCACATCACCAAGGGCCATTTCCCAGAAGCTGCATGCATCACAGTACAACTTTAAGACAGATCTTGGTAAATTTATGGGTAATTTCACTCCTTTGTCCTAACCATTTGGGTTTGTAAGATTACTTCAGAACCTCTTCTTCCAACCCTTAGAAAGTACCTAATTTTCAATTTAAGTTTCTGTGCAACTCTGGTTTTGTAGCTGTTTCCTTCAGTGCTAACTTGGTCCGTTAGCTAAAGCAGCTTCATTCTCTGGTGCTAGTTTCTCCTGATGCCTTTATTGCCAGCAACTGTATCTCCTTTCAGCCACCACTGCTAGGCTGAACAGGCTAAACACTTCTAGATGACTTTCCCAACCCAGGTTTTGCTGTTCACTAGGAGAAAAGCCTCTGCTCTATTTCAGCTTGTGTGTCACCAGCGAGATCAGCGGCGCAGGCGGCACACAGCGGCGTTTGTACTTCTCTTAGTCGCACTGATCTGCTCCATACTGCCATCTGGTACAGCTCACAGGCATCTCTGATCAGCTACTACATCTAGGTCTTCTTTCTCAATAATTTACAGGTAATAGCTTTTTTCGCTAGTCCCCAGGTGAATAACCTTACAATTAACAGGATTTGCTGCTATCCCTTTTCTTTCACTCCAGGTCTCAATGAACCCCCAGTTTTTCAACACGTTTTGATCTTGTCTTGTTTTGACAGAACCTGTCAACTTCATCCATCAACAAATTACCTCATTTTTTTGGTGAATATGGATAATTAAAATGCTAATCCAGGTTGGTCCCCAAAAATAATCCTTGAGAAATTACAGTGGAGATCTTCTCTTGCTGTATATTCTCTCGCAATACAATTTCCCATTTAGCCAAGTCCTTAGCCACATTCTAATCCCTTTATAATCACTTTATTCTGCTTCCCTAATTTCCCATGTGACAGAATATCAGACGTATTACTACAGTTCCAAAAGATGAGAGCTAATGTATTTTCTTTGTCTAGAACAATCTGATATCTCTTCCAAGAAAATCACGCTCCTAGTCTGGGATGACCTGCTTTTTAGGCTCATTTTCCATCTAGCTACATATCTCTAATTACTACCTCCCTTTTTTCCTGGAATCTGTTTACTGTTGCACTCAGAAACAGAAGAATTTTGGGGGTGCTTTTGGATAGTAATTATATATATTTAAGATTAGGTAATTCAATGATTCTGCATGATTTTACTCACTTGTTCCACCACCAGGACTAGTTAGAACTAGTGAAGGATGTGGTGCTTCCATGCTTTTATGAAGTGTAGCCACAGCAATAATTTTCCTTTTATGTATGCATAGTTTGGTGACATCTTCGTCCGCTTTAACATCTTCAGCGGTTCTCTGCTTCACAGCAGCTCCAGGATCAAAATTAAAGACCTAAGAGTAAAAATTCCAACATTTAAATTAGTTATTACAGGTAGCAAACTCACCAAATATACCTAAACCCGGAAATCTTATATAAAATTACATTTGCCTCTGTTCCTTAGAGCCACCAAACTGTTCCCACATTGCCCGAGCAAAACCTTCTCAGCACATTTTGAGATTATTTATAAAAAGTGAATATATTTATAATAAGTAAAGTCATGGAAGTTGTCACCTAGGAACAGAACTTTAACACTCCTCAGTATAAAGCATATGGAGAAAAGAGAGGAGAAAGGACCACGTCCGTCTGAGATGGCCCTGCGACTACGATTACGATTTGTGTACAGATTAGAGAATTGTGAGGCCGATACTGAAGCGATCACTAAGTCGGTGCCTCGCTCTGGTCCTCACACGTTCACACAATGCTGTCGATGGTAGGCTTCCAGTTTAACAGGAAAATGTTTAAAAACCGACTCAGATGTTTTCCATGAGGGGAGAAGGCCAAGGAGAGATTCATTTTGTATTTTATGGGAAATCTTTGGGTGTATACCGCTTACTTTCTAGATATGATCTGAACAGAGATTAAGTCATGGCACAGCACATCTGCTGACATAATTAGCTCATAAGGATTATAACACAGAGATCCAAAACTACACTTTTCTTTACCTTGGGAAGAACAAGAGGACATTCTAGGCCACACTTGCATGTTCCATCAGTCAGCAAGTAAGTCTTCACCTGCTCCAAGCAGGATAATAAAGACCCACTGGGACTGTAAAGGAACAGAAATGATGAATACACGCTATTTGAGAGGTCATGACTTCTATCTACCATTCCAACAGTCCACACAGAGAGCGTTTAAAATAACACAGCTACGATTTTGTGTTTTGTTTCATAGTATTTCTTGCTTTTAGTCAAGAACTGAGATGATACTTGTGAAAAGCAGCCCCCCAAAAACACATTTTCAAGGAAGATTTTACTGTAGAAAAACAAATGCCACAAGCGCAGAGAAAAGAAAGAAACTGAGATTATCGGTATTGACTATTCGCGCTACAGTCCTGCTAGAAAGCCTTAACACCACCAGGATTATTTTTCTCACTCCTGTCTCCTACAGAGTGTAACCCAGGCAGAGTGCAGCCCCTACGGACCATCTCTCCCTCCCGCGCACCACTGTCGTTCCATGCAGGCGTGACACTCATCTCTACTTTCTAGGACTGGGACCTAATATAACACGTAAAATCCACAAAATCATGTTTCAAGAAGCACGAGAAAAGCCATACAGAAAGGGGGGCGCAGTAACAAACGTGTTGCAGCTGGGGATTTCGGCTGCATAAACAGTTTGGTTTCATTCAGCTGAAATATCAACCCTCTCCCTGAAAGCGAGAATTATTACACCCAGAAGCCAGTTCAGTGGGTTTCTGATAAACTGCATGCGGATTTCTCTTACTCCCACCAGAAAATCATTATCTCCAGATCCAAAAATAGGACACTGGAAATTCTGTTATGGCAAAATCACTAATTCATAAGATGAAAGAAGTTCTCGTGTCACAAGCCTCTACCTTGCAGATTGCTCTTTATTACTTAGCCATCGAAACTGTTTACCAGGGAAAGAATACAATACTTTATGAGGACTGGCTCAAGCACTGGTTCTTAATGGCAGCTGTAAATAGCCCCAAACCAACTTAAGTGGAATAGTTTGGATCACAAAAACAGTCAGGAGTCAAAATTCCAAACTTTCGTACTTTAAACCCAACGTATAAACACCTAATTCAGCACAAGAACTCAGTCGCACATAAAGCAACACCTGCAAGTGACGTTTAAAGTTATGCTGAATGTTTAGGTAATTTATTTGCCACACTTGCCCTGAAATAGTTATTTTAGAGACAAGTGCCCAGGTCGGATATGTGTAACAGTGACAGTCCTGAGGGTGAGATAAAACAGCAATCTAAAAATGATTGTACAGGTAGGAGGCGATAGGTAGGTCAGAAAGTCAAAGCTTCCCTGCCTTAAACCGAAGTACCTGGGGAGCAGGGGGAAACTACTCTGCATTTATTTAAATTTCAGCTACAGACTGGTTAAACCACTTTTTAACTCAGCAAGTATTGCTCCTTCTCTGCTTTGGCTTTGGCCTTCCCCTGCCTGTCCTGGGACACAGAAGCTACTGCTCACCCCAGGCAAGGTCCACGCTTGGAGGTGTAATAGCTGCTCACGGGACAAACTCAAAGGCGTTTGCTCTGCACTAGCCCATCTACACGCAAAATCTCTACAGACACATTCTGTGATGCTTAAAACCTTGTGTTAGGAGACATCCCTGGGAATACAGAATCATGGAATCATAGAGCCTTTGAGGTTGGAAAAGACCTTTAAGCCCATCGAGTCCAACCGTTAACCCAGCACTGCCCAGCCCACCACTGACCCATGTCCCTGAGCGCCTCATCCACACGGCTCTGAAACCCCTCCCGGGATGGGGACTCCCCCCTCCCTGGGCAGCCCCTTCCCATCCTGACAGCCCCTTCTGGGAAGGAATTTCCCCAATATCCAATCTAAACCTCCCCTGGCACAAACTTGAGGCTGTTTCCTCTTGTCCTATCACTTGTCCCTTGGGAGAGGAGACCAACACCCCCTCTCTGCACCCTCTTTTCAGGGAGTTTTAGGGTGTGGTAAAGTCTGCCCTGAGCCTCCTCTTCTCCAGGCTGAACACCCCAGCCCCCTCAGCTGCTCCTCACAGGAATTGTGCTCCAGACCCTTCCCCAGCTCCGTTCCCTTCTTTGGACATGCTCCAGCATCTCACAATATGCACCAGAGTCAGGATGTCATTTTATTCACGAGTAAAAAAGGCCCACTGAGCAGCAAGAGTAATGCCATACCCTCAGAGTTAATGATTTTTCCTATTTCTAGAATAAAGCCTTCCTTAGCATGCAGTTTGCCCAGGAAATCTGGGCACACATACCCAGTTCAGACACAAGGAGATACCGGAGACTGGAAACAAGGGATCTGCAAGGCACACACGTACTGCACTGAGGATCAGCGGGTGCAAAGGATGCTCTGGATATTCAGCTTATCAGGAGCGCTCTGAATCCGTGGCAAGCAGGATCCAGCATCCCCACTGCACATATATGTGTGGTTATTTGTCCACAAGAAATGACAAAATTGAAAAAAGGCCCAATTGTTCTGTTTCTGCCTTATTCCCGGGCAGACCCATGTAACTGCAAAGTATCTTGTGTGTGCACAAATTTCCTCACACTTCTATACTGCAAGGTAAGCCACAGCTTCCTTTGTAAGAAACTACCATTTTTTCCCAGCACCGAGGTCACCCAGAAGTTTTAGTTCTCCCAGAGAAACAGGAAAGCGAATTATAAAATACATTAGGACTTGTTACTGACAGCTGGGAAATTAGTTCCTGTTATTGCAGAGCTTTTCTCAGTTTATTCCGCTGATGACTATTCACGAACAGTAAGCTGAAGAAGAGATTTGGGTCCTACTTTAAGGCAGCAGCACTGTTTTACGAAGAAAAGCACTGACACTCACCTCAGTGCTGTTACCAAGTAATAAAAACTAGTTAATTAATGGATTTAATCCAAAGCAACTGTTGACAGTTGGCAGAAAAGCGTGTGTGTTTTATAAGGAGGCACAAATAGAACGAGTCCTTATTCAGCTGGGATCATCTATTCCAGTTAAATCATGTCAGATCTTAATATATACACTAATTTTCCCATGGATAGTATTTGAGTCAATATTGTTTGACCTTTCATTCTCTCAATAAACACTGTGCATATTTTCAGGGAGGTTGTTTTTCCAGAAGGACAGGGCAGCACCAGAGCAGGTTACCCAGAGACATCGTGGAAACTCAATCCTTGAAGATGCTGCTGGCAAAAGCAAGGGCTGACCTGATCGAGTGCTGCGGACACGCCACGTCAAGCAGGAGGTTGGACCAGTTGACTTCTATTCTCTCCAGCCAACACACCCTACGCCACGCCTTTCATCAAATAAGAACATAAGAGCCACAGACTGTTCCAAGTGTGCTGTCCAGCCTTCCCTTTCATTGGAACGGCAAAGAGGCAATTGGAAAATTAACCATGGGATTAGATTTAGATCGGATATCAGGAAAAAGTTCTTCCTGTAGAGGGTCAGGAGGTACTGGGACAGGTTGCCCAGAGAAGCTGTGGGTGCCCCATCCCTGGCAGTGTCCAAGGCCAGGCTGGATGAGGCTGGGAGCAACCTGGGCTATGGAAGGTGTCCCTGCCCATGGCAGGGGGTGGCACTGGGGGGGCTTTAAGGTCCCTTCCAACCCAAACCATTGTGTGATTCTATGATTAAAGAGAAAAAAAAAAATGCATGGACAAAACTAGGGAAGAGGGCAGAAATAATACAAGCCTCCCCAAGATGAAAAAGACAACTGGTAAATTTGCTTAATAGGGTCAACCAGAATTAAAAGTGTTTTGCATAAGGCAACTCAGAACAGAAATAGGAAGAAAGTCCTCCTGAACAAAGAGAACATGTATGAAAATATAGAAAGGCAAATAAAGGTCAGAATTACATCAATATTTACTGGTTTGTAAACTTGAAAGACACATGCTTGAAAAAGCAGCACAAACTTCAGGGCCTGCTTCCTACAGCCATACAAAATGAGGTTCAGAAGAAGGTAAGATCATCAGGTGTACAAAAACCACCAAAGCATGGTATGTTCTGCTGCCTGGATACAGAGATGATAGAGGAAAAAAACTCCAACAACCCACAACTTTTTCTTTCTCATTAATCTTTAACTAAGGCGGAGGCCCGGTAAATTACAGCTGTAATGAGAAATACAAGGGGAAGGCGATTTATCTTTGACGTGCGTATCACTGGCATGGATTTTGTTTGATTCTGCTAATTGAGAATACAAACAAGAAATCCTGGAATGCATTTGATCTTTTATGGTAGTTTAGTGTAAAAATGGGAGTATGCTTTGACTCATTAAAGAATTTTGTACTGGTAATGCATAAAATGTTGTGAAGAAGTGGTTATTTTAATCACAGAACAGTAAATAAACGGAGTAAGAGTAAGCAAATAACAGAGTGATAATCATTTAGAGTTCTGTGATGTAAACCTGATGCACTCCTATTTTGTTAAAGCTAACTTTGATTCTTTTTCCAATAACATTTAATTTGTAATCTGTGTGTCTGAACACATTCATTTAACAGTAATTTCAATAGATTTCTTTGTGACTGTTCCAGGGTGAAGCAAAAAAAATCCAATAAGCTAACAAAATAAACAAATAAAATACCTAAAACTTTGAAACTGGGCTTGTGTTCCTGTTTTTTGTTACATGAGAAACGTGAGGTATCCGTAGAAGTAAATCTTGCTGGAGAATACCGAACACAGAACCTTCACAGGGCATATAAAAACCGATGTTTTCCGCAGCTACTAAGGAGTTACACCACTTAAATTTCCTTTCGAAAGACAGCAAGTACAACACAAAGGCATAACGGAGATGTTGAACGTAAACCTGGAGAAGACCTGGGGAAGATGGGTTACAGAATGTCAGGAGAAAGCTGCATGGCACTGCGTGAACTGAAGGCTTGTTGCTGACAGAAGAAAGTCCCACTCTACCTTACTGCCAGGAACTGGGTGCCCGAGTGCTGCTACAAACTCGCCCAAGCAAAGGCTGTTATGAAAAGCCAGAGCTGGTGCAAGGAAAAGGCAATGCCTACACATCAGGAGTAGGCAGAAGACAGCAGAGATGTCTCAGCATCTCATATATGGTGTATAACTAAACCTCCAGTTAGTTTCATTGTAAAATGTTTGAATAATAAAGATATAAGTAAGATTAAGTCTGCTACTGCTCAGCTCTAAAATCCATATGACAATACTAATAATGAACTATTCCTTCCTAAAGCAAAATGTATGGTGAGGATTATCAATTTTTCAAGACCAAGCAGTATGAGATCTGAAAGTACATTAAGGGCATGCACATGGCACAACTGACATCAGTGGATTCCACTAATATCAGCAGAAAAAATGATCTCGCGCTTCCAAACCAACGAGCCCTTGAAGTTTTTGAGTACAAAGGATTAGCCAAGTTGCCAATTTGCCATACATTCTGGCAAAACTACACTGAAAACAAAACTAGTAACCGCCTCAGACAAGCTTACCTGATATAGAGCACTCCGCTTTGGTCCACCCGTCGCTGCCAACCAACGGGAACTTGCACTGCTGGTGGCCCTCCATCCGTGTCCCCTCCGTCACACTCCTTTCCACCATTCATTTTTCTGTTTCTGTTTATGAGTCTTCAAAGATATCAACAGTAAGATGATATCCTTCTACTACATGTCATCATGGCCTCCCAAAGAAGGCCATTCAGTACACTTTTCCCCAAATTGAACAAAGTGCATTGGGAGGCTCCAGCTCAGTTTGAAACCAAGTCCTTAAAAGTGGCCATTTTTGTTAATGAGTCAGTTTCCCATTATAATCCACATTAAATATGCAATGTTTAACTCCTTATATATTCATAAGGATGAACTATATAGATAAAAATTAGTGCTTCCAACTTGGGAAAATCATAATTCACCAATCCTTTGTTACCTGTCAGAAAGGAGAATGGGGAAAAAGAGAATTTCTAGTTCAACAGCATGGCTCCAAGGTTGATGACTGTCTAAGATAACTTGTATTTTGTGAAAGCTCGGCTCATTTTTATAAATATGAGTCAGATCTAATACCTCCAGGTATTATACCCTTTATATGCCACATTCTTTTTGTTTTCTTTTTATCTTCCGTTCGTTATCCAAGTTGTCTTCTTGAGTTTCTTTCATGACTCTCTGGCTCCAATAAAACAGCCTGAAAAATACAGATATAGAAAACACATGAGCCATTTTCTGAAGTCTTTCAGCCCAGTTCAGTAAATCATGAAGATGTGTACAGCTGCATCCATTTAAAGAGCTTAGAATCAAAATTTTAAATGTCAGTGGAACCATCAAAATAAGGCCTAGGGTAAATATAATGCTGCTAGCATAGTCTATTTATATGTGGATGCAACAGAGCTACATCTTAAAAGCTATGGGAGTGCAACCGTTATTAAATAGTTAATGGACAGTTTGGGTGAACTAAAGGATGTCTCTCCTAACTGAACAGTTCCACATATGCTTCTGTTCAGAATTATCAACAGATGACTAAATTAATGCCCTTTAAAAATTGTTTGTAAAACTGAATTAATTTAATGTGAAGGAAGCTGGTTCTAGGGTTGATAATATCCATAAAAATAGACAAAACCCCGGCATTTAGACTGAATTAAAATAATCATCTTACAAAAGAAATTGCATAATAAAAAGGGAAAAGCCAGCATAAATGGACTGATGGCAGAATACCTATGAAACAATGTAAATATCGTAATAATTCCCCCCGTATGATTATACTTTATGAGCAAATCTTCTTTCACAAGTTCAGAATGGCACAAACTGCGTCATTCCCCCAAAACAGTTTTTCAAGTTGACCAGGTGACACTTAACTCTTGAGACTGGGTGTTTTATTAAGGTAAGACAAACATGGAATATGGGACTCAAATAGAAAATAGGTCAGAAAAAACAATCCCAGAAGATGGCATCGATGACTATGGCAGTACCAACGCCAACAGGTTCTATTTGGAATCACGTGTCAATTCTGCCTGATTCCTAATACTAATGTTACATTAACATTTTAAAACAAAGCAAATGTTGCTATAGACTTGACAGATTTTAGTAAGAAAAGGTTTTTTGACATAGAAATGAAAGATAAGGACCTGGCATCCTACAACATTTCTGCAACAACAGTACCAACACCATAGTACGTCTATATTTACGAGTAATAACAGCTCCTTCTTTCAACACCACTAAAGGAAGACTACAGAGACATAAATATAGCCCTCGAAAATATTCCCTTAAGTACCCTTCCCCAGCACATTCTCTTTAGATGTGCTACTTATAAATGTAAAGTTCGAAATGCTACATAAAGAAAAAAAAAAAAATAGCCATGGTATTGACAAGAAAGACGTGGACTAGAAAGGAGCTGGTGGACACAGCCCCTTGCCTCAGGTGCTGAAATCTAAAGAACAGAGCGTGACTTTCAGAACGAGGAGTGCGATTTCCAACAGGATGAAGCCTACTAAAATAGCCTGTTTCAACTTTCCTATGCTCTGGAGCTCTCCAGTAGGATGTAATCCTTGGCTGGCCAAAACTAGGGAAGGGATGAGGAGAGTAACGTGCGATCCTGCACACTGACAGCGGGGAGGTGACCGAGTACCAGCTAGTGAAGGGCAGAGCGAACGTCATGTCAAATACCTTCCCATCTCTCATATGAAAACAATCTATCCTTTAATCTCTAAATCTGGTACACAGAAATAGGATTTGGAGAGCGCTTGGCAAGAGGTCAGGACTCCTCCAAGTGCTCTCAGGTTTCCAGTTTGGCAGTTTCGGTGTTGGATGGTTTTGCCCTGAAGAAGGAGGTAGCAGCTGATGTCTCATCAAATCCTTTGAGTTTCAGCATTCTTTTTTTTCCCATGAGAATTAACCTTCTGTATTACAGTAAAATCAGAAGATACATATTTAAAATCCTGGAAGCACACAGTGCAGAGAAGGTTGCTCATCTCTTAGCTCAGCCTTGCAGTGGCTCACGTTGCTATTGAGGGCAATTGCCCAGGATCCGTTAAGAGAAAATAATAGCCATCAATTTCTTTTTTGCACAAGCAGCAAGAGACACTTTGAAGTAACCTTATATTTCTACTGGTTCTGCAATGCCCTGCCTCAAATAAGGCCCCATTCCATCACCACCATAATGCTTATCATCATCTAATCAGATAAACCGTTTTTCCGTACAGCACGTAGCTTGAAATAGTAGTAAAAGAAGCCGAAGAATTCACTCAACTGCTTCTTCTGTGGAAAATATTTAAATATTTTTATCCAGTACAATGATCTGAAATAAAATGGCTGATTCAATCACATACCTTCACTCAAAGTTTATTGTTTGTATGACTTCTTCTTTAGAAGTACCAGAGACTAAAGAACTGTAAACTAACACAGATTTGAGTGATGTAAAAATCAAAAATGAATCAATTTTCCACCCCAGGTACAAAGACACTTCAACCACCACGCTCACCCTAAGCAGAAAACAGCGCACCACGCTATTCACATCATCCAGGTTTGACCTTTATCTGCTAATTTACTGTGCTGATGTGCAAGTTGGGGGCTGAGGACACACCGAGGTGCCCGTGTGCGATGAATTATGGAAAAGAGGGCTGAGGATCCCCGGAAGCTGCTTAGTACACGGTTAATCAGTGTGTAACTAGCCACATGTTATGTGTTTATAGGAGAACGCTCATGGACGGGGTGGTTTTTCACCAACCCCCCTGCAGATTTCCACAAACCGCAGGCAATGAAATACGCAGCAGGATTGTTGCCGTTGCACGTTTCTATTGGGTGTGATTGGCAAAAGGAAGAAAAATCCCATCCCTTCTCATGTGCCATCTTCCCCTTCTCCGTCAAAATGTTCGAACTGAAGTACTTTGGATTGGGTTAGTAAGTATTTGGATTTTGGACACGGGATTCCATCCAAAGGCCTGATTTTCATCAACACATGTAATAAATACCTCTCCTCTGTAATCTCATAACAACTCTAGACAACTCATGTTATCTCACCACGAGTAACTCAACTTCCCACATCTAAGTCAACGACTTCTTTTTGCTCTGCGCCAAGACATGCTGTTTAGATTTGTTTTGCCGTCCAGTTGCATTACAATATGCTTAAAAATATTTCATTGGAGAGCTATACAAAACGACACTGAATTGTTTACCCCCTTTAGCTCCTTCAGCCCCTGCTCCCCATGGAAAATTTCTCCTTAACTTTCATAGGCTGAAAGTATGTTTTCCATTTTTATTGCAACTGTCTGACTTTTTGAAATGCTGCATTTGAAGAAGCCTCGTTGCCCACTCAGCTGTTAACGTTTACTTTAGCAATTCTTTAGTCAAGCGGTGAAATAGAAAACTTGTACAAAGTAAAAAGAAATTTAAATTAGATACTAATAGTCTGGATTCAGATCCATCACATACGATATGACTAGCAATATAACATTTCTTTTATTGGTAAGTGGACACAAAACCAGTTAAAAAAAATTTCTACGGTCTAATATTGCAAAGATGCTCCACCACATTTTTCTTGTGTGAACTGTGCCAAACAATTCCACGTATCAGAGGGAAAGGCTACACAGAAGTCTGTGCTCGATGACTGCCTCTCCGATGCACAAATCCCACTGCTCACTTACAGAACGACCAGATTTTGGGTATAACGTTTTGCAAACACTTCAAACATCCACAAAACACTGCTTAGAGATGCAAATTGCAATCTCGCTTCCCAAGCTTTCCTTCCTAGCATAGAGAAACCTACAAACCACATTCAGAAATAGAAATGCTCACAAAGTCTTGGGGTTTTGGAACTAACAGCAAGCTTTAGCTTCTGAAAAAGCATTATTTTCAAACCAGGCAGAGTTGAAATGAGTTTTTATTTAGTTATCGCTTGCACATTATTAATCTGTTTAAGACTATCAAAGCAATTAGTTAGGATTCGCCGCTATCATCTAATTAGATACAAACGTCGCATCCCTTTTTGAGAATGCTTTTCCATTTTGAAAAGAAGCATTCTCTTGACTAATTAGATTGGTATTGAATACTTTATGAAGCTCTATTTTTAGGCGAGTGATTCAACAAACAAATGTGCCTAAAGTATCAAGGAAACCTTTCTTCCTTCAATCTTGCCTCATTGTATTGGTAACCAGGATGATAATACACCTGTACACATGATATACTCCAGCCTTTGGTTTGAGAAAGATATCTTCACCTTTCCCGTAAATACAGAGTATTAAGAATACATTGCAACAACCCAAAATTGATCTGCGCTGAATGACTTAATTAAAATGATACATTTTAAACTGCCCTAGTGTTGAATCAGTTTGTACTAGTCCAACTGACTTTGGTACTAAATTAGTTTGAACTGTATAAAGGACAGTTTGATTATGTACTATAACAAGGCTTATATATTCCATATTTCTACTGCTGAACCTTTTAGAATTGGAAGACGCCAATTTAACCACTCTATAAAATGATAGCTATTTGGATGAATTCAATCATAAATAGCAAAAATTTCGGGAGTCCAGGCCATTGCACCTTTTTCTGTGAACTTTACCAGTAGCCCACCGGACATGCCCCCGCTCAGTCAGCCTAGATGGACAGAACCCTACAGTATTTGGTTTCCTACGCTGTCAGGCTACAAGATCAAAGCAGTCACTTCAGACCTACTATTTAGGAATCTACACTAATAAATCAATAAGGAAAAAATTCTCACGGAGAAAGACTGACTTACGGTCATGGATTCTAGCTGATCATGAAGAACACGCAAAATGAATCTCTTCTCTTGGAGCATTTCAGACCTACATGCTGTTAACTAATCAAAAGTTATAACCTTAGATCTGATACCCTTCCTACCAGTGCTCACAGTGCAGGTCAAAGGCACAGAGTTCGCTGAACCGCAATGTATCCTCAGTTTAGGATGCGTCATTACAGTTGTCCAAGGCAATGGCTGAACTGGGAAGGCGCGTGACTCATTTAGCATCCTTTATTTAGTGTACAGATAGTACCCAAACCTGCACCGTTCTCAGAGCATGACTGCCTTTCGACACATCTATCTGCCTAACTCCCAGAGTTGGGAGCCACTGACATCTTCATTTCCAGTGAAAGAATGGATAAAGTACCTCCCTGGTGTACACGTGCATGTATGCGTACACGCAGCATCTCAGAAAGGGTTTTGACAAAAAGCAAAACTGAGCTACATGACAATCGTTTTAAACCTCAGGTCTATCTACTCAGTAAGAATTTAATAAATGCAATGGTCACCCAACAGAGGCCCTACAAGTGTACAAGAGTCATAATGCTCTTTCCGGCCACATTAATTGCTTTCTTTAGAAGGGAAATAGGTCAAAACTGTATGCAGGTGAGATGTCTCCTCCAAAACCTATCTGCTTTAATAAAGCCACAATTCCTGTAGTATTTGATCTGGTTGATGCAATGCTTTTCCAGAATTCAGAGTTTTGGAACCAGCATGAGTAGATTTTAATTCTTCGTGGCTTCAGGTATCTTTCATGACTATAATACTGAAACTTTTCTACTGAAACTTTTCTACTGAAGCTTTTTCTATAAGAAACCATCAAGCTCTAGAGGAGGCTATTAGGGAAAATTACCATGACTTCACATCAAGAGAAAAAGACGACTGCAAAATGTGGAAGGAAAAAAAAACCCAAACCAATCTGCACCTACAAGAAGGAAAATTCAGACCTTCCAAGACCAACTACCATAACAGAAGAAGATATTAAAATAGAAAAATCTGCTTTGTCACAGTGGGACATAACACGCGGACATAACACGCAGGTTTATCAGAAAACGACCACTGCAGACATTTGCCTTTGTCAGAAAAACTGATTAAAGCAAAGTTAAAACTACTACGAAATTAAAACTGTAGTAGCTACGCACTGATTCTTCTGAAATTATTTAGCCATAAATATTTTAAAATTTCAGACCAAAATTAAAATTACTTGAAAAGGAGATCCAAGCATATGAATAAACAAATAACAAACGTCTTTCAATTCTTACGCTTCAGGCTTCCAAAAATCTGAAATTACTGAATATATTTTTGTAACAGTTTTATAATGAAGATTATATGAATTTCAGAAACGTCTGACACAGAATGTTCTTAAGGTGGCTGGTAAATAGATGCAGAAAATAAATAGGTAATAACTATTCTTAAGTGTTCAGTTGCAGCTGACAGCTTTGCTGTATATTATGGATTTACCGGTTACTAGGGAAATAGAAATCTGTGAAAAAACTTAATTTTAAAAGAAAAGAATATTTAAAGGTAACTATTTCAAAACCTGAACATGAAAACTCAATTAGATTTTAAATATGCAGTTAAAAAAAAAAGGAAAAATCCCGATTTCGGGAAATACGGTGAAAGGCTCCAAGGTGCTGGCATAACAATTACTGGATTAGCCCCAGATCTCCACTAACTGCACTGCCATATCAAAAATCAAGCAATAGACGGTAAAAATGAAAATCATGCTGCCATATCTTAAATGCAAAGGCCTCAATAAACTATATAAACCTCCTTTGTATTAGACACCTGAAGTTAAGGACACAGCAATATTTAAATCATCTGAATAATTCAGATTCAGTTTCTGTGCAGGAGAATGTCAGAAACAGAGCAGGATTGCAAATTAAACCTGTAAATTATGCTTTTGTGCTCAAGTCGTATGTCACATGACTATACTATTTTTAGACACAGGGAATTTTTTTCTCCAAGTGCTATTTTTTAAATTGTTTACTGAATTATGTATCTCTACTCAGCAATTTCCCTCATGAAAATGCTCTTAAGATATTAAAAGAATATGATAACATAAAAATCAGCCATTCAGACACCTTAATGCAAACTCTACAGCCTTATCTGGCAGAAATGTAATAGTGCTCGAGAGCCTGGGCTGCCTCATGAAATCTGCCGTGCTACAAACCTGTAAGGATGATAGATGAATCCCTAGCATTAGTAGATTATTACTCACTTTCTTTCAGTGATATACTAATCGAATGTATAAGTATTTGGAGAATTTGGCCCTGCTGTTTTATTTAAGAGACAGACAGTTCTCTCTGTTTTCTAAAACAGGACCCAAAAGTTCTAGGATATTAAAAAAAAGAAAGACTGCTGCTGATTTTAAGCCTTTAAATGCTTTCACTCCATGAGAATCATGACAAATACTTCTTTCTTGATACACAACAGGTCCATTAATTTTGCATTTAATAATTTTTAACTGAATCTCTATGAAGATTTGTATACATGACCTTTCCTTCTCTAGCTTCTTATTCCACTTACACTGCTCTGAGTCAGCTGTTTCATGAATATATCACTCGATTTAAAAATAATCTTCCTTGCCCTCATATTAAAAATGGTTTGTTTTTTAAGATTTCTGAAGTAAGTAATGCAAATATAATGTCCTTTTTAATATACTAATTAACAGTAGGGCACGGGATTAAAGCAAAAAAGCCTGACCTTTTTCCTCATTCGGCATTAAGTGGAAGGTGGATATGTTCATCTTGTTCATTCCAAGCTGAAAAACAAAGAATCAGTTGAAACAGAAGACAAGCAATAGTAAGGAATTCAGCCCACTTCTGATGTTAAGGTTTTAGTATTAAATGATTCTTAATTATTTCTTCATATATGTAAACGCTTAATCAGGTTTCTTAGAATGTTACTTCTCCTTTGAAACTCTGAAATACTCGTTTCCACTTCTTTTTTACACAATTCATTTCCAGAAAAGATCATGAGCAGAGAAAAAAATAATGTAATATTTTAAAAAAATGTTAATGTACAGCTTCTTTTTAAAAATACTCTACTGAAGTTTAATCTGTATTCCAGCAACAAAGATGATAAAGTTCTCGACTGTACGCACGCCACTGCTTTCAAATAAGATTTTGTGCTTCCTGAGGGAAAACCCTTTTTCCTGTGTGGCTGTCCCATTCCCTTCACTCAGAGATTTACTGTTAAGAAAGCCAGGTTATTTTTAGTCTACTAAAATAAGCAAATGTTAGTGTCTGTGCATTTTTGGGTCGAATTTTTGTATGACAATTATCAGAAGTATTCACACTGACACCTTAATAAGGATGAATTTCATTGTCCAATAACCTGTGAAGACTGCAGCCTGGCTCCTAGAAAAATGAAACATTTGTTTTCATGATAATAAAAAGCATTCTATTCTCTGCTTCAGCACAGGGGTTGTAAAATTCTCCTTGGAGGTGTTCTGCCATCCAAACATGACACTGTCAGGTTTAATGTAGAGCAAGATGGTAGCTGGTAACGATGCTCAGCTCTGTCCTGCCAGGTATCCACGGCGTTGCTCACTCGATGCACTGTAAAACCTGATTTTACTGCATGTGCAATAGACTGCACATACCCTAAGCTAGGTAAAAAGGGTTTGATTCTCTTCAGAAGGAACTAAACAAAAGGGTGAATCACATTCAAGCTTGACAAGTAAGAGAATTGCACCAGCTCTTGAAAGCAGAGAAAAGAAAAATGAGAGTGAGGACCACAGGCACCCAGCAATTAAAACCATGTGTCCCCTTAAGGATGCGGTACAGCCAAGAGTTTAAGAACAAAGCTCCAAAGAAGATGAGAACCTAGAAAATGCACTACTTCATCCCAATCGAAGGACAATGTGTTGCGCCAGATGCAAGTTAAAACCCAAACACTCCATTATTCTCTGAATAGGCTTGAAAAATGTCTCTGGAAATGCCGACGGTGAGAAGGTAACAGAGATATGTACCATGTCCTGGCACCATGCTCCAAAAAGTGAGCTACTGGAAAAACTGGAGGCAAAGAACCATTTAGTCAGCTCTTCATCACAACAGATTTAAAGCTTGGTCACTGAAGAAAGTAATTCACTAATACAAATATATTCTGTCACAAAACCCCTCCACAAACAAAGCCACTGGTGTCTTGAACAAACACCATAAACTATTGTCAGAAACACCCAAAAAACACGGATTCAAGCTACAGAGAGGTACGACAGCTTCCCTTCACCATACGTGTTTTGCATGGATTTATTCCTCAGGTTATATTTCAACCTACCATCTCAATGGAAATCTGAGATCAAGGAAATCAGGAGCAAAATTCCAAACGCTGCTGAACCTGAATTTCACCCCGTTTTAAATAAGAGCTTTTCAAAGCATCTCAAGCCATTTTATTTAAAAGAAAAGGCCCTTTGGTTCATTTTGTTGTAATGAAAACTGCTATTAAGTAAAGACTTGAAAAACCATATACCTCAGACTGAAGTATATTGTCAGTAACAGAAAAAGTTTGGAGGGAAATAAACCGAAGCTAATCCCACAGTTAAGTTGACAGAATCATAGAAACGGAGGAGACGAAGAGGATCTCAGGAGAGCAAACTGCTCAGCCCACGGCCAGGGGTGGAAGGTCAAACTTACCAAGACCGTCTGGGAAAGCTGGTTCTATCGTGCATTTTAAAAACTTCCTATCATAGATTTCTGGACAGTTATAGGTAAAATATCCAAGTTTTTCATCCATATTTGCAGACAGATATAAACCAGAAAAGCTTGGACTGTTTTCTCTTTACATCTATCCTAAATTATCCTTTGTGCAAATTGAACCTGCCTTTTTTTTTTTTTTTTTTAATCTACAGAGCAACTGCCACCACTGCTTTTATAAAAACCTCTTATCTTTTTAAAGCCTTATGCCTGTCCTACAGCGTTCTCTTTTTTCCTAGAATAAACAAACCCAATCCTTTCAGCTGTTCTTTAACAGTCCTGCTTTCTAAATCTGTCACTAGCTTGTTGCTCTGCTTTGCCTTCTTCTGGCTAATACAAATTCTCTTTAAAGGGCACTGGTCAGCACTGCGGAACACATTCTACCCAAGGGCTCACCGACAGTGAACACGCTGTTACTATACGCTGTTTGTGAAGATTCCCAGCCCCCCAGGAACAAAACTTTGTGATTTTGGGGGTTCAAGCTCTCCAGTTGTCTTCCTCTTAGAGAGGGAACTTGCAATGGGAAGTTTCTGAAAAGGGTATTATTTTGACTGCATTTTCTCAAGCAAAACACGAGTGCAGAAAGTAAGAGACATTGTGCTGGAGTGAAGAGATCCTTATGGAAGGAGAAGCTCAAGAAGAGAAGGTGAAGAGATCTTACCGCTGCCTTCAACTAGCTGCAATGTGGTTATGGAGAAGATGGAGCCAGAATCTCCTCTGACGTCTGGTTAAAGGACAAACAGCAGACACGAGCAACATGGCAAGTTCGGAATATGTATTAGGAAAACTAAGGCTCTGGGGGGATATCCTCAGTGCCTATGACTACCTGAAAGAAGGGTGCAGAGAAGATGGGGCCAGGCTCTTTTCAGGGGTGTCCAGTAACAGGACAAGAGGTAAGGGGCACAGATGGAAACACAAGAGCTTCCACCTGAACATCAGAAAACACCTTTTTTTACTGTGAGGGCGATGGAGCACTGGCCCAGGTTGCCCAGAGAGGTGGTAGAACCTCCATCCATGGACACACTCAAAAACTGTGTTGGCGTGCTCCTAGGAAACTTGCTCTAGGTGACCTTGCTTGAGCAGAGGGGTTGGGCAAGATGACCTCCAGCTGTCCCTGCCAACCTCTGCTGTCCTGTGTGACCCACAGCTATCCCATTCAATCGATACCACTCCATGGTTACATGATTATTCTCTCACGACACCCCCAGCCACTGGTTTTGCTGACTTCAACAGGAAACATTAAGCAGTGCTTCAGTAATACACATGTATACATCTTTTCACCCAACATTATGGAGAAAAGAATCCCTCCTCTTATACACTCAACAATTAACTTATCTCACAACCCAGGTTTTCCTACAGACACTTGTCTTAGAACCCGTTCACAGCGCAGATTCACCAAACTCAGTTACAACATGAGAACAGCATCCTCCTCGGAATGCCATGAGATCTGAAAGCCTGCTTTCAAGAATTTAGAATATTAAGTACAGAAGCTAGAAAAACAAATATTTCTAAATATACCCGTAATGTTAGGTTCCATAGGTATAACTTAGAAATGCAAAGGAAAAAAAAAATTGAAATATCTTCCAAATTTTCATAAAATCCTACCAAAGATGATTGCTTTTCTGTTAGCTCTCTCTACTGAAAGGGACAGCTCTCTAAAAAATAGATTCAGAATGAGTTGGGAACATCAAATATTCTGTGGGAATACTGTACATCGGTTCAGAGCTGATCAGACAGAATTCTGTATTTTCTCTGAAGAAGAAAGCTCTGGTAAGAACGAAAATGTACCGATGTGTTTTAAAACCTTATTTTGATGCAAAAAATAGAGTACAGACACTATACTGACTCATTGAGATGTCCAAACGATCTATTGTAGAGCAACATAATGTTATTTAAAAATAAAAATGTACACATTTCTTCAACTGGGGCACTTCAGATTAGGGATCTCTTCAGTCTTTTCTGGAGGGATTTAAAAAAGCTTTGGAGAAATCTTAAAGCTATGGAATTAGCCTGGTATTTATAGCTCAGTTTCCTAGCATGTTCTTTGAGCTTCCTAGGACGTTCTTTTTCTCCATCTGCTGGTTGTTGACATGGTATAACCTTGTATTTTGATTATGAAAATGTATAAGAATAAGAGCATTTCCTTTTACATTTTACTGTAAACTTCTGGCTTCATCTCAGGGCAAGGCAGCTGCACTTTGCTACTACAATGCAATCTAGGTCAAGAATGGTGCTGCATATTTTCTGATACAGATAACTGGAGTTCTATTGTTTAATTATGTCAAAATATATTACTACCAATTATGACTAATACTCCATAAGAATCACACTGTCACAAAATGGTAATTTTCTTACCATTAAAATACTGTGCTTCATATGCTGTTTCGATACAATCTGTTAAATCTAGGTCAAGAATGCTTATTTCTTCTTTGTTCTGTTATCAAAAAGGTCCACGTACGGGCGCACTGTCTATCTCACACAAAGATATGAATTGCTAAATTGTTTACTTTTCTGCTTCGGCACCATTAAAAGTTGAAGATGCCTGCTGCTCTTCTGTTTCAATTTTTTTTAACACTGGCTCAAACCTTTTGTATTATACTACTCGAAATACGTTCTGTAGCAAACTTTACTACCACAGCATAAAACTATCAAAATAAAATCAAGTTTCTCAGCTTCATAAATTCATTGATTTACTTTTGAATACTTACCTACATTACTCCTCATGGTCTTGCTTCTAGTTACCTTGGGGATCTTTAGGCTTCTTAAAATTCTTGATGCACTTTCAGCTTTGCTTTAGACAGTCTCCTGTTTAGATCTCGATAATGGGCTATGTCCATTGAGGCTGGCTCCTTGTCTTACTACACCCCTCATCTGAGGAATTCCTGCATCCCCTGTTACATCTGTTGAGACAGTTGCATTATTTAAGTTAAAGAATGAGCCAAATCTTTTTATTTCACTTTTCTTGGCTGCTTTGTAAGCCCTTATCCAACTACTTGGTAGTATGAACTGTAATAATGCTTTTAAAGAAGGGTAGGATGGTTCTGACTGGAACTCCTAAGAAAAAGGGTATTTTTTACTACATTATGGTGGTTCACTGTCCACAAGAGTGAGAAGATTTCTATAAAAATGAGTATATGGGTTTTTATGACAGAACTAGCACGCACAGAAAAAAGGTCACCCCTTGAGACAACCTGAGTTGTACTGATGCATGCGAAACCCCTTCAACCTCAACGGCAAAAAGTCTAGGCTATGAAGTGTTACGACACTGTGAACGGCCTTGGTTATGTGAAAGGTTCCACCAGTCCTGTTGATGAACCTTTAAATTAGTCTTTGCACAGGTATACAGATAGTGGTGAACCCCAGCTGAAACAGAACCTGGGTTATTCTGTAACATCTGCCTGCTCTTGAGCCATTTCCTTCAGAATCACCCCCAAAATGTACCTGCAGTCCTCCAGTGGCTCAGTTAGACAGGCTTTGATTGTGCCAGTTCCAATTTCTCTGCCACTGAAAGGAGTTAACAGTCTTTGCAAGACTTTAAGTCAATTAATTAGGTCTTTTAAAGGTGAAATGGATTGGAGCTCATTAGGTTAAAGGCATAGCCAAAGGAGCTAACGTAGGCCTTTAAAACATGGAAGCCTGAAGAATCAGTAATGGCACAGTTAGGGACCAGAAATACACATTTAACAAATTCAGAACTGTTGGGGATTTGACATTTTATTTAAAAAATAAATCTTTGATTAAAATAGATGCAACAGAGCCAATGAATGCTTCCTGAATCCTACTGAAAGTCTAGTGATTTGTTCTGATTTACAGATCATTGGAATCTCTTTAAAAGCCATTTGTCATCAAGGCAAAGGTCTTGGTTGTTGTTAAAGCCTTCTCCCCTAACAGAAACCCCACTGACACAACATGTGACCAAAAAATTTCAGTGATGCCAAACAAACACCACGTAAGTCACCTACAGTACCTTGGCTGTAAATACCACATATCGTGTGTTAGTGCCACTAGTTTAACTGAGTTACCAGTTGATCAGCATCTTCCCAATTTCAGGGCAAAATTGGGGCACAGCACCATAAAACTGGGAACCAAAGCGCCATGGTTGTTTCAGACTGCATTTACCAACCCAGCAGAGCGGCAAACAGTCTTTTCATATGCTAACTTCATAGAAGAAAAATGATTGACTCGCTGAAGTTCTTCCCCCATATCACTTGGAAAATTACAGCTCTATAATATGAATTGTGAATCTGTGTTTAGTTTTTCTTTAAGACTGGGGCACTAGAAAGCTTCCATGTTAAACACTTAATGCTTCTGAACGTTACAGGGCTTGCCTGTTCTTAATACTGAACGTTTTTATGTACCTACAATACTAACAACGTACATCCAGTTCACAGATATTATTAAAATAAAAACATAGTGAAACATACATAACAACTAAATTAAGATTACTGCATTTAGTAAAATAAAGCCACTTCCCCCTAGTTGAAAGGGTTCAATGACTCTGTTGGACAAAGAGAACTGGGAGTTTATAAATGCAAGGAGTCCCAGGGTTCTAAATACTGAATATACATGACTGAAAAAAATACTGCATTTTAGCAGGTGAAGAATTGGGGTACTGAATGGACAGAGGTGCAGTAAAGGTTACTCACAGCTAAGTCAGACCTAGTGTGAAAGGGGAATGATACAAGTCTCACGGAGTTTGAGACAGAGTGAACTTTCCCCTGTGAAGCATCTGCAGGACTCACAAGTTTGGGCTTTTACCAATGGGCTTTAGCTGCAGCTTATCAAGAAACTGGATGTCAATGCTTTCTGAATTACTCCTGAAATTCTAAATCTTAAAATCTAACATATAAATGGCATAATTAAAATATAAGAATTTCTTCTTCAGTTGTAGAAATGCCGGGAATTTCAAACTTGTTTCCACTGTATGTAAGCTGCATGAAATATTTCATTTTTATTTAGGTTATTTGTAAAATAAAAGATAATTAAGAATCCATGGCTTCAAAACATAGCTTATCTTTAGAGTAACGAAACAAATAGAAAGATGATATAACCTACCATTACAGAATTTGCATACAAATATATTTTAGATCGTAATTTCACTATGGATATTACATTCTTCAGATAAAATTATTTATTAATGTTTAAACACATTGAAAGGTATTGATAAGAGACATTTCTATGAAGAACTTCCCTTGAGCATATAATGCTAATCACAGCAAACACTGTAAAACTAATTTACTGGAAACAATTTCAATAGATGGATGAAATAGCCCAAGAATGAAACCTAAGTCATACCAGGGCTTAAAATAACTAGGTCATGTGGACAGTACTAAAGCTTGGAGTAGCTTCAGTAAAAGCAGCTTCTAATAAAAGCCTCAAGAAATCTACAGAAAAGCGTTGTTAAAATGAATTCAAATAAATAACTTGATTTTTAACTGGTAATATCGAAATAAAATAGTAACAATAAATTAATGATAAAAACTGTCCATACTGAGTACACTGAAATGGAAGCAGGTAAGCAAAGATGTAATTAAAGTTTCTGCTGAAAAAATAGACATTACCTTAATTATACATATGCCTTTTACAAACTTTACTGGCATCAAAACCCTGGCACAACAGAGACAGATGACCAGTTGCAGGTTTATAAAAACTAAGCTTTTGCTACCGGTGACAGTCAAAAGGCGCTTGTATGGTGAGCCAAGGGAATTTTTGTGGCTAATTCAATAGGCTCAGCATTGCTTTTCCTCTCCTGAAAGTCTTGTCCTCATTCTCCTTTTAACCAGCCTTCCTAGCTTTCTTTGCCTACTAGGAACAACCAGGGGTTTGTCTTTAGGGGAATAAAATTTTAAAAAATTGTTTGTAAAAAAAAAAAACCAAAAAAACCTGCAAAGGATTTTTTTTTTCCAATTACAAAAAATGGCTACTTGACATTGAAAAAAACACTTATATGTGTGAAGTCTGCTATTTCATGTAAGAAGGTGATTGTCACAGACTGTCCCAGCTGTTGCTAAATAGCCTGTACCATGGAAAAAACCCAAGCTTATCATTCAGAGATAAGTACAGGCGCTACAGAGTGACTACAATATGTTTGTTTTTCGACTGCATACATATCCATAACAATAAACTTCCCAATGAGTTCTCAAGTTGCAGGAGTCTAATGGTGAATGTATTTCTGGGGAAGAGACATCTGTTTTTTCAGTGCATGTGCTGTCTCCTCCTCTTTGTGAGCTTTCTATTTACATAACAAGTCTGTGCTAACAGATTAAAAAAATCCTGTCCCCATCTAATCTCTTAAGATACATACAATATTCTTACAACTATGGTATTCCATGTATCTAAAATTAAAGATACTCTATTTCTCATAGGGAAAAAAGGAAAAATAACAAAAAAGATCTTCCAGTAACAGAAAACCCAATAATTTTTCAATTGTAGCAACTAGAGAAAGAGAGTGGCAGCCAGCCAGCTCTTGTTTCTTCAGGTTGGTTTTAAATATGTTTCTTCTAAACCAATCAACTTGATTATTGGCTATTTCTCTGGTTTTTCTTCCCATTTACTCTGTCACTGAAAGTTAATTCCGAATCAGAACCACAGGCTCCGTGCTGGAAACTACTAGCAAAAGCTTAGAGACCTGTTTACAAACATCTGGCCTGATTTTGTCTGATTTTGTTTTCAATAATGGCTTGCTTTATTTTGTTAAACGGGGAAGTCACACAAAATTTTATTTAGTGATTGTACCATCTTCCATAATACTAAAAATAAAAATCATATCGTTAATTTCTAGTGGTGGCCCTACGTCACAGCAGATAAACAACACTGCCTGTAACACCAGCCTACTGGAAACCCACCGTTATTTTTTGACACAGCGAAGAAAACAGAAGAAATCATTTAAAAATTTGAAATCACTGTATTTACTACCCATAGATATGTGACAGGAAGAGTATAAAAGAGAGATTTCACCTACCTCAACTCCGGAAGACCGGTGGAGGTAATCCACCAGGTTTTGGTGGGTCTTTGAACTTTCGGAAAGAATTAGATAAGTGCTGTTTCTTCAAGTCTTTATGTTTCTTTGCCCCTTTTATTGTGATAAAGCCTCTTTTTCCTGCAATGAAACACACGTTGTACTAAACCAAGATTTGCAGAAAGACAGGTTATCACTACTATTCACGCAGAATGCACGGCTTTTTAACAGACTGCTTCGCTGCACAAAACCCATGGGCACATTCAGGAGAGCAAATACTGAACGAAACTGGGGAGTCCACCTACACGCTCTTGTAGGCAGTGAAGAAAGGCAGAGTCCAAAGCATGACTTAAAATAACCTAATGTGATCCTAAATACAGCTGTATTCTAAACTGCTCTCTAGAAAGAACCCTCTCTCTTCATTGACCATAAATGCAGAATCAGAAGAATATGGTCCAAGGGTCAGGTCCAGCTCTGGCTGTATCTTCCAGTGCTTTACACTTCCATAGATGGAAGTTAATGCTGTAGATACAGAGCCCACACAGCTGCAGAACGGATAAAAGGACTTGAGATAATCTTGAGAAGATCTACCATAAAACTTCAGAGAAATGCAACTGTAAAAAAGACGCCTGGTTTTGCTTATCTATATCCAATTAATATACACACCTCTCTCTACACATATATATGAATTAACATAAAACCCCCAAAGTAGCTTAGATACCACTGAAAGCAGAGTTTGAACTTACAGATTTTTCACCTAAAATAAACCCAGCTCCAACTAATTCTGTGACTTGAACATACGATGGAGAATCATGAACTCAGCCTAACCAGAGCCTCGTAATTTAACTTCATTCTATGACCTGCATAAACGGTTGGGGAAAATATCTCTGCATGACTGTGCTTGGCATAACCACAGGGACTGCAGGATTTCCAAGTTTCCCCAATGTGGATGGGAAACCTCCATCAATCCAGAAGAAATGTCTTAAATCAGGGCTGTTAGCTCCTCAGCCAAATACTTGAAAAATATGGAGACACCTGGCTTTTTCTTTACCTCTTCATTTTCCTGGAACTTGGGACTGTTCTTGAGGAGGAAATCCCCAAGGTGTAGCCCCTTACTCAGAGGGCAGAACCCAACCCTCTGCTAAAAGGCTCCTCCTGCTCTGGGCCAGGCACTGCTGGTCGGGGCTGCTCCCTCTCCTCCGCAGAAGCCAAGACTGGTCCAGTGAATCAGATAAAGGAGCCGATTTGTGTATTTCTGCTGGATTAGTCTTAACCTAGATCGGTTCCCTAATCTCTGTGCCTGGAGGAATGCTTGTGCTGGACTAGATGCTTAGGAAGGAGTGGCACGTGTACAGGAAGGAGTAACTCCAAGTGGAAAGAGCAGCACTGAATCTGGCCTATGCCAAAGTGCTTGGAGAAATTCAGTATGTTTGCTCATTTATTGTAGATACTGCAGTACTGAGAATATCTTCTCATCTCCTGGCTTCAGAGGAGCAGCTCAGTATATTTCATTCTTTAAATAAAAGTAATATTTAGCTGTCTACATATTCCAAAGATATGATCCTACTTCTAAATTTTAACGGTTATAATATCAAAGAGCAGGTAGGCATGTCTAAAAATACCTGGTTTGAGTAGCTGACTAAAGCCATCATAAAGCTGTTGGAAATAATAATCTTGCTTCCTTACTGATTAGAATTCACATCTATTATCCCAGTATTTGCTAGACATCTGGAGAAAACACATTTTACAGATGACATAAGACAACAAGAAGCAAATACCCTACCTTCCACAACTATCTCTGCATGAACATGTGGCCTTTTCCAAGTGCACTGCTCGTTGGTATGCCAAGTTGGCCGCATTAATGTAACTTCAAAAATGCATTTTAACTGCTTAACCCCACAACATACCAAGTGAAAAACACGAAAGTGAAAAAAATACCATAACAGGCAGGTCTTTCAGAGATGTCAATGTAAAAATTAGCTACAGCGATAAGGCTATCACATTTGTTTTACTCAGCTGATACATAGGTACAACGCTAACGTACTAACATTTTCAACAGATTTGGCAACGGTGTCATTTGAGTGGATGTAGCTTTGAACAGGGAAGATGTAAGGGATACTATCTAATACTTTGTCTCCAGTTACAGGAGGGAGAAAAAAAAAAAGAAATGGAGTTTTAATTTGCAAGAGGAGAAAATCAGAGACATCAATTTAGTCAATAGACTCAATCCTATAAATCCTGCTTATTTGATACTTTCCTAAAGCGAGTGACAAGTACTAATAATACATCTTACAACCACGAAAGGACTTTTATTTTAGAAAAAGCCATGGTTTTGACAGGAAAGGTGCACGCTGCTATTCAGAAACAGCATACGTGCAGTCTTCACCCAGCAATTTAAAAACAGAACGAAAACAATCAAATTGACAAATAGATCGGTTTCCGACTATAAAGAAAATCACTTCCATGTACAACCCTGAGTAATACAGAGGTAAGCACAGTGCAGGCCATGTACCATCGCACTCGTCTTACCTAACTGCCGGTTGCTATGGCAAGCATTTGCCTGGATTTTGTACATTAAACAGCAATATGTTTTCTGCTTCCTTGTTCTTGATATTTCAATGAAGTTAGCATTCAAGATTCGGAGCTGTAAGGCATGGAAACTAAAGGTTCTCTCAAATAATCACGCATTCCAATTGCTTTTGGTTTTGTGAAAACATCTTAGAATGAAAAAAATAATTTAAAAATGATCGTCATTCATCGGTAACACAGCATTTTAAAAACTTGCGGTTTCTTTCCGTTTGCTACTTTGCATACCTGTGGTACACGCGTTTCTATTTTCTAGCTCACAATGGAAATGTAATCTGCTTTTCTCCTTCGCTGATCTTTAATTTAATATAGAGATAATCGTGAAACTGATGAGAACAGAGATGATAAACAAGTAATTTTAGTTCTGTATAATACCAATTTGTCTTTTCTCCTCTTTTTCCTAAACAAATGTTAGGGGTACAAAAGAATGAACTAGTAAAAAAATGTATTTAGTCATTACTGCCATAAACTAACAAATAACTGAATTTCTTTCTGTGGTTGTCTCAAAACAGTGGTATTTCGAAAGGTGCATGAGAGCCAGCTACCAGCCCAAGAGCCATTCTAACGAGGAGAGGACAACGCTAATCCATTTTCGTCTGGATTTCTATGGCTAACATACAATATAAATACCCCAAAGTGAACACATTTGATAAAATGAGGCTTGGAGCAACCCGGTCTAGTGGAAGGTGTCCCTGCTCATGGCAGGGGGTGGCACTGGGTGGGCTTTAAGGTCCCTCCCAACCCAAACCATTCCATGGTTCCATGATTCTATGAAAATAACCCCAGAGGGAGAGAGAAACACTAGCCTCCACAATCCAGGGGCCCCCAGCAGCCTGACTGCAAAGCCAGTGGTCATTCACAGAAGAAGGATCCATGACAAAACTTGGTAATAGTCATACACTTTAAGGAAAAACACATCTTTTGATAGGAAAGTTGTTTCCACTTTCAGCAAATGCACAGTCCCCTCTTTTTTTCCCCATACATGAAAATAAAGAATTTGTCCACGGCTTCATTTGTCTCTTGCATTACATCTTGTCATCAAAACCTAATAAAGAGACTTTGACAGAGGGATGAGGAGTCCTGCATTATGACTTTTAACCTCTCCTGTACTTTGCAGTGTATACGACTTGCAGAAACAGCATCTCAGAATCACAGAATGGTTTGGGTTGGAAGGGACCTTAAAGATCATCCACTTCCAACCCCCTGCCACGGGCAGGGACACCCTCCACTAGACCAGGTTGCTCCAAGCCTCATCCAGCCTGGCCTTGGGCACTGCCAGGGATGGGGCACCCACAGCTTCTCTGGGCAACCTGTCCCAGTGCCTCACCACCCTCTCTGGGAAGAATTCCTTCCTGATATCCAATCTCAATCCCCCTGCTTTCAGTTTAAACCCGTTACCCCTTGTCCTGTCACTACAGGCCCCTGTAAAAAGTTCCCCCCGGCTTCCCTGTAGGCCCCTTCAGGTACTGGAAGGCTGCAATAAGGTCTCCCCGAGGCCTTCCCTTCTCCAGGCTGAACAAGCCCAACTCTCCCAGCCTGTCCCCATGGCAGAGGGGCTCCAGCCCTCGGAGCATCTCCGTGGCCTCCTCTGGACTCGTTCCAACCGGTCTATATCCTTCTGATGCTGAGGGCTCCACAGCTGGACACAGCACTCCAGGTGGGGTCTCACAAGAGCAGAGCAGAGGGGGAGAATCCCCTCCCTCGACCTGCTGGCCACACTTCTCCTGATACAGAAGCATACTTACAAGTTACCTAAAGGCCAAACCCAAATTTTATATGCATCTTATCTACATTAATGTAACCAGGCACAAACGCTATCCTGATGCTTTGCTGCAACACTTCTTCCATAGGCAAGAACAACACAACCCACCAGAGTATGTTCATTTCTATATTCTCATTCAGATTATTTTATACAAATACATTTGTGTTGACACCAATATTGTAAGTTTTTCCACTCCTCTGAGAACATGGTGTAAGAAGCTGAAGCACTGTACAAATACTTGAATAAATATACCTACAGCATAAGGAGCAAGTGGAAAAGATACCTGGACTTCAAAGATGAATCTCTTATCCCAAGCCTCAAACTCATTAAGAAAGAAGAAATTTAATGTGGCAAGAACACTAGCAGTTTATATTCTTGCCTCATGATACTTTATCATCACATCATAAAGCATCTTCTTTTAGACATGATGCTATGCCATTGTTTAAAATTAAATCCTCCAAAAAGAAAATAATAAACTTTTCTAAACTGTGTTATTTCTTATTTAAAGGTTCTTGGCACAATTCTGCATAACTGGCAAATCTAGAGTATTTTCAAGTCTTGTGCAGGCCAAATGCTGCCACGCTGGCAGTGGACAGGAGGAGAACTCAGTGACTGATGTCCAGCACAGGATCCTTGCATCAATTTCCTTCTGCTCTGGACTCAGGCTACAGCCAATGCTGGTGACAGAGGAATCGATTTTCTCCTAAATCTGAAATAATACAGTGTCCATGTGAAGTTCACATAGAAAGAAATCACCCCACCCAGGTACAGGAACACCACCACATATAAAAGGTTTTTCGTTGTTACCGCTCCAGTATGAGACAATCGGAAATTCTTAAAGAAGCTAAGAATAAAAATAAGGGAAAAAAACCCCAAACGGTTGTTGCTTCACCGTTCTCTCATGACTAAACCTTTTAAAGAGGCATTACCTTAAGGAAGGTCAAAGACCTGACTGCAGTGCCAATGGTTTTAACATGCTGAGCTTTACCCCCTGCCTACTTAGTGATGGGACCAACTCCATCACTGTAGCACTCACATCTCCTATATTTGCTTCTATCATCCCTCTACGGTTACAGCGTGTTATCAGTAAAATGATAAGCAAAACTATCTTACACAGATTGTGTTACTCATACCTCTGCAGTGTACAAGCTGCTAAATTCTGTAATGCTGCAGACCAGCCTGGACAGTGTGTACTACAGCAACTATCCCGCCTGAAAGTGGAAAGGCTGAGAAGGTCCAGAAGAAGTTTACGTAGCGAAGGAATTTCATTTTACTACTCAGCACGTACGTGCTGCCTGCTGAAGGCCGCCTCCTTCACCATCGAGGAATATTCATCATTGCTTTTCCTCTAAGTAGTTCTTTCAGACTGACGTTGCTACTAATTAGTACTACTAATTGTCCAATTCATTCATAAAGTATCAGGATGGTATTTTAATAATCCCCTGACACAGGACTCCTAAAGCAAAATTCAGTTTCTGGAATTCTAATTCTGTTCTTGCTAAGGTTAATAGATGGTTTCCCACTGAGTTTAATATAATTCACACTGGATCACTACTGAGTCTATATTTATATAAAATGCCCTACTATTTGAATCTGTTGGATCATTAAAAAAACATCCATCTTACTTACTCATAGAGATCAAAATTCTCTAAAAATTTAGGCTAGGATCGAATGATTTTTCAGAAAGCTTTGGCAGATTTTATGAAGTCTGTTTTTCAGGTATTTCTAGGTACCACGGTACTAAATCAACACAAACTGCTCTGATTTTTAGAAATGTCTGTATCACCTGCTGCAAGTGGCATTAAGGCCAAACAGACACATGAAATAATATTAAGCTGCTTTAATGACAAATGTACCAAATGTCACTGGGGAAAAAAAAAAATATTACCCATTCTCTTCAACAGCTAATAACACTCCTTTCTTCTCTCTCCGCAAGGTTTTCTGAAGCCTGATGATTTGTGAGAAGGCCAGAGATGAGAAAACGCCTCAGACAATCGTTAATATATAAACATAACTAATTTCTTATGATGTCTTAATGTGGAAGCTTAATTTGGGAGCTTTACAGCGATCTTGGGCTGTTATTGATATGTACATCCAGTATTGTTCAGGCCACTGCTGTGATCATAAAAATAATTATCCTCGCTGCAGCATGTGACAGGGACAGATTTTCCCTGAAACCACATTCTGAACATGAATCTGTACTGAGATCTAACAATATTAATATTGATACAATATTTTTTATAAATATATAATATGCACATTATATAATTATACAAAATGAAAAAGTCTGAATTCAAGAATCAAAGAAAAAGTCACAGAAAGCTGGCAAGAGGAAAACACAATTTTAATCTGATTACTACTAAAGCAAAAGGTTTTTAATTCTTTACCCATAGGCATGACAAGAGCCTACAACCACAGTGCCCCAAGGCATCCTGCGGTCAAGGAGAAGCATCCCTGAAGGTGCAGACTCTGGGCTGCCCTCAGAGTGTCTCGGCAGAGCAGGTCAGCAGCCAGCACCGCCAACCTGCCAGAACCCCTTTGGCTTCCAACCCGGAGAATGGCATGATGGCCGGGCCATGAGTACCATGTTCTCCAGCACGTGAAGATGTTCTAGGGATGTCGATCACGCTCGGGGGGCATAGCTCGGTTCCTCCGGTTTTGAACATAGGAGTAACACACAAATCTCCTGCCAGACTCCCCTTCTACTCCCCCGGCAGAAGCCGCTCTGATGCCGTCAGGGCCATTACTCTCACCAGCAACTCCTCTCATTCCTCCTTTCCCTCTCCTCACCACGCTCTTCCTCTTGGATCTAACACATACCAAGTAGAGAACCTGCACTTAATCCAGTCCTGAAACTCTTCCTCATCTCACAGAATCAAGAGTGCTAGGAGTTGGAAGGGACCTTGGAGATCATCTCATCCACCTCCCCTGCCAGTGCAGGTTCACCTAGAGCCGGTTGGGCAGGCAGGTTTTGAATGTCTCCAAAGGAGACTCCCCAGCTTCTCTGAGCAGCCTGTTACAGCGCTCTGGCACCTGCCAAGTAAAGAAGTTTTTTCCTCATGTTGAGATGGAATCTCCTGCATTCCAGTGTGTGCTCGTTGCCACTTGTCTTGTTGCTGGGCACCATGAGAAGAGCCTGGCCCCATCCTCTTGACACCCACCCTTTAGATATTGATAAGCATTGATAAGATCCCCCTCAGCCTTCTCTCCTCTAGGCTAAAGAGACCCAGCTCTCAGCCTCTCCTCCTGCTCAAGTCCTCTCCTACACTGGGAACGCAGCCGAGCCTGATACCAGCTGAACTCACGCTTGCTACTCATCCCCCCCCCCCAGTTCTCCATTTCTTTAGCATCTCTCTGCAGGGTCTCATCAGGGGAAAACTTGTCCCAGTGTATTTCCTCAGCCCTCACCTAGTTTAGAGAAGCATAATAAGGGAAGCATGCCTCCTGGGAGGCTGCTGCTGACGTTGGAGCTAACTAGAGAGCTGCCGCTGGAAGAGCATCCCTGGTGGCTACAGTCATAGGCTACTTTAAGCAAGTCATGGATATGGAAGCACATCTAGTCACTAAGACTTTTTCAGTTAAAAACCTAAAAATAGATAAATACCTAAGCTGGTAGTTTGTGCGTGCAAAGCAAGGATGAGGACAATTCTCCTAATCCATACCTATTCCTTGCTTCTTTCCAGGCTGGCACTAAGGAATTGTTCTCCCCAGAAGCAGGCTGAACCTTAGCAGACCCACTGCCTTTCCCGTGGCCAGCAGCACACCCATCTCCCCATCAATGTTGAGAACCCGCGCACTGGAGCTAAGATTTCAGCCGCATAGGACAGTACTTCAAGCACATGGCCAAGCAATCCACAATGGTCTCGGCTGGCAGACAGCCTGAATCACTGGTTGGATTTCCTGATGACACAAAAATCAGGATGACCAAGCGTATTTCCTAAAGCAGGATGCCATCCTGCTGTATTCAGTGAGCTGTGAGGTTGTAGGTACTAATGTATGAGTTTTCAGGAGGTAGCAGGTAGGGCTGCCGTGGGACTTGGGCATCAGTGAGGTTTTCTGCCACGCCAGGCCATCCTCACCTCCTCGTTGCACTGGTTTGTAAAAAAAGAATGCAATGAATGCACTGTTCGCTACAGCTGACACAGGCACAGCATTAAACGTTTCCTACAGCAGGTTGATCATAACAGTCATCCAATGGCGGTAAGTTAACTAGATTCTGATACGTTGCTTGATATTCCAACAAAGACATTCCAGTGTGTACTCAGCATTTGCAACAGTGAAAGAGAGGAGGTGGAAAGCTACCGGGAGGCAGTAAGAACCTTTGCAACACAGTTCTTAATCACAGGAGGGAAAAAAAAAGTAATACCTACATCATATAAAGGGCTGCCCTCAAAACCAGCTGTTTGACTGGTTTTTAACTTTTTTTGATTAGCAGATCACTACAAATAAAAAGTTTGTATCTTCTAATTCATACTTTTAATACAGTATTTTGCAAAACATAATTATGCAGGCTCAAGAATTATGCAGGGTCTGGAGCACAATTCCTGTGAGGAGCGGCTGAGGGGGCTGGGGGGGTTCAGCCTGGAGAAGAGGAGGCTCAGGGCAGACCTGATCGCTCCCTACAATTTCCTGAGAGGGGGGTGCAGAGAGATGGGGTTGGTCTCTTCTCCCAAGGGACAAGCGATGGGACAAGAGGAAACGGCCTCAGGTTGTGCCAGGGGAGGTTTAGGTTGGATATTGGGGAAATTCCTTCCCAGAAAGGGCTGTCAGGCACTGGAAGGGGCTGCCCAGGGAGGGGGGAGTCCCCATCCCGGGAGGGGTTTCAGAGCCGTGTGGATGAGGCGCTCAGGGACATGGGTCAGTGGTGGGCTGGGCAGTGCTGGGGTAATGGTTGGACTCGATGGGCTTAAAGGTCTTTTCCAGCCTAAACAATTCCATGATTCTTTGATTCTAAGGATAATGAGTGGACAGATGGATATAACTGATTAATTGGTCTGGTTTGCAAGCTTTATTTTGCAAAACAGAAGTGAGAATTTTTAGTGGATAACATTTCATGTTGTTTTTACTCTGAGCAATTCACCAACCAGCAAGAACACGGTAGGTTCCCAAGCCAGAAGCTCAAGATCACTACGTGTGACAAGCACCAGCTAGTCAAACTGCAGATGAAAAACCAGAGGAAATGTTACGTCATTAAAAGTTCATAATAATTTTTCAGAAAAAACTTATTATGCAGCATCATAAATTTACTATCCCTTTGCTCTACTGAGATAACCAAATAGCTTCTGGGGGGAAGAGGCTGAAAACCAAACTAGAAAGAATTGCCTTAGCAACATCACCCCCCCAAAAACACCCACTCCCCAGGACTTCAACAAACCTAGATACAATTTTTTAGCCCACGTCTGCTCTATAAGCATTATTAGACAAGGAAAAGAATAGACAGTAAAAACAATCATTTGAAGCTGTCAATGTTTTTGACAGTAAATCAACAAGAGGAGACGGCAAAAACCAGATTTTCGAAGTTCAATACACCAATGTACATTGAAGGATTAAAGAACAACAAATCCTTAAAAAGTAAATCACAGCTCTAACTCTTTTCTTTAAGTTTGTTATATTCCAAAATTTACAATGTAAATTCAAAATATAAAGCGTATTAGGTTTCTTGTTTCTAAGATGTTTTTCGGGAAGCAATTCAATGCACGGCTGTATTAATGCTGTCATATAGGGATCAAGAAAAGTGTTTCATGCGCTAGAGCTGCTAAGAAATGAATTTTCCTAGCTTCATCTTAGCCAGCTTTTCACATCAGCAGAGCACATAAAGGATCCGAGAATAAGACTTTTAGTAATAGCAATAGTTGACAGACAACTTGGTTACATATAAGTTTGGGTCTTTATTACGAGGTTTTATGCAAAATGTTCTCTACCAGTGAAAACACCAAACCCTTTCAAGCCAAAGATACTTCTGATACAGAATGCAAAAGACTTTACATTGTTTAAGGCCTCTATTCGTTAACAAGAAGTTAAAACACCTAAATGTATTGCAAGTTATCCTAATTTAATAATCAAATACTGTAAGCGTAATAGCAGTACAGCCTTACAACGAACAGTGAATTAGTGTCAGCTGGTCTAATTTAATGACTGGATTTTTTCCTTCTTCCCAGTTCCTTCATTCTTTCTATCTCACACTATCTGGATTTAGGCTTAATATAAGAGAAAGTTTCCGACCCCTCAAGCTTTTGTCTCATCTTCTGTACAAGCAAACTCCTCTGTTCCAAAGGTATGGCAGCTGGTAGGAAGGAGTTAATAGGAGCTTCCAGATGACAGAATTCATTTCCCAAAAAGAGTACGGAGACATCCGTTCAAGGAGAAAAACCTTAAATTCCTACTGAATTACGCTCGATTGAAATTGATGGGACAATCAGATCCCCTGGCAACTACTAATCTGGTAGATAAAAAGGTTTCTATTCAAACCAAGCGCTGAGATACTAACGGTGAGCTGAAGCCTGAGGACCAAAGCGCTGGAAGAATGCAGGTGTAAGAGTACACTTCCCAAATTTTTGGAAGCAGTGCTCAGTGGCCTTGGTCTGCCATATAATAAGCCAGACATGCCAGGTCAAGCTATTTGGACTGCCTGATCTGCCACCTGCCTGCACCCAAAGCCTTGCAGGGAGCAAAGTGGTGAGACAGCAGAGTATGGCCACTTATGGGGACCTACGGGCTGTCTCCCTCCTTGGGAAAAACACGCCTATAGATGGCTGGAAATGTAATTCATGTAGATATTTCTTCCTTACCCTACCACATATCTAAGTTGATGCGCCTTGAGACAGCCTCCCCTGTATTTCAGTATTTTTGAGCTCAAACTACTAAAAACTGATCCAAACCAATCAGTTGCACGTCTGACAAAGTAACCCAGTCGTTCCACTGCCTTCTGAAAGCACCCACGGCTGAAAGTAATTGCATACACAAAGAATTTGATTACATTTAAAAAAATGCTTTTTCAAGGGATGGCAGTAAGTAGTTTCATCAATGAGGAAATCTTCAGTCAGGTATTTTGAACGTGCAAATGTGGAAACAGGTAAATTAAAGTTGCAACCTACAATAAACACATAAAATTCTACTCCTTCACCACCACTTTGGATTAACAAGATCAGCAAGTTTGATGAACAGGACCCACACCTGAGAAACTAAAGACTTGCAGGCTCATCTTAATGTAAGAGGATGTCAACAAAACCATGGCCATACATAAAGACACAAATTTAAGCTACTATGTAAAATGGCAATGTACCCTTTGGTGTTAAAAAATATCTATTCTAGCTAGTGCTCAGTTTCAGACAACAGATGAAAATATTTAAAGTTTGGGTAGGAAGAATTGTTTTTGAAAAAATCAAGATGGCCAGAGAATGCCTTTAATTCTCAGTGAACCGACACCCCCACCTTTAGCAATAAGATTTTGCCCACAGAAGCTGTGGATGCCCCATCCCTGGAAGTGTTCAAGGCCAGGCTGGATGGGGCTTGGAGCAACCTGGGCTATGGAAGGTGTCCCTGCCCATGGCAGGGGGGTTGGAACTGGATGATCTTTAAGGTCCCTTCCAACCCAAACCATTCTATGATTCTACAGTTTTAAGTATTTGCCGAAAATACTTCCCTATCCTGCTGTATGAGAGGAAATATCTAAGCAGCACTACCTAATGTTGATGTAACAACCCCAGAATGCATCTTGGACCATAGGTTAACGTGTTTATGAGGATACAGCTTAAACAAAACCCCAAAGAGCATCAGTTATGGCTTCATCACTTTTATCATTCCCATTCTTGAACCACCCATTCAGAAAATGGTGTTCAAGTTGCTCCTCAACTCCAGTAGCTACAATCATTTGAGGGTTACATTCCTGAATACTTCTAGTAACACGTATCCCACCTAAACTTTTGGTGCTGAAGAAAGTGCTTTGCCTTGCACAAAAAACATGAGTTGCAGAGGAGATTGAGGAAGAAAGCCCAATGTACTTTTGCAGAGCCAACAGAAGCGCTATTAATATTAACCTCCAAATGTGTTATTTTAATATGAAATGCCTAAGCAAGCCACGACACAGAATATGAACATTACTAAACCAGTCCTAATGCTGGAAAAGTTCATGTAGGTAGCAGTTAGCTGTTATTAAGTCAAATTACTGAATTAGTAATTTTTAAGAAGGGTTCCAAATAGTCAACACAAGCCAGATAGAGTCTTCTGAATTATTTATTTTTTTGAACTATAAACATGTCTTCTGCTGAACTACCAAAATTAAGAATCTACTCATGCAGCTATATCCTTATCTTGCATATGAGAGCTCCACTACAAAGCTGTGTAAATTTACTCAAGGTAGGAATTTATCCTAAAACATGAAACTGTAGTAAATGGAAAAAGTCAAATCAGTTGACCTACTGCTGTAGGTCAGCCCAACTAAGTACATTATGGTAAAGACAGCAGGGTAAAAGAAGTTTGTACTGCAGCACTGAGAAGTAGATCCACACACCTTCAGAGCAAAGATTTCCTCTGCTCAAAATGCCTCCAGACACAGGCAGGGAATCGCACTATAGAGACAGTTTGAGATACGGGAGCACTGAGAAGACAAGGTAAACTGAAAAGACAAAGAGGCAGAATTTTTGACATTTGTATTTTTTTTTACTTTCCCACCAGTTAAAGAGTAGTACTTTTAAAAAACTTAATCCATGAAGCTTTTTGGAACTACAGCAAGATAATTTAACACGTTACGCTACTATGGAGTTGAGGTCACACTCACTGACATCACGTTTGCATGAATTTTGAATATCTTTAGCATTATGTCGTTTGACATTCATGGAATCATCTCGGGTTAAGTCGAACGGCAATACATTGCATCAGGTTGTATCTTACAACACTGCAAGCTTAGCAAGCGTTCAGGATTTCAGGTTATTTTGTATCACTGCAAAGGCACTGTACGTACATTTACATACAGCGACTGTTAGATCAACGGCAAAGCCATTCCGTGATTTACAGGCACAGCACTTAAGCACAATTCTCAACTTCGAAACCTATCAATTTGACTTTTTCTTTCTTTCTCTCTTCTTTTTAGCTGGCACTAGCACAAGTAGTTCTGGCATAGCTTGTTTTCAGTTCGCACACATTTAAAACGAGTGCTGATTTAAAATGGTTGTGTTCCGTTTAATTAAGATTTACAAAAGGGTCATAAACATTTCTTGTACTTTTACCCGTTTCATTCCCAGCACCCTAGAGCAAGTCTTATTTCCTCTTTCCACTCTATACTAAAGTGACTTTCCCTCTCTGAAATCACTGAAAAGTGTAACAGGACTTCCTAGAGGCAGCATCCATCCTCTCCTCTCTGCCTCATACACCCCATAAGTACAGGCAGACAAACAGACAGACAGGCAGACATACAACCATGTGAACAGAGAGAACTGTGAGTACTGCAGAAAGACATACATGTATTGTAGATATGAGAGGGACCAGCCTTTTGTCCTGTTAGAGCACCGATGCCTGTTGCACCCAAATTCATCTCCACAGACCAATCCTGACCTGTAAACATGGGATACAAGGACTTACTCTCCCATCCCTAAAGACATCAATCCTTCACCCCCTCCCTGGGGATGGACACTATTTCCCAGCAGTTCTGTACACCCCAGAGCACACATAACCCATGGGACTGCACTGAGGACATGCTATCTGCTCTTTGCATGTGTGTGCAACCTCGGGTGCTCGATGCTATCACCAAAAAGCGTTACTGCTGTTCAGGGGCACGCTAACAGTTACCACACAGCTTCCTGGAATGTTCATTTCATTTCAATAGAAATGAGTAAATAGCTTACAAAATAAAAAAGCAGGATGAAATTACGAAAGCAACAAGAACCCACAGCATATGATCCTAATGTAAAGTATGTGTTAGTGCCTGTGTATTACACCACATCTCTCTATGTTCCTTCGTAAAGGCTCATTCTTCCTCTTCCCATTCTTGCTGCTGCCAGCCCCACCTCCCTTAACATAGGAAACAATTCTTCAAACTGTGCAAAACGAGCTGAAAGTCTATTACTTCTAACTTAGTCATCAGTAATTATCTTGCTTTAGCGTCACCTATATTATGCAAAACTCACTATGTGCTGGTACTACTGGGCAGGTATCACCCAGTGTCCCGCAGTCTCCTCCCACCTCTCCAATCGTCCTACGTACGACCTATGGATACCTGACTGTTAAGGTACCCTACCGTTAACAGGGTGAAGTTATCAGTTATTAAGCTTCTTTCTGGAAACATTCTTTGGAATGCTGCAAAACCTCATTTTTTATAAACAACTAATGAGTATGAGTTTTCGCAAACCGATTTACTCAGTTTTACCTTAGAATCATACAATTTTTAGGTTGGAAAAGACCATTAAGATCACCAAGTCGAACCGTTAACCCAGCACTGCCAAGGCCACCACTGACCCACGTCCCTGAGCGCCTCGTCCACACGGCTCTTAAATCCCTCCCAGGATGGGGAGTCTCCCCTCCCTGGGCAGCCCCTTACAGTGCCCAACAGCCCTTTCTGGGAAGACATTTTCCCTAATATCCAAGCTAAACCTTCCCTGGCACAACTTGAGGCCATTTCCTCTTGTCCTATCGCTTGTCACTTGAGAAAAGAGACCAACTTCCCCTTCCCTGCACCCTCTTTTCAGTATGTGTCTCCTCCAGGATACACACCGATACACTGCACAACGGAAACATGCAGTTTCTGTCAAAAACCTCGGCATAATCTGGGGCTCAAAGCACCGGGAACCACTGCCCACGCCATGCACGTGTCCACCAGAAAAGCACTAGCTGTTGATGTCCTGCTAGCACACACTATGCTCACCACCACGTTAGTGAAACATCCAAGCAGTACTTGACACAGAATGGAAATCTTCTCCTGGTGAGTTGCTGGGATTTTTGAGGTTTGTTTTTGACACCAATGTGGATCAGAGTAAATTAACAGGCATGTAGGAAAGCTCTTGTCCTGCATCCCAAATCTCTAAAGCCATTTTTGGACTTGTACACATGAACCACTGAAACAACAACAGATAAAAGAGCTTGGTTCCTGAAAAGGACTGGCCAAAGGCCTTAAATCTTGTACTTCTGCCAAAAATACATCCAAAGGTATCGTATGTGAAACCTACTGAAAGCTGAGTGTTACAAAATTAAATCAAATTTGGTGGAGAGGTAGCCCTACCATTCTTTACAAAGTAGATATGGAATGTCAGAGGCAAAAAGCATACAGGCTCTAGAGATCAGCAACATTTGCATTTGAAACTACACCAAGATCATGCATTTGAGAGCGAGGCGAGTGAAAATTAGATAAAATGCAAGTTTTTCTCATGTTCAAAGACTGCCTTGAAGGTGTAGGATGTTTTTAGCTATTTTAGCATATTTTCTTTAGAAGCACAGATTAGGTTTGTGTTTTTACTGTACTCTTCTGCTTCCAAACCCTGAAAGCATTAACTCAGCATTCTCTGCTCTGGGCTTTCACAAACACCTCTGTGTTTTGAGTTACTGTCAAGCCTGGAACCGCAGAGGACAAGGACGAGCTCAGGGTATGCTGTCTCCATAGGGGCAGCTGGTCAGGAGGAAGCAGAGCATGAAGACAGGCAAGTGGAACCCACCAGAAAACGTGTGCTGTAAGCACTCAGGAGCACAGGACCCTTTGTGCAGCCTTTAAAGATCTCATGTGGGCAACTGCATGGGCAAACACCAATTTCTGGAGAGCTCTTCCTCAGCAGACACATTTTTTGTACATAGAAAACACATTCAACATAGATTTGGACAAATGTGGACGTGTGAGAGGTTACCACACCATTTACATTTGTTGCCCAAATTCTGAATCTAGTATTTTATTGAACTTAAATCAGCAAGTTGAAAAAGTTATGGAAAAATCTACTAAAAAACAATCCATGTTTATTTTCTTCAGAAAATCTTCAGAAGACAACCTCATCAGAAACATCTTCAATACTCTCCCAAAATCTTTATTTTGTACCTTTTATTAGAGCAAAAGAATCAAGGAAACGAACAACAGAGACAGCTTCAGCATTCAGCCAGTGTTCCATAAAGTTGCCGATGAACAGTTTTTAGATGGGACAAAATACTAGATGAGTTCAAGGACAGATAAGGAAACATTTAACTGATAAGGAACCTCTAGCCTTGAGCTCATATTACAAACCATACTGCAAACCCACCTAAACGTGGCAAATCCAGAAGAAGGGCCAAGTATCTCAAATGAGATGCCTATCGTAGCAACGAAACACACTTCAGCCAACGCAGCGCTGTACTTCGTCAACACAACTGAAACACTTTGCCAATTCTGCCACCAATTTCCACAGAGCCAGGACCTAACCCAGACTTCAGTGACTGTGTAGGAACCATGACCATATCCTCAAATCCATCTGCTTTCAAATCCCCTTTTAATCATCACTACATTTAGTTCAATGATAAAGCCTATAGTTCAATCTCAGACTCAAGTTTTACAATTTTCTATTTCTACCTAAATAAATAATTTACTGTTGTGTCAGTCCCGGGGATACCTTGTACTTTGTGGTTTGCCTTTCCCCCCCCCTGCACTGCTTTTCAGTGAGTATAACCCATTATTGTAAATACTATAGTGAACTTGAATTTAAGCAAAACTTACTCTAAGGATCACAGCCCTGGTATTCCAAGACATAAGGAAGAACCTATAGCCCCTGCAACCTCTCCCTTCCCCCTTCCCTTCAGCCCACTTGCCAGCAAGTTCCCAGGCTGAGGGGTTAGACTCGTTTTAGCTTCTTATATACTCAGTTCTGGATTTTGGAATTGATCATGGAGGAGGAAATCAGGCTCTTCTTTCCTTCCAGTCAAAAATGTAATTCCTCTGACTTGAACCGAAAAGTCACATACAGCTTTAGCTGCTCCTCTGGAATATCTCTGTAAGGAGAATTCTTACAGACCGTGCCAATGACAGAGCACTGAGGGATTCTCTGTAAGTCACTACCTGGAATATAGGCTCTACATACACAGCAATGCCAATTTTCCCTATCACAGAATTTTGTGTTTAACTATTTGGGGCAGCACTTGCCTTAATAAAAGTTTTAGCCTCCAAAAAATTTCTAAATTCTATTTAACATCCACCGCATTGTTTCTATCAGCAATTCAGGGTATAAAGCATTAAGGCACGTCAGTATATCTTCAAACTTAGTACAGCATGTATCAGTTTTATGCTACAGAGCCATAGCAGAAGTATGCTGGGCTGTGTTTCTTACCACACTGGAGGATCATTTTCACATAATGGCTTTCATATACTTTTGCCAATTGACATCATGTCTTTGTTTTGCCATAGTGCAAGAAAATGCACATGTACAGCGATGGGAGACGAAGAAAGGATAGCACACTGTAACAACCAGCAACACAATTATGAAAGATTTAGCACTTATAAACAAAGAGAAAATGCTTAAATCTTTCCAGGTGAAAGGTAGGGCAGTATTATTTTTATACAAAATGCTGGGTTTTTACTATTATAAGTAATTAAATATGGAAACAGTTGTCTAGGTGAAATGGTACACTCACTATCCCTTCCTGGCTTTGGAAGAAGATCAGGTACAGCTTTCGAACTGGCAAGCTTTAATCCAGGTGCTGTGAAAAGTGATAGTCTGCATGCTGAAAGAAGCCAGAAAACAGTCCCTGTGCTCTCTTCTGGCCTTTGGGTTTTTACATTCCCTTACTCTCCCTGAGATGCCTGGAAAAAAACACAGGAGCTGTCTTGGGCAGGAAAGTAAAATGAGCAGAGTAGATATATAGAGGGAAGAGACAGCTAAAGAAGCTGTGTCCAACTGAAGGCACCATTCCCATCCTCACTGGAAGACAGGCGTTTACAACAAGCATTTCTAGTTCAAAAGCATTTTATCATTGCAAAACTCCTTAAACACAACTTTGTGGACGAAGCCTGCATTCGATCTGCTTCTCCAGGGAAACAGGCAGCAGCTATGGGAAAGGCAGCTTGTCTGTCCTCATCCCGCTTCCCGAACGAGCGCCACGGCATGCGGTGGGTGGTCTAGACCTCGGGCCCTCGCTGCTCCAGCCTCACCAGCTTGGTCCCTACCCCCTCCCTGCAGCTGCAGCCGGGCTGGTTCCTCCGTAATTATAAACCATCTTTTACTGTCTCAGATGGAAGTTCAGCTTTGCACTCCCGGAGTCCAAATCAAAACTATTCATAAAGAACGTGTAATTTCATCTGTTTAGATGGGACAATTGTGATAATCTGAGGGCACCGAACCTCACTGGGAAACATCTGTGTCAAACCAGTGACTTGTCCTCTCGCATGGGAGAGAGGATTTCCAAGTACCCAACCCTACCGCTGAATGACAGCGAGCCACACAGTTGTTACAGGGGACATTTCAGGGCTTTTTCTTCAGTTAAACTGGGAAAGACAAGCTTTTTTGAACATGTGATACTACATCATCCTAAAGCAGTAACCCATTTTGCTAACAAGGACCTAGGAAGATCTTTCTTATGTCCTAGGAGGGCGAAATGCCACTGTTTTTCCAAGAACTTTAGTGCCACCAAAGTGAAACGTCAATATTCTGCTCACACTGTGAATGCAACGCTGCTTCTTTTTTGTTTAAAGAAAAGGGACTAAAACATAGGTGTGTAGGACGGTAATCCCACCATCTCAAACAAGCAGACAAAAAGGGATTTTTTTTTTTGTCATTTGAAATAGCATATCTATTTTTTAAAGACCTGAAACATACTTAAAATTTTAAGATCATCAACAAAATGCAATGAAAAATCACGAAAATCATCATTTTTATGTATGTACTACTACTTCATAATAACTTTCACTGAAAAGGTATCCAGAGGAAGTCTTTTAAAGATAAAGCAAGCAGACAAAACAGACTCAGTTACAGAAACACTTTTGATAGTAACCACCAAATTTCATACCATCATGCTGAGGGAGGTGCCTGGCTCAGCTTTTACTCTTCTCAATCCCCTCTAAAAGATGACGTAAAATAGAGGGTTTTACAGGATTGACGGTATGCAGATAAGGTACCAGGGCTATCCACAGTCTTAGTATTACTCATGACAGATGGCAAAATCATCCGAATATTGGCAGTGTGGGTTTTTTTTTTTTTAAAGTAGCATCACCTAAATCACCGATGTGCTAACTTGGCACACTGGGAGATACACATTTTGCCATTTCATAATACGAACGAATTTGCAACGTGTTTTAAACTGCCCCTTTGCAGGAACAATTGTACTAGTCTCCAGCATCGCTGGTTCCAAGTAATTGCTTTCCAAGGATCACAACCAATTTTAATAACGACTAATTCAATCAAGGTATGTGCATGAATTTCTGTTGATGTAAGTTAGTTTACCAAGATTTTTACTTTCTAAATGGTATTATAACAGTTAGAATGCTACTTGAGTAAAATGATCTTCTGTATAAGTAAAATTATATACTAGTAGTATTTGAGCTAATGTTGAATTCATCCTGGTTTTCAGCTAGCAGTTACCTAACCTTCTGCAAGTCAACAGGAATACTGACATGGAACTTTAATCAGACAAAGTTCTCTTACTTCCCCCAACTGTGAAATTTCAAACTGCACACAAGGTATTTGATAACTTTACTAAGATCTCTTGAATATGAAATATCTGGGGTGTGTAAGTCCGTAGAGAGACACGTAACTAATGACCAAATGGTCCCTTCTCTTTCTAACAAAACCCAAGACATTTACCCTGCGTTCTTCTTAACTCATTACAGAGATGTTTCCTGGGAACACACAGTGTATTTATCTCCTTTGGAAGACATCTCACTCCGTCACATCTACAGAATGCAAAAGCCAAGGACTCTGAGTAATGCCAGCATCTCTCTGTTGAATTTCCTTTCAGACCATGTCATACTTTTCCTTCTTCAAGAGATGAAACTGTGTAAAAAAACCCCATGTGAAGCATATGTGTAATGGCTATATATTTTAGTATATACTCTGAGAATACTGAAAACTACTATATGAGAACTTCATTCAGCACAATGAGTATCTTCCAGTCAGAACACCTACATGTCAGACTATCCCCGGCTGCCATTATGCTTACTGTCAACTGTTCATTTGCCTACAGAATCTGTCCTGTGAAAATGTCACTTGCTGTCACTCAAAGGCTGAAATTATGCTTGAGATAAAAAGAAAATTAAAGGAAAAAAAGATATATACTTGAACCAATTTCAATGTCTACACTGGAAAACGTATCAAACTTCCAAACAAGAATTAAGCAAACTAGTGTAAGCAAAAATGCCATGTTAGAATTATCTAGGTGATGTTAAATTACAGACATTATAATATATATAGTAACACAATTTTTCCTCCCCTGCCCTTTACTGAAGGTGCACCTGTGGCCACGTTTTCCTCTCCATTTCCTGTTCTCTTTGTCAGGACAGCAATTAAATGAGATTTCTGTCATGTGGATACCTTCCCCTAAACTACTGTCAAATCATACATGAGATTCAACAATGAGCATTTCCACTGATGTGTCAGTAAAAATAATAGCATTTTGTTTTCCAACATCTAAACAACATTCATCTCAAATACACTACAGTCACTTGGGGAAATTCATGCTGGGATCAATGTCCTAAATAGCTTGATACTTCCTGTATTAGGGACAGGATGAAGCTGATAAAAAAAAAGATGAGATATTTTAACTTTTCATGATAGTTTTCAAATGGAAAATTTAGCTAACCTCTGCTTTTCCTAAGCTCAAGTATTCTTGCACCCCCAGGAATCGTACCTATAAACTTTCATACATTGAGGATAAAAAAACAAAAGAAATGTAATTAATCCTTACAAGTGCTGTAATCTTAGTTTGGGAGATTAAGTTAAAGCCAAATGCAGCAATTACTGAATCACTTTGGTGAAAATCTTACCACTTGTTCATGTTTTTCAAGAACATGGTAAAAATTAACAATAAACGTTCTGTTTTCAATGCCAGGTCTGGGGTAGCACCACAGGTTTTCAGAGGAAGAGTGGCTCTTTTCCTCAGAAACTTTGTGTGAGTTTGAATTTAAAAGCATCACTGGTTTAATTTAAAAGCGTTTCACTGAACTGGGATCCTTCTAGAAGGGACATGGATCTCTGAGCTTCACTGAGCTGGATCAGCAGAAACGAACTGGGGTAGGGATCTCCCTTCAGCAGAGATAGGTTGATACAGGATGGTTAAGAATCTGAAAAATGAGGATGCCTTGTTTGAAGATAAACCAAAAAAAGCAAGAATTAATTTAATTTCAAAGCTCCTACTTCTAATTGTATGAAAGCTGTTGTGGCTGTACTTGGAGTATATAAATTGCAGCTCCTGATGGTACACAAGGCCAGATTAGATGTGGATAAATGTTAGTGATGCAAGCTGAATGTGACAACTTCAAACCAGGGTGCACACAAAGCCAAGGGAATGCAAGAGTACATCCCTTACCACCAGGCCCTTTAGAGAACCAAATCCTTACATAACTGGAGAGGACAGCAAAGAGCTCCACACTGAGCCAAGCAAATCGCCTGCACCCTCTCCCTGCACATTATAACGAGAACAAAAAGAAGGAGAAAGGCCAACTTGGCTAGGCCTTTACTGTGCGGACACTTGTATCTGGGACAATCACGAGCGGTCAGAACCACCAGTACCAGTTACCCAAACCAACCTCGGGCCCACAAACCACAGCACAGGCATCTCTCTCATTTTGCCTTCTCACTTTTCCTTAACCATTTTGATATATCTTCATTATGACAGTGGGCCTCCAAGGATGTGAATTTGTAGTTAAGGGAAAATAAAACAAAATTAATTGGAAAATGGAAAAAAACCTCCACCCAGCTCCAGAACCTTTCTGGCCACTTTCATGTAACAAAGAACAATGGCTTCTTCGGTTTTCATTAACAGTTAAATTTGAAATTTGCTACCCTTGAGCTTCTTTTTAGAACACTGTTTTTTCAGAAGGAATTATGAAAACAATAATCAAAGATCTGAATTTGGTTTGGTGGTGTTACAACAGAAAGGAATAATTCAGTTCACCTGAGATACCACATTCTAACTACATTCTTCCTTTAAACAGTTTGCATAGTTAACAAATAATGACTGCAGCTCTTATCTGTTATTTTAAACCCATAGCTGCTTAAGGAAAACCAGAGGTGATGTGGCTTTTACTTGGCAGAAACTTCTTGATGTATTACAAGAAAACATAAGGATGGGTGTTTGTAAAACTTTCTAACATCATGAACTAACACAAACTCCCAAAACATTCTGTAGACATCCAGGTTACTGTGACTGTATGTAGCCAACTCTTAAGTCCCTGTATCAGAACCTGGGTGCATGTATGCCTAGCTTTGCTAAGAAATATTATATATTAAAAAAATACAAATTTTTAAAATTAATAACATCAGGGTAAAAATGTTAAGAGAGAGATGCACTACAGCATCAGAAAAGTTTTGCATTACTTAAACATTTAACACTGAAATTAAAATTAAACCACAAAGCTTGATTAATTTGGTAACAATAGAAATGTTGGGAGTATTTCCTTTTGTTCAGGGTGTCCTCTGTCCCAATTTTTCAAAATAGAAAGCCCTTGTAGTTTGCAATATTTATTTACAGTATCTGCTTCAAGAAAAAGTTCAAAACGTCAACCTATATTCTATTTGAAAAGCATTTCAGAAGGACCAGCTGGAAAAGACATGGAGACCATTTAAAACAAACTTCTGATTCTGGCGAAATTTTAAAAACTTGGCAAAAGAGGTACAAAATTTTCTGCTAATGCAGATAATGAGCTATGACATCTATTATATTTAAAAGGTACTCTAAGATTTGGCTCTAAGATGTACCTAAAAGTAGTGATATTGTAGAGCAACATTATCGGAATATCATTTTTCTCCAAAATCCTTGAAATAATTTCTGTAGAAGTAACTTTCAAATTAAGTAGGTTTCCCTTTATTAAATTTGAGACAGTAAAATCAGTGTATACCACAGAATCACAGGATGGTTTGGGTGGGAAGGGACCTTAAAGATCATCCAGTTCCATCTCCCCTGCCATGGGCAGGGACACCTTCCATAGCCCAGGTTGCTCCCAGCCTCATCCAGCCTGGCCTTGGGCACTCCCAGGGATGGGGCATCCACAGCTTCTCTGGGCAACCTGTCCCAGGGCCTCCCCACCCTCTCTGGGAAGAATTCCTTCCTGATATCTAATCTAAATCTCTCCGCTTTCAGTTTAACCCATTACCGCTTGTCCTGTCACTACAGGCCCTTGTAAAAAGCTCCCCCCCAGCTTCCCAGTAGGCCCCCTCAGGTACTGGAAGGCTGTGATAAGAAATAATATATCTTGCATTAGAGAAAATAACTTGGGATTTCACAAAACCCCAACCCTTTCATATTAAAAGATGAGAAGCAGAGAATTGACTCTTCTCAGTAAAACATTAGGGCTTCAAAAGACAATTAGGCTCCTTGGTTCTGATGACAATTCAAGAAAAACTATCCGTCAATCCAGCCTGCAGACTGCTCTAGGGAGAAAAATGATGCATCATGACACTGTTCCTTCTCTGTCTTAGAATAACTACAATCAAAACATTAGTAATGACACAGTTCTAAAGACAAACTATTTAGCGAAGCACTGTGTACGCAGCGCCAAGTCATATGTTATATACTTCGGTATAACTAAACGGCCTTATAAATTCTGAAGTCTGGACAGCGAGAGGCCCGATTTTGTGCAGTGATACATCATGAGTCCCACAATTACGCAGTTCAGGAAGTTCTCAGAGGCTACATGTCTTGCAGCTGGAGATGGCACAGGGAACTAAACATGTCTATCATTTTATCGTGCATATAAAATTCTATCGAGCTACCAGAATTTTCCAGGTACTGTTTAAAGAGATAAAACACAACAAACAGATGTAAACCTCACTCATCCTCAAGTTTGCATAACCCATTTCCTGTTTTATTAATGCTGTGTTTCTCTGGTATATTTTTTCAACCTTCTATGTGATTAACCAGAAAAAAGTATTATGAGGACTTGTAACGTGTCGTTCCGGTTTCTTTCACACACTGAAATAAATAGTACAAATCAGGAAGTGCCATCTCGGTTTGCAGATGAGGAAAATCCACAGCATTCATGCTAAAACTGCTATATGCATATTAGAAATACCCAGAAATTCCAAACTGTTTTCTAATACACAACATAAAGGTTTTTGAAATGAAAGGCTTTTGAAACGTACAGTTTTGGAAATGCCAAATTTCCATGTACACAAATGCTGGAGCTTGGCAGACGGCTGATGTCTGCGTTAGGGTCATGCCTAACCGTCCCAGCATGGGATAAAGCCAGGCTTAGCTCCTCCGCAGCTCTTCAGAGTGATGCCGAAGTAGCTACTGGGCTGTTGGGCTGCAGTTGACCTGCAGCAGCTGACTGGGAGCACAGGGAGCAGGATGTGCAACCTTCGATAGCCATCTGTGCAGACTCACCCCAACAAAAAGGGGAGCAAATCTGGAGCCAGAACAGAAATTCTGGGAAGTGAAATGAGGGAAGAGCAGTACTGTGTGAGAACGGATAATGAACTTGAAATAGAAACCGACAGCCATTAGAAATTAATTGGAGGGAGAATAAAAACAGAGATGCAGGACACATGGCATACGGGGAACTAGAGGGCAAGTCAGAACGGCTGAACGTGAAACTGAGAGGCAAGAAGAGAGAAATCACGACTTCAGAACAAGATGCCTAGGCCCAGAATCCTTTCAACTTCTACGCATCTCATGGAGGATCACTGCTTTTGTTTTTCTGGCTTGAAAGAATCTTCATGAGTGAGCATCCCGGTTGTGCAACCACCGTAAGACTTACACAAACCCCAGCGACCCAGGAAAAGGCAAGGGAAGCTCCTAGAACCGAACATGTGTCTGCAACATAACCAGGGCTTCAGAGATTGCGTTTTGGCCAATCTTAGAGAAAATCTGTTGCTAAAAGGTACAGTAAAGCATTAAGGCAAATTCTTAATTCTATCTGCAGAGCAAGGTCTGAAAATTATATAGGAGAGAAGATCTGGAACCACACATGGAACAATTAAAAATAGTAGATAGCTGCACACTGATTAAATGCCATCTATTTAATGCAAGGATTTCCTTCTATGGAGAAAAATAGCATGTTATCATATAATTAAAGACTGCACGATAATGTACAAGGTACAAGTGGGTGAACCAAGGTCACTAAGGTTTTGAAGCATTAGACTGCAAGCACAGTAATGCGTATTAAACACAAAAAGCCCTTGCATTTAAAAATAGATCAAATGGAACAGAAACAGTGTCTGCACATACCTGTGCAGCTGTGAACATTTTGGTAAAGGTGGGTAAAAGGAGTGCAAAATAAAAGCTAAGATGCCAAGAATGAGAGCTCAATGGTTTTTTGGATTTCGCAGAAGCATTCTAAGGTTTATCCTCATGTACATATTAAAACCTTGAGGAAATAACCAGTAAAACATTAACCTTACAGATACAAATACTTTCCCTGTCGCAGTTTTTCATGTACAAAAAAAAAAAAAGTTTCTTCTTAACCCAAATGCAAACTTTGCTAATTATTCCCCCCAAACATCCAGTTTTCCTTTATCAAATGTAAGTCCCCATTTTAGGGCAAACAAAAACAAACAAATGCAAAGGTTTATCCTTGAAGGAAACAGTAACAACAAAACAAACCCAGAAATGTAACATCAACATGGGAGAGGTATAAATAACCTCTCTCAGCTCAGTAGTGTTTATCTTTCAAACTGAAAAGCTCTTCCCTTCTGGGGGTCCAAAGAAAAAAAAAGGAAAAAGAGAAGAAAAAATAAAGAGAATTGCCTTAACTTCTTTCTTGATTTGAGCTTTCCTCTAACAAACAGCTACTGTTTGTTTCCTTATTTTAGGTCACGTCCGCATGCCACGCTTTTTAACTCTTTCCCATCTGCTGTTGTCTTACAGCATCATCTGGGAGCAGAGTAAATCTAGAACGATGCCCAGCACAACGGAACAGGGCTGTGTTACCCAGCCACGTCGAGCAGTGTCCACTGCCTAGGGCGATATGCACGAGTAACAACATTTTAGTGCCCTCGCAGTTAAACTGGGGCTGGAAAAAAAACCTCAAAAAATAAAAAAGGTGTTTCATAGGAAAGAAACCTATTTTATATCAGTAAAAAGATACTGAAGGGGCAATAAACCTGAAATGCATTGCAAACACTACATAAATGAGGTACTTCATCTTTGAAACACAGAAGAGATGCAAACTGACTCTGTGCGGCCCAGCCCTGATGCCCCATCAGGCTGGGCCTGGGCTAACTATGTAGTTCCAAGAATTTCCTACTCATACTGCTGGAAAAATCAGTTAAAGGACCTGCAGACAAGCCCTTTCCCAGCAGATCGAGGCTGCCCAGACGTGCCCAAAGGTAGAAAATCAGCTACGAACACTGAACAGACTTGGTGCTAAGCAGATGAGTTCTCACTGTGTGTCATCGCATGGCACTGCGCTGCAAGTGGAGAGAGTATCAACAGGGCCACAGCATCCTAACAACACAGGAAGTTTCATTCTTCAAATAAACAGCTAATGCGAGCTAGTCAAAGTTCAGATTTGAGAACTAAGTAGCTTATTCATGAACTTATCTATCCTCTTATTCAACAGCATTTTACATGCTTCAGTTTTTGGAAAGTCTCAGAGGAAGTTGCTGTATTCAGAAGTTCAAAAATGAAACCGTACCCTCATTTTGGACCTGTCTACTAAAACAAAGAAAAGCAAATATGTAAATTTTTTGTGAATTAAAGAGCCCCATTAGAAGCTCAATTATATTCTGAAATTATGTCTTAATTGGTTTGCTCATAGATGAGCTGTACAGCTAACCAAAAATCTACTGCCATATAATCATCACTAAATTTCAGATATTGCCACACATTAAATTAACATCAGATAATGAGTGGGAAAATTAGCTCTATTTCCATACCAGAAAAAATTCTTCCCATATTACCTAGAGTGTTTTATATAGTTCGTTTCAAAATAGAAAAAAATAATATACAGGCAAAACTCCTGAATCTCTAACATTTATTTTGATCCAAAGTCCACCCATTCAAAATAAACAGTAGAAGCAGAGTGCGCATCAGATCTGTGTCTCTTAATTAAAAAGAAGTCACATTTCTGAACTTCTATGGAAATCTTCACAAGACTGACCACTATTTTACTTCGTGTGCTGCTGGCTATTTCTCTTCCGCGTAACTCTTGTCTTTTTGACTAGTAATCCCCATGTCCAACCGCTCTCCAGATTTTAACACACAAGGTATTCCTGGTTCTCACCAGTATCACAGATGATACTGAAAATGATCTGTAGTTCAAAAAACCCGTGAGAAAGAAAAAATAAGGAATAATATTAAATGCGGAAAAAACCAAGCTAAGGACTCGTATTCCTGTGGGTAAAAGGAGGGAAAGAAACACAGCTCCTTCCACACAGCTTATTTTTCACATTGGTAGGATAAATGAACTTACTAAAAAAGTTAATGCTTTTGGAAGTGTAGTCAAGCTCCTGAACTTCATCAGCTGTTCAATTTTGGTTATTTCTGAGGTCAAACCCTGATTTATTACTTAAATAAAAATGCATAGTATAGATTATTTTGCTTACCTTTGCTGTCTGAACAAAACAGATTTCAAAGATCTTGTCTGTAAATGATATATTCTTCAATATTTATGCCTCCAATGACCACCATCGTCAATACGGATCTGAGGAAAAACACCACAAGGCAGTACATAAGCCAGGGTAGTTGCAACTAGGCTGAGGATTTTTAAAAATCTTATTTATTTATGAAGAAGGCACAAAGGAAATTTGTGCATTTCCTACAATACATGAATGTATTAGCTGCTGTTAAAAACAAACAGACAAACACCAGGGCCATTGCACGGGAAAGCATTTATCTACTTGAGGCATATAACAACTATTTCACATTAGTGTATTTAAGACCTCAAATTATTAAGTAATTAAGAAAAATATTTATTATTTAAGAAGTGTATTTAAGAAATATATTAAGACACCAAACTTGGGAAATCCTCTGTTGTCATAGCAAAATAACAAGTAATCATCCCAGGAGGTAAAGATTAGAAAATACAAAATTACAAAGAAGTATTGGAGTGTGTTCTATTATAAGCACCAATAGATAATGAGAAGTTACAACCACCTTCCTAAACTTTGAAAACCCAAATTAAAGGTAACATTAAGACAACATCCCTAAAAATGCCAGTTATGGTTTAAAAAAACAACCCAAGCCATTATTTAACAGTTTAACCATATAGAATCATTTATTAGGACTGTTTTTGTATTTCAGTAGTGTAACTATAGAAAAATGAATTAAAATAAAATTACTGTGCTTATGGTAAGGTCAGCATCAAACGAACTCGCCTATGTATGTAAATCGTTAGGAATCAACTACGCCAACATGCCCAATAGATACAATTTTGGGGGTTTTAGGTGTCAACTTCTTTCACTGAAAGAGAAACCACTTGTCTATTGTAACCATGATAAGATTTTCGGAGTAACTGAGGTTGCCAGGGACCTCTGGAGAACATTTGGTCTACCCGCCTGCTCAAGCCCGGCAACCTAAAGCTGGTGGCCCAGGACCGTGGACTTTGAACACCATGGATGGAGACTGCAGCCTCTCTGGGCAACCTGGTCCAGTGGTCAACAAGTAAAAAGGCGCTGCCTGATGTCCACAATGTCCTTATGTTCTTTGCTCAGGCGGACAATTCCTTCAGAAAGGAGCTGTGTAACATGAGACAGAGCTTGAGAACAGGCTTAAGCCAGTCTAACCAACCCTTACGCACGTGGCCAAAGGTCTATACCAAGTTAAGCCTCCCTGGTACCCGTGTACCCTACCATATGAAGGAATATTTAGAAAATCTTTCAGTCCTCATTTAGTAACAGATGCCATTAACTAGAAGACTAATCCAGTCAAAAAGCTTTCATCTTGTAAACAATTTCTCCCTCTACTCAGTCGATTCCTCTTGGTTTAGCCTTTCTCCGAATATAGAGGAATCCAGCTTTGAGCTAAGGAAAAACTTTCGTTGACTCCTGACGGCACACAACCACAGCAGCAATCCAACACGGGTTAACGCCAGCAACTAATTCACCTCAAATAGGAGTTTTTTTTTCAAATGGGATTAATCTATTTACTCATTTATTTGCAGGGCTGGAACATCTGATTGCCAGCTGTCAGGACACGTGTGGAAAGGTGATCAGAGCACTTTGCAGGCTCCGCAGACAATTTATCGTTGCAATGCCACAATGGTTAAATACCTCTAACAGCAATAAATAAGTTTTGCAGCTTATACATACCAATGGAAAAATTATTTCATCTCAGATTTATTATAATACTGTGTCTGAACTGCCCATATTTGTTTCTTCTGAAGTAAACTCAGCCTCCCCCAACTTCTATCACCTGAGAATAAGCACCTTTCAAATCAAATTCTTCCACAAAAAAGCAAGTTATTGAATGCTTATAACAGATACTCTCTGCTCTTTCTACTGCCTCCAGAACTTTAAAATCCTTGTAGAAAAAAATAACTGTCAGATCAGTCTCTGCAATAAAATTGCATAGGCTACTATGATTACGCCCTCTTTTTCTAATGAAAAATCTGAAAAAGAAATTGGATGTACACTGTGTCTTGATGCTTGCCAAACTGCGAGTTGATGGATTGGTACGGGGAAAAAATTCCAGATACAAAATCATCCTATTAAAGTATTAAAAAGCTGCTGGGTAGGAACTGAAAGGGGTGCTGCCCCGGCAGACTGCCACTGCATTTTCAGATATGGTTAAAGACAGGGTTGAGGGGCAGGAAAGGGATGGAAAAAAGCCTTAATAATCTACAGCTGATGAAATACCTTGAAGGGCACACAAGTCGCCTGTGAAACAAACAGGCAAATGACATGTTGTGCTGAGGAGCTGCTCAGAGGCACTGAACTGCCCCATCCCTGGAAGTGTCCAAGGCCAGGCTGGATGAGGCTTGGAGCAACCTGGGCTAGTGGAAAGTGTCCCTGCCCACGGCAGGGTGGGCTTTAAGGTCTCTTCCCCCCTTCACAGAAACCATTCTGTGATGCTATGAAACTACCCAACCCAAGACACCAAACGTTGTTTCATGAAGGTAGGTTAAATGAACATTAAATCCCAAACAATTACATTTAATTCAACAGGTCAGCATCTTGTGCGGTCATGACAAACGCTTCATTTGTTAGCCACGCTTGGCTCTGGCTGTACTTGTTTTATATGCCAAACCCATGAAGTCAGAGGAATAAACTGGTACAGAGGCCAGTGCAGAACTGATCAAGGGATTGGTTGCATAAGGACGCATGGAAGACACTCATCAGTGGCTACAAAGCAGAAAGCCCACCGGCTGAGAGGGAGATCTTAAAACTGAAGTTGCACTGAGAACTGGAGTGAAAAACCTCTTTTTAAACCGAGAACACATAGTATGGAGCAACTCCAGGGAAATAAATACAACATTTCAATGTACCATTAGAAACGATTACTCTTCAAAGCGTTCAGAGACTGTGACTTGTTGTCCCTAAAAGCAACTTGCACATGTAACGAGGTGTCGAGGCTTTCTATCAATCGCCCTCCGAACTTTGCATTCCATTTCCTTAAGAAGTGGAATCATACCCAAATCCCCCCAGATATTTGAAATGCCACTGAAAAGATCCCTTTTTTTTTCCTGACAAGTAAATCATTTTCACTTTGCCTTTTGTGTTAGTAGACGGTATTTTCTTCTTTTTCTGGCAGCAAACTGTACAACCAAATTCCAAATATTTAAACTCTACTCCCATTGCAGATGTTATTTCTGATCAGATTTAATCATCTTTCTCTCTACATACCCTGACAATTATTGCAGTTGTTATCATTCATTTTGTTCTCAAAACCTCTAAGCTTTCTCGAAGGAGCTTGAGTATCGCATCACAGGGAAAAAACTTTCTTCTGTGTTAAACCACGATTCAGGGGAATCTTCTAAATCCCTCGGGACCTGTTCATTTTGCTGAAGAGCACCCAGGCGGTTCGTTATTTTTTTCTTCATATGATTTTATGATCATCATCCAAACAGCCAGAAGGAGTCACTATGATCTCATCTTCAATTAATATGAATTTACCAGTGAAATGAAAACATTTTCTTTTTAATAACACATGATTTTATTCAGAATATCTGATTTTAGTATGTCGTTTGATACTGACACAAGAGAGACAGAGTTCCATGGCACTAGTAATAAAGGGACAGTCATAAACAGACCGAAACGAGGCATTTTCCATCTTAAAGGATATTGTAGTCTACTATTTTTTTTTTTTTAAATTCTCTAGTTCCTTGTTTTGCATGTTGTTCCTCTAAATAACCTAGAGTATGAAGAGTTGGTTCTACAAGATTCTGCATCCTAGTCTGGTGCCAACCCACAAAACATATGTCTCTGCTCAAATGGAAGAATCTGTTTTGATTTTTTTTTTTTTTATTTCTTCCTGGACTGGGGACAAAACATTTATTTAGATACAGCTCAACTTTTAGCATCTTGTGAGATATGAAAATTTCTAAGTCCCAAATAGATTTTCACCAATTTATTCCCAAACAGCAACTTTGAAGAAGCTAGACTGTCTGAACACATCCCAACAATCATTCAAAGTAAACGCTCAAAAATCACTGGGGAAAAATAATAAATTGGTTTTTTAGACATAATTTTTTATGCTCACGGGTGATATTAAGCCTTTAAACCATCAGATTTGTTTTTAACCTAAATATTTTATTGCATGGCTATGAGAAAGCATCAATATATTATTCTAATGTCATTAGCTTTCCATTTGTGCCCACTGTAAATAGCTCTTGTACTCTACTTTTGTATTATTTGGGATAAGGTAGATTTCCTACTATTCTTGACACAACAGCTCAAGGTACTGTTCAAACATTTTACAAAAATAGCTCAAACACAAAAAATGGTAGAGCACAGACCACCCTGACTCCAGTACCGGAAGTCTCTGGGCTGGTCCAGAGCTCCAATGGTGAAACCTCACTTCTCCCTGAGTCACGGAAACTGTCCTCATCCACCCCACACTGGGGCTTTGCTTTTAATTAGAATATCACAAATGCAAACAAAAGACACTCTAAGCTGAGGAATTAAATATTTGCATTAGCTTCAGCAAATTAGCTTCTTGAAAGAGCCAACTTCTGCACAGGCATAAATCAAAAGTAACTTTGATGAAGTTACATGTGTTACTTTAAATCATGCAGGTGAAAAACATGCCTGAGGATCATACCGATGTTCAGAAATGCAGCAGCTTGGACAGATGCAAAATTTCAGACCATTCTCTTTTAGATAAGGGAATATAGATGAGGGGCACTACCACAGAAATACTACAAAGACCTGCAATCTCCACCAGTCATTTGCCTCTGGGAGGTATGTTTTTCTTAGTTGTGAGAAAAAAACACCCAAACTCTTAAAGTCCTATGAAGATTATCTCACGCAAATACAAATGCGCACAGAAAACATTAGAACCTTTAGTACGCACAATAGAGTATCTGCACGTAGCTACACAAGGGTGATGAAAAGTCCTCTTCTAGATGGTTTTTTAGTGACAAATGTAAATGACTACTAGACTTTAAAAACCACTGAACAGCTCTCGGCTTTCCAGCTTTCTATTTTTACACCCATAAGCACCCAGACGTTGCGTACCGGTGATCACGCCTGATGGGTGCAGTGGAAGAGGAAGGAGGGAACAGGAATAAGCACTGCACACAATGCTCCGCCATCCCTACCAAGGTTATTCTCCGATTTCAGAATCTGTGAGATGATTCAACTCATTTGCAATGGCATACCACCATAACAGAACCAGGACGAAAACCACACGAGTTTCTCTTTCTTTGTTCTGCAATAATGCGGAAAAGGCAGCCTCAATATTAAAAAAAAATTAACCTTTAAGCAAGAAATAAATAAACCAGGTCTATCTTCTTTTTGTCAGATGAGCAAGCAAGAACTAATGAGATTGCATGACAGATGACTGCTCCAATATTGTTCTAAGAACCTCATCCTGCATTTAACTGTTGTTTACCATTTTATTGACACCAACATAACTGAACTTTCTAATTAGCATTAGAAAAAAAATGGCGTTTTAACTAAAAGTATGACAGCCTCACTAATTTCATCACTAGTAGGCTGGTGAGGGCTGGTGGTCGCAGCTATTGAGCACCCTCCAGCAGCACTAACTTTCCTGGCCACTGCGCTGAGCGGGACTTGGCGATGCAGCTCACTGCAGTCCTCAGGGCAAAACTGTGGTGTGGGGCTGCTTTGGTTTGGGCATTGTTTCTGTAACAGATACTTGCATATATATATACTATAGCTATATATTATATAGATAATATGCTATATTTAAGTCTAAACCATATGTGCATACATGTAAGTATCATTTATAAGCATATATAACACACAAAAATGTGTTTTCTCTATGTATTCATTACACTGATACTTTATTTTTTTAAATACAGTCAAAATGCCACTACTATTAAAAATTCGGAGAAACAAACCAATATTTCTGAAAGAAAAAAACCAAACCAGCCCACAATGAGACACAGACTACATTGTAAAGAAATCCCATTTCTCTTCCAAACATGAGCATCTCTATTTCTTTCCTTTCTAGGTTACTTATAAATACTTATTTAGCAGCTAATTTCTTTAAAGCTGAACAGTGTAACAACTTCCACAATTAGCAAAATTCTGTCGAGACTGTCTAACATGCAACCACCTCCTGGAGTGTCACAGGACTTTGGGCTGTACATTTTAGGAAACTAAAAGCATATTTAAGCCGACATATGGGGTAGAACAAACTGGAAGAACCGCTCCCCAAAACCCTTGATGGGGATCACGGATGCAAGCTCCCCTTCCCTCAGTCCCCACCATGAGCGATATTCTGCCACGTCATTCACTGGCACGTGAACACAGAACCCAGACTCTGCTTATTCTCATTTATTTGATACTCCTTTAATAGTCGAGCATGCTCTTAAAAAGCTAGAGCGCTTTACATGAGTACACAAGGTATGACTCACTCAACTCAGTATGCGGAAGCTTTCGCATCAATTTATTTTACATCTCAGCTGGGCTCTGAGTCAGGCTGCCCAACCAGCATCGATATCCTCCGCAGCTATAGGAAGACAAAGAATGTAGGATTTAAACTTAGTTATCAAAACGGAATGACAAACCAAGGCTTCCATGAGAATAGGCCAAAGTGAAGCTGGAGTGGGAACCAGGAGTTACCGTGGAAGAGCCTTGCCCTGCTATGAGTAGCTCAGAAATAAAGATGAGAGATGGGAAGAATCCCTCATTCACGTAACAATGGGGGAAGAGCAGGGGAAAAGCCAGCTCAGTGCTGACCTAAGAAAATTATTATCCCCAGCAAACTAGGTCATAGAGTGAGTAGGGTTAACTAAATAAATAGGGTTTACTTTGTTTGTAGTGAAGTGACGTCTGTGGAGTAAATGACATTTACTCACGTTTCACCCAAGTACTCTTTTGTGGTCTGACTTCCTAAATAACAGCTGAATGATCAGTCACACGTACCTCACCCTTCACCGAAGATGAGGTAGCAACAAACTTGAAGAATCTCTCAAAAAAAGGATGGTTTGGACCTTTAAAAATTTCCATATACAAGAGAAAATACTCTGCTGTTCATCCAAACAGCTAACTTATCTCAAAACGTACTCCCAAATTTCATTTATTTCCCAAGTCACGTGAAGATGACGGAGCTCTTCGTTTACTAACAGAAAACTGCGGCAGAGTGATCTAGTGACCTCCTCAAATTCTTGGTGTGTTAGTGACACAGTTAGAGAGAAAACACACAATTTCTGTCAACTGTGATCCTGTTGTTCTAACACTGCAAAGACGGTTGAAATCCTTTTGAAAATGTGAAAATGGGTAAAAATCAAGAAAAGTGAATGAAAGCACCTAGTGTTTATTTTTAGACTGAAGAAAGAAAACAGAACAATATTTTTATAAGTGGAATTATCATTGTGCTTTATAACACAATGTTCTTCGTCTGCTGTTTAGATGGTTCCAAAAATATTCACCTCCGATTTGTGGCAGTTGCTATCACCCTAACAGCGTTTCATAGCTCCAGGGCAGTCTGTGTCTATAGCAAATCTGTAGAGAACTGATGTCACAGTAATAATTTTTCTAAACATAGAACTAAAGACTGAAGGAACTGCATTACAGAACCACAGATACAAAGCTTTCGTTTCTGAATGGCTATTTCCTATCAGTAATTGTGACTAAAACCTGCAAAGATGTTACATGTTGGACTAAAGTCGTATGTTTGGTTGATTTCCAGAACTGCGTACTGACATTCACCATTATAAAATAGTGCTCTTGTGCTTTCAAAACACTGGATACCAGAAATCATGACACCGAATCAAAAAATTGAAGAGGACATTACCCAGCCGATAAATAACCTGACATCTCTTCAGCCACTTTCGTTTAAAATAGAAAAAATGGCAGACTGTTGAGCCTCAATTGTTTGAAGAAATAGTCTTCTCCAAAATTAAATTAGAAACATTTAGAAACACAAAATGCTGTAAATTTAAGAATGAATTTGTGATGATTATACAGAAAAAAAAAAAGGGCATCTCTTGAGATATGTCTCTTGCTTTATTTTCTGTCTTTAAAGAACAGAAAAGGCAATCAAATGCAACAGAAAAATTGTATTAATTGGCTGATCTTGTGACGGTTTCCATTCAACTGTATTTTTCCATTCATTTCGATGAAGCGTAATTATCCGGCACAAACTACAAAGTTTTATACCGTATTTCAAACGCCACCAGGCAGAATGCTAGTCCTTTGGGAAACCTGGGTACCAGAAGAGGAAGGATACAGGGACATCACTAGAACCCCTCTTCTCAGTCATACCTTAATGCCAGGTACCAGGTTAGCCAGACACCCGACAGCACTAATTACACATGGCACTCAGCTGAGCTCTAGTTCCTTTTTTACCTCTGGCCAGACTCTCAAAGGATTTCAATATCCCGTTGGCCAGACAACTTTCCCACCTGACGTGAAAAACAACCCCAAACACCCAAAACAACCAAAATCCACTAAAAAAAACCACCAAAGATGAGAGGAAGCAGCATATGGGGTCACGGCACTACAAGAAATAGGATAGCAAATGCTTATGGACCAGAGAGTGGGGGTGTGCGTGTCTATAGACCTCCTGACTTAAGGAACAGGGCAGCGCTAAGTCCTCAAAAATCATTTTAGGTAGAAGATTTAATACGAAAACTCATATGGAATCGCTGGATTTCCAAATGTAGTGGATGCATTCATAGCAGTATGGAAGGGCAAGCTCTTCTGCCCGGTTACGGGTACTCCCATGGCTGGGGGCTTCCCCTGTGTCCACTGGGGACACAGCTGGTCTGCGCTCCTGGCCATTGTCATTTACTGAATTTCGATTTAATATTTACGAATTCATGGAAATATCCATATAGTTTTACTTACAATTTCACCAAGACTTATTGCTTAAATATTAATTTATTTTTAAGGAACCAGAAAGGTCTGTGAAATCTCAGAATCACAGTAGGTTTCAGGGGTCTTTTTTTCCATTTTAACTTCAATATCCAACTGCTTACAACTGTGTATCATTTCCCAGAACAAGCAGCATTTTTTTTTGGGCTATATTTTAACATCTGTAGTTTTACAAAGGATTTCTTTTTGATGGAACTCCCAGAAACAAATTAATTCACAAGTGCCTCCAAATCCCACAAGATTTAAGGGAGGAATATTTCTTTAGATTAGCAGTGCACGTTCACCAAACTGAATTCCAGTAAGACTTTTTATGTAAGATTAAAATGTTTTTAATGTGTGTATCTGAATACATAAGGCTGACAGCCACTTTTTCAGGTTCTACATTCACATATACCTGGTTATGCTACCTGCTCTCCCTTCGCCCTGATGTCTGCAAAAGAACAGGACAGAAGGGCCACCCACCTCCTGAAACAAATACACAACCAGCTGCTGCTGGGGATACCGAAGAGGAGGCACCGCAGGGTCTGACAATGGGAAACAACAAACATGAAAGGTAAGGAAAAGCAGATGAAAGCTGGGGACATGCCCTAAATACCAACATGTCTCATTGTCCGAGCGTTGCTTTGAAAAAGACCCCTAGAACACAGGAAAGATTTTTCTAAAGATGAAGAATAGTCATCAAAAGCATGATTTAAACAGGAAATAACAGACGAAAACAAGTCACTAATTGGTCAGGTAAGTCAGCATATGCTTTGCTTTTATTTCTAATGATGCTAGAAAAAAGTTGGGAAACTGATCTTTTTAATCCTGCTGTTTACCTTAATTAAGAGAAATGGTACTGGTTCTACAAATAACATCCACAGAATGTTTAAGCTCAAAGTCTGTGTCATATTTAGCATTTTTTTTTTCTTAACATAAGATTTGCAGCACTGCCATAATTACAATGCTTTTAAAACTAGACCATATACAAGTATCAAATTCTGATTGATTACAATGAATATATAATCTTCCAAAATATATAACGTTCCTATTGCCAAACTTAGATCAGCTGCTACTTAGCCGATGATTTAGGAGCATCCACAAAAGCCACCAGGAGCAATTTAGTTACACAGGTCTAATTTAATAAAAACATACATTGAGAGGTGATTGTATCGCTAACAAAAAGGAATTTCTCTCCCTTTACAACTACATGCACAGTACACAGAGATCAGTCCCGCGGAACCTGCAAATCGCTCCCATATTCCTTCCTTGGTTAAATAAAAGATAAAATCCTGTTGCTCCTGAAAAGCAGACTTTGTAGACATACTAAAAACATAAAAGCCTTTGTAGGTTTCTGCCTTTTTTTCTTTTCTTTCCAAAGTAAGTTAAATCATAATTTAACTTATTGGACTTTGCTGGGTTTTTACCTCATTTCCCCTGCAATATATTTGCCTGCCAGCTTAACACCGCTGTTTCTGTGTGCCACATCCACTGTGCCATTTAATCAGCTTAGCTCAATTGTAATTTTGTGCCATTAACGAAGCGTACTCAGGCATCAGGGAGGGAGCCCTTGTTCCCACACGGTTCTCAAACCCTGTAACCAACTTTCAGGTGTCCAGCGGTACCCAGCTTCTGTAGGCTATCTGTGCTTTCTGCGGCTCAGGAGCCCAACCTCACACTGCCAGACACCCACGTTTAAGACACATTAAGAACTCGGCGCTCTTTATTCTTCTGCAGAGAAAAGACCTGCCATTAAAGGACTTGGTGACATAGGTAACTTCTTCTGAACAGCCTTTCCAGCTCTGAAGATGCATCTAACACAGCTTTAAAAATTCTGGCTTTAGCTTGCCATTCCTTCTGGTATTTCTGCCTTTATTCGTTTTGTCTCCATCATTACTCTTTCCATCTTATCTCTACTAAAAAGAAAGTCTTTCAGGGAAACTGCCTTATTCCTCCCAGGGGTTTGAGGCACCTCTCGCTATCGCACAATGACATCTCCACAACAGTCTTGCGGACAATTAAGTCGGAAGAAGATAAAAACAGCATTCCCTTCCTACTTGCTTGAAATGAGGTTTAGAAATTTTTGTTAAGAAAATGACCTTGCTAATTTTTAAAGACATCTCCTGGGAGAACCATCAGCACCAGATCCCTGTTTCACAGTCCTCAGGAGGAATTACAAGGATTGTGTTGCTTAACTTCCTCAGTATCCAGACACATCAGGTATGCGGTTCGTCTCTTCACAGCCTAACAGCAGAAATGGTGTTGGGAGTAAATGCTGTTTTATGGAAGTAATTGATAAGACAGGCTGCTCTCTAAGAAAGAGAAAGATGGAGTGTCTGCATTTCAACAGGACCCTCTCGGGACAGCAAGGAGGCATCTGAGCCCATGGAAAACTTGTGGTTTAAATCTTAAGGCGAGATTTAACTATTTTTGTTACATTGGACAAGATATCACATAACATCTCTTCTTTAACTATGGAGCAATATGTAGGAGGTCTGGAGGCTACTCCCCAGTTTCACCCAGGTGACCTTCGGTACCAGGCTGGCGATTCAGACAAGTGCAGAAAGTAAAGGACAAAGCCCCAAGTTTACGGTTGTATTATGGAAAATGAGATTAGGGTGATGTTGAGAGCTCTGATAATTTCAAACAGTCAGAAACAACTTTCCTCTTCAGCTACAGCACTTAAAAGATTCTTAGAAGGACTGCATATTTTAACAGCTCTCTTAATCAGTTTCTAAGGGTTATTTGGGATACATGGAAGACTGAAAATATGTATGTGGGAAAAAGAAAAATCCAAGGGCACTTCTGAACGTTTATCCTCTCTCGTACCAAGACTATTACAGAGCTGCTCAGTCCTCAGCTGCATGTTTCCCACCCAGCCCTTACAGCCCTTCAACCGTCCCGTGTGCCAGGACAAATATCTGAAAAACCCCAAAGAAACAAAAATTGAACCTATCAGAGGAAATTTTGTAGACTCCAGCTAATCACCTTTCCCCCCTCCCCAACAAAAGCATTACAAAAGTTGCCGTACGTGCACTGCTTTATTAGCCCACAGATGCACTTTCACTGATGCAAGTGAAAAGAGGAAAAAACCTTCACGTGGGAAAAGAATGAGTGGGCAAGAGGAAGTGGGCAGAAGTTTCTCCAGCAGCTTGGCTGCAGGAGAAAACTGCAATAGCATCCTTCTTATGGCAGCGTTGCTAATGGCAGTCGAAATCACCAGTTCAAGCCACCAAGGCAACTTTGATCTGCCAAAATTTTGTGACACTGGAGATAATACTACAAGGTTTGTTGGGTTTTTTTTGTTTGTTTTTTACAGAAAGACATCAAAAGCTTAGCTAAGAGTATCCATGTCAAAATCATGATATTGTTGAAAACTGTCATCTATTTCAGCTATTTAAAAGTTTAAATTAAGGATTTCGGTTTGTTATTTCTTTACCTCTGGTTGGTGGTTAAAAGACCACGAATATAGACCCCCTTCTCACACTTGTAGAATGATTTCAGTCTCAAATCAACTAGTACAAATTACTAGCAGAACAGCCATGTAGGACCTACTGACAGTAAATAAAGAAGTGGCATTTATATACATTTAAAAAAGAAGGCAAAACACCCTATAAAAGCTTAATAATTTCTCCCCATCTTACTCTCTTCATCTCTACCCACTTCAGTCTAAACAGTTTTTATTCTCCTTTTTCAACTGATCTAAAATAAAATGCTGAACTTTGCAGACCTCTGGGTCCCTACGAAATCCCACTGAGGACTTGGTGCGCAGACCTGCTACCATCGACTCATTCACAAGGTCACGACTTCCTACTGGGAGATCCAGGCAGCAAGGCCTGCGCCTTGGGCTCTGTAAAGCCGTGCAGCATTCAGGCATCATCACGCCAACTCCCGAGGATGCAGAGATCCATGTTCATGCCTCAAAAATCTAATACATTCTTTCACATAGCCATATGAGATTATTTACATTGAGGGGTTAAGTGGAAGGAAAGAAATGGGAGAGGGAGAAGGAAAGAAGGGCCTTTGTCCCAAAATAATTTTTTTCCTTTGCTTTCTTTGGAAGAGTCATCTAAAAAAACCCACGACTGTTGCAGAATGCTCTTCCATGACATTTAGCCTTAATCTTCTCTTTCTTCATTTCACTGTTTTATTTCTAGACAGAAGGCCCTACGCTATAGCCTGAATGTTTTCTTTTTATCCCTAGCTGTTTACAATTTTGGACGTACTTAGGCTGGTTAAGTCTTGTCTTGCTTGTTCTCCTTCCTTAGTCTTCCCATAACATTCCTTCCTTAAGAGACCAGACAAAGGTGCATTCAGGCATCCCCAGTAAATAAGGCAAACCACCTTTTTAGCCCCAAAGTAGCATTACTAAATCATCTGGCTGGAATCCCTCAGAGCGCGTGTCCACAAACACGTCGCTGTAAGTCATGCGACCAGTTACATCCTTTTCAGTGTATTGCACTGAGGTCCTAGAATTTGATATTTGTGCCGAGCTATCGCACACGATGATCCATGAGCCTTTGGGATAAAGTTTTAGGAAACCAGGTAATTGCTGAAATCCTCTGATTTTGGTAACCTATGTACAGCAAATAAATACAAACAGGAAAATACACACAACATAGTGTCCTCAAAGCGAGGAACCCAAACCAAATCCCTGTTCTAAACATTTTCGCTGTGCAAAGCAAATACACAATGCTATGGTTTTATATGAAATCAACCTAGAGAAAATATCTGTATGTCCACAGATAATCCTGGCCATCTGAAAATAGGCCACGGAATAAATTCAACATTTTCGATTAAGAACAATTAAGTAACACAGCGTAAAGGTAACTTTACGGTCTATCAGAAATTGGTATCAGAATCCTGCGTTTTGATGTTCAACTGCTGGTGCCACTGCTGGAGGAAGCAGTCCTACTTGTTCTGTACTTTATCCGCTTCTACCCCACGCTTCACCCTTCCCCTAGCACTAAACACAACCCACTGCACCAGGAGCTGACCCTTAAAACTATCCTGTTTTCTTCCTGTGCTAATTATAACTTGGATTAACTTCTTGACACAAACACTTGTGCTGGCAAAATGCAGGCAGTATCCGCACGCTGCTTTTGGTAGTTTATCATACACAGAGCACACGAATATATGAATACATATATAAAAATATATATATTCATATATACAGGAATAATTTAATAATTGAAAATAAAATAAATAATAATACCACCAATATCAGTACTACTATTACTACTATGTGATGAAAATAATGGAAAATAAAACAAATGATGTAACCGCTCACCCTCTGCCAACTGATGCCTGACCTGCCCCCGAGCAGCAAGAGCCAGAGAGACCAAGAGAGAGACACACCCCCATCCCACCCCCAGCTTATATACTGAGCATGACATTTCATGGAAATACATATCCCTTTGGTCAGTCTGGTCAGCTGTCCTGGCTGTGTCCGCTCCCAGCTTCTTGTAGAGAAAAAGCTAGGCAAACAGGGGCAGTATCAGAGACTGAAAGAGTCCTTGACTTGATGTAAACATTGCTCAGCAACAACTAAAATCACTAGTATGTTATCAATATTTTTCTCAGCACCACCAAAACATAGCTTCATTCCAGCTACTGAGGAAAATTAACTCTATCCCAACCAAAACCAAACACAGGAAGCACGCAGAGATAAGGCCATATGGAGCACTGCAGAACAGAGGTGGAGGCCTGTAAACACTAAAGTTGTCATTGTCACCAGCCAGTTACCCACAGTAAATGTATGTTGACTGATGACATAGCACATTTGGCCTATAAACTCATGTTTTGCTTATTCCACAAAAGAACTACCTGTGCTATAGGTTAGAATCACACAAGCAGGCTGGTTGGGAAGGACCTCTAGAAGTCACTAGTCCAATCTCCTGCTAAAAGGAGGTCTAACTAGATCAGGATTGATGCACCAAGTTTCACATACCTTTGAAAACACATTTTTACCACCTCTTTAGTGGCTGAGCACCTTCACGATGACTTTACTTTCCTTATATCTAACTGAAATCTCCTTTTTTCCAGCTGGTGTCCATTGTCTCTCACTGAAATCTAACTGAAATCTCCTTTTTCCCAGCTGGTGTCCATTGCCTCTCACTGTGCACCTCCAGGACACATCTGCCCCTGCCTTCTCCATGCACTGTTATAACCCCCCCTCCTTGGATGACGAGCAGCTCTGTACTTTGAGCTGGTAAACCCGTCAGTCTGTCTCCTATTCATCTGACAAGATAGAAAATGGGCCCCATTTACTGTAGGAATGAAGCATAAACACGCAGAAAGACTGTACATAAGATGAACAGGGAAAATATATAAATCTCCTTAAATCTAAGCAACAGCTCCATTTAGCTACTTCAACTGCTGCTTCCACTATTCAGTACTACACCTTAGCATGCAAATAATTTTCAGTTGCTACTGCCAGCTCAGCAGGGGAAGATTTACACCTGGACTTTCTTGCACCATAACTTTTCATTTCTTGGTTGTCAAGGTCTGAGATATTCTGAATTCTGTGTACTGTAAGAGCACGAGATACTGCCAACCAATCTCAACACCTCAGCAAGATTTTCTTTTTTCTTTTGAAACATAAGGAACTATTTTTGAAAGTAAGCTGGGCCCTTTTAGGCAGCTGAGGTGACAAGGTCAGTTTGTTGTTGAGTCACACTTGTCATTACCAAAAGCTACAGATGCTATGGATTTCTTAGGTCTTCTACCACTTACTGCAATAACATTTGGTTTTAATATACTTAGAAGGTGAAGTTGCATCCATATCAAGCAGGAAAAAACACCCTACAGAAGTAGATGTGTTCCCAAATCTTGACTGCTTTACAGGAGACTCCAGTAACACACACACAATTCTTTTTTTCTGTAACCACATATCGGTGCAAGCACACAATCCCCCCGCCATCGCCTTGACTTACTCCATACCATGAGGTTCCTGCAAGGTACCTGCTTATCTGGTCTCTAGTCATCACCGGCCAGCTCGGCACCAGACCTGGATTGGGCACTGGAGTGCTCTTCAGAGCTCTTTCCCTTTTAAAGGGCTGCTGGCCCAATACTCACATTCAAATACCTTTGAGTCAACTGCCAACGAAGATCCAACTCATTTTACATTAGGCAATGTTAGGGCTGGAGCCCCACTGCCATGGGGACAGGCTGGGAGAATTGAGGGTGTTCAGCCTGGAGAAGAGAAGGCGCCAGGGAGACCTTTGAGCCCCTTCCAGTGCCTGGGGGGGGACTTTTTCCAAGGGCAGGGAGTGACTGGGCAAAAGGTTTAAATGGCAACTGAGAATGAGATTGGACATCAGGAAGGAATTCTTCCCACAGAGGGTGGGGAGCACTGGGACAGGTTGCCCAGAGAAGCTGTGGATGCCCCATCCCTGGGAGTGTCCAAGGCCAGGCTGGATGAGGTTTGGAGCAACCTGGGCTAATGGCTGGGGGTGGCACTGGATGGGCTTTGAGGTCCCTTCCAACCCAAACCGTTGTCTGATTTTTGAATTTTCTACATTCTACAGTTGAACTATAGTTTCTAATATAAAACTGTATCACAAAGCTTCACTGAAATACTTTCTAATATAAAATTGTATCACAGGGCTTCACTGAAATACAAGAATGGCACCATTCTTAGATGAATGGTAAATCCCTAGGGAGAATAACATAGCTCCAAGATGTAAATCTCATTTGTCTCCCTGGGTGCTCTCGTATGCCTCCTTCTGTATCACCAGCACATACTGAACCACTCTGGGTTCTCTGAATGCTCCTCCCCCACCTTCTTTCCCAACAATTCCCATCAGATACTTTCTGAATGTCACAAGAACATTGACTTATCTACCCAGAAGATGTGGTCGCTCTAGCAGGATCCCATACAGGGTTGTGCATGCTGGGGGAGGCAAGAGAAGCCAGAAGTGGCCACAAGCGCAGAACCTCCTAGCCCTTGCCTCCTGTATGATGAGATTTCTGATGCTTATGTACTGAAAACCTCCTGTGGGATCTAAGGAACGTAAGGAGGAAGATGTTCCCATACTTTCAAAAACAATACCCCGAGTGAAGAGCCCCTAACGCTGCCATAGCATGTTGTGTAGGACAGAAGTATAAACGTCTCCAAAAAGGAAATAGCAGTTATGGACTACAGATCCATTAGTAACTATTAAAAACACATGGTGCGAGTCCAAGCTTTGTTTCTAGCTGCCTGATGGTATCTGAGGTTCTGATAATCAATGAAGTATATCTCTATACGTCCACTTTGCTGAGCCCCTGTGCCATCCGTTGTCACTGACGGCATACAGAAAGGGCTATGGATGGGCCGCAGAGTTGACTCAGCATGGCTCTCCCGAAGACAGTAACAGACCTCTTCAGACCACAGGAGAGCAAGGAGACATGTAGCCTGCTGCCTCTTCCCCTCCACACTAGCCTGAGTTCAGACACAAAGGCTGACAACATGAGACTGAGATTCTTGTTTACATTAAAAACTAGAAGCCTTATTAATTTCATTATTTTGATGACTCCTGATATTTCTTCATCCATCTCCCCAGAATAAATCACATTCATTTTCACCCATGTATTCCCTTCTGTTGATGCGATTTTTCCTCATCATCCCTTATTTTCTTATTTTACATCAATTACAACCTCCCAAACTAAAAATATCACAACTATCTCTTTTTCATGTGGTAATAGTTCCATACATTAGGAACCTTTTGGACTAATTCACTTTCAGTTCTCATGTCTAATATGATTACATCTTCTGACTTTCATCTTCTCTACACTTAATCAGTTGTTCCACCGGTGGAAAAGCCAAAGTATTCTCCATCACTACTCTTGCACGTCAAGGTAATACGTACACCATTTATTTTCTTCCACTAAATTATGGGCAACCTTGCGTTAGACACTGGTTTCTCACAAAAAGTTTGACCGAGTATCACAAAAGAATGTGACACAGTTCACTGCAGGGATAAAGCATGAATGGCCGGGACAGATAGCGCAAGTCAGGATAACTGCCTGCCTGCCAAACCTTCAGTCAAAGTTTCCTTCACACGTTTATTTTAACCTCTTAGGCAAAGCGTTTGCCAAACATCGCCCAGAAGAATAAATTCTTTCATTGGTAACTTCCACACTGCTTAGTTAAAGGTCTGTACACTGGCTGGCAGAAGTTTTGCAAAGCTGAGTTTGAGAGATGATGAAGAAAGCCTTGACCCCAGGTACACAGACCAGAAAATTCTCTAAAAATTACAAAATGTTCAAGAAGCAGAGGGCTATTTTTAATGTTTTAGTAGGCAGAAGCTTAGCTTATGAAGCACACCCTATAGAACCAATTTTGAGACAATAAGCCCAAGAATGTCATAGCACCTTGAAGTTTCTGCTCCACCGTAAGATTTAGAGCCATAGTTCAATACCAGCCTTCCTGTAAGGCTGGCTAAACCCCAGAGAAACCACCATCACACAGAATAAAAGAAATTCTGAATTAAAATCTTACAATTACAGATCACATGTGTAAAATGTAAAACATTCCACGCAAGTAGAACATTCGCACGTCAAAATCATTCCTGTGTAACGCACACCAGAGTTACTACTTCAGTTAAAACAGGTTGCATTCATCTCGAGATGGAGTTACAAACTCCAACCTCAGTCTGAGGAGTCAGGCTACTAAATTTTAAAATCTGAATTATTTCCTCAGTTAAACACTAAGTCTTCAGGGAAGCTAAAAAAAAAATACAGAGAAAAGTAGACACATAGTTTTGTTCCCACAGGTACTCTTTTAACTAGTACTATTAATAGTAGCTATTGATTAATAGTTGTAGGATCCCTCTTTTAGGGATAGCTGACAATTCGATTAAGAAGTCCCAAACTACTGCTGCATTTGGAAAAGAACTTCCATTTTCATGACTGTTTAATGTCAACAGGAAGGTAAACTCTGGTGTAAGCATAGAGTCCATAAGAAACAAAAACGGCAAAGAAAGGGTTTATTACAACTTTTAGAATAATTGTGTGGACTAATGATTGCATCAATTAGTAATTTCAGTGATAACACATACTGGATTTGTTTAAAATAGGTAAATAGGTATTTGTAAATGTCTCTGAACTTGTAAATAAGATAGCAGATTAATGGAAGTTACAATGTAATACATTTATTAGTATTATCTGGTATATCAAAGAATAGGTAAAACCATAGCCGAGATGTTGAAAAAATTGGGAAGTGAGTATGTTCAGTGTCAAGGCTCTCAATGTGAAGTGAGCGTGGCACATGGGGTAAATGAGGAAAAAAGTAAAAATAGGCAATTAATAAAGATTATCTAGTACTGACACTGAACTGAGAGCACAGAAGCACAAATGACTTATAAATATAATAAACAGTTACTCTATCTAGACTTACAAAAGCTTCAGAGACCACAGGCAGATGCTATATAGGCACCAGATATCTTTAAAATGGGATTTTCAATGAGAAGAAGCTGTGGTACGAAGATGAACAAAGAAGTTTCATAAAAGGCTGCAAGAATGCGCATGGCAAGAAAGAAAATATCAGGAAAAAGACAAATATTCCCCAAACCAAAAATCACAGAACAGTCATTCATCAACTGCTAAAAAGCTGCTGAAACCTTGGAAACAGAATTGTTCTGAAGAAGAGTCTCCTAAGGATGTTTCCAAAGTTGAGGTCCGGGGACAAACCCCCACGGGAAGTCCCACGTGAAGAACTACAAAAGGCGACTTCAAGAGATGACGAAGCGCAACTTCCCTTGCATTTCCACTACCGCTATTTTCCCAAAGGACTGAAATCCTTGAATGAATACTCCATAAAAATTACATCAGAAGACACCCAAACATGTGGCAAAGACTCGTTCCAGCTGCTGCTGCCCCTGGAAGGGCACGCGGGTTGGCAGAGCTGTGCTCTGACGGGCATGGGTTTAGACCAGCAACGACGACGACCTGTCCCATCCAATTCCAACCTCCTTTCCCTTAGGAGCCCTGTGGTGACACCAAATGAATACTGGTAACTGTAATTCCACCTTGAACTACGGTTTGTGCTACTTGGAGATCACACAGTGAGATCAGTCACTGCAAGCTGTCAAGAGGAACAGAACATTACTTTCAGAGCATTTAAATAAATTATAGCTTCAACTAGGTTAAGAAGGCTGGAAGCTTCACAACAGCACATCTGAAGCGGTTCTGCATGAAGGGAAGATATATCTAGGCAACAGCGCATGCACCTACAGCAAGACAACGGAAGAATTTTCATTCATCAACATTTCCCATTATTCAGCAGCGTAATAGCTTTGTGCAGGAGAAAGCAACCCGAGAAATTCTCAACGATGGAATCCGAGAGTCCGTAGCTGGTTTGAAAAAATCCGAGTATTTCACAAAAACCCAAGGCTATTAGTAGCAGTAATCAGCAACTATTCCTTGTTTGCAGAAGATTTTGAGGTCTGAAGGACCTCCTGCCAGCAGTCTCACCCTCAGCATCATTTACGCGTGGAGGGAAGCATAAAGTGAGAGCTCATCACTCCGAGAAGGCAGGTTTATAGAGAATGCAGATGGGGCAACTCCTCGTACTTTACTGAAATGCAATCTCTCACACTTACAAAATGTCAGAATATACTCATTTATATTAGCATATTCATAACCTAATAGCAGAAATATCATAATATAGGGAATTATCTTGTTTCTAAAGCTTCTTAGAGAATTTAAAAAGTGATCTAAACGCGCTTTGGCTATACAAGAATTCTTGACTTTAGTCAATGAAAAATTCAAATGAATTAACGAATAGATTTCTAAGTATTTGAAATTTGGTAGTCAATCTGTAACTGGCAAAACACTATTTCCATTCCTCAGGAAAACAACCTTTCTTCCAAAAGCTACTTAGAAACTGTGCAAGTTTTCACAATGCTACCCCAGATACACTCCCTTCTGCATCGACACACCTTCAATTCCGGGAGCACAACAGTCTATTTAACTTCCAAGTGGTGACAAATATGTGAATTTTAATTGTAACTTGAGCCTTTCCCCCCAGAGGATGAGGCTTGGAGCAACCTGGTCTAGTGGAAGGTGTCCCTGCCCATGGCAGGGGGTGGGACTGGGTGGCCTTTAAGGTACCTTCCAACCCAAACCAGTCTGTGATTCTAGGAAATTATGAAAGCAAGGACCTGAGAATCTAATGGAAAGTATAAAAGACTTAAATTTGCTTTAGACAAAATCCTCACAGGTCACATTTGAGTATACTACCAGTTTTAACCTTTTGGTCTTGAACACAAAAAAAGGTGGTCAAAGGGTGGGCGTGGGGGTTTTGGGTTTGTTTTGGTTTCTTTTATTTGTTTTTGGGTTTATTTCACATGCGAACAACAACACCTGACCATATTTAGATACCTCAAATATCTTCCATCAGATCATTCCAATATTCTTTAACATTGCCACTTTTGGAATGTCATCATACAGAGAAATTAAGTGCATAATTACTATACACACGAAAAACACTGATTTGTATTTATAAAAATGAAAATGACGTTTACACAGCTACATCATATACCATTTATTCTGATATTAAAGCACAGTTAAAAGCATTCAATTCTGTGAAACACAACTGCCTTCACATAAAAACCTGAAGGCTCAAATTTTATTTTATCCAGAAAAGGATGAAGCTTCTATGGAACTAAAATTATCTTATCACCTTACTATGGGTCAAAACTTAACCACCGCCCAAGTCTCTGTCCCACAAATTCATGTGGTTTTGTATGAGGCAGCAGTAAGTCACAAGTGGTTCTGCCTTGTATATGGCTGGATGCAGCCCTATGATTTTAATTACAGATTTTTCTTTTTATCATTGAATGCTTTAATTACTTTTAACCGAGAGTTAAGCAGGAGAACTGAGGTGCTATCTGTAGGGTAAATCTCTCTTGGCCTGCTGAGTGCTGACTAGGCTTTCTGCCCTGAGCTTGGATGGATACTCATTATATAAAGGTATATCTTAACAGGTTTGATTAAATCATCAGTGAGTTCTGGAAAATGCCTCATTTTACTTTGTCCAAGCACACTGAGAAATGCAGTTTTCAGACAACACAGAATAAGCAGCAGCCACTGACCGCGCACTTCCTTTGCTGCTCTCTCTGCAGTTGACTCTGGGCAACCTGGCTACCATAGCTACGTACCATCCCCTTCCGAACAATGAGCCTCTACTCCACGTTTGACAAGCAGGAGGTAAAAACTCAACACCACAAATCACTGCAACTTGTGCAACCAGCCACCCCATCATCGCACACATTGGTGGTATTTCTACATTTACCATATGCAAACCTACCGCGAAAAACAATCTGAAAACCATCAGATTCTACTTTATTTCCACTTGAATGTAACTTTGATTTTATTCTACCCTACTGGTTGGATATTTAATTCACAGAAGTAACTCAAACAATATATTTTGTCCCCTCCAGGACATGGCTTCAGACTTGAGGAGGTCCATTTCAGCCACCTGAGGGATGCCTTTAATTGGTGTTCCATGGCACTGGTCCCACCACTGCTGCCTGAACAAAGACACTGATGGGTGTTAAGGAAAGTTGACTTACACATATATCATTTAATTCAAGAAACAAACACGCTTTCTAAATTCTGAGGGCCAATCAATTCTGAGGATACTCAATCTAAATAGGATCCTATTTCAATTTCTCAAAATGGAAGGGAAAAAAAAGCTATTTTAAATGATGTTTTATCACTACCGATAAGTGCAACTGCAAAAAATAACTAAATGTTTTACTTAGCTGCGTGGGCAGCCAAAATTTTCTACTATATATTTGTCCCGCAAGAGTTTGGTTTCTTAAATCAGGAAAAAAGGTTCCATTTTCGGAATTCAGCTAGTCTGAGTACAAACTCATAGATGAGAACTTCCGTATATTCATACTTTACTTTTGTTTTTCAAACCCACCAGCACTCCCTGAACTGATAACATATTATGATAACACAGACATCTTGGACCAAGTCCTGAATCCTGCAGTCAAGAAACGAGTTTGGGCGCTGGAAAAACCCACATTTGACATCCCAGCTGCGATAACAATTCCTTCTCAACTTTAAGCATATGACAACTGCTCAGGGTGGGATTCAGCTTAAATGTAAGCATCCAACGCCATCGCTGCTGTGCCTGGCACACAAAGACCAACCAAAGACCGCATGGAGCAGCAACTGGAGGCCAGGCAGGAGACAGACATCAAAAAGCACTACCTGCTTACAACCAGGCACCTGCATCCTTCTTTCTGTATTTCATTACCAAGAAAAAGCATCTTTTTAATTTGCACACAACAATAATTCTGAACAGAAAAGCTAGTATTTTCTGTGTGGATGTTAAAAAACCAAAGTGGTTGGCAAGAAGTAAATCTTCTTAAAGATAGTATTAAAATATGCTTAAATGGACATTTCCTTCTATATTCTCAAACACAAAGATGTCCAGGCAGATCAGTGGCTTTGAGGACTCGATCATGTTTTTGGTAATAGATCATAGATTCGAGTGGAAACTCGATTCTGCATTTAATCCTTCATTTAATCCTTAACTTCTAATCATCTGCTAGAGAAGATGTATACAAAACATCTATACAAACCATATGGTCCTGTGAAAACGTGGAACTGAACTGAATGAAACGCAAGCTCTTGCCTTTTCTGAGCACATCTGTTGCTGTGGCTTCTGACAGGAGAGCACCAAAGGGCTCCTGCACACCAGGCCATAAGGCAGGAAGCGTTTTGCACATGCTGTGCCGGGCTGCAATTACCAGATTCAGAGGCCACCTGTCCCGGGGCCCGCCGGCACACAATTCCGGGGGTGGGCTAGGGGAAGCAAGCTGAGTTTTCAGAGATGTGAGGCACGTTCCCTTTCCTTTGCTAACAGCAGTGAAATATCTCCTTCCTTCGCTCAGATCTTCCCAGCATACCTGGTACGCAGGTCTGTGCTACCAGTCCTCCCCAAATACCTGACAGGGACCTGCTGCACACCAACATTCAGGCAATTTATTACTTGCAGCATGATCCAGAGCTGGAGAAGAAATCTGAACTGTTCTTCTCAACACAAGGTACTGCACAGATTACTGAACCTTATCTTCCTTTAATCTAAAAGAAAAACCCCTCACCCCAAACAAATTACGTTAGGACTAATTACATAATCAAACATGAATTTTTTACTGTGACATTTTCAGGATTTGCAGTGATGAGCGTCTGCAATACACACAGTATGTGACAGAAAATCATTATGCAAGTTCAGAAGTGATCAGCTTCTACCCTTTCTGGCACATTTTAGCTTTGACAGCAGTCATTTCTGCCCTCATTATAAATTGAAAAAATAAAGATATCACAGAAAGGCCACTTAAAAGCAAAACAAAATAAAGGAATGCAAATTTATATTGGAATTACACAAGTGCCAAGAATGCTCAGAGCCTACTAATCTTCTGTTTATTACTTGTATGTTCTCCTCTTTGCCTCAACAGTTCGTACGCAACATGGAAAACTTGGAGAAGTGTATTTTAAAAGCTGACTTTGAATACTGCGAGCATGAGTCAGACATAATTTACATGGCTGAAATTTCACTAAACAACTTGGAAATTATACCACCATAAACCTTGTCAGGAATCTTTATTTTCAGCTTCTTCGTGTATTCAATTACTGTAATCCTGAGCCCTCTACCAACATGAATAAATTTAAGATTATATTAAGAGTGCCGCAGGGCTACCATCCGTCCCTTTTTTAAGCACAGATGCAGAAGGGTGTGATCAATACAACAGCACAGAGGAAGTAAGTGACAGCACCGAGAATACGGCTCAGCCATTTGAGCCCCGGACCTTTCACCACAGACCATATGCTCCCCTGGCATCCCAACACGTCTTTAACAACCAGACAACCTTTTCCCACACTAATTTTGTTTAGCCAGACTGCTCCAAACACACCTCCTTTTTTCAATGAGCCGCACAAACACGAGAAAGTGGTCACAGGGCTCTGATGTCTATTAATGACGCACTGAAAAAGGCTAGAAAAAACCCCCGACACCCCAGCTCTTCCTTCTGGAAGATCCAGCCAAGCTTGAGGGTTGCAGCAACATGGAAGAAAATGTTCAGAGGGAATTTGCATCGTTATCTCTCACACACCGCTCCCCTCCCTGCTCGTGCCCGCTGGCACGGCGGAAAGGACCACGACCCAAAGCTGCGTGCGGCCCAACATACGTTCCCATTGCTGCCGATTGCACGGCAGTGCCTTTCACTGACCAAGAAAAAGAACTTGTGTCCCTCTCCAAAGGATGACTGAAGGCTCCGCTAATTCCTAGAAAAGCCAGGGAGGTGTGACAGGGATCCATTGCCGTCTAGGGAGGCACAGATCCCGTACATTCAGGGGACACACCAAATAACGAAAGGTATTTGTAAAGGATGAGTTGACTCTGAAGAAGAAAGAGCAGAAAGGTTCCTCTTTTTTTTTTTTTTTCTTTTTAAAGAACAGATGTGTTTTATTATCTGCCATAAGGTAACAATTAGTACAGCTCTCAAAGGCAGGCAGACAAACCTGTGGAGACTAAAGTTCTTCATCTGACGGCCATTCGCTCTTCTGACAAACTCAAAGCCCATTCAAAAAATGAGCAATTCTCTAACCATTGAAAAAGTAAAACAAGATGGAAAGAACACACATTTGGGTTGGGTTGGTTTTGGGTTTTTTTTGGACAGCCTGTATTTTGTTACTGTGGAGTTCATATTTTTGTCTTTTTAACCAAGGTGTAGTTGTTGGTACACAATACTCAGTGAAGACCAGTACTTAAGAGACATTAAAATAAACCCCAGCAGTTTAATTCAGTATCCTAAGCACAAAATAAAGCAGTATTCATTAAAGCATTAATTTCCAAAGATGCCAAATTATCTTATTTTGAGACTCATTTTTTTTCAAACTGTGTTGGTATCTGATATTATTCAGACAGCACAGTGACAGCCATGCAAAACGTATTCTGCTTTGAAAGTCTCTTCCTTACATTTAGATGCTATTCATCAAAAGATCTCCGGAATTGTCCTTCTCACTCTATTTGTAGCACAAAAATGACAGAGAAGCAAAAGTTAGCCTTACGACTTTGTTGCTGTTAGTCCCTCTCATGAATACAGTGATGTGCATAATCGCGGTGCACGTACTTGCCTAACATCTGCCTTTAAAACGGTGTTGAGTCCAGGTACATGGTTCCACTTAAAGAATGGCAACAAACACTCACCCTCACCTTTACTAGGCCAACTCATGTTTGTCCTTTCAGCTCTGACAAGGGAGATTTCACATGTTAAGTTCACCATTTCATCCATGAATGCAACATACCATAAACCCGCAAACCGTAATCCTGCTACCTCCTAAACCCACTTCAAAATTCACACTCAATTAACATACGAGATCCTGTTTCTTACTTCTGACGTCCCAAATGACTACAACTACACAGTATGAATCTCTTACATGACTGTAGCACGGACAGAGCCTTCCTACTGCTAATAAAGTTCAAAGTGTTTATCAGAGCCACACAACATTCTTGCCGCTTTACCTTCCGGTTCTGATCCATGAACTAACACCTTACAAAGACAGTAGCCTGGTTATACTCCATGTGCATATCAGTATCAGAATATCAACATGGGCGATAAATCCTGCTCTTCAAAGATTAAATTAGATATGAATAACAGCAAGCGGACACACGTACCACAGTACCTTCTAAAATCTCTTTTATTAGACTATAATTCAGGACAGAAATAACAACATAATCTAGTGTTCAGAGATTACAGCAGGAACAGAGTTCTAATCCCGACTCTGACACTGACTTCAGCAAGTTATTTAACCTCTCTCAGCTACCATTTGCCAAATGACATATTTTTTCTTTGACTGGTAAGGCACTATGGGATGCACCAATAGATGTGGCTTTGAAACAGTTAAAAAAAAAATCTATAAAAGAAAGAAAAAAATAGGCACTCTGAAGGTATCATAAAATAAAATAATTACAGCAAAGGATAACAGCCTAAGCATATCAGGATGGAACTGGAAGAAAATCCATAAACCAGACTTTAATCACTGTTGCTGTCTTGTATTTGTGTTTAAAAATAAAAATAATAATAAAAAAGAACAAAGCGAGCACGTTTGGCTCTCAGAGCTAACACTAGGGACAAACCTTTATCTGTGTTTTTTCAGGTAACAAAGAGAAACCTATTAGAAATGATGAAAAACATGGAGGTTGCTTCTCATTTCAGACAAAAATACAGTAGAGAATGCAAAAGATTACTGAGTTAAGCATAAGAAACACTTACAAGCAAGGTATTATGGTCAACGCTACCAACTAACACCTCTGCTCCAGTCAAGCCCTGGAACAAGCTATCCAGGGAAGTGGTCCCAGCCCCAAGTCGCATTTGGGTAATGCTCTTAGATACATGGTTGGACTTTTGGGTTGCCCTGGTGGAGGCAGGAGTTGGACTCGATCCTCATGTGTCCCTTCCAACTGAGGATATTCTACAATCATCTATTTTAAAAGCATCAGTTAAAAAAATAATGAAATCTAGAAAAGTATAGTATTAACTGCTGAGGAAATTAAGCTGCTATTTCTACTTATAGATTTTCCAAATGGTATAAAATTGAGATGTTTGTCTTAATTTTCATGTTGCCTGCAGTGCCCTGAAGAAAAAACACCCCAAAACCGTTACAATATTTTCTTCTGCTATTGCTTTTCCATCCAGTGAGGTTTGAGGCAGAAGGAAGGATTCTGTTTGTATTCCTGGAAACTCTGCACTGCATTTGCTCGCATTTTAAAGGTTATTTTTAAAACCAAAGGAATTCAAAACTGATCTTTTCAAGCTAATTCCTGCTCACGAGAAGTTCCCGAGGACAGGGAATAAGCAAGTGCTGATCGTGAGCTTCTGCTCATAGAGCTACTCTGCCTCTGCTTCCCTCAACCCATTTTTGCGTTTGTATGTAAAAGCCAGCCCTGGCATCCCAATATCATTTGGCCAATATGAATTTGAACATTAGCACTGTTTTATATGATTTTTGTCATATAAAGTATCATTTACATAATGTTTAATTAAACACGTGACTACAGAAAAGAATTGAGATTTCCCCATTCCAATATCCTACAAAATTATTCCTCTACTGGCACATCTATACGATTTATGAAAACTTACAGGCGATTTATTCCATGTGACACTGGTAAACAAATTAATGTAGAATTTAATTGCCTTTGTCTCTACAGCTCAGACCTGCCTTTTAGTGAAATTTATCTGAAATTATGATCTACCAAGAAAATAAATTGTAATTGAGTTTGTAAAATTGATCATATTTAGAAGTTGACAACTGTCACGATTATTAATCTGAATTTGACTTCCAGAGAGGAAGCATACTTGATCAAATCTTTCTGCAAAGGCGGCTGTTTTTATGCTGTCTCATGTTTCCTGCAGTATTGTACTTGCACACATTTTTCTAGAGTTATTTATTTATTTATTGCATTTGTATAAACGACTCTTCTTTCTTGCAAAGCACGACAGAAACCCTTTTTTCGAGCAACCTTCTTCCTAGTGAAATACAAAATAATCAAATATCTGTAACACCTGAGCCACAACTAATACTGAAAAACAATGGAATTAAAAAACAATCCCAACATAAAGCACCAAACATCCTTAATCATTATTATATAATACCTACTGCCTCATTAATATTAATACAAATCATTAAAAAAATCCTAAATTAGCGTACAAAACTAACAATAACCCGTCTGGCTTGTATTACCTAAAATAAAGTTCGAATCATGGTAAATTGAAAAATCATGACAACGTGAACTGCGCATTCCTGAAAGACCTATACATTTTCAACTATCATCTCTGTTTAAAACATATCTTACGGTTATACTGAATTACACCCAAAAAACCATACAGGTATAAGCTACCTCTGCTCAGACATTTCCTCTGTGACGTAGCTTTAGCAGAAAAAAAAAAAAAGTATATTTTTAAAGGAAGATCCAAATAAAGAATGAATGCCCCAAACAGGACAGAGTTAGGCTTTAGGTTATGATTTCTACTTGAAGGTCTTCCCTTCCTATTCTCTCATTTTGAGATTTACAGCCATAGAAATGCTGGTTGAATCTGGAAGTTTATTTTCTTTAAGGGAAAAAAAAAACCCTGTGCAGACTGGAGGATGGGAAAGGAAGTAGGCAAAAAGGATGTCTGGATATTTGCCACTGTGAATATGAATGGACTTCAGTAAAACTTAAGTTCTTTTTGCCTAAAAATGTTTTTTTCCTTTTAGGACATAATCAGCCTAAGCCTAGAATGACCGTGGATTATAGGCGTGGGCATGAGAAACACGTTCTTAGGCCTGGGGCTTCCACTCAGGGCCTTCCAAGAAGTCCACGCAGGGCTGTAATGATCCTGACCATATAAAACAGGGCAGCTTAGGCTCTCAGACGGGTTTACCTGTGCTGAGATAATGGCATAATGGACAACTTGTAATTAAATATTTTATGAACATATGCATCCATGTTAAAATTCCAGTTTCCTAAAACCAGGAAAGTGCTATTTCTTCTACTTGCTAAACTCAGGAAGAATCCCAGAAATAAACTCCTTGTGTTACTAGACAAAGCAGCCAGAAGCATTTTCCCCTGCTCCAACAGCCTGGATCTCCGTGTACCCTCCCTTCTCCGGGTGGGGTGCGGAAGAAGAGGGAGGACTCGTTGGGTAGAGGAAATCCAACTTCAGGTATGCCCACACTGCTAACACAAGGGTGTAACTGCAGACAGACAGACATGACCTAGTTTTAATCTCCCTAGCACGGGTACAAATAGCAATAAAAAGGCAGCAGCAAAAGCGCCTGTGAGAGTGGCTAGAGCATGTTGAAGCCTGTTCTGCTGCTGGTTTACTGCTTTTTGTACCCAAGCTCGTTGGAGTACGCCTAAATACGCCGCAGTCACACCTCTGAGGCCCACAACTGAATATCTGTTGCCATCTCTTCTCCCAGTAACTGGCTGATCATTAATGAAGACCCTACACAGCACAGCAGAGGTGGACTTGTGACAGGGAAACGAGGCAAGCTACACATTTCCAAGCCAGCATGCTTCTTACACAGTCACCTGAGCACTCGGCTGAAAACTGGAGACCTGTCTCCTTAAGCTTCGTGTCAGAGCTTTTCTCTTCCCATTTCCTTTTGAGACATGGCTCTGCTCTCCATGAGCGAGCAACAGCACTGACAAAAGCAGAAAGCAACCGCCAGCTTTTTTTCCTTCTTCACTCCCATCCCCAGCAATGATCCCATGCGTGGAACACGGAATTGCTATCTCCTACTGATGAATAGTGTACTGGCAAACGTTAAAGAAGGCCAAGATGCTTAAGACCTTTCCTTAAAGTATTAGTACAACATTAGTTTCTGGGCCAGGAAAATCAAGTAACTATGGGAAGGAGAGATAACAGGGAAGGAAGAAGCCCTCTTCTCCCTTTAAAGCCTAGTAAGTTTATATAGGGAAACTTAAATTAGCTCAATGAATCATGCGTTGGTTGGGATTAAGCTCTCCCAGTTTACTTGTTCCATCATCTTAATACTACCACAGAAAAAAACCAACAACGGGCTGATGTGCTGTTACGCCAAAGCCTTAAGAACTGTGCCTGTTTGGAGCACCTCCCTCACAGGTTAGGATGACAGCCAGAAGAAATTTCACATGGGCCAAATCTGAGATTACAGTTGTGCGACAGATTGACAAGGAAATGCCAAGTTAACCAGTCAGCAACATGCAGACAAGGGCAACAAGCCTCTTGTCAAGTAAGAGCTTCCTAATCAAACCAACACCTATTCTTGTCCGTGTGGCCTGAAGAAGTACTTGCTGTAGCAGTACACAAGAGCACGGACATGCCATTCAGCAGTATTCATTGGAGCATCCTAAAAAGACAGCTCTAGGTAAATAAGTGATCCCAAGGAATTTTCGTACAGTATTTAATAAAACCCAGAAGGTGAATGCATAAAGATTACTACATTAGCACATTCAAAGTTTTCCTGCCAAAGGAAAACAAACAAACTCCGAAACAGTAAAATCCCTCCTTATTCCTTATGGAAACAAGAGAAACCAGTTTGGGTATCCTTCACCTCAACGAAAGCCGCATTTCCAACAAGTCAGCACTCAGTCATTCATCCAGTGGTACACGTTCCCCGCTTAGCAAGGGACCGCAGCACACCACCAAGTAACTACTTTCAGCTTTTTTAATTAGACAGATGGCTATGGTTAAGAATCAGACACACCAGGTAAAGAAAAGCTGCTGCCACGCCTTTCCTTTCAGAAAGGTTCTGGCACAAAGCTTCTCTGGGTTTAAAAACACCTCTTCCAGACACGCCGTATCGCCTTCCTTTCCAAACTGTTGAATCCTTATGACCAATTCTTACTCGTGTGTTACACAGTATTGAGCACACTACTGGTAACTGAGAAGTCATAGAATCATGGAAGGGTTTGGGTTGGAAGGGACCTTAAAAGCCCTCCCAGTCCCACCCCCTGCCATGGGCAGGGACACCTTCCATAGCCCAGGTTGCTCCAAGCCTCATCCAGCCTGGCCTTGGGCACTGCCAGGGATGGGGCACCCACAGCTTCTCTGGGCAACCTGTCCCAGTGCCTCACCATCCTCACTGGGAAGAATTTCTTCCTGATATCTAACCTAAATCTCCCTGCTTTCAATTTAAACCCATTACCCCTTGTCCTGTCACTCATCAGGATCTAAATGTATCAGGGAATGACAAGACTTTATGACTTGAGGTGTTCACAGGTGAAGTTACTGATCGACCACAATGCCGCCTTGCCAGGTTTGCATCCAGGCTTTGCTGGATAAAAGCAGGGAGGGGGCTCAGGGGGCTGTGTTGCAGCCCCACGACACAGGTACACACAGTGGCAAGAAGGCAATGCACACAGGGTACTGCGTGGCACCCATCACGATTCTGTGTTCCTCAGCAAGCCGGAACACAGCCCACTGGCATGTTTTCTGCCATGACAGCATTCACGGAGATGCACATGAAGGGATCTCTGCAAAGATCCCAAGCAAGCTGACCGACACGGAAAGCCAAGCCTCCTTTACCCATGAATTTACACCAGAACCTACTTCATCCTCTAGTGGGAACGTCAAAAACTTGTAACAGCAAGTGAACTGCAGTCTTGCAGAGTCTCTTCAAGAGACTAACACAAATACATGTCCTGGGCAACAAATACTAGTGCAGGCTAGAGAACTTCCATCCTGCTTCCTCAGTAGTTTGCAGTTCAAGTTCTAAAGCTGGACATTCATTCCCCTCCATGTTTCCCTAAAACAGGCAACAGCAACTTTCTAACACTTACAAGCCCTACACAACTATTTTCCTGTATCTGAACAGTACTACCCCCAGTAGTAGTTAAACTACAGCTGGGTACCCAGCCATCATTCTGTACATGCAACCTGATTTAAGAAAACTTTCCCCTAATATTTCTTTTGCAGTAAAAGGTTTTGTTTGTAAAACGAAAAATTCCAAATTGAGACAATTTAATGCCAGAAAAAGCTTCCTGCACCGTACAGAAAAAATGCAGATGAGTCATCTGCTGTCTAAATATCCACACATAAAATAGAACACGTGATAGTATCACTCATCTCCTCCAATACAGACACTGTCCAGCTTCATCAGTGAAGCCCAGGAGGTGTTTGGGTGACCATGGTGAGGTCTGTTATCCTGGACACATGCTAACACAGCACGTTCTTCTAGGTCCAGAGCAGCCTGGGGCACCTTCTTTGCACCCTGCTGAGCATCGAGACATGCCAAACCTTTAGGCTGCCTCCTGGAACAGGCTGTGGAAGCCCGGGAATAGAGGCCAGCTACAGGGAGAAGTACGAAGGAGGTATCTGCAGCGCCTGGTTTGAGACGCATGGCTGGCACCATGGAGACGGCTTTCCCAAAGAGCCAACGGATGGAGGAAGGCTGCTTCAGAGAGGACACAGCTCTTAACCCAGCCGCTCGTCAATCAACTGCTAAGCCCAGGTTTATCAAGTGAGGTTTCATTCCAAACTCACTGCTAACAAAGCAGGCTCTAAAGGAGGGCAGCGCAGAAGAAGCACAAATTATTTATGAGTATGGATACTGTGACTTTTGAAGAACACAATTGTACCATGAAATACTTCTAAACGATACCTTGAAATGCCAGATAGAGACAATTCATCCACATGCACTTTCCCTTCTTCCCAGAATTCAAAAGTTTTTAGAAGATGATGTCTGGTTTTTCTAGGGGAAGGGAGAGGAGAAGGATTATTTCCCTAAAAACCTGCTTACAGATGAACCTAAACTTCCACAACAAAGTGCTACATCGATCTCTGCTTTCCTACACGAAGGTTTAATGTAACATTTTACATCAAGTTTTGAACTTGTGAGAAAAAACCAAAACCAAGTGACATTTATCCTTAAGTCATGGATTCATCAGTGTATCATCATGCTTCTGCATTCCCTACACTGCACGTTATATCGTGAAGGAGCACAGCAGCCCCAGAAGATAACGTGCCCAGAGCAGGGCGCATGCATACCAAATACTGTCACAGTTTGCTGCAGGAACAACTTCCAAGCGTCAGGAGCTTCTTTGCAAGCAGTCACTCACCTTCACAGCAAGAGTCAGTTCAAATTACTGCCAGAGTGAACAGCTAACATTTACTGCACCCGAGTTACGACACTCGGGTTAGCTCCAGTAAGCGTAAACTTACAGTCAAAATGGGAACTTAGAGTAGTTTGATTGGCAGCTGATGAATTTTGCTAATTAATGTAAATTGTGCTAACTTGGTACATTGCTTGTGGTTGAATTCCCATTTAGAATACACCAACAGTTTTATTCACAGACATGTTCTGCCCCAGACTTCACAGCACCAATAGGTGAAATAGAAGTGTGTACATACACGTGGTTGGGTTTAATGGTTTTTGCACAACTGGGGGTGTGTGCAATACGATACATCAAAGTATTCCTACAGTTCCTACAACGGCCAAGATGTTCCAGCTTTCCTATCTGCTCATTATTACCTGCATCTTCTAATGCTGAAAAATAGCACTGCTTAAATAAAGCTTTTCACCGTTTTGTAGGATCTATATGAATCGGCTGAACTCTGACTGTCTATTCGACAGCCGCCCATTGAGAATAACATGCCCAAGAGCTATTCAGAGTAAAGATGAGTCTATGACTTTGGGAGAAACATCCAAGAATATACATTTGTTTACTTCAAACAGGAACACAGGTACAGGCCGATCCTACTGCTGTACAACACCAGAAATGTTTCTGGGGAGCCTCTTTCTGTGGGGAAATGACAAGTCTGGACATTCCTCCTCTTCCCATCTCTACTACGAGCTGTTTGAGAGGTTCCTCCTTCATTTTTAAATATAGGCCTCCTGATCAGATACTGCATGATAGCTTTATGAGCAGGAGCAGTACAATTTCGGACTGGAACAGCAAAACAAAACACAGAACAAGCCACAGTACTCCTCCGAGTCCTCTTTAAGGTCACCACCCGAGGGGACACAACCCAAGGACCCGAGTCAGTGAGGCTCAAGAACAACCAGAACAGAAGCAGCCAGAGCTGCAACTGAGGAAGTAGCAGCTGTAATCTTTACTACCATGAGGAAAAATAGGGGGAAGGGACTTCCAGTTTTTAAACCATAACATTACAGTTATGAAGATACTTTTCTTAGAAGTAACAAGTTGAGTGTATTAGTAACATTGTTTTCCTGATCTTCTCTGTAGCAACTAACATGGACTCAAAAGCAAGGGCAAATAACACACACCTAACTATCAATTGATTGTAGGAAGTTTGCATTTATTAAAAAACCCTAGAAAACAAAACCCCCAAAACACCCAACCCCCAAACTAGATTTACAGGTCTAGCAAGTATTACTGCATATTTCTGTAAACTTCCACGCTCCTTGTAACTCTATCACAGCAGTAACTTAACAGTGCTATATAGTTATGAGCATCAGAGGAGCGTCTCAGGCTGAATACGTCCAGTTGCTGAACTAAACAGAGAAGAACCCCGAATCCACCTGTGTTTGGGCTCCTCACTCTGGGCAGCCTCGCCAGGCTTGGGGAGCTTCAGCAGGGAGAATGACTTCTGCGGGCATACCTCGAGTCCTGCTAACCCTACATTTGCTCATTTCTCTCAGATTTGGTGAATTTCCTGAGCAGTTTACTAACCCATTGTAATCCCCAATTAACAGTCTGATCATTAACAATCTGTGTATCACACACCAAATCATTCACAACCATTCTTTTCATCTTCCCTCATTGGTGGTGGCTTTTCACCTTTTCTGCTTCTGTTGGTGCTATGTTCTGTTGAATTCTGTGTTCCTTTATTCCTGCTGGGGGTGGGGAGGAACAGGAGTATTTTTCAGTTAGGAGATAAAAAGAACCCTTTTGTTCTGTTCAGATTGATATTCTATAAATTCAGTATGCTCTCCCTTCCGTGTTTATTCTGGCCTTATAATCCAAAATGGTCAGAGGACAAATGGTCCTTGACAAGACTCTCCCAAAGCCCTATGGCAAAAATTTAAGATATCACTTACTTAAAAATAGAAACTAAGGTCTAAATTGGTAGATTATATCATTGATCTGGGCACTTTTATCTGTGCTAGAAAAGCTGTAGAATATATAAATCTAGTGGAAGTCTCAGCACAGAAAAAGTCACTGTTCTGGACTCCTTGTAGAATTTCTTCAAGGGCACAATTTTACATCCATTTCTGATTTACTACACTGTTCTAACTATGAACTTATGAATGGACAAGAAAACAGAACACTTTTCCGTGTACTTTTGGTTCGTTTAACGCTTTGTTGTATTTTTTTTTTGTTTTTTTGTTTTTTTTTTTAATTGGGTTTCTTTTTAAAAAATACAATGTAACTTAAGTTTTGCAAGAAGAATCAGGAAACTGCACCCATCTTGTATCAGTACTGAAGGGTCTAAGGGTTTGTAATATCAGCACATAGAAAAAAAAAAACCACAAACCAAAGGCTGTGCAAGAGAACAGCACATTCTCCTTACCACCAAATTGGGTTTTCTCCTTCTAGATCTTCAGGCAATGCAGAGATACAAAGCTAAAGCTGAGTTCCTCGCACACCTGGACCTATCCCACACTTGACACTTGCACACGTTCGAAATGTGCCTGCGTGCAGCAGCATCTTCTGTCCACTTCAGATTAAAACAGTTACAGACACACTTTCTGCAGCGCAGAGCACAGCATGACACAGCAACACAGATCACACCCGCTCCGCATTCAAACGGCAGGTTTTTATCTTGAAGTATGAAACACATCATCCTGTAACTGCTAGGTTCATAATTAGAGTGTGTCCATACCAGGAACCCTGTGGTAGTCATATATATGCAAAGTGGGCCAGATCTTCTGAAACAACACCGCAATATTCCTCTTAAAAATCATGTTGTTCAGAAAGTATAGGCCTACCATTGCCTAAATAAAGCGGTGGTAGGTCTTCCCAACTGTGGAAATAATAGAATCACAGAATGGTTTGGGTTGGAAGGCACCTCAAAGCCGGCCCAGTCCCCCCCCCCGCCATGGGCAGGGACACCTTCCACTAGACCAGGTTGCTCCAAGCCTCATCCAGCCTGGCCTTGGACACTCCCAGGGATGGGGCATCCACAGCTTCTCTGGGCAACCTGTCCCAGTGCTCCCCACCCTTCCCAGGAAGAATTCCTTCCTGATGTACAATCTTGATCTCCTTCTTTCCATTTAAACCTGTTACCCCTTGTTCTGTCACTCCCTGCCCTTGGAAAAAATCCTCCCCAGCTTTCTTGTAGGCCCCTTCAGGTACTGGAAGGCTGAAGTCATACACTTTGCCAACACAACCTTGTTGTGTTTGTTACTGGAAGAGAGTTAATATGGCTAACCAAGACCTGTGTTACCAGACAATAATCTTCACAAGTCACATTTCACAAACAGATACGAACACTATTAATCCAGGGAAGATCATCCTCTCCAAACCCAGCTATCACACAAGATACGTTTGTTCTAGTCATCTTTTGTCAGCAACCTGCTCAATTAACTGTGTATCAAATATGGATATTGAATGAGCATCTCCATGAGTGCAGAAATGACAAGTTACCAAAATACAAGGTCTGATTCCCCAACTATTGCAGTCTGGATAACATCCACCTGCTTTCAGGCTGCTGTAGTATTTCTCATTTCCCTGGCTACACACAGGACAAGTGGCATACTCGCAGAAAAGTTCCACGTATGACTGACTGTCTTTATAAAAGTTCTCATGTGTATGATTTCATCTTGTTTCAACTGCCTTGCATCAGAGGCCAGCTACAGAAACTGCAGAGTTCTCCAGCCTGCCATAACAACTCGCCTCTGAGCAGAGCCAGTGCCTCCTAAAAGCCAGGAGGAGCTGGCAGAAAGCTGTCTGGAATTCTCACACCACCTCTGGTTGTAACCTGCTGAAGCAACAGTTCACCCCCATGCACATGCAGCCCATGCCACAGTGGCAGAATTGGGATTTGACACTGTGTAGAAAAAGGCAGAAGTGAAGAATGTTATTGAACCAGCTAATCTTAGCTTAAGAAAAAGGTGATGGCCAACATTCGTGCAAGAGGGCTTAAGGAAGACAAACATAATCTTTCACAGTGTAATAATCCACAGGCTGGCTACAGCAATTATGATTTCTGAAAGTTAGCAAGAGTAAAGTGCAACTGCACAACACAGCTCTACGCATCTGGGTTACAGGCAGCACCACCCTGGTGTTGGGCTCCGTATGGGTTCAGACTCGCGTAAGTCTCTGCACAGGCGTATTCTGTAACGTTATTATACACTGATACCAACCCTCATTACCACGGAGGGTCAGTATCAGTCACGCACCTTGCCAGGACAATCCCATGCACCTAAAATAACAAGCAATTTTCTGTGAGAATGGCATCTGAGTGAAGGATAATGCTCACGACACATGCAAGCCTAGCACAAGTCTCAACTGGCAAGGACATGACTGATCCTACAGACGATAGCTTCTGCACAGCTTACCCGGCTCCTCCCGCTCCACTCTTCCCTACATACACACCCCACTTTCTCCAGTGTACGTTCCAGAAGCATTACGGATTCACAGGGCTGGGATGGCAGCTAACAGGGTTGGGTTTTTTTAAATGTTGATGTCCTTTTGACAAATCCACTGCTGAAACCAAAGTAAAATCCAGCTGAGAAATCTCAGCGGGGGGCAAACCAGAACACCAGTGCCACAGGTAGAGCGATATACACACCTAAATACCCAGCTCACCTGCCAGAGAGAGCTGAGCTGCCAGATTATGAGAGGAACCCTTTGGCCAAATGGCCCTTAACTAATTTTGTTAATACTGCCCATGCCCTCAAGAGGGGCCAAGTCTCAGTAAAACGTACATGGATCTGGATAAGAGTATGAGGAGGACTGCGTCCCTCAACCAAACAGGTGTGTGAAGTGTTAAATTGCTCCAATTTATCTGTTGAGTTGCCATCATTCCTTCCTAATGATAAATTCAATCAAAAAAAATAAAAGCCAAAAGCCTATTAAAATGTCTACTTCAAGACATCAGCATTCACTTTTTAATCTCTGTGCTCAAAACTCTCACATTGCAGCTCAAGAGCAAGACGACATCTAAAGCAAACCCAGTTCTGAAACAGGCTAATATCTCAAATTTCCTTCATGCTGGTAGCTCAGCGTTCCCTTCACATCCTGTCCTTCGTTACCTACTGTTGGCTGAAGATAATCTCTTCCAGGCTTCTCAAATGCTGACACAGGAACCTCTGTGAGCACACTGAACTACTTCCTTTTCTCCTTGAAAAGATTTAATAACCTACGACTTTCTTCTGTGCCCTACTTGGAGTCTATCGTTTTCTCCCTTCTTGTATCGAATCTGCTGAAATAAAATTTTATAGAGTGTCAATTCAACAAAGGAAAAACTATAAAGTGCATTCTGACAGCTCCCTTTCTCAAAAAAATGTAATCAAAAAAGAAAGAAAAGAAAAAAATCCTTTGCCCTTGAAAAGATGAATTGAATAGCCGTAGGTAGTCTGTAGCTGTATTTATGAAAAAGTTTTTGGACACTAAACACACAAGTCTCCACAGAAATGAGGAAAGTGTTTGCCCAAGTCATAAACTTCTTTTTCCACTGTACAGATAAAAATACGCTGAGCTCCACTACTAGACATAAGGTCCCTGCTCAGAGAGGTACAAGGCCCGTCCATCCCGAAGGGAGGCAATGCCTATGGGGTAACACCATCAAATGAAGCAGCCTCCAAAAAAAGCCACATACGTACGCACACAAACATATGTTATTCAAATTTAAGAGCAATTGTCTTCTATCCAGCAACACACAGTGTTGTGCCAAGCCATTATTTTAACGTTTTCTGGCCCAAACCATGTTATTAACATTTATTATTATAATGGTAGCATCAAATCACAGTACATAACACTCAAAAAATACAATAATAATAATAAAAGTCTAGAAGATAGAACATGTGACTTACTTATCTATGTAGAAAAGGCATTCTACTTTTAAATAAAGTAAAAGTAACGTAAAAGTAATGTAATGCTACCTGGTTACAAATGAAAGTAAGGCCAGCACTCATTTAACACCTCCATGTATTTCCCATTTCAGACTTGATACTGTAATGTTGCAGAAATATATTCTTTTCCTCACTTTTATCCAAAACAATTAATTTTTCTTTTAAAATGTTGTATTCTATAATAACGAGAAAACCATCTAACAAGGAAGATTATCAGAGGTCAATCCAGTTGCTGACCAAGTGTTTGTATTTCATGCAGAACAGACATCTTCACTTTGTCAGATTCCCCCCAACCTGCCTGAAGTCCAGTAGTCAATTGACCTGTCTATTACTACAGGAGAACCTAAATAAAAACCAAATCCTCTCAAATCCGTGTGTGTTGGTTTTTTGTTGTTTTTTGTTTTGTTAAACTTAAAGCAAGTATTTATTAATGGGTTTTTTCATCAAATGCTGAATCATGGGGAAAATGCCTAAGTAACTCAATGCTAGTTTGCAGATAATTTTATTTCAGCTGATTGAATAAATCCCTTTTTCCTGTTTTTGGCAGAACTCTATCAGAATATTTATTTAAAACAATGTTGTGCAGCTGTTGTAGTTTAGAGAAAAACCTACATTTAAGTATTCTGGGACAGGTGTTGGGCTTGGTGATTTTTGTTTGGGTTTTGGGGTTTTTTTCAATTGCTTTTAAAGTCTTGAACAAAACCAAAAAAAAAGGTGATGAAAAAATTAAGTTCTCTTAATGTAAGTGCAAAGATATTCCCTTGTAGGCAAGCTAGGAAGCTAACATGGAATAATATCAGCAATCTGAATTTAAGCTATCCAATAGAAATTAAATTTAGAAATCAAGTTTGTCTCATTATAAGAAGTCTCTTCTACTGTTCATCCTAAATTACCACTTTTTCTTTTTTTATTCTTTATTGAACTATAAAAAAATCATCCCCCTGGTATTGGGTCCAAAATAATTTTCACAGAAGTCAAAGAAAAAAAAATAAATCCCTCATTATTACTATTATTCCATCTTACAATAAAACCAGGGTTCCAGTTATGATTGACAAATACATAGAAAAACACTGCCCAGAAGAGGCACATGAAATAATTTAGTCAGTCATTGAATGCAAAGGGATCAGAGTATAATTCTTAAAACACAGACTGTTTAATGCTTACAAAATCCACACATCTGGTTCCTACTTCTGCTTAGGTTCCTCAAAAAATTTTGTTCCTATTTCTGTTGAAATACTTAAGCACTCAAAATACCCAGAAACTGATGTTATTCAAGGGATACTCCTTTCCACACTGAATATACTGAATTTATTTCCCATGGCATAAGCCATACTTCAGACCATTATCGCAAATTAGAAAATGCTAAATCATATTAAAGCTCCTGTTTAATAAAAACCAACCTTTTCTGGCTGTATTCAATGGAAGAATGTTTGTCCCTGTGTATGTAAGTCCACAAATACTTATCTGCAAAGCAAGATGCGAGCAATTAAATTGTTTAAAAAATAGTTCATATTTCCATTAATTGTAAAGTGCGCTTTTTTTTGCGTGGAATAAATTCATATTCTTAAAACTCTGAAGATAAGAGTTAAAACAAAGAAGTTAAATTCTCTACCAGAATGCATTTGCTCAAGTGTAAAGCTAACAAATGCTAAAATTTTTGGCAACACTTCTGCATTTCTGAATCATTAGGTAGTCAAACTATTTTTTGATTTTGCTTGCATGATGCTGGATTAGAATAATCCACACAAATCAGTGGTTTCCCCTCACTAGGAATACAGTGTTTACTTCTGGTCATCAGATGGCGAAAGGACGCATAAAAAAAGAGGGAGGTTCAGAAGTAACTAACCAAGATGACTTGCATGTAGAGCAGTGGATTAGAATTGTTTACTCAAGAGAGGAGTAAGAAAGAATATAGTCAAAGTAAACAGAGCAATGGTGAGCCAGAGAAGGCATGCCGAGCATTTCAGTCACCCTTCGCAGAATATAACGATGCGATGCCTTTCCTACCGAAAACTTAAACACGTAGGTCTTTGACAAAGAGAGCTGTTTATGGTACGGCAACGGCAGAATCCTCCGATGCTTTCCTCCAACCAAGACCTGGACTTTGCAGCCACAAAACGGAACTGAAGCAGGACAAAGAAGAAAAAGCTGAACGCGAGTCATGTATTTAGTTGCCTAGAGACTTAATTCATGGAAACCTAAACATCTAGGCCAAAGTCCTGAACGATATTTAAACACTTCTCCACCGATACTGCTTATCATCTGAAAACAGCGGGGCTTGACGGCCAAACGTGCCTGATGATCTAGACTAACAGCTTCAAGCTCTTCCAAGTCTAGGCAGCAACAGGGACAATATTATGAAGTTATTTACATGCCTGATAGTAGTCGGATGCCTATTTATTTCCCTTTTCAAATCAGCCTGAGACTCTCTAGTATGTAAAAATGGTGATTAAGCAGCACTTTCTAGCTGATGCTGTGTGCGAAAATATAAGCTGTGGGGCTTGATGCTTATATCTTTGGTAAGGCTACCGGGATGTTTTCCATAAACACTCACCATCTCCTCTTCCCATCACGTCCGACACTGGACCTCCTCCCCTCCACCACAGCAAATACTTCACACACAGCCACATGGCCTGTTCCCCACATGCCTCCCAATTTTCATTACAGTCCTGACTATATCCACACGCCCACCCCCCAGGCCTTTGACTCTTCTCCAAATGCTTGCCTTGCCTCCATCCACTTCCCTCCCTGTGGCATCCCCCTTCTCCCCTGTTGCCATTCACACCCCCGCTCCCCTCCTGACCACCAACCCCTCTCCCCAAAGTCTGCTGCTTCCTAACGGCTCGCTACTCGCTTCCTTCCTACTCCCATACCACAGGGCCTCTTCAGAAGCTTTCGGTTACAATCCTCCTTTCTCCTACACGGAGCCAAACACCATCTTCCCTTAAATTAAGTGTACCTAATGCCAAATACCACAGCAAATAGCAGGAAGACTTATCCACAGGCAGCACCTTGCAGCTTCGGGGAACTCGCCTCTCCGGCGCAGCACGCTTCACCAACCTTTTCTTGCACAAAAATAAAAGTATTTCTACCTAGCGAGGAGTTCTCTGAAGTTTTCAGCTTCTTTGTGGCAACGCAAACTCTCTGCACTACTGACACATAGCAAAACGACACCAAATTGAGCATCAAGCATCACTCCTTTGACCACCTGACAGTAAGTTCTTAGGTATTTCCATCAGGGTAAAATAAAGTGAGTAAAGCACAAGTACGTGACGGGAGAGTCTATGCAAATCGAGGCCAGAAAAACTATGGATTGCACTGGAGAGGATTAATGCAGAGATTAAAAAAGTAGTAACTATTTACAAATTTCTGATGAACAGAGATTTGTATAACCCGATCCTACAATACCCCCTGTCCGTGGAGACCTGTGGTATACATGCCAACCCGCTTTTTCCAGACCCTGCACCAGGATGTGCAACAAAGGTCTTTTTATAAAGCGTTTTCTTTCAAGACAACAATAACTGGAGATGCTTTAAGGTATCTTCAATTTAAAGTTCACTAGTCATCAGCAATGACTGTTACATTCACCACCTTCACAATGAACATTTTCATCCATTACGTATGAATTTTGACTACTATCTAGAAAAATCAAAAGGAAAAAGTATTTATTTTCTATAATAGAAGCTCAAAAAACATTCTAGACATACACATACTATAAATAAATACCAGCACACACAAAGCATTATAATTATTTGCAATAATTAGCAAAAGCTGAATATTAACACTTTTAGTTTCGCTAAATGCAATATTAAAAATCAGATTAACATACTTCCAACAGTGTCACTATGGGATAAGTGTGCTCAGGTTGTTGTATGAAACCCACAACATCAAAAAAAACCTGAATAAAGTTAAACACATTTTTATTCAGCATAGATCAATATTTGGGGAAAGTCGATTAAGTGTTTTCAAATAAAGGAAAAAATTTGTAAACACCTGGCTCTACAAAGTTTATATATTCATTCTCTGACAAAACAAGTCATTGCTCTGACAGTGATTATCCAAGAAAAACAATGTTGTTTCAACACACAGGAATACCTTCACTGGCATAAAAGTATTTAAAAGTTCCTCTTACATGAAAAAGACATTAAAAATATTCTCTTTTAATTTGCTGTTTATTTTTTAGTTCCAGGGATATGCTCGTTAAATTCTGCCCCACCATGTGTCTGCAGATTCTTAACAGAACTCTTACATCAGATAATGACTCGAGTTACAAAAAAAATGATTAGGGCTGATTCATAACTGTGAAGTTTTTAAGGAAAGGAGCATGGGAAAGACCAGCAGAACCCACAAGCACAGGAAGAAAGCTAAATATGTAAGGTGATCCACCAGGAATCCACATACCGGCTGATTAAGAAGCTGCCTAAAGACCAGCTTTTGGGATCACTACATGGTTAGAACTGCTTATTCCCCAACACCTTTGTGAAGTTAGAACTCATGAAAAATTCAGGTTTAGGGCTTGATCCAGCACCCAAGGAAGGTAATAAATATTTTAGCACCAACATCAGTGAAAACAGAATAGACCTTTTATTTTTTTTCCTTAGGGTAAAGATTTCCTATATCGATTTTTAATAACAAAATATCAGGAGTCCAAATATTTTATTGATATTTCAAAAAAAATTAAATCACTTCCTTGAGAAACATTCTAAGAACCTGCATTACATACCTAACACAAACCTATTTATCAAAGGATTATAACTTGGCCAAAGCACGATGCCAGAAAGACGTTACAAGAGTAACGCAACTTGCAGAACAAACACCAGCGCTACCACAGCAGCACTGCAACTTTATAGCTAGTAGGCTCCGCACAGATGGACAAGTAATTTTTAGAAATGAATCACGCTGCAAATGATTTTACTAATTTTAAAACAGAGGTGAGGAACCAATAGCCTACAGGCCAGATATGGTTTGCTTCTTCAGTTCAGATGGCCTACAGACACGTACGTGCTTTATAATTTAATAACACCAAGGCAGACTTCAAGGAAAACCACGTGTGTTTTCAAAGGCTCCAACCATTCACATATTTGTAAATAAATAATCCTCGAACCCAAACATCAGCCTGAAGTTTAAAATATTATATCTATGTTACTAGTTCGCGATTTATTTTTTTTCAAACATGCAAATTCTCAAGTTATTGTCCTCGAAATACAGCATATTCTTGCTACTGTGGGACTTCACAGCCCTCAACATTTCAATTATCTTAGTAGAGAAAAGTCAATGGTACTCTGAATTTGGACGACAGCCTATGCAATGGCTGCGGTAGAAGAATTTTGGTACCTGCTCCAATACAGAACACCACACTCTACAGCCCTTATTTACAGCAAAACTTCCACTGAAATCACCGAATGTTTTGCCTTGAAAAGACACAGCACCAAATATAGATCTCCATCTCTCGCAGGCAGCTTCTTTCAAAGTGCAAAGCGTTTCTGAACGTGAAAGTGTGTGCAGGATTCTAAATAGGAAACGAACAAGAAGTGAACAAGAATTCACTGAGAAGGAGAGAAACCACAGGCCACCCCTCTACTTTCATCCTTTCTGCGATGATTTGCAGCTGCCACGAACATATTGATATTTAGTGAAGCGAAGGCTGCAGCTTTAATTGAAGTTTGACTGCTATAAACAGTTAGCTGCCTGGCTCTGGCCCGCACTCTAATACCATCAGCAGAACAGAGATGGGAAGCATAAACAAACCTTTTAACTAGATTACAGTTTCTAAAAGGGCCAAGAAACCCTTCAGCAAGAACTCCTGTGTGACAAAATGTTAAAGGAGGAAAAAATACTTTGAAAGAGTATTTTAAAGAAGCCTAACCTTTCCTAAGGTAGTGGGAATGGGAGTCGTCGGAGGAAAATGACTTCAAGTTTTCAAAGGCTATCCTTGAGAAACACTATCTGATCCTTCAGGAAAAACCAGAAAGCCAGAAAACTTTAAAACAAAATGTTACAAACGAGAATTATATTTTCTAAAGGCTTTTTATTTTTTCCTCAAGACTTCAAAATGCATCAAGAAAAGTTATTGAACTTGGAAATACCAGCAGATCTTAAAACATCATTTCACGTAGCCATTCTCAAGAACAACAGAACAAAACCACGTCGCATCACTGATTCATACCAACGCATCTACCTCTTACATCTGGTCCTTCTCGTAATCTGCTTTAGCCCAGCTTCTTCCCCATAAACATTATGAGGAGACAACGTATCCTCCCCTTTTGTCCCCAGGCCCATAACACACAAAAGGAAGTTCTGTCCTAAAAAAAAAAAAAAAATCAGCTAGCTACCGATTTCTGAGTACTTTGTTTCTCTAATCAATGATGTCATTTGTCCACTTTTGCAGTGTTTTCTTACAAAAATAGGAGACACTAAAAAATTCTTCCTCTCTTCTAGGGGTTGGATGAGAGGATCCAGCAATAAACTTATTTTTGTGCTTGTATTCTACGTACATATAAATTACCTCCTGAAGTCAACAGCGTGCTTATATATATATATAAAAATTAAATAGATGCATAAATCTTCACTGCATCAGTCTTGAAAGTAAAAAATAAATGTAGATTATACAGAATTTAAAAGTAGATTAGGTGCAAACCCAGTCAAAATATAAAGCCAGTGCCAACTGTTTGTTATTGTCAATGCTACAGCTTAAGTTGTACCAAAATACAGGAAATTTGTACTCATTTTAATGGGGTTAATCATACATACACATATATATGCCTGTGCGCACACATATAAAAACACATGTATACAAATATATACCTGAGGTATATAGGTAAAGCTTAAAGGATGAAGACACAACCAAATGTTTTACACATTTGCATAAGGAGTTTAGTTTGTCACAACAGATAATCCTAAATAATGTGTTGGCAATGATGTACCGGAGCTAAAAAATAAGGTCTAAAATTGGCAAACTGAAATTTAATTTACATGCTTTTGAAACTTCAGCCAGTATGACTGGAAAAATCAGACTATATTGATGATATGTAGGCCTACAACTTTCTGTGTGGCCAACTTTCACTTTTCTCCCAACTTGGGCTGCATTTGTTTCCTTTGGCAGCGGGGTACAAGGCAACATTATTGCAAGCCTCTCTTTATCTAAATGTTGAGAATATCGCCATTTGATCCAACAGGATTTGTTGTGCAAACAATTGACAACTGTTCTGGTTCCCTCACTTGGGAATTTTTCTTAGCGAGGCCACACTACCGATACTGCAAACCAAGGGCCCTAATATTTATGACGTTATTTACATTTCAGATTACTCCTCCTTCAGTACATCACCAAAATAATTTTAGATTTAATGTCACAAAAAATGTAGTCTAATCTCAAATTATGAGTGTATATATATATATATATATTAATCCTAGGCTTCACCTTTACTTCATATGGGAATAATGTAATGAACATATTGCTTCTATAGGTTGTAGTTACCAGATATTGTGACAAAATAAGGATTTTTAAAATACTGCTTGCTTAATTCATTCTACTTCCTGTAGATTAATAAAAAAAAAAGAAAGAAAACAGCATGTTGCCAAATTTCACTAGAGTAATAGATGAATCCTTTATTCTTTCTTTGATAAATTTGTTGCAAACCTCAAAAATAATTTCCAGGCATTTCACCATTTAATTCTTTAAGTAATTTTAAAGCTCCCAAGACAGAAGATTTAAGAAAAAAACCCAAACAACCAAAACACAAAGAAACACAACCAAAATCCCCCTAAAAACCAACAAACCGAACAACCCAAACAAACAACAAAGCAACAAACTATCTTGGGCATCTCCAGCTCTCCATATTGCCCTCGACAACGTTCCTCAGCTCCAACACAACCAACCAACACTGAAAGCCACCCTCCCCGGTTTGTTCCTTAGTCATTCCCAAGGGAAGGACAGGAGGTAATGGAGATTTCTGCGATGGAACACCTGTCAAGCTGCAGACAAACCGAGATGATCAACTCATTTCACAAAGGTCTATGAATAGCCATCTCACGGTAATCACTTGATTCCTGCTCCCACGTGCCAGATCAAGGCAACAACTTAGAGGTAAAAGGCTCGAAATACAGATCTTTGGAGCCACACAGTCACCTTAATTTTAGCTCCTAGTTTAAAGTATCTATTTCTTTTACACTTCTTTCACACACTCCTGTTTGCACGTACACGTGCATTTGTGCACGTAGCTAAACGTACATGCCTATGTACTCATACACCTCATCACTTCGTAGTCTAAGTGGTTTTACCAAATTTTATCCCGATTTGAACATAGTGCAAAGTCTCAACTCCTTTCTAGATGATTCACCAAAAGAAAGGTATTGCTCTAATAAAGAACTTAGAATTTGAAGAGAGGAAAGGAGTCAGCACTTCTTAATTTCTTAACTGCTGCTTTTTATTAGCATCCCACTCGGTTTAACTCTAGTTACGTAGCTTTCAGGATGCTTTAATTTTTATCTGTCTCCAATGCAATTCCAAAATTTTATTCCTAATACAGACTTTGAATCCTGTGCAGGCCTATTCATAACTGATTGAGCAGTATTACTGCCCCTAATAGTTCCAAAAATAATTTCAAGGAAAAGATAGTGAAAGCTTGTGGTTTCAAACACCCAAATAACTCTTAAAAAGAACAAGCAGGTGCTCGATGACATGAGAGCATTCAAATATGCATCCTGTATCATTTTATTATTGAAATCAACAGTAACTTAAATATTTCCACTGAGATAAACCAGAACCAATACAGGGTCCTTCAAACCCAACCAAACAAAATCAAGCCCCCAAACAAGCCCCAAAGAAGAAACAGATCTCCACGCTTTTCAAAAGTTTGAACAGGAAGCTCAGCCACTTTCAAATCCATATCCCAAGCCATTAAGAGATGAGATTTTTCTCTTTGCAAGCTGCTTTGGGCATGTGGTTTCTTAAGCCCATAGAAAGACACAGTGACATTAGTGGGGCTCCAGATGGGCCCAAGGGGCCACCCACCTGGTCTACGGCCCTCCAGAAGGAACATCCACCATCAGCACTCACTGCTGATCCAGAAACTAAATTTGTAGTTATGGATCGTGTTCAAGTTACTGATCTTCCACATAGAAGGAATTGCCACAAATAACAGCAGAGGGGAAAAAAAAAATAATCTCCTGACAACCGGACTTAAATAACCCAGCTGAAAACCAAAGCATTCCATTTTTGAGTGGACTGTTACTTATGCCAAGATCCTCAGTGCTTTTTAACAAGGAGAAAAACTGATCCTTCCACGAGCACAAGGTCTGCCCGCAAAGAAAAGTTAAATTATTGAAAGTATTGCATCATAAAGATTCTTTTCAAACATCTGCTTACCTAGTCTACACAGAACCTAACACACTCATCCACCGAGAAAGGTAAGGCAGTAAACTCCAAGGAAAGACTGCTAAAGACAGATACAAGCCTGGTCTGAACAGCATCTCTACATCTTGCACATTTTGCTGTGGTGGGTTCCTTGCTAATTCAAACCAACCTTTCTGACCTAGTCTGGGAAGCCACTAACCTGGAATACATGGTTAGGAATTTTGGCTCAAAAGATAAATAATTGAAAAATACGCACAAAGTTTTCCTAAAAGCAATTAGCAATTGTGAATACCTATCCATAATAGCAGCAAAAAGAGCTTAAAAACCCCAAACAAAACAAAAGTGTACTGCCCATTAAAGCTGTTGATAAAGCACAGCCTTCCTTAACACAGGTTGAAAGATTCAATTCTCCAGTTCTCAGAAGGTTGTTGTGACAGCAGCCAGAAGTCCCAAATTAGCCACAGACCCCTTTGTGCTAGGCCCTGCCGAAATGCAGGAATTACAACTCTAAATCCCAGCCTCACCGGTGGCTCCTTAGGATGGGCCTTCCCTACCCCAGACCCCCCAAATCAGTGGTTGTCTTTCCAGCCCAGACTTGGCCACAGGAGCTGGAGGCCTATGGAAATGAAGGGGTGGGGGTGGGGGGGGTGGGTTTAGTAATTATTTGTCTAAGATGTAAAGTAAGAGAAGACCTTGAACTACTCTGCCCAGCTTCAGAACTCTTGTTAGGGTATTTTACTGAGCAATCAAATCAAACCATACCTACTTTCAACGTTAAAAGCACAATGAAATTAAAGTGTTAAATCCTCGTAATAAATAATACATCGCATCAGCTGTAGGCCATGAAAGTTGCAGGCAGATCTGCAGCTCTATATACATTTGGAGCGCAATCCTGACGCGGCTATAGGTTTGCATGTACGGATGAAAGTAGATCAATGGTATCTCAGGTTGAGAAAGGAAGCACCAGCATGAAAAAGAAAACCGTCTCCTTGATTCCTGGTCAGCCTTCTGCTGCCCAGCTCTTGCCTGTAGTAAACTAGCTAAAAGAAGATTCACATGTTTAAAGAACGGGTTTGCACGTGCGTATCTGCCGAGTTTGACGATGATTATCGCTGTTGAATTTTTCCACGTGTTTAAAACCAAAGTCATCTTGTTTTCACTAGCAAACAGAAAACTAGCGGCAAACTATTGGAAAGAACTATGGTTATAGCTGCTACCTTCAATTCTTCTTCATAATACTAAGTATCAGTCCAACTACGTTTTTCTCTCATTCTTGCCACCCCATCAAATTACGACTTTGTCAGACTCTAGTTGGATCCCAACAAAACTGCTGCTTCGCTCAAGACACGTACGTACAAATTATAAATGGGAGATACCCAAGCATTTCAGGAGAGTTCTTTCTTGTGGGTATCCTTCCAGCATGAGGCAGAGATGACACACGCTCTCTGCTGACCACCATTTAACCGTGATGCCCCACTGAAATACCTACTCATGGCCTACTTCATGGTTCAGCATGCTCCACCGTTCTTAATAAACTGAGCACTCAAACTGCCTTTTTAAAGTTACAGAGGATGTAATTAAGCTCCAGAAATAAGCAGACAACAGCAATTTTAATATAAACATCCTAGTTCTGTAGATGATTCTTATTTCAACTTGGTATTACTGCCCAAACTCTTCCTTCTGGATTCTTGCGAGTCTCTAGAAGGCTTCTTCCAGTATTTCCTCAAGTTAGGCATTTAGTTTGCCCACCCTTCGCATTTTTACCCGTTTCACACATTTTGTCACACAACTTTTCCTTTAATCGGTAGAAAAACATGGTCAGACCAGCCTACCAGTGCTACCCGACCTAACAAACCAGCAACGTCCTAAGCGCGGATGGAGCCATTTGGCCTTCCCAGCAGAAGGCCACGGAAAACCAGACCATGACACATATATATATTTGAGCAGACCGTTGACCAAATATAGCCAGCCACCAACGACAACCACGTACCGCTACCGAATGCGCGACAACGAGCCCGCAAACGTCGAGGTTCCTCAGGAGTCCAGTTTTTGGACTATTCCTGGAAGTTAAGCCCGCCAGCGGGTCTTTGTACCACCAGGGCCTTAACGACCGCAGGGGTTTCATCAGTCAAATAACGGCCTGAAGCCTCCGCAGAGCCCAACCGGGGGGCGGGGGGGGCAAACCCCGAGGGCTCCCCAGCACCCTGCCGTGATTTCAGCCACCCAATTCCCCGCTGCGGCGACGAAAACAACACTTTGGGACCAGCCGGGGCTCAGCACCCACCGGAGCCACCCCGAACTTTCCTCACCACACCGCACCTTCAGCTGAGGGCCGCCCCCGCCGACATCACCCCCCCCACCCCGACCCGGGGAAGGGGCCTGAAGCGGCAGCAGCCCCCCGGGGGGCGGCGGGGAGGGGAGCGCGGCCGGAGCGTTATCACCCCGGCGATAACAAAGCTCCGTGCTGTGGGGGGGGTGGGGGAACCCCCAGTGCTGGGAGAGGGGGGGGAGAAAGTGACAGGCGGGCGCCCGGCGCCCCCTCCCCGCCGCCCGCGGCCCAGCGCGGCCGAGCGCCGGGGCCCCGCTCCCTCCCTGAGGTAAACAAGCGGGCGGCCCCGCCGCCACCGCCACCGTCGCCACCCCCCCCCTCCCCTCCCCCTCCCCGGCCCCGCCGCCGCCCCGCACTCACCTCAGCGGCCCCCCGGGCGCCCGGCCGGCCCCGGAGCGGCGCAGGCGGAGACGCACACAAAGGGTAATAAAGGGGGAGGAGGGGAGCGCGGGGGGTGGGGGCTGCCCAACTGCCTGCCGCTCCCCCGCCGAGGTGCCTCCCGCCGGGGCCGCCTCTCGGGTTCCCTCTCCGCGGGGAGAGGAAGGCGAGGGGGGGGGGGGAGGGAAAGAAACTCCCCGGGCTCCTCCGGCGGGGCTGGGGGGTGGGGGGAAGAAACTCGGGGCGCCTGGCACCGGCCCCCCGCCCCCGCGCCGATGCTGAGGGGAATTAGCGGCCTGTCCCTTTAACGGTATAAATAACGGGCCCCCCCGCCGCCCCCCCCCGCGCTCCTCATCGTCAGCTGCTGCTGCTGCTCCGGCTGCTGGGGCTCCGGCGCTGCCGGGGAGGAAGAGGGGAGGCAGCCACTGCGCATGCGCCCCGGGGGAGCTCGGGAGGCCGCGGGGGGGGGGCAGAGGGAGGGACGTGCCTTCCCACAGGGCCGCGCGCGCCGCGCGCACCCGGAAGGAGATCCGGCGGCGGGGCGGAAGGCTGAGGCGGAAGTGAGGCGACGGGTCACGTGAGGGGGGGGCCGGGCTGCGCGGGGGTTGCCGGGAACGCGGCAGGCGGGCGGGGGCGTCGCGGTCGCCGGCTGAGGTGAGGGAGTGGCGGGAACGGGCCGCCCCGTGGGCGCCGGCGGTGCGGAGGAGAGGATGCGCTCCCCTGCGCTTCCCTCCCGGGCTCTGGTAGTGCCGCGGGTCCCCGGGGCTTGGCTTGCGAGGGGAGTAACGGCTGCGGCTCGCCCGCCGCCGTAGGCCGGCGTCAGACCGCTGCAGGCCGCGGAGGTGCTGCCGCGGGGGTGAGGCGGGAGCAAGGCACTTGCCGCGGCCGAGGGGTTTATTCGGTTGGAGGCGGCGGCTGCGGGCAGCACTCGATGGCCGCCGTGCTGCCGTATAACTTTGCGAGCCCCGGATGAAAAACGGGACCCCCGTGCTCCTCGCTCGGTGGTGTTGCTGTTCCCGTTGAAATAATCTAATGGTTTCTGTTCAGCTCCTCCCGCCCCGTGTTCCCGTGCCTTGCGCTCCTCCGCGGCTGCTCCGCTGCATCGGTGCGAGCAGCCAACCTCATCCTTCGCAGGCGCAGCTCCCGCGCCACGGGGCCTCGCAAGACGGGGAGCAAAACTGGGAGAAGAGGGAAACGGCGGCGTTAAAATAAGCTGAAATGGTTGCAGAGCAAGGCTCGGAGGCTTTCTGTTCGTACGAAGGAGGAGAATTGGGTTTTACTCGTGCTGCTTACCTAGAGGGGTGTAGTGGTGGTTATAAGCTACGCTGCTATAAACACGGACAGCCAGCTGTGCCTTTAAAGCGTTAATCCTTGTGACTTAACGCGTTACTGTAGCTTGTTCCAGCTGCAGAAACATAGTTTCAAGCACGGTTAAAACTAACAGATTGCACTTGGTGGTTGGTGGAAGGTGTATAAACGCTACTTGTTAGTACAGCTTCCCTGAAGAGTATCGGTTTGGTTGTTCACAGTCCCGTGAACGCAAGGCCAGGCTGGTTGAGGCTTGGAGCAACCTGGGCTAGTGGAAGGTGTCCCTACCCGTGGCAGGGGGTGGGACTGGCTGGGTTTTAACGTCCCTTCTAACCCAAACCGGTCTGTGGTTCTGTGTATCTGAAGTGTAAATGCATGAGCTGTGCCACTCCTGGTTCGGTGCAAGATCAGCTTGTGTGTAGCCCTGTGTCTTAGTGGAACTTGTGGTGTGAATGTTGTTGTTGCCGTTAAGAACTTGCTAGATAAACTTGGAAAAAACCCTTTTCATATCAGTTGCATTAGGTACTGTTTGCATTGTGTTGAAGCATCCTAAAGCAAATGCTGTTTGGAAGTTGCATGTGAACATGGATTTCATCTAATCAGAAATGAATTAGAAATGCCTTTTTTTACTAGTAAGTGAACTACATCTTTATCAGTTAAGAGACAGTGTTCACTACAACCTAAGCTCTTTGGAATGAGTTTTCTGCACTCAATTTAGTTTTCTAACATCTAAGTACAGTTTCTGACTAACGTAATTATTTGGAAAAGAGAGTAATTTATATAATTTGTATAACTCTTACATTCCCTTTCTTATTTAAGGATGAAAACTTCCGCAATGAGTAAACGTAAGTTAAAGGAGAGCAGTGGAATAAATGGAGAATGCATTTCACAGGTTAGTAACTGACCTTGTTAAGTTCCAAAACGTTTGCTCCTCTGCCATCTATGTCACTCTCTAGTCTTTTACTAGACCAGTTAAAAAGTCACGTAGATACTCGATGTAATTTCTACGGCTGTAAATGTTTTCTGTATTTATGGTCCTTATTTCTTCCAGCTTCTCACCTGGTGTTTGCTTGTTTCAAGTGTTACAGGAATGCTCTACTTTTTGGAGTCTTAATAAAAATGGTAAAGGATGGTCTTGTGCTTTTACAGCCGTTTGTGGTTACAGATTTGCATAAATCTATTTTTGTCTAATCTGATCATTTATCTTGCAGTCTGTAGGGTGAATCAGAATCATGGGAACTCTGTGTTTTTAACAGCCTAGGTTAGGCAGGACAGCAACTGCCGAATCAGGTTTTGATTTTTTTTTTTTTAAGCTTTATTCTTCTGTTTTCTGTAAGTGGCTATTTAAAAACTGTGATGCATCTTGTAGTGAGTTACCTCTGGTTCAGTGATTTCTTACATTTTTCCTTCATTTATCTATCAAATCCCTTTATAGGAGGACAATCTTTTCACTTTGAATGGACAGTGCTGTTTGTTCAGATTGTTCATTGGAACAATAAATCTAGAAATTAAATCAGCGAGACTTTAGTTGAAGAAAAAATAACTGAAAAATCAGGTAGACAAGTACAACTCCTATTAATAAATGCAGTTCACGAAGTGGATTAACAAAATAATGTCTGTTTTTCTTCTAGCCTTCATTTAGACTTGCTAGGGAATACTTCACAAGGATGCATCTACACGCATTTCTTTTTAAACCCAACACCTAGAGCCGATGGTGATAATTCCATCCTAAATTAACATTAGCTCACTGTTAGAAGACAACATATTTTCAAGATACTAAAAGGCTGTTAGTGATGTACCCCAGGACTGGTCAGCTAAAACAGGCATTAAGGAGTAACAACTACCTAAGGCAAGAGAAACGCAAAATGTTTGTGGTACGGTATTGCCCCAGTATAGGTTTACCTGGGGTAGAATGCCCCACTTTGTTATGATTTCTTTGGATTCAGCAGAAATGAAGGAGGACTCTTAAGAGGTAGGGAAAAGCCATATGGGAGGAAGATGAACCAACTCTGATTAAGAGAATGGAAAAGCAATGATGCGGATGTGCCTGAGAATGATAGAGTTAGTGTTTGGGTCAAATGAACATTTGCTTAGACTGAAAGGTACAGTGCTCAAAGGTGACTTCAAAGGGAAATCACTTCCTTAATGTTTTGCTATTTAATCTCTGAAATTTAGTGAGCTCTTAAATTGGACATCAGAAGTTACAAGAGGATGGAGTATGCTGGTATTTTAGGAGTGCTGAAACGAGGGATGGGGAGAAGTAGTAGTATAACTTGGGGTTGTCCAGTTTGCATGCTGTTAGTCAAGAAATCTGCTACGATGCTGAAGGTTGGCTGTTTGGGAATTGAAGGCAGACTTTTAAGTACCAGTACCAAGCCATATGCCCAAATTAATAGTAAAAATGACTGTACTCACTGCGATTTGAATGGCTTCAGGACTTGATCTGAAAATCAAGCTGGATAGATAGCATTCCATCCTTTGTAAGCAATGTATTAGCTTCAGTTTCATCCTACTTCCTGCTCCCCTTCTGGACTTTTAGGAACAAGGTATATGAACTGAGTCTTGGAAGAAACTGTAACTTTGACACTTTCTAAGGTTGGATTGTGGTAGGCTGCAATGTTGTTGCGAGTGGTGCAAATAGTGTGTTCACTGGGGATTTAGGGAATAGCTGCGTGGGTTGTGTTTTATTTAAGTCAGCTGGTAAACGCTTCTTGCCTCTGTTACACGGTAAGTCAGAGCTATGCGTTAGATGACCTTCCGACGTAATTTTGGTGACAAGTACAACATCCCTTTGGGGGTGAAGCAAAGAAACCGTAGCAGAAGGGACCAAAGATGTGTATTGCTGTCATTTAATTGCATTTTCTCTTTTCTGGCACAAAAGAGTCTGTTAAATGTTCTGCCTACTGCAACTTTAGCCTTTCAAGACCCCTGTGTCATTGATGACAAGTAAAATTGACAGGCTACAGACTAACCACAGAAACATGCGTTTGACTAGTATTTTACTGCAGTGATGGTTACGCTGTTGGTACGTTCTGGCCTTTGAAGCACCAAGCGTTCGTTCTGTCTTGTGTTACATCCGTAGGCACAAAAACTTCTACGTGAAAGATTCTGTCACCATTATGCTACTGGAAAACTGTTTGGGATTGAACATCAGTACAGGTGAGTGAGCAGACCCAAATGCTAAGTAATTTCTACTTTAACCACAGTAGAAAAAAGATCAGGTGAGGTCAGAACTTTCTGCTACCTCTGTTTTTTCTAAATTATACAGGCTTAAGTGACCTGCAGTTCAATGCTTCTAAAAACGGCTTGCCTCAGATTGTAGGGGTTTGTATACAACTCTTGCTAGCTGTTTTGTCTGGCTTTGAGCATTGGATTTCTTGTCCTTGTTCCAAATCTGTAATTCCTGAAACATTTTTGGGTTTTTGAGCCTGAAAGATAATTCTAGTGCATATGCTAAGGCTGTGTTCAATGACCTGGTCAAGCAAAAAGTTAAATCCTCTTGTGATTTTACTTCAGACTTTCTCCTGTTTATTGGTAAACCGTCTTTAACCTTGGATGCCAAAATTGTGAAGTAGAGACCCATATTTAAAATAAACTTCCTTCTTGGGGTCATGCAGATGCAGAGGTTAAAGTTAGGATGAAGAGACCTGCTGTGACAGTAATATCTCAATACTAATCCTTCTACAGATGCAGGTCAGATTCTGAAAATAACAAACGTACTTTAAACAATCAGTGTTCCCCGGAGTAACTTTACACAGTTGAATCACCTGACGTGAGCATTGGTTCCCTTCCCTTACAGGAAGGAAAATGACGTTTCTGGTATTAGAAGTGTAGTGTGATATACATGCGGGGCGCACGTAGACGTGTTTGTTGTTGGGCAGAAATGTATTTCTATGGTGTTAGTATTCTACAAACCAAGCCTCCCCTCTTTATACTGCAATGCTGATCAACAGTTTTCAGACTGGTTTCTACTTCAATGTGCCACTGTTGCTGAATTATACTGGAGAGAAAACACCACGAACTTCCCAGCTCTTTGTTTTCCTTTCCCGAGATGTATCAGGGCTCTCGGCTATAGTTGGCTCTCAAACAGTGATGAATAAAAACCAAATGTGTTGGCTACAGCTGTTCTGGATGACTCTGCCACTCCTTTAACAGCGATGGCATGATGTCAATATTCCAAGTTTAAAACCAAAAAAGGCATATTAAATGTATGCATTTGTAAACATTTGGGAATTGGGAGTGACAGTCTTTTTTTATAAGCACTTTAAATGTGATACTAGGTGCTAAGTCTGTCTGAAGGTAACTTAGAGTTGTTCTTCGTGCTTTCTTTTGAATGCCTAAATGTAGCATATAATCAGTTTTATGAAGATTGTTAAAATGAATATATTCCACTAGTTTATTTAATGGTGTCAAGTTTTTCTTTCAGTATGTTTGCCGCTCTTCCTTTTTTGTGAGCTACAGCGGTAACGCAGAAAGTGATCTTCCCTTTTTTAAAAGACAAAAATGATTATTGAAGTCTGTCCTTTCATGGTGGAGAATTGCAGAACTTTATGAATTAGTGATACTCCCCACTTGTGCATGTTTTAATATTTTAAAATATTTTAAGAGATCTGATCACTCAGCCTTTTGTACTTCATTGTATTCCATTTTGCATGCCCTGGGCATTAGCTCTGAGAGTACACTGAAGTGTATCAAGTTTTCTCTTCGGTTCTGAAGATCTTTTGCATTTGCCTTAGTTGCAGCGAACATTGTCTGATTTGAAGTTTTTAACCTATTGCTGTTGTCAGCGCAGACATCTGCTGGAACTGCTGAAACGAACTATGATCCACGGAGAAAGTAATTCTGCCCTTATTATTGGACCCCGAGGATCAGGAAAGACTGCGGTATAAAGACGTGTTAATAGTTGATACAGGGTGCAGTTAAGCGTGAGGCAGACAGCCTCGCTGAGGTCCTGGGAGCTTTTGGAGCCGTGTTTTCAGCGCTGCCCGTTTTTAACGAGAGAGTTGCTGATTGCCTACACGTAACTTCAAAGCCTTCTAGGACTTGGTGTGAGCTAATTCTGCTGAATAACAATACGGAGGAATTTGTTTCCTAACAGTCTCGTGAGGTTTTTCAAACGCTGAGTTCCCGGTGACTTTGTAAAATAGAATAGCTTTGTGTGCAGCTGACAAAGCCACGTACCTGTCCATCCTCGCAGTGACTGACGCTCTTTGCGTGTCTTCAGCAGGTTCTGTGACATGCTACAGGTACCCAAACCCACCTAAAATAGAAACAGTTTTATCAGAACAAGTTGCATCTGTCCTTCAGTGATCTGTCTTTCAGCATGTCTCCTATTACCCTTCAGCAATGGCACTGGCCACAGGATTCCACTTTGCAATTAAAGTCACTGCAAAAAGTATTTAAGATTGAAAAAATTACAAAAAATGACTTTGGAAGTCTTCCCAAGTGCCAAAGCAAGTGGCCTTCAAGCTTTTAAATGCAGTTGAATAGAAAGAAATGAATGGATGGTAAACATTCATGACACAGCTGAGACCGATCATTCTGCCAATTTGTCAATAGCTTTCTGGTTTTGTAAATTTGGGACCCCTGAATTTTATAAGCAGCAGTTGATTTAAATATGTGCAATTTCATCCTGTCTCATGCTTCTTAAGTTCGAGAGAAAAAGAAATAGGCACGGTGTCTAAAGATTTAATGCAAAGATTTTTTTTTAGAGCATCTCATGAAGCAACGAAGCCAAATAGTGTATTGACTCGAGACAAATCCTCTCCCATCTCAAACTCTTAAAGTTTGTTTTGATTAAGGCAAAAGTCTTAGATATTACCCCCAAAAATGAGTGACTTAGCTTTTACCCCCCAAAATCGGTGACTAAAATACTGGGATTATTTTTATATTTCCTTACTAGTTCAGCAGAATGAACAGATGCCATTGCTGCAGTCATGATAGGGAATCAAAGTTGTCATTTTAGTATTTTAGTCTTGAAAATACTCAACAACATTGTTCCTTAATGAAACTGCACATATGGTTTCCTGTCTGATAACATCTATTTTCATGCATTTCTTACTGTGAATACATTAATCTTCTTACAAAGAAATTGTGTCTTTCCCCCCCCTCCAGTTATTAAATCATGCCTTAAAAGAGCTCGCGAAAAGCAAACAAGTTAAAGAGAACCTCTTGGAAGTCCAACTGAATGGTAAGTAATACCATTTTCAAATGTTTTCAAGCATTTTTCAAATGTTCTGTTATACTCCGTTGCCGTATTTTGTATCTACGGAACAAAAATCTTTGGTTTCAGCAGTTGTCGCCTAGCCTCAATTAGACACGTTTGTCGGTGAGCCCCAAAAGGACTGTCTTGGTATCCTTCTAGAGAAACAGGACTGTTGTGCTTTTAATGGCTTTTCAAAACGTTAAAAATCAGTTCAGCTGGGACCAAATAGTTTTAAGTACCTTATTACATATGGAAAATTGCTGTCTGGTCTGAATTTATGCGAAGGCTTAGCTCTGTAAGGCCGGAAATGGAGAGAAGCTTCTGCACAGGTTTCTGGTGGCTGTGGACACGGCCCCTTGGAGTAAAGGAGAGCTGCCACTTCTTCCTGAAAAATCATTTTCTTCCAGGGCTCCTGCAGACTAACGATAAAGTGGCCCTGAAGGAGATCACCCGGCAGTTGAACCTGGAAAATGTGGCTGGGGATAAAGTTTTTGTAAGTATCACCTTTACTCTTTGCTTCTCTCCCTCAGAAAGCCTCACCTAACCAAGGCGCTTCCTAGAATTCGCTGGCTGAGACTGAATGGGCCTTGAGGGTTTGTTAGCAAAATCCCGATGGGCTGGCTCAGTCCTCGTGAAGCTTTCTCTTCTCAAATACTTGGGAACTGATGGCAGCAGGGAACTGTGGCAGCATTTACCTCTGAAAACACAAACGCTTTGGGCAGGCCAGCAAAGGCTTGTGTTCTGCACGAGTGCTGAATGTTACTTTCATTAGCATCAATATTGCTCAAGTAGCAGATACTTTTTGAAAAACACGTCCACTTAGAGAGGGAGGAGGAATGGAAAGGCCGTTTTAACATTTACCTCAAGCCTCTAGATGAAACCAAGGTTAAACATCCCAAAGAGCCTTTGTTCAGAGGGGTAGGGTATTTTAGAAATATCAGCTTTAACGTGTGAAGACAGAGTAAGCAAGTTAGCCAGCCAGAAAGCAGTATCTTGAGTGTATTTGCAACCTGTTCTAGTTCATAGGGAAACCTGTCCAGGCTTCCTAGAGCTCCTGTTTTGCACAGAATGTCTGTTAAATTACTTGCTTTTATCAACCTTTTCCCAAAGATGATAAACTCATTCACATTAGTACTAGAGTCAGGAGTAAAGAGAATAATGGATATGCTTCAGATTACATTTCACTCATCTGAGTGTGAAATAACTTGGGCCAGTGAGCGGAGCTAGCCTGGTCGTGGCGTTATTGAGGGGGTGACACTGATCCAAGTGGCTGAAGCAGAGCCTTGAGAGGGGAGAAAGGTGAATTCTCAGTAGATGAGGTTTATTTTCACCAGCTGCGTTCAGAAAGCTGAAGAGAGAAGGTGCTGCTACTTCAGCTAAGAGAAACCAGAGAACTTGGTTAGAGGCAGTGTGGAACTCAAGATGCTGTGTCCGTGGTATTTGTGAGGCTTTATTATTTTTGGAAATGCTTCTTAGACTGTGCTTTGGTTTCTTATGCAAAAGGATTTTTAGATACAGGGAATGGAAAAAAACCTTCCTGGTGGTGAAAATTTCCCATATACAGCTGCAGAAAGAAAAGGAATTAGCAACTATTTAATTCTGGCGTAGCATCCCTTAGGTGGCACAGTCACGGCAACGTACTGATTGCAGGCATGTCCTTACTCCTCTCCATAGAAACTTTTCCTTCCTTAGCTTCTGCAGCTCGCATTCGGAGAGTAAGTTGGCTTTACGCCGCCTTCGACAGGACTCGTGCCCTGCAGTTAGTTATTTCCCATCTCACAACTTGTGTGCTTGAGTGTGTGCATGTGTGTGCAGCCGAAGCAGGACGGTCATAGCAATTCAATTCGTTTTCCGTCGTGAATATTCGCTGCTTTCATCTACCTAATTGCACCCTGAAAAGCTGCGTACCGACGGCCCTCAGCGGGGCGCGTTAGGTGGCAGGTTTTGCCTGTGGGTGGATGGAGGGTGGGTGTGCAATAGCTGTTCAAGGAAAGCGTGTAAATGTAGCTTATTGTAGACATTTTTCTGATCAGTAGTTTTTGCCTGTCTGAGGCAATAAGTCTGGGGGTTCCAGACGGGAAAAAGTGGGTCAGTGTGGAGTTAACTTATCAGTCTTCTTGCCCTGAAGAGGTTACGATGATACGACGTGAAATATCATTGTGAATGTTTGAGCATGTGCTGGTTCTGAAAGCAGGGCTTTGGAAGGAGACGGCCTTCGTTACCTGCCTGAACTTGATGTAGTTACGCCATTCTGAGCGTGACGCTGACAATCGATTGTGAAACTTTTTTCTTCTCTGTGCAGGGCAGTTTTGCTGAAAATCTGGCGTTCCTCCTTGAAGCTTTAAGGAAAGGTAAACACTGTGCCCCTGTGCTGATAACGGGCTGTGTTTGTCACTTGGCTAAAAAGTTGGCATACAACGTGGTTTTTCATCAACTTTTACAAGAGTTATGATGAAATCTAGCCCCAGAATGTGTCCTGGGTGCAAAACAATGTAAAAAATACATAATACCAAACAAACATTCACTGGTGCCGTAAAGGCTTGTACGTGACGGTGAGCTGGGAAGGACAGACTCTTTTATCCAGATTAAAGCTATTAAAAACAGTGGGGTTTTTAAAACTTGACAAAAGTCCGTCCTCCCTTGCAACTAGAAATGGTGCTTGGCAGATTACCACAGACCTTTACCAAATGCTCAGCGTGTTTCTCGTTTTGCTGTTGGAGCAGTCCGTACGTGAAAGGAGGGCTTAGTGAAAAGCTCAAAGACAACATGTAAATGGTTAAAACTGGAATTAGCGAAAGCTGTAGAGACGAAAGTCTGATGATGAAGGTCCCACGCTAACTTTGAAAACTGCTGTCTCAGGAGATCGAACAAGCAGTTGTCCGGTCTTGTTTGTCCTGGATGAATTTGACTTGTTTGTTCATCACAAGAACCAGACGCTGCTCTACAACCTCTTTGATATATCCCAGTCAGCACAGACTCCCGTAACAGTTATTGGACTTACGTGCAGACAGGTAAGAAATGGCGCTTCCTCATTCCAAGTTTTTAGCTGTTTTAGAGAGACTTTTGACTTAGTTGGGGTGTTTTCTCCTTTCCTGGAACCTTATTTAATTTGCTAAGAGATTGTTCTCAATTATCCATTTTTCTGACCTTTGAGTTGGGAAGGGGGATGGAGGAGATAATAATAAAGAAATAGTTTGTGCTGAGAGCAAACTGAGTTGACCAAAAAAACTGCAAAGCCTCTGGTTTTACTGCTGGAGGAGCAGGTTTACATTTCTAAGGAGGCACAAGGCCTGTATTTCCACAGAAGAGCCACATTTATCCATGGGGCTGGTTTATACTATCCTCTCCTTCACTCTTTGGAGAGGCTCCTGGGCTTTCTTGGTCAGCAGCTGGTAAGCGCAGACTTGTGTTAACCTACAGCGTTTAAATCCTTCTGAGGACAAGGAATATTTTTAAGCAACCACTTCCCTGGGGCACACTTACTATAATATTCCCGTGTTCAAAACGGGTTTAGGACCCCTGTTAAACTCACAGCGAGTTTTACAGTGACATCGTAGGGAAGTGTGGACAGATTATGTGTATACTGTGAAATAATTACTTTGTAATGCTGTGGAAGCTGCTTTTTTTTTTTTTTTTTTTAATAAAAATTACCCTGTTGTTGTCAATAAACTGTGGCCAAGGTAGCTGGGTTATGAAAGCTTTGAATTATTCCTGCCATCAAAGCCTGAATCTGGGGCTGATTGGGTTTAGGTGATATTTAGCTGGGCAAATTTCTGCAAGTTAATAGCACAGTTACTGGCTGATTTAGTAAATCACAACCTTTTCTTTTGCTTTGTTACTGCTCTGAGTCTGGCGTCCGCATCTGTTATTTAGAACCCTCTATCATTCTGCTTTTGCATTTATTTAGGGTAGAGTCCCTGGGGGCTGTACCAGGGCTGTTCTTTCTTTTTCAATCCCTGCTGTGGGCCACTTCTGAATCAGAAGGGGGTTTATGTTTTGGACTGATGGCTCTCTATTTACTCTTACCACTCTGGTGAGGAATTTCAGTATTCTTAAAGCCTTTTTTTAAGAGCAAGAAAAACACCACCAAAACCAACACACAAAACCCCTTAAAAACAGAAAGGCCCACCCAAAGTTCCTAGACTGTAGGAGTTTAATCGTTCTGTCCCGGTATTGGGTAGGGGAATTGGACTGTCTTTCTCTAAACGGATGAATCCCACAGCTTGCCAGTGGGTTCTGAGAAAAGTAAGCTGTTCTCCACCATCTTCAACCAACAACTTGATGGCAGACTGGCTTGGTTCTTGGGACGCCCTTAGAAGATAAATAGTGGCTCTTACACGTTGTATTTTTTTAAACTGGATTCTTTCAGCCTGACAAAAGGCACGTGAACGGGCAGCTGCCAACCTGCCATCTCCTAACCAGACAACTCGTCTGGAGCCACCGTAGGCTGAAATACCTGGAATTCGGACTCAAGTAACTGAAGTATTTACATAAACGATGGAGAAATTTTGCTGGGTATCCTAGCAACTAATTATCCCGTGTGATGCAGCACATCACGTGCTCAGGGAAACGGCGAGCTGTTAGGCATTTCAAGGCACATCGATTATAATAATTAACAAAGGTCTTACAACATTTTAACCCAGAGAATTTAATAATTCTGTGGGTTTTTTCACCACTGTTCACTTTGTTTTCTTGTGTAGTTTTTACTGCAGCAAAGAATGCACTAAATGCATCTGCTTTTCTTAATTATCTTTATTTTTTGTAACAAGGATATCCTGGAGCTCTTGGAGAAGAGAGTGAAATCAAGGTTCTCTCACCGACAGATATATGTGTTGAATTCCTTTCCATTTAAACAATACAGTAGGATGTTCAAGGAGCAGCTTTCTCTCCCTGCTGACTTTCCTGATGAGTCTTTTGCACAAAAATGGAACAGTAATGTTCAGGTATTTAAAGCTATTTATACTTGGGGTTAGTAAAACTTGTCAAGTAAGACCAGTGCATAAGTGTAAAGCCTTTACCTAAGATTAGTATTTCCTTTCACTATTTGAGCCTGATATGGAGTAAATCAAATTGTAATAGAGAATATTATTGAAGTCTGGAGATAAAATTGGGTCACAAAAACCAGACCAGAAAGTCGAGCTATGAAGAACTGTATTGTCAAGCGTAAGCTGAGTTCTTGCTGAAAGCTAGCTAACTGGTATTTCTCAGGTGACTGAAATGATTTGCTGAGATGATGAAAATATTTAAACCTAATATTAACCTAATATTTAGCATCTAGATGATTAAAACATCATTTATTTTTTTTTTAGCATCTGTCAGAGGATAAAACTGTGCAAGATGTGCTGAAGAACCTTTTTCACTACAGTAAAGATCTGCGCTCACTTCATTTGCTGTTGGTATGTCTTTGCATAGGTGTACGATATCCTGATTTCCGAAATGGGTAAACAACCCTTGTGTCTTTCAAGCCAGCTGTCCGAGCTTCACTTGAAACATCTTTTTATTCAGCGTGGTTTTGGCAGTACTGCTCTCCTGCATCCTTTATCTGTCCGTGCTTTATTAATGAACTTGAGTACTTCCAGTAGCAGTTAGGTTGTGAGGGTTTACTGTTTAATTAAAACGGTGGAGGGGTTTTGCTGTTGCAAATAACTTCTGCCAACTCTTTTCATGCTTAAAGCCCAACTTTTTATGATTAGGCACCACTCGGTTTTCCAGGGCTGGTTTCGTATATGGAGCAATTCAGGTAGCACAGATGCCGTCCTGAATTCGTCCCTTACTGTGATGCTGCTCCAGGAGATTGATCTCAATCTCCTAAATCTTGAGCCGCTGGCAGCTTGAGGCTGCTCAACTCTAGAAATACCGAGCCGGAAGTTAATTCTCCCTTCCCAGTGACCATGTCATCTGGCATCAAGGGCCTGAGGAAACTTTGGGAATTATTTGTGGTAGCTTCAACCTTTCCCAGCTACCCCAGGGGAGAGAAGGGCGGGCCTCCACCCTGTGGAGAGAAGTTAGGCTGTTGCCTCGCATGAACGGAGAGCAGGCGTCTGCACTCAGCAAGAAGGAGGTAATGCTGACAGTGAACTTCCCCCTGTCACGACAGATGAGCTGAAGCTTTATGTGTGGTGAGGGTCTCTTTTATTTTAATCTGCCCCCCCTCACTTGGGACACAATAACCTTCATTACAGAAGGTAAGTAACGCTTATCTAACCAGCTTAAAGCGTGTACGTGGCTCTGTCAGTGCGACAAGCCCCCAGACGTGCCTGCCTCTCCTGTGTTGTGCAAGCATTCAGGTTTGCCCTCCAGCTCTGTGGTGGGCCGCTGGACTCCTCGGTGCCGGCAGCTTTTCCCAGCGCTGGGCTTAGCCACTCTGCAGGCTCCATCATCGCCTTCCCGCTCTACTTGTGAAACACAGGGCGTGCTCAGAGCCCTCTTCTTGGTAAGCTCTGGTTTGGTACAGGATTGCGGCTTCTTTCTAGTTTAGGGGCACCTGGTTCTGTCTCTGTGGCTTGACTGAATGCCAGCAGAAGAGCCGAGGGCGATTGCATAGCCCCCGTTGAGCTCCAAGGTGTGTCAGGCTCAAGTTCTTTACTGTTTTCTTTAGCATGGTCTGAATTTTTCCTTTGGAAAGGGTCTTTTTCACTCTGAAGTCATCAAAGTGTACGCTGCAGACTCTAGCCCTTCTGTAATTCCCTTGTGCTAGCTGAAGCTGCCCTGCAGGATGAGTTTCTTTTTGGTTTTGAAAACCTGTAGTAGCCTGCCACTGGAGCTGTGAGGGGAGCTTTGTGAGAGCAGTGTGGTGGTGAGAGTTGGAGCTGCTCTTGCTAACGGCCTGCTTTTTGGCACCAAGGACTTGTTTTCGGCGACCAGCTATCCTTAAATTAGGCGTAGCGCTCCCCATGGCTTTGCTCTGTCAGCTGAACACGTGGGTTTTCAGTGGAAAGGGTCTGTGTCGTGTGGCGGTACCGTAAAATTTTGGTTTTGGGCAAAACCTTGAACCTTGGAAAAGCTGAAGAAGCTGGTGGTTTTGGTAGTAGTAGGGACCGGTTACTCACAGATTTCACTCGCCTTGAAGCAGAGGGGCAGTGACTCAGAGATGCTGCAGTTTCCTCAGCCTCTTCCCGTTTTGCGTGTCTAACTTGGGGCTGTTGTTTCTTTACCCTCCCCTTCCCTGTCCGCACTCCCTGTAGCCTTTACAGTACAAAGCCTCATTCCATACCTTGGGAAGTCTGCAGGATCATGCAGCCTTCTGAGCCGGTTCCACTGACACCTGTAAGGGGAGAAGGAGGACTGAGAGGGCGGGTGGTAGATAGCGCTGGATATTCTCAGTCAAAGACCTCAGTTCAACGGATCAAGTGAACAGGTTTTCTCACACAGACCTACAAAAGCACTAAACGCCCCTATTTTTTTTTTTTCTGTTGATGAATATTACACTACTAAGTGGTTACACGGCAGATACTTAAAGCCCTAAAGAGCGGGGGGAGGTGGCTGCAGGGCAATGGCCTGTGGATGACCGGTAGCTTGGGAAGAGCCGTGCCCCCGCGGTTCACCGTGTAGTTATTGCCTTACGCTCGTCCAACGCGTGCCTTCTGTGACGGGGAGCTGAAGATTGCCGTAGCTCTGCGTACAAAGGTGCGTGTAAAATAGTTGTAAGTCGGTCTTAGAGCAGTCACCGAAGTATGCTAATCCATTGCAATTAATATAAACAAGTTAATGAGCGTTTATCTCCTCTCGTGAGGAGGTTTGAAAGTTTTAAGCCCCAAAAACCTTCCTGGCGAAACGTAGTTGTAGCCACCAGCTATTTACAAGGGCGTCAGTAGGAGCCTGCTGTGTGGGGGGTTTATCCCTTAATGTTTCCAGCGGCTGACTCCAGGGGAAATGTGTTCTGCGTTCCATCTCCAAGTAGAAAGTGTGTCTGGTAATTAGTAATTAAAAGAAAACTGTCTTCTGCTTTATTTTTAGATGCTTGCTCTCAGTACCGTTACTGTGCACCACCCGCTCATCACCGCATCAGATCTTCAGGAAGCAAGCAAGCACTACAGAGCGGACTCAAAAGCGAATATTGTACATGGTAAAGCTCGGCTTTTTCCCCCCAGATGTTCCTTAGGAGTATGGAATGTGTCCCCAGAATCCTTCTGTCAGGGACACTGTATGGTGCTGTGTCCCCTCTTGGAATACCTCCACCCCTGGAGTCTGCCCTCCGCTAGTTTGCGCTCATCCACGTGGGTGGGTGTAACACCACCGAGTAAGCCAGCAGCTGAGGGCCAGAACAGCGGGTACGAATCACGGAGTTACAGAATGGTTTGGGTTGGAAGGGACCTCAAAGCCCACCTAGTGTCACCCCCTGCCATGGGCAGGGACACCTTCCATAGCCCAGGTTGCTCCCAGCCTCATCCAGCCTGGCCTTGGACACTCCAGGGATGGGGCACCCACAGCTTCTCTGGGCAACCTGTCCCAGTGCCCCCCACCCTCTGCGGGAAGAATTCCTTCCTGATGGCCCACCTCCATCTCCCTCTTTCCGTTTAAACCCGTTACCCCTGTGGGAGCTGGGGCGGCGCAGTGCTACGGTGAGGCCTACAGCCCTCGGTAGCGGACAGCCTTTGAGGGACCGCAGTGCTGGGCGGGGAACGCAGCGCTGCCCTGGGCCAGGGAGCGCTCCGGGCAGTGTTTCCATCCCCTTTATGTGACGGAGGAAGGGAAGATGCTGACCTCCTGCCAGGAGCTGTCACAATAAACCCCCCGAGCATTGCGATAGTCTGAGCTTGGATATGTACAAAATTGGGGTGTGCGCTTGGGTTCCCTTCCCTCGGAACTACAGAGTGTGCTTACCTGCGTGTGTGTGCCGCCACGGGCTTTGCCTGCTCCGGGGGCTCTCCCTCTCTATCCTGCGCAGGCGGGGTGCTCTCAGCACCGCGCTGAAGTCTGCTCTGGTGAGCACTGTGAACCTGTGCCGTGAGCGGAAGGAAACTTCTGCTGGCAACGACACTGAGCCCGAAGAGTTGCAGGAGGAATTGCCCCCCGCGTCGGGGAGAGAGACCTTACCCCAAGCTAACTCCTTGTATCGCTGCTTCAGCTCCGAGTAGCGAACAACCTCTTCCAACTCCTGATTTCCTGACAGGCTCGTAGCAGCAGGGAGCTGCTAAGAAGCCTTTGTCCTGCCATACAATCTGCAGTGACGGCTTCGCTTTAAATGTCTTGGGTTTTTTGATGGAAGCAGCCCATTTCTTCACATTCTTGCTTCAAAAATGTTGAAAGCAAACGTTCCCTTATTAAGCCTCTCCAATTCTGGATGGTTTTGCATCGCGAAGATACGTAACACAGGCGAGGCCTATAGAGGAGTAACGGCAGTATGCGAACCGCTTGCGCTTCTGATAGGCTCAAGAGGAATATTTAGAGCTCTCCTCTTTCCCTCTAGGTTTGTCTGTCCTGGAAATCTGCCTGGTTATAGCCATGAAACACCTAAATGACGTCTACGAAGGGGAACCGTTTAACTTCCAGATGGTTTACAACGGTGAGAGAAACCCGTCAGCTTCACCGACACCGAGTCGCCGACTTTTCCCCTAAGTAACCCTTTTTTTTCCTCCCCGCGGCTGACGCAGAATTCCAGAAGTTCATACAGCGGAAGGCGCACAGCATGTACAACTTCGAGAAGCCGGTTGTCATGAAGGTAGGCCTGAGGCGTCGTTCTTTCCAACTGTGAAGCGTTTCCTGTTGCTGTTGTCCAGCGGGACAGTTTGAGGGGTCGCGTGCAGCCCCAGAACCGAGACCGGGTGCTTCAGCGCAGTGAGAGCTCCCCGACGCTGGGCACAGGTGCCCGGGGAGTGGGGTTGGGCAGCGCTTGGCCTCTCCGGGGGCCGGGAGCTCGAGGCTGTCCTGCGCCGGTTCGTCGTTGCGCTCGGCAGGGCTCAGTGCCAGCGCGAGGGCTCCCGACTGGTTTGGGGCCGGGGTTCAGCAGGAACAACCGCGTCAGAAACGGCTTCCCGCGGGAGAGCGGTGTGCGCCTGCAGGCTCGCTCCTTCGCTTCCGCTCGTGGGAAGCCATGGCCCCAAAGGTGGTGTTAACCTTACCGCGCCACAATCTGCTTTCCTGAGTCCGAGTCCCAGTAGGCCCGACGGGCCTGTGGAATCCAGCCGTGGGCCGACACGGCTGGTACTGCCTCGGCCAGCCCGCAGCGCCAAGCGCGGTGTTGCGGTCAGAAGGCGGCTGCTCTCCAACCTCCTGGGCCCTTGGGTCACTCGGCGAAGGTGACCGCGGCCGCCCCGCTCAGGGATCCGGTCATAGGGCAGCAGACGGGGCTACGCTTCCGGTCCGGAACTTGCCCACGGACCAGCGCGGGGGGAGTCCAGGCCCCTCCGGTCTTGGAGCAGCCGTGGTTTGCATCGGCGTCACTCGGTTACACCTCGGGGTAACCACACCCCAGCGTAGCCCTGGCCAGCGAAGTCACTCCCAGGGACACGCGCACCGACCGGGTTTCCGCCTGGCTCTTCAGGGAGCGAAGGGAAGGTAACGCCGAGCTGGCGCGTACCGCCTGCCCGTTGCGATGGCGCAGCGGAGGTGTCTGTCGGAAAAGCGTCTCGTAGCTCCTCGGGAAGGAGCAGCACAGCCCGGGATTGCTTTACCTTCCGCTTCCTCACGCGTTTTCTTTCGGTTTTAGGCATTTGAACACTTACTCCAACTGGAATTAGTAAAACCGATGGAAAAGCCGTCCGTACGCACGCAGAGGGAGTACCTCCCCATGAAAATGCTGCTGGATAACAACCAGATCATGGACGCTCTGCAAGCGTACCCCAACTGCCCCACGGATGTGAAACAGTGGGCAGCCTCCTCGCTCAGCTGGCTGTGAGCTTCTGGGAACGCGCAGTAAGTGCTTCCTCCGTCATCGGGACTGCTGGAGCGCCGGAGGGCGTGGCGTCTCCCCGCCCCGGCTGTGCAGATCAATAAATTCTTGGAAGACGGTTGCTTGGCTCGATGGGGGATTTGGGTTTTTGAGGAGGAGGACGCTGCTGTCACCTTCTGGTGGCCGTTGGCTGGGTAAGTGCAGCTCAGCGCGAACGTCTCCGCACCGCAGGAAGCGGAACCCTCTGGAATGGGCGGATCAAAGCTCGCCCTTGCCCTTCCCCAAACCTGACAGAGAGGATTCACCCCGTTAAGCCTCGATCGGAGCGAGCCGCGGCTGGCGCGTGGCATCGCTGTGCCAAGCAGCACCCTCCTGCCCAGGCCCTTCAGTCCAACCGGGACTTGCTGATCCTAAAGGTCTTTTCCAGCCTAAACGATTCCCTGGAACTAAGCACCCTCCCCTTGCCACGGTGATGCCGACGGCGGTGGGAGCCATCGGGTGCCAGGATGCGGCCGCAGAGGTAGCGGCAGGGCTGATGGGTCGGTGGCAGGGACACCCCTCCCCCTGCTCCCTCCTTCCCTGACAGGGAGAGGCTGCTTATCCCCGGGAATCGCACACCTGCGGTACGGGAACAGGCCGTGGCCTGCCCAGGGCTGCCCCTCAGACCTTCCCGCCGCAGCCTGGCTGCCGTTATCGCTGCGTTCAGACCGCGCCGCGCCAGCCGCAAACCCCCGTCTAACTCCTGCCGCAAACAAGGCCGGTTTCGCCTCATGTGGACGCGCGGCTCCGGCCTCAGCACGGTACCGCCCCGACCCAACCGCTGCAGGCACAGGCGACAAACGGGCCATCTTCAGGCAGCAGCGGTGACACCGCTGTCCCCCAGGCGGTGGTGGTCTGGCTGGGGAGGGCTCCTGCTTTCAGAGGGGAGAGAGGAGACGGAGTTTTAATTCCAGCCCGAGGACGGAGCCCGCTCTCTCCCACCTTTCCGGGTGCCAGCAGCTGCCCCGCAGACCCCCCTGCTGTCAGCCACCCATCCCTGGGTAACAGCTCCAGCCGGGGGGCGGGGGGGGATATCCCCGCCAGGGGCAGGGTTTGCCATGAGAAATGCTGGAGGTGAGGCGGGTTCTGCCTTCGCGGGGTGCTGAGAAACGCTGCGGGTGCAGGAAGCGAGTTACAGCCTGAAAGGAGGCGGATGGGAGCCATAGTAGTCATGGTTTTTATTTTGCCTGGTTTGGGGGAAGAGGGGGGAGAGAGTATACATCTTTATTGTACAATATTTAACAATCACTGCATTGGGGGAGGGGCGGTTTGTTTCCAGTACTTGCAGGAAAACAGCAAGCACCTTTCGACAGTAGTACAACAACCTGTGCCCGAAACACTGACAAACACAAAGAGTAACGCTAAAATAATCGTTTACCAAAACTCTCGAGAGGTAACGAATAGTAAATGGACTGAAAAAAAAAAAAAGAAAACCCAAAAATTAAACCCAAACGAAGTGCTGCTGGTTGAGTATCTGAGGTAAACGATGTTGTGGCAAGGATGCTACGCCAAGGGCTTTGCCTACGGCAGCGCTCGGCGGTTGTAGCGAGCGTTCCTCGCGAAGGCGGACGCGTTGCCAAAGGTTAAAAGAGAGAGAGAAGCTGGGGAAGAGCAAACTGGTTCCCCCCGGCCTGCGGCCGCCCACGGAGCGGGAGGTGGCTGATGGGGGCAGCGCGCCCAGAGCTGCCGTTCGGTAACGGCCGCGCAGGCAGAACGGGGGGAAAGCGGGGGATGAGAGTCCTCGTGGTGCTGTTCCAGAACGCGGCTGGGGTCTCCGCTCCGGAACGCCGCGGCACGCGCGGGCACAAGGACGCGGTCACGCGGGACTCGGCTCCTCACCCCTCGGCGCGACCCGCGACGCAAGGCGGGGCTCGGCTCCTGGCCAGGCCTGGAGCCAGCTCTGGTGCCAGACACGCGTCGGCAAACTCAGCCGAAAGGTGGGAGCGAGGGACCGGCTCTTCCCCGGGAGCTCACACCCCCGTGCCCGGCGCTCGGGGATGCGAAGGGACCCGGCCAGCGCCTGCAGCCAGCGCCAAAGCCTTTCCACTAGCACCCGCCCTCGGGAGTGCACACGCAGCGCTGCTGGCTCCGGCCTCTTCCCACCTGCACGCGGAACGCGCTGAAGGTGGCAAACCCACGCCAAAGGGCCCGGCGAGAACAGCTGGAGCGGAGCAGCCCAGGGGTAGCGCTTGTACCAATTAAAACGCGCGTCTGCTGCGACCATCCCGTGCACAGCGGCACTAAACGACGCCGTTGGAAACGAGGAAACGCGGAGGAGGAGGATACTGAAACGACCGGGCGTACCCAAAGGCTGTTTCCAAGGGGAAGATCAGTTATCTCGGACCTTAGCCAGGGCCCGGCCGTAGCTGCGGTTCCGAGGGGTACACGCGGACGGCACGTGGTCCGCACGTGACCGAGCTTCGCATCAAACCTGGAGTAACAGCTCAACAAACCATCCTCAGCTACTCCGCTTTTGCTGGCCAAGGGGTTACAGCTCGTCGGGAGCACCGAGGCCTGGCGCGCAGTCCAGGGGATTCTCGATGTTCGCAAGGCGGCAGCGGCGCCCCGGCATTACCAACGAAGCAGAAGGAAAGCGCCGGTCGAAGAAGCGGCCACGAACCGCCTTTCCCACCGTTCAGTGCCGCGCTGGGCCCCGTGCGGGTACCGCGGGCCCTTCCGAGCGAGGCTCTGGCTACCTGAACCTCGGGCCTGGGCGGAACGTGGGGCGGGTCGGGCAGTACAGCCACTGCCTTCCCCGCCCTGCCAGAGCCGCCTGGGCTCTGGGTTATCCGCAACACCCCTCCCTGTTCCCAGCGCTGGCAGTCGAGGCGAAACTGAGCATCGTGTGGCTCCGCTGATCCGTTTTCAGGGTGACATTCGCAGCGAGCTCCTGACGCCAACACTGGAAAGCTGCTTCCGGAAGCCACGGCGCACAAAGCGAGAGCGCCCCGCCATGCAGCACCCAGCACGCGGCCGGCGGCTCCCTCCTCCGGAGGTTTGCAGAAAACGCGTTTTACTCGGAGGTTTGTGTAAGGGATCGAATAACTGGAGTGAAACAGTACTTCTGAGAAGCACTTTGGCACCGACCTACCAGTCACTTCGTAACGTAACCGTAAGGCGTGACCGCCTGCGCTCGGCAGCAACGCTGGGAGTCGCGAAAGCAACGTCCCCGCGCCCCCTCCTTCCCCGCGGCCCTCGGCATTCGTCACCTCTAATCGCCGTTGCGCGTTGCAAGTCGCCCGCGTAACTACACCGTCCCCGAAATCCGCGTCCGGCACTGCAGCCCTGCGGCTGGGAGCCGTCCTGGGGGCCCTGCGATCCGAGGGCAGACCCGCGCGCCCCCGGACGTCGAGCAGCACGCCGCGACGGCGCCGAGCTTTGCGGGGGGAAGGAATTCGGGGTAACTGAGCTTCCTGAGGTGATCCTGAACAGCGAGAGAGACCCCGCTGCACACTGCTTAGCGAACGGGGCGCACGCGAGGCAGAACCTTCTCACAAACATAAATAGGAAAAAAGGAAAAAGCGTTCAGAGCTTTCCAGTGTCACAGCTCCCAGACCATTACAAAAAGTCATGCTAAAGTTCTCAAATACCCTCAGACACAGCAAACCTAAATAGTATCAGTTAAATAAATGCACGAGAGACCCTGGGAAACGGAGGAGGTGAGAGAAAAGCTTCAAACTAAAACAGGAAGGAAAAATTTTGTTTCAATAAACAGCACTTTTTCATTTTTATACACAACAAGCTAGTACAAGAAAAGGCTAAAAACACTGCTTTAGGACCGGCCGTTGACTGTCGGCACGAAGCGTAGCTTACCCTTGTTTAAATAACACAGTGAATTGGAAATACATCATTTACAAAAACACGGATCGATTTATTATTCCAATTTCATTAGTGTTGTCAAATCTCATAATTTAGCGGAGGTGGAGCTGAGGTATACCTGGTTGAGGGAGGTTAAGTAATACTTGGAAGCCTCTTCGCTATATCCCACTCGATTACTTGTGTTTATGTACACGGAACAGCAGCACACCGAACATTCACAAGCTGTGTCATATTGGCATTACAATAGTCATCGTTATAAACAACAGCAAAGGCGGGAGGAACGAGTTACCCTTTTTTTGTGTGTGTGGGGTGGTTTTTCTTTTTCAATCGGAAATGAAATGTTTGATTTAAAAAACAAAAAAAAACAAACCAACAAAAAAAAATAAACCCAACCGTAGTTCATTTAGGGAATCAGTCTCTCCTGACGGGTGTTAAGAAACGGGGTGTCAGTTTTTAAAACGCTCGGTTCGCCCCGACGGGTCCGTGTTTCTCCGTTTCGGGTTCCCTAAGCACGTCGTCGTCTCGGTCACGTGTCCTTCGGGTGTAACAGGGAATGCGAAAAGTCTCACGGATCCACGCTGGGGAGGAGGAAGGAGAAAAATCAAGGGGAAACACCGCCTGATGATGTTCCCGAGAGACTCACCGCTCCTGTCACGCGGCAGTGACGTCAGCAGTCCCGTTCGCCTTAGCAGCTCCAGTGAAGAGTCCTGGGGGTCAGTTCCATGACCAGTGCAACTATCATAGACTGGATTCTTTGGGAGGAAAGTCAACGTTTGTCACCATGGTGACCACAGTCACAATGTCCTCTGTCGTTATAATGTTAGTTAGTTTTTGCATCTGAATAATCCGTTCTTCTACGCAACCCGCTGACAACCTGGCTTCCGCGTCGTGATCCCAGCATTCCTCTATCGTCTCGCAGAGCATCGCCATTCCCTGCGAGCAAAGCCAAGGGGAGAGTAACGCAGGGAGTCAGCAGCCAGGCTGGGGAAGGTGGGGTCCCCCCGGCGATTCTAACAGCCAACCGCATTTTAAGGTTCTTATTAACCCTCCTGTCAACCAGGAATTGCAGAACCACAGAGCGGTTTGGGTGGGAAGGGGCCTCAGAGCCCCCCCAGTCCCACCCCCTGCCATGGGCAGGGACACCTTCCATAGCCCAGGTGGCTCCCAGCCTCATCCAGCCTGGCCTTGGGCACTCCCAGGGATGGGGCACCCACAGCTTCTCTGGGAACCTGTCCCAGGGCTTCTCACACGTCACTGCTTACCCTACGTTACCACGGTCAATTTGTCGCGTTCCTGCAGCAAATCAAGGCTATTACTTACTGCTTATTTTTAACATGCATTCACATGGAACTCCGAAGAATCTCTTCTTTCACCAAAAAGAGTGAAAAAAATCACTCTCAGATCATTCCAGATGAGCGAATATTTTAAGACTGACTACACCTCCCTTACTGTCCTTTTAATTCCCACAGATTTATCAAATTCCTCCTAAAGGACAGGATTATGAACCCAGCGCAGGATTAGCCAAGCCTGAAGCTCCAGCCCTGGCAGAACCTGGAAGAAGTCGGTGGTAACTACTTACAGAATGTTTTTGCCAACACTCTCTCAGGACAGGTCTCTTCTTTTTATGAACTACAACCTCCTGCATGTCTTCAAGGGAGGGATGCTGGCCAATTTCCTCCTCAAACGGCAGCATGTACTCATCTACTGGGCCTAGAGAGGAAATAAAAAGAAGTTAAACCACAAATTCTGCTTTAAAAAAAAGGGGAAAAAGACCCGTGTCTTAGAAACAGGAGCCCGTGATCGGAATCCCACGGAGCAGTTGACTTCCTGTCGCCACTCAAAGCTCATCCTACGGCAGGGTAGCAGCCAGCGCTGACTGGGATTGTAATGAAGCGGCAGCGGCGTTTCCAGGAGCGGCAAGCCCTTGCTCTCCCGCACGCCGCGGCCAAGCGCAGCCCCTGGCCCAGCTCCCCTGTCACCGACAGCTCCGACGCCCAAGGGCGGCGGGCGGCTCTCGGACCCACAGCTTCTCCCCGGCCTCCTCCAGCAAACCATGGCTTCGGTACGCCCAGTCACCCTCCTCCCTTCAGGATTCCTGGCTCCTGCGCTCCGATTACCAGCCAGGCGCCCGACTGTTCCAAGAGCACGTACTCCACAAGGGGCGAGCTTGCAACAGCGGCTGCGGCTCCAGAGGCGACGTTTCCTCCTCCAGCCCACACAGCCCAGCACAAAACACTGACGTTAAAAGCCAAGTGTAATATTCACCCTTAAGAGAAGCAGAGGGATGAGCTTCACCGGCTGAGCTAGGGATTACAGCGCTCTAGGCCACCAGTGGTTACCGTAATTCATATTTTGTGCTCTCGGATCGCAGGACTGAAAAAGGAGGAAGGGGAAGGCAGAAGCAGCGAACAGCGAGGTGGGGGGTGAGGCCGAGGAGCCCCGGCAAAACCAGGAAGGTGCCTTCCGGATGAAAACCGCATGGCAGAAGCGCACAGAGCCGCCGTCACGGCGGAGCTACACGACGCTGCGATGCAGGGAGGCTGCGTTCCTTCACTGCCGTCTCCCTTCCTGTCTGGAATAGCCACGCGTGCCGGAGAGCTACGACACGCTTCTGATGTAGGTGCGTGTGTTTTACAGCCCACTGAGGCACGAAGAATCAATAGAGCGCGGGGCTGCCTCAGACACTTGCTGCGGGATCGTGTCGGTCCTGTTAGTAAACAGCTTAACATTTTAAAAAGGGTAAAATCTCCCCAGGGGCTGCTTCTCTGCGAGGCTGTTCGGAGCAGAACAGCCCTGTGCAGCCCCCACTGATCTGCCGGGATCGCCCCCACGTCTTGGCTTTGCGTACGGTGCCCGGCAGCTGCGCGGGCGCTCGGCAGCTGAGCTTCCTGGCGAGCGGCACCACCAGCCCCAGTGAAACCCTCGCGTTCCCCGAGCTGGATTTAGCTGCGTGAGGCTGTACTGACAGCGCAACCTTCTCCCAGACGCTCCTGAGCCTTGTCTCTCGTCTTGTTCTTCATTAATCTTGGCTTACTCCGGACGCCAAAGAAGATGGCTCTTCACAAAATTTAAGACTGCTATTCATACGTGAAACGGGGTATCTGACAGCTCTTCCTGCCAGCTTAAAAACCGGATCCAAGGGTCTGCTCTACGAGGAAAACAACTGTGATGGACGCAGAGCGGGCCAAGTATCAGCTGCAGGTTTCCCAGGCGCTGCTGTGTTTTCAGGCTCTAAGCTATCAACAACTAATTAGGGACCGTGGCTGTATGAGCTGAGTGACTACGTTACAGTGACAAGGAAGAGGGCAGGGAAGTGCTGACCTCACGTGGCACCCTCTCTCTCTGGGCACCTGTGAGAGACTTTTCGGTGTCTCGCTGGGGCCAGCTCGCTTCCCGATGCACGCAGACGTAGGAAAATCCATGCCTTTTAGCCTTGCGTTCCCTCGCTATACCGGGATCCGACATCGGTGAGCGTCTCCGCGCAGCTTCCGCGGCAGCACTGGAAGGTCACTCTCCCGATGCCGAGGTGTGCAGCGGGAGACACGAATTTCTGGGGGGGTATCTTTGTTCCCGAGGTTAATCTAAGCTGAGCTTTTCTTTATGAAGAGCAGCAGGACTTATAAACTGACCGGCACTGGGGCCGCGAGAAGAAATCAAGCGTGTTGGGTGAGGAGTTCCGCAGAAATTCGCTCTTTCTTACCACGAGCAGGAGAAATGCAACAGGTACCCAGCGTGCGAGAAAACTTCTACCGGGGATGCCAAATGCTGACCGCACTGAGCTATAAAGTGACGACGTGATGCGGGTGTTTCCTTCATTTCCCCACCCCTACTGAATTTTATTCCACACACGTCATTTACCTTCCAATTTCTTGCTTTAAAGACCCCTCTCACAAATCAAACATTTCCACAGATCGACTGTGTTGCTTACCATCCGAGGCAGTGCAGCGCGACGCCAATTCCCAGAGGACTAATCCCATGGCATACATGTCTATTCTCAGAAACGCATCCCTTTGGAAGTTTATAGCACCTTCTAGTACCTCAGGAGCCATATACCTTCGTGTACCGACCTGGGAAGAAAGGAAAGCATGGACGTGTAACACCGAGAACCAACAAGACCACAACTCCCACCCTGCCTGGTTCCCAGACTCACAGAGTGTTGGGGGTTGGACGGGGCCTCTGGAGATCATCCAGTCCAACCCCTGCCAGAGCAGGATCCCCCAGAGCAGATCCCACAGGAACAAGTCCAGGGGCTTTGGAAAGGCTCCAGGGAAGGAGACTCCCCCCTCTCTGGGCCCTGTCCCAGGGCTCTGTCACCCTCACAGGGCAGAAGGGTTTCCTCACGGTCAGGCTGAACCTTCTGTTGGCCAGTTGGTGGCCACGGCCCCTCGTCCTGTCCCTGGGCACCCCTGAGCAGAGCCTGGCCCCCTCCCCCTGACACCCCCCTTTAGATATTGATCAGCATTGATCAGATCCCCCTCAGCCTCCTCTTCTCCAGCTGAACAGCCCCAGCTCTCTCAGCCTTTCCTCACACGGAAGCTGCTCCAGGCCCTTCCCCATCTCCGTGGCCTTGGCTGGACCCTCTCCAGCAGCTCCTTGTCCTTGGGCTGAGGAGCCAGAACGGGACACGGCACTCCAGGGGAGGCCTCCCCAGCGCAGTCAGAGGGGGAGGAGAACTCCCCTCGACCCGCTGGCCACGCTCTCCCTAACGCACCCCAGGGTGCCACTGGCCTTCCTGGTGCCGACTGTAACGATGCTGCAGACAAGCGCGACTTTTCAACCAGGATTAAAACCAGCCACAGTTATCCTCCCTCGGGACCAAGCCTTGGAAGTGACCTGTATTCTTACAGCCAGTAGGAGGGAAGAGGAGTTAGGAACCATCATGTAGACTGGGCCCTAAAAAGGATACTTATCCAGCAGGAAAACCTGAATATATTTTAAAATAACGTATTTCCATAACGATTAGACGTATTTCCTTACTTTCTTCCAGATTACAGGAAGGCCACTACTCTTCATTCTTTCATGTTGAAGGAATTACTACAGCTTCACGTAAGAATGTGAAAAGCTTCTTCGCTCAACGGGAGCAGTAAAAAACACCCAAGGAACACTGGCTACCCACAGGACAGTTTATACCGAGGTGGTTTTATGAACTCGCTCACACAAAGTTGGCCAATGAACGAAAACTTGGGGGATACCCCTTCTTTTTGAGCACAGCCAACTATGAATTTATGCCATCTGGATAAATCAGAACTTAGAGGTGTCTGAACAACATCCACTCCGCTATTTAAACCTTCCTGGCAATGGGTGCGTTTCTCTGACGCAGCGTTACCGAGGCTTTAACACCTTAGTGCACGGGGTTCATTTCTGCTGCTCAACCATAAACCGTGAAGTCCTGCCTGTAATTACACAGACTGACTTTCCAGGCTTGTTCTTTTCAAAGTACATGGTGCCAGAGGGGTTCCCTGACGGATGACGAGTGCTGATTGGTTCTGTTCTCACTTTGGGAAGTTCAGTTCAGCTGTCCCTTGGTAGGTCAGGAAGTTGGAGACCGGCTGCCGGTATCATTCCAACATTTCTGACCCGTGTCTCAGAACAATTCATGAGATACAGCAAGACAGCTCTTTTCTTCTCCAAATCCCCTCGTACCAATGAAAGGAAGAGGGGATTCCTCCACGTAAGGAGATGGGGCCTACAAGGAAGCTGGGGGGGCGCTTTTTCCAAGGGCCTGTAGTGACAGGACAAGGGGTAACGGGTTTAAACGGAAAGAGGGAGATTGAGATGGGACATCAGGAAGGAATTCTTCCTGGAGGGGGTGGGGGGCCCTGGGACAGGTTGCCCAGAGAAGCTGTGGGTGCCCCATCCCTGGCAGTGCCCAAGGCCAGGCTGGATGAGGCTGGGAGCAACCTGGGCTATGGAAGGTGTCCCTGCCCAGGGCAGGGGGGTTGGGACTAGATGACCTTTAAGGTCCCTTCCAACCCAAACCATCCTGTGATCCTGTGAGATGAAGAGGAGGAAGGCTGTGATCTGTAATTACCTACAGAACTGTTTAATTTTTAGCCTGTGAGAAGAAAGCACAGATCGCCACCTTCCTTAAAGATCACCCACAACAGGGCTGCTGATGCCGTGCACGAAGAACCCCTGAACCATCGATTTCCACTCGCAGGCGGTTAACAGTTGTGATCATTTATGTAAATGAATTGGTCTTTACCTGGCCGTGGGTATCCCCTGCAGACTTTCCAGCCTCAAACTTTAAAGCTAGACCGAAATCAGCAATACAAGCTGTAAGGTTGTTTTTCAGCAGCACGTTCTTGCTTTTGATGTCCCTTTCAAGTGAAGCAAAAAAAACCCCATTAGAAATCTAGAACATGAAAGACCACATAAAATTCTAAGGAGCAAGTCGTATAGTAAAACAAAGATCATTATAATATGAAAGGCAAGAAAATGATAAGGAAGCAGTCCATCTAAACAACAAAAGATGAACAGTAAAGCCTAGGAGTACACTGGCTCAGCTCTGTTCTCATGGAAATACACGAGGCCGCAATGGGAACGATGATTTTATACTTAGTTTTCAAGCCTGTGTGATACAGCAGTAGAATAAAAACGTAGTTAGTGCGTCCTTTAATTACACCTACATTTTATTTGTTTAAATAGTAGGAAAAAAAACCCACTTAGAAAAATGCATCTTGATTGTTCCTGACAAGGAGAGATGTGATTTCCTGCAGAAACCAAAGATAATGGACTCGATCCAGGGATTCCCATCCCTCCTGGGTGGACCTCTCCCCCTCCCTCATTTTACCATCAGTCAAGCGGTTTTGCTTATGAAATTCCAAACTCTACAGAATCTCTCTCTGCCCACCTTTTATTTTGTTTACCACTGCCACTTCGGCCCCCTGCTGCTATTAGCAGCTTTCTGTACCCAGCCCACCGAACAGAACACCCTCGGCAGCCGGCAAGCCCCACCGGCAGTGAACGTTTCTGCCTGACGGCATTCAGTACCACCGAAAGCTACACACACAAGTGTTTGAGTTGTTTCAAACAGGGATAATGTCCATTATTTCATCTACTGCACAGGGTACTTAAAGAAATGCCTTTTCTATACACTGAATTATTGCACTGACCACTATCACCTCACCAAACTCTACAAACCATCAGCTACATTTTTTTTTTGCTTAGGCTGAGCAGATTTTTCTTACGAGACTCTTGATAGTTCTGGAAGGAAGACACCACGGAATATTTATTTGAACACTTCCCATCTGTCCACGTCTTTCATCCTTTAGCTCAAATATTAACAATCCCCTGAAAGTACTTGACATCTACCGTACCTATGCGAGATGGCAGGTTTATGCCCATCCTTCAGCCCTGGTATATCCTCGTGCAGGTAAGCCAAGCCTCTAGCCATAGTTTGAGCGATGTGACACAGCTCATTCCAAGAGACCACGTTAGCCTTGAGGAAGTCTGTCAGCGAACCCTGCAGAGCAAGAAAGGAAGACAACGATGAGATCGATTCCACTCTCATCTACTCGAAGAAAACTTCTAGATGGCCTCCATCGTTAATGATCACAACATGCCTGTCTGCCCTTCTGCTGTCCGACAGACCATGTAATTATACATGCACACAATCAGCTGCAGCTCTTGCATCATCTCTAGTCCACCAACAGAGTCAAGACACGCTGACATCACCTCAACAAGTAAACAGCGCAACGAACCCCCAGTTCAGTGGCGCTTTGCCGCTGCGCTTCACTGCCAGCGTCACAAACGGGAGCTGGACTTCAGAGATTGGAGTTCTTTCCGAAGACAACCCTGCTTTTACGAGGGCGATTTCTGACCTCCCAGGCACGGGGAACTGCAGGTTACGTTCACCCTGGAGAACGCTGCTGAACCAACCGTGTACGCGCATTCTCCAAGACCTCCAGCTGGCAGCCTAAGTCCTTCTCTGACAGACAGCAACAGTCAACGCCAGTATCAGCATGAAACACGTACTGTAAACGTAGAAAGGCTTTGCAAAGTAAAAACCCAGCCAACAGGAAGCACTCCAGACCCCCTTGCCTGGCCCACTCTACACACAGGCGGTCCTGGCTTTGCACAGGGCCCCGTCGGTGAGACGTCAGCGTCACGCGCGACTGTGCGGAAAGGCAACGCTAAGGGGAGCCGTGACCAAAGCGCTGTCCAAGCGTACGGGCCACGCCGTAGAAAGAAAATAAGAAACGCGTATTTTCCAGGGGAGCCATCTCAGATGCCATCCTGCCAACAGCAACAGGAGTTTTAAAACTCTACGACAACAAAATAAGCCAACAAAAACGGCAAGGGCCTTGCAGAAAGGCAAATGAGTTTGGTACTATCTAATTTATCATTAAGATGTGTCAACAGGTGTTGGACAGTTTAGCCTTCTAAACGATTAAAGCAGAGTCATAAGTGGGGACAAAAGCCAGAATGAAGCATTCAATGCTGGAAACATGACCTCTGACCCAGCCTTAATCCATTAGCATATCCCTATTATACGGACTTGCATTTCCCAGATCTGCTGCAGGTAACACCTTCTAACGCCCTCTGCCTGTGCAGTGCTAAATACAAGTGTGTGGGGGGGTGTTTCTGCTCTTTGTACACATCTGTGACAGTTACATGCATTAAAAAATAGATTAAAAAAATAATAATCTAAGTGGACAAAGTGAAAGTGATAATTTTCTTAATTTTTTTATATATATATATTAAAAAACCCAGTTATGCCTCTTACTGCGGTTATCACTATACAACTGATACTTCATTCTTACAGACACAAGTCAACTAACCCAAGTAAACCAAGAATAAACCACCCCCATCTTTGCAAGATGGAATTTATTTGATTTAGGGAGATTTCGATGGGGGATATTCAAAAATACACATTTTAAAAAGCGAGAAATTCGAATAAATTCTTGTTTGTTTTCTAAAACAATACCTCTGTGGTAACAACTTTCTCAGCTGGCTGAAAATAAACGTCAATAAATCCATATCCGAGAGACAAGCTAAGAGTAAGCAAAAACGGTTTTAAGCTGTGTTTCTCATAGCAAGTTGACATGTCAGATTTCTAAGGCTGTTCTGCCCCTACCAAACCCATGACACGCAGACACAACACTGAGAACTGAGCCTACCTTTTCATGAAACGCTGTGATTAACCAGAGATCGACATCAATGCTAGTGCCTCGTTTCTCTGCCCCGATGAACTGCAAGATATTGTCATGCTTCATCCCAGGTAAACTGTAGATTTCGTACTCGTTCTGCCATGACTGTTTGTCCTTTGAACACAAGACCACAGCAAACCCAGTTATGGCCACAATAAGAAGAGGTCCTTTCCCCAACAGAACTTCGTTACCATGTGCCGTGCATTTGTAAATGACCTCTCAATATGACTAAAATACTTTTTTTGACCAGGCAGGATTTACTACCCAAAGGAAAGCCAGCACAGTGTACACCGTTCACACGGTGGGGCTGATTAGTTTAAAATCACAAAAGCTTAGGCTGATACCAATATCTGTGCTACAAACTACTGACCTAACATACGAAAAGCTGTCTTCACGTACATTGCATCTTCACCCCAAGAGCTGTCTGAACAACTGCAGTTTCTTGCAAGCAGACATCCACTGTCGTAAACAACCTCAACTACCACTGATAGGAACCATGGAAACACGAACCTGTAGCTGAGGATTGGTGTCCACATGCTCCCCATTACAATTGCTTGACTCTTAAGAGCATGGTTCAATTTTTATATTTTATTCATCTACAAGAACTCCAAAAAGAATTAGAAATAGGTTTTTCTTCAATAAAAATAATGACAAAGTCTCAGATTTAACTTATGTTGGGCTGATGGCTGAGACCACCCTGAACACATGCCATTTCTTCTTGAGGAATACCAACCTGCAGATGTGTTTAGTCAGCAAGCCAACACTTGGTTAATTATCAGCACACACACGCACATTTCTTCACCTCAAGGAGCAGCGGGTGTTTTCAATGAATGTAAAATCTACCCTAATATTGTGTACGATCGCTTTGTATTCTTTAACGCGACTGGATCTTCCAAATCATGAGCACAATCTACTCTAAACCACGGCTTTCAGACAGTACTTGCTGGGAAGTGAACATCATTTCAATTAATTGAGGCATATTTAATCGGAACAATCACCTTATGGCTTTGCATTTCAGGACATTCCTTACAAGTGCAATTTAATTTGCAAAGTATTAACCAATTTTTCTCAGCTGACAAAAAGATGTGTGAGAGCTGCTTAAAACTATTCATGACAAATATGTGTTTTTGTGACTAGAAACATACATTTCGGTTTCAGACATGGCCTGCATTTAAGAATTTATCTAGTTTTACAGTCTATACTGAAAATGTCTAAAATAAAAGCCTTATTGTGACTAGAAAAGGTGGTTTAACATCACAATATTACAAAGCAACACTAAGAACTTCTGCTTACCTGAATAGGGAATATTTTGACCGCAACATACTCATTGAGTAGTTGAGCTTTCCACACACACCCAAACCTTCCCCTCGCTTTGATCTCTAGTAACTGCAACGGCTTCAACCCCATCAACGGTGAAGGTGGTGGTGGTCCAGGATCCTGAAATCAGGTTAAAACCATCAATGAATGTTGGTATTATATGTGCTATCTAGGATGACAGCACTAGAAAGAAAGGCTTGTGAACCGACAGAGCCTTGGTACCACATACCCACCCCCTTGCAACAAATTCCCCCAAACCAACGAGAAACGAAACAGCAACCCTTCTCCATGGGAAAGGAAAATGAGGTTGTAGAACATGCTCAGCATTGATGTGCAAGGGACAGCACAACAGTTACAGTACAAATCTGTCCAACCAGGTGTAAAAACACAGCGGACATGAAGGAATAAAGGCAGTGAAGCTTTGCTCGTTGCCTTTTTAAGTGATAGAATTAAAATAAGCACCTCTGACACATTTACAGGGGGGGTTTGTTGGACACGTGTGACCTGTTTAACCCTTCAGTTCAACGGCCTGGTGACTTGGCTCTACAGAGCCACAGTCCCAGCGGCCGGGCCGCAGGAGGTGCCTACGTTAGCAATTTGGCTGGGGCAGCAGCGCGGAGCTGAAGGGAATCCCCTCGCCATCCGCAGCCCCCATGTTCCGGTTCAGTTCTCACAAGCCATTGAGCTGACACCAGCACAGCTCTGCTTCACCACTGCCTACTGGGGACACAGGGTTCCAAACCAGTACGTAGGCAGCCCACGCCCCTGCAGCATCCTCGGGCACGTTAACTAACATTTCTCTGCTCAGAAACCACCAAACCACACGCCTCGTGCAGGCGTTTGGCAGAGGAAACGAGACACCATCATCTCTGCAGCCAGCACGGCGAGCCACGCGGGATCCTCGCGTGAGGAACCGCAGCACCGACGCTTCAACCTACCGACCCTCTCCCACCGCTCCCAACCTTTGCTAATGCCCACAGCCAACACGTCACCGAACCGCGAGCACCCGGCTGTGCCCCTGGAACAGAACTGGAATTCCCTGTAAGAGAACACCTTGCTCCGTCTCAGTGTTTGCACTTTGCCGCGGGGCTAGGCCAACAGTTCCTTTTCAAAGAATACGCCACAACCTGGGAAGGACAGCTACAAGCGAGATCAGAGCTTCGGCACAGCTACGCGCAGAACGCCCCACCTTACTACAGGTCTGAACTACTTCCCCTTCTGGGAGAGAAAACGTGACAGCTTACTCAGTATCTTCTGTTTTGTACATCTCTTAAACACTCTAGCATACACGTCAAGTCGACTTCCCACGTTACTGCCGAAGACGTGCTTCCTTCTGGGCTGTCCTTTTCTCTCCCATCTACCACGCTGGGTTAGCCTGAACCTTTCGAAGCTTCTTCCATACCACGAACAAACGCATCAGACCCATTTGCCCCTGCATCCAAGCGTACTACCCTATGCACAGAACCAGAGAAACACCACCTCTTCTCTCTCCTCCCTGTTTTCTGCAGGAAAACAAGTCAGGTTCTGGGGCGTAGTGGTCACTAAGCAGCATTACCAATTCTGTCACCACGAGGAACAGCTCCACCTTCCTTCCACAACCCACCAAGTTAGGTTAAATTACTACAGAGCACTGCCAGTGCAGCAGTGACGGCGTGGGGCAGGTTCCTAGACCAGACGGGCAGAGTGGGAACGGCAGCTTTTAGAGACGGCGTAGGTCTACGGAGACCACAAAATCGTACAAGTCTCAATATTGCATATGAAATAAAAACTTAGAAGTGAAAGGTAGCTATCCCTTTTAAAGGATACCCACACTGCAGAATCCAATGAAAAAACCCCTGAGGTCTACTGCTCAAAAAACGCTCCAACCCTACACTTGGCTTCTCTGGTTTTGCCCAGTCACAGCTGTAACGCTGCTTTCAAGCACGAAAAACACTGGAGTGGTTGCTCAGCAATTAAGCATTTGAGCACTTCAGCCAGCAACATAAGTCTTGCGCACGATAAAGACATTTTCTGAACATCCGTGGTTCTAAGTACACTTTACTACTGGGAGAATGGAGACAAGTGCTTCTGTGTCCAACACAGGCTTTGAGTAGTTTAGGTGCAGAAGTAAATAACCATTCTCTTGTTTCTTATTAAGCATCAAATACAGCCTTCAAAAATGTTTCATAGACAGATTTATGACAATTTAAAAAAGATTGTAACCCAATTCCACAAATCAGTAACTGTAAAAAAAGTCTGAAATTCAAATTTGAGACGTATTCCAACACCATCCTCCAAAAAGTATAAAATCCTTTCGCAAACGTGACAGCGACAGATGCTTCAAGTTGTTGTATCAAAATTGCTGGGTTTAAAGTGGACAAACAACAACACACAACATGTAGTTTAGGAGTTCAGTGCTCCCTCCCGTGGTGCCGTTCACCCAAGGCCCAGGCAGTTTACTGCAGGCACCAGGGAAATCACTGTCCTCAACCTGTAAGAGTTACAAGCAAAACTACAAATAAGATGCCCAAATTTACTCACAAAAGCCTACTTTAACGTGTAAAATAGCCCTGTTATTTTTAAGAATCCTGAGCTCCGTGCAGCCTCTGGGGATTTAACACCAGGCCATCACACAATGTTTTAAGGTTTTGAACCCAGGGAGTCGCCTAAGTTAAGAGAACAATTTGTGGGAATTAACCCAGGTCGTGCTTTGCCTTAGTGGCGAGAACAATTCCTGTTCTGTACACTCCATCCAAAAAATCTGCCAGTATTTCCAAACACACTAGGTGAATTTTTACCCAACCACCAAGCAAATGACCACTTAATCAATCGTATTCGAAAGCCAACCAGATCCTGGGCTGGATCAGAAGTGTGGCCAGCAGGGTGAGGGAGGGGATTCTCCCCCTCTGCTCTGCTCTTGTGAGACCCCACCTGGAGTGCTGTGTCCAGCTGGGGAGCCCTCAGCATAGGAAGGCTATAGACTGGTTGGAGCGAGTCCAGAGGAGGCCACGGAGATGCTCCGGGGGCTGGAGCCCCTCTGCTATGGGGAAAGGCTGAGAGAGCTGGGCTTGTTCAGCCTGGAGAAGGGAAGGCTCCGGGGAGACCTTATTGCACCTTCCAGTACCTGAAGGGGGCTACAAGGAAGGTGGAGGGGGGACTTTTTCCAAGGGCCTGTAGTGACAGGACAAGGGGTAACAGGTTTAAACTTAAAGCAGGGAGATTTAGACATCAGGAAGGAATTCTTCCCGCAGAGGGTGGGGAGCACTGGGACAGGTTGCCCAGAGAAGCTGTGGATGCCCCATCCCTGGCAGTGCCCAAGGCCAGGCTGGATGAGGCTTGGAGCAACCTGGGCTATGGAAGGTGTCCCTGCCCATGGCAGGGGGGTTGGAACTGGATGATCTTTGAGGTCCCTTCCAACCCAAACCATTCTGATTCTATAATGCTTCTTAAAGATTTGATGGGGGGGGGGGGGGGGGGGGGGGTGTGGAAATCACAGCGTCTCTCCCGTGTGAGCAGGGAGTAACTTGGTAAAACATGGCCAGCGAAAACTGCTGCTTCTAACTTTCACATTAGACCACGCTACTTTTCACATTCCTAAATTTCCCATTTCTTAGAGAATCCTGGCATTTCAAAATATTTTCCCAGTACCTCATACAGCAACCTCCTGTGGCTCCCTGCACATTTCCCGTTCGTGTCGAAACACTTCATAGAAGTCAAAACTTCCGGCATTTGCACGAAGCAGCAGCACCACCACCCCCTCCCCGCAACTAAAACAAATCCTGATTTAAAATGAAAAGTATAATTGCTGTCTGTTAACATAACCAAAACGAATAGTTTTTCTTTTTCCTGAACAACTTTGTTGAAATCAACAGGCGTTTACTCTAAAACTGCAGAACTATTTTTACACAGAATCATTCCTTGACAATATTTGCAACTTGCTCTGCTTCTAAGCAGGAATTTTTAACGTGCCACAGGCATAATTATTTTTGTACGGCTTTTTAAAACCATCTCTGCGGCGCCAAGGATGATGATAGAATACGAGTAAAGATATAATGTGGATATATCAGACCAACAGCTTGCCGCAGCTGTTAAAAATAAGGGCCCAATCTCCCGTTCCCAAGCTTTCCCTGCCCCTTCCCTCAGACTGATGCTGGTACTTGGCTGACCACACAGCAAACCGAGGCAACAGGCTGCATCGCCAGAAAGCTTTTATGTATTTATGTTTGAAATCATGGTTAGTTTTCTGGTAATTTAGCAAACTGAATCAGTTTGCAGCAAGGTCCGGGTTAACGGAAAAAGCACGGCAAAGCAGAGGGATGCTGGGATCTCCCTTTTGGGAACGACGAGGCACTGGCCCATGTCACTTCATCCCAAGTACTCAAAGACACGCTCTGTCCCAACGCCGGGGCTGTTGGCAAAGCAGCAGGAACACAACCACCTACTGCCAGGCAAAAAGCACACGGAGCTACGTCCGCCAAAAGTGCGTGATCCGGCTGGGTTCTACGATATTTAATATTCAGACACCTCAGCTTTACTCCTCCTACAGCTCAAAGCCATTGATCACTGAAACTGTAAGTTCGGGTGTCACGGCTATCTCAACGTCACGGACACCCTGTGACGTTGTACACTGTAAGGTTTTCAAAGCTTTTTGCTTCGGATTCTTATGGCTGGGAGGCGCAGTCAGCGGTCGGGTAGCGCATACTAGTCATAAAAAGAACAGAAGGAAAAACATTCGTGGAAGAACGGTAACTTCCAGAAACAAGTGTCTTCAAGAATGGTTCTCAAGGTCAGAGAGAAGCTTAACGAACGTGAAACTACAAATCCACTGAAAATGCGACCAACTGAACGGATCGCTTGAAGCCCTGCCCCAACGCGGTCTGACAGCACTTGAGTTTATCTCCAGCTGTCTCTCCAGCAACTGCATCGGGTGATTCATCAGGTACAACAAAGAGGAAAAAAAAGGACTAATTATCCAAATGTGGTTGTACATGGATGCATTCCTCTTTCCTGACTCCAAAATATAAACAAGTTCTCAAATTTCCAGAGCACTTGCAAGTTTTCTTTGTTAAATGGTATCACATTTCCCCCTCATTACACCTATTTTACAGCTTATATTGCGAATATGGTTGACAGGCCAGGCTGGATGAGGCTGGGAGCAACCTGGGCTAGTGGAGGGTGTCCCTGCCCATGGCAGGGGGGTTGGAACTAGATGGTCCTTAAGGTCCCTTCCAACCCAAACCCTTCTGTGATTCCATGAAGTTCTGGCCAGTGAAAATTCAAAAAAGAGTGAAAGAAGATTTTTCTTCAGGTAATCTATTTCTCCAAGCTCCCAAATCACACAAGCACCGCCTCATCGCCCAGAATCACAATGTGAGGATCACACACCTCAAACAGCTACAGGCAACTCCCAGAGGACAAGAGATACCCATGGAGCGGACCAAAGCGGGCAGGACGTGCCGTTTCCTCCCAGGGCAGCCCACGGCAGCAGAACTGGCAGTCCCTGCCAGCTCAACTGCTCCCACAGCCCCGAGCCGAGGTTACCAGCACTAGGGTGGACGTGACCCAAACAAGGTAGTCTGCAGATGAGGGACCCCAAACTGACTATGCCCGCTGTCCTTCATTACCAATCCCTGCAGACGTTTAACTCCATATCCTAAGAAATCATGGCAAATTTCAAGGAAGCTATGAACAGCAGGCTACATCTGTATTTTTTAAACCATGCATGCTAATAATTTTCTTCTCCCAAATACTGAAAAAAAAAATCATACCAAAACAACTTCTTACATGTCCACAGAAAGTTCCATAACCATGAACAAACATCAATGCATCTTACCTCAATCATTATATGAAAGGCGTGCTTGCAGAGAGGGGAAAAAACACAGGCAAAAGAAATTACTATTTGTACCAAGAATGGGATGAAAAAACAGCTTATAAGAAAGACAAAATAAATCTTGTGTGAATTACAACAAAAATATTCATGGGGATAGCAATATTTTCCTGTGCTAATAACAGATCATTTAAAAATAAAAGTCCATCACTGATAGGTTAGCAAAGAAAGATGGGCAAAAATAAGGGTTATTATACAGACCATTAGCTGAATTCATCTTACAATTAACCCCAGAATTGTCCATTATAAACAGTTCCTAGAAAGCAGTATGTAAACACATGCAGAAATCCAACATCCAAACAGGTTGTGCAGACTTATTTCTGGGTACTCTCACAACTGCTCGGTAGAGGGCAGCCCTGCATTTCTCTTACCATCCCCTGCCATCCGCAGCCCGCTGTGGGAAAGGAAACCTTGAATGGCTAGGTTGTAACTAAACCTTATGAGCAAAGAGTTCATCATGTGTTAGGTCTATGTGACTGAATTCAGCCAATAGCTCTGGCGTTAGAGGTGTAACTAGACCAAGGGAGCGTGAGAACACACACACAGAGGGAGATAACAGGATTAAAGAATCTTCCAAACAAGTCACATGAGCGTACAACTGTGGAGTGAAATCCATCACAAAAGCCAAGTCCCAGAGCACTGTTACTGAAAGTCAGAACACATTTCAATGGCACACGCCTGTTTGCGCTACTTTCATCTCCCTGCTGAACAACCTCATCGCTACTCAAGCGGAGAAGCGCTGAGACACCTTCGTTCTCCCTCCTGTACTTTTTCCTCAGCCGTTTTCTTCGTCCTTTATAACTTGGTCAGATGTTGCAAGAGCACGGAATTCAAACGCTTGCAGTATTCCGCTGCCACAAGAGCAATCCTCCTTTCCTTCACCCTTCGTCTTCACATTCTTGGGATGCTGCAGAGCGCGGGGCCAACAAGAGGCTTTTCTCCACGCTTGGAAAGTGTCTAACGTACACTTTGCATGATCTAAATAATTAATAAGAGAAGGGCTGAGGTATTTCTGGAAGGCTAGAGTAGTTGGGGGTCAGGTTTATAACTACTGTAGAGGGACTTGCTGCCACCGAGAGAGCCCTAACGAACCCTGGAGCCAACGAGATCACTCCTCCCGCTCCCGCCGTCGGTGAGACCACGGGAGAGAACACCCACCTTAAGAGTGTGAAGCAGATTCTTGCAGGACCTACGAGAAAGATCCTGCACCACAAACTGCAAGCACCGTTGCTGAAAGGAGTTCGTCCTCCAAAATGAAAGTATTACTCAATGTGTGAATCTGATAGGGAACGGCTACCGAACTCAGACGTAGAAATAGCTGTGCGTACTCGTGTCTCTACTAACTCAAGTCGTCAACCAACAGAAAGTAACTGTTAAAAAAGAATCAAAAAGCACTGCTTGTAGGAAGTAGTGACTCAAACATCTTTCCCATGGCTGTAAAAAATTTATTAGTCTTTTTTTTTCAGGCCCGTTTGCTACTAAAATTCTCTAGCTCCTATGAATTAGGTAAATTCCTCAGAAATAAGGAAAAAGACACACGAATTCAACCTTTTTGCTCCTACCATAATAAGACACCGCAAACATCAAACTCTGAGAAACGGGAGCCCTCTCCCATGCCTCTCGCTACTCTCTTAAGCCTCGCCGAACACTAGTAAATTAGACAAGCATGAAAATTTTCAAAGAGAGATTTATGCACATCACAGACCTCCTGATTTTAAAATCGCTGTCCTTCCCTTCAGACTGCAGGCCACCACCTCGGACTTTTCAGCAGAAACGCAAGCATCGCCGGTTTACGCAGCATCAGGCTATTCCAGAGCTGCAAATATGTGCTTTCTTATTTCAGGAATTACTACAACTCATAAATAAAAATAGGGAGCAATTAACCCCCCTTAAAAATAGCCGTCATCTACCCACATGTTTATAAACACACTAACTTCCTATTTATACTGCCTGAAAAGTACTTCTGAAGGTTTTATCAGGGATTAAGGAAACGGCTGTGATATTGATAACCTCTAAGGCAAAACCAAAAAAAACCAACCAACTACCAAGCACTGTGGTCTTTTCCAAAATTTGGGCTCTCCACAGCCGTACTCTGAGTTTCAAGCATGTTGAAGTATCTTTACAAACATGGAGTTCAAAGTAAATGGAAATTGGTGTGTTAGAAGCTTATTGTGCCGATTCTTTCCTTTGTTCCCAACTAATACCCTAAATATGACGGCTCCAAAGAGACCGAGGGACTGTGGCTGCATACGCAGAATGTAAGGTAAAACGTATCACTTGTGCACCTCGTCAAATGTGCAATTCTTCTTCAGAGATTACCTGAAAGGTGTCAGTCTAACATTCAGGAGCGCATCTGGGTACATGCAGCAAACTCTATATGGAAAATGATACACAAGCTCCTGAAGGTCCGGCACCCAGCTGCAGCCTCCACCGAGATGAGGATTTCAGCCTTCCTGTCACTGTTCCAAAGCACCAGGACTATAAACTAAACGTGGTCTTGATTATGTAGATTATTCTGCATATTGCTGTTTACAACGAATGAACAACAGAGAGAAGTTCTTCAGGGTAAATTAAATATTCCTCCTATTGATTGGAATCAAGTATAGAAAAAACTACTCTTAGTGCTGAAGATATGCAATGCAGTACGAGAGGACATGAAAGTGCTCACATCTAGCAGTCCCAACCCTGAGGTCATTCAGCTATTCCTTTTTAACACCAACACTGCCACTCACCGTATGTTGATCATTCATTAACCACTGATACATACCCAACCGTAACTCCTTCCTAGCCAGCCACAACCTCTAACTCTGTCTGTATCTATTTATTTTTAATTCTTCCTTTTTCTGAGCTCCAGCTTTTCTCTGCTGATCAATCTCTTTCCTCATTTCATCTATGCACCTGGCTTCTCCTCCATGTATTTTTCAAGTAGCTATTAATCTTCCCATGTTTGGAATAATTCCTTGTAAAAAAACCCTCTCCCTTTCTTACTCTTCATTTTTCAAGTGTTACAATGTTCCTATCAAATATCTGTAAGCACAAGAAAAACATGTCGCTGCAAGACAAAAGCAGAAAACACCTGAACACACAACTTAACGTCTTCATTCTTCAGCAGCCAACTGCTATTTTCCTAGCGTGGCAAAGGGATAAACATTATCCCAGAAATTGTAAGTGCACCGGGCAGATTATGTCACATGCTAGAAGTTAATTTAGGAAATAAAAACAACGCATGAAGATCTTTTACAATGTCAACCATAAACGTTTTCCCATTACTAACCGCTCTTTGAAAACCAACCATTCAAGTTACACACTCCCCAAACCCCTTGGTCTGGTGGCCTAGACCAGATGTCTGAGGTCACAAGGGCCTGCAGTGACAGGACAAGGGGTAATGGGTTTAAATTGAAAGCGGGGAGATTTAGATTAGCTATCAGGAAGGAATTCTTCCTGGAGAGGGTGGTGAGGCACTGGAACAGGTTGCCCAGAGAAGCTGTGGGTGCCCCATCCCTGGGAGTGCCCAAGGCCAGGCTGGATGAGGCTGGGAGCAACCTGGGCTAGTGGTGGGTGTCCCTGACCATGGCAGGGGGGTGGGACTGGATGATCTTTAAGGTCCCTTCCAACCCAAACCATTCTATGATTCTAAAAGCTGCAGAGTGGTGCTTGTTTTGTTATATGTTCTTTTCTTATTACTTTCCAACATGGAATTTGTTTTTCCACTGCTACACATGCAGTCGGACCTGCAGTCAGTAGCTCAGAAGATGACTTGCATCACTGCAAATACAAGTGATGGACTCTTCTCCACCATCACATTATGCAGTACTTTTCAGTTATAATTTCTGAATAATTCGGAAATTGAAATATCAAACCCATGACACAGTTACAAAGATCTAGTCACACTTGGGTGTCTCTAGGAAAAAGATACACTGAAGACAGACTATCACGGTATGGTAGTGAAGGGAGCCACACCAAACCTGCATCACCCAAAACCAGAGTAATGTTTTATGCTCGAAAAATTTTTGAGACGAGAGGCCTAAGATCAGTATCTCTTTATATTTTATAGATATGCTTCAATTATTCTTTATTCTTGGTTCACACAGCACCTGGCTTTGAAGACAAGAGATCTTCTCCATATATATATGTGTATAGGATCAGTAAGGTCCATCCACATAGGGTAAAAAAAGGAACCCCCAAAATTAGGCATATAAAAGATTATTATGCTCAATAAAAGGAACACTGGGTGAAAAGCTTAAAGCAAGTGCTATATAAGGAGGTTAAAGATGTAGTCATGTTTTTCAATGATGCAATCCTCCTCTCTGAGGAGAGAAAGGAATGGTAATTCCTAGCTACTAAACTTGCTTTTATGGACATTCTGATAGACAGGATCTGTCCATTCCGAGTTCTTAAATTCCAGGTAACACCAAACTGGCCTAGATCAGGGCTTTCTTGTGCTTAGTGATTAAAAACACGAAGCATCTTTGACCCAAATAATTTCAAACGCTACAGAAGAAAGCCCAGAAATAGTTTATGAAGACATTATGTGAATCTGTAGAGCTTTTTTTTTTTCCCAAGCCTCTCAACATATGACTCTTATTTTAAAAACAACCCAAAACAAAAAAAGCAACTCTGCCATCCAGTGAGATATTCATAACTTGGGCACTCAACAAAAAGTACAAGAGGTTAACCTCTCTTTGCACACTAAGGATGGAAAATGTTGGAAGCCACAGCTCTGTGAACTGATAAACAACAAAAGTGTTTCTTGTGTCAGTTATGCTACAAAATAGGTTACGGTCCTATCTATCCGATGACAGAGCGGTAACACCACGGTTGTAATTAGCACTGACTGACAACTCTGGCCCGAGCTCAAGAGATGTAAAAAATAAATGAGCATAACATAGCAAATCCTCGCCATCCGCGTTCAGCTTTCTACCGGGGATATTAGTAGGATGCTGTGGAGAAATCTGAACTGCACCTCACGTGAGAGTGAGCGCCTTCGTCCGCAAAGACACAGTGTTTCACGTGCAGCGTGACGGGTGCTCATCAGTGAAAATTAAGCGGGTGAGAGTACCTTTTTCTTATACAACAATACACTGATTTAAATATTTAAAATACTAATCCATTTTTTTGGTAAATGAATACAGACATATGAATATGTGTTTGCTGCATGATTAAATCAAATACAAATAAGGAAATTCAATAGTTCTTTCAAACCTACAGATACACCTATGTATTTAGCGAACTTAGATTTGTTAATAACTCCTTTAAGAATCTAAAGGGCGACAGCTTTTATACAATCTGACCGTCACCTTTAACCAGACAGCACCCCACGCACAAGAAGGTGAGGCACACAGGTAACAGCACAAACGAGAGACACAAATATGTAAACCAGGACTGATGGGAGCAGCAGGGGCAAGGACAGGTCCCTGCAGCGGCACCGCGGAGCACACAGCTCTGCCCCGACGCACGCCTCGGGACCCGCCGAGCACGTCTGGTTCGGTACTGGCAAGGAGCATCTCAGCAGCTACCTACTCTAGTAACCCCCTTCACCCCTCTACCCAAACACCTGAAAGGGAAGAAGAACGAAGTGTGAGGAGCAAACAAAAACATCTACTGCTTCCCAATCTTAAACCAAACGTATTAACTAATTGTACTATGTGACGTTTTAAAGGAATTATCAGACATCCAAAGGGAATACAAAGTTAAGTCAACCCACAGAGCTGTGAGCTGAGCGCAGTTGCCTGCCTGATAGGTGCACATACAGGGAAACAGTTTTGCTTTCAAAAGAAAATTAAGTTATTTGCATTTTCTCAGATGTTTGTCCTTTATGTTTCACTACAGGTTCAAAAAACTTCTTCTAGGTTATTTCTTCCTTTTTCCAAAATATTCCAAACAATTTCTTTCCCCTTTTGCTCTCTGATTTTTTATTTACATACCCCTTCTCCTAATTATTCCAAAACTTCCCATTCTTCAGTGTTTACCCATTTTTATCTTTTGCTTATTTGTTATTTAGTTTTTACCGAAAGACAGATTAGTCCCAGGGTGTACCTCACCTAAGTACTCCCACCGCCTTCCGGGAATGAACCGAGCCGAACGAGATAACCTTTAGCTGTATCTCACGCAGAGGAATCCCTGTTTTCTAATGAGTATCTGCTAGACATCCATTCTACTATTTGCTACAGGAAGATTTAGGAAAGAACCCATTTGCCTACGAATTCTACTCATGGCCTGGTTATTAAATATAATATTAATATTTAATATATTAATTGCATAAATATTTAAATGTTTGTTTCACGGTTACAAAACGACTACTCCTCCTCCCTCTCTTCATGCTTCTTCTGCCTCCCGTTCAGATCGGCTCTAATCAGACTTGAAGTGGGAAATACTGCTCTGCTGCATATGGGAAAACATTTATACATTCTACTTCCATAATAATTTCATTAAGTTTTACAGGTAGAAGTAGCTTTTCCTGACTTTCCACATCAAACCTTAATGCCTATTCACCACAAGATAAGAAAATGTTATTACACCATAACTAGCTCAAGCACCAACATATACTTATCCCAACAGACACAATCTGAGCCTGAACAAAACAGGTTATTACCCTGTTTATTAAAAATTTATGACGTGTCCACTCCTGCACAAACACAAACCATGCAAGAAAGGAACTGCAGTATAAAGGAGGAAGAATATCAAAATTCAAGTTGCTATCTCACACGTATTTAACATTTGCTGGACCTTCTATTCATTCCTTTATCCGTTTCTAATTAAAGTCTAGAAAGGAAATCACATGCTGAAATAGCTCACTCAACTGGCAGTTATGAGTTTGATCTTACAGTGAAGACTACTAGGTTGAAGTACAGTCCCAAAATACATAAAAACCGAGATGGATGAAATAATTATGCTAACAGATTGCATGAAGTTTGAGGATCTGCAATACTTTCCGCAAGGACAGGAAACATACTTTTCTCCTCTAAATTATGTTCTTTTCATTTGGCAAGAACATATGCCCACTGCCTCCCCCCAATTTCTCTTATCTATTACTACAAAACTGAAACCGAAACAATTTTGTTTACCGAGCACAGGCAATACTTCTTCCTGGAACACCCTGAAGTCAAGCAGTAACACTGGAAATATCACAGAAGCTGGCAGTACAGAGCAAATACATGCCAATCCTTTTTAAATGCAAGCCTACCAGAAATAACAGGGGGTTTAATTTTATTTAATCATAAATAGCATCATCATATCATCATCGTGTGAGAGGCAACATACTCTGTTTCTGAGTGGTCACTGCACTGAGATAGCCTGCTTGAAGTACAATTCCTACTGTAAAATCCCACGTGTGGTGGGACCCTGGGCAAGTCGCTTCTCTCTCCATTTCCACTACCACATTTTGTTCCTCTTTCCTACATCAATCTCAAGAATTTGCCATCCTAACTCCTTCCACAAAAGCCTTCTGATCTCAATTAAATCTCTAGGCGTAACTGAAGGAAGGTGAATTTTAGTATTAATACGAATTACACCTACAGAATCAGCTGGAGCCTGACAACAGCAGGAACTAGGCACTGCAGCCAAAAAAGGTTTGTTTTGATGCAACGCAGCCAGTGTAATTTCAAATGTGGAGACCACAATCTCATAATGTTTTCTAAGTAAAGCACAAACATTTCTAAAACTGAAACATTTTAAGACAAAACACAAAAATATAAACAAGGAAGAGGAAAAAGATAAGGCCACGAGCTGAGCTAAGCCCTGGAACTGTGCTTCAACTGAAGGTTTTCTTTACAATCCCCTTATGTCTCCCAGTTCCATGCTTTTTTAAAAACAGCTAAGCTTCTACTAATTACTATTTTCTATTTACTGAGAATTGCCATTATGAATGAGCATCTCCTTCATTTCTGTTTCAAGCTAAGCCTTAGATAAAGCTCAGCCATAAGTACCTGAGCGCAGCTGCACACATCTTTCCCAGGAGGGAGTACAAACTTCCCCCCCGCTGTCCAGAAACACTGAGTCTTTGACATCTGAGGGTTTGAGTTTTTCTCCCCCCAGCCACACAGATTTGTAAAAACATTGAGTAGTTGCTAGCATATTCAACAAACACCAATTCATTAAAGTAGACAAAGCTTAATATTCTGCTTTTGTGGCCAGCAAGCATTAGCAACTCTAAATCAGGGAAGTAACAGAAGACTCTGGCCACGTGAAAGATGCAGGCACCCTTCTCCTCCCTCCTCTTTAGAAAATGATTTTACCATTCAAAAAACCAAAATGCAGCGACTTACTTGGGTTGGAACGAGTACTGGCGGATACGCTAGCTTGTGATGTCTGTACATCCAAAACGAAAAGAGCACAATCACTGCAATTCCCATTATAGGCACCAATGAATAAAGCAAGGTATTGAACAGAGGTGGCTTAGGCGTAACAGGGTTGGAAGTTGCTGGAAAAAAAAAAGGACACAGCTTTTAAAAAACAAGTATCATCCAGTGTTTAAAATGCCTGATTTCCTAAAACTTCTTGCCATCAGCGCAACAGGCTTAGCGATACTTCATTAAATCGTATAATTAAGATAAACAGACACGTATTCCAAAAAGCAGCATTTTGGAATGTGAAGAAATACCTTAGATCCCCAGATTCACACATCAGCACATCTAACCCAGGTGCTTCTAAGCTCTGCCTATCTACAGCGTAAGAGGTGTTCGTATTTTAAGACGATTCCAAGAACGCCATCACCTCATGAATGAAAAAAGACTCCATAGAGAGGTTTAGTCTTTGGAACGTATACAATAAGGTGTCATTACTAAGTAGAACAGATATGATCTGCCAACATCTCTATGCGCTGTTGATCTGCTGAAAGTAAAAGCTCTCTTGCTGCAGACACTTCGCAGGCCCTGTCGGAAGGCTCCAGGGAAGCCCTGCTTCCGAGGAGCTGGTGCAAGGGCAGCCCCACACCCTGGGGCTAAAGAGGTTTCATCAGGGTGAAGAACAACGTCAATTACTGCCTTAGCAGTATCCCTGAAAAAAATGACAAGAACATCTCTTGGGTCAACAAACCTATTTTAATCTCGTAGAAGATGTTATTTAATTTCATAAACAACTTCCTCTGGCTGTTTGGTACACAAGACATTTGTGTTTTCAGTTCAGTTATTAACGTTATTCAGTTTTCCAACAAAGATTAGATTCTTGACTGGAAGAAGATACGCAAGAATAATCAAATAATCTCTTAGTTATTGTTTTGTAAAACAATTATTTGTTAAGTCTGGCTGTCTGATCTTCCTTGTAACCTGGGAAGAAATCCTTTCCCTCTTTTTAAAGGTTACTGGGTCAATTTACAGAGAAACTCAGCAGTGCGATTAGTTTAAAGAAATAGAGAGAGCACCGTTTCACGAGGAGCAGCGTTCAAGGATAATAAGGTTTTTAGCCCAATGATTTATAGACACTTACAGAAGCTTAACTACACAATTAAGGTAAGATTTGACAGAAACTTCTGTATCTTAAAACAGCCAATTATTTCAGATTATCCTTCCTTCTCATCCGCAGAAAACAGCTGAAGTACCTTTTATCAATTTAAATCACTCCTAGTACAGAGACCTTTCCGGCAATTTTCTAGGCTCTCTGTGTGAACGCACCCAGCGCTGTCAACCAGGGCTGGGAAACCTTCTGGCAGGAAAAACTGACCACAACGTTTATCTCCCGAACATGCACAATACTACACGTTTCTGAGCTCGGCCAAGCAGTTCCTTCATAAAGGTGTCAGACTAACTTACGCTGCGTGACCTCCATTTCTGGAAAGTAGAAAAAGCGTTCATTGCACATGTTGCCTTCACAACAGCAGAAAAACACTTCAGGACTGTCCTTCTTCTCTATGCAATCGTTCCTAGAAAAGATAATCATAAACAACTTATTAAGCTGAAACAGGAGTTTTTTTCTACAAGAGAACACATGCTCACATTTAAAATTTAAATTGAAGTTCATTGAGCCATCCACGATAACACACTACCCAGGAGTTAAAGCGGAAGAAACAACTTCAAATTTTGTTAAATATTTCATATTGCAATGCAACGTCATTAATGTTAAAACTGAAACAGCACGTTTTTGCGATTTAAGACAGAGCTAAAGAAAACCACCAACAGGATGCGTTTCCAAAGCTGACAAAAATCCTGAAGAAAAGTTCACGATCTAGATTTAAAGAGGATAAATGACCAAACGGCTAGTGTTCCACCATAAACTCACAGTACAGGGCTGCTTGGGCTGGAGACAAGCGGGAAGGAGAATTTTAAATTTTTATTTTATTTATAGGAAAAAAGGTAAAATTCCTAAAATGTCCCCTGTGTACATTAGCTCAGGGACAGGGCTTATTTCTCTTAATGAATTAACCGCAAGAAAAGAGTTCAATCAACAAATACGCTGAAACTATCCAGTCAGGAAAGAAAAAGGGGAGTCACACAGGAGACAACTTGACAGGAGAAAGAATAGTTTGGAAACCCTGCAGAAATAGTTGAGGATTTTAGATACAGCTGTCAAAAAAGTTTGGGGTTCATCTCGAAAAAGTAGGGTTATTTTACAGAACCAGCTAGTGCAATCACAATGTACCATAACCTCTGTAAAACATTTATTCTTTGATGTTCTTAATCTGCAGTTGTTTGGAGTTCATCGTTCTGTAACTCCCTGTTTAGTAAACCACTCTTCACTCCCAGAGATAAGATTTTGTTTAATGGATGTTTGAGACAAACACAGCAGGGTGCACTCTTACGGCAAGTTGCAGTTAATGAGATCCTAGAGCCAAACTTTACTCAGTTTACAGCTATTTCCTTACCCTCCTTCCTGCACTTTATTTCTTCTTCCAATTTCTTCCCTTGGCTCAAGGCAGAATTCAGTACCATTTTTATTACTGTTCAAAGATGCATGTGGAAATAGCGGGATAACCACGCTACAGAACCTAACTATTTTCAAATTGAAAAATTCTACTTCCATCCTAGAAGTTTAACATTTAGCAGAACTAAACTTAGCTCAGAAATTGTAAATAACCCCACCTCTTCTGCAAAGGTACAACAAATAACAGATTAAAAAAACCAACCCAAACCAAAGAATTTTCCCATCCTGACTGACTTACAGTTACTAGATACTAATAGCAACACGCAAGAGTTCTCTAAATTCGTCCTTCGCCTCCCAGCAAGGCTGAATTTCAATCACGCTGTGCAAGCAGACTTGCAGATGCTTTGCTACTACTCTGAGAAACAGATAAATCAGAACTACTATTCACTTAGCTTTAAACTGTCATTAAAGGAGAAAATATCCTAGGGGGCAAATTAATTTGGTAGAATGACTGTAATGATTTCTTTCACTCATTCAACATTTAAGAAACACAAAACTAAATTTTTCTAAAATATTGTTAAAAATAATTCCTAAATACATTTCAACGAATATCTAGTATGTATTTGTTTTCCTAATTCTCTCTCCTTCTAGAGAGTAACTGTTTGATTGACTGCTTATATATTTGAATCTTGGTGAAATAAAACTTAGAACATTACTTCAAACAACTATAATACCGTTTCTGAAGAGAGTCACGACCTTTATTCAGCCAGCATCTAACAAACCCCAAGTCCTGCTGTTACTGCTCATGGGTACTTGCTAGACCATCTGTTATTTAAAAAAAAAAGGACTGGAATTTTAGAGTATTTGGTGTCTCTTAGAGCTGCCACTGAGGTGAGCTTTTTAATAAATCAGCAAAATACTTCCTCGTTTACGTAAAGACCAGACGCAATGTGCTGATATCCCTACTTCAAAGACTTTGGGAAAGTGAACTATAGAATTTGGCATTCTGTTTTCAATGACTATATTTGCACTGTTTGGTAAGAACAATAATTAGAAAACTTTATTAGTAGTGGCCTAAAAAAGAAGAATTTTTTTAATATATATTAAGTAAATAAGAGCTATTACTATTGTGTAAACAAGATTAATTACTCAGATGAAGACAGGCCCCTAATTACAAGTGAGCAAAAAAAAAGAAGTGTGTATGCGTGAGCACATCTAAAACCAAGGAAACTATTCGCAGACCGCTGTATTATCGATTTGTCTCAAGCACTGTTTGCTGAGGGAAGGTTGTACAAATTCTGGACAGGCAAAATAAATATAAAATTTAGAGAAAAACTCACCTGTCATAACAATTGATGTCATCTAGCCAGCAACCTTGCTTCACAATTTCAATTGATCCAGAAATATTCTTCCACGTAGCAAAACAGTGTCGTCTTTTATCTTTATCACCATAACAAGGTTCAATACCACTGCGATTTGTTTTATCTTTTTCCCAATTAGCATTGTAGTAGATACACTCCTGTGTTTCCGATCTGCCCAGTATGGCACCTGTTCGGAACGAAAAGGAAATCACAGTTAAACGGCATTCGGAAGGATGAGGCACATGAACAGTCAAAACCAGGATGTACTGCAGTATCACACACCACTTGCAGCAATATATCCTCTCCCCTCCTTTTTTAATAAAGAAAGAAAACATTTGAATTCACAAGTATTCCAAGTAACTGTTGAAACAGAAAAGAAAGGTCTCCTGTTAAGTCAAACAGTGACTTGGGTAACTTGTCCAGATGTAAAGAAATAAAGAACACGTTATGGCAATACTTCTCCCCGAACAGCAACAGCAGAGAAAATTTAAACCACAAGATTTAGCTACAATATTAGCCAAACAAGAAGTTTTAGCTAGTAGAATTTACCAAGAGGCATTTTTGTCTCATTACACATGCCAAAAAAAAAGCAGTTAGTACATCTTAAAACTTAAACCCAACCAATAAATTCAGTTTTAAACCATCAACACCATCTTCCCTAGCTTCCACCTGCGATGCAGCACTGAAGTACAAGACACACTATCCTAAACTAGTGTCTTTGTGTCGTTCTGACTTGCCAAGCGAGCAAGTGAAATTGAGATCAGAAGGTGCGAGGCAACGGTCCCTGATCTCCAAGGAACACGCTGGGTTATCTGCTGCATGGTGCCACCCAGCCAACCAGCTGCAACGTCAGAGACATTAGGTCTTGTCACAACCCAGTAACCAAACGCTTCTGCTCTGGGAAGGCCCAGGGCCACGTATCCCCTCCCCATGGTATGTGTCCAGCGTACTCACTGGGGTCAACTACGATGGCTGGCCTGCAGGCGGTGGGCAACGAGACGGGGTTTGGAGGCCAAAGCACTGGGGCAGCCTGTATGAAACGTGCTGGTAGACCAGAATGGACTATCAGACTGCCTAACCTATCCTGATACCATGTGATTTTTCTTTTTGGCTAACCCTGTATTCTTAAAAATAAAAGTTTCTCGACTTCAATTTAATTTTGTCTTCTAAATTACAAATGTAATTGATTCATTGATGCCTAATGAGAATCTACACCAAAACCCATCAAATATTAACAAATATTATCAAAATGAAGGGAATTTCACAGTTTTAATGCGATATGAAGCACCAATCCGGTTTCTGCAAATGTAAAGGGTTGTTAGGATGCAAAACTTTTAACAAAACAGTGGGAGGAGTAAGTGGCTTTTATCGCTGGTTTTATCTTGTCAAATACTGCCAAGCGTGTGTCATTAGCCTTCACACAAGCTTCGTCATCTAACATACATTAAGAACATGGAAAAACAGAGAGGGAGATTGAAGAGCTAGCAAGTCGGAGGGCTCATTTCAAAACTGAGGGCTAGGAGGATGACAAAGCACGTTTACTTTGCCTGTGCACCCATCTGATATTTTCAAGAGACAGGTACATGAGACATCACGCCTAAGATCAGATTTAAACAGAAAAGGTCGTCCATAGCAGGCAGTCTCATACATATTTGTTCCTATCACTCGTTACCTCCTCTATCCACATATATTCACAATAATTTTGATACGCCAGCGATTGCCTTGCAGCCGTACCTGTACTTCTCATTCTCCTACATAAGGGTGTAATGAACAGAGCAGCTACAACATGCCCTTCTTTAGCGGGATGAAACCTTTGCCACCCAGGCACGCTACCCAACAGTCCTAGGAGGTGGGGGTCAGGGTGACTGGTACCCTGGGCGAGACTGCCATCACATAACACCTCCACAAACACACACCACTGACAGGAAGGTCACTTTTGCTCGGTGAACAGATCTGACCGTACAGGGATCAAAAAAGCTGCACCTCTCAGGGCAAGGAGAATTATTTCACACTGAAAATTGCTGCAGTCCTCTTGAAGTGCAGCACTGGACATCAGATGCAGCGCTGACCATGCTGGGCATCCCGCTTTACCACCTTCAGGAACTTTTGACTTTGACGCATTCCCAAAATAGGCTGAGGATGCTGCTTACGCGTTTTGGGAAAGAGCCTGGATGTTCAATGGGAGAAATGCACTAGCCAGCTGGTAACACTGCGAGATGCAGCATGTTAACTATTATATTCTTTGTGCTGCGATGGCCTGACCTTTACAACTCCCAGCTATGGCAAGAAACAGATGAGGCAACAGATTGAACAATTTGGTTCTGTCAGTGCAATAAAGCAGAAGTCCTGGATTTCTCTCATACGTGCCATTCCTTTTCTTCTGCTGCCAAGCCTAGCTTTGAAGGACCACAGACGAGCTGAATTTGATAAAATTCAGAAACTACAGTAAAATTAAATTTGCACATTCTCCTTATACATGTTGTCTTTATAGTCACATTTTCTTATTCATTATCTCTGCATCAGTCCCATCTCTCCAGCAACCATGCTGTTGGGTTAGTGACTTTGGACCTGACCGGGGTGCCTAACCATAATACCTTCTCCAGGGGCTGAGCAGACGTTTGCAATAGGTCTGGGCACACCAAGTGCTGACATACCAGGACAACCTTGGATTAATATTTCAAAGTAGAAAAGTAGGAACATAGTAGAAGCAAGGGAAGAAAAGAAGGGAACCAGACAATGAAGGCAGCCCTGCACCCACCGCACAAAGGAGGCATCTTCTTATAACCAGCTCTGCCACCCCCTCCACAGGAATCAAACTCGTGAAGGAGAAGGGCAGCTGATGTTTACAACAAAAGCAAATTGATTTGGGTCTCAGTTTAGGCACAGAAATGTAACTGCTATACCCATTTTGAGTGCTGACAATTTGTTTTCATATGAAATCGTGTCAGGTCTTCACGAAATCTATTATCAAAGCTCAAAAGGCAAAATCCTGCTGTTGAAACAAGCCACGAGCAAAGTACCAGCAGCATCCCATGGCCTGAACCTGGTCTGAAAGCTTCCGAGAGGAAAACACGTCGGAAAAGCAAAGAATATTCAAGTATACAATAGAGTTTAGTTTCGGCGTGTTAAGACCGATCCCATTTAATATATGCCGTTATCGTATTGCGGTTAGCGTGCTGCTGGATGACTGTACGTTTGTGTTCACCCACAACAGCTGCAGTAAGAGAAGAAAACCAGCATTTGCTAGTGAACTTCTGAACCGCTGCTAATACAGGATACACTGTAATTGTTCGCAGTACAGAACGCAATTTCATTATAGGGTGCATGTGCAGTCTGGAAAACCTCACCTTCCTAGGAATCTGAAGGACTGGCCACCACTTTTTCAAGCAGAAAGAGATGTATGTCTGAAAAAAAACCCACCCTAGCCAGTTTTTTTTTAATTAAATTGGTCTGTAAAGCAAGAATGGATGCATGACAATTCTAACAAAAAGTCTGAAATGCAATCACGACGATCTCCCTCATTTCCTGAGAAGACTTCAAAACAGATATCCCACCGCCCCGTGTCCTACTCCTATCCCCAAATACTGCGTTGGCAGCATATTTGGTTGGTAACACCACGTAAAGACACAAAGGCTTCCAGTCAAAGGCAAGATCAATCTGTGATTCCTTGCTGTTTTACGAAATCTAGCAAAAATTTTAAGCTGAAGTCATGAAAACTCGTGAAAAGTCCACAAAGATTGGTTTGATGGCGCTGAGATCTACGACATCAGCGTGGAAAATAACCCCCAAGTCTTCTGAAAGCCGGTCTACGTATGTATGTTGCTCTGATGGGCGCTCCCAATGTGCACCTTCCACATCCTTAACTGGAAGGGAACTGCAGATGAAATTTCAGACTTATTTCTGCCTGTCTTCCAGCACCAGAGAGAACTACAGAACTTTTCCATGTAGTAGGTTTCTGAGATGAACTTACTCAAGCCTGAGATGCAAACAGCAACCCTGAGGTCTGGAAAGATGAACCGCATCTGTATTTCACGGCTGCACGACCTACCCAGATGAGTCTATTTTGCTGTACTTCAGCCTGATTCTGTTCTAAGCAGTGATAACAGTAGTGGGAAGGATTTATATGCAGGAACACTCAGGTGATAGAAAGGGACTTCTTTTTTGGCTGTTTCCTAGAAAAACTAGTATACGAAGGAATGAAAGCACGACATTCAGTCTGGCAGCTACCTTTACTTACTGCAGAAAGGTTACTTAAATTGTACTACGTTTGAGATTAATCTGAACTCATTCTGAGCCCCGAGACTCAAAAAAAGTATGCAGAATGGAGTAGTTCATTCTAATAAGCTGAGCCGAAGGGCCTGAAGCATCACAGGGGCTGGACACTGCGAGCGGCTTCGCAGACAGAACGGCCCATGCGCCAAGAGATCAGAGTGGTACCGCAGTGTTGTAGGGGCACAAAGAAGGACAGAAAATGTGGCAGCAATAGAAACAGCACTTTGGGAAAACTTCAGTTATGTACAGGTACCTTTTCCAAGGACTTGCTATATATGTTATTCTATTTGTTTCCACAGTGATCTCACATACGCTTTCTAGACCCACAAATATATCCAAGAACAGACTACAAGTATACTAAAAAGACCCAGCTTTGATGTTTCCGCAAGCAGGAAGCAGGTTTTTATCATTCTGTATTTTTTCTGGTAACACCCAGGGGAATGTTTCTCAAAGGAAAAATGAAAAGATTATTTTCAACCTAAGAAAGCAAACAGAGTTAAACCAGAAAGGCCTCATTCTATCCCCCATATATACACCAACATGTCCCAAAACATGTTTTGTTGATCTCTAGACAAGTATTAGTCCTATTACCATTGTTCTCAATGGTCGTGGGTCAAACAAGGACGGTACTTCGTATAAACTGAGCCAAAGTACATTCATTAAATCCAAACACAACAGCAATTAACTTAAGCAATGCAAGAATCAGGGAAAAGATAAACAAGACAGCAACGTAACAAGTCACCTGAACTGCTGTCACACTGCCTTATACAGAAGATGCACATCTTTTCAGACTAGGATTTCTCATTATCTTGCTCCTTTTCCGCGTGTTCCACCAAGCCTGCATGGTGGTTAAGCAGAAAGTCATTGGGGTAGAAAGGAGAAATGGCACCGAAGTGCTGCACCTCTGTGCAGGTCTGCGAGACTTAAGATCTTTTAAGAGGCTAAAAGGTTAATCTAGAAAAAAGTGTAAAAATTGGCTTGATGTTCTCAAAGGCTTGTTTCTTTTCCTAAAATAACATTTTAAATAAATGGGTTCGCAACTCAACATGGGTCTTAGTAAACTTGGAAGTTGCACTGTAGCTTTCTGTATAACAAGAGCTACATCAAACTTCAATTCTCCAGGATTATAGTGGGGGGGGGGGGGGGGGGGGTGGAGGGGGCAGGAGTATCAGAAAACCTGTATTTGCTTAGGTATCTCACCATATACTTATAAGTATTCCTTTTTTTTTTTTTTTTTGCAGTTCACACCTTGCCACAACGGACAACTTGTACAGCTGAGCCTACCGTGGAAATACAACATTCCCTAGCTGAGATGAACGCTTCCGAAAGAGAGCTTTCCAGAGAGAAAAAACAGTGCTGAAAAACTGAAGAATGATCTACCTAATGGCACTAAGTCTCAAGGGCACAGGTTCCTAAATGTAATGGAAACTATGGAGGATGATGTCATCTACAAGTGCAAAATACAACTGAGAAAGGAGGGGAAAAGGAAAGAAGAAAAAAGAGTAGTATCACTCCACTACTACATTGTTAAGAAATTCCTTCCAACCCCTGGTTTCCTAGTTGGAGGGCAACAAGAAAACAAACCCTTTTCTACTAGAAATGTGTCTTCTGGATTTACAGATATCCACACAGAACATAAAAAGAAGTCAGCTGCTATTTCCAGTTATGTTTTATATACATATATATATATATATATCTTGGGTTTATATTAAAAAAATGTATAGTGAGTGTGAATACAGGTTCAACTCAGCGTAGTCACTGTAATGAACCATTCATCTGCTTCTGAAGTTGGGCAAATCAGACTGTTTGGTATCACTCCTGGATCCAAAACAGCTTCTAAAACAGCATCAGGAAATACATGTATTTTACTTTGGTAACGAATTGTCAGACAGCATGCATTTCACCTCTCTTTTTGTCACAGATCCAAAGGCTGTTGTTCTGGCCATGGAGGGTGGAGTCGGACCATTCATTAGCTTTTCTCTGACACTGCACAACGCTTCAGTCTGAGGTGAGCTACAGAATTAAGACATGCTCCAAGGACTCCGTACACGGCTCGAGGAGTTCACCGTTTCTCTTCAGGGTGCTAGCAATGGGCCAAAACGCTCTGACACTCTTAATCTCATCAACACTTCCTTTTACAGTTAAGTTCCACTTAATATTTAACGGCATGGCAATACTATAGATCTAGTAAAAGAGATTTGGCACACTTAGGTACCATGCAACTTAAGCTATTTTTTGAATAGGAACACCACTTCGGACTAAAAAACACTATGCATACATTACCTGCAACACAAAACTAGATTCAATCAAATGAAAAAACTAGGATTCTGGAATGTGTAGAAGAGATGCCCTTAAAACATGCTGAACATCCAAGACAGAAGAAACACTCTACCTGTGAATCCCTACACAACGGTGCCCACTTGACCTTCTGAAGTTCAAGCTTCAGTAATTAGCCATGTTAAAGAAACCTACGCATCTCCAAAATGGTGAGCTCAGTCTGATGACTTCCCCAGAATATTTAAAAGTCTATTTAACTTTTTATTACTTTAAACAAAGAACTACAGCTTTTAGAGACCTGAGGTTTTAGAAATGGTGGTGGCAGAATTGATAGAAAGCATCTTCAAAGGGTAAGGCCACAAGGCGAGGAAAAGGATGCAAGTAAAGATGAGGAACCTCTTAGGTACCACCCAAAGTGAAGTTTTCACCTGAGTGATTCACAAAAATGGGATTAAAGGGGGCAATTATGATACTTGGAAAGGGGCCGCCACAGGAGGCGTGACAGTGGCATCATAATATCACTTAACGCTTGCTCACAGCAAAAAAGAAGCTGAAAGTACTGGCGCAATACGCGGTCCTCCCTGCAGTCCCTCCAAGCAGTTTGTCTTATTGTTAGAAGAAATTAATAATGTCATAATTGGATTTTGTAGAGGACTTGTATTTTCTGCCTTGCACTTCCGAATATCTTATTTAAGACTGGATATAAGGAACTGGAAAAAAAACACAAACCTCTGGTGTCCAAGTTTTCCAAAATCATTCCAGAGCAAAGCAAGTGGCAGAAAATGAAGAAAAAGGGTCAGGTGACATCCATGTTCTTTAGGTAGAAATTAAGGTGTCAGGAATGGCAAAACTGGTATCCATAGCACCAGCTGTCTACCTCTGGAATAAAGACTGTCAACCTCTGGGTATCTCTAGAAATTTCAAGTTAAAATAAGTGCTATTTTTCACACTTCTTGACTTCAAGGGAACACACTAAAACACAGGCTGCTGTTTTCAAGTTCAAACATGCCATTCCTCTTACTGCAAGGTGTGAGCAGCACAAAACAACAGGAAAAAACCTCCATTCTCATCTACTGTCTAATGATTTGGGAGGGGGGAAAGCTTGAAAGATTCTATAAACGGTTTGGTTTTTTGAAGCACAGCCCTGGGACTCCACTCGCCTCACACATGCTGGTAGCTTTAACAGACATCACTGGTCAAACATCCCCTTCCCAACCCAACAGAGAAGGTATGACAAGATGATAAAAACATACAACAAGAAGTAAACACAGAACTCATGAGAAAAGTTTAAATTCTACAAGATTCAGAGGTTGAAAGAAATAGATCAGGGCCAAACAGGCACTGATGCTAGAAACACACAGTTTCCAGAAAAAAAACCAAACCAAAAACCAACAAACACCAAAACACTGAACACAAACAAACAAAATCAATCACTATAGAAAATAATCACAGTAGCTGATCTCAAAGGAAAACCTGTTTCAAGTCAGCCAAGATTTAAAGGAAGCGAGAAAAAGGGACGTGGCACAGATGAAAGGGACAATGCAGGCCTTAACGGGTCCCCAGTGCTCCTCCCAAGAACGCTGGCCCTCAAGACTGGTTTGAACGTACAAACAAAACTCAAATCAAAACTCAATTCAGTGTTTGGATTAAAAACTTGAGAAGTGGGGCTCTGCTGTACCCTGCCTGTCAAGGTGGGACCATCTCCAGCTGCCTCCAGATGAAGCTCATGAAGTAACTAGGGATGCTTTCCCATGGCACATGTGTGAGGAACACCTTCCCAACGGAGTCCTCAAACGCCGTTGTTAAGCTAAAAAAGTAAGGCTTACACCCAGAGTAAAGCCTAAATGCACCAGCCAAGGATATCAAGCCTCGATTAGGAAGATATGAATCGTTTTGAAGGATGACTATCATGCTGGTGGTAGCAACTCGCACAATTTCTATTTTGAGGCCCGACAGCGAGTTTCCAAGCAATGATCTCAGATACCCGTCATAGCCCTTCATCTGATTTCCGAGTCCCAGAGCAAGGGGAATCCTGCAGCGCGTCGCTGGCCGCACACGTGCAACTCACGCCAGATGTGAGAAGCCTCCTTGCACCACGAGGGCCTGCACAGCCACCCAAGGCTCTACAAGCATTCGGCTCATGTAAAGGGTGGCTCAGGAGATAACACTTGGCTTTTCTTCATTACCCCACTACATTTTCCAAAGATAAAACAGGGGCCACGGAGAATTGTGGTAACTAGGAAAAGATTTACCTTTGAATAAATGCTATCTTAGCTTAGAGATAAAGGCAAACTTCCCCCCCTCTCTACAGACTGCACCGAACAATCTGAATTCTCCACACAGCAAGGGACAATCAGTCTGTAGAGAGCTGTAAGAGGGGGGGCTTCTCAGGGATGGCATCCTGCCCCTACTGCCAGTGCCCAGGGGTTGAGTGTGCTTCCCACCTCAGTCAGAGCAACACCTGGCTGGGAATCCCTGGGGTATTTCTGATCAAAATGATCCCTTCACACTTGGTATTTGTAGTTCTCTGAGCTGTGAAAATTCCTAACTTGCCAACCATGAGCTATGAAATATTTTTAAGAACTTATTAAAATGAAAGTTTGAAATTCCTGCAACCTCACGGAAATATGAAACTCTAAAGACAGGCTAATTACAAAACCTTACTACACCTTTAACAGTTTGATCGCAAAGAAAACAGAACCACACACCAAAACGAACAAAATCGTAGTCAAGACATCTATGAGGCAAGCATCCAACTTCACGTTCGATGTTTCCTCCATGTGATGCATCCTACCCCCACTTCTTTTCCTGTCTTCAGGACCTTATATAACTATTTATAGGACCACAGGACCAGTGTGATTCTGCCTAAATCTCAGTTCCCAAACAAGTCTTCCCCCTGTGGGTGCTGAGTCCCACTCTATGGGACTGCAAGCAAAACCACTACACAGTTATCCTGCATATGCACATCAAGCTTAATTAAATTAAAATTCTTTACCATCACTATAGTTTTTTCTGTGGTTACTATAGTTTTTTCTGTGGTTACAACCAGCCTAAACATACAACCAGGTTTCACACTTTTTTTTTTTTTTTTTTTTTAAAAAGCATCAGCTGTATTCTTTTGCTTAAAACTAGCCCAGAATACCTAGGAACTGCTAAGCTATGCGTCTGGGCTCAGCCAGCAGCTGCCGGGCAGTAGCTCGTGGGCGGAGTACACGTACACTGACCATCAGATCCAGACAAGCTACAGCTGCCTTTGGCCAGATGGCAGCTAAACAGTATGAAAAGACAGGTTCCAGATTTGTGTAAACAGAAAGAGGGATTACCTTGGACGGGCAGGCAAACAGAATAACACGGTGGGGAAAGAGCAGGGTCCAGTATGGAAAAATTCAAGCCTCTAAAGGTTCACCCATTCAACTGAGCTGGAAACCCTTCTTTATCCTTTCCTTCCTTCAACTCTCCAACACAACGGAGAATCATCAGGTTTAGTTTCAGCCTTGATTCCACAGTCCACGATCCAGGGGTTTTTTGTATTTTCATTTCACCGCCTCACGACAAGGGTAGTGAACTTTCCAAGTCCATCCTTCCTAGGTTGGCCAGAACCACATTCAACACTTCAGACATTTCCAAAGTCTTGTTTGGTACCAATATTGGGTTTGTTCACCAGGAAATACTCCTTCGGAAGCATTTTAGGATCAGCATGCATCCCAGGCAAATCACATGAGTAGCTCATGGTATCTGCTATAATGCAAACCCACAGTCTGAAATACATTTTTAAGTTGCAGTGCAATCAGAAAAGCAGACTCAGCTGTACAGCCTCACCAACAGCTGAACGGGCACAAACGAGTGGAAGTAATTCCTTCCTTTAGCCACTAAACTTAAATCAATGTCAGACTGCAGCATTACACATCTGAGTAAACACCTATCATCATAAAAATGCTAATGTTTTTGACTGCTGAACCCTCTTCCTAATGCAGAAACACCTGCATAACCTCAAACTTCGCCATATCTGTTGATTTCCATTTCTACTGTCCATTCCTATTTAAAAACCCAAACCTTTTCTACACTGAAAGAATTTTAAAATCTGTGTCTTTATGTTCTGAAATCAGTAGTGATTATATTTAAAAAATCAGCCAAACTGCCTCTCCACCCCTACCTAAACTGGCTGTCGCTTGGAACAGATTCTGTATTTGTGCCCTCCCAGGTTGCCTTTTGTTCACTGTATCAGACTGTAAATCTGAAGATTATGTAAAAATTCCCATTGACACTGTTTCAAAAAACCCGTATTTTTATAGATGAGAACACTGTAGGTATGGCAAGCACATACTCTTCTTGCTTTCAAGCTCCTAAGCCAACGATCTCTGTCTCAAGCTCCAAACACAACAACACAGGCAGTTCAGCTTCACAAAACCTCAGCTGCAGCTCAACTCTGACAATCACAATACTCATCTTCAACAACAATGATCTGGGTACTGACTGAAGGATGGAAGAAGAGTACAAAGATTTTTTGGTCTGAAGTCCCTAGGTACCTGACTCTTGCTGCTTAGGACCTGGCTCTGTGTCAGTCGGCAGGTGGTGAGCAACTGCGTAAGTTTTATTTTCTATTGTTTTAATTATTTATTATTAATAGTATTAGTATATATTCTCATATATATATATATTATTTATTTATTTATATTCCATTAGTAAGTAGTTCTTATCTCAATTTGATGAGCTTCCTTGTCTTTTTCCTCTGATACTCCCACTCCACTGGAGCGGGGGAGGTGTGAGACTGGCTTTGTGGTATTTTGCTGGCCAGAGTTAAACCACAACACTGACACAGTACAATAACCCTAAACTAATTAAAGAAGTTTATAGCATGCAAATCAATGAAAAAAATGCCTTTAAGTCTTGAGCCAGTTTTGCTTCATTTAGCTTTGCAAGAAAGCTTTAAAAATCCATTTGTTCTAAAACATTGTATAACATTTTTACTGTTAACTTTTCAATATGATAATTCAAAGTATTAAGATAATTTACCAGAATTTTATTAAGAAATTACTCTCAGGAAGCCCAGGTCTATATAAGACAGCCCTACACAGCTCTCAGCTACTGAAGTATCTACATGTAGAATGGCAACTCCGGTTCAGCCAGTACATCAATTATGTTCTGGGTAATGCTTTTAAAACGGGGAATCCAGGTTTGCTGGGAGAGATTTGTATTCAAATAATTTATTTTAATTAATTTTCCCCTGATCGCTATGTCAACATTCAGGCAAGGTTACCGATCTCCGTAATAAACATGCTCTAATAAAAAAATCTTACATTTTGTTACAAATTTTAAAATAATTATTAAAAAATTAAAATAAAAAGAATGAATCACACGTCATTGCCAAGACACAACAAAACCAAAACAGTTTTAGCATTGTATAGCTAAGGATTGGAAAAAGATTAGGTAATGGTCAAGCACAGGGCAACACACGACTCACTGCTTCCTACAATGGATTTATGACAGCAAAATAGTATTTAACTTATTATCTAGCTACTTCGCCACCCACTTTGTATACTTGATGAGGACATGGAGCCCTGTTCCCAACCCTGGGGTTAAGACACCGCTGTGCGACAAACATTTCATAAACAACTCTAACCAAGACTTACACAAAGCACTCCGCGGAGGCAACAGAAGTTGTAATAGGAAATAAACCCCATCTATGTTAATATTTCATGGAACTATCCAAAATGTTTTACTGACCGACCATCAGGTATTTCAGCAGGATTAAAACAATTCCCTTAACTTAGAACTTCCCCACAAAATAGATCAAGTTCTCAAATCAGTTCTATATAAACTTCTATTGATAAATAAGCAATTTCTAATATAATAATTATTAGAAATTATTATATATTTGCTTATTATGTATTTACTTATTGACAAATAAGCAAACAATAAGATTTAGAAAATCTTATCATTCCAAACCTTAAAGAAACATTTCGGTTAGAATTGGTGTGCACAAGTGAGGAACCATCGTCACCCAAAGCAGCGAGAGGTTCAACACCAAAACAGACTGAGGAAATCGGTGCTTTCTGCCCTTTTGCTCTGCCATACAGTCGGCACCCACCAGCCCCTGCGAAGTTTTAGCCTATTCGGGTCTCTGCGCGTCACCGCTGTGTCTGACACTTTGTCACAGCCTGCAGCAGCCCGGTTCGGTCACCCCAAGTTTCAAGGGTGGGTGTCAGGAAGCAAGATCTTGGTGTAGCAGAATGGAAGAGATGGTAACAGATCAGCAGCATCAGACCGGGCAGAAACACGGATGACTGCAGCACAAAGATCAAAGCCGCCACCACCTAACTTCAGATGTGAACCCAACAGCAGGGAAAAAACACTACAAAATGCTAACCTGGTTCACTCTCTCGCAATTTAACTAACATTTTGAGTAACATCCGCTGTCTGAAATAAGCCAAATGACAGTTCTAAGTCAAGATACAAACTACTGATTCTTGCTACTTGCTGAACATACCCAAATGTGCAATGTTTACAGCACTCCAGGAAGATACTTAGTGTCTTTCTATATAAACACATATACATACAAAAACCAGTTACGATACTTTCTGGCATTCAAGAAAGGAAGATGATAAATGCAATATAACCAGTTTTAATCAAGATCAAAGCTGTAGGAGAATGCAGACAGACAGTCTAGACTGCTTTACTTCTGAAAGCCTAAGCATATAAAGCAACATCTGCAAGGAACATTAATCACATTTAGTCTACAATCCTATCACCTCCTAAGCAAGCAGAAACAACTTTTACTTAAAAAGCGTATGCTTAGACATGAAAAAATTCTAAGGTATCTCTAAATTAGATATTTATCACTGATTACCAAGCCATAACACTGACTTTAAAACATACTGAGGTAATTTCAGATACACTTGCACAGTTCCCTGGATAAGGGATTTGGGGTCGGACAGGACAGAAGAAAGGACATTTATACTGAACAGCAACGGAGTTATTTTTGCAGGGCTGGTATAAAATGGGAATTCTCTAAATAATTAAGTTGTGATTCGCTCTTCTGCTGTAACTCAGCAGGCAGCAATAAAGATATTTTCTACACACAGTTTTCTTCAACTAGCTTTGGGAAATCACTTGAGAACATAAATTATCAGCTTCCTTTTGATTTTTTCTATTAAAAAAATTACCCTGCTGCTACATTTTTAAGGGGAATTAAAAACTGGAGAGGTGGTGTATATATACATATATTTATGTGATTTAATTAATACCCTTTAACAAAAAAATAACCTTGTGTGCATCTGTTCATTCTGCTTATGTTCTGGTCTGTTCTCACGACTTTGTACACTCAATAGCAATAATTTAATTTCCTTTATTAAGCGTCTTGCATTACAGTTTTCCTTTCTGCCAACATTTTCATGTGATCTACCCTTGAACGAGATGCTGGGAGAGACATACCCACAAAAAATCCATCATCTCATAAACCTGAGGCAACAGCTGTGAGAATTGTCAACACTTTAAACCCACAGGAGCAGAGAAATGTAACCAGTAACTTCTGCACGTGGTCTGTAATTTCACCTTCATCAAGATTCACTGAAAATACTATTTTTTTTTTTTAATATTTGCACTTCTGAACACCTCTGAGGTCAGAAATCCCTTCTCATTGTACAGCACTGCCAGCCATCATGCTGTTTCTCAAACTAAACTGAGATTCCTTAGCCCCTCAAGAACACAAGATTCATAGACAAAAGGATTATTCTTGAGCGTCTTTTTTTTCTGAATCCTTCCCAATTTATTGACATCACTTTCAAAGTCTAAGCTTCAAAAATAGATATTTTTCAGCAATAATCTCACCAACGCCATCGTAGTATCATCTCAGACTGAAGCAGTCAACCTGTCACTGAAGCGAATATATGGCGAGTGCCTGTGGTTTATTCCTCTTGTACATGCGGGAGCGCCAGCATCCTAAAGCTCTGCAATATTTCTGTAGTGCCGCAGTTAAATTGCCTATTAGCTATTTAAAGAATTATCTATCTTTAGTCCTACTGACAACAGATTTCTTTTTTTAATGTTAACTTTAACCTCCTAAAAGACTGCAGTTTAACAGAAGGATATTCTGCACACCTCCTAAGAGTCCTAAACCTGTGGAAAACGAAGAAATACCCTAATATACTGGGGTTTAAGTTCATCCCTTCCTCAGGAAGAGAAGACAAGAGTTAGCAGGAGAGTTCTCCAAAGCTGGCAGGGCAGCAGGCTGGTGGCAAAAAGCTATCAAACAGCAGCAGATTAAACTGGTATATGCACTGAGAGTACAAGAATATAGAGCGTGATGTTATTTTGTTATTTAACGGAGCCACCTCGTAGTGCCACACCAAGATCACCTATTCTCTGGTCAATTGTTCGGTTTATCTGACGATTTTCACCACAGTATTATAAGTTTGAAAAAAGTAGAGTAGGAAATTTTAAAGAACTGAAAGATCATGCAGAGGCTCTCAGAGCTTGGCTATCTTCAAAAACAAGGGACGGGTTTTGCCTGCAGAATTTTTAATTGTGTTTAATTCGGTAAATTTGATAGAAAAAATAAAATCAGACAGACGGTTTTTGGTTTATACCTTGCAAACAAATGTAGTTTCTATCACACTACCACTATTTAAACTTCAATTTTTATTATCCTGTCTTTTTCCCCCCCGCCATGTCAGAAGCAATATATGATTATGTATCCCCAGAAAAACTCAACAGTCTACAGACATCCAAAGTGGAGCATGTGCCCCTTCCACTTAGGGACCCTGACGTGAAAGAACTTCAGGTGACTAGGAGAATCTCACAGGCCCACATTTGGTGTTACAATCTCACCCAGCAATGCTAGCTTCACTCACAGGGAAGAATTACTGGTCTGCTTTTCTGGTGGAATAAGGAATTAAGCACGTAGCCTAGGAGAAATAACACTGTGGCTACAGAAAGACAACTCAGGTTTCGACAGTTGTCCTCAAGCTGTGAGTGGAAACAAGACATCCACAAGTCCATGGATGAAACCAGGATGAATGTGATAGAAGAAAATAACACAAACAAAAGCTGTCAGGTGAAAGGACTGCAGCTGCTACCATAAGTTAATTTGTCCTCTAAATTCAGATAACAATTAAAAAAAAAAGACATCTATTGACCTGAAAACCTCACGGCACTTTAGAAAATTATTTTGACCTTCTTTTCATTCAAGAACACGGTCAAAGCCGGAGCATGAATGTTGTTACTACATTAAGGAGCCTCTCCACACTTTGACAAAAGAACAGTCTTAAATTTGATGATGAAAACTCCAAGCTCCACACTATGGAAGTCTCAAGCAGGGTTTCTTTAACACATCTTCCTTGTATGCTCCCCCTGCCCTGGGGTATACTCCAGTAGTGTATCCCTGAGAGCACCAGCCAGACAGGGGATCTGCTAAGATGTCTTCAACACCACTCCTAAAAAATTATCACAATCTCAGACACCTTCTGAGAGAGAATGACAATTTTTCAGTTATGCTGCACGAGAGACGGCAAAAAAGAAGTTATAATTCTATTAATGTCCTCTAAAAAGCCTAAGTTCCCCAGAACTTCCCAATCCATACCTTAAGCCATGGCAGAAGTTACATGGGTGCTTACAATAATGCCGGTTTCTCACAGGATTCCTTAGAAGCAGCATTCCAACCCCGTGTACATAGAGGGAGGTAAGTAGTATCTCCTCATGGACTGTACCATGGGCTAGTAAGTAATTATCCCAAGTTTTTGGTTCCACAACAATGTGGAAAATAAGACAAGCCTAGACTATCCTGTGCCAACTAAGGCTTTGACTTTTTTTTTTTTTAATAGCCACCTCAATAGCTGCACACAGTACAATGGACGAAGATCCCTTTCAGACTGTCAATGATCTAGGTGAGGTCACCGGAAAAAGATGTTTTTAACAAGAAGTTCTAAAATGTGTGATTTTTGGAACCGTGAAAAAGACAACTATACTTGAATTGGGACTACCAGTCACAGAGCGTATTATTATACATAAACTAGTTTTGTTCTATTTCACACAAGCAACACTGACGATAAAGCCACAGAACCAGAGGATTCAACACAGCAAAACAACTTCAGAAGAACCCAAGCACTTTCTTTGGATTAGCCCATATCATTTGACAGGACAAGGGGTAACAAGTTTAAACTGAAAGACAGAGATTGAGATGGGACATCAGGAAGGAATTCTTCCCAGAGAGGGTGGGGAGGCACTGGGACAGGTTGCCCAGAGAAGCTGTGGGTGTCCCATCCCTGGGAGTGTCCAAGGCCAGGCTGGATGAGGCTTGGAGCAACCTGGGCTATGGATGGTGTCCCTGCCCATGGCAGGGGGTGGCACTGGGTGGGCTTTAAGGTCCCGTTCAACCCAACCCATTCTATGATGTGCAGTGTCTTCATTGCCACAGGGACTAAAGTCACACAGAATAAGCGTGTTTGAAGCAAGCAGCATGTTACACTGAAGAACACTCTTTCAGGACCCTGCAAAAGAAACAACTGCAGAATCACAGCGACATCATGGGCTGCACTTTAACTTTTCAAAAGCATATGGCAAATGGAAGCAAAGTGAACTTTGCACAAGATTTATAACTGCTGATTCAACTCCCTCCCTCCGGCCGCACCGCTGCTGGGCCCAGCACGAGGCAGGCCGGGGAAATCTGTTCAAGGGAGGGGAAGGACCACTCCCTGTTCAGCAGGATCAGCAGTTACACAAGATCGGATGTGAAGCGAAAGGAAATCTCCAGTGCAAGAAGTATTCATGTTGCCCTCTCGAAGACATACATACAGAATTCCTAAGTGCAAATACTGAGGCTAGAACTTTTCTCCTGCTTGAATAAGGTGAGAAAACGAGTGTGTTCCAATCTTTCCTGAACTATTGTAAAGCATTTTAGTATACAGAGGGAAAAAACCACAGGTTTGCCTAATTTCCATTAGAAACATCCTTCTGAGAAGAAAAGTTTCAAAAGCATCAGTCTGCGTTAACTATAGGCTTAACTAAAGGCTTTTGGCAACCGTATTCAGCAATCAGGAATTACTTGATCTAGAGGTTCCATCCAGATCAAGTTTAAGCAGCTCTAAACAAACTCTCCTCCCTAAATTCATCCATCTGCAAGACCATTTTTTATTTCCATTTGTTCTGAAACAGTGAGTTCTACAGTCTAATCACCCATCATTAGTAAACGTACTTCTTCTGTTTAAAGTACCTTCATCAATCACTTCAGTGATTCGATGGGAAGCAGCTGGCCAGCAGGCTGAGCAGGAAGAGGAGACATCCCTCTGCCATCCAGAGGGAGCTGGACAGGCTGGAGAGGCGGGCCTGTGCAAACCTTGGAGTTCAACAAGGTCCTGCACATGCATTGGAGCAATCCCAGCACAAGGACAGGCTGAGCAGAGAATGGCTGGAGACCAGCTCTGAAGAGAAGGACTTGGGGGTGCTGGGGGACAAAAAGCTGGCCAGGAGCCAGCTGTGTGCACTGGCAGCCCAGAAAGCCAACCGGATCCTGGGCTGGATCTAGAGCAGTGTGGCCAGCAGGTCAAAGGAGGAGATTCTCCCCTTCTGCTGCACTCTGGGGAGACCCCCCTGCAGTTCTGCATCCAGCTTGGGGGTCCCCAACAGCAGAAGGACATGGAGCTGTTGGAGTGAGTCCAGAGGAGGCCAAAGAGATGCTCCGAGGGCTGGAGCCCCTCTGCCATGGGGACAGGCTGGGATAGTTGGCGGTGCTCAGCCTGGAGAAGAGAAGGCTCCGGGGAGACCTTAGAGCTCCTTCCAGTGCCGGGGTGGGGGCTACAAGAAAGCTGGGGGGGACTTTTTCCAAGGGCCTGTAGTGACAGGACAAGGGTAACAAGTTTAAACTGAAATCAGGGAGATTGAGATGGGCCATCAGGAAGAAATTCTTCCCGGAGAGGGTGGGGAGCACTGGGACAGGTTGCCCAGAGAAGCTGTGGATGCCCCATCCCTGGAGTGTCCAAGGCCAGGCTGGATGAGGCTTGGAGCAACCTGGTCTAGTGGAGGGTGTCCCTGCCCATGGTCGGGGGGGACGACTGGGTGGGTTTTAAGGTCCCTTCCAACTCAAACCCTACCACGTTTCTCTCAAAGTACTCTGCCTCAAAAGCATCCCTAATGCATTTCCAGAGTTATCAGATGTAGTATATTGTCATGGAATGGAGAAATTACTGCTAAGTACTTGTATCTATAGGGTAGTAACTCCATTCTCTTTTAAATCAGGTTGGGAATTTGATGCTTAAAAGCTGAATCCTCCAGTCCAATGCCTGGAGTTCTTAAGACATTTTAAGAGAACAGAAGACAGCTACGCAGATTTCAAGTTGTTTAAATATGCTCACCTGTAGCTATCTATTCTTAGTTACTGAAAAAAATCAACACCCAAAAGTACGCATTTCTAATAGTAAAATAAAGCCCCTTCACGTGTTAAGGTCATGGACAGAATGATGATGTGTCTCTAGTGTTGCATTTTATTGAAGCTAGCAGCACTCCCCACTACAGCAATGCTTACTCTCTCAAGACAACTTCCAAAGTTGTACTCTGAGTATCTCACAGAGAAAGGGAAATCATAAACAGAAGTTTAAGGGCTTCTACTGCCAGATGTCATCTTCGGTGGAGGAGAGCTTCTGCTCAGGCAAAAGCAAGTGTTTCTCTTGTCACAAGTGAGGAATCCATTCAGCAATAAATTCTACGGGCAGTCCAGAAAAACAAAGCTTCACAATTGGAAAAAAAAAAAAAGCCAACGGGAAAAAAGTTATGGGGGAAGTCTCATGTCTTGCCTCTTCAAAGATTTTCTTCAGCAACAGTCAATGAGTATTTAAATAAATCCGTAAAAAAATGTACCAGTTAAGATCAACAGGAAAATAGCCTTTTCAAATGAGAAGAAAAATAGTTTGCTTTTTATTTTTGGGAGTTTTTTTTCTCAGGAAAATGATTACCCACTGGTGGTCAACACAGTCAACAGATATTTGGTAAATCAGTGGCCAAACAGTAACAGTGACTCAACTTGTCTGTGTAGCACTCTTAGTAGTGGTTTATTCTGTCCTTTTGGGAGCAGCAAGACTGGTGCTTTAGAGGCAACACAGGGAATTCTAGGCTGTTCTCAGCTCCTTTCCTTGTGAGTACAGCTTCCTTGAAAAAACAACTTGAACAAGACAAAACTGACACTCACCCTCGTCTTTAATACACTTAACAGTCATGTTCTGCAGTTACGGTGGATGTAGCATTCAAACCACCTTTGTTTCTTCTCTTACGTTGTCTATTTGACTGTAGTACTATTTACGCAGGGATACCAAGATAGGCAACGCCAGAGACTTGGGTACCCAAGTTCTCTGTACAGTCAATGGAGAAATAGGGAACTTGTACCCACACCGCAGGGTTGCCCTAAACAAATCAGGAGGGAACCCAGGGCACAAACAAGTTCCTGCCCACACAAGTGAAATTTTGAGACTTTGTGCCTACATCCAGTCCATCCTTCCCTGGCTTGGGGCCATCCACTTACAGATTCCCAATTTGGGATTTTTTTTTTTTAAGGAATGCCTCTAGTAGAGAAGAGCTCACTCTCTGGTAGAAGGCAACTACTGGAAATCCCACATAAAAGCTTTCTGTGTAAAAGCTAAGCAGTTCGGGAGAGGGGCTCAGGCTTCAATTACCTCATCAGCCTCAGAGCCGTTAGATCCCACCATGGGCTGAAGATCATCTGACCAGGGAACTGTACAGTCATTCATTTCCATTTGCCCATTTCTACTTTCTGGTGGCAGTAAGTCATTGCATTAACCTAGATGCCCTCAGCAGAAGTCATCGTCTTAGGGAAGAAAGGGTCTGAAAACAAAATCTGCCTTATTCAAGCAGAAAACACCTTAAAAAAAAAAATCTTAATTGGAAAGAGACAAAGGAATAGAATGCTGAAAATAGCAGCTTGGGCCTTGGAACATCAGCTTCCTCCTTCCCCAGAATGGATGAAGGTTTTGGGATGATCTAGAGAAGACCATGGCTCGGAAGATGTAGAAAGATGACAGGTTTTATACAGCACCTAAGGTGAAGTTCCTCCATGTTTCTGAAACTGAAGTGGACTTCTAGTCATGTTTCATTCCGAATTTCAGATTACTGCTATGGGAGACTAATACATCTCTCACTTTTGCTGCCCATGCTTGGATTTTAACACAGAAGAAGTCCTCATCTAGAGTTTCAGGGAGGTTAAAAGCAACATGACACCTGAACAAAGCCTAAGAAGAGCCTGAGGCGTACTTCACACTAGAGTGTAACGGAAGGCCAATGAGTTTAGGTAGTTGCCCAAAAGACTTGGTTCGTACCACAGTCTCACCCCAACCTGTCAGAGCGCCATACCTTCTCCTTCAGGAAGTAGGCCTTGATGCCCAGAAAATTTCCATGGTTAATGGCTTTTGTCAATTCAGTGACTGTAACTGCTCTGCACTCCTGAACTCCCTGGTTCCACCAGCTTGCTCATCTGGTTTAGACACACTCCTATTCGCAATGGTAGCAACGTGACAAGCTCCTGACAACCTGCCTGGTTCTTACACGCTCCCGTGGAAACTGGAACGCGATCACGAGATCGAGTCCTCTCAGACTGGGAAGATGGGGATCCTGGACGTAATTGCTACATGGCTCCTGAGGTGATAAAAATGACCAGGTGAGTTATTTTCTGTAAATGCAATTATTGATGCTGTTTAGTGTTTTGAATTCAGTACATTCAGGCTTCATCAAGTGAGGTTCATTATTTTAAAGACCTCTCCTATATTCTTCCCCCATCATTTCTAGACCTGTGAGTGCTTTCTATTCCCTGCTTGGAGCTGAATTTCTTCAGTTTCTCCATAAAGTTTTATGCCTACCTGCACAGAGTAAGTTTGCAGGACAACTTCCAGTTCAAATGCGAGTACCACAGATCAGACATTACTAAGATTACATTGCAAATAGTGTCTCCAAATTGTTTTCTTAAACACAGGATGTAACTGAACCCAGTATCAGTCTGAACCTCCTACCTACCTCCCACCTCACTGTTACCAGCGAACCTGGGAGACGGAAGGGAGTTTTATCACCTATTCCTTTGAACCAGGTTCCAGCTCTACCAGTTCGTGACATGCTCTCCGTGAGCACGGGGACTTTGCCTTCTGCCGCCTGCGCAATACCCACAAGAGCACAGGAAGGGGGTGCTGCTTAAGCGAACGATGACAGTGCAAACTGTTCACTGCTAGATTACTGCTCCCTCACGTGCAAGCCTCATGCGCCCATACAAAACCAACCAGGTAGGGTCTGTACCAGTGAAATGGAGGATGAGCAAAGGTACTGCATAGAGCAATGCAGCAACAGGCAGTGCCTGGAAATGGCTATCTACAGCCTCTGGAGAATAATGTGACTAGAAGATATTTAAAATGCAAGGGAAGAGAAAAAAAATCCTGTGCCAACAGGCATGCGCTGAGATACTCAGAGCCACGCTGAAAAACAGAAGCAAGTTCTTTTTAAAGATAGTGGCTGTTAAAAATTATACTTCATCTTGTCATTTTTCCTTTCTTACCCTGTGCGTACACTGAACAGCTCTATTCTCCAACTCTGACGTGTCATCTGCCCCTGCTCCCATCAGTTTTTAACTCGACTCTTGTCCCCATTGGATACTGCTGGCAGAAAGCTGCTTGCTGTTTTTCCAAGTCACTTTTGCTGGTTTAGCAAATTGAATTGGGCCAGCACAGTGTCAGCCAGCCACGAGGGCTGGAGTATGAGGGCTGAACCAACAGTCAAGCCTAACTTCACCATGAAGTGGCTATGTGGATGAGGAAGAGGATTCAGAGAAGAGGAACTGTCAGTCTTTGTGTTCCCCATCAGTTTTTCCTAAATACCCCCTATAAATCAAAGCTGACAGTACTTTAAGATGCCAACGTTGAAAGGGCTTCATGATGCAATGTTTTTCGTTATGTATAATTTCTAAAGTCATCTTCACACGATGTCAAATAGAGACGCTAGCTCACAGCTACAAATGTAATCTGAAAGTGCCGTTCCATAGACATCGTAAGTAATGACACTCCCAAGATGCCTGGGGAAAGGAAAGACTTCATACCATACAGAACCTCCTAACGACATGGTGAACAAGGGACTTCAACAGAAGGAACCCCCCTGGCTTTGATTAAAGAAGGACAAGTTGCCCTGAATGGCTTCGTTAAGAGATATGGGTTGTCAGCTTCAACAGTAGATGCAACTGCAGTAACTTTTTTGGACAAATACAAGCTAATTAGCTGGGTTTTGACGCTGGCTGTACTACTAGAACAATTAAAAAGCATGCACTTTGTTGGTTTACCTCTAAAACTTCAATTCAGTTCTGTTTAAAAATTACTTTTTCTACTCAAATATCCTGTCTAATGATACCACCAACCATGGAAAATCTGATAGAGGCCAGACACTCAACTTGTCCGTTAGCGGCAACAAGGCTTTTGCAGTTTATTAGTGATGTCCTAGGAGTTCCCATTGAAGTCTATGACCTACTGCACCGTGAACGTGTTGGTCTGTGCTTGAAAAATGGACTTCTCAAACAAGCACTAAGGCTGTAAAACAAGCTTCTCCTCGAAAAATGTTTGACTATGGCTACAATGAAGATGGGGAGGGGGGAAAGAGTTCAGATGGCAAACTGAAGCTCCCCCAGAATGTACTTTGTCAGCATGTAAACATCCCAAAAGTCTATCAAAACCACTTTCAAACACACATTTTTACTCTTACTTATGAAGAAATGGGAACTTGGCGTTGGCCTCTTCTCCCACATACTGAAGTCTGCCAGCACGCAGCTGGGAAGACACCAAGTGCCGGAGCTGGGGTGCTATGCGTTACTTTTTGAAAGAAGCTTCATACTTTCACCAAGGTGATTACACTGAAGCAAAGAGAATGCCAATAGTTTTTCTACACAGACACCATTCCTCATCTTCACTTGGAATGAAAGAGCTTTCAACACCAAAATATTTATAATAATGGTGAGAGGAAAACTTCTGAGATTACTAAATTTCAGAAAAACTACTTTGGTAGCAAGGTTCTAAAAAATCTTTTCATCAACTGCCAACCAGAAAGCTCATCCCACTCTCAGGTACCATTCTCCTCCCAGAATTCTAAGGGAATATGTTGCACCAAATTTTAGAATTTACTCATCGATTGTATAAAATCCAAGGATTATTCCAATTCTGTTCTCCTACACTGTTTGAGTAATAGAGACCATCACTTTTGGTACATATTCTCCCAAGTCTTTAGACTAATGATTAAAAAAAAAAAAAAAAAGCAACAACACACAAAAATCAACACCCAAACAACAAAAAATGAATTTGTTTTATGGCTGAATCCTCATGACAAGTCATTAGAAGACAGTTCTCCTTAGGACATGCCATAGATGATTCTCCTTCCAATCCTAATTCTTCCCAATTTGAAGAGCTGGATTACTGACAGCATTTTTTTTTTTTTTTTTTTTCAAATTATCCACTATGCAGCCTCTGTGTAAGCATTCTCAGAAGCACATAGGCAGTGTATTAAGGGGTGCTAGAAAGGAACAAAAGTTTCTGCCCTCACCCCGTCTGGTGGGAAACAACAGGGTAAGGGATATAAGAAAATTTCTCCCTTCCTCAAAAAAAAACCTTTGAAGGACCAGCCGTCATAGGTCCAACCAGCCTTCACATGGGTTTTCTGAATCATTCCAACCAATTTTTAAAAAAATATTGTGAAATGGGTTTTAAAACGTAATACTTCACAGAAATAATTACATGTCATCTGGGGGAGACAAAAGGGCAATTGAAGTTCAACTTGTCAAAAGTACAGTTCCCTCATCTAGAGGCGACAAAAGCCAACCCAAATGAATTTTGCTTTATTTGCTGTCCATCAGAATGTTTTTCAGCCACTGCTAAAGTAAAGGTGCAGACTGGAGCATCAAAGTTTTTCATGAGGGAACAACTCCATTTCCAGTGGAGTAAGAAGTGGGACCTGAGCACTCTTGGCTTCTCCGAATGCCTCTGACCTGACAGGGTGCAATTCAGTACTTTGAAGTGAACAGAAACGGAAGACTTACACCAAACAAGAATATTTTTTTCACAGAGGGTTTCCCAGAGTGTTGCTAAGTCATCCTCACTACTGAGTTTGGGGTTATTGTTTTATTTGGGGAGTAAGGGAATTTGTTTGAGGGTAAGAAATGGAACCAAAACCATCTTGTGGTTTTAATTAACCTTTTCACAAACTGTTCATGGTTCCAAGCTTGCTCTTAAGGACATGTGGTACATACAAACTAATTAAGGTCTCACTACTGCCTTGTATTATTCTCAATGGGCAAGGTTAGATGAAGCTTAATTTGTTGGGGTGTGTCCGTCCCCCCTCCCAGTACATGCCACAACCTGAAGTTAAACCAAATGTAATCAAACTGTAACAGTTTTAAAAGCTTTTTAAGACAACCTTTTTGCCAGGTTCGGTGTTAAATTTAATGAAATATAATTATGCCTAATGATAATTTTCAAAACAGACCCTATCCAAAATTAAAACTCAGAAAATTAAAATTATTTAACCAGTGGCCTTCTCTATGCTGCTTTTAAAGTACCTTTATAAACAAACGATAAAAAAAAAAAAGATCATCTCATTTATAATAAAAAGTATAGCAATTCAAACAATTGCACGCAATTTGAAATCTTTGCAACTTTCACAGCCTAAATGTTTTTCAACCCTGAGACATGGAAATATTTAAAGAAAATGATTCCATCATGTAATTGCTATGAGCTAAAGAGAACTATCTGTACCCTTTACTGATAAACAGTACTAAAAATTTCTAAAATTAACAGTTACTTACTGCGAAGTTTAATTTTGTCTCACATACTTAACATTCTAACTGAACAACAAAATGAAACCACTTCCCTGTTTATGTGGATCTTACTCAAAATTCCTAGAAGGAAAGAGTTTTTCATGTTAGAAAGCTTGATAAAACGATTGGTTATATTTAAAACCAGCTTTTAAAACCAGATTACATTTCAACTTACACATTGATACTGAAATCCAAGTATTTAAAATACAGCTGACAGAATAAAGATCATTATGATCGTTGAGGCAGTATTTAAAGCCTAAAGATAAGCGTTATCTAGATGAGTTAGAAACTCTGAACCTGAAAAAATAAGGTCATGCTGTTGCAGCTTCAGTTACAAAAAAAAAACAATCCGAATCACAAGTCTGTAAGCCACCAAAAGGAAGGAAGCTGCTGAAACAGTTAAAATCAGCTAGTTGAGCTAGCAAATAAAGCTTGAGATACAGCCAGCACTCGACCGCTCAGGTAAGACACATATCCACAGCAGGAGGTGATGCATCACAAGCAGAGGCCCCAAGGTCCTACCAGGGGACCCATCCTGTTTCGTACCTTTATCAACAGTGCCAAAAGGTGGAGTGCTCAATGGCAGGGATGTCATCCTTAGAATCACAGAATTTACGTTGGAAAAGACCTTTAAGACCATCAAGTCCCACCGTTAACCCAGCACTGCCAAGCCCATCACTAACCCATATCCCTGAGCACCTGGTCCACACAGCTCTTAAATCCCCTCTGGGATAGTGACTCCACCACCTCCCTGGGCAGCCCTTTCCGGGAAGACATTTTTCCTAACGTCCAACCTAAACCTCCCCAGCACAATTTGAGGCCATTTCAGTAACCAACAACTGCACTGTTCCTACGTCAAAACATTCAATGCTCACCTAAAGCAGAAATACTCTAAGCACAAAGCAGGCCTTCCTCCTTCTCAGCGTGTACCCATACTGCAGATCACTATGGGTCCAGGGATCGTTCACTGGCCCTTAGGCCACGTGTCCTAGACTGAGCACATCCACTCCACACAGCACCTGGCCACAGACCTCCTTCTCTTGGCCCCATGTGATGTTCCTCTTGCCTCAAAGCAGGTTGTACAGGTTGGGTTGGGTTTTGTTGTTTGTTGGGTTGTTATTTGTTATGGGGGGTTGGGGGGGGGGAGGGTGTTGAGTGGGATAGTTTTTCAGCTTGAGGATCCAAAACAATGCAGAAGCTAGTCAAACAGTGTCAATCATTACATTCTCACAGCATATTGACAGTACTGGCGGTATTCCATGCTCCCAGATCCAAGATGAGGGGATACTGAAGGGCTGAAGGTGCAGGAATTCTGGTCCTGTCTTGACTGTGCTGCCTACTGGCACTGGGCCCTGCCTGCACTACCCCTCATACTGTGCTTGCGTGTCACCTCATTAGGGACCGGTTGGCACAAGCTAAAACTGTATCCGGACTGCACTAGTAATTGAGCAGTATCTGCGTTCGCTCTGCAGCCTCATTTCACTATGAACTTTAGGAACATTCAAAAGAGACAAGCCACAGACCACCTCTAACAAATTCTTCAGGTCTGCAGTCATTCATATTAAAAAAAAAAAAACCCACCACCAAAAACCCACTGAGTTGTCTTACCCCTTCCCATTCTTTCCAGAACAAAACCTGCATGTTGACTTACCCTCAAAAAGCTTGGTATTTTTCAGAAATACAGAAACAATAACCTAAATGCCTCTGACCCCTTCTCCATTTCTAAAAAGGCTGGATGTACCATCCAACTTCAAAAGTCAATCTGCCACAAAAACCTCTGCAGCTTCAGTTATAAAATTAACGATTTTCTGGCAAAATGAAAAAACACTGAACACTTTCCATTTAGGAGTGGAAGACACAAAGAGTTAAAGCTACAGAAAATCAACAAAATTCTGAGCAATACAGATTCTTATTCCAAGTTTTCAAAATACAGACACTGAAAACAAAACCTTTAGATGAAACTGGATGTCTTAAGTAACCTTTCAGGTAATAGCTTGAATCTGTGTCAATCTTGGCAATTAAAACAGTAACACTTAACTCATTTGCTGTCATCATTACAGACGGTGGAAACTTCCCAACTGTGAGAACAGCTTCATTTAGGCATACAACAAAACTAACTACAGTTGAAATCAATACCCACCGTTTGTAAATGCAAAATACAATGTTCGTTTTCTTCATTTCAGTTTAGCTGATAAGTATCTCAGAGTTCAGGAAACAAAATAATGAGAAATATTCTTGGCTTTCATTTTAGTTCAGATTATCATTTATTAAACACTGATTCTTCCCAAGCATCTTTCAGTCAGTTCAATTCAGTAAGTATAGGCAATGATTCCCTTGTGTAATAAAAGAGTTAGAAAAGAAAAAAAAATAAAGTATTTTTGCATTTCTTACATGCCCATCACAGTTTAGAGTATATAGGAGTTTGCTTTTAATTACATTCTGGATTCAGCATTTTGATTTGGATTACCACCTAATTACAGCTTCACATAAATCCTTAAAAACAGAAATTATACCTTAACAAAATAAGGAAGCTCAAACTGTGATACCTAGCCATTTAAATTACTTCAGTAACATGCAGCTTTGCCAACTAAAGGTACTCAACATCGTATGAAGGCCAAGTCCATGTAGTGTAATAGTTACCAACAAGCCTTCTCAGTGAGTAACTGAAGAACAACACTGAAATTAATTACAATTTTGGACTGCCTCTGCATCCTGATTGAAACAGATTATCTTGCATCAATTAAACCAGAAATATCAGTAGAATACAGAAATACCTGTACTTCTACAAGGCAAGTTTTAGAACTCAGCAATACTTAATTTACCCTCAAAAAAACAAAAATCAATGAAACACTGAGTTGGCAATACACAAAGTATTCCTGTTCTTCCACCGCTACACTGTAAAGTCACCAGGACTGGAGGTCACGCAGCCGTCACTCGGACCTTTGCTGACATCAATACAACGCTAAGTGTGTCACTTGCTCATTTTCTCCCTAACGAAGTTTCTGCCCGAAAGCAGCAGCAGCACAGTTCATTAGGACCATTGCTAAGAACGTTCCAAAGACAGAGGCAAAGGCTACTATCCTGCTCATCCTTCTTTGGCTGAGAGCCTGAAAACGGGATTAATTTGGAAGAACTGTGGAACAGAAGAAAACCAAGATAAAAAGAGAAGGTACTTTCTTTCACTGAAATAATTCAGGTTTTAGTGACAGCACCTAACTAGAGGTGGGTACAACAAAGTACTTCATGCCTCCAACACCTCGTCTCAGTAGATTCCATCCTAACAACAATATGGGCACTACCTCCAGCAGCTCCTGGCTGCAGGAACAGGCAGTCTTCCCACAAACTCTTCCCTCATTTCCAAGTGTTTTTCAAATACCTCTAACCACATAACCAAAGATTTATGCCTCCAGTTAGTAAGCGAATTGTCTATTTACTTTTTTTCCAGCCAGACTACTTGCTCGCAGTTACAGCTTTAACTAGGAAATCCAGAAGAAAACCGTAAACGTTGACCTTTCTCATCAAGGGTTACTTCACTGTCAAACTATAAAGGAATGGTGCCTTAGCAGCAATTACTGCAGGGGCGAAACCTTGGGCTTTGCTCTCTTTCCACCAACAACTGAAATACTCGACGCATCTAACATAGGTTTGGGATTCTCAGCCACAAAGACATGCAGTGTAAACAATACGGCACTCAATATTAATTTTCTGTGGGATTAAGCCTAAAACGCTCTGCTGTTTGGCACCGTAGTCACAAACTGTTTTTAAGAAAAAGCCACACAGACAGTGTAGGGGGAAGAATACAGGGGGGAAGATGCCACATAAAGTCACGGGCATCCAATAACACTTCAATTTCCATATGGAAATAACAGGAAATAAGATGTGCTGAATTTTAAGCACCAAGGCAACAAAAACACATTAAGATTTCATCACACAAGAACTTGGCTGTAAAATTTGTAATTTTCTTGATCTTTTTAAAGAGTTCTCATTTTCAGGAACATCAGATAGCTAACAGACCATGTATTCTACCAACCAGCTACAGCAGACATTTGCATTAATCTGCTTTCTGTTAATTAAGTGGTGGAAATGCATCTCCCCTTCATCAAGAAATCTCTTCCACAATCAGATTCCTTGTCAACCTCTTATCTTTTTACAGCCCATGTTATAATGACTATTCTCCAGATGATTTCCCAAGGATAAGTACCCAGGACTTGGTATATCTTAGCTCCCAATCACATAGGTCTCCAAAAGCCTACTTCTGCATCCGTCAGAAGTCTGTGGATACAGAAGAGGTTAAGAGCTCCGGACACAAAACAGATAAACTTCAGCACTGCACAGATAAGCTTCATAATGATGATTTCAAGGAGAACCATATTCCAGTTTCAAAGAGAAACAAGCTATGGGAGTTGAAAGACATCAGTAAAACCAGAAGTGTACAAGGTTGGAAAAGAGAATCAGTAAGAATTAAAAACAGAGTTACTGTTATTTTTCCCCTCCTACATAACACTAATGATATGACAAAACTAAACCTCTACAGTTGAGCAGGGCGGGGGAAGGCTTTTGGCTAACCTCACTCACAAATTGTCCGAACCCATCATCTAAGGATGCCTCCAAATTCCAGAAAGGTGATGGGAAAAAAGAAAAAAAGCATTCAAATATTCCCCATTAAAACCAGCTGAACACTCTTATTCGTGCCAGCAGTAATTCTTGCACACCCATACAGCAGGGAACAGCTTTCCCCTCACACAGAACACTTCCCTCTGCCAACTTACGGCAGCATCCAGCATTTGAAGACAAATTCTTGAAGCTTTTTCTATGAAAAAAGGCTTGTTTCTGAAGGGTAAACATGCAAATAAACCCGTGACAACAGCATCCCTCTGGGAACACGTGCCAAGCAGAGTTCTAGGAGAACTATGCTTCCAGGTTCTAATATTGCAGCAGCACAAGTACAGCTATTTTTCATAACCCAGAAGACTTTGGGTTTGTAACTGCTGTTAAGCATTAACAGATTACACAGAATTAGTAACAGAATTTTGATCTGTGAGCAAAGTTGTAACATCAACCTGGCGCTTTGTAAACTGCATAACATTTACATCTGTGGTAACATATCTACGCCCAAACCCAGTATTAAGTAGGTTTACTAATCCGGCTCTCAACAGCAACATCAAGAGCACAGGAGTACGGCCCAGTGGTAACACACTCAATAGAAAAAAAGCATACAGTGTCATAAAAAATGAACCTTGAGCAGGATTTTACTTTAAAAGGAGTACTAAGTCTGAAGTGTTTTATCGCTCTGCCTGTGCAATAAACGATCAGAGTTCAACCACAAGCATGGCCAGCTTGCAGAGAACACAGAGCAGGGAAATCTTCACAAACGATACTCCTAAACCTTTGACAGGATTTTCAAGTGTTACCAAATTAATAATGAACAGACAAACTCGTGACACTAGTAAAATTAAAGGAAGAAAGAAAAGTCTCATCTCCCACCCCTCAGTCCTTCAGAACACCTAACCATTCAGCTTCTGAAGCTGTAGCAGCATCTTGGGTTTTACAGTTCTATCTAGATTTTTTGATGGGGAAAAGAAGAAATTAAAAAACAAATAACCAAACAAAAAAAACCAAACCAAAAAAAATTCCCTGAAAATAATCAGTGTGAAACAGGAGAAAAACAGAATTAAAAAAAAACAACAACCCACAAAGAACACTGTCCATGCAGTGAAAATGCCACTTCAAGTACAAAGGTATCTTTGACATACCATTTCCTTTAGCCAAATTCCTCAAGACATTTCGAGTGGCTCGAGAATGATCTAGCATTAGGAAAATAAAGAGAGGACCAAGGCTTTGCTGATGTCCTTCCCTTTTGCTTACATGATTTTTATCATGAATCAAGCTTAAGTGAGTTTTAACAAATCTGGATCTTGTGTCCTGTAGGAGCCAAAGCTGCAGAACTGCTTCGATGGCGACCGCCCAGGTACCCAAACCGAGCAGGTAGCTCAGAAGAAATGATTGTTTAGGAGATAAGGAGTCTAAGAATAACTAAAGGAACCATGAGCTGTTTGTTATAACTACAGCACCTACAACAGAATATTTTGGTTAAGGACAATCCACTTCTTCACCTTCTCCCACATGTTCAACCGCATAGAGAATGTATTCTGAGACAGCACTGAAAATGATGAAAATACACACTTCAGGAACTTCCAGGAGCAGAGACTGTAACTCAGCAGTCATGAAAACTAGAGGACACACAAACACACTTGCTTGGGGGAGGGGAAAACAGATAATATCTAAAGAGAAGTGTTCTTGGACAAATAATCTACTTCATTTACTATTTTGCTTTTTTAACCTCACCTACAAGAGAGGCATGGGAAACATATTGAATAGTTCCTAAGTATTTTGTTCAGGATCTTGGGTTATTAACTCAAAAACCCACAGAGGTTGATATCAAAAGTTCATTATGAGGCACAGGGAGAACCTTGACCTGGGCACTTTGTTTTCATGTTTAGTTAGTGCGCATTCAGCTCACCCACTTGAATTAGTGCAAATGGGTGCAAACCTACACCCACTTTTATCCAAGCATCTACAAATATTTTAAGGCATAATACCATAACACAGATGCTCTTTTTCAAGTATCTTAGCTAGAAAGGAGAAATATTTTCACTCCCTTATCAAAGATTATCATATTTAATTCACTGGAAATTGCTACCCATAAACCTCTGTATGAAGGACATCACATGGATAAGAAAATAAACTGCCTTCAACCTAGAGGCCACTTCCACACCCACCACGTAGAAAAAGCTACCCCACCACATTTTCACCTATTTGAGGGGCATCAGTGTTAACTGGCCGTATAAATAACTGCAGAAATCAGTTGTGTATGAAAATATATTAATAAAGACAGAAAACCAACACCCCCCACTCCGCGACACACACTGAGAGTAGCTGGAGACAGCGTATCGGAGAAAGACAAACCAAACATCCTTACACCTGGATGTCTCTAGGATCTAGGTTTTCTTCAACCATTGCCAATATTCTGAAACAGATTGCCTAGGTAGACTTTTTTCAGACAAAAGGCTGGAAAGGAAACTACTTCTTCTGCCTACGATGCTGGAATCAACTGATCAGGTATGATTTGAAACCAAAGCAAGTCACTGTAAAAGGAAACACATCAAAATGCTGTGCTTTGTGCTAAAAGCTTACATAACCTTATAATTTTGGTCGTAAAAACAAAAGCTTACTGTTGAATTTATTTATTTTTTAGACCTACACCAGGACTGTAATATTCTGAAGTTTTGGGTGAGTAGAAAGGAGTTTAATAATTGTTAAATACTGGAACGCTTCACGTGCAATACTGGAATAAGCACCAAAACAAAGTCATTAACATGATAAGCAGTCCGAATTGCAGACAGTTTCCTGCTCATTCAGCGAAGATTAATTCCACCTTTACAGGCAAGAGAAAGATTCATTTGGCCTTACCAAGAACAACCTGAACAAGAAATGTGAAAGAAAAGGCAGCTTTTCTTTTTGGGAAGTAAATACTGTCAACCAGATCACTACTCTGTGCCCTGGGCAAAAGGATCCGAAGAGAAGGACGTGGAAGGGGGAGACGGACATGAAGAGCAGATGGCACCAAAGCTTTCAGAAACTGTCAGGGAGAGGGGGAAAAGAAGTTTCCCTACAGAAAACATTCCCGAATTGAGAGGAATGTTGCTCGACTAACTTAAAAATAACGTATAAGATGAAAGACACATCTACTGCAAGACAAAAGCGACAGAAGAAACGGTGTTTTGGTCCAAGAGAGGACTAAATTGCGTACCCTAATGAAGCCTGTCTGTCCTTCACCTGTTATTTCTCTGGTTAAAACAGAAAGGGTATTTTTTGTTGTTCACTGCTGGCAGCGCTCCCCGTTTCACAGCACATTTAGCGCACACGGAACGGATCGATACCGCTACAGACACAAGACTAGACTATCCATTTACCAACCGCAAGAAAACCTCTTGTTCAGCAAAATCCCGTACATTATCACACTGAAAGTTTAAAAGGCATCGTTACACGGATCTCATTACTCCCTTACACCGGTGACACTGAAAAGCTGAGCACTTGCCTGCTAGCTTTCAGAGCCATGAACAAGTCCAGCTCCGCACACCGGGCAAGAACGCCAAAAGGCGTAAACCTACACAGAGAACTCCAGCACATCCCAAGTGCAAGCAGAAAGTGCCAGGCTTGCCATGTAAACAAATATTAGATCCATTACACAGCTCGTAATCGTTTGGGTTTTTGGGTTTTTTTTTTGGTGAAACCGATGGAGCTTCCAGCAGAAACCAACAGTTCCCCAACCACTGGTTGCTACCATAACAATTGTCCTCCTCCAGCAGCGTGGGCCAGCCCTCGCACCCCGCTCGCTTCTCGGGACTCAGTGCTGCCGTTTGGCACCCAATTTCTCCTGTTTTAAGGAGAAAAGCAGTAGCTTTTTCTTTTTGCCCTGCAAGGCAAAGCGTTACAAGCTTAGAAACTGAAAGTCTGCCTTTTCAGCCTAATTCTGTGCATACATCTCTGCATGCACACCCCCCTCGCTATCATTAAAGGGCGAGCTAATGCCTTCAGAGCAGCACCCATTCTAAACTAATGAAGCATTAATGAAGGTTGCCATCCACCACTGAATGGTCGGGAATAAGAGATGTAATTGAAGTTAAGGGTATTTCAGCTGGGTTATTCTTATTTAAAAAACAAAGCACCGTGACCCACCAGCGATTGCAGTGCCAGATTACTGTATGTGACACCGGGTGGTTATGTCTCCACATTTGTTCCACGCAATTGATCTCAAATCCAAGCGCTGCACTCCTTTCAAGTGCTCGTGTACACATTTTTTTAAGGATAAAGGTGAAAACGGCTTCTGGCTTTACAGTCCCCGCCACCCCCAAACATGTGCCATCCGGAAAAAACAAAGATTTCTCCTCATTCATACTAACAGACAAAGTTCCCTCAAGCTTGCAAGTGCTGACCCCAAATCCCTACGTTTAAAGCGGCAAAGCCAGAAACACTCACTCACCTGAAGAACAAGAGATAAGAAAAACAGCGAACGCCAACTTAGTAGCAGCTCCCATTTTCCAACGCCGTTAAAACATTTAAGTGACTTTTAAGTATCCAGTTTCCTGGCTCCTGCAAGCTGGAAAATCTCCCTTCTCGCTGAACCGTTATAAAGCAATCTATAGCAACATTTCTGCAGCAGATAATGTTCATAAAACAGTAAAATCGGGTTTGTTTAGTCACCGACGAGCTCCCTCCAGCTCTTTCTAGCGAGAATCCGGGTTGAGGGATGGATGTATTTGGAACAGTGTTTCAAAACACACGTGTTATTTGGCTTCTGTACAAACGGTGGCAAAAATTTAATTCATAAAAGTATGCTACGGATCCACTTTAAGAACAAAAAGTCACCAATTAAGCCGCTGGACACGAGTCTGTGAGCACGCACCAACTCTTTTCCACATCAAGCTCCGTGAAGCATCTCCCGTGGGATGTCGGGGAGTCCTACGGAGATCAGTGAAGGTGCTGTTTGCGTCCTGGCTCCCCTTATACAACATGTAGTGTTTGGGAGAAAAGTAGCTCCATTTCAGTCTCCAAACCTCAAAAACCTCCGGGTGAAGGGAGGGAGTTCTGTCAGTTCCTTGATGAAAACTACCTTAAAAAGAAATAAAGCCACCAGCTACACGTGGGCAACACTTCGGTTTTCTTTAATGCTGAGGGATTTAGCGTCACCCAGAAGGGGAGAAACAACAGTCTGAGAACAAACCGACCTTCGGGCTCCCCGAAAAGTGGCAAATCTGCAGTCCTGCCGCCAGTCAGGGAGAGCTGCGCATCGCCCCTTCTCTCCCTCGCCTCCGCGGTCCTTCTCCCGGGCCGTGCAGCACCAGCACCCCCGAATCCAGCAGGATTTCAAATTCTTCTACGAGATCTCCATCCCCTCCCCCCGCCAAGAGGCTATATTTGGTATTTAAACACAGAAGAGTGACTGAAAAAAAAAAATGCAGTATCCAGCCGCTGGGGAGGAGGGTGATATATTCTTTGTGGCAAATCCTTCCTTGAGTGCTTCCAGGAGAATTCAGCTCGGGTTGGAAGCGAGGAGGCGAGCGAGGCTGCGGGGAGGATGCAGCGTCCCTCCTCCCGGGAAGCAGGCGCGTGGCTCTGGATGCGCGCTCCTCTCCCAACTCCTCACGGACACATTCCCTCGCCGCACCGCCGCTGCTCGAACGGAGACCCGAGACAGCCCTCTCCCTCCTCAATCCAGTCCTTGCCTTGTTAGTATTGTTTTTCCTTTTAGGAGAAAGGAATCAGGTGGGAAGGCACAGCCCGGCGGACTCCCGCTGTGTTTTCCTCCTGCCTCTCCCACTCGGCGAGCCCCGGCCAGCGGGCGGAGGGAGGGGGGGATCCCCTCGTCACCCCTAACTCTGACCCCGGCTCGCACCCGGCTCCGAGGAACCCGCCGCCGATCGCGACTCCCTCGTCTCCCGGGCGGCGGAGGCAGCGCGGCTGACACCAACTTTCTCCCTCCAGGAGTGCAGTTTAGGGGTTGGCGAGGAGAAAAGGCCGAGCCCGGGGATTTTCTGCGGGCGGTGACGGCGGCAGGAGCTGTCTCTAGAGTCCCCCGAGTCCAGCCGGCAGCTCGGAACGGCCCTCCGTACCCTGCTGCTGCTGCTGCTCCCCTGTGGTAATTTCATAGCTACCCATTCACTCGGGTGGCGTGGAGAACGGACCCAAGATGGCGGCGCCCGGGCGATTGTTTTTGTTTCCTCTCCTCCTCCCCCTCCCCCACCCTCCCCTCCTTTCCCACAATCACGGCAGCCCGTCGCGCGACGCCGGGCCGCCGCGGATTGACAGCCGCCCTGCCCACTCACGACCCGGCGGCCGCCGCGTGGCCCCGCCCCACCCTCTCATCGCCCCGCCCCACCCTCCCATCGCCCCGCCTCAGCCCCGGCGGGGAGGGGCGGAGCGCGGGTCTCGCGCGCTCCCTCCCTCCCTCCCCCCCCCCCCCCCCGCCCGCCCCTACCTGCCCGCGCGCCCCCGCGTGTCCGCCCGCGCGTCCCCGCCCGCCCCTGGGCGCGGCCCTCGCGCCAGCGGCCGCAGGGCGCCTATCGCGCGGCACCGCCCGCCCCGCTGCCTCCGCGCTCGGCCCCCCGCCTCCCCGCCCCGCTCCGGAGGGGTCTCGCCCGCCTTGCCGAGCGAAGGCCGGCGGGGGCCGGGGGCTGTCGCCGCTCGCCTCGGTAAGGCAGCGGGAGGGGGGCTGCTGGCGCCCGCAGGCACCGGCAGGTGTGAGGGACGGGCCTGGCTGCGCCGCCCGCCGGCACCTGCCCCGCGCCGGGCCCTGCTGCCGCCCGAGGAGGAGAGCTGGCGCCTCCCGGGCCCACCCTCTTGTTCCTAACGCACCTTCGCGGGGCTCCCTCGTGGAGGTTGGGAGCTTTTCTCCCCGGCCGCGGCGCTTCTCAGGTGCCGGGGTGAGCTGTACGACGGTAAAAAACCGCTGTGGGACCCGGTGTAGAGCTGTGAGTCCCTACCAGCGGTGTCAAACGCCTCACACCCCCAGCCTGAAGGGTCGCTGCTGCACCCTGACAGGGAGCCCGGGTAGGAGACGGGGCCTGTGGTGGTCCCCGTGGTGGGCACGTTCCTCAGGCCACGAAACCCGGAGTGTGTTCCATAGCCTTGCTTTCAGGCCGAGATACTACGTGAGTAAGGTGGCTGTACCTACACAGCGTATCACGTGCAGCTAATTACGTTCGCACCGGTTGTCCCGAAGAACTGGGTGCTCTGCTCACACGGTGGCCGTGCTTCCTGCCTCTGGCAGCGTGCTTCGCCTCCCTTCGAATCACAACAAACTTCTGTTTCCTATCATTGTTTGTCCTTTGGCTGCCGCAGGCCAGCCGCTCGCGGTGTTTGTGTGTAGTGAGATCGCCTCTAGGATTCCCCAGATGGGCGCTACGTTGTTATAGTTGGTGTGCAAGAGCAGAACTGTGCTCCACGACACGGGTATAAAGCAGCACGTGTGCTTGCTTTGGAATGGAGGAGGGAGAGAGCAGCAAGGATGAGTGAGTTCTGGTGTTCTCACCCTTTGGGGATGTGTATATTGGTTGTACTTAGTGTCCCTCTAGATAAAACGCTTTTGCACTAAATTATCTTCCTTAAGGACAGCCATTCTGCTCCTTCATGTCTTTTTGAGACTCCCTTCACTTTTTTTTTTTAATGGATGTCATAAAATAGGTTACCTGTCTCTGAATTAAAAGGAAGACATGCGTCTCAGATCTGGCGATCAGTGCAGGAAAGCATAAGGGCCTTAATGCTGGCCTTTAATTAATGTAATTTTATAAAGTTCTGTGTTTGCATAAGCAGGAATTACCAAGTTCTCTGAAAACTGGTATGATGTTCACTAACCATAGACATGCACTGAGTGATCTCCGATGCTTCCCGGCTGCTTGATGCCGTGATCTTACAGTTTTTCTGTGATGTGACTACTGGGTGGTAGTAAATTGGAAGGAATATTACGTATAAAGGTATTTCACATACATATGTGAATATACAGCCAAGTAAAGGCTGAATAACGTCGCCAAACTGTCTGAGCTGTGTTAATTCACTGATCAAGAGACATTCACCAACTAGACCTGGTGAGCCGCCACTAGCACTTAGATTCAGACATGAAGGGGTGTAGCTATTTCAGCCTATTTGTACTGAGGTCTCCGCTGGAGTTCTTCATCAGGATACCGGCATCCTTAGAGTTTCTCTGCTGTGTTCAAACACTTACCAACACTAAATTCATCCACTGACCACATTTCTGATGCTTTGACACATCCAAAAAGCAAAACAAGATGTATGGGATGTGCACATCTACAAGCATCAAGACATGTGGCAACACTTTTTATGCCATCTTTTATCCGAGTAGTTCAGAATGATTTACAAGCATTAATTAATGCAAGTATTACAACACTCCTCCTTAATCTGTAGGTTTTAATATTCTTCAATAGCAGAATATTTAAACGTGACCTGTTCTACAGGTTGTATTTTCACTTGGCTCAGCTTCTCCAAAACGCTCGTCATGTTGCCACATGAGTAGGAAATTATAGCTAAAAATATTGCTATTGTATGTGTGTGTGTGAATATATCTACACACATATAAATCCCATTTGAAGTATTTGGCTTAATTTTTCATTTTTTAACTGACAATGTAAATTATGGACCATATTTGTATTTTACCAATTATTTTACATAAGAATAGAATAAATATGTCAGCTGTATAACACGATTTACATGACTGTCATGGTAAGGAGGTGTCGCTTACTCAAGTACCTTGTTACTCTTAAGCATGGGTGGCTTTTTTGCTCGCAGGATCCTTTTAGAAGAGTAAAGCCTTCTGGCCATCCACTAAATATTACAAAAGCAGGGAGAATCTAGGGTTTCTCTTGTCAATCACGTGTTTATCAGGACCACAGGAATCACGAATGAAGCATATCTTTCTTTTTCTTCCCAGTTTTAAGGCCTAACAGGACCATGGCAAACGGCATATGAATTAGAATGGCTATTGGCAACCAGGATCAGGGAGCCCGCTCAGGCTTTCATACCACTCCCAAGTCATCAGTCTGTTTTCAGCCCCACTGGTGCTGCACATAAGCCCTGCACCCCTTGCAGACCTACCGAATGTAGCCTATGAAAAGAAACAAATAAGGAGAGTTACAATACGCTCATTTTTGGTACGCAGACAATGAAAAGCAGTTTGGGTGCATGGGTGCAGCACCGTGATACTGTTTCAGTTATGTGGTTATGGGCACAGTAGCAACAGACCTATTGCTACCTGCGTTAGGGATTTGCTCCGATTTCATTACATTTTAAAAAATGAAAGTTAGGTAGTTTAGTGCAAATATTGTAGAGACCATAGGAGAAGTTGCCAACCATTTTTGTGAGGTACTTGATATGAAATGCTTTAAGGGCTTATGTGCTTTCTCTGGGCTGTTGTTTTTATTGCCAGTAAAAGGATGAGTTTTATCCCAAGTAGACAATGTCAACATAGTTGCTGTCTCCTCTTTCCTTTTAAAGGCCTTTTTGCATGTCTTTTTAATGTGAGTTTTGGAGGTGTTTCACTTTTTGACCGTTTGGCTTTTTGTTCCTATTTTCCTTTTGCCTTAAAACTCCAGATCTTTTCTCCCCTTTCCTAAGATCAATCTGTCTATGCATTTTTAATGCGTCGTTTACTGTGACATATGAGCACTGAAGAGACAGTGTCAGGGACTTAAGCATCTGCGGAGGGCTTCTGCGCAGGAGTAGCAGCACCAAGATGAAATGGGTGTTAGTTTGATTCTTTTGTTCATGTGAGATGGTACTTTGCGCAGAGGTTGCATAAATATAACTTTCCTCCTGGGGAATAATAAGAAGAATTAAAACCCAGCAATGTTTTCTTTCTCTCTTCAGAGCACTGCTAGGAACAGAGGATTTCAGCCGTGCCTTTGCTATTTCCACACTTACCACTGAATCGATACTGTTTACGCAGAAACAGCATTATAGGTAAGAAGCTATTGTGCGATACTCATTCATAGTATCTATACAAGCATTTTTAAAATGTAGAGTGGGAAACGTGGGGTTATTAATATCAAGGGTAACATCAACAGATATAACCCTTGTCATTATCTCAATTATCTTCCCCCATGGTCTAAATAATTCTCACTTTGAAACTCTGAAGGGGGAGAGGACCACGTTCAGACACTGCCCTTACATAACCAAAGCAAAAATGACCAAAAGAGCAATAAATTAATCTCTCTCAGGCATCTCCTCCTTGCCAGCAGTTTAACTTTGCATCCTGTGGGAAAAAATGCAGATACCAGAGGACAGACTAATTTAAAAAAAAAAAAAGGGTAAATTGCCTTCTTAAAGTTATTTTCAATTTCGTGAAAGTATGCATAAGTTATGTGAAAATCATAATATTTTACAAGATTTTTAATACTAATATTCGATTTTAGTGCAGTGGACAGATTTTAAAATTACCACAAATTTTTGGACTGAGTCAGTGTATACATCCATGAAAATTTTCTCCCTTTAGGCTTGTAATCAAACTTATAAATCTTAGGCGCTGTTGCTGAATCCAGCTGATAGCACAAAGTGAAATACATGCTGAAATCACAGCCCTGTTTTGGATTCAGGTATTTTGGTGTTTGGCTAAAGTGCGCTCATTTTATTCATGTGAGCGGTACTAATAACTACAAATGAATAGGATTTGGCCTGTGTCGTGTTATGTAAAGCTATTTCTATAGCGAGTTTCTCTGTGTGACAAATTCCTTTTTAACGTAATCAGGTGGAGCCTGTAGATCCACACTAAGATGAATGTTTCCCTGCTCCAAGTTTAAAAAGAAACACAGAGATCCAGGATTTTACAGAAATTAACACTTAAATACAACCTCCATCAAGTGATTTTCATTAAAGGCTGGTTTTATACCAATGATTATTTTTCTTCATCTTCTGTCCAGACTTCTGCTTCCTTAAAATACTTGTGCAGAGATTCAAAAATATCTAACCTATTTTCTTGGAGGACAGAGTGATGTTTCTTTCTAGGATTTGCACTGTCTTGTCAGAAAAGATCATCCAACTAGAGCTTCCTGTTGCTTTCAGGCACTGCATTGTCTCTTGGAGGCAGTTTGTTGCGTCACAGTTTTTATTACTGTGCCATTTATCATGTATGATTTCATATATATTTCACAGTGCAATTAACTTTTCTAAACATTGTGCTGTAGTCCTCATTTGTACCGTACAATCCTTTCTTTGGAGTGCCACAGAGTCCGAGATGAATTGTTAAAACCCTAATCTGTATTATAAAACAGGGTCTTCAGGTCTGTGTAGAGGTTTTCCTTCTCAGAATCTAGTATGCTAACTTATATACCCTTTATAAACAAACTCTGTGTTTGTAACAGAAAGCAAAAAAATTTTGTTTTCATTGTTATTTTTGAGGAATTCTTAAAATGTGTGACAAGTGGGTTTTTTTCTGCTACAGTGTCCTGACAGTGACCCTAGATTTTAGAAGATGTATGTTTTGCACTTGCTTAGAAAGTGTTTATATATGCATGTACTGGTTGATAGAGAATGAAATATTTTAGACTGACTGTTATTAATTAGTCATAAGAAACAGGAGGGCAGAATAGCCAAGTGGGGAGAGTTTGTCAGATATTTAGAGTATTGGATTGTGTGCTCTTTAGAATTATTTTGTTAGTATGACGTTTGGTTGTTTTGAAACAAGGAAAATACTTGAATAGATGTGATTACCTATGATGTCATTCAAACTGTACTAGAAGCTTTCTGTAATGACTGAAGAGCGGGATCAGGAGAGCTGGCTAATTTTCCAAGCTGTGATGTGCAATTTAACTTCAGAGTTTAATCACAAATTGTATACATACATTGTTTTTGAGAAAGAGTATTAGAGGAGCACAAGGAAGTCAAATACACTGTCACAGGCAGTTCTGCAAGTAAATATAATGCATAAATGTTTTTCATAAGCCAAAGGCATTTTATCAAAAGAATACCTGAATTCTTCATCTGTTTCCTAGTATCAGAAACAAATTATGGGAGCCTGAGAAGCACAGTACTTCTGTCAGGTGTATGACCTAGGCTCTAGAGAAAATTAAGTATGTTTTGCACATTGAATCAAAGTGAAACACATAGAAAAGTGCCCCCAGGGGTAGGGTGGGGGAGAACCTTAAGAGCGGGTTAGTTATCAGAGCTGTGACGTGCAGTTTGGGTTCAAGGTGTAGCAACAAACTGCATAGATGCATAGTGTTTTCCGAAAGGACTGACAGCAGAGCTTGTCCTTTGAGTTTGCAGTTCAGGCCCGAATCTTAAAATGTGAGTTCTTTTGTAGCAGGGAAGGTTATAGGATGTTAATAGTTGACCCACTTAAATTAAAAAGAACAAAAAAAGTTACAAAGATTGAGCTGGAAACCTTAAAAATACGACTTTGGGAAGTCTCTCTTGGAACAGCAGACTAGAAGGTCTGGAAAGGTTGGTAGTGTACGCTGTGATGATGGCAAGTAGGGATGGTCGGATGAGCCAGCCGGCTTACACGTAGCTGGATTGTCACAGGCCAGGTTTTCAGGAAACAGCGGAAACTTGTGATATGTATTTGTGGATTTTAGAGTTTACTAACAGAGATATGAGTAGTGATGGTTGCCTAAAGAAACCCTTCGAGAAGTGCATCAAAGGTTTGCACATCCTAATGGAAACTGGCTGCCTGGAGGAAGAGGAGTGAGAGGCCTTGGGTGAGACTACGTGTTTGCAGTTTGTGAGCCTGTCCATCAGAGAGGTCCTGTTGTCCCACTTCAGTGGTTTAAAACCTCAGTAAATACGATGTTCCTGGGAACATTATTTGCTGCAGTTCAGTGTTACAGACAAGATGAGTGCAGGGGAAGACGACTGAGGGCTAGCTTTTGGTTCAACAGAGAATAATACAGTTCCCAACAGCGTTGTTGAAGAATGATTGGAGGTGGGCTTTTTGAAGATTCAGATGGATTGGAGGGTACTGAAGCTCAAACTTTAGTTACTGTTTTTGCTTACCTGCTAAGAAGTTGAGGTTCCAAAATGTAACTAATTGGTTTCAGGAAGAGATGGCAACTGGGAGTGAAGTACCAGAACATCCGTGAATATTGCATTTGAAAATTGGTCATTTTGAATTTTATAAACCTGTGGTAATGAACAAGCTACTAATTATTTTGTGTTTTATCTTGGCTAATAACTGGAGAATGTCGAATTAGCCTTTACAAATATATTAGGTAGGATAAGAAGTTGTCCTACTTCTGGAGGCAGCAGTTACAGGCTCATAAAGCCTTCCTGCAAAGGGAAATGGTTGGAGTATGATCTGATACTCACTTCCTTGAGAGAAACATAGCTGCTGATGCTCCTGCTCTTACCTGAATACATGACTCCAAGTGGCGAATACTGACTGTTAGAATTCCTGTTGAGGAACAGAGGAATAGCTGCATCTAATAAATACTGATACAGAGTAAAATTACAGTGGGAAGGGGAGCTTCCAGAGCTTCTTCTGTACTTGTTGTGGGTTGTACTTTTTGTAGCACAGTGAAGTATTTCTAAATGATGCGTAGCAGAAAAATGTGTGCCTGAGCAATGAGATGTGACAACATTAAAGGTGAGAGCTGCTGTTGCCTCTCAGTGCTTCATCTTAAGCTGCATCTTCCTGAGGCCCATGATAGTATCTCACTTCTGTGATCTACCCAGTAAACAGCATTGCTTTTTATTAAAGGTAGTTATGTAGGAATGTAGCAGGAATCCTGAGGAAGTCAGAAGTGTGACTCTGCTACAGGGTTGCCTAACAGATATGAATTGGTCTAAGTTAATGTGTTTTGTTTTCAGCCCATAATCACTGATTTAGGAATTTCATAATTTCTGCACAGAATTTAAGTAGCATTAAAATAATCCTGCCAGCAGGAGCTCAGCCTGCAGATACCACTTTGTTCCTGTTCACTGTTACAAAAAGCATACCTCTCCCCAAGTGCCGTAATTCCTGAAAATCTGGCACATTACAGGTTTCTTTGTAAAGAATAGGGAAGCTTCCCAAATTTGACCTATTTCAGATCTGAAGAAGGACAGGGCAAGTTTACAGTCTTAGAAGTCTCCCAAGGAACACCTACCAGCCATCCGCTTCTTTTTTTGTAAAGCAGAGAATCCAACTATAACGTTTCTTTCTGATGACTGTGCCTTTGGCAGGATGGATGGGGTGAAGTTCTATAAGTTAAAACCTGTAATCTTGCTTCTGCAACCAGCAGAAGGTCCCAGCCTACTGCTGTTACACATGCTCAGTCCTTGTCCAGCTCACCAGGTCGCTAAATCCTGCTGCAGTTTATACTCTGAGTAGTTTGGGGGTAGATTCATCTACAAATTCTTTTATAATAAATACAATTCAGAGATGTCTGAGATGACAAAATTCCATTTATTCCCTGTAGTGACAAGTTCTTTCAGTCCAGGCTATTTTAAAATGAGTAAAAGCTAACCTTTTTTCCATTTACCTAGAAAGTTTTGTACATAGCAGTCAAGGAGTAAAGGCTCATTTTTTGCCTTCAAATTCTTTAGGCGATCTGTAAAGGTGTTTTCAGTGATACCTAGTGCACGCACCTTGTTTTAGGAACATCACTTTCATAAAACTGCAGAGAGGAAGGCATCTTTGTTTTATACGGAGAGGTAGGGAAGCTGAAGTGCACACACGGATACTAGATTTTTTGTAGTGTTGACTAACAAGTTCCACTCCTGTACATATTTGCCCCAAAATATTTGAATGATTCCAGTTGAACCATTTTGAAGCTATTGGTCACTTCTGATAATGGGTGTATTGGTGGCATATACAGTTGTTGGCAGGATAATGAAGTTTCTAAAGGTGTGAAATGGAAGTGGGACCCTTTTTGGTCTAGAATTCATACACAGACAGGGATTGCCTCAGCCAGAAGACCATCGTTCCTCCTTTTTACCATGAGTACTGATGAACTAATTAATGCCGTAGTCAGTAGAGCTGGCAGTGTAGTTTAAAGGATCCCTCTTTCTATGCCATTTCCTAAACAATGTCTTTCTTTTCCAGAGAGGTTTATTTAGTGCTTTCACCATTATCATAGTCTGTTTTTTCTCAAAGCTCATGAGAGGTTTTCAGTTCCAGTCAGGTGTTTCTTGAAGGCCACGAGCACAGTTGTGAAAAACTTTAGTTAGCCTGTGTTCTGAAGCCTGTCAGGATCTACACCGAGAGAAAAGAAACTCCCGGACACTTGACCAGCTATGTGGAAGTCGGAAGGTGGGTGCCAGTGTGTCTGGCATTGCAATATCAAGGTGGATTAAGAGCATTAAGGAAGCTTAAACAGCTCTCAGGAGAGAGATTCCCATGGTTTTGAAGGCTTATTCCACTGGAACAGCTGCTTGGCTGCAATTTGGGTTGAAAGATCAGGGTTTTTTTCTCCTGGAGTTGTGAATGGCACTACCTAGCTGTACTTTTTTTTATTAAGCATACTCAAAATTTGAGCATTCAGGCCTTGCTGAGTGTTTCACATCTGAGAAAGCTCAGACATTTCTTGCCCAGTTTAATGGACATTGCCATGGAAGTTTTCAGGCACTGGCTAAGGCATGTGAAAAGGGAGAAGCAGGGGGTTTTGTGCGTTTGGTTCATATTTTAGTTTTAATGATCTGTTACAACTAATAGTCCCAATCTACACTGGTTTGTAAGTTTTACTGTCTTTAAAATATCAGGCAGTTCTCACTGAGTCATGTAAACAGTGGTGCTATTGGAGGCGAGGGCTAAGATGTGGCTGGATCTGTGTTAGCAGTCATGGAAGAATTTGAGACCCATGTTGCCTCTTGTAGCGGTGATGGGAGAAACCAAATTAGAATGTAAGAACAGCCTCTCTCCCTCTTATTTTCCAGCTACGTAATATGGAAGCAGTCAGTCATCATTTCCGAAGCAAGTCTAATGCAGTTAATGTAACTGAACTGCAGTAGCTTGGTGCAAGTGGGGAGCATTTTTCAACTCGGTGTATAGTATATAGTATACTGTCAGTTGATTAAAAAAAAGGTGGCAGTTCTTTTTCATACTTTCATAATGGAAATTACCCAGGTATATTTAGGAATTGTATGAATAACTCGAGGATCTTCTTAGGATCATCAGCATTACACTACATCTTCTAGCAGCCTAATATCAGTTATATATGATAGTTGAAGAAAAACTGTGCTCGTGCACAGCATTTGCGTTCTAGAGTACTGACCGTACTGAAGACTTCCTGTCAAATATTTAGCAAACAGGCTTCAAGTTACTGAAATAACCTTTGTTAAAATTACTATTTTAAATAATAGCATGCTGTTATCTTTAAGTCCTTATCTGGTTCCCACCTTAGAAGAATTTAGTGGGATATGCAGAATATATAACATACACCTGCGTACATATGTTAGCAGGTGATTATTCTTCTACATTATTGCTTTGCTTAAATTCTACTTAAGATTTGTACCAGATAAAAATGTGCTGCTTTGGTGGATTTTTTTTTTTTTATTTAACTAGAATGTAATTACAACCTTTTTATCAAAATTTTCTTAAAAATAGGTTGATAAAATGAAAATATTATGTAAAACAGGTGGCAAATCAGTCAGCATGAACTAATTTTTAATGCAAGTTCTAATAGTTGGAATAGCTAATACTTTTGGTAGAACTGCTATCTCAATATGGCAGTGGAGATAAACTCTTCAAACAGACCAGACAGCATAGAATATAGCGATGCAGTGAGCTTGTGGTTCCCAGGAACAGCAACGCTTATGAATATGCACATGTCCAGCCCAGCTTTTTGGGAAACGGTGCAATAAGAGCATTCAGATCCGCTGTGGCTAGTGTGTACGTTACAGTGAGGCAGCGACGGGAAAGCTGGAGTGTCATTTCCATCTTGATTCTTCTGGTACGTCTGCTGTTCCTTCAGTTTGATTCAGTCACCTCTGGAGCATTACTGGGAATTTTAAGCAGCGACTGAAGGGCTTAGGAGTGGCCTTATAGAGAAGGGAAGTTGCAGACCACGGACAGGCTCAAGGAGGATCAAATGATGGCAGGACACGTTGGGGTTAGAGAGGCGGGAAGAACACACTGTGTGCGCCATCAGCTTTCTCACAGAAGCTGCACTGTGAGGGGTTTGGTGCTCTGTACTCATTTATTATGTTATCATCGATCATTCTGTAGTTTGATGCAAGTGGCTTGGGAATCAGATTTTTCCCTTGCTGTTGGAACATACAGCCACCTCAAAACTTAGGCATTTTTAAGCTGTTAAGGCACTTTCCAAGCTCTCCTCTGTTAGGCCCCTGCACGAGGCACATGGCAAGGCCATTTATATGCTTTAACTATTCCTGTGTTCTGGAATGGTATTTGTGGATTATTAGCCGCGTTAGACTATAGCAGATCTTTGGTTACACTCGTGCTGTACTTCCACAAACACTTTAAGCCAGCATAAGCCAAGAGATGCTGCCCTGCCCTGCACAAATGTTCTTGCAGCTGCACACTTAATTGATTGGGGAACTGGTTTGGGTTAAAACTAGCCCAGCAAACAAATCAAACCAAAACATTAGCTTTAAACTAGTTTCTGAATTCACTTTAGTCCTAGCCTCACAAATATTTATGTTGGCTTGAAGGTCTTCACCTTCCTGGTATTAAGACCACAAGTGTGTGAAGAAAACCAGGAGCTGCTTTATTGATGCAAGGGCTGGTTTAAAGGGCTTGGGGAATTGCAGTTTAAACTGTGGCTCCTTGCTAAAGAGCCAGACATTGTGAAGGAGGTTTAATGCTCATCTTCTTATGCCCTGACTCCCAGGTTATATCAGACACACCTTGGATAGAGCGCAGGCTGTGCCTTGGACTCCTTCTGTCCGTATCACCGCCTTTAACCTTCTTTCTCTATGGAAACTTCAAGTTGTATCTTCTGTGATCCAAACTGTGTCTAACCAAAACACATTTCCACACCCACTAAAGTGTTTTTCTACCCTCTATGAACCTCTTACAACAGAAACTGTCTATATTAGGTGGTTCCATTTAGTATTTATGCAACAATACAATTAGAGAAAAATACAGGACTTAGATGAATTATTCTAGTTACTATGACAGTCTGACAGTTTAAGTAGCTCGCTCCTTTTCTCCAAAACTGTGCTAAGATAATGTATGAGTTTCATAAGTGTTTTGTCTTTGGATTATGAAGAATTACAGAGTTTTACTCATCACATATTACACACTAGGAAACACATTCACATCTCATTTATTACGTTGTTGGACATCAGGATAAAATTATGGATCATGGTTCGTTGAATCAACTCCTTTCATTAGTCATACAGGTCTTACATAGAACTTAGGAGTGTTTCTGTGTAGCTTGGGATTTCTGAGACAATTACAGCTAGTTCAATAAAACCAAAATTTCTGGTTTTGAGAGAAGCTCTTAGTTTAAATAATATTTTAGTACAATGCAAATACTAGTTATGTTATTTTTTTTCTTCCATCTTTCCACACTCAAGCTGATACTGCCAAATTTAATGCATTACCTGCTAGAGTTATTCGTATAAGTCCCAATTTGTACTTGCTTGCTTGGTACTTTTATGTAATACCTTGCAAGCCTGCACCACAACTGCTACTGCTCTCTGACCTGAGGTGCTTGAAGCAAAGGATGGCAAGGGGCCATGATGCTGCACAACAGGTTGTGGTTGTAAAAGGTGTTCCTTTACTCAGCAGAGCTCCCCTGTAAAGTCTTCCATTTTTACCTACCTTCTCCCTTTAGAGATTTTGCCAGGTGACCTGGACAGCATAGACCTTTATTTATGGGCAAAAGGCAGTGGTGGGGGAGGGATTCATTAAACCACTCATTGGTGGGGTCATTTGGGTTTTTTTTAACAGTTATTCCAAACACCTGGTGACAGATTGATAAGTTACTCAGAGTTGTATTGTGTAAGGTGCATCAGTTCTCGAATGGCAATGGTAATATAAAGTCACTGATTTCTTCAGCTAATATTGAAGAATTTACTTCTATGTTCTGCAAAGCTAAGTTCAGGAACGTAGCTTGCCACGTGGAGTTTAGAAGATACAGAAAAAATAAAGGACCAGTTACAGAGATTAGCTGCTAATCCTGTTCAAACTGTAAGTTTCTTCCTTTTCTCAAAAGTAACTAGGATGCTGCATTATAAAAACAGTTTCACAAAATTCCATGGTGGAATGGGTGTTAGTAAGCTCTTAACACGTGCCTTAGGTTATTACTGTTTGTGTGTCAGTCACTGGTTTATTTCTAATTCCACTTCATCTCTGAGCAGCTGAGCTATTTTTGAAACTTGCTTAAATGTTCTTTCTTTATAAAGAAGCAGAAGATTAACAGTAGTGGAAAGATTTTAATCTTGAAAACATTTGAAAGAAAGATTTCTTCAACTGTACAAATTTCCAATTCATTCATATATTCAAGAGTTTTGGGTTTTCTTTTACTAACAGTTTGCAACTTAACAACTGCTTTCAACTATAAAAGCAAGATTACCAGTTTACAGGTGTTATTTCTTAGAAGCTATTAAAAAAAAAAAACCAAAGGCTTTGTCTAAAACTATCTGGAAGGCTGCTTCTGAAAAAAGCAGTTCAGTGACTTTGAGAAAATGCAGGGTAATATTCTAACATTTTATTTCTTAGCTGTCTTCTCTGTAGTTGTCGCTAGTCTCTCCTCCACCTTACAGCATCTGTGTGATCTGGTCTTAAAAGTATAACTTGGGTCTTTAAATAAGAGGAGGGTTAAACCATTGACCATTCCAGCTAAATACTTAAGTCACAGTTTATACTGAAGCTCCTTACTCTAAATATATTTTTAAAAATCTTCTTAAAATACAGAATAGAGTATTTCACATAGAAATAATTGAATTAACACACCTGAAAAGTCGGCAATTTTCAGAAGGGAGGAGTGTATACCACTGCTGATGATACAGGGATGAAACCCATTAGCCTGCCAGCCAAGGTACTATGAGCGTGGAAGAACAGACTCCTCTGTAACAGTACTCCTTTGAGTAGTGGGGGAAAAACCCAAGGCTTTTGTTGAGTTAGCTAATGGTATTTCATGTGCCAGGTGTGAAAAACCAGAGGAGCAGATTAGTTTGCCACCAGGGTACTGGACTGAGGAAAAATTATTGGAAAGAGTAAGGATTTATTTCTTGCAACATCATGTATGAAAACTCAAGGTGCAAACATGTAATTCTGCACTGTAAATGTTGTATGCAATTCAAAGAGGGTGTAGGAAGTAGAAGGAGCCAGAGATACAAAACTGTTTCTGCAGAGAAGATAGGAAAGTTGAAGTGAAAATTTTAAATCTGATTTATTAAATTTTTTAATATTTCTATTTAAAGAAAACTTATTGAAAACAAAATTTCAATCCAGACTAATATCAGTTCTTTTCTAGTGTAAAAACATTCAGTAGTATGGAAATTCAACCAGCTCCAGCTGAGAATCCCTTTAAAGCGTAAGGAATGGTTATTTGATTATTATCTTGAGTAACTTTAAAGTGAAGGTGGAGGTTTATTGTATTTTAACTCATGTGAAATAGTATGAAACAAAACCTAGATGCTTAAATTATTTTACGATGTTTTTAATTGTCAGAAACTACACATTTAATAAGACATTACTACAACCTAAGTTGCCGTGAATGTTTGTAACTAGCAGGGTGGAAAAAACAATGCACCTCTGTGATACGTGCGGTGCTACAGACTTCTTAGTGGTGAGTTTCTAACTAGTATTTGAGTGATGCTTGGAAGCAATACATGAAATTAAATGCTAATATTGGGTTTTAGTAACGTATAGATATTACTGTGATGTAACAGGCAGTCTGTCACAGAAATTGCTCTCTCTCTGCCGTTGCAATCTACAGCTATAGGGTTCTGTGCAGTTTTTTCGTACCACGAGTGTTTTTCGGTGTCTGTCAGTCACCCGCCTACCTCTCCTGGTAAAGCAAAGCAGATCAACAGTAACTCATGACACACCACTAAGATTTTTATTATGGTTTTCTTGGAGTTGGCATTTTATCTTTGTAGATGCTTAGGAATTAATGTCTCATAATGATCTGAAGTTTGCTACTTTGAAGTCAGAATTTTTAAACAGGAGACTTGGCAATAGATGTACTGTAGCTGCTTTTAACAGTTTAATTAATGCTGTGTTATGTACGCACTTTTTTTTTAGCTTATACTATTTGGAAACACTGCTTGATATATAGAAAGAAAGAAGTGTGCACACTTCCTAAGTGATGCATGTTGTGTCTGTGAACTCTGTACATTTGTAATGTTAAATTTGCCCAAGTTAATGTGTTGAAAAGTAACAAGTTACTTAAGTTAGTTAAATGTCTCTTTCTAGAGGAAAATTACCATAATGGTTACTTTTACTAAAATGCAATTACTGTCATTGTAACAGTCAATCATATTTTCTTGTGGAAGGAACTTTACCTGGTTCTGAATGCATTAAAAAGTGAGATTACTCTGCTCAGTGTTAAAATGAGCTGCAGAGGCAACACGCTTTTCGGGAGAATGAGGAGGAAGTTCCAGTCCTATGGTTGTCTTTTAGACTACCTGAAAATAGGAATTAACTTCTTAAAGGAAATTGAGCCCAGTGACTTGTAAAACACCAACCAAACCGTTATAAATTCTGAAAGGCTTAAAAATAACTGAAGAAGTGTTTGTTACTGCTGGGCTTGATTAAGCCTTAGGCAGCGAGTTCCCAGATGCGTTTACCAGAACCTACCAAGTTCGCCACAGCAATCTGCAGAACAGGGTTGGTTTGTCTGCTGTGGCATCTTTCCACTTGTCTTTGTTGCAGCCTCTCCTCTCAGTCTTAAGTCTGCAACTTGCATTCTTCATTTTCCTAACGTTTCATATCCCTAACCTTTTTCCTTCCTCATTGTGTCTTATTTCTCCTAACTCCTGTGTAAAACTCCTGAGGAAAATAAGTCTCCTGTAAAAAGTAGGAGTGAGATAAAGAAACTAGGAATTTTCTGCTAGATTGATTCCCAAATTAGTCTCTGAGAGACTTAAATATATCAGAGGTAGTTTTTGCTTCTTCACCTCTCATTGTATACAAATGTAAGACAGGCCTTTAGCAAGATCCGGCAAAACTGCCAGGAGGCCCGTTGCAAATACCGGAGTTGCTTTGCTTTACTCATAGTACTGCAGGTGGCTGCTCCTTACTCTGGGAATTATTTCTCCCTGAAATGTATGAGGACCAGTGCTAGGGGAGAGAGGGTTTCAATACCTGTCTCTACGTATTTATTACGGTACTCCTTGCCTTGCAGTACTCATTTCCAAAGACAACAAAGTCACTTGTCAAAGTAGAGGACTAGGATGTTGGATGTAAGATAAAAGTACCCCTACTGATCTTCAAGATAAAGAGGTGATTTGGTAATGAGACTTGGTAACCGTGTCTTTCGTGGTATTGAGATAAAAGGACTGCATTACAGCCTTGCTTTGCTAACTGTGCATTTCTATTTATTTTCTTTTTTTTAAGTGTGCTATTCTTTTGTTTCATTGCTTCTGTTCATGCTGTTTCTGAATAGAGTTGATACCAGTTCAGAGAATAAACATAGGCTGTTTCCTTGAAAACTAATGAGGAATATTTTCAGTATCCTAGATGAAAATCATTAAACGTGATAGTTTTATTGGCAGCCCAGGCACTGAGATTTTTGAAACCAATTTTTATATTAGTTTTTTGGGTGTTATAATCTTACACTTTTATACAAACAATTGTATAGCGCAATTGTTATTGCTGTATAGATGTGTTTGTTGTAAGAAGGATATAGACCGGTTGGAGTGAGTCCAGAGGAGGCCACGGAGATGCTCTAAGGGCTGGAGCACCTCTCCTGTGAAGAAAGGCTGAGAGAGTTGGGGGTGTTCAGCCTGGAGAAGGGAAGGCCTCGGGGAGACCTTATAGCACCTTGCAGTACCTGATGGGGCTACAAGGAACCTGGGGGTGACTTTTTGCAAGGGCCTGTAGTGACAGGACAAGGGGTGGCGGGTTTAAACTGAAAGAGGGAGATTGAGATGGGACATCAGGAAGGAATTCTTCCCGCAGAGGGTGGGGAGCACTGGGACAGGTTGCCCAGAGAAGCTGTGGGTGCCCCATCCCTGGGAGTGCCCAAGGCCAGGCTGGATGAGGCTTGGAGCAACCTGGGCTAGTGGAGGGTGTCCCTGCCCATGGCAGGGGGGTTGGAAGTGGATGATCTTTGAGGCCCCTTCCAACCCAAACCATTCTATGATTCTATATTGTAGAGAAATGAGTTTATATAATACTCAAAGATATTTTCATGACTTTTTATAGAAGTGTCTTTCCTTGCACAAAATGCTTTTTCTCCTGTCTGCAAAGAAGAGATGTACTTAGATTCGCATAGATTATTTATAACTTTGGTGCTCAGCTTGAGATGTCCTATGAAGAACGTAATTTAATTTTTTCAGGCAGTATTGATCACTGCCATGTGGAAATTTGAATCAACTTGTACCAACTTGAGGCACAAGTTAATAAGGTCTTGAAGTTTTGACCTATCTTGCTGGAAGTTTAGCTGATTTGTTCTAAGATGATGGACCTAGAAGGACTTTTATAATTTCTTTATTTTCTTGTATGTCTTTATATAGATGCAAAAATAGGGTCTGAATTAAACAACTGCATAGACATGCACCATAGTGTTTCCACACTTTGAGATTCATGTTAATGTATGATACTACCGTGGTAAATCTATTACGATGAACACATGAACTCCGTGCGTCCACCATTTTTCTTGGTTTGTGTTAGGTTTATCTTGCACAGGGTGCGATAGTTTTCACTGAGTATATATACCCATTGATAATACACATATTTAGGTAATTTTCTGTTTAAAATATGAATGTTGGTTTAATTTCACTGGTTGTAGTTAGGTGGATTATTGCTGTATTTCTAATATTTATTTCAATACATGCTCCTCAAGCTTTCTTCAGTGTAAGAGTGATGATAGTATAGTGTTTTCACAGCCTTTTCTTATAAGTTCATTAATGTTTTGCAATTTTTGCATTAAAAATCTATGCTTTGTTTTTAAAATTTATTCTTTTATATGAAAAAGTGTTCTGGCTGATGTTCCAGGGGCCTTTGTTGTTTTTTGAGGAGATCGCTCACCAAATAATACCCTTCTGCAAAATTTACCTTGTACTAAAAACTCTTAATGTCTCAGTGTTATGGATCACGTGGTACTGAGAAATAGTCTAAAATTTGCCCAAATGCCAAATTGGTCTGTTCCAAGCCAAATTCATCACAAAGGTATTGGGTAAGCAGTCTCAGTGCAGCTTATAAGATTAACCCCACAAGTGCAATAGCAAAAATGTACCTGTCCAAATTCCTCCTACGTGTAGGGTATGAAGGAATCACAGAAGTGTTCAGGATGGTTGCAGGTGGAAGGGGCCTCGGGAATCCTCCCTGTGAAAGGGAGGCAGACGTTTGAGTGGAGCAGGTATCTGACACCGCGACTGATCACGGGATATTAGAAAAAGAACCCTTTATGGAGTGACATGCAGAGTGACAGGAGCGAGCAGCGTTACCAGCATTTGGAACAGAGAGTGCATACTTCATCTATTGAAAGGAAAGCATTTTGAAGCATTAAATGTGTTTAATCAGTGGCTAAATAGATTTTTGGGGTTTAGAGGATTTGTATACAACATGGATCTAACCAGCTCCTCATTCCATACCTAGACTGCATTTCCAACCTATGGATGTGTGTGTTTAACGAAAATTTTTAAAATGTACTGTTGTTCATGAAAGATATTTAGTGTCTTATTTAAACAGAAATAGTATGAGGCTGTGCATATTTATTTGATATTTAAGTAATGATCACTTATTTTAGCAATACGGGCACACAGTGAGCACACGTAAACGAGGTAATGTGATTTAAACTAACAATTGCATGAAAAAAGAGAGCAATGCTTGTCTTCTGTCAGATGTTGGAAATGAAATATATTTCAAGACTGACTGGAAAAGCTATTCTCTTTAAAGTAAGTAACCATCTAGATGGTAAATCTAGTCAGAAAAGGTGAAAGCATAGTAATTCCTTGCACAGCTAGAAGGATTTTTAACTAGATTAGGACATAAATGCTGCTTTATCAAATTCTCCTTCTCTGTTAATGGCTATCTCCCTATTGCGTTTCTTTTGAACATTTTTAGATTAATATATAGTTTTCTGAAATAATTACCTGTTAATAACTTCCTACATTTGTTCTATTTGTATTACATTGTATTGTTTCTCTCTTGGAATGTATTCCTGGAATAGATAATGACTTCACTGATATAATCATAGAACTAGTAGTTTTGTCCTTATGTTAGAAAATGGAGGTTAATAGAAATGATGTTCTCAGCAGAATTCAGAAGACTGGTTGGCACGGGGCTGATTTTGTTGGCTCTCAGCCTAATCTTGTTACGTTGTTTTTAACTATGAAGAGAGTGGGTTTAAGGATCTCCAGCAGTGCAAATGAGATGAGGGAGTTATAAAGAGCTTAAAGAATCAGAAAAGTTTAACTCCATCAAAACAAATTATGTAATAAATACAATGCTTAAAACTTTGCCTGGACATCCTTTAGTGTAATAGGGACACTCCCAAGAAACAACTCAAATTTCTGTTGTTAAATAGAAGGAGTCAAAGTCTTGTATTACTGCACTACTTAGAGTGCTACTCTAATTGTATCGTAACTTCTGCATTTAGGTAGTATATAGGGGTAAAACAAGAGTAGTATGTTACACTTTATTTTTACAAGTGTAATAGTACTTTAAGTACTAAAGAATCACTGTATTTTCACAAATACATGTAATATTCATATTACATGGACTCTATAGCTCTTCTTAGTAAGACTGTTTATAGCATTTCTGTGAGTTCCAAGACATTTACGTCAAACTTCATGGTTATAAAAATAAGATGCTTTTCGATATGTTCTTTCTATGAACTGGCTCATAGAAGATCATCGCAACTCTATCGTTACTGGCAGATCTGAGGACTTCAGACCATCAGCCACGTTCTTCACCCACCGGCTCTGTGGACGTGAGGCTTTACTTCAACGATCTTTGGCTTTGCTCTTACCCTGATGCTAAGAGTAATGCTTTCTGATCTTGGTTATTACTTTTTAAAGTAAAATAATCTGTGGCTGATTTGTAGATCTACTGTTACCTTATTTTCAAGTTTTGTTGAGTATCCGTAGGAATGATCAACTTTCCTTGGTATGTTTGTTTACAGCAGTTGAAGTAAATCTCTGTCCTTGAGCAGGGATGTATCTTTCTGGGAATTCCCTGCGGAATTGCATCAAATACATCAGAATAAGTTACCATGAAGCATGAGGATCTAGAAGGAGGAAAACTAGGTCAATTGAAATGATCACCGAGACTGTTACAGAAGGCCTGTGAAGGAGAATTCTGATTTCATACCTGATCACTTCAGACTAGATAACCTTGCAGAGTAAGCCAGGCGGGGTAAAAATGTTTTAACTTGTGTGTTGCAGTTCAGGAGACTACGGTAATATTCACAGGAGGTTTGCACAATGAACTGAGCTTCTCAAATCTTAAACTTAGTTTGAAAGAGTAGAATAAACCTATTTGCTCTTCACTGTTTAGTGCAGCTACAAGTACATTCTAGTGCAGGTTATTTTCCAAGGCCCTCTTGTAACTTTGGCAATCAGGAGCTGTTTTCTGCTGAACGTACTGCTTTTTTACATAAGCGGTGTCTTGCATTGCTGATGCTCTTGTTATCTAAGGACGAGACTGCCTACAATGTCAGATCTGTTTGTTCATGCTGTTACCAGTAGTATGTACAAGATGTACATACCCTTTTCTCTATCAAAATACAGATCTCTTAGTGCCTGCCTCTTTACCTTTTCCTTCTGTCACTCCTACAGTTTATTTTAAACTTTAATTTATACCGAGCTTCTGCTTTCTCTATCAATATCACATCATTATTCTTATCTGATTCTCTTGATAATTTGTTTGCACTGGAATTCTTGGCAGTGAACTAAGAATTTCATTGTCTACCTACTCTCTTTTCTCTTGGAGAGTATAATAGAGTAGGAGGGAGAAGCCTCATGGTAATATTTTTATATTTGAAATGTAGCCACACTTTATATGCTCCTACACATCGCGCTACTTATAGATAATGAAACAAGTCTCATCTTGTGGTCTACTGCTTTTCTATTTTGGACTATTTTGTGCTAATTCTACTCATTTTATCTCAAACACTTATTAATGCTGCTTCTCCTTTCTTCGCCTGCCTCTGTGGTACTATTTAAGAAGGGACTATTATCACTAACTGGGAAAGCATAGCAATATTCCTCACCCCACGAAATGAGAAAACAGCTAGTGAAATTAATAGGATGGTGTCACAGATGTAGTCATCTCAGTCGCCCACTGAATTCACCTACGTGGAGGGGAGCACATCTTTTAGAAACACAAAGTACTTCCTCTTCTGTGCCCAACCAGATCTGGTGCATGGTGACACAGGACTCAGCTGTTTACTCCTCTCTCATCATTTCGGAAGGCTCTTGGGACCTCAAAGGTCTCACAATCGTTGCTGTACTAAGTCCAGTAGCATCTTGTTAAAAGTCAGTGATAATGTGAGGAAAAGATGATGCAGTGCCTCTCCTGAACAATTACTGTTTTAATATTGTAACGCTATTATTTTGTTATGCATCTTTATAACCCACTTTAAACAATGATAGCATATACAGGAAGTAAATATAATTTAGTTTAAAAATGGGCTATCATCAGACTTGTTCTGATGATAATTGCTGATTCTTTAAGCAAGAAAAAACCATCTTTTTACATATGTTTAAAAAACACAAAGTTTATTGCAAAATAGAGCTTTTCTAATGGCAGATCATCCTTTTTCACAACCGTTATCTTCTACCTGAGAGATAATTTGTACTACTGTGAAGTTTCTGTTTTGAAATAAGTTTGCTGCACACCCTTCTTCTTACAGAAATTCTCTTAGCTTAATTTTTCGTTGCCTAGATTTCAAACTGGAAGAGCTTTGATAACATTTAAGGATTCAGCTTCACTTGAACTCAAAAGACACAGCACCAAGAAGCCTTGCTGTGTTGCTGATCTTCCTCAGCCATTTTTGATAGTTGGCACCTGACATAAAAGACAATGTCATGTGATGCACATAAATATTGAAAACCCAACTTGAAATTCAGAACCCTTATTTGCATGGTACTTTGGTATGCACATTCAGTTAAGCATTCAAAAACATTCATTGCAGACTAAATACATGGAGGATCATTTCTTATATTTGAGTTATTCTCAACTGTGTTTTCTGCTTAAAATGGGTTAACAGAACGGTTGAGGAAAAATTTCAGTTCTGAAGTATTCAGTGTTGGTATAGTGAAATACTGAGTTGGAATTCTTTTTGCCGTAATACTTAGTCTTTTAGATGCATTAAACCAGGTTTTTAATGGCTGGGCTAGGGAAGATTTTGACATGTATTCAAGATAATTCATTTGAATCCATTTTCCAAATTATAACTGGAAATGAATAAACTTTTTAAAAAACATTTAATGATCAATTCTAATGTTTAAATGACTCTACACACTATCTTGGAGACTCACGAAATCCTTGTTTTTGATAAATATAGAAATAAATAATCTTTTTGTCTCTAAATGTAGTTACGCTTCCCAAGTATCCTTTGTGGCATCGGTTCCAGTGTAACTGATTGGCACTTGGTAGTCTTAGTTAGAGAATGTTAAATAGATGAAATAATGACTATTTTTATCCTTAAATATTGGAATAAGCCTTAATAAAGGAATAGTATACCCTTTCTAGGTGAGGACTAACCCAACAGGTGGCAGTTTATTCTTTTGAGGGTAAGATGAAGCACTTTTCTTCTAAAACCACATGCACATCCGTACTACTCTCTGTTCTTGCTCTTTCCTGGTGCCACAGCACACTTGCTCACGTTGCTGACCAGGCCTTGTCTGAGCACATCCCAAGCCTTATCAAGCACGGGGCGTCTGTTCAATGCCAACCACTTTACCTCCCAGCAGGAATCCACTTTATAAAAAAGTACATCAAGTGCTGGGTGTGTTTCTGCCTTGAGCTGTAAAGGTGAGACTATTGCAATATCCAACTCAGTTCTGCTTCTGCCTCTTTGAGAATGGTCCAAAGCCAGTTGTGTTCCCAGGTTTTTGTTAGGACACCTGCCTTTTCCTTCACAAAGGCCGTACGACATTTGATCGGGTGCTAATGGCTCTTGAAGACTGTAGGTCTGGTTCGGTTTGACTTGTCATGAGCCAATCGAAGGATTTGTGTAGCATTACTAATTCAGCCGATGAAAAAAGAGCGTTTGATGGTGTGCAGCAGTATTTGGGATTTTCTAAGAGTGATATCCAATACCAGTTAGATATTTTTCAGGGGAATATTTTTGGTGGATGGTTTTCCATTGCAGATGGTGGCAGGGAAGACAACATTCCTTTCCAACTTGAGTTTCTTTCTTTGTTGTTAATAAACCATTTTGGGAAGAAAATGCATGGGAGATGCAATTTGCTTTTTATGTGCCTCAGAATTCTCATCTGTTAGTAAACGTAGTCCTTGGTACTAATTTTCTTTTTTTCCTCTAGCTTATTTTTTCAGAAGAGATGCTTATATCAATTTAGTTATTATAAATAAATCTTAATTTCCTGTAATGTATGTCCCAATCTGGAATAAATCCCTATGTGCATTTTCAAAGTTTACTTCAGTTTATTCATTTGAACTGTTAGTTCAGGGTCTTCTGAGTCTTTCATGTCATGATTTAAAAATACCAGTTTATATTCTTCCAACTGTAAGGCAGCTTTTCTTTCTCAGTAGTTTTTCCGGAAAAATCTTATTCAGAATGGAAAGAAGCTCTAACTTAGCAAAAAATGTCAGTTTGGGCCTTGAGTTATATGTAGGGACACAGTGACCAAATGTCATTAATAACTGGAAATTGCACAGTTAATTACAGGTTTTTGAAATATACCGTGTAGTATCTTGGCTGTTTTTGTAGTGAGCAGCTCTAGATCATTATGGGTTTTGATACTTACCTCTCTTGTTCTCCCTTTTTAGGGCTTTCATGTATGTTTTAAAAAGTGAAAATTAATCTGGTTTATGTCTGTAGGAGGAAATAAAGTAAATAGTATAAATATTCCTACCACATACCAACAAGTCTCAGTCTTATAATTATCCCGTAGGCCAGGCCGTTGTCATAAAGTCTGGCAGAATTAATTAAAACCCAATCAGATGTCTTCACCAAATGTTCAGGGTAACAAGGTGATGCCTCAAGTGAAATACCTATCCTACAGCATACAGAAAAACGGAACGCAGTAATGCGTTCAGGTGGATAAATTGTAAACCAAGCTCTACTTAATTTTCTTTTACTTCTGTAAAAGCATCAAAAATGTACCGCTGTGGCCAGCTCTGCTGTTCGAACTGTAACCGAGGCTGATTAAAAGGTACTTCCACACTTCATCCCTCCATTTGTGCCAGAAGCTAGCAAAGCTGCTGACAAACTGCACGTAGAGGAGGTTCTTAATCCAGCTCGGTGAAATTGATATGAGGCCGTACAGCGTACTTCGGTGTGGTAGGCTGAATCTTTTTGATGCAGGTGGATCAGAGAACATTTGCCTATGCAGTTAATGGAAGTGATTGGAGGGGATGGTACCTCCCTCAGGGAGAATAAAGATGGTAATGTGGATGCCTCCAGCAGTGGTCTTGTAACGCAGTCAGCTGAATGCAGAATGTGCCTTGCTGTAGGCTGTGGTTGGTACAGTTGGTCTGAATGAAGACCCCGGTTGTGCCTATTGCACACTCCCGCACTGAACTGGCCAAGAGCGTTAGGACACGTGCCCTGGCCATGTTTGGCTAATTGTTCTGGCGGAAAGGCATTCAGTCTCTGCACCTCTGGCCTTCAAATTCCACGATAGAGGACCCATCCTTTCTATTTTGTACTACAGCATGACTGAGAACAGAGACTCCATCATGGTACGCTCACGTTGTGCAGCGCAGTGCCTAGCTGAGCTACCAGCTCAACGTTAAAGCCCTCTCCAGGACGGCAGGCACTGTAGCTGCATTAGGATGATCCTGTTTCTCACGAAGTGGCTTGAGTTACGCTGAAGCAGCTGTACTGCATTAAAGACCTGTCCTGGTATCTCTGCACAGCAATGCTCTTTGCCATGTAAAATAGAACCTCATTCAGAGTTTAGAAGTCATGTAGCACTGCATTGTTCAGTGTAAACAGAGCTAGGGGAAGGCAGATACTTTTGTCTTAGCTGTAACTGTGTGTAACATAAGCTTGGGGGAAACACAGCACCCAGTTTTCAGTGTCTGCTATCACAGTTGTCCTGTTAATGTTAGCCATCTACCTTTTCCTTTCTGAGCAAAACACACTGTTAAATACTGAAATGCGGCTGCATTTTGGATATTTATCACTTGTTTATCACATAAATTCATGTAGGGTTTTGAGTTTCCCTTGTTTGCCCTGCTGCTCTCTGCAGAGGTATTGGTATCGCTGGAGTCAGGAGGCAGTAAATCCATTCGTTCTGCTCTTTCCTGGGGCACAGCTGTTTCAGCTCACAGTGGTTTCTTGCCTGTCTGAGATCTTCTTAGGCACAATGGGTGATTTACTACCCCATATGCTCTCTTTGGTATTTCTCCACAGTGTGTGTCACTCTGGGTAGATAACCTTATACGGCTGAGGGTTTACCTGTATGTAACTGCTGCTTTTCTGTGAGTACAGATATGTTCAGCTTCCTTCTCATGCAGTCTCTGTGTGATAGCATCAGGCTGTTTATAACACTTAGGTTTTCTGCTCCTCAGGGGTGGTGGTAAGGGTTTTCATTCTGCTCCACCTGGGCACTCTGAGAGGACTGGAGAAGAGAATTCAGAGTCAGCCAGAACAATATTTTTACTTTCTCTCTTTCATGTCAGGAAATCTACTTGGTAGCTACAAAGACATCATCAGCTCCCAGTCACAATGCTCCAGCGCTGACTTGGGGCTAATGGGGAAGTTTCATGGCAAGATTGACTCCCACAGATTTAAAGCTGAAATCTTTGTATATGTTAGGAAACATAACTGATGTTGAACAGAAAATACAATTTTTCATTTGAAGGCAGTGCCCCAAGGTCTGAAACCTTTGTGTGAGGGACCTTTGAACCAACAAATCACATGTGATACTGTGCTGTCAGTCACTTGCGAGTGCTCGTTGTTTATATTTATAAATGAGAGAACTTCCAACTGTGTTTTGAAACTGTGATTGTGATTTGTTTAACTGTGACATGTAAAACAATGGTTTATTTAAAACAGCACTGTGATCTTACAAAGATTATACAGTAACTTGAGAAGGTACAGTGGGGAAAGAGAGTAACCAAAATTATGAAACAACTGCTCTGTGAAGAGAGATTGAATTGTTCAGGATTTTTCCACATTGCAAAGAGAACACTACATGGAGAGTTATTCATGAATAGTGTGGGAAAGGTGCATAGAACCTAATTTTTCATCATTTTTCATAATTCAAGGAATGAGCAGTATGCAAATGTGAAGTGTTCTTAAATAGCACAGAATTAAATTTTGGAATGCGCCATGACAGGAGATTGTGGAGGCCAAAAGCATGAATAGATTTTTAAATCACCATCAGTGGCTATTGAAGTGAGACAAAAGCCCTAAAAACATACACAAAACAACTCTTCAGGGTACAAACTCCTGTTCATGAAGATCCTAAACGGCTGATTGCAGGAGACAGAGGTGTTACGGGCCTTGGTTACACCCAGAGACAGGACAATGTGTTCGATGAACACTATTCAGACCCAAATGGTTGTCTGTCAGAGACATAATTGTTTTCTCATTTATCTTTGCTTGCATCACTAGAACCGTAAAAAAAAAATTGATTTTTGTTGATATCTGTTCGTACTGTCAAAATCTACCCCAAGTTCTCGGTCTCCAGCTCAGTTTTCATTCTCACTTTAAGCTGTTGTTCGCTGCCTTAAACATAGCCAAGGGGAAATGACTCCAGAGTAGCAGCAGAACTGGGAGAGATCTCAAAACACAGATAGCACGGGGGCACTGCAGAATTCACCCCGTTGCTTACTTCCTTTACAGTTGCGCATCGTCCTGGGACGGAGCGGCAGAACAGCGGCTCGTGCCTCCAATGTTCGTGTTTTCCTTTGTTTTGCTGTTCCCTGTGTGTGACAGCAGGCGTGGAGAGATCCGCTTGATTGAATTTGCCAACAGGTTGAATAGAATGCTGTAGTGAACACTGCACTTCAACTGGACTCCTACACCGCTGTGGCCAAAAATAACAAAGCTAACAGGTGTAAGTAGATATAGGATGTATAGCCAAACGCTTGACAGTCGTGCTTTGTTTTCGCAGTAAGTGGGAGTGTTTTCATGCATGTAGCCAATTTCGGTACTGGAACGCTAATGATACCATGAATGACTTGTGCAGGACTTTTCATCCCAAGAGTTTTTCCGATTGTGCAAACTCTGACTCACGCTCTCGTTGCTGAAACGCAGCCACTTTTGGCACTGAGCGCAGCACTTGTGCAACAGCCTGTGACAGTTCAAACTGAGGTTTTGCTGTACTTGAAGTTATTGGGGTGCTTTCTCTCTACGTGCATTAATACTGAGATCTGCTGTTGCTTTGTTGGTGAGATTTTAGTAATTCATAAGCTTTCTAGAGTTCCCGATTCCTATTCAAAGGGTATCAGGCCTAAATATTACATCAAGCTTGTCAGTGTTTTAAAAATTGGGGACAATTTAGTATTTTTATGTTGGCTTTTGATAGTGCCTTTGTTGTTGGCATTGACATCCTTTGGCTGATGATGGATTGGTGAAAACATTTGGATAGTGTTTGTATATGCACCGATTTCTATCTGGTGTCCGAGTGTGACAGCAGACAGTCTTGTAGGTTAGAGGTGGTGGCTGAACTCATGTTTGCTGTGTTGATGTACAGCCCACATCATCTATCACACATATTTCACAAGAGCTCTCAAATTTTTTGTGGTATTAACAAAATGATCAAATCTTTGTGTCTCAAGAAATCTTATAAATAGGGATTAAAAAGCCTACTTCTGAGCTGAACTTTGGATATATCTTTAGGCTGATGCTACAGCTTTTGCTGCCAATCCTAACTAATTGAATAGCCTGCTGGTTATTTTAGGCAGTTGCATCAGATAATTAGCCAGACTAAAAATGGCCTGCCTTTGCTTCTAGGCAAGAAATAGTTTGATTATTCTAAAACTGTGAAGAAAATTCCAGATCCTATAGTTGGAATAGTGGTCCACTGCCTTTCTCTTGACGTCTGGAAATGGGAAGTTTCGTTGGTCTGTGGAGAACAGATTCCGAGGGCTGGTCCAATAACAAGCAGAACTGCAGTAGCTAGCTAAGCGTTATCAGCTGGCAGTTTCTTGTGGGCGTCACAGACAGAAGTGGGTTTTCGGGGGAATTTATGGGGGAGAGGAAGGCCTTTCAGGTTACAAGTAAGGTACTAGAACCGTGTAACAAAGCTTTTCTCTTTATCATGGTCTTTTCTGTTTTGATAGAGTTAACCTTCTGTAAGAACCTTTCCCGTGAGTCCACTCTGCACTGGGGTACTTACTGTAGAACTTAATCACTGTTCCACTTTCCTTTGGAAAGAAAGATCTGCACAGGGAAAAGTGAAGTGCTTTGTACAGAACCTGCTGCCTGTTGAGTGCTTTGCAGAAGTGTCAGTTGATCTTGGGTTTCATTTTGTGTTAGATACCACAGACATTTGACAGACTATGTCTGCAGAAAGAGTTCACAGCTTAAACAAGGAGGGAAAAATAAAATAGGTGATGTCAGGGTCTTGGAGCAGACCAGGCCTTTTCCTCTGTGAGACATTGTCCCTCTTGGCACAGGGAACATCGGTGAGGAGGAGCAGCACTAATTATGTGTAGTGCCTGCTGATCTGCTGTGTCTGGACTGTGGTGGATGGAAATTTGCTTTGTATTAATTACCAGGTATTCTACTCTTTATTTTTTCTTTTTTTTTTTTCCTGAGCTATTTACTTTGGAAAAAGTTGCTTTGGAAACACAAATTCTCTCTTCACCTCAGACTCTTCTGTAATCCCATGACTCTAGGATTTGCAGATTTAAGGAAAATGTGCTTATCGTTGTGACACTCCTTATAACGTGTTGAGTTAATAGTAGCACGGCAGGTACTCCCATTTAGATTTCCCAAACGTGTGGAGTTTGGCAATCCCATTGTAGTCAACAAAAGCTCTGGTTATGGCTGTGCAGCTACGAATAGTTTTTGAGATGTCAGTTACAAACTAGGACAAACTTTCTCATGTGGACCCTGTTCTACAATGGGTAGTAGCTCTAATCTGTTGGCAGTATGGTAGACAAAAAGTCAAAGTGACGAGTTGTCAGAATCAGGATTCTCTGAGATCCATGGGGATATGTCATTCTTCTACATTTCCTCGTGCAAAACTAGATCGTGATACTGGCAGTTTTCCTTTGTGTAGTACAGCTTTAACTCAGTAGAGCCCCAAAGCTCTCATCCTCTGAGCTATCTAAGCCTTATCAGCTGGCAGGTTCTTGGGGGCGTCATAGGTAGAAGTGGGTTTTAAGGGAGAATTTGGAAAAAAAAAAAAAAGAATGGCTTTCAGGTTCCAAGTAAGGTACTTTATCTGCAGCAATGGAGGTACAGAACAAAGTGAGAAGACATTTATATGAATAATTAAAAAGTGGAACCTGTTGCCCTGCAGAAAACTAGTGTAGGAGAAAGAATATGAAATAATTAAAACGCCGGTGGTGTTCCCTCTCATTCTTGAGCATTGACATAAATGCGAGAAACCGACGGAGCAACTTTGCTGCAGTTCCCCCATATAGGCTTCTCATAAACATTTGATATTGTGGACAGTTTGTGTAATTTCATTTTGGAATTGGCTCTCTGAGGTTATAGATAGAACTTGGGAACAGCTAATATGACAATAAAAATAATACTTTACTGATGCTGTGCTATTCGAGTCGTCTTGGAGGGATGATTTGTCAAAGGGTGAAAGGAGTTCCTGAGCGAGGGACGCAGACCCAAATTCTATGCCTCCAGCCAATTGGGTGTAGGTGAAATGAAAGGAGGACAGTCCGTGTCCCACAGATCCCTCCATGTGTAACTTGCATCCATTACAGTACACTTGAGTCAGTATTATGGTGGGATCTGCCTGGGCCAGGGTAGGGGAGATAGGGTAATGGAGGTGTAGGTTCCCTTTCCTAGCTCCATCCTGCTGAGTCACACCAAGCCCAGCTTAAGGTGCAGTTCACAGCATTGGTACAAATCAAATCCCTAACAGGTTTTGTAATAGAATGTAGTCGGAAAATGCACTACTTCGATGTAAAATTTTAGCTAATTGTATTTTTAAATGACAAAGAGTGTGTGTGTGCATGAGGGAGGCTGAGGAATCGTAGAACCATGGAATGGTTTGAGTGGGAAGGGACCCTAAAGCTCACCCAGTGCCACCCCCTGCCATGGGCAGAGACACCTTCCACTGGATCTGGTTGCTCCAAGCCTCATCCAGCCTGGCCTTGGAGACAGCCAGGAACTATGAACATAGCTTCTGGGTGACATTTTTTTTAAGGTTTTTTGTGTTTTCATTGCAGTGACTCCAGGTAAGACCGTTGGTTGGTAGGTGGCCATGTCGACTGCCTGGAGCTGGGTCCTGAATGAGTGCTGTTATTTACTTGCTGTGATACAGTTTCACTTCAAAAGCCGTGGGGCTGTTTTTAAAGAACAGTATTTCCCTGTAGACAGCTAACCAATCATCCCTGCATAGCTGAAGCCAAAATAGTCCTAATATTCTCTTTACTGCTACTACAGTATCTCTTAAAATGAAGGATGAGATCATGGTAGCATTTTGGTTATTGGTTCAGTTTCCTATTTCTTTCTAGGTCTTTTTTTAAGCCCGCACTGTCCTTACGGAATGACCTCCTGGGTTGCTGTGTGTATCCATGTGACCAGCTGTTTACTGTGCTAGTTTGAGTCAGTTTGATAACCTAAGACAGCTTTTTTAACTTTAGGGGGTATCGGAGGGTTCAGCAGTGATTTGCTCACGTACTTGGGAAGAACCCAGTCCTGGGATGAGAATGGGGCAGAAAGCCCTTCCACCACTAAAACTAACGGCAGTACGGTTGGTTTGCCTTCTAGCACTCCGAGTTTGCTGTAAAATATTGTGCATGAGTTTTTACTTTGCACAAGTTGAGGATCTAAGTGATATCCTTCAGTTAAGAGAGCCTGAAGTAGAAGTATACGGGCAGGTCCCCGGAAAGAGCTAATGGAAGAAGCTTATTTACACCGATGGATGCCTCGTGGTAGTAAACACCACGCTTAATAGTACGTTAATTGCCTGATAGTATGTTTTTATTTGCTTCAAGAAATCAACATGTTGCAGTATGTTTAATATTTATAATCCCACATCATTACAATGCGCTGCTCTGCATACCAACAATTTAGGGGAGTATAAGGTGCATTTTGTGTTCACTGGTGTGAGAGTTCCAGCTGATTTTTCATGTTCGTAAGTTGCAAATGCCTGGGTGTCATGAGATCTTTTATTTTAAAAAATACAGCGCACTGTTCCTATGCCAGATATTCTTTTGGAAAGCTATTTTTGCTCCCACTCCCAATAGTAACAAGAAAATACTGCACTATGAGTTATTTTTAAGCGGATGGAAATAGCATCCATATTATTTCAAGCCACTGATGTATAAAATCTTTGTAATAAAAGAACGGCCACTTGTTTATTGCATGTTGTTTTCTCACATTTGTTTAGTCATAAATTTTAGACAAGTGCCTAGTGAACAAAAATTACTGTTTAAGACAATTTGTAAGAATCTTGCATTCTCACGTACCAAAACATTATGGTTGCGTATGTAAATGGGAACGACTATTTTTCCCTTCTATGTTGTGATTAAACAAAACAACAAAGCTCTGAATCCTTGATTCTTACAAGTTGTGTTCTGTCTGTTAGGACAGTTCCCAAAAAATGGCAGCATCGATCTCGCAGCAGAATCTTCTCACTTGTTTAACAGGAAAAAACCCAGGAAGGTAGAACTCAGTGCAAATGTACCCACGTTATCCTGTGTTTGTTCGTTAAGTTTTACTGGTGCATGAAGTATTACATCAAAAAGGTTTTGTACCTTATGGGACGTCAGGATGTGTCTGTCGTGTCGCTTACAGCTCTTAAATAAATAGGGCTGGGTTTTCAACTGCATCTTCAGAGGTATGATGTAATTTTTCCTAATTCACAGTTGCAATAGTTGTGTAGGAGTGTAGTACTTATGGTAGATGAGAATTTTATTCCTGTGATGTGTTTATTTCTTTATTGTCTGTTAAAACACCTTAAATAGACATAAATAATTTACAGAAGTCAGAAGTAACTAGTACTTCTTAGTATTTTATGTAGGCAGAGGTAAAATTTAAACAAACCCTCGGTATACTTCCACCGTGTTGTAGTTGGCTTACGGCTTCAAAGGCAGCCGAATTTGTACCATATGTGTCAGTAGTAGCTTGAGAACTTGTAGGCTACCATCCTAAATGCAGTTACACTGTGTATTGCCCTTTTAAAAATGATATTCCTCAAAAGAGAAATTTTTCCTAGGTGCTGTTACGCCTTTCATTTCAGGAATAGATGCTCCTAAAAGCATTAAAAATAAGTGGTCAGTGGCCTCTAGTAATGTTTTTTTGTGAATTTTAATTGATTTTATTGATACGTTTTCCTCTGTAATTAGCTTCACTCCCTATTCTGTAGGCAGAATTAATTACTTCTGTAACTAGTGAAGTAGTTTTTTGGAATTACCCTACCTTTAAAACATAGGAAAGAAAATGTGTTAGGCTGTACATGCAGAAGTTTAACTTCTAAAATAGCAGACTGTTTATTTGATGGATAACATTTTTTCTTACCAAACTGTAGCTAATGAAATCCTTACAAAGCAATGCCATGCATTCAATGCATGTCCCATAATTCTCTTTGGAGACGGTGCACAGCTGCTGCAGTTAGTATTAGCTGCTTCTTATGGCTTGGTATTTTCTTTCAATAAAAATCACAGATGGCAGGGTGTCTTTCACACCATGATTGTAAATATGAGCCTGGTTCAGGTGAAGAGGTGATGTAAGTACATGTAATGCTACTTTAAGTATAAAAATCCCACATTGTGCTCAATTACTGTCTGTTTTTCTGTAGTCCCTGAAATGTCCAGACTTGATCCAATGACAGTAGTGACACGAAATGTAAATTGTTGTGCCCCTTAAAAGGACGTTGGCATCTTTTACCTAGAAAAGTAATAATGTGGTTCTGCAGGGTTTAGCCTCTGATGAACTTGGCACTGAATATGTTTGTAACAGCTTTTGTTCTGTGCATGAGACTTCTTAAAACCTGCCGCTTCTCTCCAGTTTGCCTCTGCACGTAGCTTGTTTCCCTTCTACGCACACCGGCACATCCTCTTTTGGGTAGGTGGGGGAGACTTGTAAATTATTTGCACAGAACTCATGTACTGCTATTTTATGAGTTTTCTTGTTGCTAATTTTAGGGTGAAAGCCCACTGATACCAAACATCATCATAGACATCTTGGATTCTAATTCTGTTTCTCTGTTGACAAAGAGTAATTAGAGCACATCTGTTCTGAAGAGAAGGGTAGGATGAGGACTTGAGTCCCACGAGTTGGCTCCAGTGTTGGAAGCAAGGTAGCTATCTATGCCTTCATGCCTTTGTAGCAAGAGCTTCTTGTGGAGCGTGTTAGCTTGAACACAGCCCTCTGAGGATGCACTTGTGTTGCTTTAGGGGCCCAAACTCCAGCTGTGATGGTAGTTTGGTCAATATTAACTTGAAGGCCTATGCGTCACATGTTGTGATGTGTAGACATGTCCTAATAAAGGGCTAAGATCTTAGAGAGTCTGTTGCAGAACCAACAAGCATTTAAGGGTTTCCATCAGATTGTACCATGTGTTGCTGTCTAATACCAGCTCAATCTACATCCAAGCTAAGCAGGAGGATATAGAAACAGAATCTGATGGTGACTCAGAGGAATATAGAACAGGGACTGACACAAGCTCAGAGCCTATTATGGGACTATGATTATTATTAGAATTTGTGCTGGTAGATACAAACTTTCTTTGTCTCTGGACAGTCTCTCTATTGACTTTTTAAATTAACTGCACCAGTATTGGTGAATTTGCTGAGAACATTTAATTCAGTTCACAGTATAGGATATACCTGCTATGTGTTTTCCAGGCTATTTTTAAGTACTACGTGTACTAAAGCTTCCATAATTTCTTTTAAGGAGTTTTCTCAGTTCAAAATACCCTACTTTCAACAAATTTAACAAGTCTGGTTTCTGATGTGATCTTCAGTTTCTCCTTTCCTACTTCTCTCTAAGTCAACCTATTACCCCCTTAAAGGCAACAGCAGAACTCCCTTTGAGTTAAATACAGCAACTTCAGTACTAATATTTATAGCTTTTAAAAACACGTAGGTGGTACTCATTTCCCCCAATTTATTAATAATTGTGTTAGATTATGATGCCTATATCTGAGGGTTTTTTGAAGTTTTTTTGCAGATTTCCAAAGCTGAAGGGTTTTTTTCATCCTGTTCTGTCAGTTTGTCTTCCCGATTTCTTTTAAAAATGTTTTTATCATTCTTCCTTAAAACCGCAACATCATCTGAGGGATTTTTTTTTAGTGTTCATTTTCACATTGGTTACTTTTTATTCTAGGACACACAATAAAAGACCTAAAAATCCAGCCTATTGCCAGTCTTTGTGGAATAGTCTAGACATAACAGTTCATTACATTTGCTTTTAATTACCGCATTTTTGCGTCCATTTATTAGCATTGTGTATTTATTTTCAGTCTCTGTGTATGTACTTGTGGACTTTATAAGGATGTGCAGACTATGAACGTGTTATTGGATGGATATCCAGGAAACACCGGTAGGGTGGGATTTCTCTAATGCGGTTGAGATTGGAGGTGTTTAACTGTGCGGCATGGGTGAGCTCATACATGGCATTAATTTCCATTCCATGGTATAGCTGGATTGTTGCAGTTTCGTTATAAAGTTAGCAAGGATGATAGATGTCTGTGAATTTCTATTAATCACTGGAAAATTTTAATTCTTGGCATATTTGATATCAAGCAAAGATGATATCATGGAACATTCCAAATCTGCTCACTGCTTAGAGACAAACGTCTTCAGGAACAGGCAAGTGCCCATTTATCAAATGGTTTTCTGTTCTCTCCTTCTGTCTTAAACAGGTAAGTGGGAACCAGCTGCTTATATCCCTCAGATGCTTCATTAGCGAAATGACAGCATTAGGTACTTTTGATGGGAAGAATACTGGCTGCGCAGTTCTGACGTGTTGTCGGCACCCTAGTCCATAACCTCTGACAATCTCGCCTAGTGTTCCGCTCGTGTGATCTAAATGAGGAAGTGAACGTAGCCGTTTTGTTAAACGTATAAGAATGCGTAACCACATCTCAGCGACGCGGCTCTTGGTTACAGAAATGCAGTTTGTGAAAGTGTCTCAGAATTCACACCTCTGGATAGAGCTGCCAGACAAAGCAAGGCTCTGGTTCTTCTCTTGGTCCTCTTTTCCATTCAGATTTTGAGAGCAATCTGCAGCCAATTGAAAGGGCTTCAAAGGGAATAACAAACATGACTTGAGCAGACTGACTGGGCCCACCTATTCTGCTGAGCTAGCGAAAATTAGGCAGCAGTCCCTGATCCCAAATCCAAATGGTGCGAAGGCTTTGGATGGCTACCTCTAAACCAGGTTGGGCACGTCCGTCCCACCCATCTCTGAGCAGCGTGTGGAAGCTCTCTGCACCTAAACCATGTGATCCTTGCTGCAGTACACCAGAGTGGTGATTTAGTTACGTGCCACCCAAGTTGCATTTTTGGTTTGTGGTCTGAAAACCTTTAGAGGAGATTGAGGACACGCAAACCTTGAGGAATGTGTGGGTAGGCTGTTTGGAGGATTTTCCTCGCTGACTCTTACAACAGTTACTGATGGGTTCTGTGCCCTGAGCTGCAGCCTAGGTTTGTCATGGATAAATCTATCTGGACTGCTTCAAAAGCAGTCTGAGAGGAGAATTAAGTGATGTGAAGGAACAAGGTACGGTGCTTGTGCTTACAGTCTGTCATATGGCAGTGCAAGCAAATCCATAAAATGAGGCCTTACGGTATCAGTAGGTATTTAAAAAGACAGGAAAACACTTCCTTGCAGCTGCTGACTTTTCTTTAGACCCTCTCTCCGAGGCCCTGTGGATAGGTTTTTGCACAAGACCTTGGTTGCACTCCAGGTAATTGATCATCCTTGTGCCTGTGTATCCCTTAGCACCCAATAGAACTATTTCCAAATCAGTTGATGCAGCATAATGTTTTATTGAGTATCGTCTGTAGGATGTGTGGGTGAGGGCAGCTTTGCTGGTGTGTCTTGTACTCTGGAAACTGATCTAGGAGCAAAGGGAGCAAGGGGAAGTTACAGTATGCTTGTTTGAAAAACAGTAACTCGGGATTTTTTGGAGATCCGTAGACATCCGAATTCTTGTGCATCTTTCTCTTGAACCATCAACTTGTTTGCTTAAGACAAAGGGAACTGTAGATTCCAGAACTGTACTCTGGACTTCTAGCTATGGAATAATAGATGATTAAAGGAAATCTTGTTGACTACAGGATTAAAAGCTTTACTGTCAAACAAGGAAGTTTCTTTTACTACACCTAACTTGGCTATTATACTGGATTTGATGCCTCAGTTATTTGCTTTCTCTTCTTTTGTCTTCCAAATCATCTTCTCCTCTTATAAAATGCTTTTGGCTTTTAATCACTCTCCCTTATTTTCGTTCATGTCCTTTCAAGATATTTACTATTTATGCCATGGCTGAAGAGCTAAGTCCATAACTTAAAAAAAACCCCTAATGCATGGGTTTGGGGTCAGGTTATCTCCTCTCTGAAGGAGGTATTGATAATATTACCTCAGGAATTTAGCAGCAAAGGTTGAAAATTAATTTTACACTTCAGAGGGGAATAACCAGAAGTGTTCCATCTGTTTTGTGTGCGAGGAAATTTAGATTTTGAGTCTTCAACGTATGCGTGCATGACATTTAATCCACCTCAGGTTTTGTTTGGCTTGCTTTTTCACTGCAGTTATGTTATGTCATTTTTAGTTGAAACAGATCTTTATTTGGGGTAAAATACGCATTGCTTCTGGCTTTTGAGTTTTTGTGCTTGTGTTTTTGTAAGTGTGATAACTTCATCTAGGCTTATTGTAGGGGAACTCAGTTTGTCCGTGTAGTGCTGGTCTGTTCTTCAGACACATTTTTAATTTTGGTAAGCTACTTAAGCTCCTCTGCATCTGATAATTTTTCCAGGAACATCTTTCATGCTGGGGGACTTTTAGCATGGAGCTTTTCTTGTTTCCTAAGCTCTGTGTATCTCTAAATGGGGTTGTTTATGAGCAAAAAAGTTTGGCAGATTCAGGTTGGGTGGAGTGCAGTTTGGATATCTGTCTTGAGAAACAGGAGTTTACATAAATCTTATTTAGCTAAATTGTTGGGTAAGAGCCAATTATGTATAGTAGAACTGCTTTTTTAAATCTTAAGCTGTATGCCTAAACTTGTCAGGCCTCATGGAAATTCTATAATGCTCTTTCTTTTCTCCCATGTTCTTCGTGCTTTTGCATGTTCTCTGCAGAAATTCAGTAGTGCCCGTGAGCAGGAAACTTCTGACAAGTAAGATCACTTCAACTTCCAGTCACCTAATGAATTTCTACTGTGGAGTAATTTTTCCCTGAAGTGCTTTGTAGAACGCCTTCCTTGCTCAGATTTTGACCGAGTTCATTGAGTCTTGACATAATGCCATGCAATCAGGTGGTTTTTTTGTTGTTGTTTTTCTCCCTCTCTTCCCATGTCCACTTGAAATTTCCCTTAACTTTATAGTGTCACACGTAGTTCTTCCTGTTTGTGCTTAACTGCTTTGCTGTTCTTTCCTCGCTGCCCTAGAAAAAAAGGCAGATTTATTAGCAGTTATTTTTCCCATTGCAAGTAAATCCTGTTCCTCTCACCCCGACAACTGGCTATTTATTTTGAGGCCTATGTAGGAATCTTGGGCTTCATAGCTGCGTATGCTGTCGCACCCCCCTGTAATCACGGTTGTTATCTGTCTTGGAATACTCCGATACCTGTTTGCTTGTTGGATGTTGTGAACAGGGGGCAATGCACCAAGTTTGACTGTTACAAAATTTTGCTAAAAGGTGCCCCAAGTGTTTTGTTATCTTCAAGAAGGAAGGCGAGATCATGAAAAATAATTATCTAGTGCCTGATACTTCTTAATTACTTGTAAATTCATTATTTTAGACTATACTCAAAGTATATCCTGCCAGAGCAGTAGCCTACAGGTTCTGCACATAATTTTATTAGCTTCTTTGAAGCAGTCTATTACCTATTTAAAAATACTTGAAAATGTAATCATTTTAATTATTTCTAATCCTACAGGATGCATTGCTAATTATTACTGATACTATAGATTTATTATATGGGGTGGATTTTGTCTGACTAGTTTTGAGGTTTTAATTAAAAGTTCTAATGGATTTATTATTAATAGCTTTGGGCTCTATTAACTGGAATGCTAATCACCTTTTCTCCCCAGTATCTTCTGTGGGAGACATGCGGGCAGTCAAAAACGATTCAGTCCCTCTCAGCTTGCTGCTGGAGTGGGATGATTTACAGTCTTCCCCAAGAGGCTGCAACTTGTGCTGGCTTCTACAGCATGGAAGTACTATTTGATCATCCCAGCTCTTGGACAAGGTCTTCTACAACGGGTAATTCTACTAGCCAGGTTCTTACGAACTGGGCAGATGTGATCTAGCAAATGGTTACATTTGTGAATACAGTTTTACTCCAAAGGTGACCAAACTCGCAGGCAAGTTCTGGCCAATGTACATTATGGAAAGACTTTGAAAAATATGGGAAAGGGAGGGTGGGGAAGTGGGAGAGGGATCTGAGAGCAAGAGGACCGGAGAGTGTTGAGGATGTGGACCCAAAGGTACTCAAGGAGCCTTGTGACTTAGAGAAGAGGTGATGGAGAGGTGTGGGGCTGGATGAAAGGTGTTCACAGGCAGTGGAGCATGTGGGAAGCAGGAATTCGGGTGCAGAGAGGTCTGGAGTGCAGGCATAATGAGGACAGCAGCGATCAGCTGACTGTGCCCACAGCCAAGCTGGAGTGCTGTGTGTCTTTGGGACAGGAGCAGCAGCCGATGTTCCTGCACGACTTGGAGCATGGGAGGGAGCAGCAGAGAGCGGAGTCATGGCTCTGGTTAGGCAGCAGCTCCAGGGCAGGGTCAGGTAGTTGTGAAGCACTGCGGAACCATCGATAGTACATCCCCCGGGCTGCGGTGCAACCAGAAGGGACAGGGCTTTGGGACTTTAGAGCATTGACTTCTTTGTAGGTCTGCCTGTGCACATTGGACACCACAAACTTTTCATATATTATTATTTAATAGGCTGTTATAACGGTCATAGTATGCCCGGGCTGTGGTCTGAGTTAATAAAAAAGATTCTGTGGTTTTAAAGCCACAGCCTCTTTTAGTTGAGGTCTTACCTTGCTGTACTGTGTTTCCGTACAAGTAGATGATGAGTTAATTAAGTACTTTTCTACTAGTAAAATTGTGTCCATTCTAAGGTTTGTAATCAAGTGGAAAAAAAGCTTGACATAGTGAAGAGGTGGTGGTCTGGGAGTGGGCTGAGGTTTGAGGGGCAGAAGGTAATGACTGTAAGGTGTACTGGTAAAAGGTTGGAAGCTACCGTGCAGCCTTGTTTGCAGACACTCGTCAAAAGCAGGGGGCATAGACTAATCTGTGTAATGCTGCTGAGGAAAACAAGAGTTACTAACATATGACTCGTGCTGAGGATAGGAATCGTTTGGCAGCCTGCAGCCATCTGGTTAGAGTCAAAATGTCCAGTACTGAGCCCTTTAGATTATACAATGGCCAGAGATACTCCAGTTCTTTCCATTCTTTCACCTCTTGTGTACAGTCCCATGAAGAAAATATTTTGAAAGAAAGGCTGGGAATTCTGACATTTTGCCACGTTGCACAACTATGATAAAAAAGAGCAAATGAAAAATTTTACCTTATTAAGTTATATTTTGAAGACTTTTGATAATTTTGTGATTTAAAGGAGCCCAAGAGAGATTTAGATGTCCGAATCATATTGAATGTTCATAGGAAAAAGAGGCATAAGCACTTCCATTGTCAGCTTTTGAAAATTAGGGAAGGGTTGGGCTGCCTGGCCTGGGCCTTCTCATGTCAGTAGGTGTTAGCCTGTCTCTTACCTTCACCGTCCCCGCACTTGTGGTGTATTCTGATAACCTTGTTTCTGAGATGAAGCCCAGAACGCAGGTCACCTACACCTCAGAATCTGGGGGAGGGGGGGTGGGTGTGGTGGTGGTGAAAAAAATAATGGTTCTACCTGAGGTAAGTTCTTGATGAACAGAATCATTCTGTGGTAAAACTGCATTTATTGTATGTGGCTCTGATGTTAAAAGCCAATTGAACAGAAAGTTTGCTTCCGTAAACCAATTTACTGATTACAAATTGCACACTCGGCTGTCACCTACATTACAGCGTATTTAACTCCTGTCTTGATTCTCTAGACAAATGCAAAGTGACATCTCAAAGGAGGAGCAGCTATTACTAGCACTCAGGACTTAATGCATTGACCTGGTGTGCCCGCTGTGACCTTGGCAGAATAAGGCAGATTAGTAGTTCAGTGCGTCTTTCTGCTCGTGTTTATTTCCTTGGACGTATTGGATGTTGTATTCACACACCTTAAAACCTGTGAAGTTAAAATTAAACAATTCACCGTCATGTCTTGCGGTGAGAAGCTGAAAAATCACACTTCTGTGTCTGTGTACCAGACAATGTTTGTCTTTGGTGAAAAAAATTTTAGTAAGAAAGAGCAAAGTGAGACTGCTGAAGAGACTGATTACATGTTGGGGAAGTAAGTTTATGCCTTTTGAAACAACTCAATCCCAAGTATCAAAGGAATAATTGGGAAATAAGGTAGTGTTCACGTGGCTTTGAAATCTCAGTACAAATATTTTTGAAACTCTGAACTCAAATGCAGCCGTACCATGTAACGTTCTATTGGAACAATCTCCTGTATGAGTCTCTTTCCAGTAATAAGTGTAGCAAATTTCTTTTAAGCCAGTGGGAGAAGTGAATTTATACTTATTCCCTGCCAACTGCTTAAAAAGCTGCCAGCTAATCTGTTTCTCTGCTTTTTGTGTCAGAGTTGAAATCTATCTTGACTTGAGCTGAATTCTCTGTGTAAAAGCATGGTGATTGCTGGCGTTTTCCTGCTGTAAAAACCGCCCTCTTAGCTGAGAACTTGTGAAACCATTCCTTATAATCACACAATTTGTAGTGGAGCCCAGGAGCGCTGAAAGAGGTAGAGTAGGACAATTGCTAAGAATTCATCCTGACCGTTAGTTCAAACTCTCAGGCACAACAATTACTGGGTTTTGTTGATATCAGTAAAAAAAATTAATTTTTTTGCTTGATGGACTTTCGCCCTGTTCTGTTAGTGAACAACCCCAGCCATTGTGACTTGTACTACTATACCTGGCATATACGTGGTGTATACAGGGTATGTTGCCTCCCTGTGCATGGGTAGACAGGGGTGGAATGGGAATTCAAACAGGGGAGCTTGGTCAGTATTACCTTTCCTTATTAGTGTGATGGTCACTGCTTGCCAGGGGACACCTCTCCTTCATCAATGCTTTATTTAGGCTCTTGGTCCTTCTCGTTCGCTTCTTGTACAACTTTTCCTGTATTTCTGCATATTCTGGCCCATGTTCTTGAATTTTCTTCTGCTCTCACATCGCTTTTTCTCGTGACTCATGCTTTCTGATATTGATCCAGCTATCTTGTGTGTCAAACAGCTTTTCTTTCTTCTTACCACTTTTTAAGGTAGAAAAGGTGAATTTGGGGCAAACTGTGGATGCTGTTGGTGCCTGACAGATTCAGAAGATACCTATTGTCTTCCTAGACTTCCTTTATAATTTAAGAAAAGGCTCTATATGTTTCAGTATGTAACACAGAAATATAAAGGTATTTTTCATAGTACCTATTGTAGTATTTAGGAATAATTTCAAATAGATAAACATAAGGAAGGTAAGAGTGGTTAGAAACACGGCTTCACCTTGCATTCCAGTGAACAGCACTGGTCAGGACTATTACAAGCAAGGGAAAAGCATCGTAACACAATAAACAACAGCATAGCATAATATTCCTCCAACCTCCATAAATCCATCTGGATTTTTCATTTATGTCCTACACATCTGAGCACCACCGCAATGAAAGGGCAGCTTGTACAGTTCCAGCCCTTGCAACTGATTGCTCCCCAGAGAGTGCTCTCCTGTGTTAGTCTTGGCACAGGCTTGTCCTAATGGACATCATGTTCATCAGAATTTTTTGCAAGGTTAATTTTCAGACTCTTTATTACTCACTAATATCAAACTCTTAAAAAGAAATGCCGGTGACAGTATCCCAGTCACACGAATGTTTCTCAAAGTGTTTAAGCTTTAACTCTACCTTCTTAGACAGAGTTTAAACAAATACCTGGTAAAGTCAGCAGCCGAGTCATAATCACTCTCCTGCTCTTTACCATAGAAGTTCGAAATACAAAGTAATCTACCCTGCGTGCCTCGACCAAGTGTATTTTCCTTCTGAGGCAGTTACCTGAATACATCGGCATTCCTGCTTGTACATTTGAGCTCGGTGTCACTGTATTAATCACACGCAGATGTTTGGTGCTGGCATGAACCACGCTCTGCAGGTGACATCAGTTGGAGTAACTGTTGAAAGACTGTTTTGAATCCTGAATTTTTTGCTGCTGGTTCAGGAGGCAACACCTGACTGTGGTTTGCTCCATATCTAAGCCATGAAAGACCAGTCTGGTTGGGAGTTATGCAAAATCCTTTGGGGAAAGCTCACAAAGAACCATGCCCTGTTATTTCAAGCATGTATTAGCATCCCTGGTTTCTGCAGGCCAAGTATCAGCACTGCTCTTGGCACAGTGCTGAAGTAAGTACGCACATAGTTTCAGGAGTTATTAAAGAGAAAATGTTAGAATTGATAACAATGTGATTTTTTTTTTTTTTTTTTACCTGGTGAATCGTGCCTGATTTGACTAATTTCAGTAGCGAAAGTTTATATTAAGAAATACTTGGATCATCAACTGCAGCCTCCAACATCAATGTATGTGGAAAGAAACACTATTAAAACAATAATTGTTTAGGAACAATGGTGCTTAATATTTAGGAAATCCGTTCCTACCCACAACTACACCCTGATCTAAACCCTCTTCTTGCAAACCTGTTGTTTCTGGTATCATGGTTAGAAGGTTTGCCTTTTAGCCTTGGCTAAGGCCTATTGTGCAACTTTCTCCTTCTAACAGTGAAGGAATTTAACCTTTCCCAACCCTTCCTGGGCAGAGAGTTTGCACATCCCGTGACATACCTATCATTAATAATGCACATTTATTCCTCAGCTGACAATTTTTCATAGCAGTCAAATTCTGAGTAGTAGCAGACAGTTTCCAAGCAGCATTCCTTTTGTTAAAAGCCTCAATCATATCTGGTGTTATTAAGGATAATAATTACCTCTGGAGTGTTAGAATAGTGCTAGTGCTTCAGAAATTTAAGGTGTGTTTTGCTACTTCATTTCTCATTTTATTTTCAGCTGTTTAGATTCAAGATGCAAGTGTGAAAGCGGGATGAAAGCTGTAGTGACCCAATTATAGTTATTGCAGCTGTTAAGCCCCAGTAATTTAAAGATAGGCATTTGGTATTTGGGAAAATGAGTGAGGTCATCTTGTTGACAATTCATCATTGCAGTCTTCAACGGTCTTCGTAAAAATCAATACACGATAATAAAACATTTAAAAAAATTTTCTGATCAGCCACCGCGGTTCTGTTCAATGTGGATGCAATGTTCCTCATTAATTGTTAAATAATATGAGGGATCATGTTGATGTTGATCTTGACCACGTGACCATATGTACATGCAACAGACATCTCCTTCAACCTTTCAATTTAGCTGCCCACTGATGGCAAAGGTAACCTCTTGAATATAAGTGGATGTCGTGCAGTCGTACTGTATCTGGGTACAAACTGAAGGAGTAAATGTTCCCGTTCGTCTCAACGGAATGTTAGCTTTGCAGACAGATTATGGTGATTCAAATGTCAACAGAGTTATTTTACTTCTGATCGTTTTAGTAAAAGCATCCAGTTAATGTGCTTATCCGGCATGGTTGGCTATTCCATTCATCTGAAGGGACATTCCAGAGGAATAAGGCTGCAAGTTTTAAATTGAGGATGGTTTCATCCTCTAAGCAGCAGGTTGGATTTCCTAGACTAACATCTAGACTCTCTGGAACCACAGGTTCAAATCCTGGCAGCCAGCCCTGCCAAGTGTCACACTTGACATTCATGTGGTCCCTGGGGTGCTGCTTCATGACAGCTCTGCTGAAATCTCACACATGCAGCGGCAAGTGGGCGTTTCATCCCCTGCCAGTGAGGTGGGCACTGACAGCTACTTCCTAAGGCCCTGGAATTGCCCCTGCTCCTCTCTGCTCTTGTAACAGTGAGGGAGGGGAGAGAAACATTAGGCATGTGTGGGAAACGTATGTTGAGGAAATGCTGAACTTCCCTCCCTTTCCACAATGTGCAAGAAATGTTGAGAGAAAATAGAGGTTTCGCTCCAGAATGGAGTATCTTTGTGTTTGGAAGAAGAATGTGGAAGTTCAGGTGCTACATGAACTCAGTCTGGTCATCAAGAGGGGTGTTGACTTGCACTTTATTGTTTGGTGATCTCTTCCTAAAGTACAGAGGTCAAACAGGAAAGCCTCACCGTCCCAACTGACAAACTGTTTGGAAATCGGAGTGGGAGTGAAGTTTGACCTGTGCTAACACCTTTACAAATGCCCCTCTTTGAGTAATCATCTCTGAACAGAGCGAGATTCCTAGACTGCCCAAGTGACTCTTCATAAACAGATCATTGATTTTAATCTCCTTTGGCTCATAGTTTTGAAAGAGGGTATGAAGAGCTGCCGGGAAGCGCAGGGAGAGCATTGTCCTGCATACTGAGCTGCACATGGGCGGTGTTGACTGGCTAGCAAGGTGTAAGTGCCTGTCTGCTCCTCCATCGTCTCATCGCTCTTTAATTGAATGGTTCCATTCATTCCTTTCTTGATTGACATCCGGTAAGAATTTGACTGTACTTATCAGTTCTGTGCTTGAGTACTGAACAGACAGATTGCACATAAATATTTTAATGTATCAGATATGTTAGTCTCAATGAGTGTTTTGACAGACTAAAGCAAGACAATATTTTAACCCTGCCCCACCCCTCGTACTATTAGTGTTGAAATACTGTTTAAGTAGGAACTGCAGTGTAAGAGCACTTCAAATCAACAAGTATCATTCATTTAAAAATAAAGATGACTGAAATATAGCCATCTTCAAGATTCAGGACAAGTATTATTAAGCATACTGGATAATAGTGAGCGGAAAAAAGCCCCCACATTGAAGATTGCTTAATATTTCCATTGAGGAGATAGATTTTAGCTTGTGGGGGTTTCTTTTATTTATCACACAGCAGGTCCCTAATCATACTGACTAGCACATGTGTGTAAACTGGAGATAGCTGAAGGGCTGAATGAACATTGATGAGTTTGAAACTGCGGACTGAGTAACGAGACTAGGTAACTGCACGCTGTGTCTTCACGTTGCCTGAAATCAGCAATGAGTAAAGGATTAAAATAAATGGATGTGTGAGAGAGCAGCAGCTTTTCAGAGGAGCATCATTGTAGGAACTGTTGCTATTGTCCAGATGATATTAATTAGCTGCCCTCCCAAGGGCTGTGGCTGTTCTCCAAGGGTGCTAGGGGAGGTCCTACAGGTTTGCTCAGCTGAGCAATTAGTTTTCATTAGACTTCTGCTTGACTATCGGAAGGAAAATGACAGAAATCGGTTATGCGGTAGTTTGATTTGTGAGGAGAAGTTGTCAAAAGGGCTGGTATGATGTGGGGTCATGACTCGCTCCTGCAGCACTGAGCTGACACTGTGGAAGCGAGCCGCTGCGTGCGGGGAGCAGCGCGTGCGCCGCACGGCACTTCGTGCGAACCTGTGTGTGGATGCATCGGCTCTCCGCGGAGCTCCCACGATAAATGGGATCTTACTGTGCTGTGGCATCAACCTCCAGCATGCATTGATCTCTCTGCAGCTCCTATAACCCTCTTAGGGGGGGTGGGAAGGAAATCGGGGTACCCAGAGCTGGGATGTGTGCAAGGAGATAAAACAACAGCAAGTACAAGTTTCTAGTTAAATAGGCAGTAGAATAAAACCGAGTCTGGAAGAGAAGAATAATCTTATGATTGTGAGAGGTGTTCAGCAGCACCGTGTCAGTCATTCCCAGACTTCGTGCTGTATGATAATGTCAGAAATTCAGCTGTGGTATCCAGCTGTGCCTGAGTGATCCTCATCCGTGATCAAACGCAAGTTCTTGTGTGTCTCCCCTCATTCTGAGAAGTTTATTTTATTACTGTAGATACGTTTTTGAGAGAGTTTCATGCTTGGGGAAAAAAGTAATTTTTTTAGTAAAAGCAATTTTACCTTTCTATTAATACAGTAATAATTCAGGCTTTTAGATTATTGCTCCCGCACTTCGCTAAAATGAAAATTAAACAAACTTCATCCTAACTAGAATCGGTTGCCACAAAAGTAAAAACCTAAGGAGAAGAAAAAGCTATTAAGAGATTTAAGCACACAACGAACAAGACCTTTTAGAGGAGATTAAAGTATGTGACAAGCATTAGTATTTCAAGGTGCTGCGATCTACTCATGGATTGATGTGCCTCAGAATGAGATGAGGCACATTAAAAGCTGAAATCATTCAAGCTGGTGTGAGACTGAATATGAGCAATTACGATATAGTTAGGCATTAAATAAAATGGATGATTTTGTGAACTCGCAGTACAGAAGACTTCTTTGTGTGATCAAATGCTCGGTCTTTGAACCTGTCCCTTGAAATACAGACTTTGTGAGACAACACTTATTGTGGAAACTGGGAAGTTTGAAAGGAACAGTCCCAATTCTAATGTTGCCGTCTAGCACTTTGCGTGGTGAGAAAGCATTACTCACCGAGAAATAAAACAACATTAAAGTGTTTAACTTCAGCATTTCCGTAAGCATTAGCCATTTGAAAGTCACAGCCATCGGCGTTTGCACGTTAGGAGTGCTGGTGTAAAAGATGCTGGGTACCTCTGTCATGCTTGTGTAGTAGTGGAGACTTATATTCAGACTCCATTAGGAGGCTTTTTCTGCATTAAAGAGCCTTATTCCTTTGGAGTATTAAAGCAGAATCCTCTTACGTTCCATTCAAACAGTTTGTCTGGACTGTAAATCAGGCATAGCAGTTTTACAAAGGGTTTTAGCCTAAAGCATGTGTAACTGTGATTAAACAGCAAACGCAGCCTTCCACTGGTAGGGCTGTGGCCTTAATTGGGATCCAGTACTGGGGCTGCCACTAAAATGGGATAAGTGTCCAGTTAAGAAGAAAAATGACAATGGAAAAAGTATTTGTGAATAGGTGTAAATGATGTACTGAGTGAGTGACAGCGAGGTGAATGGTTTTTCTTAGCCTTGTTTCTGTGTTTTCCAATAATCTGAGAAAAAGCCTGCCGTCCTTAGAAAAAGTGTGACTTTTTTCTTGCCAGTGGCTTGATTTGCTTTCACTGAACTCAGCCAAAGTTTGGACACTGACCTAAGTAGAAGCAGGCTCAGAAACCATAAAATCCTATAAACTCATTAAAAAGATACAAACGTGTGTGTGTATTGAAATGTTAAAAAAAAAAAAAGTGTCTAATTAAAACTGTTTGAAACTTCATTTATGAAATTAGAAGGAATGTTACCAAATTTGGTGAATAAAGCAGTTCTATAATCTTTAAAATATCAAAACCTATTTCATTGTTACTGGTTTTAGTTTCAAATTGAAGTGTTTTCTGTAGTTTCAGTCTGTTTTTCAAAAGCAAATAAGATACACAGAGAACTAAGGGATGAATGAAGCCTGTTTTCTACATCTTTCCCATTATGGCTGTCCGTGTGCCTTGTACTTTGGGCAACGTGGCCAAGTTCCTCGTCTCGGTCGTGGTATTTGTGTGCCTGCCTGGTGTGTTCACGTTGCTTCTCAGTACGAGGAGAGGACTGAAATTTTGCTGCCTACCCTTTTGTTACTCAATGCCACTTCCCAGTTTTTAAGCCAACTGTTACAGACCTCATCTATTTGTGTCCCTTTTCCCTCATTCAAATTTGGCAGAAATTGGGTCAGCAGCTGTGTAAGTGTGTTCGTTACTGGTTTCATCTGACCTGGTAACTTGTATGGTGAAGTCCATAGCTCATCATAAGTTCCTCATAACATAATGAGCTGATAAGAAAGGAAAAAAACCCCTTACTGGTGTTCTGCTAGTTCGGGCTCTGTGGAAGATTGTTTCTACTCGTTATTGTTAGCCAATTCTAGTGTTGGTGGCATCTGAAAATGAGATCTACGTGGCTGAATGGTGTTTACTAAATAAAATACCAGTTTTGTCCTGAACTTCAGGAAAGTTCTAATTGCATTAAGTACCAGTTTGATCAGGTTTCAGCACTGAAACTTGATCAGGTTTCCAAGTGGACTGTGGTGTTTGACACGAGCTTTTGGCGTGACAGTCTCTTGGTCTTCCACACTCATTTTTGTCAGACCTTTGAACTTGCCAAGTGCTGTTACCGCTTTGTTCTAAAATCTGCTAACACCTTACACGATTTCTTGTAATGTGCGTGTTCACTAGACGTTACACAGTTCACATTACGCAGTTCACACGTACTCCCTGTAGGGAACCTGAAAAACAAAGACCCCTCGTGACTTCAGATCTTGAGCCTTTGTGATCTTCATCTGGAAGTTGAGTCCTGTGACGGTATCACACGTTGACTCAGGGTTTTGGGCGTGAGACTAGATACAATATCTGTTACTATAGATGAGAAGCAAAACGATGGAGAGAACTAGAATAACATTTAATTACTACAACCATTGATTCTGAGTTTACAAATGGTGCTTTTATATTTGGGTGAGGCCAACAGAAAAACTAACCTGTGTATCTCATTGAACATTTATATATTTTTTTTCTTGCTTACAGGGACATTTGGTTAGGTTGGCTTAGTAGGGTTGAACGTATATTTTTATTATGTCAGCCTGGTAGATTCCCTGGGGAGCCAAAATAAAAACAGCACAAGCTCTCAGTGACATTTGAGAGTTCGCTATATATCCTGCTAATGAGAATCATGCCCTAAAACAACGTTCTTTCTGTGGCTAAAGTTAAAAATATCAGAGCCGGTCTCAGGATATTCATGTGGCTTTAATCTCAACATGTTTATCATAGTTGAGTAATCACGGTATAATTTAGACGCAACAAGAAATTCAGGGTCGCTCAGAGCCCAAGCAGGTCATCAGTTTTGCTGGAGTTTGTTTATGGAGCAACCAGAATTGAACGTAGGAAGGATTTTGCTGCAAGGGCTTTCTGATCTTTTTGAATACAACCATGTTGATCACAACCCATCAAATTGGTATATGCAATATGTACTGTGATAATAATAAAAAAAACCCCAAAAACCAAAACAACAAAATGAAGCACATTAATTTATAGCTGCTTTCAGGAAACATTGCTCATGAGAATCCCATCAGCACAAGGAATATTTTCTTTTATGGTTAAACCCAGATAACTACTGAATTTCCCAGTCTTTTGGTAGTGGATTGAAAGTTATAAATTGTCATCCCTAATGCAAACATTTACTGATTAAAAAGTCTCAGTCATCATTTTGACATTTCTTTTTAAGGGCTGTTTAATAAACCCGTGATGGAGTTGTGATATTTGGTTTGCAGTTGGAAATTAAAGTGGGTAGTTTTAAATAACGCTGTATTGATACTCGACATGGGATCATGGTAAAATAGGGTCCAGGTTCACATGTTCAATACTTTACTGGACAGGTGCCCCAGGCTATGATTTTAGTTATATTTTCTTCTAGGAAACATAGGAAATCTGTTCAAACTAAAATTTCTTGCTGGCATCTCTGTATTCCCATTTCTGCAGACCAGAATGTTTACTATTCCTCCAGCACTGTTTCACTGCTGGGAGAGGGCATTGTTTAAGACTAATCCACGGGAAAGTTTTCAAGACATCAGAGATTGATTTTTAGCCAAGTAATTTATGATAACTTCTTTTTCACATTTCTATGAGATATAAACATGATAAACTTTAAACTGTTATCTTTCAGAATTCACTCTTGCAATTCCCTCTTAGAGTCCCTGTGCAAGATTTTCAGTTGATGCTCTTCTGTCGCTGTGTCTTGGATAGGCCTTACTAAATAGGGATGGGTCAAGGAATCCTGGTGGAAGTAGGTGATAGTATTTGTTTAATTTTTCAGTTGGCAGAAAGTGCCTGCAATATGTAACTGCTTTTTTTTTTTTTTTTGTTAATCAACTACTGGGTCAGACTCATATTGGTGAGACAGAAGATGCAATCCAGGCTTCTGTTTGGCTGGTTGTTTTTGCTACCTTCACTTGCAGTTTTTGGATAACTTTCTGGAGTAGGTCTGTGCCATTTTACTAACAGCATGTTCTGAACAGCCAGCTCGCATTTGTTTTGCATTATATTGACATGCAGAAAATAATCAATTATTTTTAAGTTCAGTAAAATAATAGTGCTGTACATTAATGAGAAGTGGCAGTGCTGTAGAGTTCAAGAACAGCTTTTGAGTGTGTTCTGGTATCTTTAGTCTTATGTTTTATGTGAAGAGATAAAACATTATTAATCATATGCAAAGAAAGTAAGTCGAGGGAGGGGATTCTCCCCCTCTGCTCTGCTCTTGTGAGACCCCCCTGGAGTGCTGTGTCCAGCTGTGGAGCCCTCAGCATAGGAAGGATATAGACCGGTTGGAACGAGGCCAGAGGAGGCCACGGAGATGCTCCGGGGGCTGGAGCCCCTCTGCCATGGGGACAGGCTGAGAGAGTTGGGTTTGTTCAGCCTGGAGAAGGGAAGGCTCTGAGGAGACCTTACAGCACCTTCCAGTGCCTGAAGGGGGCTACAAGGAAGCTGGGGGGGGGGGGAGGCTGTTTACAAGGGCCCGTAGTGACAGGACAAGGGGTAAGGGGTTTAAACTGAAAGGGGGGAATTTAGATTAGATATCAGGAAGAAGCTCTTCCAGTGCCCACCACCCCCCCCCCCCACCCCCCCCCCGGGGACAGGTTGCCCAGAGAAGCTGTGGATGCCCCATCCCTGGCAGTGCCCAAGGCCAGGCTGGATGAGGCTTGGAGCACCCTGGGCTATGGAAGGTGTCCCTGCCCATGGCAGGGGGGTTGGAACTGGATGATCTTTAAGGTCCCTTCCAACCCAAACCATTCCATGGTTCTATGATTCTAGGATAATTTTCCTGCTTCCGCAGAACAGCATTACTTCTGGCAATGTTTGTATTTTCACATGTGACCTTTCTAAACAGTGCAAGGATGTTCTTGTTTGTTTTCTTGGGAGTTGGCTTCTTTAAAAGCAAATAGTATATCTCAATTATTCAGTACGAGCAGGTTGTATTCTTGGCACAGCATGTTATAGGAACATTATGATAATATGATATTCATATATGAGGGCTTTATAACTCACAAAACAGCCACTTTGTAGGTGGGAATGAAGGTTGCACAGTACAGTCCATTAGAAAAAAATACACCTCTCCATGAGCTCCATTGCAGCAGAATTTAGAAGGGACAAAATAGAAACACACTGTAGTAGAATAGCTTTTTAAGGAAAAAGAAAAATACTGTGCATTTATTCTGACATATTTCTTTATTTATGGATTCATTTCAGAACTTGAAATAAAGGGGGTTTTATTTGTGATCCAAATCATCATTTTTTTGGCACTTTCTACAGAGCTCTTGAAAAAAGGAAACAAAAAACCATGTTTGAATTCTGTCTTTATGCTTTGATCTATCCTGAAGTCAGTAGAAAAGCTCTTACGGATATTATGGAAGTAGGTTGAAGCTGGGTGAAAAGTCTGAGAGAAAAGCTGTTTTATTTTGCAACATACGATATTAACTCAAGCGTTGTTCCCCAAACATACGGCGTTCAGACAGTAAATAACTAGATAGATCAATAGATAGAATGGATTCCCCTGCTCATCAGTTGAGTCATGTATTGTAAATAGATATTAACCTGACCACAAAGCTCTTGATTTGGAGAGAATACCCTTAAAGTTACTGATAGGGTAATCTGAATTTTCAATTTATAAAGTAACCAAGATAAAATAAATATTTATGCTTAAAATAACATAATTGAAAACCAAAGTTGAAGGCTGTTGTCTATCTCAAGGGACCATCATCTGTTGTTCCATTTTTTCCAAAAGGTATGGCAGTATCTTACACAAGAATGCAGTGATGCTTCAGTAATACCTTACAAGGTTGCTGTTCCAGTATGCTTTCACCCAGAGAAGCCTCCAAACGTAACCGTTACAGTTCTGTTGAGGATGATACATCTATTTCCTTCTGTAAGCACGCTCTGTACTGGTTCTGTACGTTGGTTCTATACAATAGATCATCTATAATTACTAGTATCAATACACTATCGATTAATAACTTTGATTACTTTTTCTAAAATCATCTCTGATGACAGCGTTTGAGTGTTAATTGAGTTAATTAGTGGGCCCTGCCTCTTACTCATGGAAAAAGATCCCTAATTTATATACTAGATAGATAGTTTAAACCAGTCACTGCTAAACAGTCGAGGTAGGGCTAATCAGACTTGTGTGAGCGAAGGAGTTTGTCAGGTATTGCTAGTCAGAGCAGCGTGTTTTGAAGAGTTACTTACACAGGAGAGGGGGAAAGAAGGTGCAGCCCCAGAAACTTGTGCAGCACAAGTGGCCTGGGAAGGGAATTGCGAGCAGAGAAACCAGCTCTGATGTTTAATTCCCTCTGTGCTCCGGGAAAAAGGTGTTCTTGTGTTCTTGTAAACAAACCGGGCTGCATCAAAGAGCCGGCTGCCTCCATCAGCAGCTTTCACTTGGCATCAGGGAAAAAACTAAAGGCTTATAAATCTTAGTTTAGCCATTGCAACTAGGAGGGTAAGAGTGACTTTTGTGTGTGCTCATCCGATTTCGGATGTTTATCCTTTCCTAATGTCAGCATGTTTGCTGTGGAACTGTATCCATCCAAAAAAAGCTGCAATGAGAGTCTTTTCCCCACTGTGGCTTATTGCTCAAAAGCAGTTAGAAAGCTGCGTTGCTCAAGAGCTGCCCCGGGAGAGCGACGCCTCTGTCTCTGGGTACTCTGTTCTGCTCGGTTTGGGGTCACTTTGTGCTGGGTGTTTATGGAAGCAACAATTTCTGGGCTCTTCAGGCATTCCGGGGGAGTTTGCATGATCTCCACCCTGGGAGCACAGAGGAGGGGTGCAGGTTAAAGCAGCCCACGCTCTTGCTTCTGCAGAACTCTGGGAGACCGGGACAAGGCCTGTCACAAGCAGGGCTTGGCTGTCATTGCCAATGGATACCATCGAGCTAACGCTGACTTCTCTGGCTAAGGAGTGTGGGATTGGCCTGCTAATCTGTTTAGCCAGGGAAAGTAGAGCACTTCAGCATTTCCCTTTGGTTATTCGCTTTGCTGTACAACCTTATGTCATTCTACACAACCAGAGAGACAAAATACCTTCTTTGTAGCTTGCTGAGCTCACAAACTGCAGTATTTCAGATGGAAGCACACTTGTGCTTTTGAGAACAAACACATTTTCCATGTAATTTCTTTCAGTTTTACTCAAGCAATCTGCTGAAATCATTCCCAGTGCTGGGGATGAGGTTATCAGGTAGTTGGAATCAATATAGACTTGTTTGTGGTAAAGGATCCAGCTCTTTGTATCTTGTGGGGAGACTTGTCAGTGCAAGCACTTGCTTTTAGAGTCTGGTCTAGTAACGAGGAGAGGTTGGTGCTCCTCTCGGCTCTCAGCATCTGAAACTTTACACTAAATCAATGTTCCCTGCAAACCCACTGGCTCTATGGATCCAGCAGCCGCGGGGGGATCCAGAAGGAATGACAACAGGGTGCCTTGGACAGAAAATGGAAACCACTGGACTTGGGTGTGCTCAGCAGCTCTTCACAGGATGGCTCGGGTCTGGAGTCCACTGTGAGGGCAGGGGAGATGATCCTCCTGCTCTATGACTGCCCATCCTCAACAGTGCAGAGAGGAGAGGGTTTGTAACCAATGTCTGCGGAGAGTTGTCTTCTGCCCTTCTCATCTCTGTCTGAAAGGGATTCAGACCAAAAGGCTCCAGATTACAGAAACGCTGTATGAACAGAAAGAATTCATATGGAGTATGAAAGCAGAATGTAGAAAACTATGGAATGCGGAAAAGCTGTATTATATGAAGGGCTCCAGATTATAAATTTAAAAACTGTACAAAATCTTTATTTATAGGTTTCGATTTTAGTCATCAAACTCTTTAACTCCACAGACAAGACAGATGAGATTGCTCTGGGAAAATGCTTCTAACATCCAGCTCTTTTTATATAGCAGATGGCTCTACCAATGTACACGCAACTTTATTTAGAAATTATTTTTGTTTGTTACCAATTACTAAATATATCATCAAGTCACTTTGTTGAAGCCAGGTTTGCAATTGTTAACCTGGGCGTGGTAGAGAGAAGCCAGCATGGGAACCTTTATATTTACTGCAGTTTCATCTTTCATTACTTTTCCATTTTATGTGCTTTTGTCTTTAATTCTGTCCAAATCTGAATGGAAACACAGGTGTGTTTTACATACATCAGGCAAGAGCGATGGACGGCTGAAAGTGGCAGTTCGGTATTATGTAACGTAGATGTTCACCAGTGCTTTCTAACAGGTCACACTTCTGTTCTCCTGACTAGGAATCTTACTTTTTTTTTTTTAGTGTTTTGCCTGCTGGTCTTAGCAGATGGAAATGCCTCTTGTCTCGGTTCCCGGCTACTGCCCTTATTTGCGATGGTGAAAGGCAAAGTCTGATCCTACTTGCAATGAATATAGTCCCCTCTGTGTATTCATGCTGTGGCTTTGGACATCCACGCTGCTGGAATTTATAGGCATTCCAGAAAAACTCTCGAATCTAGATCAGTATGTTTCGAATGAGATATAAATGTGCACAATGTCCGGTAACTGGGGCAGAAATAAATACTGATTCACAAACCTAAGTAAATGTGTGCTTACATAATTGTAAGCATCTTTCACATCAGTAGGACTATTTGTATAGTTAGAATTAAGCATACTGTTTAAATCAGGCACATATTCCTGAATAAAGCCCTCCCAATATACAACACAAGGTGAAGAAACCCTGTGTGTTGTTTCTTCATCCCTCCAGCTCCCTCCATGGCACTGCAGTGAAAGAAAATCCTAGAGAGAAATATTCAAGGAGCAGGCTGACAACTATGATGAACTTCCAGCTTATGACTAGAGAATAATGACATTTCCTGAAATGGCTGTATAAAAATAGAGAGACAAAATGTGTCTAGTTGTTGACATTTTTAAATATGTGTAGCATGAGTATTTTATAACAAAACTGTATTATTCTAAATATTTAAATGCAAAAATATATATTCTAATATGAAAAAAAGTCCATGTAATATATCCATATAATATATTAATTGTCCATCTGATGCTTAAATATTTCTATAACTTTTAAAACTCTGGTTCTCTTCTGTCATACCTGATATTTTATGAGACTCGGTTGTCCCCACGGAACGAAAGGAAACAAAGGAAATGTATTATTTATAAAGGTTGTTCATTATAATGATTATGGCAAGAAAACATTAGCGCAGTAAGAGGTCCTGGATGCACTGGATTAGGGAAAGGGGAGGGTAAGTGGTAGAGTGGCAAATCTGAATTTTGACGAACATCACTTGGCAATTTTCAACCTCTCTTAGCTGGAGACAAAGTACAGGAGAAAATAAACAGTTCATGTTATCTGAAAATGTTCCACTTCTTCTAAGCCCTTCTTCCATTTTATATTTGCATTTGAGAACTTTCTGCCTTTTGAAAGAATGTTTTTATCTGAGGAAATTGTGACATATATCAGTGGTATGACGCATCACTAACGGGTAGAAGCTTAGTATGACTAATTTAAAGGTTTGAGCTGTTTCATTTCCATATAATCAGTGAAGCAGATACTTAAACACAGCAGCTAAAATGTGTGTTAAAAAGTTGCAAGACTGCCTTTTTTTTTTTTTTTTTGAAAGCAGTTGGAAAACAGCTTTTGAAAGCAGTTTTTGTATTTCCAGATTAGATTCTAGTTTGTCCCTTCAGGAAAGGTGTCATTTTCTTGTGTGCTTGTTCTTGGTGTTTTGATTCTTGCCAAACACTATATCTCTAGTTCAGAATTTTTATTAAAAACTAGGTTCAAAAGTATATTTTACTTTGGCAGTCTAACATACCTCTGAAGAAGAAAACACTGGTGTTTGCTGTGCAAACAAACCCTTGGAGAAGCCTGCAAATATGACCTCAAAACTCCCCAACATAAAAAAATCTACAAGAAAGTAAGAGAGATTCCTTGCCTTCAGTGGTTTTACTAGATTCTCTTTTTAAAAGCATAAGATAAATAAAAATTAGCTTAATGAGATCTGCATATCTTATCATAGTATTTTACCTTCTAGAAGATAAGAAGGTTTCGAGAGTAAGTACTGCATGGATCAAGGCTCCAGCAATAAATGAGGGGTTTGTTTGCTGTGTGGTGTTTGTTTGGTTTTTTTTTTTTAACACATTAGCATGAGGTCTGAGCTTTCAGTGGCCATAACAGAAGCAAAACTCAATGCTGGACTGTTACAGGACTCTAAACCACCTGGGATGTGAAGAGGTCTGGCTTAAACACCTTCTATGTAATCAACTGCAGGGTCTCGAGTATAGATGGATGGCTTTGGGAAGGTCACTCCGTGTGTCCCACTTGAGTGCCTTGGCTTCAAGTGCAGTCAGTGCAGAGGAGTCGGTGTTGTCAGAAGTCACCCAGGAGGTTGAGAGAAATTTCTAGAGACAGACAAAAGAAAACTGAATGTGCTGATCTGTGGAAGCCTGTGTGCTGCCCCGGCAGTAACCTGTGATCCCAAAATGTGGGGTACAAGGAGGTGTTGTATTTTGCGACACTGGAGCTGGGGTGCTCAGCTGGGGGTAGATTGGGGATCCAAGCTCAAATTACTGTTATGCATATCCAGGTCTTGAAATGTAAAAAATAAACAAATAAATAAATTTACAGCTTGCAGCTGAAAGGCCCATTTTCATGCTCTTAGAATGTTGGTGGGACTCTACCTTTAGGTAAAACTCGGATACGTATTTGTAGAACACAACTGAGTCAACAGAAGTCAGTGAAACAATTTTGTCCAACTTTTCAGAGGAGTTTTGTAATGTTTACTCAGGCAAGTGGCTATTTCTTTAAACTTTATTCCCCCTCTTCCTGTCACTTGGGGAATTTGAAACTTCATCCCTTTTCAAAATTTGCCTTTTGAGAAGAACAAACCAGAATGAGTGGAGGGTTGAAGGAGGGAGAACAGAGATGCAGACACTAGGAATTGGCACATTTATTGGCTACAGAGGTGACGGGAGACTTCTGTGTGTCATAAGGATAAAATAATGTTTCTCAGCACGGAGGAATTATGATTTATATTTTGCAGGCCTTTGGATCAGACCCTAAACCAGCAGCAGGTCAAGAAGTGTTAGCAGGTCATGGGGCATGATAGGGAAGGGAGAGACAAAAAAAAAGATGTCAGGGAGTCAAAGTTCTACAGTGTTTTAGTGGTAAAGATGAGGAATGAAATACTGCTTTCCTGAAGGAAGATGGAAATGTAATTCTAGTTTTCGTAAGACCAACCGTTCACAAAGATGATGATCCAAACATTGTTCCAGTTTACATTCCTTAACCTTATCTCTGTCTTCTAATTATAGCAAGATAATAATAATAAAAAGGTGTTTAAAGTTGTCTAGGTAAAAGTAGTTCAGACCAAAGGCAGAGAAAACATTGTTCTGTAAGCTGTGACGTGTGTGAGTGGTAAAACTTGTGCCCGCTGCAGTGGGCATTAGGTGTTACTAATGATGGTTTCATTCTTTCAGTTATTGTTACACGTGGGATTTCACCTTAACTTAAATGTGCTTGTCTTTTAATTGCTGCTGATTGACCGTTATGCTTTGCTGCATTCATCTCTCTTGTTGGTTACGGTGTTAGATGCAAGGAGAGCAATCAGGGATGAATGGGTTTACATTGGCAAGGAAATTCATCTGTGGTGGAAAGTTTATTTTTCCGTGTGACATCACTGCTCTTCAGGTGCCAGTAATTGTAAACATCCCTTGTTTTCAGTTCTTTGTCCCCTTAATCTCATTAGGAGAATATCAGACGTTAAATCTTTTAAGTAGCATTAGAGTGTGTGTTCATCCATAACATATGAGAATGCCAGTCGCTTCTTATCACCTTCCTTTTACAAAATGTTTGCTGTTTTGCATGTTACTGTGCTGAAAAATGAGATTTCCTTCCATGAAGACACTGCTGGCAAGGGTTGATGCGAGTTGAAAAAAAACATTAGTATCCACACTCCACCTGACGGTATAAATGGAGAGGAAGGCAAGAATTGCGCGGGGGGAAGCAGCCGTCTCGCGCTGTTAGATTACCAGCCTTGATACAGAGCGCCTCAAAACAAGTTTGAAGTCTCGTACGTGAGACCACCGTGATGCAACTGGCATGGTGGTTGTACCCAGTTTTGTTCGGTGCAAGGTGATAGGATAGAGACGGGAAGTGTACAAGAGAAAGGTGGTGTTTGTACATCCTCTTATTGTGTTAGAAGGGCTTTCATCTGAACCCATACCCTAAATTGAATATAGCAGCTTGTTGTCCTTTAGGAAATAACTAATTTCTTACCCCTGGCAGTCTTCACTAGCTATAAAAATGGGGTTTTGTACTGCCCTTCATGCTTATCTCTTCTTCCTCGCCTTGTTTCCTTTTCTCTCAAACATCTGTTCTTACTACCTTCCCTTATGTGGTCTTGCAGAAGAAAATTAATTAATAACTTCAGAAATACAAGACAAAAGTCTTACCCCTGTCATCTTCCCCGTTGTTGCACGGCTTTGCTGCTTGTGTGCATGTGTGTTTGCCTTTGAAAAGCTGTAGTCTACTCGAGGCAAACTTCATCAAAAGGCAGAGGCTTTTTGGCTCTACCATACTTCTGCAACCAGCTGTATAGTCTGCTATCAGAAAAAAAGCACCTCAAAATAAAACAAACCCCAGCAACTGAAAAATCTCTATGGCCTTCTCCCACGGAGGCAGCGGTGAAGACAGCAGGCCTAGTGCTGCTGTTCACGATAGCTCTGCGGCAGTGATGGGGAGGTTGGGGTCAAACCTCCCTTGGCTAAACATGGAGAAACATGTTCTTGCTGGATCAAGAAATATGAACTGTGATGGCTCCTGCAATTCCTTGAAAGAAAAACGTGGGATTATGCTGCAAAGAATAACAGGGAGGGCAGAGGTGGATATGACTGTAAACAGGGATTCTTCCTGGAGCTGCTGGACCCACACAGGGTCGCAGGGGTGTATTTGTATCTGTTTGCAGCCTGAGCGCGTTCTGCACTGACCGAGTTTTCCTCAGTTGAAAAAGGAAGTTGGTTATTATAATGTGGACTTTCATTCTACAAATATTGTAATAGACCTTTGATCAAAGACTGAGAGTAAAAAGTCTGTGCCCCGGCAAATCTCGAAGCGCCTTGATGTGAATTTGGTTTTACCCTCAAACCCATGGTTTATGTTGACATAAAATCCACTATATTTTCATAGAGAGTGTGTCAAAAATAATTTGATGTTTTGGCTGTTCTGCACAAGCAGTTTCAGATGAGAGCTGAGCTATTTAAATCAGACCTCACTGTTCACAATATGGATAATTCGGGAACTGCATTCCATGGACTAAAAAAGCCAAAATTTTGTCTTGTAAAGCCACCTGGCTGCAGTTGATAGTAAAATCTATTGTTAACCCCTTTTCTGTAATGTAATTAAAACACTGCTGAATTATCTGGTTAGTGCGGCCTGGCTGCTCCCCGAAAGCACAGCCCTTTGTGTCTGCTAATCCTGGCCTCTGTCGATGGCTGTCCGTGACAAGGGCTGTGAAACCTTGTTTAAAGATTTTAAGATCTTCTTAATCCCTTCCCTGATGAGACACCCAGTGCTGAAAGCTGGGGGGGAAAGGTCCATCTGTCTTGCAACATATGTGTTTACACTGTAGAATCAGTAAATACAGCAGTGTGCTCAGGGTGCCAAGAATTTCCTTTAGTCATAAATTGAGATACATTGTTTTGTTATTGTTACTTGAGTTTACACACATCTGAGGGACCAGTATTACTAATTGCCTACAGCAGAAAAAACCCACAGCTCGGCACTGAAAGCACCACCCCCAAATCTGAAAATATTTTCAGTGAGCACAGAAATGGACTGGTAAACATGTCACTTGAGTGGGCTCCTGGTTTTCGCATCAAGGCCACTGGAAGTGTCCAAGGCCAGGCTGGATGGGGCTTGGAACACCCTGGGCTAGTGGAAGGTGTCCCTGCCCATGGCAGGGGGGTGGAACTGGGTGGGCTTTAAGGTGCCTCCCAACCCAAACCAGTCTGTGATTGTATGGTTATTCATTTCAGCATTCGCACAGTTGTACAATGGACATTTGGGTTTTCACATCATCTTTCAGGCATGTTATTTACATACCTAAGTGAGTAGCCGGGGCTCCCCATAGGTTATTGGAGGAGCAGGCTCCCAATCAGCTCCTGTTTTAGACCCTTAAGTCAGGTGTCTCAAGGGGGATGCTGTAGCTTTCTGAGGAATGAGTCTGTTAGAAGCAGGAGAACCACCAGTAGAGCAATATCAAAAACCATAAATTGAATTCTCTGGCACATTATGTGGCTGTACTGTTAATATGTTTCTGATACTGAAAATCATTAAACTTCTTGTTGTATTTGTATTTCTGCTTAGAAAACTGGAAAAAACCCTCAACCCAAACCGCACTTTTCATTGTTCACTGGTGCTTGTGTAACTAGTGCTTAGGGAGCGAAGCTATGGAACATGGTCTGCTCTGCAACGTTTTGTTCAGATTTCGGATTAAAAGTGTCCCCTGGATATGATAATTCAGTTTTAAGAGTCAATTTAAGTACCAAGTCAGTAAAACAGGGAAGCCCCTGGCAACACTGCGATGAAACGCATCCCTCTGACAGGCAGTGGTCTAAGCACAGCATCGGGGGTTTATTACCTGTCTGGGGTAACTACCTTCAGCTGGAGTTTGAAGGAGAGCAACGGGGTAACTTTTGCATGTAACACCAGAGAAAGTATAAAATACATGTTTGAAAAATGTGAATGGGAGATAAATTCTGGCTTGTAGGCTGCTCCAAGTTGGAAGTCAGTCTTCTAAATAGTGAATAAGTGGTACATTGGGGAGAGAGAGTGAAGCTGAGTAACTCTGAGAAAAAGGCACTGAGGAGGAGCTGTGTGGACACCACGGTCAAGGTGGTGGGTAAGGATGGCATAGGGCAAGTTGGCGAGCAAAGCCCTGGGAAGCAGTAAATTGGAATGGCTGCAGTGCAGAAATAGCTACTCAGGTTCTGCTTGGGTGTGAAGGCTTTGACAACAGATGAACGTTGCTGGCGGCAGCCGTTAAACCTTTGATTCTGCCTGTGGTGGCAAAGGAGGTTGGAGAGGGCTGAGCAAGGTGAAGTGTTAATCGCTTATGTAAAGCACAGAAGTTTCCTTTGTAGCCATTCACAAGGAGACGTCAGAGAGAGGCTGGGCTGAATTCTGAGATCAGCTGCTATGAAATAAATAGATCTAAGAGTCATTAATACACCAACTATAGCTAATTTGTGTTTGCGGCCAGATCAACTGCACAACCACGATAGAAAGGGAAGGCAGAGGGTCACTAGACCCACTTACCCTGACTGTTAGTAATTCTTACAAAGCATGCTGATTTTTTTAGGGAGTGTGTGTTACAATAAGACAGTAATTATGGACTGCAGAAGAGTACAGGTTAATTTAGGTGAGAAATAACAGTAAGTGATCTGATTCATAAGAAGTCAGGCAAGTGCATGGAGATGGGGTTGGAGATAGAACCGTGATCACATTTGCAGATATATGTTTCCTGGGTGAAACAAGGACTATGGGAAGGTTTGTACAGCAAAAGTCCGTATGCTACTTGTTCCGTGCATGTATGGATCTGATCCTTGTTGGCAAAAGCATCGAATATTTGTTCTGTATGAATGTCATATGTGCTCGTACAGTCATCCTTTGTTTTTGACGAAATGGGTTATGGTTGCTTGGCAAATTATTTCAGAAACTTGGAGAATTATATGCTTATTGCTTCTCAAGAATTTCCTATTAAAGCGGTTTGTGGTTCAGGATTTACTCCATGTGAAAATCTCCTGCATTACAGAAGACTGTGGCCATCATCCAGCATTCCTAGATGGTTTCTGTTGCCTAAAAAAATATTCGGGAGAACACCACTTGTAAGCCATCCTAAAAGAATAGCAGTATAAAAATAGCGAAGGGAAGCTAGAAAAGCAGAGGTGGGAGTGATCAGTTTTGGAGTAGGCTGGGACAGGATCTTGTGAGACAAGATTTTCTTGGTTCACGATTGATTATACTGTTAGATTAAAAACAATGCACAGAGCTGGTAGTTGCGTGTTAGCTCACGTCTGCAGAAACGCTGACTAGGTGCTTAGAGGAGGGATCGCGCAGTTTGGGGGCTTACTGCGTGATAGTCACCCAGGTACTGCTACCTAAAAACAATGTGCATAAGATTTTAGGCATTGTTTGAAAGCAGGGAAAACGTTATCGGATAATATCTGTTCCACTTGAAAACCAAGGCAAAACCTCCAAATAATTCTAAAATACCTTATTTTCTATTTCTAATATGAATTTCTTGCGTTCTCATTCTTACATTCTTGAGAGATTCTCATCCTCCAGAGCTGTGGAAACTACCTGGACAATTCCTCTTCGTGGTACCGTGATTTCTTTTGAGCACACGTGTATGCCGCTGTATCAAAGCATGAAAAATTTGCTCTGTGCACTGTGCGGGCGAGAGGAACCAACAGGTTGATAAAACAGACCCCCCTTTGCACGATAGAATATAATTTTTAAATTAACAAGGAGCTAATTCTTGAAACAAGTGGTGTGCAGTGGTCAGAGAAAGGCAACCTCAGGCGGTGCGGAAGGATTTTTGTTCTCCGTAGCTTGCGTGGCAGTCTGCAGTGGGTCAGAGGAAAGAAAATAAATCCACCAGAGAACAACTATTTATCTCGAGAGGCAGAAAGATGAGAACATCTGAACCAGTGGGTAGTGAAGAATGTCAGTTATGTTCTAATCTAGATTGGTGAATAAAAAGATAATCATCAGTAAATTAGAAGAGGTGTTGAAAGCTCAGTTAATTATAGGAAATGAGGAAATTGGAGTGCTGAGCCTGACTGTTTCTGATTCACTTGTTAAATTAAAAAAAAAGGGTGTTGTGGGTTTTTTTTTTGTCATCTGTACTTTTGGTTCAGTTATATGGCGATATCAGGTGTAGGATTTATTTTATTCTCTCATTTTCTTTAATAACCCCTCCAGTCAGGGGTTTGGCGTGCGGCACATCTCCGCCAGCGGGTCCCGAGGCCGCAGCAGGAGCTCGGGTGGCTGCGCACGGTTGGTTTGCTTTGCTCGCGGCGCTCGCTTCTTAGCTCGAGCTGTGGGGAAGGCGCGAGGCAGCTCCTCAAAAGCGAAGGACATACTGAAACTCAGAATTTGTAGGGTTGTTATCACAAACATCAGCCTGTGTGAGGAAAGGAGGGGGTTTAATTTTTTTTTTTAATTGATTCTGATTTTATTGCATCTCTCTGGAGGTCATGAACAGTTTTCTGTTGCTCAGACTATGAGGGTTTGTTGCTGCGGATCGTCAAGTAGAACACAGAAACTGTGCTGCCTGTTACAGTAGAATGTTGGGGTTTTTTCCCCCAATCATCCTTAGAAAAAGCATTTGTAGCTTGAGAATCTCCATATCTTAGTTTTAAATCATGATTAAATTCACCGTGTGAGAGGGAGAAGTAGTTTGACCCTAAGGTGTTAAGAATCATCCCTCTCATCTTTCATTCTAATTTGGAATTGTACGTATTTTGCAGTTGGAACAAACGCTTGATATTTGGATGGCCCTTTAATCTTCTCCAGACTTTTAAGCATGTTTGATGGGCTGTTTATTCCAGGGGGAGGTAGTGGTGGAGGGCCCAAACCCCACAGAGTGTCTGAAACATTTTGGCAGAGACCTTCTTTAAGGAGAGTTTTGAAACTCCTCGAAGGCGTACCCTTGATTAGAGACGTGACTTGGAGAAGCAGGGTGGGTTAGGGCCTCCTTTGATTAAACCTGTTATGTTTCAGCCCAGTTTTTGTGTCACAGAGGCAAAATTTGTGTATTTACATTAGGAATTTTCTTTTTTTAGTCTTTTTTACTCTTTCTTTGAATCCTTAGCCAGCAAACGTATGCACTTAAATGGTCCATATAGTTCCTTTCAGAGCTGAAGGAGGTTCCTAGACTTAGCATCGCCTGTCAAGTTTCTGATTTTTCATGTTTGTTCTTGAAATAGCTTCTTTACATGAAAATAAGATGTAATTGTTGGGTTTTTTGTACTTGCTTATGTGATAATTTTAGTAAAATCAAATCTTCCTTGCAGTGCCTGTTGTAGTCTGGAAATCAGTTATGAAACCACACTGGAATTACTGGACAGTTTACAGAAAATGGAATATTGACTGTTGGCAAAGGAATTGGGTGAAACAGAAATCTAGCCTACCTCTGGGATTGGAAAATCAGCAGTAAAGGTTCCCAGTAACTTAGAAAGTGATTTTCTTATGTTTTTAGGGGACCTATGCATATGTATACCATTTCCTGAATTTACAGAGAAGTTCTTTAAATAGCAACAGTAACAATTATTATGCATAAATAAATAATTCCAGATGTTACAGATATTATTCTGCTGGTTATATTTAAAAGGGCAACATTTCAAGGCCTATATGCGAGTTCGTAGGCAGAATATTGTCCGTAACAAACTCTTGTCTTCTTTTCTCTGTTATTCTTTAATCCAACCTCTTTTTTTCCTTCACTTATGCTCTTCTGGAAAAAAAAGACTTGGGACCAGAGTGATTTATTCCCCCCCCCCCCCCCCCATTGTGTGGTGTAAATTTCATGCCCAAAGGATAATCATAATAATTTGATAGTAGAAATTCTGTATAATCCTTGTACCTTTTGATGGAGAGTTTCCAGGTCTATTTTTGCCAGACTAGCCATAGGAAAAGGTGATACCTCCACAGAAAAAAAAGAAGAGAAGAAACACATCCCCAGACTTTCTTGTCAGGTGGGGTGTTTCCTCACGTCAGTAGCCGAGATCCTCCTTGGTACTACTTTACTGGTATTTTTTAGTCTGAGGCCCAGTTGCAGTCAGCCCAAGGCAAGGTAAATGGCAAAGGGAATGAGCAGAACACATTTTCCTGACTATTCACCCTCTGTGGAAGGTTTGCTCTAGGGCGGGTACAGGGGGTTAAGCAAGACTAGGTCCTCTAGCAGCGTTGACATTCTGCAGAAGGAGGGACGGGAATGGGGCCGTCTGCCTGACTCAGCCATTCTGCTGGGAGCGACTGTGGGGCAGAGCATCATCACGCTGGGCTGTGCCTTTAAACTCCAACCAACAGCAAAAAGTGTTTGGAATTAGGTCACGGTGATGACTTCAGTGGATAAAAATCTACCAGAATTAGCCTGGAGGTCCTCATTATGCGAGGATAGGGAACAGTAAAAATCAAATCAGCAGAGATAAACTGCACAGATCATTTCTGCTGATCAATAACAGGCTTGTGCAAATAACCCTGCTGTATAGCAGCCCATCTTCCTCCGAGTCAGCAGGGAGCGAAGATTAGATAAACTCTAGGCCAGTGAGACTTTTACAGAAGCTTAACGCATAGCAAATGTCCATCACTCCATGATTTGACCGTAATGTAATGAACATTTGCTTTGTGCATGTGGGCCACAGGAGTTTATTATGACAATCAAGTGTAACCAACTGTAATAAAAATAAATGGTGTTATCTGACGTACTGTTTCCTAATGTGACATTTGCTGTGTCTAAGATACGGCAAATATCAAGCTGCAGACTGAATCTTGAATCCCTGCATTCCTAAAGCTTTGGTGCACTTGGAAATCCCGTCTAAGAGATGTTAATACCAGTTTCCTTAGTCGCTGTCATTCCTCGTGCAGAAGGGATTTTTGCAGGATTAATTGCTGAAAAGTCAGGCAGTGGAAAACAGCATATTCCAACTAATGCGAAAACTTGGCTAAACACGATAATGAATTGCTCTCGCCGATAGCACGAGATCGGAACTTGTTTCAAAATAAAGCTGCTGTAAGGTAGAAATAATAATGCCGTTTCAATTCATGGCATGCTTTTCCGGTGTGTGGTGTTGTGTCTTGTGCCTTCGGGCTTGTGCCTCTAAGATCTTCGCACCAGGCAACTCTGTGAGCTTCTCATTGTCTCCGTTGCATTGTCACGATCTTGCTTGTGCTTTCGTTTTAGGTTAACTCTAGTGCTTAGAAAAATAACCAAATGCATCCCTTCTTTCTTTTTTTAATTTTTGTCTAGGAATTACGGAACCAGGATGGTTTAATTGATATAGTGTCATTACTATGCATTTTAGCTAAGGTTAATAAAACTGAAAATTAATAGAAACATTAAAACGTCCGGGATAGCGGCTAAACATACTAGTGAGCTGGAACATTGACCTTGCTGCACTTAAAGGCTGTGAGTCAGACTCCTGACGCCACAAGGCAGAGCAAGAGTGGGAACGCATTTATGCACGTGCATGTGTGTATATATGTAATTTGGAAAGGTTTTCACTACTCAGAAGCCTTGCGCCTTCTGGCACACCAAAAGTTATTCCAAGCATTGCTTCAGCACATTCGATAACAAGCTCAAGATCAAAAAGATAACTCTTTTCTAGTTTAAGGTTACTTTAAATTTTTTTTTCCCTTGTAGTTTTATTCATTGCTGGTTAAAATATCAGTATTAATTGGTTTTAGCTGTTCACTTATGGAAATCAATACAAATATCAGAGGTGAGGAGGACAGTATCCCTGAATAATGAACCTTGCTTCTTTCTCAAGAGTCTCGGATTTTGGACTCATTCCTGGTGTAGAATCATGGAATGGTTTGGGTTGGAAGGGGCCTTAAAAATCATCCATTCCCACCCCCTGCCCTGGGCAGGGACACCCCCCACTAGCCCAGGTTGCTCCAAGCCTCATCCAGCCTGGCCTTGAATGCTTCTGGGGATGGGGCATCCACAGCTTCTCTGGGCAACCTGTCCCAGTTTCCCCCACCCTCTCTGGGAAGAATTCCTTCCTGATGTCCCATCTCAGTCTCCTGATTTCAGTTTAAACCCCTGCCCCTTGTCCTGTCACTACAGGCCCTTGTAAAAAGCGCCCCCCAGCCTTCTTGTAGCCTCCCCCAGGCAGTGGAAGGTGCTCCAAGGTCTCCCTGGAGCCTTCCCTTCTCCAGGTTGAACACCCCCAACTGTCCCAGTCTGTCCCCATAGCAATTCAATGGGAATTGATTCTAGGCGCTGTTGGTACTACAGAATGTTTTAAATTCATACGTGAACCTTAAACACCCTCTGTTGCATTGAAATCCCTCGTTAGACAAACTGCAGATTGTCCAGATGTCTCTGACTTCAGCGCAACAAGTCACATGCTTATAATTGAGCTTATGGTTAGAATCGAGATGTAGATGCATCTGGGGCTAGCAGAGAGTATAAACGGTTGCTGCAACAGTCATTCCCTTGTGCAAGGCAATTTAACTCCCCTGAATATTAAGCTCTCCTAATTCAAAGGACGTATTAAAATGACAAAGTGTTTATGGGTGGAAAAAGAAGTTAAAAAACCTCCAGAAAACAAAAGTATTGTTGGTCTCTTGCGGGTTTCTGATGTTAGTTTGAATGTTTTTCAAGAAGGAGAACTGGAGAATAAAAAATAAAACAGTAGCAAAGGTGAGAAATGATAAAATTAAAACCTCAGGCTGAATTGGAAGATACATAAACAGTTTCAGTCCAATATCTCCTAACCAATTCAATTCAGAGGCTATCACTGCTGAAGAATCCAGGTAATTACAAACTATGTACCCTCGCTGCCTACCTGTCATAATGAATAGTCACCCAGATAAAAGTGGAGCCAAAGTTAACTGAGACTGTGTTGTTATTTTAGTCTGAGATATAGTAAGTATTTAAGAGGAAAAAGCTTAAACTATTTTCTTGTTTCTGGCTGTTACATGAGTTTCCCAAGAAAAGCACAGAACATAACAGACTACTGTTTGTATAACATGGCTATCAGCATGAGGCTAAAAATATGTCTTGTGATTGAAGTGTTAAGTGCTGAATTGATTATTTTTATTAGCACTCACAGCTATTGGGAGTCGAATTATTAAAAGCTCCATTGCAATAGCAATCCAGAAACGTTTACAAAGATGTGCACTTCTAATAGAATGGCTGAATTCCACTCAGGGCGAGTGATAGGGATTATTGAGTGTCATTGATTATCTGTAGGTCTTCTGTCTTTCTGAAAACAGGGAAATCCAAAGCATATGTGCCGTTGAAAATAACGGGTCCTGGGCTCTTTATGGCAGAGATTTTGAGGGGGGAAGGATGTATATTAGCACAGCTGAAATTTGGTATTTTTGGACAGAAAATGGTCCACTCATGGGTTGGTTACTGCCGAAGTGTGTCTCTGTGAGGAACACTCTCTCCTGGCACAGCATATGTGTGCCCTCTAACTCCATCATACGCTATCCAAGCCATTCTTGGAGTCCCCTTACACAAACCTCTGCTTCTGGAAATCTCACTCCTTAAGCTTTTCCCAGGCTGTGATGTAAGCTGTAGGCCTGGCTCTGCACTCAACAGCTTGGCATCTTGATTCATCAGCTGGGCCGTCATACTGTAGTTAGGTTGCCATGTGTGAGAGAAGCCCGGCATGCCAGTGCGGAATTTCTTCATCTCTTCATGGTCCCAGTGCAGCGTTGAACATTGTATTTTAAGCTCATAAGAGTTGATATCAACTGTCTCCTCTCAGGTATCATTAGTGGCTCCAGTTCTGGGAATGGTGTGAGCTAGCTTGTCTGACTTTGTCCTGGCTAGAACCAATTATAAAGCTGGTTACAAGGCCTCATTCATAAGTCAGTAATTAGCACGGGAGAGGCAAGCAATTTCCTAAACTCCTTTTTAGCTGCTAGTCTCCTCCTTAGCTGAGTTGTCAGGTAAAATCATCCCCGTGGCAGGCTGGCAGGCTTCCTCCAGCAAGCTGCTTCGCGTGTGCTCCAGCGAAGCATCGCTCCGCGCTGGGCTCTTTGCTCTACGGATGCGCCGCGCGTTAAGGGAGGTTTTCAGGCTGCACCAACTTGGCGTGTGTCAGCGCGACAAAATAGCACGGCATAAGGTTCAGGTTGGGTATTAGGATAAACTTCTTCCTAGAAAGGGCTGTCGGGTATTGAAAGGGGCTGCCCCGGGGATGGGGAGAATCAAATCCCTCCCGGGACGGTAAGAGCTGTGTGGATGAGACACTCGGGGACATGGGTCACTGGTGGACCTGGCCGTGCTGGGTTAACGGTTGGACTTGGTGACCTTAAAGGTCTTTTCCAACCTAAACGATTCCATGATTCTGTAAGAAATATGCCTTTTGCTTATAATTTGGTTGCTGCTTAATTGAGGCAGTTTCCAGTTTGTCCAACAAGGGGCCTAAGTGAATAATGATATTTTTGTGATTTCGGCACTGAGTTAGAAAAATCATTGGACTGTGCAATGTTATTAAGGAAAAAAGGGGGTTTGTGAGTGGAAAGGAGCAAGAAGAACATCTTCTCTCACATGAACTTTTGCACAAGTAGGTAATTTTATGGAAGTCAGAACCAGTATGAGAGGAACAGGCTTTCTGTAGCTGTCCCTGCAAAATGCTTTTCGGTAGAAATTCTGTGCAACTAATAACATTGAGGGGATAATCAAAAGTAGGAAGTAGTAGTAGCAATCTGGTCTTGTGGAAGGTGTCCCTGCCCATGGCACAGGGGTTGGGCTGGGTGGGCTTTAAGGTCTTTTCCAACCCAAACCATTCCGTGAAGTTGTAAAACTTAAAATAAAAGGGAGATATAATAAAATGAAGTCAATCAGCCATCGTAGACCAATGTTTATGAATTAAAAACAAACGAACAAAACAAACCCAAAAAACCCCAACCAAACAGGAAAAATTAGAATTGCCAGTTCCAACCCCCTGCCACGGGCAGGGACACCTTCTCCAAGTGTCATCCGCCCTAATACAGATGGAATCTAGCTGCAAAAGAGATTTAAGCAAGATGTTAGAGGAAAAATGTGCACAGAAAATTTTATGTGTGATGCAAGGGACCTGTGTTGTGGAAGCACTGATAATTATTTTTTTATTTTGCAATTATTTAGATCATGCAGATGAAATACAGAAATAGTGTCAAACTTAAACATAAATGTGGGTGCTTAACTGAAAAATCCCAATGGATAATAAATGGGACCGAGCTGATCTGTAGCCTCCTGCTAGTGGAGGGGATGAGATGGGGTAAGATAGCAGAGCCTCCTTTTGCAGCTCTATCCATAGCAGAGAGTGATTTTTCTGTATGGAATTTCTATACAGTCATTTCTAATACTTATTTTAAAGACTCGGAGTATGATCCAGTGAGATGCTGGTTTCGTAATTATTGCTGAAGTCTACTGGCGCTTAGGCCACTGAGCTATCCGAGGCTGCTCCCGATTCCACCAAGAACCATCGCTCCTTAGTGAGCTCCCAGCGCTACAGACTTTCATCTCTCTGTGCGTGAGGGCAAACAGGGGAGAAGAGAGTAACGAGGATGTTGACCCCGTTACGGTTAATGAAAGAGCTTTGATATGGTCAACAGAATTCCCCCGAGGCCTGTGAAAAAAGCAGCTCAAGTTTTGTAGAGGAAGTGGATCAAACCCGAGCAGTGATGCTCACCGCGAGTGAAACAGCAGAGCGCAGAGCAATGTAATTACTGCTTTAGGACAGCATAAAAAGATATGTACTGCTTAAAATCTGCGAAACCACCGGCACTTACTCATGTGGGAGGAAGATAGCTTCGATGCATTCCTTTATTAATCAAGTAAATAATCGCATGACCTCTGACTTGTGATTTCTTATTTCTCTGTGTAAGGCGTATGTAAGCCAATCACATCTTGCAGAACTAGGGTTTGCACGTCCAAACGTGGCTCAGATGAAGCTTCTGTGTGCAAAGCTGAATTGTAAAATGATCTTTTATCCCACTCCTCTGACTGGGGTAACTCTGCAGTGTTGAGCCAGTTAAGGACAGACAAGGTTTGAGATTCAGGTAATTTGTACGATGGAAAATTGTGTTACTCCACTTTTTAATAATTTTGTATGCAGTGAATTTGAATTCCACATACATAAATATGATATCTTTTTCTCACCTGATTGCTAAACACTCTGGTTTTGTATTTGTGAATCCTTCTTCCGTGTAGCTGTAGCATTGCCGCTTTTTGGTGCATTGTGGAAGCATCACTGGCAGAAGTGATAAGAGGAAACACTTTTTTGTGCGTTTCCTCATTGCACTTTATCAGGTAGGCTGTGGTTTCCAATGTGAAAGTAAGATACTGCTCATTGCATTGGCTATAGTAATTCAGTATATCTCTGCCATAGGCTGGCTAGATGAATAGCGTGGAATGTCTTAAAGGGAAAGTGCATTTTCCATGCAGAGGGGACCAGAATTTCAAATATCTTCTTCTACTCTTTATCCCTGTTTATTTTTTTAATAAAATGCTCTGTAGTTGATCAGCAGTACGAGCCAGTGTTAAGTTTTTACAAAGCTCCTATTAGTTATTAAATTCCTTAGAATAGGAAACCGAAGAGCCTGATCGGAATTTGTGTAGTAATTTTATATGGCAGAGTTTTGCGGGGTTGTTTTGTTGACTCCTCGGAAGGCCTGTACGAGCCCCGTGAGGCTCCCTGTTCAGCACGCCAGCTCCTCGGCATCCATTCCCTGACGCTTCTCCTTGGTTAGATGGCGAGGGAGCTGAGGGCTGTAACGCAGGGCTGTGGATTTCATCCCTGGAGTAAGGCATCCTAAAATAGATGTTCGTTTTAGCGGTCCCGTGTCACCACAGTTAAATCTCTCTGTGGTTCAGCCAAGTGTTGAAACCCTCTTAGGATGTGCAGCTTGGGGTCCTGACGCCTGTGTGTGCCTTCAACGTTTGGCTGAATTTTCCAGTCGTGAATACTAATCGCGCTGAGTTGTAGGCAGTGCTGTCCGCTGTTCGTACGGTTAAACCAAACTCTTAGTCACTTTTCCATATTAACAAATACTGGTGTAAAGGAAGCAAAGCAGTAAGAAATCCTTAAGTCTTGAGATTCTAACCAGGAAATATTTCTAAATGTACCACAGTCTGCTCATTCTGTATTTCATCCACTAATAAGTAAGAGTGGAAAAGATGTTCTGCAGTGTCTTTTAGCCACAGCTGAGGTTTGCCTGGGCTTGCAGGAGCTAGCAAGTTAACATGCAATGAAAGGAAGGTTTCATCTGAAGTCTGCTTTCTTCTGCAGAGCTGTCTGTGAATTTTTGTTGTTGAACCCCTTGCGCTCTCCTCTTTTGCTTTAAAATCCTGTATCGTATTCAAGCTTCCTGAGCACCCCATGGGGCTATAGTCAAAGTGAAAAGAAGCTTGGGAAAGAGCCAAGAGTGTTTCCCTTGCTACTGTGTCACAGCCCTGGTGTTCCGTCAGCAGGGAATTCAGCTGGGCAGTGAAGTCCGTCATTCTCCTTCTACCTTTTAGAGGACTCTATCAATACACGAGAAAAGATTTGATCTAGACAATAATTTGGTCTTTAAAACTATGCAATTTAGGTTAAAAAAAGTGCCTTTCTGGCAAAGATAATACTTCTAATGAGGTTTACTGATCTCGAGTTTTATTCAAATGTGACCTTTGCAGAAATCAAAGCCTAGGAAAATAAAAGTCTTAAATGCCACTTTAGTGTAGTGACGCCCACTAGTGTCACTGTGTTTCAGGGTCTGTCAGCATTTCCGTTGTAGAACTTCAAGAATTTTTAATTTAATTCTGCTATGAAAACTGTTCTGCATTTGAAACCGACCCTACGTGTTCCGTGTTTAGGATCGCATTTTAAGTTTAAAGAACAAACATCTCTCTCTGTCTTCCTACCCCCCTTTATTTCTATCACAGCAGTAATTGTGCTGTTTAATTACGGGTTCTGCTACTGGACCAGTAGCTTTGGACAGAGTTCTGTGCCTTGAAAAAACCCGAGGCTTATGCACTCAGTTTGTAGTTACGGTTATGCTCATTCTGTTGAGAAATAAAAACACTGTTTTGCTTCTTTCTGGAATCTTGCTCTTTGTCTGTGGCACCACATGGAAGGAAGGGAACTACCCAGGAATGAGTTGTAGTTTGAATTGATTGTTCAAGGTTTTCATCGTACACTTTCTAGTGTTGATGGCTGGTGCGAAGTTTTTCTGTTCCTCATTTCTGTAATGTCTCTATACGACTGTGTTATATAATCTATGTATGCATGTATGTGTATATACGTGATATAGTTCTGTCTTATTTTCAGGATGACTGGTTTATTTTTAGTGATGATATCGTGACCTCACTTCATTCTGTGCCTCACGTGGATGCAGCACCCTACAGTGGGGTAATCCCTAATAACGGATGTTAGGGTCCACTCTCAGCTATGTTCTTCTTTTAACATCACTTAAGGTCTGTGGAGTAGTTTCAGAATCTCACTTTTAAGAAGGAATATCAGCTTAGATAGTTTTCTAGTAACTATCAACTTAAAAAGGTGAGTGTTAGTTCGTAGCAGACACGCTCCACACACACGGTTAACTGTTTCAGCATGTGGTGGTGTGTTTTTCAGCAAAGACTGCATGTGTCTTTCTTGACAGGTAGGGAGGCATTCCTGAGCCATTGATACCTACTTTTCTCTACATTTCTGAAAGTAAACCAGGTTTATTTTCTTTCCCCTTCTGTCTTTTGTGAGTAAGTTTCTGAATAAGCGATTTATTAGCAAACAGGATATGAAATATATGAAGAGATCCTTGTATGTTGCTGTAGCATTTACTTGGAAATGTAAAGTTTATCTATATTGGGTGAGCAGGTGTGTCTGCAAATATATGTATTTGTCCCCAAATGAGTTTTCCAGCAGCATGTGCTGATTAGAGAAAAGATAAGAAAATCTGATGATCACTGAAGTTTTCATGTGAAGAGATCATTCATGTCGAGGGGAAGAGCAAGTTCTAACGGGTCTCACCATGGGACTTGGAGTGCACAGGGAGCGCAGTAGTGGGTTGATCTGAATAATGATCTCAGTGTGAACATGCTTGACTTGTGTTTATTACCATTCCGACATCGGAGAGGGTGGGGAACACTGGGCCAGGTTGCCCAGAGAAGCTGTGGGTGCCCCATCCCTGGCAGTGTCCAAGGCCAGGCTGGATGAGGCTGGGAGCACCCTGGGCTATGGAAGGTGTCCCTGCCCATGGCAGGGGGTGGCACTGGGGGGGCTTTAAGGTCCCTGCACACCCAAACTGTTCTGTGATTCTATGATCTTGATAGTTGAGTTAGGTGAGTTATCCTACTATGATAAGTTACTTAGTGTGTGTTTCTCTTTCAAAATGTGGATGTAGCTGCAGCTAATACAAATTGGATTTATGGAAGAAAATACCGTGTAGTATTTTCATGCTTGGTTGGTGTAATGGTGTTGTAAGAGCTACTACATATTGTGGAGTATGATTGCAATATGAGTATGATATTGACATAAAACAACAAAAGGAATAAGTTTATAGAGAGTGTGCAGGTACACAAAGAACATTAGGTGTCCTGAAGGATGGTGTAAAGAGAGTTACATGGAAAGCTGAAACTGTGAGTAACTGTTCAGTTATCTGTGAATAAAAGCTGATCAACTGCTGAGTGGAAGGCTGCCACTTGTTCTGGATAGGAGCTGAAGATGTAAGAGAAACATAAAACCTATGTATTTATCTGGCTTACAGTTCCTGGTAGCTTATTAACATAATTGCTTTACTCTTTAAATGTCAAATGCAGAAATTTGTATCTACTGCTTTTCATAGGCTGACTTTCTTGGTTGTTATCTTTATAAAAGATGTTAGTGCACATATTTGTGTGTGGACTTAACATCGGTTAAAGGATTGTAACCAGCCAGGACGCTGGATTTTCAGCAGAGTCAGCAAGAGAATGCTTTGCAGTTTGGCTTACAGAACTAAAATATATACTATCAGTTCTGGGGTCATGGACGACAGTCAGTATATGCAAAAATCTGTGCAGGCTTGTGAGCGTGGATGTATGTAAACATGTCTGCATAATTTTTCAGTGAAATTCAGGCACGTTATGGATGCATCAGCTTTCCGAGTTGTACCATACTTGTTTGGATTCTGCCACCTTCTGAATTACAAAAATCAAAACCCCAAATATGTTACAAAAATGTAAGTATTTATAGCTCTTATCTGCTTTGTTATTGTGGAGGATGGTAATGCGTCTCCTTCCGACAGCAAGTTACATATGCTGTATGTATCCGTAGGTGGTGTTCTGGTATATTCAGGGATCTGTCTATTAACTAATTTCACATAAAACGATTTTGTTCTTCTGTTTATTTACAAAAACCAAGCCAAACCTTCCCAATGGTGTCGCAGATATTTAAAAAAAAAAATCCTTTTTCCTCATTCGATAGCCAAGCTGGAGAATAGGTTGCCCAGAGGTGTTGTGCATTTCCTTGGAGGTTTTCAAGGCCTGACTAGTTAAAGCCCTGAGTAAGATGGTGTGAGCTCCTGGCTGGTCCTGCCTGGAGAGGAAGGTTGGCCATGAGGCCTCCCCAGGGCCCTCCTGACTTGGATCATCCTATGGTCCTCACACAGAGCATGCCAAGGTGCCAAGAACTCCCATGTAATTGCACTCTCCTGTATTTAATCCTGTGAATGGCAGTGCAATATCCCTGTGTATTTGTGTCCTGTCTGACAGCATCTCTTCTTTCATGGAGTTCTGCAGGGGTGGTGGGGCTGGGCTGGATTTCCCTCAATCAGTTAGATAGGGAACTTACTCCCTTAAAGTCTTGCTTCAGAGAAGGTTGGAGCAGCAGTATCGTACAGTGGCTGGAGTTACAGAGGTGTTGGAAATGTTAGGTAGTCTGTGAATTCCTTATTCTCCCATTCCTTTACTCCTTTCCTTCTTTCCCATCCCTGTCTGCAGTACAGTTCACAGAGAGCACAGGACTTTGTTCTGTCTCATCTCAGAATTCATCTCCAATTAGAAAGCTTGTTTTTCATTCAGCAGCTAATGAGAGTGGCCAGTGGAACCCACAGATTTCCTCAGTGATGGCAGGGGGCTTGGAGCTGGGTGATCTTTAACCTAAACCACTCTGATAGCAATACGTGCCGTACATCCCATAGTCAGAGCCACATCTAATGTCAAGACAAACTAGTTAACATGTAGGTTCCACATTTGTGGATTTGGAGACGGTGACTGTCATAAACATACTGGAAGCCTCACCCTCATCACAGCAAAGCTGTTAGTATTCCGATTCCTTTTTTCTGTATCCCTCTGTACCTTTGCTGCCTGCTCAGGGATGCTGAAAGCCTTTTGTTAGCAGCACACAATGCCCACGTTTCAGTCTTCTCCCAGGAACGTTCCCTCAGCACCTGAACATTGAGTCTAGGTTTTCCATTTGTGCTTCTTTCCTGGGGCGCAGAGAGGAACGGTTGTTACAAACAATGTGCATGTGGGAGTTGGATATTGTACTGTGTTTAAAATGAAATTTCAACACTTTACTGGACGTGTACTAGCATGAGAAAAACATTTCAGTGTCGAAATCAGATGTGATCCTGGGGAAAAAGTGATTTTCTCTAAGTGCAGAGTGTAAACAGCTGGGTTAGATGCGGTGAGCCCTCAACGTAAGAAGGATATAGACCAGTTGGAGCGAGTCCAGAGGAGGCCATGAAGTTGCTCAGAGGGCTGGAGCCCCTCTGCTATGGGGACAGGCTGAGAGAGTTGGGTTTGTTCAGCCTGGAGAAGGGAAGGCTCTGGGGAAACCTTATAGCACCTTCCAGTACCTGAGGGGGCTACAAGGAAGCTGGGGGGGGGGGGGGGGGGGGCCTGTTTCAAGAGCCTGTAGTGACAGGACAAGGGGTAACAGGTTTAAATTGAAAGCAGGGAGATTTAGATTAGATATCAGGAAGGAATTCTTCCCGCAGAGGGTGGGGGGCACTGGGACAGGTTGCCCACAGAAGCTGTGGGTGCCCCATCCCTGGGAGTGCCCAAGGCCAGGCTGGATGAGGCTGGGAGCAACCTGGTCTAGTGGAGGGTGTCCCTGCCCATGGCAGGGGGGTCAGAACTAGATGGTCTTTAAGGTCTCTTCCAACCCAAACCATTCTATGATTCTATGAGGCTTTCTCAGAATAACACCCAGTGCCAGCAGTGGCAGCTGCCAGTCTTGCGGAATAAAGATCTTGTCTTTGGGATGTGCTGCTGGAAGAGCAAAGATGTTACTCCATCCTTGGAGCACACAGTAGGACCACAGACGTACCTATACACGCACACAGTGTGCTAGTTTCTTCTTAGCCTCCAGTAAATTACTTTGAAGAAGTGCTGTGAAGAAAATTAACTCTGTCCTAACTAAAACCAGCACATGAAGACAAAGGGAAAGATCTGAACGGTTTATGAGGTCTTCTACTTACTGGTTCTGCACTGGTATTTACTCACCGTAGATGCAAAAAGGCTGCTGTTTTGCAAGAAGTGTTTGTTTTGCATTAAGGATGGTGAGAAAGAAGTCTGAGGGTCAAAGCTTAGCTGGTTGAATGCTGACACAGCAGTAAGAAACACATAAGAGCATGAAGTCCATTCTGTTATCGTGTCATTTAGGAAAATACAAAATTTGGAAACAATGCATGCTAAGAACACTGGAAGTTTTACTTCCCCTAAAAGTTAGGTGGAGTTGTTTTCTTCTGTGTATAGGGATGATTACTTGCATCAGCAGTTCACTGATCTGTATGAATATCTGATTTTCTGGAGGCATTCGAGCACTTTTATAATGTGGTAGATGAATTAGATTTTTTCTAAGCCTTATGGTGGGATTCCAATTTAGACTTACCTGCAGTCTTTCTTCAGTTGCATTAGAATAAATTGAAAATACATTAATACATAGATGCTTTAAAAGATGCTTGCTTACATGTTTTATTAATGCTGAGGATTTTTATTTTCATCTGGCTATAAATGGCCTCCTTTGATATACTTTTTATTAATTTTGGCCATTATTTGTATTAAATATTGCTGAATTTAACTTCCAAACAGTAAAATCCCCATTAGATCATTGTAGAACATAGAAAACATAGGAATCTGATATTGAATTCTGACTTAATGTGATACAAAGCTGGTGTTGGTTTGAGTTTTAAACTGATGAGATTCTGTCAAGAGTAAATGAGATCAATACTGATAGAAATATCAAGTAGTGGCCCCTAGAGTCACCAGAGTTATTTTGTCTTTACTCTGAATTAGATGTAACCTGTATCTGCTCAATAAGGTAATATTTTAATTAGAGTTTTGTCTATGAGATTACTTTAGTTTCTGGTTGCCCGAATGCAGAGGATGAGAAAACCTCCTTTAGTTGTCAACCAGCCTAATCCAGGCAGTACTAGAGTAGAGCATGAATGGAGAATGGGAGAAAGCTCGTGTCAGAGGGCCCTGTGGTTAATGATCCTATTCCAGCAGGGATGGCCAATGTCAAATTCTTTTGGCTGCCATATCATTAGTAGTATTTAACATTATTTTTCTTGTTACTTGAAAAAACAAATGTTTCCCACTTAAGAAGCTAGTTGCTGTTCACATTTCATACGATAATTTATAGGTTTGTTAGTACAGGCACTGTCCCAGTGCTTCCCCATACTCTCTGGGAATAATTTCTTCTTGATGTCCCAGCTCCCTCTTTCCATTTAAACCCGTTACCCCTTGTCCTGTCACTCCCCGCCCTTAGAAAAAGCTCCCCCACACCTCCCATCCCCCCCCCCCCCCAAGCTTTCTTGCAGCCCCCAGGCACTGGAAGGGGCTCTAGGGTCTCCCCAGAGCCTTCCCTTCTCCAGGCTGAACACCCCCAACTCCCCCAGCCTGGCCCCATGGCAGAGGGGCTCCAGCCCTCGCAGCATCTCCGTGGCCTCCTCTGGACTCGCTCCAACAGCTCCGTGTCCTTGTGCTGTTGGGGGCCCCAGAATTGGGTGCAGAACTTGCAGGGGAGTCTCCCATGGGTGGAGCAGCGGGGGAGAATCCCCTCCCTCACCCTGCTGGCCACGCTGCTCTGGATCCAGCCCAGGATCCGGTTGGCTTTCTGGGCTGCCAGTGCAGCCGGCTGTCTCATGGCAGCTTTTTGTCCCCCAGCACGTCCTTCTCCTCAGGGCTACTCTCCATCCATTCTCCACCGAACTGCTTTGGGAGAAAAGACCCAGTTTCCATTGTTGACGTGCTGAATGTTGTTGTTTAAAGAAAAGCTGTTGCTGAAAAGCCAGTCTTTCTAGTTGACAGTCACCTGTTAGAGCTTCTCCATACTGAGACCTGCAGTGTGCTTTGCTGGAGCTCTCTCCTCCAACTGGTATGAGCTTTGTCTGTATCGAGACGTGTTCTGCCAATAAATAAGGTGTGCTCTGCTTGGCAACATTGCAAATAGAAGTATGGTGTTGGGACCAGTAATGTTTGGTTCTTTGCTTTATGCCTCGTTACATTATGCTCCTTTGAGATCAGTGGGTAAGGTAGAAATTCCTGGAAGAAAAGGGGAGATTTATTTTGGACAGCGTGCAATCAAGGATGCTTAGACAGGGAAGCTTCCAGAGATGGATATACTGTCCATTAAAAAAAAAAGTTTCGCCATGAAAAACTGATTTATTCTACAAAATAGATGTTTAAAACTCAGCTATTTTCCTTTTGATACAAAATTCTGCAAAATAGCCGCAAATTATAAAGGCAAAATGTTATGGTAGCTGCTCTGATCATGTGATTTAAGGAATTTGATCACTGTGAGGAAGAAATACGTTTCCATGGTTAGTTGAGGAGTGGTGGGGAATTTGGTTTTGGCTCTCCGATGTCATCATAAAGCCTGAACTGCCAACAGCCACAGGGTTGGTGCCTTGGGAACACAGTGGGGTTTGGGGCATGCACTCCATAAACATTTGGGTCTGGTGCACTGGTATCTGCACAAACTCTGTGTCTTAACTCTCTTGTACTTTCAAGATGCTGAACTTTTAAGTAAACCCAAAGTTACTAAGTGCACTCCATACATTAGCCTTTATGAACACTCATTTTGAATAATTTTGCAGTCCCTTTGGTGCCAACATCTTTGTTTAACTAACACTCTATATTACTGCTTTCAAAAATGTACTTGTGAAAGAGAAAGTGTCTTGTGTTGCTGTTGTAGCTTAAAAGTGCCATTATTTAACACTTCTCTGCGCCTGATTTTTCTCTTTATAATTTGTGCAGATTTGCCTTCTAGTTGCAAATAATTCAAGGCTGTAAACAGCAGAGAGGATGCTGGCTAGCAGTAATGGCCTGGAGCCGCACGGGGAGCACATGTAGAACACTGAGGGATGGCAGGGTTCGCAAACTGGTGGCAGTTCATTTGTTTAAACTTCGGTTTGTAATAAAACCATACCAAGAACTGGGAACTGTAGGAAAAAGCCAGTATGGAAATGGCTGGAATAATGTAATGGTGGGTCTCTCCCTTTCTTGTGATCTGGTGAAAATACTCCGAGGGAAAGTTTCCAGGGGGGATAGCAATGTGTGCTAAGCCTCACCCCTGCTCCCTTGCGAGTACTTATCAGAAAACACCAATTTGGGGTATTATTTGAGGGCAGTGCTTTCTAAGTGACTTTTAATTTATGGTATAAACACGCCAGAACAAAAACCTTCAGATTCCTGTCTTCACGTTTGGAAAAATCCAGATAAAATATCAACGAGGAATAGGATGGGGTTTTTAAGACTGCGCTGCCTGTTACGAAATATGTTACTATTTTTTGGTGGTTATTTTCTTCCCAATTATAGTGGAAGCAAAAATAGATACATACTTCAATAATTTGGAATCCAAAGATGCTTTTGGTTCTGGCAGCGTGAATACAATATAAATGGAACTCGTTTTCTTTTTTTAGGTAGATACAGCTGCAGTTGCTGTTGGATATTCAGAGGCACTAACCTCTGTAAACGACACTTAAGGAATATATCTAAAAATGCAAACTGGAGTCTTGTAAAGCAGTAACGAAATTCAGATGTCATCTGACAGATGAAAATGCCATATATGAAGCAACTGTAAAGCTTGCAATAAGAAACTGGGTTTTAAAGCTAAACAGCTGAGGGCAGCTGCTCTGGTATTACACCAGACATAAAGATTGAACTACTACTGCTGTGCAAAATCTTGTTGTGTTAGTATCTGCATTATGTTCCTTCCTTTTGAGGAACAATCCCAACTTTGAAACACGTGTTTTCCAAGAGGTAATTTGGTGATGTTGGAAGAGCCAAGGCTGGATTTCTTCTGCTTGTTGCAACCTATTCAGTAAGGCTGAAGAGGCAAATGAGTGTTCGGGTCTCGTGCTGGGATGCTGACGCTGACCTGGGGAGGCCGGGAGGGTTTATCCTTGCAGCCGGTTCCAGCCAAAGTATCTTTGAGCACTTTTTGCCCTGGTTCCAAGGGCTCAGGGAGAAACTTTGCGGAGCTACTCCACTGGCCCTCTGGCAGCTGGGAAACTCCCTCGTCCTGAGGTTATTCCTCGTGAATCTTGTTCTGCTGGTTTCCGCACCTCTTTCGGTGGCTGTGACAGTTTGAGGCGCCTCGATTGGAGAACTGGATTCACGATTTCAGTGTCTTTGTTCTGCAGAATATGTACATAAGAATAGATAATGGATGAGATACGGAGACCTACGTGCTTGAGTAGGTATAAAAAGGAGCAAATTAATAGGAAAAAATGAATTAAGAATATTTTTATTTGCATAATTTCCATTAATAAAACATTCTTTTATCCCAAGAAAGTGGAACATTAGCTACGCTTTGAACCAGGGATGTTAAAGGGAAGCCTGGTTTTTCCCTGCAGTCTGACAGGAAGCGGCAAGTGATTGCAGAGCAGAAAACTGTGCTACAACAAACACATTCCAGCCATTCCTTCACCCACCATTCTCCTGCCCAGAGTTCAGGGGAGGCACGGGAAGGGAAAGTGCCAGGGAAGCTTACATCATGGCAGCTTTTGCAGCGAAAAGTAAACAAATGCACACAACTCGATGTCAGATGTGTGCTTTGTGTTGTTCTATAGAGCTCGGGATGTTTATCCTCGTTCTGTTAATTAGCCTACAGAGCAGCCTTCAGGCCTAGGAGGGCTGCAAAAGCTGGCTCTGTGCCAGGCGGAGAAAATGAATTTCTTGCTTCCTATGCAAACAGCTTGGTACTCTTGGCTACGGCCACATAGGCAAAGGGGGCTGAAATGGGACATCTTATGTCCCTTGGTAGTTTTTGATGGAGAAGAATGGGACCTTGCAGAGGTTTGTCAGCTGGCCATATCACAGCGTTGGGAAGTGGGGAAGGTGCTCCCCGAGTCACGGCGTACACTCGGCTGCTGTATACCATAAATCACAGACTGGTTTGGGTTGGCAGGAACCTTAAAGCCCACCCAGTCCCACCCCCTGCCATGGGCAGGGACACCTTCCACTAGCCCAGGTTGCTCCAAGCCTCATCCAGCCTGGCCTTGGACACTCCCAGGGATGGGGCACCCACAGCTTCTCTGGGCAACCTGTCCCAGTGCTCCCCACCCTCTGCGGGAAGAATTCCTTCCTGATGTCCTGTCTCAATCTCCCTCTTCCTGTTCAAAGCCATTACCCCTTGTCCTGTCACTCTCTGCCCATGGAAAAAGTCCCTATATATAGAACCACTGGACTCGTTGGCTACGGAAAGCCAGCCTGACAGCCATCGCAGTGCTTCATACTGTTAAGTGACTTTCTACTCCAACAAGCCACAGTCTTCTGACATGTGTTTGAGGTGTGTTTTCTGATTTTGTGCCTGAGAGACTCCTAGAACTTAGGTACAAGTAACAATGTACAAATCGGGCATCCCGAACTACGGCTTCTTCCCTTTACCTGTCCTCAATCTTATTAAAACCCAACAAGTTCCAGATTTGACGGTGAGAAGGAATCCCAGGCGCTGTCGCAATGCAGTATCTTTCACATGATTTTAAGGGAAATAATGAAAGGATTGTTATGTAAGCTATATGCTAACTGGTGTTTTAGTGCAAATGGACATGGCTCAGTGTAGATATTTGCCTTTTATCAGTGATGGGGGCAGGAGACAGATGCCTAACATACATTCATTTACCTGCTCTTGCATTTTTTTCATGATTTATTGAGATCAGTTTGAAGTTTTAAATTTTTCTCTGGAAATATGTATATCTGCTCATGGATTACATGAATTACCTTGATGTGAAACCTAATAATTTCTTAGTTTTAAGCTATGTTTTTAAGCATACTTCCTTATTTTCAAGGAGTATCTCTAAAAACTTCTTTTGGCTTTATTTTTCTTTTCAAGTTAAGTCTTCCCCAAAGTGTTGCTCCCTGTCTCGGTTGACCTGTACCTGAGCAGAGCGATGCTCCGTTGGGTGACTACTCCTGTTGTCATCTGTGAGGCAAGTTTAAACATTTTAATATGTGGCATCATTCCCACAGCTGTCATTGCTGTCTGCAAGTTTATTCTCAGCACAGTGTGAAGCTTTCAGCCATGCAGAAGGGCAACACTTTCACTTAAATTGCTAAGACATGAGTTTTATATTCGGTTTTCTCTTGAGCATAATAGAACTTGTTACCAGGTCCTCTTATCTCCTCGAATTTAAGATTGGTGTTCACTGTTGAGCAAATTATGGCCAAGTCTTCTTAGATTCCTGCACGAATATACTTTTTTTTTTTATAACTCTGAAAAGATTTTCTGCATAGAAAATTGTTGCATGTAGATAATGAACTATTGAAAGCCACTCATCTAAAAATACAAATGTTTTTTTCTTAACACAGAAAGCTTGTGTTGCCACATGGACCAAGCTCATTCTGAGGGGCAAAGAAAAATGCTTCTTTGTCACTCTAAACCAGAGTTCTTCCTTATGTACTGATCACAATCTGGTTGCACTTATCTCCTGTAAATAGGACGTGGCTCCAGTTATTTATCTCTGGTTTATACACACAAATGCATGTGCCCATGCACTCATGTGCTTGCATGTGTATATATGCAAACCACATCAAGAGGAATAGTTTTCCAAAGTTCTACTGATGCGTACAGTTACAGAACTTCGTGTGGGGAATGCTGTTGGAAACTGGGAATCATCTGAAAGTGTCATCTGGGATATCAAAAACTTGTGGATCCACAGACCTCACAAAGTTTGGTCAAGAAGCAACCCACTTAAGAAAAAAATGAAAATAATTGGCAGTAGAACAAACAACAATGCACTGAATAAAGAATAGGGAAGAGGAAGTAAGTGGCAGTGAATACCAGATGAGAACGTGTATGGAAAGTCAGGGGGATCCATGGCATGTTGTGGCTTCCCAGGTTTTAGGGCTGTGGTGGCAGCAGCAGTTCTGGACTCCCCAGACCATGCGATCCAGCTTCCCACACCAGTGCGTTTCCTTCCTGTTCTGCATTTTAGCTCTTTCAATCAGGGCTCGTATCTCTCTCCATCTCTTGAATTATACTGGGTTTACTCAAGCTCTTTCTCTCTAAACTGCCCGTGATGTTCCTGCTCTGCATCTCAGGCCAGGTGTGTACATGGGCCGGAGGGCTGTAACATCCCGGGGGCTGCAGGTGGGCAGAGCCTGGGACTGCTCTTGCTGCTGCTAGGGGGATGTTTCACTTTGAATTGCAGGATTATTTCATAAATACCTAGGTATTTGGAGCAAGGTGTAGTCACTGCTGCAGAAATTCCAGGGGTGGCGGGGAGGAAAGACAGCTATGGAAATATTGCATGAGTGAGAAATGAGGCTCAGGTAGCTGAAGTCTTTCTTCATTGTCTGCGAGAACCTTGAGTTGTGGGTTTATAAATTCATGTATCAGCCGTTGTCTGCTCACGAGAGGGCTTTTCAGCCTTGCTTTATGGGCACAAAAAGTTCTAAAAGCCAAAAGTGGAAATAAGTGGACATACAAAACCAGTTCTTCCAGCCTTAGGCTGATGTGCACAGAGTATCAGACCCGGGCAGGTCCAAAAAAGGGTTGCTTTTTTATTCCAAGATACAGTAATTTCATCGAGGTTAATTTTTTCCCCACTGGGCAGGAGTTCTCCATTTTCATGGCATCCCAGCCATGGTGTAAGCTAGCGTGGATGCTTCCAGCCTCGGTAAAGTTGATGCAAAATGCAGATGCCTGAGTGATGCAAATGCTTCAGTCTGGGTGGAACAGCTGGAGGAACGAGCAGAACAGGACCTGTTCCTTGCAGGCTCTGACCTGCATTTCTTAGATAATTCCTGCTTTACTTCTCTAGAGAGATCCCTTGCCAGTTCCAAGTTGGTCTCCTTGCTAATTCCCAAGTTAAATATTTGTTCCTGTATGGTTGCAGAACTAACAAGTTTCCTGGATCCTTTCCACCTCATGTTTGGAGCTGACATCGCCATCTTCAGTGCATTCCTCCTCCTCAGAGGCTGACCTCCGACACCAGATTGAGAGCTGTCTTCTAGTGTTGAAGAACGCTGTCTTGTGTTTCTGGAAGGATTCACGCAGGCAGAAGACTTTTCTGATTGCAGAGATTCCTCAGTCATTTGCCTTTTGCTTTCCTTTAGGATTTTAAGAACAGCATTTTGAGCGTGCTGGACACGCTGTTTGTATGTTGATTCTCACTTGCAGATTCTGCTCTCTGGGATCTCTGTTTCTGTCCCAGAGATTTGTGAGCTGTTTGGCTGTGTATTTTTTTTTTCCTCTGGTTTTTGCCCTTTTTAGTGTTCAAATGAATCTGGTGAAGGATGCATCCCTTTCTATCTATATTTGTGGAATAAGGAACTGGTCTTAGTGATTTGCTTTTATGGTAACTCCTATATCCTACTAAAACAGAAGTAACATTTTCTTTCCATTGCCTAGAATTGCACAATTTATATTTATTGCTCAGTTACTCAGGGAGAATAAGTGACCAGTTCCTAAAAGGGCAGAAAGGTTTAATGCTTTTTCTAGAATAACTTTAAAGCATAAATATATTTTTGATTGCTAAATCCCACTGCCATTCTAGTTCAGGGATAATAAGGTCAGACAGGAGACAAATCTTCCATTGAGAAGTTTGCCAAGGGTTTATTATAGAATGTGCACTTTCTCCTTTGTTCCCCACTGGCATTTGTGTAGTACTGACGTGGAAATTAATAACACTCAATACTAGTGAGGGAATATTCCTAGAGAAGGAATTGGACGACAGGCTTATGCGGTGGTTGGGATCTAGGCTGGGAATCTACTTTGCCGAATTTATCTTGGCAAGCTATTCAACTTTTCAGTGACTCAGCTTCCCTGTTTTGGAGTTAACAGTAAGACATTAGACTGAGATGTGAATAACGTGAAATCAAGCTACAATGTGGAAGGTATAAAAAAAACTCCATATTGCTCATATCCTGTTTGAAATGTAGGTATTTTCTCAGTCCCTAAGAATGTAATAGACTTAAATGAAATTGCTGAAGGTCTAAGGTAGTGATAGATAGTAAGAATGACAGAATATGCTGATCGAAGGAAAACAGTGGACCTGGTCAGTTGGGATGCTCTCAGAAGCACAAAACCATCAGCGCTCACCCTTTTTGTGTCGTGGGTCTGACTAACTGCCGTTTCGGTGCCTGCCTGGGTGTTCCTATTGAATGGCTGGGAAGGGGAAGGCAGTTAGTGTTTGCAGGGAACACTGACAAGTTTCATGTGTGGAGACATCTGTTAGAGCCACTCATTTGTTTTAAATGGAAGAAACTCTTTGGCGGTGGTTAAATAAATAAATATTGCTTGAATCAGTGGACCCATGTGAATTGCAGCATCTTGTCACCTGGAGATTGCTTAGGTCTGTAACTGGTACAGTGGTGCTCAAAATACTCGTTCCTTGTAGGAACTCCAGCAACTCTGGAGTTTTCTCCATTACAGAAAGCAGTCGGAATTTGTTCTTTAGGCTTTAAAAGGTTTAGAAATACATAATTAGAGTGTGAAAGGGTTATCACACTGTTGAAAAGTCATTGGTTTGCTGTGTGGTTTAGGGTCTGAAGGAGGATATACAGAAGTCCACATGATAAAATATACTTGGTAGCTTGAATTACATAGCAAACAGGAAGTGAAACACCTAGTTTTGAGTTCGAGTTGGCTTTGGGGGTCATCCCGATGCAACAATCCAGCCTTCAGGGTTGTACGAACTTACCAATTATTTGCAGTGACTTAATACAACATATATACTATCTGTGATAAATAAAACCTTCCAAATGCTTTCTGTTAACAGGTCAGTGGTGAAGAGATTGGACCAAGAAAGGAATTCAGCCTGTCAGACAAGGACCTGACAGCATTTGTGCTGAAATAATCTGCTCTGTTCGGAGTTGGAGGAAAAATCCTTTCGGTACAGCTGGTGAGTTTTTGTTTTTGCAGTCAAAACAGATGTACTGACTGGAAAGCCATCAGTAATGGTTTTCTTTAACCCGTGCTTAAGTCATTAGCTGTTAGATTCTGTTAACAATAAACTGTTTGCTATTCAAATATGCTGATTGCAGGCCAGCTTTCCAAGGGAAAAGTTACATATTGTTTAAGCTTTGATTAAGTGAAAGCTCATCCAAAACAACAACAAGTTCAGAGCAATCTCTCCTTCTACTTTGTGGCCATTAAAACTTGAAGAAAATTTAGAAAGAGCTAAATGTGTACGCTTCTTTACGGTGCTAAGTGAGTCCTATCGATTTGTACCAGTTAAACGTACAGAGAATGTAGTAGGCCTTTGTGGCTGTTAGGTGCCATCGTTCTTCTTGAAGCACTGGCTGTAAACCCAGTTTTATAGATTAAAGACTTCTAGCATAATGTAGGCACCTGTCGGTTTATGGGAACCTAAAAATATCTCTCTGGGTATAACATGTTTTTCAACAACTTGGAGCATATGTACATCTTTTTGATACCTTTTAGCTTTTTTTTTTTTTTTTCCCAGAACTTGTCTGTCACCTCAGCTTGTTGTGCTAGCTGTAATAAGAATAATAAAGTACATGCTGTTCATTGGCTGGCTTATTGATATGCAGCGAGGGCTTGCCATTAGCAGTTAATAATATAATATCTTTTCACTCTGCAAAAAGGAGTCAAAAGGAGGCATTATTGCCACCCTGAGAAGCTGACGAGACAGGCTCTTTTGCTGTTAGCGAGCCGGGTGTGATTGCAGAGGAGGGAGGGAGATCATATTGACTGTAAAAGATTCAAGGAGGGAACCCTGTTTTGTGAAGAACAAAATGAGAAGTAGACTTTATGGTGTCAGGGTAGAACGAGCTCTCCTGGGCTGAGAGCGCTGCAGGATTTACTTGTGCCAGTGTCAATGGCTGCTTGTCCTGACTTTGTCCAGAAGTCAAACTTGGCCAAGAGCCTCAGTGGGGACTACCAGATGCAGTCTGTCCTTCAGGACGTGGCTGTGTGAACACACCAGTGTCACACCGACTCTTTGCTTGAGGAATAGTGTCTTGCTAATGGTGAGTGGTCTGGTGCAGGATATTGTGGAGCTTGATGAGAATGAAGGACCTTGCTAGATAAATTCCTCCAGAGCTGAAGACTTGGGTGTCAATCTCCCTCTTGCCTTGGGACAGGAAAGGAAATCAGCACAGGTCTTAGTCCCCAGATGAGCAGAGGTTGTTCCTTGTGGCCTTTCAACTCTTGGCTCCTTCATTAAACCACACAAGTGCCTGAGTACTTTTGGTCCTTTTCAGGATAAGGTCAAACTTGTGAGTTTCTTTGGAACAAATGGAGTTAAGAACTGACTACAGATGAGATTTAGGAACCTTAGCACACCACACTTGAGTTTGATGCCCTCTGCAGGAGCAATGTTTTGGGTATCTCTGATTTCCTTTCCAGCCCCCTTTAATGGCATGGAGATTTCTGTCCTGTCATCAGATATCACTGAAATTGGCTGATGGTTCAAGAATTATTGGTTGAGTGGGAGAACAGGGTCACAAGCAGACTGGTGAGATATTTACATAAGCCTTATTTTCTTAGGAAACCATGCTAAAAAGCCCTCACTCTGTTGATATAACCTTGGATGGCATTTGGATGGGGTTAGCTCATACTTTAACTGCTAATTCATTCGACAGTGTGTTTAACTTTGTTGAAGAGAAATGTAGCAGGGTTTACAGATAACAAAGTTACGAGTTTGAAATATGGAGATGGGAGGGAAGAAAGAGGAAGGAAATCTGAGCTCTTGTAGGTCAATCTGCTGGTTACGTTGGCATTAAATCAAGAACAGGAGGAGAAAAATTGTGCAACAAGAATTTGAGTCTTTATTTTACTGGCTTGCCACTTTCTATTTATGGGAACCCAAAATGACCTGGCTTCCTGGACTGAAAACAGTCATGGCATATCCTTAATGCTAGTCTTACTTTTTAAACCAGTCTCTGCTCTGTACCCATGACATTCTTTAAGTGATGCTATAGCCCACCCAGCAATCTGAAGGGTGGTGGGACCTGCGCCTGCATCCTGTGACACATGAAGGAGCAGGTGATGTTGTTAGGGCTGCCTCTTCCTCCCCACCCCTCACCAAATTGACATTCTGGGCTTCTTGCATATTCTCCTTAACCCTTGAGAAGAGCTTTGTGTAGATATGGTCACTCGTTATTCTTTTCCCAACCATGCCTCCAGAAGAATAGAACAGTAATGGTCAGCAGAGAGGGTTAAACAGACACATCAGCACTCCAACTGTTATGGTTTTTCTCCTTTGCTTTGCTCTTGTGCTAAATTGAATCTGTCCCCCAGACAGCTCAGAATATATTTTGTTTTCTTGTTTGTTTTTTATGCAGGCTGTACTGTGACTAGTTCTTACATTGCCCAACTTGTGTTGCTACAGGAACAGAATTAGGAAACATAAGTCAATATACTTGACACCCAATAAAACTAGTAGAAGAGTCCCCACTGATTTGAGTAGAACCTCATCAGGAGAAGTATCACTATGAGTTGCTAAGTAATTTTATTATTTGGGAGAACAGAAGTTTGAGGATGTATTAGCAAAGCACAGGCAGTTAAGAGAAGCCTGGCTTCCTAGCCAGTTGAATACAGCGGTCTATTGCTGAAATACATCATTCGAGGGGCAAAAAATATCTCCTGATACACATGTGCAACAGGCTACGGGGCCACTGACTGCATTTCCTAGAGTCATAGAATGATTTGTGTTCCTAGAATCACAGACTGGTTTGGGTTGGAAGGGACCTTAAAGCCCCCCCAGTGCCACCCCCTGCCATGGGCAGGGACACCTTCCACAGCCCAGGGTGCTCCCAGCCTCATCCAGCCTGGCCTTGGACACTCCCAGGGATGGGGCACCCACAGCTTCTCTGGGCAACCTGTCCCAGTGCTCCCCACCCTCTGTGGGAAGAATTTAATTCATGTGAAAGCATACAAAACTTGCCATTATGCTATTGCTAAAGGCAGTTTTTAAGGAGTGAGGATGTGCAGGCAAGAGGAGATGTTCTTGTGTCAGGTAACCTCTCCCCGGGCAGGGTGGTTGTCAGAGAAGCTCCAGAGACCCTGAAGCACTCCTGAGCGTGAACTTGAAAAAGAAAGGAGATAAAGGAAACGGGGCAAACTTGCAATCACACACCTTTTTGGCAGGGTTGAAAGAACATAAAGCTCTTGTTTGATGCCTCCTCTATTTAGGAAAAAATGGGACTTGTACATTTTTTCAAATAAGCAGGTCTGTACCCAGTCTACCAGTTTCTGCCTCAGTCTTTTGTCTTGCTGGGCCTTGAAAGCTGCACTTGTGATGTTCAGTGTTTGGCTTTGGTCAAAAGCAGCAGTGCTATATACGGTACCTAACGGTTTCTTAAATAGCTCCGTACTTCTAATCTTTTTTGATCAGCGTGAACAGGATGAGAGGCTTTCCCTCCCCTTTTGCTCATTTCTATATAGTATAGAGATCACGTGCTTCCTATTTTCTCTGGCATTGCCCAAGCGGAGACTTTTACCATGGTTCACGCTGACTGCTGGCTGTAAGAAGCTTTATACTTCTTGCTGTTCTGAATGCCTCTGAAGTGAAAACTGAAGTAACTTCCTCACAAGTCTAATCAACCCCCTCAGGAGAGTAAGATCTCACTTAGTAGCAGCCTATAAAGCACGGTGTGGTGGCACCAGCTATCTGTCACCTGGATTTTTGAAAACATTTTCACCTCTCAGAAGTAAGGTCTGTTCCGTTTCACATCCTGTTTCTCCTAGCTGCTGGGGGGCTGTAGCCTGCTGGATGATGCCGAAAAGAATTAAGATTCATGGCCGTATTTTTTCTTGTGCCTACAAATAATATACACATAGGCATGGGAGTAGGTATTCATAGGTGTCAGGAAATCATCTAAATATTTCAAACACGTTTAACTTTAAAAACGCATGAGAAATGATTACAATATTTAGCCTTACCTTGGGCTTTACTTTTTCTCCCTCTGAACTTCTTGAAAGAATTCAGTTTCTAAAATGAAGTGCCTTTGTATACAAAGGATAATGGGATATGAAATAGAAATAATTAAATTATATCCATTTCTGTGGAACCCCTGCCGGTGGCTGGATATTTGGTGCTTTTGTGAACATTGAAAAATCTGGAATAACTGAGGAAGTTTGTAAAATCTGTGTGATATTCCTGATTATCCAAAAGGACTTTCAAGGCTCTGCAGTGGTGAAGTTACTTGGATCTGGATTTGTCTAGTGCCATATCAGAACTATTCAGTTGTGTTTCACCAGTCAGGGTAAAACACAACTCAGTACTTAGATTTTTGAGTCTTCTGCCTTCTTCCAATCGTAATTTGTTTCCCAACTTTCTGTACACATCAACAGAAGAAGGAAATTTTAAGAAGGAATTTGAGTAAAGCTCAGACTGAGTTCTGAGGTGGGTTCTGTTCAGTACCCTATTGTAAGTGATGCCTAAGAGCAATTTTTTTTTTTGTTTCTTTCTATTTTGCAGTTCAGAAATAAAGCTATTTGAAGGGAAAATGGCTCAAATACTCTACCAGATACTGTTGTTCACATCAGTTAGGCACAGCTGGGAGACTCTGTTCAGGAAGTATATCACAGACTCAAATACCTGCTGTAATTACATGTTTGTCTGGGTCAAAGAAGGAAGGAAGAGCTTTCCTTCTGCATGTATATGCATAGCCAACTGCAAATAGTATATTACAGTGTTTTCAATAAGTAGCAGGGATAGACTTGTTTCTTTTAGCTGAGAGTTACATGATGGATGTGGTGAAGGTTACAGACATTTTTTTCAGAACAGCAGGTTCTTGAGATCTCCAGAGAAAGGTGTTGGTGCTTCAAACTCTTGTCTTATAGAAAAACAAGGCCGGAAAAGAGGTACCATAAGTTTTTGAGGGTGATTTCTGTGATAAACTGTGTCTTCGCACTAAGAATTCTGCAGAGATGATAGCGAGTGGGCACAACGGAAACAAATGAAGTCAGAATAAGGATTTAAAAGAAAAAGAGGTCAGACGGCTCTTAGATTTGACCTTGTCTGAGTATTTATTCTCTCTGCCTCTTTATCTCCTGTGTGCATGTGTAAGGATAGTAAAGGGGAAATGCCAGTAGAAGGCTGCCCATTTTTCCTTCTGGCTGGAGGCAAGTTTGGCCACAGAATAGAGAATGGGAAGTAGGACGGTAAATGCTGATTGCAACACGAACAGGGGAGTTCTTCTGTTGGCTGGGGGCAGGAAGTTCCTCAGCCCACCACTGCTGGATGACAGCAAAGCTCCTTTGTTTCCAGCTGAGGAATTTGCTGGTTGTACCACAGGCAGAATTTCTCAGATAAAATTTGCAGCATCTGTGGGTGGAGAAGAATGTTTCAAAGGGCTAAACCGAGCCTTCTTCTGGCTTGTGACTGTGGACGGAAGGGAGGGTACTTCAGGCTACTGATTGTATAATGGCCTCACTATGTCTGTTGGCTTGTAAGGACCAGACAACATTGAGTTTGTTGGTACTCCTTTGCCAGATTTTCTTGAGATCATACTCATTTAAGGTTTGTGTTTTTTAATGATCTCACATTTTTGACATGATAGATCGTATTTGCTAATTGTTAGGTTGTTGGTTTTGTCAAAGCAACCTTAATGTTCATGATAGTCCCTTCGTTTTATTCGGCCTTTGAGGTTGAATCAATGCTAGTACTGTTGAAGTAAGTATATCCCCCAAAGTATGCGAGAGAGACTTTGAGCCCCTGCTGATACTGTCCATGCTATCGTGGAGAGGTCTCCATTCCGCTTCTGTGATCACTGCGGTGGCTGACGCAATGTCTTCTGGTGGTGATGTGCCTTGAGGTGTATTCCAGCTAAAACTGACACTGCTGGCGAGTTTTGTGGAGGAAGCAGGGCATTGTTATGTCAGCTGGAGACGATCATAGCTGTCCATTCTTGGAAAGCCATGTTTTGAAAGCTCAAGGTCTACTAGACCTTGAGCTGTTGGCTGCAAACTCCTACCGAAGCATCCAAAAGCCTGCTTTTCCCATCTGCTCTTGCAAAGGTAAATGTGACAATTCACTCTGGGGACGGACCTGACTTCCTTCATTAGCTTTAGATTAGTCTAATGCTGCTCATTTTTCTTGGAGCTACCCGTAGGAGCTGCACAGCACATGCAGTTAGGTCAGATACACAGCCAGGCGATTAAAGAGAGTCTCCCGTGGTGAGCGTACGGCACCTGTGGTCTGCAGGTTGTTCTACTCGTTGGCTTGTAACATGATGCAAGATCGTATTTGTTCGTGTTAAATCCCAAGTGATTCAGGGCTGGCTTCCTGAATGCTTGCTTCCTTCTTGTTTTGGGGGTTTTTTTTTGTTGTTTATTTTATGCTACCACAGGAATGATCAATAAAAGCCTTGAACTGAAGCCAATATGACTTGTAGGAGCCAGTCTGGAATGACTTCCTACTCTTGTGTGCCAGAAACATGAATTCCTGACATTCCTGCCACCTGAAAAGATTCAGTGGACACTTCTGGAAGCTCTTGGTTCAGATTTGATTAATTGTACTTAATTGCATTGTGGTGATCTAGTATGCCTGCTGTTCCCGGTGGAATCATGTAGCTTTCAGAAAGCTGATGGCACCGAATGGCTTGCATACCTTGGGACTCACCCTGTTCCTAATATCTTCCTGAGGAAATAACCCTTCTTGATTGACTTTAGGAGGAGCTTCACAAAAATACCCACCCTGCTGAATTAATCCACAATCCAAAGTTTTACTCTTTATATGCCTTTTGATTAAATTTAGTTGTTACAGACTTATTGTTTAAAGAAAATAATTAGTACTTTTTTCTAGTAGGCAACAATGCAGTCCCTTTTTAGAATAAGATTCTGCTTGAGTCCCCCCAGATAACGGGGGATACCCTGTGTCACTACAGGAGCCATGAGTAGAGCGCATCTTTCATCAGTGCGTTGCTGCTAGGCATGAAACGCTCCGTTTAGGATTTTAAGAGCCAAGCGTAAATGTGCTCAATGAGACACAAGAGGACTGGTCTGTGGCTGGAGAGAAATGGCTTTTAGCAGCAGATGCAGACAGAAGTATTGGATTTTAGTCTACCAAAAGTCAGAGACAGAAAGGAAGAAGAGACTGTAGTCCCAAATGGAGGAAGGAGGTGTCAGAATCTAGAAGGTTAACCTGTTTATGTATTTTAATCCATTGTTTAGAGGACGGGAAATTAAACAAAGAAACCAATAGCGTATTAAATCCTTTTCAGAATAGATCTGCAGTTGACCAAAACAGGCTATAAAAAGAAATGCAGAATTAGTTACTAGTTTTAGGTTCATGTGGAAGGCACCTAAAATTGAAAGGTTCTTCTGACTGAGCTTTGTAGCAAAACACTCAAAATCCCAGAATGAAAATAAAATCATTCTGCTGTCTCATGGAATCAGAAATCTGGTGAGTATCTGAAACTCCTAACTTACACCTGAGAGTATTCCTGTTACAGACAACTGTTTTGAGTGCTGGCTTGGCTAGTTAGGGCAGCTTTTTTCTTAAAGTGTTGAAAAGTGGCACATTTCTGAACTTGAACAATGATGGTATTGGATACTAGTGAAAAAGAAAGCAAAAAGTAATTATGAAATATTTTTATTGGCTTCAGCAACAGCTCTGCAGTTCAGCTGGTTTAAATTACCTACCTCAGGGTTTGAGTGTAAAACTCATATCCATCTCAACATTTTTAATATTTAAAGAAAGGTACTAACTTGCTGGCCTAGATCTTGAAAGCAGCATAATTGAACTCTTAAAAGCTGCTGGTTCTATCTCATTTTACAGGAGTCAACAAATACTTTTTTTTTTTTTCTCCTCTCTAGTTCATTGGCAGTAAATTACTTAGACTCAGAAAATGACAATCTGAAGAGGAAGCGGTTTTTTTTCCCCTGCCTATTCTATCTTTCAGCAGAACATGAATCTTAATGGGTGGGGTTGGACTCCAATGCCTTGTCTACTTGATTGCTGAGGCCAAAGGGGGGGGGGTTCCTACCCTGTCCACCCCTTTCCACCTTCTCTCCTTGGCAACTGGGTGCTCCTTCCTACCAGCTGTGGCTTTCACCTGAGCCATTGTAAGCCAACAGCATCCTGGCCAGCATCAGGGACAGTGTGGCCAGCAGGAGCAGGGCAGGGATCCTCCCCCTGTGCGGGACACTTCCTTCCTCACTGCAGGGAAGATCCTGGGGGGCTGGAGTGTGTCCAGAGAAGGGCAGTGGAGCTGGGGAAGGGTCTGGAGCACAATTCCTGTGAGGAGGAGCTGAGGGGGCTGGGGGGGGGAGGGTTCAGCCTGGAAAAGAGGAGGCTCAGGGCAGACCTGATCGCTCCCTAAAACTCCCTGAAAAGAGGGTGCAGAGAGGGGGTGTTGGTCTCCTCTCCCAAGGGACAAGTGATGGGACAAGAGGAAACAGCCTCAGGGTGTACCAGGGGAGGTTTAGATTGGATATTGGGGAAATTCCTTCCCAGAAAGGGCTGTCAGGCATTGGAAGGGGCTGCCCAGGGAGGGGGGAGTCCCCATCCTGGGAGGGGTTTCAGAGCCGTGTGGACGAGGCACTCAGGGACATGGGTCAGTGGTGGGCTGGGCAGTGCTGGGGGAACGGTTGGACCCTGTGATCTCAAAGGTCTTTTCCAACCAAAACAATCTATGAATCTATCAATCTACCTTCATTTTTCTGTCTATGAAGAACTGAAAATTACAAGGCAAAAATCTTTTCTTACTCACCCTCTGAGTGTCCTGCACCCCACAGCCAGCAAGTGAACAATGGAGGAGCCAACCTGATTCTCCTCGCAGCACGGTCCATAGAAACCTCCTTGTTAGGTGGGTGATATTTGCTCTAAAAGGCAGTCATGTGTCAAAGAGAAGCAGCGAGGAGAGTTGGCCACACGTTGGGACGGCTCTCGCCAGGCTTGCAGGTGTGGTGGGCCAACTCCAGACGCTGTCGCTCACTCGCTGCAAACTCCGCAAACCTCTGCCAGGAAAGGGCTGGAGTAAAATTGGGAATTCAGACTGGATACTTAATCCAAGTGTGCACACAGAGTACTTTTAAGTGTAACAAAAGCCTAGTTCCCTATTTGGTTTTTGTACAGAAAAAAAATACAATTCTGAAAAGCCTCTGACTGTTATTTTCCTAACAAGTTAAACAGATGGATTGGAAATAGTATTTACTGTTTATTTCCTCAACATATCAATATGTGAGGAGCCAGTATAAATTACGGTTTGACTGCAAACAAACCAACCCACGCCAAAGCAATAGAGTAAACATTGTTGTATTTTGTTTCCAGTCAATATTATGGGAATTTAGATGGCTGATGTTTCTGTTCCCACTGGCTCTCTCTCAGTAGCTGAATTTTAAGCCCTGCAATAGAAAACAATCATGGTTTAAAAGATTTTGTGGAAAATTGCCTTAGTAATTCCATGGAAAATCAGAAGCTAGTAACTTCAGAATTTGCAGGCTTTAGCAATAAAAACAATATTTCTGCCTATTTCAGAACCGTTAAATTTTTTCACATGAGAAGAGTGAAGCCATCCCTAGGTACGCTCATTTTACGGTACGACGGTCTGCTCCCTCATCTTTTCCCCATGCATGCTTGTGCTTCTTTTTCTCTGCTGACTTCTTGACCTTTCAGGGAGCCAGCTGAAAATCAGTGCTGCCAAAAAAAGTGGATGGTTTCTGCTGGTTTAGTTCCCTCAGCTGGCTCACCTTGAAGGCAGAGCAGTACTGGCAGGCAACTGCCAGCACGAGGAAGGGGATGGGGACACGTGGCTGGGGAGGCTGTGCATGCTGGACATGGAGTTAACGCCTTTTGGCAGAAGTCAGCCATTAAATTGGCTTAACAGAATTGTCTCCTCAAATTGCTTCGACCCTGCATACCAAAAAAACCCAACAAGTGATGTATGTCATGTTTGTAACATCTTAGCCTGTATGTTATTAATCTAACATGTAGTTGAGCAAATTAGTTAAGATGTCAGAGTTCTTGACCAATCTGTCTGCCTGGCCATGTGCTTCCAGCTGTAGTTTTCCAAACAGCATATTGTGGAAATTGAGAACAGATGAAACAAGGGAATTTAAAAACACTGAATTGAATATACTCCCCAAATTATTCACTTATTTCAACAAACAAGAATCACATTGATGTAATATATGACTGGTTTCAATGCTAAAAGCAAATCAAGAGCTGGAATGTACTTACGTGGCTAGACAGTAAATATCTTTGAGTCCTTATAATCCATTAAATTGCAAGGGTATGTCTGCTTGTCTAAATGGAAGGAGACATCTCTTCTCTCTCCCACTCTCATTTGTTCTTCCCCTTCCTGGTTCTTCAGCCTTTTCTTTCTTTTTAGATAGAACTTCTTTTGTATGTGTGAACCTACTGCTACTCCCACCGAAGTTTTCTCCCGAAAGCCAAGTGGAAGTGCTGTACCAAGTCGTGTAGCAATGGATGGGGCGTTTCCACTGTGAGCTGCCGCTTTCTGGTATCGGAGGCTTGCCTAACGCAGAAGATGCGATCGAACGGTGCGAGGCTGAGCCGCCATCGCTGTGCTTTGTGTCAAAGCTGTTTTGTTCAGCTTTTGATCACCTCGGTGCCCAGTGTTGCATGTGAATGCCACTGAACCGACTGGTTGGTGAAGTAGCCTTGCGCAAATACATTGAATATTCTTAATGTCTCCCACCCTGGCCAAAGTTTTATGATTGGGTAGACCCCCTGCTTTTTCAGATGCATGTTGTTAAGGTTGATAAAGTTGGTTCTGTTCAGGCCTTGGAAAGAAATCGTTTCATAATGTTTTAGTCTTGGCAGGTGGCTTTAGAAGTCTGCCCTAAGCCAGAGAGTAGGTATGGCTCTGAGTGTCTGTGTGTCTCAGCAATGTGGGCTGTGTGGCCTGACATCAGGATGCAGAAAGGGACTGGAGGCATCACAGTGTCTTTTTTCCAGTTTATCTGTCTGCATTAAACTGGTAGGAAACGCGATCATCTCTCAGGGAGCTCTGGAAACATAGCTTGTATGTAAGCAGAGGTACTGAACGTGCGGTGATGGGTATGGATGTTCAGTTTTGCTCTCTGCTGTCCACATCACAGTGATAGTTCTGAGTGCTGGCCCTCTCATTAGCTTCAGATAGTCATCATGTAAACCAAAGTGCAAGAAAAAGGTACCTTCTCTTTTTTCCCAGTCTTCCACAAAATCCAAGATTTGAATTTATTGCTCTGAAGTCTGTGGTGTGATACTTTCTCTCAGGTGAGGTAATACAAAGTTGCTTGGGATTCAGAAGGTCATTGTCCTATGTGAATAATGTCAGCTGGCTGATGAAAATCACTGCCAGGCGGTTCTCCCGCTCGCTCCTCCGGCTGGCCCTGCCGCGCTGATGACGTGTACCTTAGCGAGCTTACGGCGCTTGGCATTGCTAGGGTGCTCTCGTGATCCTGTTCCAAGAATAGCCGTTTGGAAGGACTGGAATGCCTATACCTTAACCTGATCTGACAAACATAATAGAAAATCAGACTTTCTTGCAAAATCCCAAGCGAATGAACACAGTTGTGGAAGTTTGTCACGACAGAGATGACAGAAAAGAAACCCTCTACATTTCCTCTGTTTCCAAACCTCTCAAATCCCCAAAGTCTTCCCTTATAAATCTGGTTCACTAGCTGTCTGTGATTATTTATTGCCTGAACAGAAATCGAGTCCTAGCACCTGTCTGGTGTTGCAGCTCTCAGGCGGGAGAGGCATGCGGAATGCCGTGCTCTGCTAGTTAGTGTGAGGTTTAGTGTGAGTATCTCTGTGCTCCTAGCACATGCAATTCTTTGCCTCTAGGATAATGTAGTTCGGATACTTCTTTTGTTGGGCTCTTGGCTGCCCCTGGTTTTTGGAGCCACCAAAACCTCTTTGGCAGGCCACGTGCAATCACCTCTTCTGCCTGACTGAAACATTAGCAAGCCGTTAATCCCAATAACACATTACATGGTGAGGCAGCAGCCAGATCTCAATTTTGAAGACTTTTTACACTCTTAGTGTTACAGTTTCACATAAATAATATAAATTGGCATGCATTCTGTATGCAAAATTATATATGGGATCGCTGTGTACTCTTTCTTACAGACAAGAAATAACCTCTCAATCAGTCACTTGGGCGGTTAGTAGTATTATGAGTTGACTGACCCCTAAAACCATCTTCTTGAAACCAAACACGTGCCTTGTGCGTAAATGCCAAGGCAACATACTAATCGTTTGTATTATGGAAATTGCGGGCACTTGTCACATCAAAATGTGCTACCTGGTGTTTACCTCTAAGTCTAGGAATTTAACAATACACATACTTGAAGCTGAATATCTTATGTCTAAACAACTTTTAAAGTAGCTTCATGAAGGAACTGTTCTAATTTTCCTTTAATTGAACTCCCAAGACCCCAAGGCTGCGTAGCTGCTGTTTTCGGAGGTGCTGAGTGCATACAGCTGCTGTTGACGTCCCTTCGTATTCCGAATGTTCAACACGTCTCAAAATGAGTGCATACAGCATCTGCTACTGCTGCTAGAGCACCAGAGTCCCAGCAAAACGGCTGGAAGGTTTCTGTTAGGTCTCTGTAGCACACAGTTGGGTTGTTCAGTGTGTAATGCTCTGCTGTGATGTGGTTTGTTTGGGTGGTGGTCGGAGGGGACATGCGTAACGGACCGACGCTTTGCTATGTGTGAGTAACACTGTCAGCCTGGGCTCATAGACCTCTCTTCCACACTGCAGTGTGTATGTAATGCAAGCCTCATGCGGCCTTCACAAGAGAATTACCTTGTTTTGGCACTGACGAGTTAAAATTTTGATAGAGGCTGCAAAAAAATTTTACTTCATTAAGCTTTAAGAATTTTGCTTCAATTTGTTTACTTAATAGTATCAAGCCTTTCCCATCCTCCAAAAGATAAAGCTCTAGCAACTCGGTTCCCACATCTGTTGATTCGATATGTATTCTTCAGCGGAGGTGTTCAAGTAGACCTCAAGTAGCAGATTATTCTGTTGAGCTCACAAGGCTGAAGGCTTTGTGTTTTCCACCATGGTGCCCTAACGTGGAGTTAAAACAGGTTTCCGTTTGCTGCAGTAGCGATGTTTAAGTATTGCACTCCAGTCTGTCACCGTGACTTTGCTGGAAAAGGTCTGAGTAGTGGGAATTGCTTTGTGTCAAAGGAAAGTGGGCAATTATTTCAAAGCGTTCGTTTTCACAGGCTATTGCACTGCCGCAACTTAACAATTGCGGCCAGCTGGCGTGTAACTTAGAGCATGTGCTCCGCACACTTCTAGCTGAGCAAAACCCACTAAGGCACGTGAGAAGAATCGTGCGGCCTTGGGTGACGCCTGTGTTCGGACTGGAAACCGTTGGGTTATTCCCATTCGAAATACCACTTAGTCTGCGTCGTGAGTCCCGGGTGAGACGAGGTGGGTAGGACGTTCAAGTCGCCACTTTCTGAACTACTAAAGAGCTCTTTCAGGCAAAGAAGACACGTGCACGTGTCAAGCTGTCTTCATTCATAGCCTTTGAAATACAAAACTGTGAACTCGGACCACCAAGAAATACGAGGCATGCCAGCTGATGTTTGCAGCAGCGTAGTCTTCACGCTTTCCGCGCACGCCTTGTGGTACTTTATTAAATATCTGTCGAGACGCCATTTACTTTGATCTTGTAAATCTGAATGTCTTAGTCTTTTGTCTTCTTTGTTTAGAGGGGCAAGTAATGCAATATAATAGCTTTCATTGTTGGTTCACACCTCAAGAATATAGTGCTAAAGGCTTTGTTATCAAGTTAGAGGGGAGAATTTCTTGCCACTGGTAGAAATATAAAAGAGCAAGCAGAAATTTATTTATAGAGATACAGTTATTGCAGACGTCTCAACAACAGATTAAAGGGACTGTTGGTTATTTCATTCTGCGATGACTGTTTTTCTAATTATGAGCTATCAATTTTCTTTCCAAATATCAAAATGTGAAGAAAACAAATGTTTAGCAGACTGAGCACCGAACTTATCTCTCAAACAATTCTGTGGGAAAATGTGTCTTGCATTCACAGCAGGCTCTGCGTGCACTGCTAGATTGATGTGTCATGGGAATCTTAAGCGAGCATGGCAGTACAGGCGGAATAAGCGTAGACTTCTAGAAAAGTACCAGAAGCATTGCTCCTCTAACAGTAAATCAAATTGCAACTTCTATGTGTTAATCTTCAGGTGCTCAAAACCACAGGTTACATCTGAAGCAGAAGATAAGGTTTGCTTACGGATGTGTAAAAGATGCTCACCCAAATGCATTTCCTCTGCATTATGATCTTTCACCTGTTTGTTCAGCAGCAAAATACAGGATGATTCATACAGGTGTAGAAACTCATTTTGCATGGGATGTGATAAAAACATTCATGTGTCTGTTGAGATCTTCCAAGAGAGGGTGGGGAGCACTGGGACAGGTTGCCCAGAGAAGCTGTGGGTGCCCCATCCCTGGCAGTGTCCAAGGCCAGGCTGGATGAGGCTTGGAGCAACCTGGGCTAGTGGAGGGTGTCCCTGCCCATGGCAGGGGGGTTGGAAGTGGATGATCTTGAAGGTCCCTTCCAACCCAAACCATTCTATGGTTCTATGAGATACACAGTCCAGGTATTTCACTGCTAGCACTCCATGACGCTACATTATACACGTTTCTGTTACGGCTTTTCCAGCAGTGAGACACCGAACTCCACTGCAAAGGCCTCTTTGCAGAGTGGCACAGCAGCTCCGAATGAACGTCTGCTGCTCTGAACATACTGTAATCTTGGGTTTAGATTAAATACCTGCTTTCTCAGAAATCTAATACAGTTTTCCAGGGCAATATTCCGAGACCCCAAGCATTCATTGTGCAAGACATGCCACTGGGAACTCATGGTGGCAGATTTCTTGTTTTCACACCGTCGATCAGGCTAGTGAAGCAAAGACATATACTGCACTTCCTTCACTAACACTTTATTTTTACACCATGTTGGTAGGGAGAGTGTTGTAGGCGCCAGGACAGTTGGATCCAGGCTTTGTAGTCATTGCACTCTTACCCCTTCTCTCTTAGCGCTATGTTGGCCTCTCTCCTTCCCTCTTAGCTTCCCAAAGTGTAATCTTTGAGGGTGTTATCACTGCTGTCAAAGACGACTAGTAATCTGATGCCATCAAATCACTCTTGAAGGTCTGACACGTAGTGGATTTATTCCACATAGTCCTAAAGAGTCACCAGAGCAAAATTCTAGCACGGCGGAGTTCCAACTCGTGGTACCTTGTTGGGTGACTTTAGGCAAATTAGCTCATCTGTCTGAGTCTCAGGTTCCCCATGTGCTAAAGAACAGTGCTTTGTAAAAGTACTTTAAGATGTGCTGATGAAAACCATTTGCATGCTTCCTTTTACAGCTGTGAACACTTTTCATGTGGGAAATCCTGATAGGTAGATATGTATTCATCACAAAAACACTTCAAAGAAGAAAAAGCCCAGAGCGCTATGCGTTTTTTTATTACTGGTGTAGCGTGCGTTGGTTAGAGAGGATTAGTATCTAGTATTTTCAAAAATAAATACAAATAGAAGAGATTATTTATGAAGCTTGTGTTCACAGACTACAACTCTCAGAGTCTCTGCATTTTGAACAGTTTATTGGTAAGAAAATATTCTATACCCATTAGACTGCTGCTGCTTCCAAGCAGCATGGAGACTTAATTAAAGGTTCAAGAGAGAAGAGAGGATGGTGAGGGTTTTATAACCATAGGCTGGTGTTTTTTGAAAAGCATTATTATGGTTTTCAATATGTAGAGGTCTTGTAAAGTGCAGGCTTGTAAGGTAAAACTACCTTCTTGTTCGCTGCCGGGATTCACCTGCAGGTTCCTGGATTCTGGGATTGCACTGCTCTCAGAATAACGTCCTGAATGTTTTGGGTGTGTGGACTGTACATTTCTGTGTGTAGTAAAAGGGCTGGGCTAACAGAAATAAAATTGAGTTCCAAATCTTTACAATCTTTCTAGTTAAATCTGAGTTTTACACCAAAACAAGTCCATTTGTTTCCTTTGCATGTGGGTCTATTGCCTGTATTTCCTGTTACAAACACATTGCAGGCCCGTTTCACACTCAGGTTTATGACTACCTTCTGCATGCTTATCTTGAAAGTGGAGTTGGTGCTCAAAGCACCTTTTCTAGTTGTACCTTGTATTGCTGTGCGAGACTGGTCTACGTCGTGTGCGCTGCTTGATTCCTCCCCACTCCTTCGATATGGCAAGCGTGGCAGAAAGTAGGTGCCAAGCATGCCAGAAAATAAAAGACAGTTTGGTAGGCACCCTAATTGCCTTGTTTCTTGGGGGAATACAAGGAACTATTGCTCAAGCCTCTGATCACAGAGGGGAGAAGTGGAGAGGGAGCTGAACTAGCTTATGGTGAAGATTTATTCCTGTAAGCTACGCCCGTCCTGTAGGCTACGGAGAGGCGGCCTTTGGCGATGGAGGCGAACTTTGAAAGCTCGCTCCACGGTGCTCCAGGCACATGGTGTTGAACGGTGCCAGGCTCAGCTATCCCAAAGCAAATGGAGAGGTTTGGGAAGCCTTTCCTTCTGCGCTTGACACCTCACTTTTACCAACACCTGGGTTCTTTACAATGAACAATGTGTAGTGTTTTAGAGCCTCTACCTCCTGTCTTATTGTAAGAATTTCAGCCTTTATTTAAAACAAAGCTTTCGCTCTTCTGAGTTACAGGAGGAAAAATTGGAAACGTAGGCCCAGCTGTCAAAGTGCCAACCACTTGTCAGTTGTACCTTCGCTACCTAAACATGTTTGAGGAACCAGCATCCTTTAGACCTGTCAGGGCAGTGCTTTCATCTTCCACTGCACTTCTTTGGTAACTGAGGTGTCCTTTTGTTTCCACACATTAAATAATGTGTTACTCGTCCATTTTTGACCTCAGCAAGATGAAGAATTAGTCAGATCGATGTGTATAAGTGCCGCGTGACTGTGTTCCTTCCACTTGGGTCAAACGAGACAAATTTTAGCTCTTGAGCGCATGGCTAAATTTACCCAGTTCTGCATACTTGATTTGGCAAAACCATATGGACTTTTTGATACATTCCTCGGATCTCTTCTGAATCGGTTTCAAAAGTCTATATTCATGAATTGTACCCACTGTTCAGTAGGAGGTGTAGAAGAACAACGCCTATTTTAGGCGGAAGATTTCCTGTGAACGTACTTGTCTCGGACCAGCTCTACCCTGAAGCTGCCGTCTGAAACTGTTGAAAGGGCCAGTCCTGTCCTCCCACTCCCACACCTCCCCAGGGGTGGGGGCCAGGGGGCCCCCGGCTGTACAGTGATTTTTTTTTTTTTTTTTCTTTTCCTCTCCCTGTCCTTCATGCTGAGCTTTTCAGAGCTCTTGGGGCTGATTCCACACAGGGAAGGTGGTGAGGCTGTGCAGCTGGAGATGAAGAGGCCTGGAGGCAACATGGGGGGTGTCTCAGGTCAGCTTTAGCTAACTCTGCGACTGCACTTCGGGTTTTGCTGTGGGTTGTGTGGCTGATACAGACGAATGGAAAATTCCCTTTTAACCTGTTAGGCAGGATTTCCACAGGAAAAAATGTATTTGCTAAACACAAGCTGGGAAGCAGCTGACGGATCAATCCCCGGCGATATGCCTGCAAATCATCCTGCGGGTTATTAGATGTTTAAAGCATATCCTGTTCCCTGAGCTGTTTGCCCCGAGGAGGAACGCTGGAGATGTCTCTCTGCGTTGCCAGTTGAGATTCCAGGGAGGCTGAAGCACAAAGCAGGCTCGCCCCTGCCTCCACTGAGCTGCAGAAGCCCAGGGGCAGCCCTGAGCGTGTATCCGGGGCAGAGGAGGTCTCCGCCAATAATATCCTTTTTTCTCTGACTGTGCAGGTCCTGATAAGTAAAGGTGCAATAAGATGAGGCTGACAGAGAAAGAACTAAAAGCTGTTTAAAAAAATACGTGAGCATCATTTATGTTTCAGATATAACAGCTGCATAAATTGCCTTGTAATTGCTTAAATACACTTTTTAATCTTCAGAGAAATTTTAAAACTGTAAGTAGGTTTTTTCCCCTTCTTTCAATGGGCTTAAGAATTTGTACCTGTAAGGCATTAGCTCAGCCCAGAAGGTATGAAATGGGGCTGCTAGAACTCGCCGGAAGATCTTACATTAGAGACAAGACAATCCAGAAATCAGCTGATGTACAACCCCCCCATATATGTATGTATGTATGTAGAGCCATCTTTTTGTGTCCTGTTCCCCTAACCATGTGCTCTTGGTGTGGGCTCTGTGGCTCCTTGGCCCTGTGGTGAGCTGATTCAGGGAGCTAAATTGGCAGAAAACGACTTGCTGTTTTTTGTAGTTAGTTCTTTGCCGTCTCATTTTCTGCACTGATTCACCACAAAGTGAGACAAACTCCAAAGCCAGGAGAGGAGAAGCAGAGTGTGGGCGGAACAGCAGAGGAAGGGAGCCAGCAGGACACCACCTTTCAGTTGCAGCTAGCTTTTAGATTGATTAACCTCCTCCTTAAAAAATTTAGAGTGAGTTAAGGCTTTTTTTTTTTTTTAATTGTGGGTGACAGCACGAATCCGTGAAAATACAAGTTTCTTCATCAGCTAATTGTTCAAAGACGGGTGGGAAGCCTAGCTGAACTCACGGGGGTTAAAGTTTGGATATGTTTATGCGTGCGCCTGTGTTTTGGCAGGGTTTGTAAGAACATCAACATACAGGGATTCTTTTTTTAAAAATAAAATCAGAATTGTTGGCATTTTGTCAGTTCAGCGCCTGAACTGAAAACGTAGAAACAATTCACTTAGAATTGAATGCAATATTTTGTTTCACATAAAATATTTTGGTTGGAGCTTTTAAATACTTCCCAAGTCTCAGATCTCCTCTGCTCTGCTCTAAAATTCAATCTGAACTTGCAAATACTTTGTTTACTCCAGAATATTTTTGGGTTTGGAATATAAACTATGCATTTTTGCTGCCAGCTATAGCTTCTAATGCAGGCTTATGACGCTAGGCCACTTCCCCTACCATACGCTGTCAGTGAGTCAGGACTGTGGATGGAACTTGAGTTTTGTCACTGCCAGGAATAAAAACACACTGCTTTATCAGATCACAAAACTGCAGGGCATCATTTTTTATCACAAAAAGTAAAAAACCCTGGCTCAGCATTTTTGTTGTTTTTTTATTTTTTTTTATTGCTGGTGTTTCTTCATCTTTCAATTAGAAATAATCAGTTTCAAATCTCCGAAACCCAGCAAAATACAGCTTGATATCTCAGCGTGCTGAGTGCTTTGGCCTCATCCAAGGAGACACCGAGACATTTAACCGCGTTTAGTCATCGCGGTGGTTTCAAAAGTGAGTGCGTGTTGCTTTGCAGGTTCAAACCCAAAGAAAGCTAAACTTGCAGAAGATCACAGAGAAGTCTAGTATCCGGTTGGCTGAACTGACACATTTTCTGGAAACTCCCCTAAAATCTGGGCTAAAATTATTTCTTTTTGATGCTGAAATCACAGCTGTGACAAATATTCAGCCTTATCTATGATTCATGTCTTCTCGCGAATGGGAAGTGTTAGAGTAGCACAATTTAGTAACTTTGTTTACTTCCCCTTAGTTCAGCATTTCTAATTTAACATGTTTTCTCTGGAACGGGTTATCTGCAGAACAAACCCATTATTACCTGTCTATATCGGACACTTCGCCATTTGTTCAAACATTCTCTGCTGCTTAGTTACAAAATATTCTTGTAATGTGACCAGGAGGGGGGAAATTTGCTGCATTAAACGTTGCAGAATTCATTTACAATCCCATGATTTTACCCACGGAGTATTGTCTTGTTTGAAAACGTGCCCCAATTTACCTGCCAAATGGAATTACAGTCTGTCTCTGTTGGCAGCTGCAACGTTTCTGTAGACCTGGCAGCCTCCGTTTCCACGTGCCCAGCTCCCGGAAGGTGGGACAGAGTTGGACGCTCACTTGTACGTTGTAGGCTTTCCAATCTCTGCTCCCTACTGCTGCAGCGGTTTTCCTCTTGTGCCCACATGCCCCTACTATTTGGGGCAGGAGCACATAATTCATGTACCCCCTGCCCTGCTAATAGCTTAATTTGAGAACTTTTTCATTTATCAAAGCCTCTAACCCCAGCTCAATGAACTCTTGAAAGTCGTGCTTCCTGTAATTTCTGCCTTTTGGTTCCTTTTAAAGCATTTCAACATATTAGAAACTGAAGATCGGTTTCCTGCATGTAATCGTTGTTTCTTTGGTGATATGCTTTTGATTTGCATTTGAGAAAGAAATCTTGGTGGTCTTTCATGCAATTAAATTCAAAGTAGCTGTGGGGATCTCGGAACGAAAATACATTGCTCTGCAAAACTGTCATCCTAACCAGTCACATCAGATGAACGCTTGCTGTTCTCTCCCTTGGTATAAAATAATGTGTATTTTAAAGCTGAGATTTTTCGTTTCTGTCTACCCTCATGGCTATTAGAGAATTGTAAATGAAACCTTGTTATGTCGAACAGCTGGTAGTTGTATTTAAAAATCTCATGTGCAAGCCAATGAATTAAGTAACAAAGTTAATGTCTGTACGCTGAGAGGCCAGGGTGGTATCAGAGCCACTCGTGTCTCAGCAAGAAGAGCTGAGTAAAACCTTGGCTAGGAAAATAGTTGAGTTTTGCTTGCACATTGTTCTCATAAGCATGGCTTATTTTAATAACTTGCCAACCCTACGTTGTTAAACCTTGTACAGTATCGCTTGTAAGAGATTTAAAATAAATAATGTGCGTTAGAGGGATTCTCCCCCTCTGCTCTGCTCTTGTGAGACCCCACCTGGAGTGCTGTGTCCAGCTGGGGAGCCCTCAGCATCAGAAGGATATAGACTGGTTGGAATGAGTCCAGAGGAGGCCACGGAGATGCTCCGGGGGCTGGAGCCCCTCTGCCATGGAGAAAGGTTGAGAGAGCTGGGCTTGTTCAGCCTGGAGAAGGGAAGGCTCCGGAGAGACCATATAGCACCTTCCAGTACCTGAGGGGGGCTACAAGGAACCTGGGGGTGACTTTTTGCAAGGGCCTGTAGTGACAGGACAAGGGGTAACAGGTTTAAACTGAAAGATGGGAGATTGAGATTAGATATCAGGAAGGAATTCTTCCCACAGAGGGTGGGGGGCACTGGGACAGGTTGCCCCGAGAAGCTGTGGGTGCCCCATCCCTGGGAATGTCCAAGGCCAGGCTGGATGAGGCTTGGAGCCTATGATTTTCTTGAACTGTGTCAAATTTTGTTCTCCTGCCTATGGTAATGTTATTCCGTTAAAGTGAACGCACTTCCCAGTGGAGTGAGATGGAGTTTACCATATTGAACTGAGGTATTACCAAAAAGAACCAGTCTGTGGCTGCTTTGGTACGGAATGTATCTTTTATGTGATAAGGGGAAAGGAAAATAGATGATTTTGAAAAGGGGAGTTTATAGATGCCAATCCTTCTAGCGGAGTACTGAAAAGCTCAGTCAGAGATCAAGGATTCAGGGCTTTGCATTTCCCTGTGATGCCTCAACCCTACACTTGATAGGGTTCCCCTTTGGGAAAGATTTTTAGGAGAGCATCATCATTCCGAGCAGTGAGACTGGCAGCTCTGCCTGCCTGTTCTGCTTGTCAGCCTCGACCAGAGGAGAAACTGGCTCCACACTCTTGTTTCAATGTGGAATTTGAAGCTGCTTAGAAAACATGTTGTTCTACATTTGACTTTCCTTTTTTGGGTATTGCAAACTGTCTTTTTACATGAATTTTCATGAAATTTTTAGACGAATTTGGATTTTTAGGAGAAGCTTTCAAGGCAATTTACTATTTTATGAGTCGAAATCTGTTTGAAACTAGTTGCAAGTAGAATGGCTGAGATCACATGATTGTTTTCAAGTCAAAGATAGCTCCGTTTGTTCAAGAAATGCTTTTATGTGGTTTCGCAAGGGGAATAGTAACTTCTTATGAACTGCTTTGAAGAGAGCCAGTGTCAAAGTGGCTGGTGGCAAGCCTCTGTTATTTCATCCTCCAAACGTGTTTTCCAGCTAAAGTAAATATGTGTTGGTGATGAATAAAACACCTTTGTAAGAGGTGGGTTGAGCAGGAGGTTTTAGAGGTTGAATTTAATATAATTAATATAAGATGATGTCCCCTGCACAACCTTCTCTGCTGCCGCTTAGCGAAGTGGGAAGAATGAGCAGGTAGAGGAGCGGGTTGTCTGTGAAAACTTCCCGTGCCGCGGTTTATAGTGATCAATTGAGTCAAGGAGGGAAGCGCTGCAGAGTCTCCGGCCAGCCCTGGGATGTAGAGCTTGCTCTTAGGGCTCTTTGTGGGGCTTCTGCCTTCCCCAGCTGCTCAAATACTTCTCTGGCTGCACCAGGCCACCAGAATTTGAAGTAAGTAAAAAGCTGTTGCTGTCTCGTTCCCTGCACGCACCGATACACGTGCTGTGCTCTCTGTGGCACAGGCCATTATCTCATCTATTGGGTTTTATTTGTCTTGGAGGGCCTTGTTAATTTTTATTATTGTAGTTTGTTGTACACTTAAAATAAAACTTTCACAGTAGGTTTTACTTCTGGTATTTGGGGTTCATGAGGTTTGAGGAGATTTCCAGTATACTTCTAAAAACCTTAACTTCTGTTGTATGGGTGGTGGCTGCTTTTTGAAAGTCAAGCCGGGCGTGGCACCCTTACTCAAACACCCCAAGTCCTTTGCTGATAGGACTAGATAAGGAATGACATGAGTTGAGTCTAAATCACTCAGTCCAAAAAAAGAATGCCTTCATTTATCCCAGCGTGCATGATGTAAGCAGAGTACCGTGGATCCTTTTGCTCATATTCGAATCACAGTGTCTGTATGATCACATGGAGACTGCAATTTGGTTTTTCATTGATAAAACTCCTAAAGGTTTCAGGGACCATGTTAGGGCTCATCACTTTGAATTAGCTTTTACCGTTACGTTGCAGTCTGCTGAAAATGGCTGATTATTTTGGGTGTAAAGAGCAGATGGAATAACCCGAATAATCCCACAGAAACAGTGGAGACCAGCACGTTCTCCATAGGCCTACAAGCCTGGTGGTTAACGACTGAGCTCTGGGAATTGTGCTGATGAGGCTCCCAAGGTCAGTATCGAAATACTAACCTAGATTTGGTGGATTTAGGTTCTCTAAATTCTTTAGATTCTACCTTTTCTTCTAACAATCCAAGAAATGCCTTTGTGTGTGTGTAAATGAGCATTTTTTCACATTTTAAATGTGGGAGTATTCATCGCTCCCTGACATCAATATGATTACTTTGCGTGGGTCAGCCTTTCATATGTCTTTAGACAAGCTTTTCTTCCAAACGTGGTCAGGGGTCTGTCTGCCAGCTGTGGGGTGGGCAGGAGATGGTATCTGCTGTGTCTGACTCTGGGCTGGCAGTGTCTGAATGGCCAGAGGCAGCCCAGGCGTGGGGGATAACGAACGAGCTCCCATTTAGGGCTTTTTACCAGTGACAGTACTAATTTGTGTATTTCCTTTCTCTTCCAGCCATCACTTCTCATTAAGCTGACAGAAACCCATATCTGTGAGATGTCTACCTGGCTTTCCGATTTGATTAAAATTGGTCAAAAAGGTATTGGAGGGAGGAAAGACGGACACTGTTGTCACAGAACTCTTTCATTAGTGATCGAGGGCAAGAACGCTGCGTTATAGAACTCTGTCATGCATTTGTGGGAGATCCTTCTCACTCTCATAAAGCATTTGTCTAGTCTATATTTGCAATTAGCAGCAGCCGGGTCAGCTAGTAACATGACCAGTCGTTTGCCGTGATGAAAAACAGTGGTGGAAAATGAGGAGGACTATCTCGCAGGACTAACAGCGAGAGCAGTAGGAACAATGTGAACGTTGTAAGGCCCAAATGTTAGCATTGCTACTGCATTTGGAAGACATTAGGTAGTTTTGGTACTATTTTATGCATGGAGCCTCCTAATAGTTATTTCTCATGGATCTGCAAAATACAAAAGACTTTAGGTTAAAGGAATAGTAATGAATCATTTATGAGATATTATCTACAAAGATGGATTGGTTCCATCTGTTGCAGTAATAAAAATAATAATGCTTAGCAATTACATAAATGCTTTACAGGTTTTCAGTGTGCATCACAAACATTAATCTAAGATCTAGCCCATAGCACAGTTTTTAAGAGCTTGTAAAATGGCTTCAGCTTAGACATACTGGCTTATTTATTTATTTTTAACAAGGAAATTTGTTGTAATAGAGTTTTTAAACTGGTTTAGAAAATTGAGTTGTAGCTCCTTGGTCTCAGACACTGTATGAAGATAGCCACAAAATTAGTTTCTTTTCCTTTCGTTAAGTTGCTGCAAATGACCAGGAAAAATACAGCTCTACAGGCAGGTGTTCATTAACATACAAATGATAGGAAAGTCTTCCAAGATGCAGTACTCGCCTTATCTCACTTACTTGTTCATCTCATTTTTTGTGTCTCGTAAGCAGCTCGCTGCTTGAAGGCCGATGTATGCTTAAGCAGAGCGGAGTCTGGTAGAAATTACGCTATGTCCATGTGTAAAATTTCACTGTATGGGATCATGTTACCTGAAAGAAATCACTTTTGTTCAGTCCAGGAAGAAATTGGATATACAATGTAGTGGTTTCCCATAACACGTTTTAGATGCAGCCCAATTTACCTAACAGAATGAGTATTAGATTTAATTTTGTTCTGTTTGGTTTTTAATTTGAATTCTTGAAAAAGAAGGGCTGATATAATTAAGGAAAAAATTTTTTATGTCTATTGGGATTGTTTGATGTGCTCCCTAGCAAACAGTGGGGTGGTAAACCAGACAAGATGTATAGAAACGTGATTTGTAGATAGCTATCCTTGCTGATATTTTGAGCATGTCTATAGGCTATATGAATATATAGATCAATATATACTGTTAGGCTTGGGGTAAGCGCATATGTAAGAGTGTCCTGAAGTTGGCGTCTTCGCAGTGTAACCTGTGACCTTAAAAGATAAGGTGCCATGTAAGCTACCGCTTTGTAAATCTGTTTATCCATATACGTCACCGATTAGACATGGGCTTTGCAGTACGACTTGGCTGAAACAAGTGACATTAATTCCATTAGCTGTGGTCAAAAGCAGCGTACGTATTGACAGTTGGGATGCGGGGGACGTCATATCTTGACCTACCAAATGTTTGGTTTGGAAACATTTAATACATTAGTTTATGCTAGATAATAGATTTTAATACAACTAAAACATCCATTTTCCAAAACAAGATATGATTTCCTTAAGCAATATTCTGTTAATTCTTACATAATGAGATTAATTAAAGTAGATGGGGAAAATAAAAATCCGGTGTTTCATACAGAGGGAAAATGATGGATTCTGAGTTGTCAGACCCGAGTGCTGATAATCATTTATGAAATGGAGCAACAGTTTGTTATCAGTGCTAACTCTACCCTTTTAATCATCAATGACCTGGAAAGCAGCTCTCTAGTCTCATTATCCAGGCTATCTGGGTTAGTGTTACAAAGCATAAACTGCACACGGAGGAAGCGATTAGCAGTGCAAAGTCGATCTTGCTTGGTAACTCCCAGATGCCGTGTGGCGTGATCGGCTGCCTGGCCCGTCCGAAGTGTACCGTGCCGCCTCCTGCTCCGCACTGCAGCGGTTCCGTGTCCTCACGCCAACATCCCTGGGAGTATCCGACTCCCCTTCAGCACTTCTTTCAGGAGCCAGTGCTGCCAAAGCATCTTCTCTCTGACTGTCTTTGGGGTTACCCATCTGGTATAAGGCAGCCGTAACGTGAAAAAGCTGCTGTGTGCCGGTTCCTTGGTTCTTTGCTGGACTGCCCTGTCTGCCTATTTACAGCTGCCAAATGAAGGCTAGAAGGAATTATTCCTTGTAACACACTTTTCCTTCCCTGCCTCTTCCAAAGTGTGATGTACGCTGTAGAAATCCCTTACTGGTGTATGTCAGCAGGTTTCCTCAGGCCTTGGAGAAGGATGATAATCCCCCAGACTGCTACGGAAACCTGCCCAGAACCCTACCTCAACGGAGGACAGAGCTCCCATGGTGTGAATGTTGCGATGTATTTTTAATACCACACTGATAAGAGTCAAATTTTGGCGGTGCTCCTCTAAACTGGCTTTGTTTCGTAGGGTAGGTCATTAGAATAAACGCTTTCAAGTTGGTGGTGCACAAGAGCTTTGAAAAACCAGTTCCAGCTAATCTTGCTTTGAGGTGGTTAGATCCCCCGGCCCCAGAAGTCTGCCCTGCTTTTCTGCCAGAGCTCACCAGCCCGTGCCAGGACCGGCAGGAAGGAAAATACGCTTCTGCTATAACCGGAGTCTTGGCTCAAACCCGCTCTCATCAGCAATTTAAACCAAGGTGCCACTCTGTGAACAGGGTGAGCTGAGACATCACACACCTCCTGGGTTTTTGCTTCCCTGGGAGGTGATGTACCTCCCAGAAGATAGCAGGGTGGATGGTTAGAAGTCAGAATAGTAAAAGCTACTGCGGCGTTTCCCAGGTACCTTGTTTCAAGTCACCATCATCTGCAAAATCTGTAGTTTGACTAGTAAATAATTGGTGTGCTATTTCTTTATTTCCATGCTTTCCCTCCTTAGAAAATGGTAATTATAGTTGAGAATATTGTCCCAAAACTCCAAAATAAGTCGTTGAATTTTCGTGAGAAAACGGTCCTAGGCTGGTGCTGCTCAGATGGGATCTCAGCACGTAACAGGGTTTCATAACATTTAAACAAAATGAGCTGCTAAACAGCAATACTGTTTGTCTAGAATATGGAAGTAACTGGGTGTGTTACACAGCAGAGCTGAGCAGCAACAGAGCTTAATATATTCGGTTGTTTACCTCCTGATAAGGACATGGTAATGGTGATAACATCCGAAGTTACTATCATTCTTCTCTGAGAAATTGCTTGTTACCATCCTCTTGTTTAAATATGCCTGTCATAGTTCTGAAATTATTTACATGACTGTTCGGAGGCTTCCCCTTATTTAACCTTCCAGACTCCGCTTAGGAAAAAAAAAATCCAACCCCAAAATACCCTCCCTCTCCCAAATAACTCGTGTGTGTGTGTGGGACATTCTTGGTTATATCTTACCTGCGCTGAGTTGCCTTTTTTATGTCCTCCCAGTGTTTTGCAGACGTGTAATATTGAACGGGTTTTTTTCTCTTTTTAGTGTCTTGTAAAGGTCCAGCAGCTTGTCTTGTAAAATGTGATCATGGGGGGGAAAAGGGTGTGAATGGCTAATAAATATTCCTAATGCATCCCTTCCTTTACTCTGTTGTGATCAGGGTGCACGCTCTAGTTGTTGCTGTTGAACCTTGGATCATCAACCTGAACTGAGGGTTGGACTCGATGATCTTCAAGGTCTTTTCCAACCAAAGCAATTCTATGATTCTATGAAGTATTTTGAGTTGATCAACAAGGATGGTTTGTTAACCTCCTTGTGTCTGAGTAAAGGAGAGATGGTCTGGCTTTAGTGGAATTTGCAAATGAATCCCACCTGCAGGTGCCTCTCCTCCGGTCCCAAGAGCCCCCAAAATACTGAGTGTTCATCCAGCAGCATCTGGAACGTTTCTCTAGCCTGATAACTTTCTACACCACCCCTCATTGCTGACCCTTTGCAGTATGTTCAGAAGGCGAGAAAGTCTAGTTTTGGGATGATAAAGCTGGAAACAAATTCCAAAGCACCTGTGTCGCTCCTGCCTGTGTCTGTAGGAGATGATGTCTTAGGTGGTCAGGTCATAAATTAGTAGGAGCCTGAAGACTAACTCCAGGGACACCCCACAAGCAACCAGTTAGCTGGTATTTTTCATGTCGTGAAGACACAAGCAACTGTCTTCTCACTGTGATCGCGAGCTGCAAGTGAAGCAGTGGTAGCTGTTTGTTTGTCACAGAGGCACAACTGGCGTTTGTTTTTATTAGTCGGCATCCAGCGAGCATTAGGTTGTAACTACAAAAGAGAAATGATCTCTGTATCCTTCTGCGCTTTACAACATCTCACTGATGTTGTAGTTTACTTATTTAATCTGAGCTGTATGCTGATGTGTAAAGTGTGGAAATTGGGGTGAAGGATCACAAAATGACGTTAAAATTGGTGTAGAACTTGAAGCTTGCCAGCTTCTACTTTCTCCCTTCAATTGACATTGCCAAGAGAAAGCATGAGGGAAGTTATTAACGTGATAGAAGTTTCCATTAGATTCTGTTTCACAAATCAAAATAGGGTCGTTGGGAGAATAACCTTTTGAACACAAAATGTTAATGACCGCTGAGGTCTGGACAGGACAGATATGCTCCATTTACCCAGCCTTAGCTTCAGCTTACCAGAAGTATAGGAAACGTAGGCAGACACAAAATAACTCATTACCCCTTGGAAACAAAAGTGTCCCGTCCCTTCAAAATTTCATTTAAAGTTCATCAGCGTTACGGACAGACCTTTAAAAATGCTGTTTCCAGAATATTCTTACCATTATCAGTGATATCATTTGGCCAGATTTACAGTCGTGTAACGCCGACTAATCCCAGTGATTATTGGGAAATTACTCACCAGGGAAAGGGAGTGTTGTGGTTTGGAGCGTGAGGCTGGCTGATTTTATTTGAGACAGTAACGTTTCAGCTCGAGGATTGTGATCTTTGTGCCGTATGACTGGTCACACAAGCTGGGTTTCTCCTCCGTGATTTGAACTCTTTGTGCATAAAGACTAGCGGATACTGCCGTGTGGGCGAGGTTAATCATATTTGCACGGTGTGGGAATCCACGTAAAGGAAAGCCAGGAGTCTATTTGCTTGTGTGTTTGTCAGTTGTGATCAATAAGTGTACAAGTACCTTCACTGAGAGTTTGTGCAAAGGTTTTTAACTCAATCAGCCTCAATGTCTTCTGGATGTGCTTGCACGTCCCAAACTCCTGACAGCTAGCGAGCCCACGGTGATCGACTGGCTACTAGGATCCTATTAGCGAGGCTCTTTGAAGGAGTTCGTATACAAAAAGGGAAGTTTATCCCTTGACAAGTGTTTTTAGACTAGGTGGGTTTTTTGAAATTACTTTTGAGCCTCTCTGGTTCTTTTTTTATAAACGAATATATATATATATATATATATATATATATATAAAAGGTGGAGTGAGAGAAGGGGCGGACTCCTTTCCAGAATGTATTTATGATTTAGCAGGACTGAAAGAGAGGGGAGTTTTGGTAGTGCATGCTCAACAACAACCACCATGAGACTTTACACGCTGATAAAAATCACTGGAGACTGCGATGGGCACTGAAGCCAGAAATTATCACGGTAATTTGGCTGCCTGCCATTCTTTTACTGCCTTTTGCTAATTTATGTATGGTATTGCATGATGGTTGTTCGGAAAACAGACGACTTCATGAATGGTGTCTTTTATTACAGATGTAACTGTCAGATTTTATTTAGTTTCCTTAATTATATTGCTTAGCCCTGATATTCACATGACAAACACTGTGACCTGTAGTGCAGATCTGTTGGCTTAGGAGAAGCAAAAGGAGTCTTTCTTGTATGTGCTCAGGCTTATTTGAATGTTTCCCTCGAGGGGAAATCCCACATTCATACAGGTCCCAGATAAAACCTCTCGTTTCGTTTCCCATAAAAGAGGCAGCGAAGGCATCAGCAGTTGGTCCCCGAAGAGTGAGCTGCGGCGGCTTCCCGCTCGATGGCTGTCAGCCCTAATGCTGGGTGCTAAAAGAAGTGCTCCGCAGTACGTTCTAAGTTGAAAACACGGCTGTATAGAGCTGCTGCTTGAGGGTTTAGCAGTATCGAGGCAACTTTCTAAGAGAACGAAATGAAGGAGTCGAGTAAAGCATCCATTCAGGGGTGCGCTGCGGCGTGGGTGTGGGGAGGGACAGATGGAAAGGGTAAAACCGGCTGAAAGGAAGAGAAATGTTCCCAGCAAAAGGGCTCAACGTGTTTGCAAAGAACAAAAGTAGAAACCCACGTCGGATATATGACTGAATTTATAGAAATCTGGAATTGTTATATAATTGGAACTTTACCATCGCGTTAGCAGTGTAAAACTTGGTGTTTAACAGGCTTTTTCACCTGAACGGTGTGTGTGCCCCCCCTTCTGCATACCGTCACCCAATTTTGCTGTTACACTTTGCTAATTTCTTCATTTCGAGTGAGTTTGGTATTTAAATATCTGCCAACCCTTTGAATTCCAATAAGCATTGGCATGAGTAATGAGTCAAATGTTAGAGCAGCATTATTCTTTGACAGTTCTAAAAGGATTATGTAACTAGAATTTTAAATAATATTTTTGAAATGTGTAATTTAAAAGGTCCTCGTGTTCTGTAAATGGTTTAATTTTTCATACCATTTAATTGACATTGCAAAAGAATCATTAAGTCGATGATGATTAAACCAGCACTTTTATAGATCAAACTCTCTTTTGGGAGAATTTTAGTCATCATGAAAGAGATATAGACATATATTTTGAAGATGCTGCAATAGAAGCAGGGACTGAATAGGCTTCTCAAGAAATCTCGGCCATTGCATCTAACCTGGAACTCCCTTGTAGTCAATCTGAGGCCGAGGCACCCCTAGAGTCAACACGGGATAGTGTTGAATTCATGTGGCAGAATTCTGTTGTGCTTTTACATGACACTGACTTGGGAAGGAGACTTCTTTCATCCACGTGGTTCAGCCCAGTTTGAGCCAGATTCTAAAGAAGTGAGGATGTAATTAAGTTATTAAGCATATTCTGATGTTGATATCAAGCTGCTAAATTTTCTGTACAGTTCTGCACTCATTAAAAGTAAGTAGCGAAATTTTGCTGAAAGTAAAATTGAAAGGAAAAAATGAAATTCTTGAAATGAAAATTTGGTTTTGTTTTCTTAAGTTTCAAAACTCTGCATGCCTGCGAGCTGCTGCAGATCTAGATAGTTTTCCTTGCTCCATAGGAACCCTTCAGTGAATTGCATCAATAGATCTTTTTGTTTTTACTAAAAATCATACTACTCAAATATATTTCAGGTCCTGAAACAGGAGAAGAAAGGAATAGTGCCTGGAAGTGTGTTGTCAGTCCCCTTACACAGTGTCTGTGTTAGAGCGTATCGTGATTTTTGTTCCTTTCAAAGCTGGCCAGACTACGTTATCCCATCCGGTATGAAAGAGGAATGGTATCATCAGAGACTCAGCTGGATTGCTCTCGTCTAAAATCTTGTAGTACATTTAACTGTCGTTGCTGGATACTTCTGGTTTAAGTCATCCGTTGGAGAGTTTCTGTGTAAGATGTGAGCTTTATTGAAGATAAAGTATGTAAAAAAAAAAAAAAAAAAAAAAATCCAAGTTATGGGTAACATCAGTAGAGCAAGTTATATAACAGAAGTTCATAAGGTGGAGAAATAAAGGAGATCAGAAATTAAGAAATTATAAATACAGAAGAGCGAGTATTAATGTATCAGGTCAGGAAATAGTGTTACTCTGACAGGGTTGCTGATAACATGGAATTAAGATAGGATGGGATTACGATAAAAATGAATCCTGTAAAGCCAGGAATTGTTTGGAGAGGATAAATACTTGGAAGTAGGAGCTGATTGTCTATGAACAGAATATAATTGATGTCTCAGTTAAAAATCACTCTGTGTTTGGATGATGTAGAATTAATGACCAAATTTTCATTTTTGTTATATTAAGTTCCCTTAAGTAATATCTGTGTTAAAAGTACGCTCAGCCTAAATGTAAAAATTCACTAAACCAAAGGTAAAATATTATCAGAGAGAGGAAAAAACCCCTCTAGAATATGATCCTGAAAAGTAAATTTGCCAACACAGTAAGTTCCTGTATCTAAGTTCTCAAAACTCTCAATGAAACTTAGAAAAACAAAACCTCTTGTACTTATGTTCAGTCAGTTTAAATTGTACTGAGCATGGCTCTGTTCTTTTCGTCAAAGGAGAAAACCCCGAAGAGCTTGTCCACCCACATCCCTGTAGCTGAAGGTTTGCCTCTACGTGTCCTGGTCATTGATGATAGACATCTTCCAGACCTCGTGAAGTTTCTGTAGGATTCAGTAGTTCCCGTGCCGCGTTTGTTCAGCCTGTGTCAGTCGCAATAATAATAAAGGACATTCACTGGCTCCAAATACACAGACTGTTCCCAGCTATACACACAGAAACGTATAAATCTGGACTGAACGTCAGCACTTACAAGGTAAAAAGGCTAATTGCAGCTAAAGCAAATTAGGCCTTCCCCTAAAGATAAGGAAACCAGCTCCTGGAGATCTCTGTCTCATCCCCTGCCCCACGTCCTGCTTAATCATCTTCCCTAATCCAGATTTCTTCTGAGCCCTCTTCTTTATCTTCTTGCCCTCTTTTCAGATCTCCCTCTAAGTTTTCCTGTGCCTCTCCACTGTTCTCTTCCCCACTCCTTGGGGGAGGCTGGGAAGGGGGAGCCGAGCCAGCAGAGGCTCCTGCCCGGGGACCTTGCCCGTGACAGAATCTCCAGGAAATTCCCCTCTGGACAGAGCGGTGGACACTTTGGCCACCCTTTGTAGCTGCAGTAGGATCCTCTCTCTCCTTCCTCCTTTTCAACTCGTTCGTCTGAGCAGGAATTCAGAAACCACGGAAGGAAATTTCTGCAGCACAAGCAAACTGAGGCTCAGAAGCAGAGGTGTGCCTTTAGTTCGGCTGCTTCGCCTCAGCACCACAGAACGGAGGAGAAGCCCTCTACATCAGTGTTGCAGTTATGCTGATTCTGTTAACTTCATTGCTGACTTCACTGTCAGAGGCATCTATTTTACGAGCCAAGACTTCAGCCAGTCTTTGTCAAAGCAGAGCTCTTCTGCCCTTCCACATCCACTTTGCAGGGTGGGAGCGGATCCTCCGGCAGCCTCTCTGCTGACGGTCTGCTGGGGCCGTGCCAAACCGTCTGGGAGGCGTCTTCCTCCTCAACTTATGTATGAAGCACCATAGCACTTACGGGAGGCCAAATAAATTTAAATAGTGGATCAATCTACAAAATCTTCATTTGTAACTTACATTACCCCTTTGGAGGGGAGCCGGTGAGCCCTTGCTAAAATAACAGACTTTTTAAGCCTCTTTCCCGGCTGTGCCAACCACGTAGGGAGGCACAACGGTGTGAAGGAGAGATGTTTCCTGAAGGGCTGAAGGCAAGGTATCGCACAGGGGACCTTCTTGTACATTGAAAAAGGCCCTTAATCATAGAATCATGGAATGACTTGGGTTGGAAGGGACCTTAAAGACCATCCAGTTCCAACCCCCCCTGCCATGGGCAGGGACACCCTCCCCTAGCCCAGGTTGCTCCAAGCCTCATCCAGCCTGGCCTTGGACACTGCCAGGGATGGGGCACCCACAGCTTCTCTGGGCAGCCTGTCCCAGTGTTCCCCACCCTCTCTGGGAAGAATTCCTTCCTGATATCTAATCTAAATCTCCCTGCTTTCAACTTAAACCTGTTACCCCTTGTCCTGTCACTACAGGCCCTTGTAAAAAGCTCCCCCCCAGCTTCCTTGTAGCCCCCTTCAGGTACTGGAAGGTGCAATAAGGTCTCCCCAGAGCCGTCTCTTCTCTTAATGAGATGCTCTGATTGTAATGTTTTCTTTGTCACTTGAAAAATCCATCCCTTTCCCTGTTAAAGTTTTCCCCGTGGCTAACTTTATTCTTTCTCTGCACAAGGGTTTATGATTGGAGTAGCTGTAGTAGATGAGGCGCTCAGGGACATGGGTCAGTGGTGGCCTTGGCAGTGCTGGGTTAACGGTTGGACGCAGTGATCTTAAAGGTCTTTTGCAACCTACATGATTCTCGATTACATTTACTGTGCTGCTAATCCCTAGCTTTTGGGGGGATGCTGGTGAGCCTAACTTTTGAAATGTGGTGTATTTTAACTATTTCCAGCAAATTTAAAGAGCATATAAATGCAGAATATGTCAGTGCATTTTTACATCCAGAGTATCTGGCAGTTATGTCTAAGCTGGACTTTGTTCAGGAGCAGCGAGAGCCTCAGGGCAGCAGTATCTTCTAAACGTGGCTCTTGTCTGTCTGTGGTATTTGTCTTTAACAGTTGTCTGTGAATACATTTTTAAAATGTATTTATCTGACAGCCTTCCTTGTGCATCCATTGTCAATGTTTTACGGAGACCAAAAGATTCAGTAGCTGTGAAGAGCGTTTGTAACAGCGTTAGGATTCAACCAGTACTTCCCAAGTGTGGAGTCTCATCCTCAAGCCATGGCTCCTCCCTGCTTTGTACATCACAGGGCTCTTTTGCGCATCGTGTAAGTATTGATTTGCCCCGTAAAGCTTTTTGAACAACCCAAAATCTTGTATAGCATGCTGCCATTTTAATCGGATGCAGTGGTTTACGGAATGTGCGCTGAGGAGGTGATCCATCAGCTTCCTCTGCCGTACCCCCTTATACAACATAACATCTGGTGGAAACAGCTTATGTTAGTCTTTATCTTCAGATTGCTTAATGGCGCTAACGACACGGCTACAAGGCCTTCCACGAGTAAAGTGAGACTTGGGAAAACTTAACCTTGACTTGCTATTACAAGAATGTTAGCAAGTTTCATTTTCTTTTTCTTTCCTGTTTTAAATTTGGGCTGTTTTCTGCTATTATTAATTTCTAATAAATTCCTGTCTTTGAAGGGTTACTAAAGATACAGCTAACTTTCTTTTACTCTCCTTTAAGGTCTTGTCCAAAATATTTTCAGTGACTCGGGTGTATGAGATGCTACTGAAGAATCTGCCTTCCTTTTTTTTTCCTTTTTTTTGGGTATTGTTTTGATATTTTATTTAACAGCTCCAGTTTGCTTCTATTTCTGCTCATCAAATCAGAAAAGCTTTATTTTAGCTCCCTGGTGAAAATTCTATCAAAACACTTTTATTTAAGGGTGGGGTGTTTTTTTTTTTCGTAAATTATTTCCTGGAAGAGAAATTTGGAATACAAGCACATATGGCCTGCTTGGGATCTTATTTCAGCGTTGCTCAGAATACTTACATAAGTAGATAGGGAGAGCAGGATGATAGAAATTTCGTGGCCATTGACTTCCTGTCTGGCTGGTGCTGGTACATTAGCCCTTATCAAAGTTGGAAGAGCAGCTACAACATAGCCATTGTAGGGCTTGGATCAATACCTGGCGAAGAGCCTGAAGGTCAGATAAAGTACTTAGGCAGGCAGTGTGCCAGGCTAAAGAGATGTCAAGAAAATCAATTAGATCCTAAAGAAAGAGCAGCAAGCTAACTAAAAATCCAATCTTGAAAGGCTCTTTATATTTTGAAGTCAGCTTATTAGTGTTAGCTATATCTTTACCTCTCTAATAAAATTACCTTTTTTAAGCAATCAAACCCAGACCCAGGTCATACAAGGCTAGCACAAAGCTGCCTGCGAACACCTGTGCAGTGCTACGTTCGAAATAGCTACACGTGGTGGAGATTAAATCGAACGGCTTTCAGGGTGCAGCATTGCATAACTTGTGATTAATCTGCCCTTCTCCTCCCCATATTGATTACTTTACCTATGTGCATTTGGCATATATCGTAGATACTTTCTCCTCTGAGTGGTAATGGAAAGCATAGACTTTGAGTTTGTCTACTGGTGCCAGGTAGTTTACTTAATCAATTATAGCTGTCTGCAGTCAATAAATAGAAGAGAAATTCAGGGAGTGGATCATCCCTTAGCTTTCCTCTCTCCTTCCCAAACCCCAGTGATGTAAAGGAGCATGTGTTTCCGACTGCTAACCCAGTAAAACACCACTGATGTGAGCAAGCGTGTTGCAGCAACACCTTTTGGTAGCAAAGAGCCCTTTTCCGAGCGTGGGCACTGCAGTGGGGAAGCTGTTCTCCTGCCTGGGCACAGTAGCCCTTCTCTGCTCTCCTCTGCAAAAAGGGACAGAAGATATTCACTGCACGTTACTACTGGAAAAGAAACTCAGGATATTTGTTCCACACTGAATTTACTGGCAAAAATTCATCAATTAATTCCCGTCAGCTAATCAAGCTGCCCAAGGCTTGAGCATTTGAAGTGTAGAAGTGCATAAGTAGGAAGCATCTTCTCCCCGAGCAGCAAGTAGCTGGTGCACAGCAGAGAAGGGCCCTTGCATCCTTGTTATGCATCATGCCATTGCCACGCTGTCCCTCTTAGACAAGATGTGGCTCATGTCCAGTCTTCATCTGACGTGAGTTGTAACCCTCAGATATCGAAGCTGAGGTTGTTTGGAAAGAACAAATTCCAGCTAGAACAAAAGTACGTGTGGTTTTTTGGCAGAGTTGAAAATATCTATTTATTTTATCTATCTATTTATTTATGTAATTGAAAATATCAGTTAAAGCTGGTTCGTCTGGTTGCTTATATTGACACTTTCATTAGTGGACAGCGTGTGTGATGGTGCATTTGGGTTGACTGCTAAGTACTGTTACCTCCTCAGAAAGGAACGGCACTGCTTTCCCCAGGGCTTTAGTTACGTGTACGCTCTCTTCTGACTGACAGTTTTGAACGTTGTTAGCTGGATGCTAAAAACGTGTGGTTTGCATGCCCATACTTATGGGTACGTGGATGTGTATATACACACACACACACACACACGTATCTCCTTCTCCATGCATAGAATTATAGAACCATAGAAAGGTTTGGGTGGGAAGGGACCTTAAAGCCCACCCAGTCCCACCCCCTGCCATGGGCAGGGACACCTTCCATAGCCCAGGTTGCTCCCAGCCTCATCCAGCCTGGCCTTGGGCACTGCCAGGGATGGGGCACCCACAGCTTCTCTGGGCAACCTGTCCCAGTGCCCCCCACCCTCTGCGGGAAGAATTCCTTCCTGATATCCAATCTAAATCTCCCCCCTTTCAGTTTAAACCCGTTAGCCCACTGTGAGACTTGTTGCATCACTGTGACAAATTCTTAGAACTGAAATAATAATTCCTTTTTCATTTGGACTTTTTGTGGAGTCACAGAGTCCAGCACATACTAATGAAACAAACCCCTGTCTGTACATAATTAATAAGGTTAATTTACTTTATTCAGAGTCTTACTGGATGACTGAGGAATCAGAATAAGAAAGCAAAATGGGCACAAAGAATGGCAGCAGAAATTTGGTCTGTCACCGAGGAAAGAGCTCGAGTTCTTTTTTCATTTCCTACTCAGATGTATTTTGTGAACACCCCAGCCTGCAGATTCAGCACACGCACCAGGCTTTAGTTCACGTGATCCTTATGTTGCAAATGCTCTTACTAACAAAATATTGTAGGAAATAAGTATCATAGGTCTTCTCATTCCTACATTTTCTTTCCAAGCCCTTGGTCTACTACAAGGACAAATCTACAACATTCTTGTCAGTATTCACAAAGATGATTTTTTTACTCAAATCCCAATTACATTGGTTGGCCTATGAATTAATTCAGTCCCAGAGGAGATGAAATTTTTCAGAATTTGAAATGATGCTTCTTGAAATTTCAAAACCAACAAACAAAATCAAGACATTTCCATGACCATATGCATTGCCAGTTTTGGTTTGACCTGCATTAGGCAAAACTTCTCAAATGTCAACATTTTAACACTGTAAAGAAAAAAAATCTTTAAGTCTTCTCTCCTACCTGCCCTTTCCAGATATCTGTTTGTTTTTCACTGGACCAACTTCTCTGATGGAGTTTTATTTTTAGGAAGCTGGTGAGGAACTCCACATATTTTACATACGTAACTACATACTTATATATGTGTGTATGTGTTATCTGAAGAGGAGTGCACGTAGCAGACAAAATAGTAGCTTTGAAGAGTGGTGGCAGTGATGTATGCACAGTAAATTAGGAAGATTTGTGTGAAATCCTTTGTAGTGTTCTGCAGATCAAATGTAAATCTCCATAGGGAATGAGTTACCTATTATGGATATTAAACAGAAGCTAAGCCTTCAGTATGAATGAGGGAGAAGGCAAGTAAACTAAAGATAATTTAATTATGAATGTGCCTTTTTTGAATATGAAGAGATACTCACGTCTTATTCAGACTGATTTGTAAACATGTGTCAGGGATTTTTATAAATTTCAAGTGACGCTGAAGGCTAAAGACATGATATAGTCACACAGTTTTGGTCTTTGCTTCATCCATAAGCCTTTGGATTCATACTGGGATGGGACAACAAGGTCCTCCTGTACTGTCCCGTCTCTCTCCCATAAAATGTACCGTCTCCCTGTCGATGGGGAACACATTCTGTGTTCTACATCGAGGCATCTGGTCTGCGTACAGATTGTGGGTGGGGCAAGTTGCTGTGTCCAAATGACCTGGAGTTGGTCGTTCGGCTGAGTCCTTCAGGCTGAGACCAGCCTCTTCTGCGGAGGAGCAAGGCAAAGGGCTGGGCTTCTTCAGATCACTCGGTCACCAGTCACCAAAACCTTTCAAGGAGCATCTAGTTTATCAGGTTTTTCAACATCAGTCTTTCCAGTAACATCTGGTTGTCCGGGTGTCTGCCCGTGACTATGGAGCCAGATGATGGTCTCCTTAAACCGCAGTTTGGGAATTAATTTCTCATGTTTTACAGCAAAGCCGAACAGTGTTTACATAGTGAAAGTGTGAAACCCTGATTCTCGTGGAAAACAGTCCTTGTTGCCCAGGCGTGTTTCATGGAGGCAGCATCGCTAAGAAATGTTTATTCCTTTCAGTGTCATCGCTTTTCTGAAAGGGTATTTTTTCTCTTTACAAAGAAAACAGATATTTTAGGTTTATAAAATTGTAACCAAGTAGGAAAGTCTCTTTTGGCACTGACAATGCGATTACATCATCTTACAGAGAGCGCACAGGTAACTGGGCTCTAGTCAACTCCTACACTAAAGTGTAACCAGCTTTGCCAACCCAGCCTGGGGTTACTAGCAAGGAGTAAACCAGGAGATTCTTGCACGTGCTTCAGCTTCTCTGACTTACATAGGCGTATCTTGCCAGTAAATGTTTCAGTGCTAATTCAGTTTTTTCATAATTCTGTGAATGATTTGGGTGCTTTAACGCAAGAATTCACCAATTAAGAAACAAGCAAAAAGACTTTTATTTAAAACTTAGCACATTTGTTCAAGTCATTGAAAAGCAGGAAATTACTGTTGCTCTCCAAAAAGCAGCTGTGTGTATACAGTGACATTTTATTTAATGATTCAAATTATAGCATAAATATACATTGTATTACTTGTTATTCTCATTTTGTATTACAGTACTGCAAAAGAGCCTTCCGCATAGATGTCATCTGTAACAACTGAGGCTTTATAGAGGAGCAGTAAGAAACCCAAACCTCAACGACATAAGAAACATTAACTGTCATTTAGAATCTGATGCTGAAAGAATTTTATATGTTCTTTTTGAATCCTGTCATACTGCATGCTGGTCTGCTTCTCACTTGGTGCGACTTTATGTTGTTAGTTAATATTAAGGTAAAAAAAAAAATGTTTGAGTAGTCATTAATGTTAAACGTGCAAGAAAAAAAATGGATACCACAGCAGCAAAAATAATCATAGAATCACAGAATGGTTTGGGCTGGAAGGGACCTTAAAGATCATCCAGTTCCAACCCCCTGCCATGGGCAGGGACACCTTCCATAGCCCAGGTTGCTCCCAGCCTCATCCAGCCTGGCCTTGGACACTGCCAGGGATGGGGCACCCACAGCTTCTCTGGGCAACTTGTCCCAGGGCCTCCGCACCCTCTCTGGGAAGAATTTCTTCCTGATGGCCCATCTCAATCTCCTCGCTTTCAATTTAAACCTGTTACGCCTTGTCCTGTCACTCCCTGCCCTTGTAAAACTCCCTCCCCATCTTCCTTGTAGCCCTCCTCAGGCACTGGAAGGTGCAATAAGGTCTCCCCGGAGCCTTCCCTTCTCCAGGCTGAACAAGCCCAGCTCTCTCAACCTTTCTTCATGGCAGAGGGGCTCCAGCCCCCGGAGCATCTCCGTGGCCTCCTCTGGACTCGTTCCAACCAGTCTATAGCCTTCCTATGCTGAGGGCTCCCCAGCTGGACACAGCACTCCAGGTGGGGTCTCACAAGAGCAGAGCAGAGGGGGAGAATCCCCTCCCTCACCCTGCTGGCCACACTTCTCCTGATACAGCCCAGGATCCGGTTGGCTTTCTGGGATCCAGCGCACACGGTCGGCTCATTTTCAGCTTTTGGTCCACCAGTACCCCCAAGTCCTTCTCCTCAGGGCTTCAGTCATAAACAGTTGAAACAATGGATGTGTTACAAAGTTGATACACACTCTATTTAAGGACATACCGTCCTTGCCTTCCAGATACTGTCCAGTGACACTTCTGGCATGTGTGTGATGTCCTCCCAGCTTAGCTATTTGCCCCAAAAGGATGGCACAGTCTGCAGTCACGGGGTTCTAGAGATGCTGGATCTCTGCACATGGAGTCTTGCTCACATCTCCTCGGCAGGAGAGATGCTGGGGTATTGGTGTGGCTTCTCAGATCACCGCTTCAGCGTATTAAGATGTTGCAAGCTTTGCCACAGGTGAAACTACTGAGGCAGCTCCTAGAGCACTGAGCCGGGGTTTATTTTAATGGGTGGCAGGCACCTGAGAATTGTGCAACAGTTAATTCCCTTGGGAAAAATGCAGCTGGACTAGTTGTAGCGTTTCCTGCTTAGGGAAGATATCCAGAGAAGATCCAAATTCAGAAAAAGCAGCAATTCAGCTGGAGGCCTTAGGCCCTGCGGAGTGCTGGTGTGAGCTCCCGAATAGAGTGGAAATATAAAAAATAGATGGCTGACGTTGTTTGAGTGACGCCTGATGAATAATGAACTGCGAACGTGAACCGTGGCATTGAGGTCATCCTGTGTTTTAATTATGGAGTGGATTGTAAATTATCTAATTATCTGCATTCCCTCTTCCAGAGAGTGGGAAGCCGCTAGCCCGTGGAGGCGGCTGACCTTGCCCTCCACGCTGGGCTGGCACAGGAGATGGGAGCTGACAGGGTGGCTAAAGCCCTCGTGCTCCCTGGAAATCTGTGCATGACAGATCCCAAAAAAAACCAAGAAACCTCAAAAAGCATCAGATGAGGTAGATGCGGACATAATCAGCTTCGTGAGCACACCGTAGCAGCAGTGAGGTCCCAAGGCTGCGGCATCCCCGGGGATGGATGCCTGGAGCTGGTCCAGCATCCAGGATGGGCTTTGCTGCAGGGAGCTGTAGGAGATAGCGTGGTGGGATCACTGCTTCTCTGTGTGCGCAGTCTTGAGGCCTTGGTTGTGTTATAAGTTTGTAACTGTTCCCTTTTTGGGTTTACATTTAAACTTTTCAGTTGATTTATATACCCAGAGGGCTCCAAAGCGTGCCTTGCCCTCCGTGCCTCGGTGAGCTGTAAGCGAAATCGTGTGGCTGGCATGGGAAGCCTGGCTTCACAACACAGAGCACTTGCTGTCTGCACTACTGCTGATACTCTCACAAGTTCATTTATTTCTTCAAAGCCAGGCAACAGATTGGTTTGAAACCATTTATATGACATGAAAGTAGATTCTCCAGGAAAGAGAGTATACCGCTGTTGTGCTTTGATAATACAGCGGTACTTTGTGCTATGGCAAGTGAGCTCTGATGCTCAGCACCGGTTGCTGTTTGAACTGAGTGTGAGCAAGTTTGGTACGGAAAAAGAAGTAGAAGAAAGGAATGAATAGATGCATAACATGTATCTTAACTTTGTTATAATTCTGAGACCTTCTGCTATGTTCAGTGGGTTAATAATGATTAAACATCCAGCCCTTAAGAGCAGTTTATTGTGCTGACAGTTGCTTCTTACATGACGACATTGCAGACGGTATCTGAGCAAAAAAGTGCTTTTTATTTTTTTTTCATTTTGACAAGACCAGTACTGGTTGTATTTAATGTAAGTCAATATATGGTAAAGCTATTAAACTAATAACTTTCTTGAAATGAATATTTAAGATGGACATGTGCTGGAAGTCTGGGCCACGAGCGCAGACATTTACTAATTGATCTTATTTGTTTATTTTTAAAAGCTAAGGTGTTGTATGCTTAGGTTCTGTAAGCTTTTGAACCTCTTTGGCTGCACATTCTAAGTGCAGAAGAAGTCTCTTGCCTGTTTTTTAATCTGGAAAGCTCGGAGACGTTACTTGTAGTTAATTTTCCAGCAAAGAGAAACTCAGTCATGTGAAGGAAAATGACACCAATTTTATTCAGTCCATCAGCACTGATAATACACTTGTAGAGAACCATCTGCATTGATGAGAGAGCATTTCTGTAAAACTGCATGTAAATATAGCCATTTTTTCCTGAATCACCACTTGGGGAGATTTGTGCTTTTTAAGGGCAATTCTGCTTTTTTTGACATTGTTCTAGGAGAGGCAAGATAAGGACCAGTCTGTAGCGTTAAGAAACAAGAAGGGCACGTCAGCTTTGTTTTAAATTGCTTAGTTGTTTGAGGATTCAGTGTGCATGTGAAAACAATCTGAATTATCGTGTCTTGAAGATGGGCAAGGAAATGACTAAGTGACTCTATTTCAATGCAGATTTGGGCTGTGTAATTAAATACGTACTTACAGACAAAAGCAGAAATGAAATTGTTTCCTCAGCTGAGAGAAAAATAATAGGAAAGAGTATGAAATGGTATGAATAAAGAAATAAATGGGAGCAATAAATGGCTAGTCAATAGAGTGTTTGGGAATGAGAGAAGGTCAAGATAACCTGATCTTTCATTCTATTTTTAGTTTTTGTGAGACTGCAGGTTAGTCTGAAAAAGAGTGTAATAAACCTAAATAAAACATTTGAAGCATTATCTGAAATGTTGATTAAGAAATATAAATAATTATCCATTGAACTGACCAACTGTCTGGCTTCAAAGGGTACCTTGAACAGATAGTAACTGAGAAATAAGTTCCTAGTAGAGCGTCTGTGTTGGTTTCTATCAATGACCTGGAAGGAGACACAAAATCATTACTGATTGTACATCGATACCTATGGAGATAGCAATAGATAGAGTGGAGATATTCTGCCTCAAACAGGTATCATGGTCTGACACGGCTATGGTAGAGAGAATGGGGGAGTTAATGTGCGGTGAAGAGGCCACATCACTGACTTAGACTGTGTCCAGTTGGCGTTCCCCACTCCAGGGCAGATGTGCTGGAGCGAGCCCAGGGAGGCCATCGAGCTGGGTGGTGGCTAGAGCACAGGGTGCTTGTGGAGATGCTGAGAGGGCTGGGTCATACAACCAGGGGGGCAGCAAAGGCCAGGGACAGATCTTAGGGCTGCCTGCGGAGAGCAGCTGAGCAGCTTGAGCAACCCAGACCTGCCAGGGGCAGGAGCTTGGACCAGTCACCTCCAAAGGCCCATTCCAGCCTCAGTTATTCAGTGATTTGTGATTCACTGTCCTTACTCACAAGAGTTCAGAAGGACTAAGAGCATTACTAAAATACCGGCCAGTGGCTTTATAGAGAAAGTATATATTCTCTTTACGTGGAGAATATGATGTTTGGTCCTATCAAACTAGAAATTGTGCAATTACCTCATCTATATTAAACTATGTGGTGGATAAAACATTTAGCAGACATAGGTATAGTGCAGTACAGGACTTGAAGCTGAAACGAGGCGAACTTGGCCGTAGGTAAGATGCACTTTTTACAAATGGATGTGATTAATCATTATTCTTACGGTCCATGGGTGCAGTGCCACATTGCTTTTGATTTTTATCTAACTGCTCTTTGGTTTTACAGCAGTAGATCTGCTTGTGTTCCCAGACCTCTTGGTGACTGAGTATGGTTATGTCAAATGGAATATAATTGAGGCTTTGCTCTAAGTTATACTGGAAGAAAAGCTTAATGAGCACAGCAATCACCATTGCCCGTCTGCAAACCTCCCTTCCTCACTGTGCTGCAAAAGGCTTTTGCACTCATGTTCTTGCTGTGCTCAGGGAGTCTTTGGACACTCCCCAAAGAGCTTTTAATGGATCAGCCAGAGAGATGTAGAACCCAGTAATCCAGATAGAAAGATCAGGGAACAACTCTACAATAGGTTGTGAATAACTGAACATTTGCCCAAATTACCAAAAAAGCAGCTAATGAAACTAAGATTCCTTCTGTCTGGGAGTGGATCTGGATGTGTCTTTTAAAAAGGCCTTATTTGGTTTTTGAAGGATGTAAAACTGGGAAGCTGGGCTATTAGGAGCATCTTTTATGTGTTCTGTGTTCCTTACTGTCCTTCTGCATGTCGGGCGGCTGCAGTGCCTGGTGGGAGCATCTTGCCCTCTCGCCCCACTATTCCTGTATCTGTATCTACCTTACTCCCCATCCTCGGTCCCGTTTGATTTCTCTATATTGACAGTTTATTTTTGAAAATAGAAGTTCCAGTTACACAGGACTTAGGTGGGGAGAAAATTTTCTTTTATCCCGGTTTCCCCTCTGAGTAGAAGTGCTGAGTAAACAACGTTTTGTGATCAGTTGTTAGCCGGGCATCGGGCATCCCCCTCCAATACAAAGAGTAGACACGCGTCTGGCTGGCTGAGCGCTTGTCTGAAAGCTGCTTCTCTGAATACGTGTGATTAATTCAGCGGCTCTCATACGGTTGCTTTTCTTCTGGATCATTTGATATATTATGCAAACTGCTTACTAAGATGCCATGTAGGCTGAAGCTTGCATTGTTTCGTGGGGAACACTGACGGTCCCGCGGAATTTATAGCCCTGATTTCCAGACGAATGCTGAGGCTTGTTTCAACTGTAATTCAACGTACTGCCTACATCCCTCCGGTTAGAGTGTACGGCAGGGAAACTGTTTATGTTGTGGAATTACTTTCTGACATTGATGCATGAGGAAATTATTCCACCAAACCTGAAAAATACAGTGCGTGCCGTAAGAAATTCAGTGAACTCACCAGGGTAAGGGTAACCTTCCAGAGTGGCTACAACTATGGAAGTCTTCCCAAGGATTTGTGTTGTCCAAAGGCAATTGTGTGGTGCTCTGCAAAGATTCCTACAGGACAGTCACACTTGAAATTCCTGCAGATTAGCCTATCATCAAGTCATCAGGATAGTGCTATTTGAATAAACACAGCTGTTGTTTTCCAAGAAATATGGCAAAGAGCAGCAAGGAAAAAAGGGACAATTAGTGTTGCTAAATGCCAAGAAACTCAAGCTGGCATGGTTCTATGTATGAGAGAGTGGCTTTCTGGAAAGCCCTTTTGCAAGGCTGTGGTTTAACAGAAAAGAAGAAAATAACCTACCTGTCCTATGTCAGAAACTCATTCATGGTTTTATAAATTGAATACAATATGGGAATAATTTCCTCTTTTTTTTTTTTTTCTTCTTTCTGAAACATTTCAGTTTCTCACAGCTCCTATTACTGCTCCTGTTCTGATCTATATTTTAACCCAAAAAGGAACCTTAAAGCCGAAGTACTTGATTCCAGTTTCCTTCTCTCACTGTCGTCTTTCATGTCTCCTGGCTCGTTCTGAGTCGAGCTCAGACTTGGGAGAGAACTTATCATTTGATTATTGTGTTGTCACTGACAATACATCATAGCGCTTTAATCCATTTTGCCCTCAATTCCCCAGAATACGGAGGCTGTACCGTATTTTCTGTTGCCTCACAGTAACCAGCAGCTGTACAGATGTCCATCGCACTCTGGGCTGAGCATGCATTAGCGTTCCCGAGATGGCAGAGAAATGGGTGGTTTTAAATCCACCTAGGCTGAATTTCCCATCCTCTGACCTTGTGCCAAGGAGCGCTCAGCCAGGAAAGAATCTCAGAAACCAGGAGCAAGTATGTGTATAAAATCTGTTTGGGAATCTTCTGAGTTAGGCCTGAGCGTACAGATACGATGGGAAAGGAATGATTTACACTGTGCTTCAGGTAGATTTATTTTTATAAAAACTGCTCCTAACTTCTTAGTTCATAGTAAAGAGAAACTTGATTATTTTGGAAATCAAAATGTCCTTCCAGCATTCTTTGTTGATGATGTAAAGACCCAGAGAAAAATTAAACAGGACTAGGATATTTCTTCGCGAAAGTCCCCAGATTCCACTTCCATAACATCTCACTCCAAGAAATCTGCAAGCTCTATAAAAATGTAGTTAAAGGCTGCTTCTTTGAGTTTTGGCTTCTACAACATATTTTTCCCCAATAATAATATTGTTTGTTAGTCAGCCAGCAGACCCATAAAGGACTCGTCTTGAAGATGGAGAGTTATGGTTTAAATTGTCTGCTCTTCCCTGACCGCCTTGAGGAACCGCTGCTGGCTCATGTAGGCTTGCAGAGGTCCTGGGTTTTGGCATCAGGGGGCCTTGGTTTCATCTTGACAGTTCGAAACATGGCCAAGAGTGGAATTTTGTACACCAGGGGAGCTGACTCCTATGCAGCACTCCAGCCTTCCTCGTCTAAGCGTGATGCACTTTTTCCTACCAAATGCCTTGTGCAGCCTTTAGTCCAGGGAATCTCTCCCCTAATATTTTGGAAATATCATAATAGCTGGTACGGGAGTCTGGGAAAGTGGTGTCTGGACTGGATTTGATCTTCCATGGGTTCTCCTCTGAAGAGGAGATGATTGGTTCAGAGACCTGAGATAGAGGGGAAAGAGGTTCATTTGGAAAACAGAGGAAATAGAAGGGTCTTGATGTCCTTAAAGGAAGGAAGAGGGGAGAAAATGAGAGAATAATCCCATCATGTACTTATGGACAGTGTGGTGGTCTCATGACAAGGTGTCAACAAAGACTATCAGACAAAATATGGGCAGCTGAGGCAAGCTGAATTCCTCTGCGTCATCTCATCTGCCTCAGCACTTTATTTATCCTCCCGTTTTGGCACTGTACGTAGAGCAATTTCATAGAACGTTTTATGGCCGAACTGAAATCATCCTGATACCTTTGTTCAGTGTGGGAAAAACAATGTGAAAGTGTCTTAGACCTAGATGAGACCTAAGGAGTTATTTGCAATAACAAGTGTGACAATTGCCACGGTGACGGGGGAAGGGTAACAGGCTACCAACAGTCGCTTAGCAAAGGCCTCCGCTGGCCATCCATAACCACGGTAAAATGGCCTTGGGAGACAGTTACACCTCCTGAGGCCTTCTGGAAGAGACCACCTGAAATACAGACAGTATCCAGACGTTTTAACCGTATTTAAAAACTGAAGTCTGCAGAGCATTGCTTGTTGGTGAGCGTAAGGTGGTGTGAGCTGTCAGTGGCTTTGCCACAGACCACAGTTCAACGTTCAGCTTGCTAAGTAATTAATAAAAGTCATCTTTGGGGGCACAGCACTGTCCTAGTCCGGGGTGTACTGAAGAGAAACGGAATTGGATTACTTTCCTTGGACATTACTCAATTGACCTTCCACTGAAGGATCTCTGCTTTTAAGCTTATTAATACAAATTTCCAACTTCTTCATTCCTGCTAATGTCAGAATGCACGGAATAAAAATTTATAAGTGTGTTTGAGTCCAGACAATCTGGCAAACTTTATTCAAAGTCAGAACAGGAGATCGGATAAAATGAATGATTCATCCTCCGCTGTAGCCGCAGGTAGCATCCTGTTACCCGTTTATTTGTGTCGCTTCAGGTGTAATCTCACACGCTCTGGCACAGTAAACCTCTGGAGAGACATCCTGTTTGTGAAGTCAAATGGAAATTCCTGGGAAATTTGTTCCTATTTCCTTTCTGTCACTGTACATTGCGGAACCGCACCTTGACACACTCTTGTATCTTAATAACAGCAGGATCCAGGGTTCGCAAATATTGCTGCATGACTGAAAGAATGGAGGACGTAGAAATTAATGAATTATTTGTTGAAAAGAAGCACAACTATTAGTTATGAAATTCCAGAGTTAGTAAATATAAGGGAAAGCTACCTCTGATTTGATTTTTGTGTGTAATTACCAAGTGAGAATGGCTGAAAAACGTAATTTTATTCAGCACGTGTATTTTTTAATGGAACGTGATCTAACGCTCTTGCTGACAACCACCATGGGATGAACTGTTTGGATGCAGCTGCTTATATTTTGGGCTTGCAGCACATAACTTGCACGTTGAGAGAATACACGGCTGCTCAGGCATGGCAGTGGAAATACTGCCGCCTTTTTTGCCAGCTACATCCAGCCCACGCCTGCCCTGTCCCCTGTCACTGCTAAGGGTGGCTGCTGCCTTGTCAACGCCGCAGGGATTTATTATGGCATGGTACAGCGGTCAGCTCTGGAGCGCGGCGTACGTTCTTCAGCAGCATGGTTAGACCACGCGCATCTGGGCACCCTCGTTATGACTTATCCTGACCATCCCAGTCTTGAGGAGGAAATACACATGGTATTTTAATTTTCCTGCTGGCAGATACTTGCCTGTGCAGAGGAGCATGTCTCCATCGGAGCCTGCATGGCAGGGAGCTGTGCTTCGTGCTTACTGCGCACTTTGGGCCATCTCGTCTTAAATGGAGCCTGTGGGTCCTAATACAAACAATAAAATAAAGAGTAATAACGTTAAGTTAAGGGAGGTAAGAATAACAAAATACGTTTTGGAAATATTTTTGAAAATAAGATAAGTGGTATATACTGAGGTAAAGGGAGCCAATTTTGTGAGTCTAGGCTCCAACAGTAATGATGTGATTTAGATTAATTGCAGTGTTTTATTGCTTTGAATTGAAAACAGCATTTTTATAGGCTAGACAGCAGGTGCAGAATATCTCAAAAGCAAAGATCCAGTTTTCCTGAATGCTTGCTAAGTAATAAAAATGGGAGAGGAAAACAAGACAGAAAATTCACTACACAAAGTGATTTTTTTTTTTCCTAAATCGAATGTTTTATCCTCCCCCTCATCTTGAAACAGTCACAGGTCTCTAGGGAGCTTATTTTTGTCGTGATTCACTGCGCACCCTAAAGATGTAGATCCAGGTCTGATCTTTGCATAACGTGCCATTTCGAAGCGTTTGGTTGTGTGGATGTGATTTATTAGGGGCTCTAGAGTACCTAATTGTAGAGGCAAGTGCTGAGCACCATGATGCAGCATTAACACAGAGCAATTGCTCCGGAGAACCAAAGCGGACCGCGAGTCCTGTTTATCGTTAGCTGTACAGCACTTGTGCTAAGGACGGTGTTCCACCTTCAAAATGAAAAGAGTCTATGAACGAGGCACACAGACAGGCTGCCCTCCTGGAAGTACATCGTTAGTAGTTTGCAACCACAGTGCTCGGCTCTCTACCCAGAGCTGCTGTTTGTTCGTTCCATATGCGTGCGGGCATAGGAATCCATCGTGGATATGCTTTGTGCCGCTCGGCAACGCAAGAGCTTTCTTCCTAATTTAACCAAGAATTGGTCACCCTCATGTTACTGAATGCTGAAAGGTTTACAGTCTCTTCTTTTTGGATAATCATGTGTGGTCTGAAACAGCATTTTGGTTTGTCAAAGGGAAAGAGAACATAAGTTGATGGAGTGCTGAACTGAGGTTCGCCATATGCTCGGCTTGGGAAGAAAATGGCTTTATCAGTATACTGCCTCTAGGATCCCTCCAGGGACTATATTTAGAAAGACAGATCATGTCAGAGCAGGATAGGCTGCTCTGCAGTAAGCAGAGGGCTCCCAGGGGTCTCCTGGTCCAGCCAAGAAAGGCAGGGAGAGCTCTGGGCTGTGCTGGTGGTGGGGAGCTGCAGCCCACCTCATGCACGTCCGGCTTTCTAGGATCATCCAGCTGTGAACTTCAGCATTGCCACGTCTTACCCAGGTGATTGGTTTTCTTGCTCCTACGAGAAGTTTTGATTTTATTTCAATAAGTGAAACAGCAAAGGCTTCTTGTATGGGAATTTGCATTTGTAAATGCAAATTCATCGTTAGTAACAAAGGGAAGAAGCATCTGGGCTTTATTTTGGCAGCAGGAACTACAGAGAGACCTAAAGAGAGGGCAAACAAGCCTAAATATAAACAAACATTTGTTATTTTAAATAATAGCGTGATTTTTGGTGTTTTTTCAAGAGCTGACTAACCAATTAGTTTCCTTTATTTTCCTTGCCATTAATTTCCAGGCTTGCTTTATATATTTGATAAGGATAAGGCAAGAAATCACTTATCTTGGAGGCAGGAATGAGTCTGAAAGACACATGCAGGAATATTAAGAATGGCTGGCTCAGCTAAGATGTCTAGACCTTTCTGCATCTGGTATCTGAACTGACTGCTGAGCAGGCAGCTGCCCGTGCTGTGCTTCGGCAGATGTGGCTGCGGCGACGGCCAGCGGCTGCAAAAGCCCTCCTCTTTCTGTCCAGGTTTCTACCTGTTCCACAGAACATGTGGGGGAGGCCCAACAGCCTTGTATATACACTGTATTTAGACGCAGAGAGAAAATTTCACACCGAGGCGCATTCTGCACAAGGTAAAAGGTGGTCAGATGTTGGCCAGGGGTTCTGCTTCAATTCCTGCGGTTGTAGTTTTCCTCTGGCTCTATGCAAACCGTTTTAGGTGTCTGGTGAAAGCCTTGGGTGCTCCCTGTGTCTGAGCACCCTATTGACTGGGTTTTTCATTTCTCTTTGTTGTACAGAAGCAGATACACCTCTGCTGTTCACTGATACCATCCACCCGCGCCAACACACGGACCTCGTAGTCGTGTGAGCCGCGCAAGCCCACCTCTGACTCCAGGTGCACGACCCTCGGTATGCGTAAGTAGAGCCTGGCAGCGGGCTAAAACCCCTTTGTGTTTCTTTGCTTTTAACGAGGTTTACAAGGAGGCAGATATTACCCAATAGTTCAGTGTCTTTGGGAAAAGACATCTGGGAGAGGACAAGCAACCTCTCTTATTTGAGTGTTTATTGCATAAGATAAGCACAGGAAGCCAAGAGAGATAATCTGGAGAGGAGAGATTTATCCCACACAACACTGCCAACAAAGCACAGTCTGGTAAGGGCGCACAGAGCTCGCTTGTTCCTTCCGTGCTATAGATAGGTTCTCCTATCTATAATAGGAGAATTAGCTAATTTTATATGCTTGTAGGTATAAAGCATGAAGATTTGTTTAGTGTGGATGATTCCTGGAATGGCTGGAAAACTAGGTTTCATTTAGTTGTGACACTGAAATATTTGTTACATGAATGATTGAAGTCTGTGTCACCATCTATTTTCCTCATAACCCTGTCCTTATGCTAGTCCTATTTACATTTTTAATGCGCTTAATCGTGTAGCAGCAGAGTGAGAGCAGGTCTCATTCAAGGCAGGGTTTGTAATTTTCTGGTGTTACAGATCAGGTTGTAGTTGTTGGCAGTGATGCATGCAGAGAGGCAGAAGACCCAGATTTTTGTTTAGCATTTTTCAAAGAAGAGAAATATGTTTGGCATTTTAATTTTCTTAAAACGTTCTGTAATTTGTTACATCTTGCTCATTCATACTGTAAAGCTAGGGAGAGATTGATACCATAGAAATAGGTTTGGAAGGCTCGTGGGTGAGGAGCACTTGTGGAGTATCAGAGACGGTAACATTCAGGTTATGACAGAGCAATCAGGGGTGTTCGGGAAGGTCCAGTACATGCCAGGAATTTACAACTTGAAAAATTTTGTATTTGATGGAGCAGACTTTTTGCTGGTACTTCCACTGACTACAGCATTTTGTGCTGGCTGGGAACACATTGCAGTATGCTGAACTTAGTTTTGTAGCCCTGTAAATGCCAGACTCTTCCAAGAGAGGGACAGGAAGCTATCCCTGCTATGAGGGTGTCTAACTCTGGGGGTTTTTTTAAGCTACATTATAATGAAAATGGTAAAAGGCAGTTGGAGGGTTGGAGGGGAGGCAAGTGGGATAAGGAGAAAGGGCTGTAGCACTGAGATAAACCGTATTCTGATTTATTCCTCTGCCCACAAATGAAAATATTTAATCTGAGGGTACATGACAGGACATCCAAATGCCTCGAAAGCAGTACAAGCTGAATTATTGAGAGGAGTGAGGAAAAGCAGCGGGGCTCTAGTTTTGTTTCTTTATTTCTGCCCCCAGCTTCACCTTATAAGTGAATATATTTTTTACTAATACATATTGCAGCATAAATCTCCCGAGTGGAAAGAGCATTGTATGTTTTTAACGCCTTAGTAATGCCTTTGGCTCCTCTGCGCTGCCTGTGCCACGGATCTGCGCGTGCTTATAAAGTCATCGTCGCAAAGCTCTGCGTGAGGCGGGGAAGACTCATCTCCACTTGGCAGATGGGGACTCCGCGGCACAGATGGGGTTTCATGACTTGAGCAGAGAGGCAAAAGCCGTGCGCGGCGACGTTGCCGAACCTAGAACATCTCGTCTCTCCCAGATCCTTCCCAGCCCTGAACCGGCAGCGCAGTGACATGTGTTAGGGCACGGCTAAGTCAGGAAAAGGATGAAGTAATGCCTGTTGCTGATCCCCGGTGCTCCTGTGTGATTTCTGCTGGCAGGGCTGTGTCGGGGGGGGGGGGGGGGGGGGGGGGGGGTGTGCAGCGGGGGATAAGGAGCTGACAAGACGTCTTCAACGTTAGACAATTCTTACCTTTTTTTGTGCTAGAATTTTGCTTCTCTTGTGGCAGAACGTCAGATGCTGAAATGTGGTTTATTCTTGTGCAGACTAAGGGAGGCTGTCATCCTGCCTGGTATTGGCCAAGTCTCCCAGAGGAGATGGTTGGAAATGGGGTTCTAGTTGTACTTGACAAAAATTAAACCTTGCCTGTGGAATGTGTTGATTTCATGGAAGCCCGCCAAAGGAGGGGCACAAAGATGCTCCGAGGGCTGGAACACCTCTGCTATGGGGAAAGGCTGAGAGAGTTGGGCTTGTTGAGCCTGGAGAAGAGAAGGCTCTGGGGAGAGCTTATAGCACCTTCCGGAACCTGAAGGGGGCTACAAGGAAGCTGGGGAGGAGGGCTTTTTACAAGGGCCTGTAGTGACAGGACAAGGAGTAACAGGTGTAAATTAAAAGCGGGGTGGTTTAGATTGGACATCAGGAAGGAATTCTTCCCAGAGAGGGTGGGGAGGCCCTGGGACAAGTTGCCCAGAGAAGCTGTGGATGCCCCATCCCATGGCAGAGGGTGGGACTGGGTGGGCTTTAAGGTCCCTTCCAAACCAAACCAAACCATTCTATGATTCTGTGAAGTGGCATATTTCCCAAATTTCAGCTTTTCCTCCAGTCAATGTGGAGAGCGATACCTTCCTACCACACAGTGTGCTGTGAAGAACCAGTGCATGAAAGGCTCTGACAGCTGCAGAAACTGAAGTAACAGGGAGAGTGGGGGGCAGCGCCCCAGGGATTTTAAGTAGGCTGTAGCCAATGGCAGCCAGGTAAAGGTGGACAAACCACTTCTATCATTCATCAGCAAACAACATTTCCAGCGGGCTGAAGAACTGGTGGCAAAAGGCAAACGCCAACTGGGCGCACGTTCTCCGAGAAACCCCGGCAGTTACGTTGTCACTTGCGATTCCTGTCCCTTAACATATTTCCGCGTGGAGGTCGGGTCAAGCTTCCTTGTTCAATTCTTACTGGTGGGAGAATCAATCGGCAACTGTATTCGGGGGAGGGAATGGTGCCTTGAGGGATTCATTCTTCAGTAAGTGTTCACCACGTAGGGGACAGATCTTTTCCGTGAGTGATTACGATTTCATCTGCTTCACTTCCTAGGAAGTGTGTGTGTATGTGTGTTCAGAAATCAAGTGGTTTGGGTTTTAGTGTGTTGGCGTAAGAAACACGCGCATTACCTTGAGTAATAGCGGTCCCGCATCATTTTACAAAACAAATGGAAATAGTAAGCTTTAGAACTAGATTTAGCATGTCAGAGTTGAGAGCTCATTTGATATTTGAGTTTGAAGATATTATTAAACTGCGTTGCTGTGAATTATGTATCAGTCAGCACATTATCAAAATAGCAGCGTCTTGAAATACTTATTGAACAAACATGAAAGTAGCTTCTTGGATTACGTATGAAGCATCTTCACCCAGCAAAGAAAAACACAAGCTTTCTATTTTTCGTGTAATAATGGGCAAACAGATGCAATAAATAGCTGCTTTTGGGAAATGTGATCTAATATTCATGAAAGTCAGCATTCTTGGGGAAGAAAATAAAGAAAAGAGAAAGTCTAAAACCTCAGGACACAGTAGCATAAATCTCCATCGAGACCATTTGTGATACAATAAAGAAATTCAGGTTTTGTCAGTCACGGGTAGGGGTTTTTGTGGCTGAAGGATCTCAGGAAGCTAGGATTTGGCGAGTGTTTCGGGAAATGCTCTGAGTTCATTAAATGAGATGGCGACAAAATCAAAGTACAGATTATTTTTTATAAAATAATTTGTTAATGATTTTCATCCAGTATTTTAGCTTTTTTCTTAATCTCTTTGGATGCATTTTTGTTGCAAGGACCTTATTTGATGCTCTGTGAAGATAATGGGATAATCTAATACTAAACAAAATGGTAACAGCATGAAGTCATACCTCAGCGAGCACTCAGCTGAGTCCTAATGCTGTCATAATTCCTTAATGTTCGTTTTATTACAGTAACCTACACGTTACCCAGAAGAAGGTCCCTGTTTGCTGGGGACTGTGCAAACACAGAGCAATAAGTGTTCCCTGTCGTGCAAAATCATACGGCTTATGGGGATGAGGCAGCTGAAAGGTGAAGAATGGGGGAGCAACAGTGAGATGGTGTTTGTGGGGCAAAAGGTCCCAGCTCATTAGGGAAGGTGTCAGGTAAGCAGGAGGAAGAGAGCAGTAGGTGAAAGGCAGACAGGAGGGAAAGAAGAAGCAGGACCCTTCTGGTGCTGCACAGGACACCTCGTCGTCTGGGGTCCTTGCGTGGTTCATTAATGCCATGTAAGGGAAGGAAAGGGAGGGTGTCCTCCTCTCTCAGGGAGGATAGGGAGGGTCTTCTCTGTAACACTCCAGGAAATGCCCATTTCAATCCCTTTTTTCAGCCTGTCCCTCATCTGATGAAATTGATTGCGTTTACTTATAAATTCTAAAATTAAAAGCAACAGCTTCTACTAGCTGCAGTGCAGCTTGCTGCTATAAGCACAGTTTGACTGCAGAATATTACTCAGTTCCTGATTGTTTAGATTAACTCTTTGGGAAAAGAAGTGCCTGCGATCGGACATCCGGCTCTCGGGATGTACTGCCGAATATGACCCTCTAGGTCTTTTTCCCAAAGCAGTGATTTGACGGACTCACCGGCACTAACATGCTTGCAGGCGCCGTTAGCCCTTGTAGGTAGCTGGGGTAGCCGCTTTAGCCCTGCCGCAATGGGTGTGGGCTCAAAGTACTCTGGAATCTGTAGAAATCTGGACGAGCCTAGGCATCCCGGAGTTCCCTGGCAGTGATACGGGGCCTGTCCAAGGGAGAGTAGCTTTGTAATTACATCTAAGCTTAGCCTTTGCAAAACAAAGTGATGTCAGGACCAGTCCGTCATGCTTTTCCAGTAAATACCAGAGACTTCCCTTCCTGCACCTTTACATGGTGGAATGTGCTTGGAAAACTCCTTGTTTTTAATGATTCCTATGGATACTTGTTCTAAGTAACATGACAGTCCGCCTGTTTCTGACACCGCTCCTGCCAAGGAAATGCACCCCAGCCCTGGTCAGTAGATGTCAACAGGCTTGTTTCAGTGGTAAAACCACTGGAGACAGTAAACAGTCCTATAATCTGATTTTATCTCCCCTCCATATTTATATTGTAGCCCTCAGCTCGTCTTTGTAGGAAGCAGTGCTAACAACAGCTTTGCTAAGCATGACGGTATATGCTACCAACAACTGTGTAAGAAATTCCTTCAGCTAATTGCTGACCTGTGACTTTCCTGGTGTAAGTAGCCTTACGGGCACTAAACGAATGTAGACAAAGCCGTGCAGTCATTTGGTGTAAGCTGATCTGACGGCACTAAAGCATTTGGAGCTGGGCTGATTTATTGTAGCAGCTGAGGATCTGGAAATTGTAGTTGTTAGTGGTTTTAATCATTTATAACGTTACTCTGACCGGCAGGAACAAACTCGTATATACAAGTCTCTTAGTAAGATGCTTTCGTCTGAGGGAAAGCGTAAGGGAGGCTCCTGGAAAGTGAGGAACGGGAGTGCCCCGGGATCCCCAGGGGTCCTGCCAGCAGCTGGAGAGACCTATGGAGGTGGCTACTCACACTCCAGTTGGGCTAACGCAGATCCCAGCACTGCTGGGAACATGTCCCAGTACACGTGTAATACAAAAATCCCTGAATTTGCATGAAATCTTTCAATACTCTTGGGTTAGTCCTGGCTTGCTCATCTCCGCTGCTGTTTTGCCTCCATACGAGGCACAAATGTTCCATCCGCTGCATTTGAAAGTGACTGATAGATCTATTGACTTTGATCCAAAAGCAATTGCAAACCTCTATAAACACTCGTTTCATGGCAGCCATCATCGCTATCACTTCTCGGCACTCCATCCTTACCTACTCTAAAGCCTTCTGCTTATCTAAAGCAGCATTTCGAATCGCATCTAAATGATTGTAATCAATGGTATTTACGGACCAGTCTGTACTAGTGAGACATCCCAGCAATTTTCGAACAAGTTCCTATATGAAAAGGTTGCATTTCAAACCTGAAATTGTCCTGCTGGGCTTCTAAATACTCATTTCATCCCTCTATAGTAATGGAAATACCGAGCGGAGGGCAAACGGTTCCAGAAATGTAGCATGACTGTGAGCTGGTAGGAATATCGACGTGCTTAATCGGGGTCTTTTATTGTTTGTAGGCCTTGTGACCTTGGTAATATTACCAATTAGAAATTAGTGATTTCCTTGTTAATATTACCAGTAAATTATTGCTGAATTAAAAGTATTGATTAGGCTTCTTCCGTTGGTTAGTAACGTTAATTGATATTTTGTGGCTCGCATTCTTTTCCGTTTGGCTTGTGATCAGCACAAGTTCTTCGTCTCTGAGCTAGGGATATAAGAAATATTTGCAAACATCATAAATCCCAAATTGAGCCTGTTGTTCCCTAGATCAACTTGCAGGGGAAGTAAAAAGTGCAAACACAGCTTGCACTTCCGTGAGGGGGATTTTCTGGGTCTCAACTCTTCCCTGAAGCAATAGAAATGGGGAAAAGGATCCTGAAGCTTTTTGACATTTGTAAATTCACTCTTATTCATCTTTCTATCTAAGATTTCTCAGCTGGATGACAAATGTGTGTCATCCATGGAGTTATGTTTTTTAGACGTCTCCGTTTATTGGATGCTTCGGGGTGTTTGGATTCAATTGGAACTTACAGCTTGTCTATGTTTTATTTGCATAATAAGGTTATGAATGACAGAGCAGCTACAGCCAGACGTGTTGGCTCCAGAGACTGCAATTTAAGCTGGGAGTATTTTGCAAGAGTGAAAAAAGGAGAGCGAGAGAGAGTCTGATCAAGTGTAAAAAAGTTACGGAAGGGAAACACCATTCTGTAATGTTCGTGGCTGTCTGACATCAAGTTTCTGGACCGAGGGGGTTATATGCAGCCTGAATCTGGGTCACCTGCTTGTGAGTGTTCTCTGGCAAGGTGTAGCAGTATGTGAAGTTCAGAGGGACAAAAGGTTTTCCAGATTTGATGAGACTTTGAATAAGTGCTACCATCCTTGTAGCAGCAGGTAAGGCTACTGAAAGGTCCTACTCAGGAAGCTGCCTGTCGACCTCCACCGCACGTTAGCCTGAATACAAAGCAACTCTTACCCTTAGAAACCAGAAACAGGTAAGAGGAGACCCCCAGCCTCCCATCCCTGACCCCGTCTATACCTTCACAGTCTGTCTGTATAGTCCCATAGCACATCCCCAGCCCTTCTCCACTCCTGTACTGCCTGCCTCATTTCTTATCAACAGCGATTAAGCCCCCTCCCCTAAAAATCAGCACTTGCTCATACCCCCCCATATATATATATATGTAGCATATACTTCAGGCAGCAGAGACATTAGTCTTTCAGTGTTTTTAACTTACTTGTATGGCCTGTGCATTAGATCTCGGTGGAGAACAGTTTTCTACGTATTCCAAAATACTTCGTTTTTCTCCATAAGTCACGTAAGTGGGAATTTGGTCATGAACCTGAGGAACTCTGGACCTTTGCCCTTGATGTTCCCAAGAACCTGTATTGAATGGGTCATTAGAGTCGGGTTTTGTGTCCGGTCTGTTTCCGAGAGTATCCATTCGAGAAACAGCTTCTGGTTGGTGTGAGCTGAATCACAGAGACAGAAAAACATGCTGAAACTCCAGCATTTTTTTTGGCCAGTTCCATTCACTGTCCCTTTGGGCTGTGGTGGCTGGCTGGCACCAGCTGTAAGAATAGCTGGTACTTGAAATCACTGGGTTTTGGGGCAGGAATGCGGCATTTATTTACTTATTATATTTTTGAATGCAGAAATGAAATTGGCACACATTACGTGCAGACATATAGAGAGCTGATTTTTGAAGCTAGCTCTTTCATACTCCAAGAGTTAATTTTCATGTGCAGAGCCAATCAAAGCTTCTGGGTGATGATTTACAGGTTTATTGAGCCGTGCACTTTTATTTCTAAAATGAGCACTTTTCAATCTACGTCAGGTAAGTTCTCCAGTTGTGCCATTCTGATAATGGACATCCTTATATAAAAACCAGTCATTGAAGGAATAAAAGATTTTTCTGAATATTCTGTGATCGTAGAGGCTATTGATTATACACGATGGTCACGTCAGGCAGTGCATTTTTAGATGATTACTTCATGCCTCAGGTGATGCGATGTATCATAAAGATGATGGATGGTGCTTTGCACTTCTAGTACCTTCCAAGTGAAGCCTGAATAATCCCTGTGATTTCCTTCCTTACTGCAGTACGGAAACTGCCGGCCTTCTCCTGAAACCATAGAAATTGTCCAACTGATCTGAGCTGTGTGTTAAGGGCTGTCTTGCGTAATTCCTAATAATGACATTTATTTTCCATTGATTAAAGTCTTGTGTAGCTTCTTCAGGCAGAGCAGTATGTTAGCAGACATTATGAAGTTAGTAAACACTATAAAGTGTGAAAGCATTTGCTGCAGGAGCTGTAGTCTAAACATTACAGGAGAAAGCAGGATTCCAGATCTAGTCTTGGCTTTGCCTCTGAATATGATTGTAACCTTGGGCAAAGCTCTTAAGTTTGCCTCTCCCTAGTTGATTTAATTTGTGTAGCAGGATAATGAGACTTGGTTAGTATCATCTTTCTTCTTTTTTTTTTGGCTAGAACCTTGGTGGAGAGAGGGTGGAGGGGATCAGGAGGAGCTGGCCAGGCGGTGGCTGGAGGATGGAGATGGGAACACACACCGCAGCCGGCACCGTGCCAGGGGAGCAGGGCAGGAAAAGGGGTCCACGCCTCGCTGCTGGAGCTACCTCTAGAAAAGCGTGTTATGCAGACTTAGTCTTCATTAAGTTGTGCTGCTCGACCCTGTATTTAAGGACAGCTGGGAGAAGAAAACATGCAACCTGTAGAGCGTGATTCAGGGAGAGATGTGCTGTCATGGACTGAGGCACGGCTATTTGGAAACTGGGGAAACTACCATAATAAATTACTAGGGGTGTGCTGAGCTCCTATCCAGGACTCTCACCTCCTCTCCCGACCATCAGTTTTTATTACTTATATATTAACATTAAAGTGTTTGCTCCAAGAACGCCGGCTAACTAAGGGGTTAGGGTGGGTCTGCCTCCCATCCATCTCTCTTTTTTTCATAGTTTCACCATTATCTATCCCCACTGGGATGGTAGATTCACAGATATTAAAGAAATTAAAGGCTGGCTTCATTTTCCAATCCATCTTTTGGCAAAAGCAGCAGTGTTCCCCATTCTGCATGTACAAGGGCTCTTGCCCAGTCATGTTTTAAAGAATGGGGATTAACTGCTTACTTGGGAGATTGTTTGAAGCTGAAAGATTTCACTGTCAGGAAATTGTTCTTCGGATTCAACCTGAATTATCTTTCTTAATTTAATCACATCACTCCTAGCTATGCCCAGTGAGTTGCACTAAATCTTTCCTTTCCATTCTTTCTGTTTACATCCTTCATGTGTGTGTTGACAGATATATTGCCCATAGGTATTGCTTGGCTTGACTATATGTATTTAATTGAAATGCTTTTAATTATTCCTCCCATATCCACCTCTATAGCCCCTGCTATCTTTTTCTTTTACTTCCCGTTTTCTGTGCTTATTTTGCAAGTGGCTTGCGGGTTAAAATTATTTCCAAAATCGTGTTCAATACCCAAGTTTTGGGAAAGGAGGCCACATTGGTTATCAACATGAAATGATAATTACAGTTTTCTAAATTCTTGCAGAGCTGTGGTGTATATGTGAAACAATGATCCACATTTCTATTTTCATAATCTTCTGGCTTGTTGGTGGATTGTCATTTGGAGTGCTTATGGTCTGAAACTAAGGACTTTCACGGAAAGATTTCAAAGTGAGTTGAAATCTCTCTCAATACAGTTTGAATCACTGCCATAGCCACGGCACCGGCTTCTACACGTTCAGCTGATTTTTGATCTAATATTGCTGTTTTTCCTTTTTGCCTAGGGGGAGATCTAGAAAAGTTACCCTACTGCTATCTAAGCCAATTAGTAGAAAACTTGATTACTTCATTGTCACTGTTCAGCCCCTCCTTATCTTCCATTGGCTTTACCAATCCTTATCAGAGGGGGAAGCTGGAGAGCGGGAGTCAACACCTTGTAGGACTCAGCACAACTAAATGAAGTGCTGTAGGTGGTATGAAAAAAACCTGCCAGTGCTGATTGGGAAATAATATAAAGGACTGAATTCTCTACAAACCAATCTAGTTTGTATTTATGCTTTGATACCTGGTGGCAGATGCCTTTAATTGTACATAGATGTCTGTGACAGTTTAAAAGTGCAACCTCTGGCCAGCAAAATTGCACCCAAAAATTGCTTTCTCTGTAGACTGACATTCAAAGATCCCAACGCTCTTTAAGAGCTTTAAAATCCATAGCTTGTTACCACTGGTTATTATGTACAGGACCTGGCCAGGATCACAAAACCACGGCCACTGCGGCTCCCCTTCTCTCCGCTGTTTCCATAAACGGCTCAGGCTGTGCGCATGGAGCTACGTGACAGAAGATGCCAGCTTGGGTTGAACGAAGACAAGTATGTGGAGAGCCGTTTCGGTTCCCTGCTCCGTACCGACGGTATCGGAGAGCAGAAAGGATACGGCTGTTCCACTTAAAAATGAGAGAGGACCTGTGGTACTGTGAAACTGCCCACAGTAAGGCAAGTCTGAAAGCTCCTCTCCAAACTGCTATTGAGTGCTATTAACAAGCTGTAATTGATCATTTTATTGTGGACTCAGCACGTCGATAAATACAAAATGCTTCAGTTCATTGCAAACAATCACACAATTTCCTTTGCGTTGCTGCAAAACGAATCCTTGACAGAACGATTTACTGACAGTGCCAGTCACTGTCTGACTGGGGGACTGCTTGGACATCCTCTCCTTCAAAGTGACTGATACCCTGCAGCATCTACAGCACAACAAACAACTTTGCTAGACAACGCAAAAATATCTTGACAAGTCCAACCGTTTCGCTTTAACCCCTTGAGCGCCGCCACGCCGTGTCTTGTGCGTCTGTGGGCTTCGCCGCAGTGCAGCAGGGTGAAGATGGCAGAACCCGGTGTGCCTCGGTAGGTGCCAGTTTTTCAACATATGCTCTGTAACTTCTGACGTTGGGAAATTTGTTCAGCAGAGCAAAATCGCACTATTCAACTCAACTTCCAAGTTGTCAGGGATGGAAAAGTGTAGTAGCTTACCGAGAGTTATTTTGAAATACTTGAGGCTTTTAGCCTCAAATTGAAATTATACAAAAATCTGGAGATTTCAGATTAATGCATTACTTTACTCAACAGTAAATAGGGGTTTTTTCCAGTGAAATTTTGGGTTCTGTCAACAAAGTTTTATTCTATGGAATGTACGGAGGTCTTAATGTTGATTAAAGTTCTGCCTGCGTAGGCTCTGAAAGAACACATAGAAATTCCACATCCCAAAGAAATCAGGGCAGATCCTTGAAAAATCATACGCGATTGACTCTCACATGTGTCAAGGCTTAATGTTTTAATTCTTCTCAAGCAAGTCCATTGCAAAGCATGAGCGTGTATGTTGACACTTGACCTCCAGGTGGTGAAGAGCTTTCCACTCATCGGCATACAGCCTAAAAATTAGATTTTGGTGTGTTCAGAAATGCAGCATTTTTCATTAATACAACACATTTAAAGAACAAATTCCCTTTGTTACTTTGCAGGGCTGTGAGGAACCTAAATAGCATTAAGGAGCCAGGCCCTAGTCTAAAGACAAAACGACTGGGATTTGGTAGGGATGAAGGAAGGCGATGTCAAGTGACAGATGTGGGGAGTGGCTTTGCTCACCACCTCTTCCATCACTCTTGAAACTGAGCTCACAGATGCCTCTCTACTTTACGGGCATCTTGAAAAGTGCTGTCGTCCTTTCTGATACCTTTTACTTCATGAGCTCTGGTAAAACAAGAAAAAAAACCCTCAAAAATCCCAAACCCTAAAACAAGCTACCAAAAAAATCTTCAGGCAGAAGCCAGCAGAGATTTCTGCCAGTGGGATAAACTGTGTAAGACACCTGGAGAAGCCTCTTTTGTTTTTGCTGGACTTTTTCTGATCTGAGCTGTGCTCCAATCCCATTTTTCTTTCATCTTCTCGTCATCTCAGGTTCCTTCCACCCCCTCCACTCCTTTCTTCAAGCCTTTTCTTGCCATTGATTTGCAGAGGAATGCCAAGGCATTTTGGCACAGAAAGAGCATGCAGATGCCTCCGAGATGCTGCCGCAAGGATGCAGCGAGACGGAAGCTGGGAGGATCCTCGTGCCTGCCTTGGGTAACCCTGGTGCTGTAATTGAGGTGCCAGTCATCTGGGTTAATTGTGCACCGTGGACTCAAACTCAAAGGCATACTTCTCTCATGGAGCCTCCTATAAATCGTTTGTATGTATATACAGAGAAACCTCCATGTTTAATCTCGTCTCTTTACTTGTGCCTATTTGTTTATTTATCCTCAGGCTCTCGGCTCCCTGCAGTAAAACCAGCCATTTCCTGAATATCAGGTAATATGTAAATGGGGGCTGCTTTTCCTTTCAAATTAATTCATCATTCATTTCATTTTGTTTTTCTAAAATAGAAGCGAAAGATTGCTATCAGTGACTATGAAAATCTTGGAGTAACTCCGTAGCCGTTTAGGCCTGCGAATGGTTTTTCGGGTCAACAGCCCGAGAGTTTGCCCTTCTCACCGAGGAACTTTAGGTACTAGAAATGAACAGGGGTTTTCTGACAGTCTGGGCAGCAAACAACCTCCCAGCACTTTCCAGTCAATCCTACTTTCAAATCCAGGTGAGCTGTTTCCTGCCCGGAGTGACAACCCGCAGTGGCCGGGGAAGGAAAGCCGGCGCCTGATTGCCGAGGTGCTGCCCTTTGTTTAGTTGTGTTATGTCATGGCATTTGTCCTGTCACGTCCGATGCAACGTGTTTGAGTGCAGCAAAATGTGACCCGACAGAATGCTTTACGGCAACCTGGAACGCTTTTTCCATTTGCTAATGGAAGGACATACATTTGGGGAGCAAAAAACTTCACAAAGCAGGCTGTTGCCCATCCTACGTTCATCTGAGAGAGCCCCTCTGCCTTTCCTTCCCATTTTTACAGCGTAACTGAATTGCTCTGTTTCGGTTATCTGAACGTACCATTTTATTTGACGCATATGATAATTTCTGCTGATTCTCCAGTTCTTCTCTCCACCCCAAAAACATCCATCCTGGGGCTTTCTGCTGTCCGTTCTGCTCCTCCATTCGGCTATTACAGCCATTGCTTAAAAACTGCGAGTTACACAAAAACTGCTCCTTTTAAGAGGGTGAACACATTTGTCTTTCTCGTACGCTGAGATACAGGTGGGTCAGCTGAGTTTTTCTCCGTCAGATGATAAACCTGCGCTGTGCACTGAACACTCGTCAGAGACACTGAGTTGCGACGGACAAGCAGGTCTCGGATGGGATGTGCTATGGCAGGTCGGGTCAGCCCCGTGCTCTGCCCAGGCTAAGGAAATGGGGATCCTACAGCTTGTCCCCGCAGGAAGAAAAGGTCCTGTGTTCTTCCCCTTCTCTTCCTCTCTCTTCTCCACCTTCCCCGCTCCAGCACTTGTCAGATCCTTCACTTGTGGTTTTCACCTGGCAGAGAACCGTTTCCCTTTTAGTTTTCCACCTGCTTACGCACTGACCTGGTTCAGGGGAGAAGTCCAGGAGGCTGCAGGGAAGGGAGGGAGGAGGTCTGGGGAGCACGAATCTGCTAGATCAGCTTTGCTCTTGCATGGCAGCAGGACTAATTAGCTGAGGAAGGAGCAATTACTGCTTGTTGCTCTGGGACCTGAGCTGGTGTCCAACCATTTTGCTGCCTTGTGTGATGCAGTGGCTCGCACAAGTCGGCGGCGGAGCTCTCTTGACACCCAGCAACCACCTCGATGCTCCAGCTCGTCTGCCTGAGGCTTGAACAAAGAAGCTTAAAACAAAGCCTCACAAGAGCAGTTAGAAGCACGGATTCTGTTGCCTCATTAATTTGTTTTAATCTGCATTGTTGCGGAGTTTGACACCGTGCGAAGGATCTCCGTACACTGAAATACAACGGGGCAATCTCTTGCCGGCACAAACATTCATCTGACAGGTCTACCCACAACTATCACATTTCTGGGTTTCTTTTATTTGTTGTCTTCTAGCACTTCTGATGATTATTTTTAACCTTTTTATCTGCCAGTATCAAACCCAAAAACTGAGATTCACACATTCTGATGTGAATGTAGGAGCTGGGAGCTGGCCCTCCCTCTGTCGTGGTGGTCAGGGCAGTAATCGGCCAGTAACAGCAGCACAGGCAATAACTTTTAGAAGCTTTGCTCTCCAGTTGAGAAGAAAGGGCAAAAATTTCAGAATGCAGAGTGACAAGTGCCTTGGCCAGCACATGGCTTCGTTTTTTTACCTTTCTCTCAGGAAACGTGCTGGTTTGCCTCTGGTTTTTCATTTCTGAAATGTTTTTAATTTCATTTTTCATTTCATTTCTGTAGTAAGGGGCTTTACAATTGCGTGAACAGGAGACTGGGTGAAAACATGGGTCCCGCTTCATGTAGAAGATGAATAGGTGGCAAAACAACTGTCTGTCTTTCCCAATTTTTGTGGAACTCTGTTTCCTTTCATGCAATGTTTAGTAAGCAAAGGAGAAGTAGCCACGCTGATCGGAGAAGTTTTACTTTGGGAGATGCAAGGTCCACAGTGTTTTTAGAAGATCAAGTAAACTGTGAGGAAAAGTAAGTAGAAAAATCACACAGTAAAGGCACTTTATTGGGAAGGAAAAGACTGGGAATTGGGGGAAGGGCAGTGATGGGGTTACGTGGCGTTTATGGCCAGGCTGACTGCGGGGATGGACTTTCCCAGAACAGCTCAGGTGCCTCTCCCTGTGTCCATCCCGCACGAGCGCACTGCCCCACCAACGCAGTTTGATGTTTTTGCATTCTCTCTCCCCTGTTTCCCATCCCTGTCGGCCTCAGCGTAGCAACGCGCGGCTCGTTATTACAGTTAATCATCCCTAGTTGAAGCAATACTGTAAGCGAGTCCTCGTGCGTCTCAGCGGCGGGAGGCGCTGGCAGTTCCCTTCCAGTTCAGTCTGTTTACAGACTTCCAGAAGCATCATTTACAAAGTTCAGAGGCACATTGATAAATCCCCTCGCTAGTTCCATAGTGCTTCCATCAGTCAGCAAACTAACAGCATCAACATTTTTCCTGGGCTATTATCATCACTTCAATTGCTGCAGCAATATATTCTGCACCAATAAATCACGCGTGATCGTTTCAGATGGGCAGAAACATAAACAGCATTTTAAAATATATATCTTTTAGCAATCTCCTTTCATCTTTCTGTTGGTTATTTTTATGATATGAAAGTAGGATCATTTTCTGTGTCTGTCTTGGTTTCTCCATTTACACAAAAGACAATCTGGTATTTCCCATTTTTTTTCAGCAGCCACTCGACCAGCCCCTAGCTAGTGGGTTCATTTTTCATTTACCTTTTTCTTCTCTGCTGCTCGTTTCAGTAAGTGTGGAATGTCCTTGCGTTAAGGAATGGGTTGTATTTCCTCAGGCAACAGGTGCTTATCTTTTCGGTTACAATGCAGAACTGACAAAGCAGCTCACATATCTAACAGCGATCGTATGAGAATCTGAAACCTTTCCCCCCTTTAGTGAGTATTTTTTATTTTTTTTAAGGCAAGTTGCAGCTGCAACACCTGAATTACTGTGTGGCGAGACTTTCTGTGGGTTATAGTCACCTATTACATTTTCCCATTAGCAGCACAAAAAATGTATTTATAGAATAGAATAAATAAATATTTATTCTACTATAAATTATACATATTCTGTTTATTCATCATGTGCACATACTAGTTTTCATTAAAGGGTTTTATGTTTGGAGTCTTGTGTCCTCTCCTTAGCAATACATGTGCGTAGTTGAAGGGGTTTTCTTAATTTCCTGGTTTAGACTTTCCTCGGAGATTGCTGGTTCTGTTTTCCCTTGTAGTGTACAAATATGTCTGCTGGCTGGAAAGAGTAAAACTAGATTTTGCTGAAAGTTGGCAACTCAGGTGATGACAACTGGCTCGCTCGCCACGTTACCCAGCTGCGGCGCGTGTTGACGCCGGTGCCAGATGGCACACCACATGTATGTAATAGGATTGCGTTTTATGTTTCTGGATGACTAATATCCCACTTGATTGTGGTATTTGATACTTCACCCAAAATGATCCCTTGTCCTTTGCAAAGCAAGTTTTGGCTTTGTACCTAACGTGTCATTTAGGTAGCCACGTTGCACAATTTTATCCGGTTGCAAAAACTTTTGGTTGTGGAGTGCAAGTTGGAGAGGTGACCTGGGAGGATGGCAGTCTGCAGCGGAATTATTTGCCTGGGAACAAAGTGTTGTTTCTTTGTGGTTGCTGAAACTGGGTTTTTTTCAAGATAAAACAAGTTGGAAAAAGAAGTGAGTTATCTGCCCAGTCAGAAAAATCCCTGTTTCATGCAAAATGGAAGATTTTATTTCAGTTCCCCCCCTCCCTTTAAATAAAAATATCTAGAATCATAGGATTGTTTGGGCTGGAAGGGACCTTAAAGACCATCTAGTTCCAACCCCCTGCCATGGGCAGGGACACCTTCCATAGCCCAGGTTGCTCCAAGCCTCATCCAGCCTGGCCTTGGACACTCCCAGGGATGGGGCATCCACAGCTTCTCTGGACGACCTGTCCCAGTGCCCCCCCCCCCCCCCCCCCCCCCGGGAAGAGCTTCTTCCTGATGTCTAAACTTCTTCCTGATGTCATGTTTAACAGGTCATTCTCATTCAAGCCCGTTATAATATCATGGTGACCCAAGCCAGTGCGTAGCTGGTAGAAAATCTCTCTTCTAATGGCTACAGTCGTCTGCAGGCCTGAACCTGCCATGTCAGCATTGACAGAGATCAGTGGGAACTTGGGGCTTCCTGACAGAGGAGCAAGAAATATGCTTCATACGTTCCCGTAGTTGCCTGGGAAGCGCTGGTAGGAAATAGGAACCTGAATAATATTTGAGCTAAAGTTGGGAAGAGCAGCACGGTGCAGTCACAGAAGGATTTATGGTTTTGTAACCTTTCCTACTGCCTGAATTTTGACTTAGAAAACAACCAGTTTTCTAATCATCTGATATCATGCATTCAAACCTCTGATCTATATTCAAATTAAAAGCACAGAACTGAAAAAACCCAGCATTTTTTCAGTCTCCTGAGTCAGCTGGTTTGGCAGCTACATGAAACTATTTAGTTTCTTATAATTCCAAATATGACAGGATTAGCCCTTCATCCTGTTGTTTCAGTATGTCTGCATTAATTATTTTCAGTCCTCTTTAATTCAACAATAAACTCACATTTTCAGTTCAACGGAATGGCCTGTTCTTAAATCATATGAATATTATTCAGAACTAGGTGATACCCACATGCAGTCCTGCCAAAGTACACTCATTTAATTTTTAACTTCTTTAGCATACTCAGTCATCCAAGGAGCAAAACAATACGTGATTTATAAAAGACATTTAATGAATTTCATCTGTTTCCCACCGGAATTTCAATATTGCTGAGACACGCGCGCAAGCAGAAAGAACAGCAGAGGTCCCTATGAAATTATTATCCTGCATTCTGGGATAGTTCTGTGTGTGTGTGTAAGGGCTTTCACTGTTCAAAGCCTAAATTGCACAGAGTTAATTAAACCAGCTAGTGCTTGTGGCCCGTGGTGCCAAGAAGGGACTTGCTTTCTAGGACAAGAACGTCTGTGGTGTCAGCTGTTGCCACACTTAATCCTCTCAGAACTTTGTGGTTTGGTTTGAGTTCTGTGGACCCTGCACGTGTCCTTTGTATAGATGGGTGTGCAGGTTGGTTAGATGAGTGGGTCTGCTTTGAGGCGTCTGGGGTTTGTGGCGATAGGGCTGGAAAGGTCTCTGTGCACGTTCCCAACGTCGTTGTGCTGTACGTGGGCTTACCGAGTGACCTACGAGCGTGTCGGCGGTTAAAGCCAACAGCCCGGTGTTTCACACCAGGGGTGTTTCTCCCCAGTCTGCCAGTCATTCCCAAGGCTAATATATTGGAAGCTGCTACTGTGGGAAGCGGGTAATTTTCTCATGTCCCAAAACAGGCTCCGTTAATACAAGCTTGTGCCGATTTTAGAAGTTGAAGTCTTGCTATTACCCCTCTCAAGTCCTTCCCACTTTCAGATTCTGCGATTCCTCATATTTTACTTTGAGGTGGGAGGGGAAGAACTTTCCTAAACTGAGATCAGCCTGATGGTTTAAAATCTGTGCAACTGTTCCAGCCTCGGGGTGTTGTACAGAGGATTATCGTTTAAACTGTGAACTCAATATGAAGTCCTCCAGAGCTGGGTATGCTTCATGGTTTCTTTAGGAGGGTTGACAACAAATTGCACTCTCCAGCTTTGTTCTGTACAACCTGTGCGTGGCTTTCATTACAAAAACCCCCCTTGTCTCTTTTGCAGCCAGCAGTGGCTTTATATATGACTTTGTTTAGAAGGTAAAGTGTGATCTCGGTACAGTTTGTATAGTGCAATTTGCAAGTAATTAATATTGCAGTAATATTTTCTCCTCAGCTCAGAGAAGTGCACGCTGTGTAGCTGTTACAACTGTAGAGGTGTACAACAAATAATAATTAGGCATCATAGTATTTATCTACAGCAATAGCCGGTCAAGGATGCAGCGTGCTGCAGTTTCTCTTTCTTGCATTTGGAATCTGAAACACAAATGTTACAGATCAAATCCTGCTTTGTCATGCCATTTTAACATTTTTCTATTATCTGTTAATTATTGATGTTAGCCAGATCATTACTTTCTGTGGATGGCTGTTTTGAAGATGTCAGCTACAAGTCAGCAATTGCTCTCGTCAGCATTGCCCTTAATCACGGTTGCAGTATAGCTCCTCTTGTGTCATTATATAGTGCTATTATTTGTCAGCCTAAATATACCAGTCGGACTTCCGAATCCATATGTAAATGAAAACTACAGCTTCATTTAATAACAGCTAAAACTGTACTGCACTGGCAAGCAAATGAGTAGCTTGATGAGGAGCATAATGAGTGGTCACTGAGCATCACCACCCATACCATGAGCCCTACGTGGCAGCCACCTGCCCTGTGAGGGCCGAGGCCGGAGCCCTTGCAGGCGGCCAGCTCTGCCCTGGAAGCTCAGATCGCTGTGGGCAGCGTGTGGGGTGCTTTGGAAATGTGTCTCGGGTGCATAGAGCTGGGTGGGGAGCAGCCCTGGGGAAGAGGCGGAGGCGTTGGAGTCCGCAGCATCCTGGGCTGCTGGGGCAGGGACATGGCCAGGAGTTCAAGGGACACAGTTGTGCCCCTTTAGACAGTGCTTGGAGTGGGGTGGGAGGACAAGGGGCAACAGACCTGAACTGGAAGTAGAGAGGGCCAGTTGTGCCTCCAGGTTGGGCCATCTCCATCCTTGGGGGTCTTCAGGACCTGGGAGGACCAAGCCCTGAGCAACTGGGTCAGACCCCAGAGCTGACCCAGCTGGGGCAAAAGATCCAGCCAGAGACCTCCTGGTGCTCCTTCCCACCCAAATTACTCTGTTCTAATTTTTTTCTCCTTTTATGATACATCTTTGTGGGGGTTTATAGCATGCGGATGCATGTTGCCTGCCTGCTGATAACTTTTTAATAACTAAAGACAATGATCGACATGTTTTTTTCAGTTGAAGAAAAGGTTACACGTATTGCTAAATTGTTTTACCTCAGGGGAAATTTTGGTCAGTAACTTGAAAAAAAGAATAATTCTAATTATTTTGAAATTTTATGCAGATGACAAAAGAAATGTGTTGAGTGTTTGTACTAACAAGGGTTCTGTTTTCCCTAAAAAGAAAGACAGCAGAGAAGTATGTGCTGTTATATGACACTAAACAAAGTATAAGAAGTCAGCAGGAAAAAAAAAAATGTTTAGGAATGTCCCGAATTATAAACTATATGAGTACATTTAAAGCAGGTCTTTGTGATCTTTTTAAGGGCTTCTCATACCAGATCAGCCAAATACATGGAAAAAAAGCAAATCTTTTAAACCGTCTCCTCATAATCAAAAGGTCATTAATATCAATTGCAATTCTGGCATGTGTTCCAAGTGGCTTTGTTAAATCCAAGCAGCTAGTCATTTCATATTGCATATACTAGATTTAAAATTTAAAAAAAATACAATAAGGCTTTAGAGTAAACTCTGTAGAGCTTTGTATTGAAAGCGTGAAGGTCTCTGAACAGAACACATCTGGGGTCGAGGAGGTTTTACCCTTCAGAGCCGTACTGGTCCAGTCGACTTAGTTGTCAGCTTTTCCATCAAAGCTCTGATCATCGCACCATTTCTGTATTTGGTATCAAACTGGGAATTGTGGGACTGTGCTTTCTGGGGGAAACAAAATGGACTTTTTCCCACAGCTTTGAGACTGTTGAGTTCCTTGAACCCTCAAACCGCATAGCGTTCTTTGCAGCAGCAAAGCATGTGACAGTAAATGAAGTTGAAATTGCTTCGTGAAGATTTTTCTTAACAAACACTTCCTTAATGTTACGTTTGAATGCGCCTTTTGATGGCGGATGGGCAGAATTCTTAAGTCTCACTAGGTGTTTTGGCTTTGGTGTCCTGACGCTCCTGAAAAATTTAAATCCTCACAAGATGATGACAGGGCTCAATATTTCATGGTAACTCTTGTCTTTGCTGACACTGGTTAAAACAAGGGGATGTGGCTGGTTAAAAATCGGAAGAAATCTTTAAGTTGTTCTTTAATATGCACATTGTATGAAACCCTGAGTTTAAGACTGAATTTCAAAGTTGTATCACTCAACTTATTCTCTCAGTTAAAATCTGATAATCATGTATATTAAGCAAATGCAAGGATGGGAGAGCATTATACTTTTAGGTTTCCTATTTAATTGCTTGTCCTGGAAATGATTTTAGCTGTTCTAAGATATTTTATACAAATAAATGTCAAAGTAGAGATCTAACAAAATCAATACAAATATAATGCTGAATTTATTTGCCTTCCTCTTCTTCCACAAAAGCAATAGGAAAATGAATGGTAGTCCCGAGTCTAAAAAGCAACGTGAGCTGGACCCCCACATAGGATTTCTGAATTAGAAGTTACTTCATAGTGGGATGGTCTGCATTTTGCATTTATTTACTTATTATCTTCCATTCAAAGGCAAAAAAGTATTGTGTCTAAACAGAATTGTCATTATTCTTGTACTAGCTACTGGAATTTTATGACAATTTGTATTTTAAGTAATGCAGGATGATAATTATACATATTGCTTCACTAACTGCATAGTTACTATTCAGAGTACCTCATGTATATTTTACTGCTATGTACGCTCTGTATCAGAGCAGACCTTTTGCAAATTAATTCATTTGCATCATTATATAGTCTTTCAGAAAGTGTTTTCTGATCGTGAGGAATAGAATGCTGGTAGAATCAGAGATAATCATAGAATCATAAAATCATAGAATGGTTTGGGTTGGAAGAGACCTTAAAGATCATCTAGTTCCACCCCCCTGCCATGGGCAGGGACACCTTCCATAGCCCAGGTTGCTCCCAGCCTCATCCAGCCTGGCCTTGGGCACTGCCAGGGATGGGGCATCCACAGCTTCTCTGGGCAACCTGTCCCAGTGTTCCCCACTCTCTCTGGGAAGAATTTCTTCCTGATAGCTAATCTAAATCTCCCTCTTTCCGTTTAAACCTGTTAAACCTTGTCCTGTCACTCCCTGCCCTTGTGAAAATTCCCCCTCAGCTTTCCTGTAGCCCCCCAGGCACTGGAAGGGGCTCTAAGGTCTCCCTGGAGCCTTCCCTTCTCCAGGCTGAACACCCCCAACTCTCCCAGCCTTTCTAACTCCTAGAATTCATCTTTATAGATGAGGAAACTAAGAAAGAAAGCAAGTAAGAATTTTTCTTTTCTCCCATTTGGTCTAGTTTTTAAAATGACATACCTCTGCTGAAAAGGGATTTTATGACAAAGAGACTATTTAGTAGATAAAATTTTGCTTTTATTAATTCACATGGAAAAAAAATCGAAAAGAACAAATTATTTGGTGCTTCCCCCCCCCCCCCCCCCCCCCATGGAAATGATCTCCATGTGACAAACTTTGGGGCTGTGTGGGACGTGCCTGTCCAGTACCTTGGAGCACTTCCTCACCCTCTGCCCATTATCCATCTCTCCCAGCCACTTTCTTTCAAAAGATACTAATTTAAAAAAAAATTAAGCCACTAAATCACCTACCCAAATTGCCACTGCCCCAAGCTGAAAGGAGCAAAAAGCCTGGATGAATGATAAATATGTTTTTTAAAGTCTGATATCCTATGGCCCTGCAGGGATAGAAGAAAGGGGATGGATCCTCTGATCAGTCAACTTGGTGCAACACGAACAGAGCCAAGTTGTCTGAAAATGGCCAAAGAGGGCTAATTCCCATGTTCTGCTTGTAGCGAGGCTCGGGGAGGTGATCCTCCCCCGCTGGCAGTGGGACAAGCTGCATTCATCTGCAACATCTGAAGGATCCCAGTTATTTGATGTTGTGTTTTGGAAAATATTATTGAGGACTGTTTTGTATGCAAAGAGAGATCTATCTTTTTTTTTTTTTTTTTTTTTTTTGAGTCAGATAACTGAAATTATGGCTATTGGAGGTACTACTTTTAAATCTTGTGATATTCCTTAAAAAGATGTTATGATACATGGAGAGAACATGTAGCGATGCCTACCAGGGCTCATCTGCACTCTGGAAAGTCTGTCTTTTGATGTACTCCCTGTAGAGATGGACAGCTAGCAGAAAGTTAAATCCCCTTTTTGCTTTCCGAAATAATAAGAAATAAACTACGCGTGGACACAACCTAGTTGTTTTAGCCATTTTCCAGTATGTGGCAGATGTTTTGGTGAGAAGCAGGTGATGAAATGGGCAACAGTAATTTCTCATTTCTTTTGAAAAGAAGGAATCGGCAAAGAACACTTAGGATCCTAATGCAACCGAGTTTATACTCCAATATGTTACAGCATGTGAAGGAAAAATGGCACTTATTGCTCCTGGTATTTGTGACAACTTGGCAGTTTACACAGCTGTGAATTCTTAGACAAGAGATGGCGTTTCGTACTTAATATGGAACTCTATGGCTTTTGGTTTGAGTTTTGCCTTTTTTTTTTAAGAGCATCCTACACAGAACAGATCACAACCTGAACAGTAATTTATCCTTTTTCTCAAAGGAACAGCTTCTTAATATCTCATTTGCATAAAATTTTGGGGACTCTGCCTTGTGTTATTGAGTGCTGCTAATTGTCTTTTGATAGCCTTAATTTTAATAAGTAGCGTATTATCTCATCTGTGTGTGTACAACAGCATATTTCAGAACGTAGGTATGGAAGGAGTAAGCTGTACTGGCAGCAGATGAAAGTGAGATGAAATGCTTCAAAGGCCAGGCAGACAGGCAGAAGGCAGAGAAAAGGATCTGTTAGATACTGGGATGAGAAGCTTTTGAAATATAGATAACCTACAGCAGAGATGAGCTCTGTTCTGCCACTAATAATTAGACAGATAAGAGGGTGAAGCAAAAGGAAGCCGGGAGATGTGGACAAAGCTCAGCACGAGCCACCCTGGAAAGACAAAGCTATGGGAATTTTATTCTGGAAAAATGTCAGGTGGAGCTCAGATAGGAAATCATAAAGAACATGAAATGTTTGCTGCAAACATGGGGATGTAGACCAGCCATGTAAGCGCTTTTATATAACCAGCAGAAGTCTGGAAGCCCAGGGGATGCTGTCACAGGGGTCACAAATCACCACAATACCAGGACAGAAGTTCCCCAGCAGTGGGAGAATCCATGGCCATGGTGATAAAACAGCCACGGGATTGATAAAACACACGGTAAGAGTAGGTTGGTTTATCCCTCTTCAGGCTGTGGGTGCTACAGCCAGGTCCCCCTTTCCAGAAATGCTTTTTCAACAATAAAAACAATTGGCACAAGGGAGAATAATTCTTTGGTTACTTCTGAGCACTGCGGTTCTTCATCCCCTTCAGTTAGTACGTGCGAAAAGCCCATCCAGAATAGTCATAACAACATTGAACATCCTTGTGGGAGGGGGAGAAAGAAATCAGAGCACCTACAGACAAACTGCCTAATAATGAGGAAGATAATTAAAAGGAAATTAAAGGAGCAGCTAAGAGGGGAATGTGTTTGTAGGCGGCTTAGATCCTTGAAAGGCAACAACTTATTTGACTACTCAACACAAATATGCACACCGCCATAGTTTTAAAGAAGATCCGCAAAGAATCAAATGTAGACCGACATACAATGGAGCTATTAGGTTTGGGTTTTGCCTGGGTTTATTTTAAAGCATAAAGAGTCAACTCTCAATTGAAACGTAAAAGGCAAGCCAAACAGAATTTGAGCACTTAGTGAATGTGGAAAAGCTAATAACAAGAAGTTTTTCGAACACATCAGGGGCAGGAAGCTTGCCAGAGAAGCAGACTGATGGATGATCAAGGCATAACAGCAGCATTAAAGGCAGATAAGGCCATGGCAGGAAAGCAAGATGAGGCTGCACTGCTGTCGTCGCGGTGGAGCTAAGGACGGCCCTACGCTCGAGCTCCTCTTTGGGAGGGACATGTTTCAGGAACCCTCTCCAACTGAAGAGCCCAGAGCTGAGCCTGCCAGGGCAGGAGGTCAGGGCAGAGACCTCCGGCGGCTCCTGCCCACCTGAGTTACAGGGAGAGATCCTGGGTTTGGTCACTCCCGAGCTCTGAAAGCAGGGGCTACCTAGCATCTTCGGTTTGACCGGCCTCTCTGTGTGCAGAGCTCTCCTGTATCCTCTTAGGAGAGAGGGGCAAAACGATTTCCAAACAGGGATAGACATCCTGCTTTTTCGTCAGAGGTGATAGCTGGCAAGCAACAGGGATCATGGAATCTTTTAGGTTTGGAAAACACCTTTCAGAGCATCAGGTTAACTGTCCAACAGTTAACCTAACACCGCTAATGGATGGTACACCCATGAAAGAAAGGCTGTTCTATATAGGCTTTGCTTCTTAGGCTGTACTCGTGTATCTTTTGCTGAGTGCTGTACGTACAGATATTCCATTCTGCCCCTTTCCTGTCCCTTCCAAACTGCCTTCTTGTCCTGGGCTGAATCACATGCAGATCTCGGCAGTACCAGTTCCAGATACGTTGCTCTATAGAAGTTGACTAATCTTTAAAAATAGGCCAAATACCAATTTAGAATGATTTCAGTAGAGTAAGCTCAGAAGACAATTGCTGTAATTACGCGAATCTAAACAAGTGAAAAGCCTTAACACAATGTATACAAAATAATGGTTTAAAGGAATTAGCTTTAGGAATTAGCAGAAATTGGTCATTTGTATGTAATAATAGGACTGGAAACTAATGATTCAGAGTGAAACGGTTTTGCCAGTAGATATTAAAGCTTAGATAATCTTTTGTTCAGTAACTTCACGCTTGTATTTGTTTAGGATTACAGCCTGTGCCTGCATTACCATATTGGAATTCCAATCACTCACCAGTTCTTAATTAGACAATATAACTGATACGATAATTGTGGCATGAATTGATTATTAACTGGAGTTTGCATGATAATTAATAACAAAGTTCTTAAACAGAGCATAAATAACATAAAAATAACATAAGCGTTTCCAAATTGGCATTATTACACAGTGGTTGTGACCCAGAATTTTAATTATCAATATGCATTTAAATTCACTGCTATCCAGTCCAGTGTTTGAAGTATTTATAAGTAGCTGCCAATAAAAGAAAATTTATTTTGTTAGCAAGGCTTTTTTCCAAGCTGTGAATTTTTCCAATGATCTGCCAAAACAGTCTGTATTCTTTGGGGCCCGTAATTGATCAGAGCTGTCTTCTACTTTTTACACTCTGTTTCTGTTTGGGTTTTATGACTTAAATGAGGAACACCATCAACAGGATCCCCTAAGTACATCCGTGCTTGGTATGCGCCTCGGTGTTCTAGAGTAGAGTATATGTTATTCTAGCGTATGTCTGTCCGGCATGCCCGGTCGCACTGACTGCAGAGGAATTATCCTTGAACTCTTTAATGATAATCTGTGGAATGACTACCCCCTGTACATCAGGGTCTGGTGGCAGAAGGTGATAGAGTACGTACGTAGCTACGGATGTGCACCTTCTCTGCTCACCTCCGAGCAAACACAGGATGAGGGGCACTCGCTGGAGGGCTTTAAATCTGGACCTTGTATGAGAAGGGCAAGCGACTTCCCACAGAATCACATCTTTTGTAGCACATTGTTTATTTAACTGGAAAAAGTGAGTCTTAAAAATAACACCCTAAATAACAGCATCTTTTTCTCCCCCCTGAGCAGGTGGCGGGAGCCACAGCACCCAGGGTGGACACCCACCGCCAGCGCTGGCCCGGTGATTCACGGCTAATTAACCCGCTACAGTGGTGGGGAGACCCAGCAAACCTGGTGGTTGTGTGACACAGCCAAGACTACAATTTCTCTCTCAGAGCTGAAACTAAAGCTAATTAAAAATAATGAGGGCGGTGTAACGTGGCGGTGGGAGCTGCCGTGGTTTGCGGCTCACGTACCTGCCCAGGACCTGCTCGGGCACCAGCAGTGGGATGGTCCAGGCAGCTGGTAGTGCTGAAAACTTGCATTTTATTGGTGTTTCTGTCTTTTTTTGGGTGCATTTGGCATGGATCAGCTCCTCAGTCTGTGTTACACAAATGCAAGTGCTAGTGCAAGGGGAGGATACTTCACTGTGAAGGCCGAAGACTAATTCTGGGGAAGCTGGGAAAGGAAAATCCAGCTGTGATAAAGCACTGTGTTTCTACAAAAGTTCTGCAGTAGTGTCTGCTATTCTGCTCATGAAAGGACTCCATCATTTGAAATTACTATTTGTTTTATGATCTCAGAGTCGGAGATGTCTCTGCTCTTCTTAAAAAAGTTGTTTTTTCATCACAGAGTCTGGTTAAATGCTGAGGAGCGTGTTTGCTTTTGAATTAAATCAAAGTGTCTGAACCCATCACAGAATGCACCCCCTGTCCTTTCTACAGCTGCAGCTGAGCCCAGCTGGAAACATCATTTCCCAAAGATTTACCTGTAGTTCAAGTTTACATTTTGAAAAGGTGAATCAGGAGACACAGAACCAGACGAGTTTATTTGGGTCTGGATATCGCTTCAGCCTACCGGCAGGTCTGAGAGTCCTGTCCTAACCTCCTGCTTTGCACATTTTGGTGGAGGACTGTTAGTGGATGACTCTCCAGCATATTCGACAGTTGGGTGATCAGTATTTTCCCTTTCTTTTTCCTTATGTCGTTATTGTCAGCCCAGTTTTGGGGGAAAAAAAGATGGGAGCAATGCTCCTACACTCCTCAACCCTCTCTTCTTTGACCTGGATAAATCCATGGCTGGCTGTGGATGTTTTCCCTCTCTCCTTTCTCATTCTGGGAAGAACACCTAGGTGTGACTGATGTGCTGTCCTCGCTATTGTGCAGCTGATGCCAGCGGTACGGCGTTATTGTGCTTTGCGCTAAGAGGCTTTTCCTCAGATTTATGTAATATTAAAATGAGATGTGTAATTACAGAGGTCAGATGCAATGGCAGCGTGCAGCAAGAAGAGTGCCTTTCATTTCTTTATTTTGGCACTAATAAGCTGAAGAGTGGATCCCTCGCTGCTGGGTAGCATCCGGAGAGACCTTTGCTGCGGCCTCCGCGGCTGTAGCTGTGTTGGGATCCCAGCTTGTTGACCTGGGCTTGAGGGTATCTAGAGCTGCAACCACCATTCCTTGTTGAAAGACAGACAAATCCTGTGTAGGGACTGGGAATACTGGGCACTATATCTGACGGAGGAATATTTAAGATAAACTAATTCATTTATTTGTAGCTGTGTGAGAAGCAAGTGCCAGCTTTGGTAGCCAGTTGAAAGGAATATTGGATGCTCCATCATTCTGCTCGCTCTTCTCGTGAACAAGTCATGCTGCACTCCCGAAAACTCAGGCACGTGCCAGCAATCTTTGTGCACACTTGGAAAAGCCCAGAATATCCCAAACCTAAAATTCACTTCAGCAAGGAATTTTGGAAACGATTGCTAGAGCCTGTTTTTGCTAATAAGCAATTTTTATTAAGGGCTTCAGGAGAAAGTATTCTGCTCCTACCTGTACAGACAGCTATAAACTGAATGCGTGTGAATAACTTTTTCCAAGAAGTTACAAAGTATTTCATTAAAATGTCAACTTTCTCTTCCCTATATTTTATGATTCTCTTTCTTCCTTCTGCCACAAATATGTTGTTGCCAACATCATCATGACACAGTTTGCTGCCAAGACTATGGAAAGTTAAAAAAAGAAAGAAAGAAAAAAAAAATGAATTTCTATCTACTCTTTAGGTAAAATTCTTCCAGCACTGGAGGCTGAGAAAGCAGTCAGAAATATCTGAAGTGCCAAAGACAAATGTTAGAGTGCCAAAGCGGTGGCATAAAAACATGGAAGCAGCACCAGGGCGATCAATTCTGTGCAATAAATGAATAGTAATCAGCTGCGGATGTTTCCTAATCCATTTGTCATTTATAGATTCCACACAGTTCCTATTAATGTTGCTCTAAAGATAAGATAAAGCAGCACGAGCACGCACACCCTGGCGTTGAGAGGTTTAGCCGAGCAAGTCAGCTCCCGTTTGCAAGAAACGACATGTCTTTCCCACCAAACCCTCTCCAACTGCTGTATAAAATCCTTTGTGTCCCACTGCATCCCCCCAAGGACTCTCTCTTTTAAACAGCTCAACCTGCTGTCACTCAAAAGGTCACCAAACCCAGCTCCAGCCAGGTGCCAAACCATCTGCTGTTGCTGGTTTAATAAGGAAGGAGCCACTTCACCCGGTTTTAACTCATTAGACTGGGAAGGGGGGAGGGGGAGGACAGAAAAAAACCCCCTCAGGTTTGCTTTTGAGCGTAGTCAAGAGACGTGGCTGCGTTTCCTGCTCGGGTGCCTTAACACCTAACTAATTAAAACGAGCCTGGCTTTGCATAGGGAGTATCCCTGCGAAGGCCCTCATTTTCAGCCCTTCAGCAGCACACATCCTCGCTGGAATTTCGTTATTACTTCTGCTGTCCTATCCTTACTTCTGGTTGGAGCTGCCGAGTGGCTGGGAATATGTTAAATTAGCTTCGTGCCCGGGATTTCTGGACTTCTGCCGTTGCGAATCGCATTTTCTGTGGCCCCCTCGTGCGAACGGAGAAAAGCGATGGAGGGTCCTTGCCGGCTGTGGGTATTCGGAATGCCTAATTACAGTTTTAAAGCGTCTTAAAAACTTTCAAATTCCTGAATGATATCCCAGGTAATTCCCTGCTCGGCTGGAGAGTGAGGGACAAACGTTATTGCTCCTTGTACCAAGCCAGTTGTGGCTTCAGGCTGGCTTCCCAGGTATGACGCCGGGGAGTTTTGCCATCAGCCGCTTGAGTTTCTTGGTCTTTTTAAGCAGCATAAAATCTCTTTCTTGGAATTTGCTCTGCTTAGGTGTTGCCCTCACCCCAGAAATATTCTCTCTTAAAAGTGATTTAGTTTCTCTTTCTCTGCCTCATAGGCCACAGCTTGATTTTTTTTTTCTTGCGCTCCTGGGTCCTAAAGCAATTTGAAAAGGGGAGCCGAAGCGTCGCTGGATGTAGCTGTTTTGTTTACATTATGTAAAATTGGGAATCTGCCATGAGAGAGATCCCACGCATCCCATGCAGCGTGGAAGGCGCGCAAGGGTGTGTACGCATCAGATAAAGGAGGTGGAGTTTCTTAGCAAAGGCCTGTAACTTGCCCAAACGAGTTAATTACACATGCTGCATCCCACTTTCCCAATACAGTAGCATTTGTAATTAAAAAAAAAAAGAAAAAAGAAATTAGTGTGTAATTTAGAGTTGGCCTTGAGCCTTTCCATCTTATTCCTGACTCTGGGACCCGCTCACTGCCTCATCCACTCTCTTCCGGCGCGTGATGCAAGCGGTATGCAGGAGAGTAACCTGACAGTTTGCTTACACCTACTGCTCTAATTTAAGCTCTCAGCGTATGTAAATAGTATTGACAAACATTCCCAATATTTTACGGAAATGCAATTGATTGAAAAATAATATCCACGGAATAGATTTTGAGTCATTTGAGTAATATATAGAGCATTAATTTTCTGGTAGTGTCTCCTGCGATGTATTGCAATTGTGAACTGCATAATGCATATAAAAATCCATATGCCTGTACTTTTATTTTTAGCCCCAGCAGCCTCCATGTAGACAATTTTCTGTGTCGTATGCAGCTGGAGTCAATGATTCTCCCATGTATCCACCATCAGCTCTCCCCGGTGGAATATTGATTTCCAGGAAATAATCTTCATGCATCCATCTTTGCTTAAATATAGCATAAAGATATAGTCTTACTTAAAAATAAGGCATACTCCTGCCATTTTCTACTGGAAATTGAATGTATTGTTTAGCAAAGTATTTAAACAATAAGGCAAAAAAATACATAGATGTCTCCATACTATGGAACATTTTATTTACATCCTAGCCACCATAAATGGCTGGAATTTAACGCTTCTGATGCAGTTGGAACTGTGTAATAGAGCCAAAAAGAGCAGGGCTGGGAGCTGCCTTAATGCACGGTGAAGCCAGGAAGTTGTTTAGTCTCTCTTTGAACTTGACCCGTATGCTGGGATACGTGTGTCGGTCAGAAAAGGGAGACACTTCAACCTAGAATCATGGAATGGTTTGGGTGGGAAGGGACCTTAAAGCCCATCTAGTTCCAACCCCCCTGCCACGGGCAGGGACACCCTCCACTAGACCAGGTTGCTCCCAGCCTCATCCAGCCTGGCCTTGGGCACTCCCAGGGATGGGGCATCCACAGCTTCTCTGGGCAACCTGTCCCAGTGCCCCCCACCCTCTGCGGGAAGAATTCCTTCCTGATATCTAATCTAAATCTCCCTGCTTTGAATTTAAACCTGTTACCCCTTGTCCTGTCACCACAGGCCCTTCAAAGATCTATTAGGTCAAGAACACATTTTACGACATCAAATATTTAATATTATCAAAGTAAATAAAAAAATTGTATCTGAAGGATCAAGGTTAAAATAAAACTTTGTGGCTGATCTCTCATGCTATTAAAAGATAGTATGTTTTCCAAAGTGAAAGAGGTTTATTTTTAGCACACAATAAAGTTGCAGGCTACAGATTCTGGTTAACCTTGTTACCTTGCTGCTTTGTGACACTGAGATTGTTATTTATGCTAGATACAATTTAATAATCTGGTAAGGAAAATATTTACTTCTTTACTGAGGGATTTTTTTTACTTACAGATGCAGCTTTATATTCTGTAAAGGGCTTTGAGATGAACCACATTATTCGGGCCAGTGAAAGTGTTGTGGAGCTGTTCTTTTGCAGACTGCAAAGTCGCCCAACACAGCTGCCCTCTCCATCTCGCTTCTAGATTCAAGAACCATAAGAAAGCGTGGACCATTTGTTCATTTTAGTCATACAAATACCATAAATCAGGCCATAGATTATAAACCTGTAACATTAAAATCAGTATTTTAATTTGGGCTTGTACTTTTTGCTTTCAAATTGCTGGTGAGACCTTTGCAGAAGGAAGTGATGCCAGGAAAAAAACCAAAATATGGTCCAGTTGGGATCAGAAAAGCAGAAAGGTGTATCTGGCTGCGTTTTTAGGAATGTGCAGGAAACGCTTGTTTGCCAGTGGACTTAGAACAGACAGTAAGAGTTCTGTCCTTCAGGGAGTTGGTAACCACCTAACAAACTAGTATGTTGGCTACTCTAGCCTGGCATTTTCTCATTTCCCTTGTTAGAGCAGCTCGGATAAACGATTGGCTCTTTCTTGTGTGCGTCATCGTGAGCCCATTCCTTCCTCCACCCTCTCACCCCATGTCAATACTTATTAATTGTTTTAATACACAGTTAAAATCCTCACACGAACGCTTGGACTCCGGTCCCATCCTGGGAAGGTCAGGGAAATGTGCCTCCTGTGTTTGCCAGCCCTGATTAGCCCCGATGCTGATGACTGTAATAAGAGTCTTTTTAGGTTTGTTGGCCAACTGGGATATGTCACATGCTGGTTTTGGGGAAAATATGTACTTTCCCCTGCAGAGCACCAGTTAACTGCCCTGCTGTATTGTCAGCCCACAAATCCATCCTTTGCTGTGCCAGCAAGATGCCGTGCCTGCTTGGAGATTCTGCCTGTCTTTCCCTTCTTTGCCCTCAAAGGTCTCTGAAACAAAAGAGGAGGAGTTAGTATTATGTAAAATCTACTGTGGAACAGGTAAAATGATTCGTGCCCCTGGTACAACAGCAGTTGAACTTGGATCCAGTCATTCAACTGAAAAGTAGGCTGATTAAACTTGGGCCTTAACCTTTAAATGCAGAGTCAGCAGAAATGACCAGTGTCCAGCACTTGCCGAGCAATTTCAGAGCCTCGTGAGGCGACAGATTCCGGTTTTGTGTCAATATAATCCATCTTCAGTGTCAGAGGAAAAGAGAAAATAGCTTTTGTGTATTGATACCATTTGTCTGTGAAAACTAATTTCCATAATATTTTTAATGTGAAAGTCTGATTTTCAAAAAATAGGAAAAAAACCTCGTGAATCCAGCACGATTAACCCCCTTTTTCCTCTCAAACAATGAATTTTTGTGGGCCAGTGCAGCTGCTGCAGCATCCACCCAAAAATTATCTACTGCTCAGAGAAATGCAAAACTAAATGCCATATTTTTGGATTGTTAAGTGTCACTTCAGTGAAATGTACTCATGGTTGAATAGCTCCCGTTTATTTTCTAGGGATGGTTAAAAATGAGGAAATTGTGACAATTCTTGAACATTTTCAATTGCTTTTCCTTCTTGTTGTTGTTGCTGAATGGGGAGAATGCTTTTTATTTTTGGATATTTTAATGGGAAAATACTCAAAATGTTTGGTTTTTACACCACTTCACCTCTTTTTCTCCTTCTTGTATTTGTGACTGAAAAGAAAGTTCAGCATTAGGGAATGAGGACCTGGGGGAGAGAGATGAAGAAAATCTAAAATGCAATTTATTTCCACCTAAACGACAAAATGGAAGATCGTGGCTCGAAGGCGAACGTTGTCAGTGAAAGGGCTTCGCAACATCTTTAAGAGGACTGAAGAGAAAGGAGGAAACACGCAGCCCAACATGTTTCCTGGGCTTGCTTCGTTCAGACTGCCGTCGTGAGGAGTGGGAGGGATGCGTGCAGTGGGCGCGGCACTGCCTCCTCCTGAGGGACATCCCTGTTGCTCAGCAGCTAAACCCAGGAGCAATACCAGTGTGTTTTGGGAGAATCGGGGCTGATCGATGAAGTAGCTGAAGGCAGAGCCGCGGGCAGTTGGAAAACTAGGACTTTCCCACCAGCAGGATTAGCTGCGAGAAACCGTGAAGATGAAAGAGGGAAAATGGCATAAATTAGGTATTTGCGTGTGGCTTCACTGGAGTGAAAGGGAGGAAGAAAAAAGGGCATAAATAATTAATTAATTCCCCAAAATGTCTTTGAAAATACCAACAACTATGTAGATAAGAGGGGAAGTGCTGCCTTATTTCAGTCCTTATTTCAAAGGAGCAGTAGACAGCCTGTGACACGACAGACCGATGGGGCTCTGCGGGATTAAAAATAGTTTAGGAGAAGAGCCATTGAAATGGATTATGGAGATGGAACCGAGGGTGTCAGTGGAAGAGAAAATTCAGAGTGAGGAGGGGAAACAAGTGGGCTCGGTACTAGGGGCCTTTTTTCTGCTTGATCGTGGATGTGGATGCCCTTGGTGAAGGTGAAATTTCAGAATAGGTTGGCACAGTGCTAATCACACAAGGCTGGAGTACAGCAGCCAGAGACAACCGAGCAGGCAGGCAATTCAAGAGAGTTAAAGTTAATTATAAAGATGAACAAGCTATTCGTGTCATTTAGCATATGGTGCCATGGTTTTAAACTATTGAGATGGAAACTTTATTTAGAGGATAACACGGTCTCAGCTGGCTGGGTTGACCCGACCACAAACCGTAGTTTCCCTGTAATGTCTCCCCATAGTCAGTAGGTGCTTATTAATCACCTTTCAACTGGACTGGCTGCTGGAGGTGTTGTCCCGGGCTGGATTGCCCCCGCTGCGCTGGGTGGGGACGCGTGCCAGTGCGAACACTTTAAACCGTGTTCTGAGTCAGGGGCAGTCGGGAGAGTAAAGAGTTGGCAATCTGATGTGCAGATGCTCCTTTGCCCTCTGAGAACCAGAGATGTTTCTGAGGAAAAGCTGAACTTAAAAGAGTTTTTTAAAAAAAGGCCATTTAAAAAATGAAGCTGGAGACATTTTCCGATTGCTTTTACAGTTTGAGTGTATCCCTTGAATATTTGGCAGCTAGAAGATGCTCGGTGGCTTGGTGATGGGATGCTGCTCTTTAAAGGGAAATCGTGGGTGATTGTACAGATAGATTTCCTCCAACAGACCGTTTTTGCTGACTTCTGTACATGGATAAGATCCCAAAAGTTTGGCAGCCTTTTCAAAGTCACTGAACTTCTCAAGGCAGCCAGAAGGATCTGAACATTTTGCAAGAGGTGTTTTCTCATGATCCTTTCAGAGCTTTCACCCAAAAATGGATCTAGACCCAAATACTCTCTGAAGCTCAGGCTCAGGATGGAGTCTGAACTCTGTGATGTGCTCGCTGCTTCTTGCTTCTGGCCATTGAACGGGAAGGGGACACAGACCTTCACAGTATTTTGCTGTGCTGGGTCAGTACCTGCAGCCAGAGGCAGGCAAGAAATGTGTGACGTAACAATTAACCAAACTTTTTTCAGACTTAAATTTGTTTGAGCTTTGGCACATTTTGTCCAAACCTATTTTTCTGCCTGTAATGCAGCGTAAATCGCATAAAGCAGTTCCTTTGTGAAATATGTGACGTTTGTAGAAAAGTATATATAGACTGGCTTCCAAAATCAATATAGTAAACCCTTGATATTGCATACTGAGGTTCATTTCTGTTTTGACACATCTTCAAAGTAAGATAGAGAGTCCATTACTTCACATGCTTTTTAAATTTAAACACAGCAATTCATGTATTGATGAAAATGTGTAAGTCATAATCTTTATGAATGGCTTTTGGAACCCATTTATCAGAAATATTTGGGTTTATTTTGTATGCACTATTCTAGCTGCTTGTTGGATTTAGCGGAGTCTGTAGATGTTTGAGGTTTTGGACAAACTGCACTGCTGAACAAACTGCTTGGTAACACGTAATGGTGACTGAAACCGTACAGTCACTTGTACACGATGTCTGGCAGTAATTATGGAAATTGAAATTTAATTTTTATAATGGTTTTTGTTAATAAACATTGTTAGAGAGACCATGGCGTCAGGCATGTGGATCCGTCCCCAGATCTATCTTCTCCTGCCAGTGTGATAACTGGTTGACAAGGAGGCCAGCTCAGGGCCTCATCCTTTAAAGGGATATAATGCTGTCACTGGCACTAATGGGTCCTAATGGCCTGGAGCAGCCTCCCCCCAACCCCTGCCCAGGGCCCAGGGCCGGGTTCAGCACAGCGCGGGGCTGTTGGTCTGTGCCCCAACGATGCTGCAGGATCAGACTGTCCCCACAGGTGCCCCAAGCCCAGGGCAGACTAGAAAGGCAATTTACGTTTGTGAGGTTGCAAAGGTCTGAGCTAAGATTGCAAATCTAATTTAAGCTGTTTATCAGCTGTTTTTTAATTTAACTTTCTTAACAGTTCTCACAGGCACGAGAGAGAAAATAGATGCTATATCTCAGCCTGCTATGCAGAATGATAGGTTATCTAACTCAGTTCATCAGAATGGTTTCAAAGTATTTACACCTAAACTTTCAGGTTTTCCCAAATACCTGTAACTGTTTTCCAAAACAGGGAGGTTTTGATACTTTTTTGCATTAATCTGATTAATCGGAATCGCCCCTTAGCGCGTGTGGCGAAAGCTGTGTCTAAGATTGTAGAGGGACCGTGTTGACAGCAAAGATGGAATAGATAGAGGGGAAAAAAACCCTCCCAAATTTCTGTGTTTGGCACCTTTTTTTCCTGTTTAACCCAGGGGACTTCTCTTGGATGGATAATAAGTAATTAGTAGCAAAAGGAAGTTTTCACCTTTGCTACCCGCTCAGTAAAGCGCAGTCCCGCAGGCTCGTAGTCCAAGCAGTCCTAATGGGTCCTCATGTGTCCTGACACGCTGCTGTCCTCCGCTTCCCCTGCTCCTAGCAGACAGTAAGGACTGAATCAATGAAAAAAGGCAAACTATTGTTCCACTTTGGGTTTGGATGTGTGTGGGAGGCATGATCTGGCCAGCTTTACCCAGCATATGTTGTTGCATTACTCGCAGAACAGCGTTGCCATCGGTAGGAGAGGTTTTTGGGGCAGCGGAACCATCGGTGAAGCTCCAGCTGACTCAAGTAGGAGAAGAAATGTCAGAGCGCTGACAATGGGGAGCACTTCATGGATCTGGGGAGAAAATTGGAGGTCGAGATTCTCATTTCTTTTCCCAGCTGTGCAACAGCGCGACTCTACGCAGGCATTCTTTAGCACAGGAGCAAGGTGAACGGTTCTCTAGCTTAGAAATGCTGAAATAAAACTTAGTTAAACCGAGAAAAGCGCTGAGCAGATATAGCTACGCTCATTTTGGGACAGAAGCCTGTTTCTGCATGGTGCTGCGTTGCGCTGTACCTTCTAAGGGACTCAACAACAGTTTGCCTCGGGCTCTGAAAGCAAATCCCGTAACTTCATCCCTTCATCAATCCATCGCTTTCCCCACCACAGAGGGTTTTGTTAGAAAATTAATTAAGTAATAGCTATGAAGTAATTGAAATCCTTTGGGTGAATCGCTGTACAGAAAATCTCCCTTGCCTTCGACCTGCGTACACAGGCAGGCTTTTGTGTGCCTGCCAGGGAGCTTCCACAGCCTCCGGGACTGCGGGTCGTGTTGACAGTCTCAGAGTCGAGGCAGCCGCACCGTTTGGTCTTGGGGAGAGGATCTGCTTTCCTTCAGCTTGTGGTTATTTGTGCAGCCTCACCAGGGCTAGCCAGAGCGCTGCCTAGCCTTAGCACAGACCTAACGTCCAGGATGGCTGGTTGGGAGAGAGGATGCCGCCATCGGAGCCTGCAATGTGTGCGTGGAAAAATGAGTTATGTCAGCTCAGCCTTAAATCCTGGAACTGTTGTAAATAAACCGTTCTCTTCCTGTAACACTGGCATGCTGGGGCCAAGAAAAGGAGTGTGGGACACGGAGTATTTTCTGCAAACCAAATTTATGTTGTTGGGTTATTTTTTTAATTACTAGACACTGCAAATACAGTGACTGTTCCAATCAGGATCAACATTAATTTCTTCCCAGCTTTCAAATGTTATAACTACATTTCTCCCAACATGTTGGCATCTGTGTTGGTATTTATAAATTTTTGCATGCTTTGACTGCTGTGCAAATTGTTCCAGAAAGCTCTAAGGAGCTGAAGTGAGAGAGAGAACCCAGCAGTTTTAAGAACCCTGCCTTCTAAAAGATTATTTTGCAATTAAAGTTGTGATGTTTTTATAAAACAGAAGCACAGAAAGTGACTCGCTGGCATCAATAACAGATAAAGTAGGGTTGGCAGTTGCAAATGAAAGAGCAATTCTATTCCTCTGAACTCTCACATATAGTATTTTTTTAATATTCGCTTGCACAGCTGAAAAAGGCTCATGCCCGCAGCATAGGGACGTCCGGGCTGACAGTAGCTGTTCCCTGGGGAGTATGTTTCCAGCTTGTATCAGGAAGAATAATTATCAAGTTATTTAATGGAAGCAAATGGGATTTATGAATTCTTATTGTATATGAAATATTATGCAAATTTATCCGTGACTGTTATTAATATTTTAAACGCAGTCCCGCTGCGCTGCTATGCTCATCTCATATCGAACCCAGCGGGAAGAAGCGGTGCTCAGTACCTGGCAGTGTGCAATCCTTCCTTATTTTCCCCTCCGTAACCTTGCCTATGGACTATCAAATCCCGTCGGTATGTGTTGGAGCGCAGCTGCTGCTCCGGGAGGGGCAGAACCTGTTTCCTAAACAGTGAGTGCTTCCAGACCTTGGGAAGCCACGGGGAAAGGTTGGCATTTCGTTCCCCATCCATCACCGCAGTCAGGTAGCGTGTCGGTAGCCTGCGAGGGACTTGGAAGAATGGGGCTGTCCTCTGCCACTCCCTTTGTTACTTGATCATCCCAAACTGCAGATATTCTCCCTCTCCTCTGCTGTAAGCTCCTGTGAGCTGGATGACATTCCAGTGCTCTGAGGTCTAAAGGTATTTAAACCCAAACGTTTAAGGATGGATCTATTTATTTTGCTTTCCAGTGTGTTCCTAACCAAAGAGATGGAGACCTGCGATGGAGTACAACTCCCTCTATTAAAAAAAGTAACAAAGGAGCAGGGAAGGTTCTCTCTTTGCCAAGGTAATCAGGAAAAGGAATAATACTGAACGGGGTGAAACCCACTGCTGTGTATCCATCATAAAGAGAAGACCAGCAAGGCCGTTACTACTTGCAGTCCTCCCCTTGTTGTTGCCGAGAACCTGACCTCTCCTTCCCTCCATCCAAAATAAATTTGCCATAGCAAAATTAGGTCTGTCCAGCAGGTTATTAGCCAGCAGAATATATAGCTCAGCCTCTGAGCTCATCTGCTAAAATCACTGTGAAATCCTGTCCCTGTTGAAATCAGTGGGAATTCTGCCGTTGTTTTCAGAGGAACTCGGATTTCTTTGCAGGTTTTTATAAGGCTTTGAAGCTGCTTCTCTACAGTGACCTGTTTACTTTTGAGTAAATGGATTATACCTCCCTCAGATATTTATATTACTGTACTGTCAAAGTGGTGCAAGCTCTGAACGGTTAGCAGCAACACTGATGCCGAGTGTTCAATATGTTCTCTCTGCTGATTAAAGTTTAAACTAAGTTTAGACCAAAGCAGATACATTAATGCATGAAAAAGTTGAATATTTAAACCTGAATACATAAACTGATTACAGAAAAGTCGTCTGTAAAAAGATAAAGAGCCGTCTCATGGCATCGTTTGTCACTGGTCATTCTGTCACATCCCGGTTCAGGAAGTGCCAATGGACTGGTCACACTTTTTCACTTGGAAGTTTTCTGTCCTCTAAACTTTTCTCCCGTCCTGTTATTTTCCAGAAAATGTTAGGAATACAGACTTTGGGACTGAAGAGGGAAGTTTCTGTTCCTTTCTGTGAAGTTCCTTTCTGCTGGGAGTTATCGAGTCGCATACATGATGAATGTAACCCAGTTGTGCCTGTGTATCTGTCACCACTCCTCTCAGATTGCAGCCTCATAGGGTCTTAAAATAGCACCGAGAAGACATTAGTGCACAGCATATACCTCTATACCATATGCTAGGGATAAAGGAATCTAATTGGGGGTCTTTTGGGTTTTTTTTTTTTTTTGCATGTATTATAATGTTTAACTTCAGTTCCTGCGAAATATGGGGGTTTGTTTGCTTTCAACAAAAACTACTAAAATATACTTGACTCTGCTCATGCAAACAATGATTCGTGCCCTGCTTTTAGCTTGATTAATGCACTAAAGGAAGAAGCTCGGCGTAAGATGTAACATAAATCTTAAGCTAAGTTTTGGTTTGTGGGTTTGGTTTTTTTTGTTAACTTTCAAAGCTATTTTAATCACAGTATCAACCCTTTTGGAATGGGTTTGTCATCTGTTGAAATCAGATCTTCTCTGCTACTGTCATCGGTGTAGTTGTGTTTGAATAAATACCAAAAGGATACAGACGGTATCTGTATCCGATGCATAACTCCCCTGGTGCTCCCATGGTGAGCTCCAAGCAGCCTGTTGACCACTGTGTCCTCATACTTTCAGAATGTACAGACATGACTGTTGGTGGGAAATGAACTTTTAAGTGCATCCTTGGGTGAGAATCATCAGTGCCACCAGCCAGGACGATGCCGCGTGTGCCCTGACAGCCTTGGCGCAGCAGTGGATTGCATTCAGATGTGATTATGTCCACTTAGAAGTGTTTGCTCACTCTTCCAGGCAGGAAATAAAACACTGAGCTGCAAGTTATGTGTCAAATCACTCCTCGATAGCACAACTTGAGTATCAGATTATGCTTTTCAGTTAATCCAGATCAGGAAAATCTGTCACAGAATGTTTTCTCAATTCTTTTCTCAGTTATAACTGTTATTTGAAGAAATGATCAAATATGAACAGGAAATTCATGAGCAGCATCTGCTTAGAAAATAAGCAGGGACTAGCTGTGCCTCAAAATAATCAAATGAGCCTATGCGTGGTTGGCCGTTTAGGCATTACTGGAGTAAATGTGATTAAAACAGCGAAGAAAAATACTTGTAGCACTTGAATAGCATATGAAATGTCTTTTTTATTGCCTTGCTTTTGCGTGTGATATATGTGAAGCACATAGAATCATAGAATGGTTAGGGTTGGAAGGGACCTCGAAGACCACCTAGTTCCAACCCCCCTAATCGTTTCGGTGTACCTAATGTTGCCGAGTGCCCTAGGAAGCAGAGGGGTATCAGCTGGCTATAAAACCTGAACTGCCCCTGCCATCTTTCCTCATCGGTTTCAGCGAGGGGCTGGAGGGGCGCTGCCTTGCCGACTGCCGTCTGATGGCGGGGAGAATAGGTGTGATACTGCCGTACGTTGCCAAGAGAAAGGTAAACCTGACTGGTAAACTGCTTTTGTTTCTTCGCTTACAGCGCAAGCGTGCCATTGCCTGCAACTGCTGAAGGTGCTTTATAATCATCGGCTAGCCCCTCCCGCTTAGCAAAACACTACGTAGAGAAACGGGCTTTGCCGTTTGTGTACAAAGCTGGGCGTCGCTGCCTCCAAACCCTTTGCACTCTTCCTAATAGGCGCAAAACTACGGAGCGTGGCGGTTTGGGACTGCTTCTCCAAATGCTTGTACTCCTTTATTTTGTCGTCTTGGCTTTTTTGACTCTGGATTTGCTAAGGTGATGCTATCTCAAAGTGTACTTTCTCTTACAACACAGATCTCTTCCTCAGTCCTGTTGTACCAGGCTGTTATTTGTGGTGCATTCTGAATCCGAGCCAGTTGCCCGAGCAGAAGCTACTTTGCATCCTGGATTTTATATGTTTCTCAGATGTGAAGTTATTGATCAAACAGCCTTGGGAGCAGTAGTTGTGGCTGAAGCACAGCATCTTACGGAGGAGAATTAGTATTATTAACACCTCTGGGGATCTCTGTCCTTATGTGCAGCAGTTTTGGAATCCTCCTTCAAGCCCATCTGCTCTGAGCTAGCTGGCAGGCGAAAGAGCCAAGCATCTGCATGCCACTTGTTTGTGTACACATCAAAGCGTTTAAACGGTCAGAAGTTCTGTCTCTGGTGTATCCGAATTTATTATTTTGTTCTGCTTTTTGCTTCCTGATGAGTTTCAAGGCCAAGCTCTCTGCAGGGGAAGTAGGTCCAAAATATAATTAGGAACATTTTACATTTTTTAGGTCATAGGAAGCCGTCCCATTAGCTGGTGGGAAGTTTGGAGAGTTAGCTCTAAAGGGCAGGGAGCATCCCTTATTCCATTCACCACTCAGTGCCACCCCTCTGACGTGCTGTTTTATCAAAAACTGTCAAAGTTTGGGTGAAGGGTTTGGTGCAACAACCTAATCCCCAGCAGGAAATTTACTGAGTTGCCAATTTATGATCGTCTAATTGACTTAGAATCCGAATGTGTTTCTAAATATCTGCCTGAAATCAATGGTGACTGTCTTTATTTTCGGCCTCGGGCAGATGGAAATTGAGACAATAAATGAGAGTGTCTCATTCCAAAAGAATGAGAGTTGGCAGCTTCACACAAGCTTTGCTTTTGGGGGAGGAGGAGGAACAACCAAGGGCTGAAGATCCCTCTTCAGCGAGGGCTGGTGAGATTCGATAGGCGTCACATCAGCCTCTCTTTGCTTTTTTGTCAAAAAAGCTAAATTCTCCGCCCAGCGTCCATCAGCAGTCTAGAAAATTAAGTACTTTCGAGACAGCCCTAGGAAAGAGGAAAAAAAACCCAGTTGTTAATCTCTTTCGCACTAAAACCCTTGGAGAATTTAGATGTCTGTAGAATGTTTTGAGATTCTCCATTTTCAGGCGTAATTAACTAAAAATACCTTTAACTAATGATATTTAAGAGCAGTACATTTTTATTAGGATTTTCTACCGCGTCTGGAGCTGGGATCTGTCTAACTCGGTTTAACATACCCAAACAGAGAGTCGACTGCTAATAGCCCGGGAGCCGATGGGGCGCGGGCGTTTTTACCGTTCCGGCGCGGTTGTATCTGGTAACGTGGGTCCCACCCCGCTCTAGGAGCCTTTAACGCAATTATGCCGGCCAGTATTTAAAGCTGGGAACAGATGCAGGCCCCCCGACTCTCGGGCACGTTTCCCCATCTACATGATCTCTCCGGCCGCCTTTTGAAGTCCTCCTGGTACTGGAGGTGGAATTTGTTTGGTATGAACTGGAAATCTAAATAGCTCTGCAAACACAATGACAGATGGCAAAATCCCAGTTGGAACGTGTGACCAGCAAACTGGCTGCGATTTGTTTTCACTCCGGGGTAGACAGCAGACATACTGTGTCTGCGGAACAGCTGTGACAAATATTTAATTCGAGAACTTTCTAAGAGCGGGGAGCATTTCCGGGGGGGGGGGGAGGCACACTACCTGTGCGATTTCGCAAATAAAGGAGAATTTTGCATGACACCCGGGGCGGGGAGGGGGGAAAAGAGCTCAGGAAGTTGGAAATGAATGAAAGTCTGTGTAATATTTCTGCTCTCGGTCCAGTGTGGTTTGCTGCATCGGTTCGTTAGGAGGAACAGAGAACGCAAGTGGAGTTTCATCAAGTAAAGATGCTGGCTTTTTAGTGCCAGGGAGATTTTTCATTTTCTGATTGTTGAACAATGCGTTTTCTTAAGGGACTTTCTTTTCTTTGTTTTAAAAATATTTTTAATAAGGGACTGGAAACACGATGATGCTCTCATGTGAGTCCAAGTTAGCAATGTTCGCAAGCCTTTGAAGTGCTTGCTTTATTATTATTGCAGTTTTGTACTCTTGAAGTGAGACATAAATACGTAAGAATACAATAACCAGAGTATTATCAGAATTAAGGAAATGATCCAAGTGTCTTTTCTGTTTAGGTACCAAATGTAATTAATAACTGAAGTAATATATAAGCTTTAGTAAGCAATGTGCACTGGATATTGTGCTTTTCTTTTTCCTCTTCTTCTTCCCTGGCATGTCATACCCGATATAATTGGTCTCCTCACATCCTGGGCCCTTTAAAGCTGATGGCAAATTTCGTTGGAAAATAGCATTGAGTTTAAACAACACCACCCTGTGTCCAGTATTACCCTGCATCCCCTACATCTGCTTTGCTTTTCCTACTTCTTCGTATACTGCCAAATTCCCCGAGTACATTATCTTGGCTCTCAATCCCTACTTTCCCCACCCAAGGCCTTAAAGAACAGCATATTGTGTTTCAGAGCACCATGATAAAAGTCCCAAATGTGCTGTTTCATGTAGGTCATGTAAAAACGACTCGTCGTGGCCTTTGAGGAAAGTTTTCTCCTTTAAAAAAAAAGCCGGGGGTTTCAAAGTACTTAGATTTAATTGAAAACTAAATTCCAAAGAGGGGACACTGAATGGGGATCTATGAAAGTACTTCTTTTAAATGGAATGTGGCTCGGCTACAAAACTTGTTAGCACTAGCATGCAAGTCTGAAATACATCAGATGTGTGTGTGCATGCATGTAGATAGGTTTGACAGATCTCTCTATAGGAACGTATTTAATCCCTGCTTTCCTATACTTCAATGGCTGAGGTTTTGGTCTGTTTCCTAATGCAGAAAAAACTAGTTCGTCAACTCAAAAGATGTATATTCTGATTTCTAAACGTTAGTAATCACAAAATGTGATCTAGATGCTTTTTTTCATCCTCTGATATGCAGTAGAAAAAGACAAGAGTTACATGGGAATCCTCAGTACAAAAAGAACTGAGTTTATTGAAGGGAAGAAATTATCTCAAGCATGTAGCAAAAGGAGAGGTAAAGCTAAATAAAAATAGGGAGAAGTAAAGCTAATCTCGTGGAGTATGAACAATTACTAGACAGCACAAGGCTATCTTCATTTTAACCAGATTGTTGATTACAATCTCTGTTATTCTTCAAGATGCATAAAGAAAGTGTTAGTGTAAGTCTCTCTAATTATAGCTAAGTTGTATCATTACTTCCTTGCCGTGATTTTTTGTATGCTAGCCTCATGTTATAAGCTGGTTTTATATTCGGAAAGCATTTTTTAAACTATGATAAGAATAGCCTCCAGAAGATGGTTTTAAATAAAAACACAAGCTAGTCATGCTCTTGACACATTTATTCTGCTAGTTGTTCCGCTGTATAATTTCTCCAGGAGACATGTCCAGGTCAGACCTGATGGTGGGAGAGAGTCCTGCTTTACAAAGGATGTTCTCTCCTTACGCATTCAAAACCAGAGGGATGGTCTTTTCAGGGATAGTGCTGCACTGGGAGATCCTGTGCAGCTTCACGCCCACAGTGTCTGGCAGACAGTTTTCAGAGTCACTGTTTCCTAGGAATCCCCCATCCTATAAGCATGGACGGCATTTTTCCTTCTTAGAAGTACACCCTAAATTTCACTGTGCCCACATCAACGTTGCTTTCTTACACCAAGTAAGTCACTTGAGGCTGTACCGAGGACTTACTTGCTCATTTAGTATGTTAAGGACATGAACTAATTATTAATGAACCTGTTGAAGTTTATGTTCACTGAAATTTTCATAATATCCTTTAGGGAACGTGTCCTGTAACACAAGAAATTTGCTGCCCCTCCTGCTGAGAGCCAGCTTGGGGAGGGACTTTTGTGAAGTGTTCTTGGCCTAGGGCAGAAACTCTTAGAAATAACCTTTATCTCCCACCTACTGCTGCTTGGTTCTGTTTACATAGCAACGTGGGCATTGTTCCTTGATTGTTATAGATGCACAAAACGAGTAATAGAGAGGTGAACGACACATCTGAGCTCAGGGGGTGAGGTCAGAGTGTGGTGTTTTGACTTCCTAATCTCATTATTTGAGCTGCTTGCTTTACAACAGACACAGTATAGCAGAGAGGGGACAACTTGTAGTAGTAGGAGCCTAATAAGACACGAAAGTCACAGAGAGGTTGGGGAGGCCCTGGCACAGGTTGCCCAGAGAAGCTGTGGATGCCCCATCCCTGGGAGTGTCCAAGGCCAGGCTGGATGAGGCTTGGAGCAACCTGGTCTAGTGGAGGGTGTCCCTGCCCGTGGCAGGGGGGTTGGAACTGGATGACCTTTAAGGTCTCTTCCAACCCAAACCATTCTGTGATTCTGTGAAAAGTAGAGCAAAGCGGGGATGGCCAGTCTTACCAAGGGGCTAGAAGTACATAACTCTTGTGCCCCAACTTCACCTGCAATTTTCCACTATTAGAAGAAAATACAGGAGTCCAATAGCATGAATCCCATGTAGTACTTCACACTGGAGCAAAGTGTGGAGTAGACCCCCTGCCTCATATAATTAATTTTTAGTAGTCTGAGAACAATCTGCCGTTAAGTTATAAGTTACAGCGGGGGAATGCCCAAATGTCAAGCCGAGTTGCTTAGACCAAACAATAGATTAACATAAACTGATTTTGAGATTGGAACTAGTTTGAAAAGAAAAAAGATTCCAACCCAATGCAAGACGTGTGCCTAGAGAAATAAAATAGATCTGTGCCTCGTTGTTGTGTGGTTTTACACAGATGAAGAGACAAAGCCACGAAGCCGTGTTAGGAACAGATGTACCGCATGGTTTATAAGCCTTGAAGGACTTGTCAGTTGTGCCTGATGGACTTGCAGCTGCACCTGCATCTGTACCTCGTGATTCTGGAGAACGGTGTCACGGATCTCAAACAGCCGCTTTGAGGTCCCATCTTGTTGACTAATATCCTTGTGAAGGCACCTGCCCAGCATGCCGAAGAATAGTAGTGATGTGTGAACCTGTAGGGGGGAGGGCTAAATTTAGCTTTCCAGAGTGCTGGTTGAGGCAGACAAAGTGCTTTATTTCGTAATATTGGAGAAAAGCATCAGAACAAACTCCAAGCAGCTGCATTGTTTGATACAGAAATAAAACTAAATCTACAACATTTCAGCATGTGGCGGGAAGACTGGCAGCATTAGATCATCAGTCTAAGAGCTGGGGAACAGGAACAGGCACATAAGTCCTGTCTTGCCCTACAGCCTTGGCATCCCTGGAGATTTCTGCCCTGACAGTGCCTCACAAAGGAGCAGCCCAGTAGTTCAATGATTTCAATGGCTCTGGACTTTGAACAGAATTCTGTAGATGGGAATTTATTTGGGGAAGACAGGGAGCAGTTTACCCTCCCAAATCATAGAATCACAGAATGGTTTGGTTTGGAAGGGACCTTAAAGCCCACCCAGTCCCAACGCACCCTGCCATGGGCAGGGACACCTTCCATAGCCCAGGTTGCTCCCAGCCTCATCCAGCCTGGCCTTGGACACTGCCAGGGATGGGGCATCCACAGCTTCTCTGGGCAACCTGTCCCAGTGCTACCCACCCTCTGCGGGAAGAACTTCTTCCTGATATCTAATCTAAATCTCCTCGCTTTCAGTTTAAACCCGTCACCCCTTGTCCTGTCACTACAGGCCCTTGCAAAAAGTCCCCCTCAGCTTCTTTGTAGCCCCTTCAGGTACTGGAAGGCTACAATAAGCTCTCCCTGGAGCCTTCCCTTCTCCAGGCTGAACACCCCCAACTCTCTCAGCCTGTCCCCATGGCAGAGGGGCTCCAGCCCTCGGAGCATCTCCGTGGCCTCCTCTGGACTCGCTCCAACCAGTCTATATCCTTCTGATGCTGAGGGCTCCCCAGCTGGACACAGCACTCCAGGGGGGTCTCACAAGAGCAGAGCAGAGGGGGAGAATCCCCTCCCTCACCCTGCTGGCCACACTTCTGATACAGCCCAGGGTACAGTTGACTTTCTGGGCTGCCAGCACACAGGGCCAGCTCATGTCCTTTCCCTCCCATTGCAGTGCCTGATCCCTAGATAGCAGCTCCTGATGAGCACTAATGCTCACCTCAGACACGGCTGTTTATTCCGCAGCATCAACAAAGTCAGCCTTGGCGATGCTTCCCTTGCTACTCAGGCACGCGAAGCTATTAATTAGTTACTTAACTGTTGCAGAGTTACTGACAGACCTGAGTAACAGTGTCAAAAGCAGAGAGCTTGATGAAAACCTGGCAAGAAAACTAAGGTTATGTGATGCTTAAATTCATGAAGATACAGACCTGGGAGTAATGGATGCAGTGGTGTGTGTGTGCGCTTCACATTTCTTTCTCCTTGGCAGCATGATTGTTTTGCAGATTTCTTGTGGAAATCGAATCAATCTATAGCTGTGTTGCTAGATGGTTATCCTGAAGTTGTCACTCCTTTGGTATCTGAGCTCTCCCAGTGGGTTGCAAATTGTTCTGGATAAATGGTTGCATTTATTTTCTTCTCATACTGTGTCCAACCACCTGCTTTTTTGTGTTGCTGTAGGAGCTTGTAAAATACTCCACACTTCATAGATTTTTGAACTGGAGCCCATAAACATGGCAGAACAAATGTGGCAGTAATTTTACAGTGGCACAGGTTGCCAGAAAGGACCATTAATTAAAGAAATCTTTACTCTGTCATCTACAATAATACTGATTAAAGGTTTTTCCTTCTAGATCTTTCAGATACATACTGTGTATGAACTTGCGTGGTCCAAAATAGAGCTAAGGAAAAGACCCGAGGTTTTTCTGAGGGACCAGGAGGAATGTCTTTCACCTTTTTAAAAATGCTCTGAGCTAAGATCCACGTTCAGACTTGGCCGCATTAATGACTGCAGTGAAGCGGGAGGCACAGCAATGCTTTATTCCAAAGGGTCGAACCGCTTATTCCTTGGTACCGGCACAGTGTTGTTTTCCAGGTGAAACTGGAACATCACAACATTAGTAACTTATGAATCAGTAGGTAATATGGCACACACATACATTAGTTTTATACTAACTAATAGTAAGGCATTTCTTTATGATTTATGTTTTAGAGGGTTTCGTATTTCTTTAAACATGAAAACTGGGATGGTTTCAAGTGAGGATTTGATCCTGCTGTTCTAAATCAGCTGTAATTATCAGTTTCAGCACAGGATTATGTAAATAGGATTGTAGGAATAAACCTTAGAAACCCAGGTCTGAAATATTTGTTGCACGCCTGTAAGCTGACTGTTGGCCGTAGCTACAAATGTGGATTGTGCAAAAGTAGACACAAAAGTAGATGTTTTCTTGTGTTTCTAGTGGCAGAAAGGAGACTTTCCTCGCTGCCTGGGCTCTGGAGTGGGCTTTTATTGAACAGAGTTTGACTCCATTCTTCTCACTGCCATTTCTCCCTGTTCACAGTGAAGAGGGCCTCCTTCAAGGCTGCAGGACAGTCGGACGCGGCTTCCCTTCAAGCCACATGCCGTTCTGCAGCCAGGGAAGGTAGCAAGCAGCCGCTTGCCAAGGCAGCTGTGAGGATGTTCTTGAGAGATGTGTTACTCCAGCTAAGGGCTGCTGCAAACATAAAGGCCTTCTGCAGAGGTTGAAAGGTGGAAGGAAAGACTGACTTGGGAGAATACAGGGTGTAAACCAAGCCGAAATAAATGGCGTAATCACAGAAAAAAGTAAATTGAAACTTTTTGGTAAGGGTTACAGTTTTTGTAAGATCAGGCATATCTAGCAACATATAAAAGAAAGGTAATTTTATTATATTTCATACGTAATTTCTATTAACATCTACATAATTTTTTAACATCTTATATGTTACACTTTCACCTTTGTTCTTACTTTCTTTCTAGATAGATTTTTTCATAAAAAATACTATTATGAGCCAGTTTGCTCCTCTCACGACATCTGAAAAGGGAGTTTTCTGTTTCTCGAAAAATTTCTTTACCTTTCGTTTAGAATAAATAATCACCATTTAGAAGAATAAGAAAATTCAGATATTAACGTGAGAGAGATTTCTAAAGGTTCCATATGCATTTAAGTTTGTGAGAATTTAGGTCTGGACAATCATTTACATATTTTTATATGCTTGATACCCTTACTCTGTACTTTCTTTTAATAAAACTTATTACGGTATTGTTTTGGTTTCAGTGCATAAGCTTCATGTGTACATAGTCTGTTATATCTATGATGTCTATTACTATGGCTATTAAACACCCAATACTGTCTAATACTAGAAAATCATGAAGTGAGACAAAGTGGGTGAACGCCCACGTATTTCATAGGCTTTTGATACTGAGTAATAGGGAAGAGAGTGCCCGTTGGAGTGTGACTCTCGTGTGGCTCCTGCACTAACCAGCACGGGTGGCATCGCATTTGTTGAATTGAGTTGATGCAGAACAGTAAAATACTCTTCTCTTTGTTGAACTCGACAATCGTGTTCCCTATCTGGCATCTATACCAGACTTAGCCTATGTATTCAGATCAACAGTGAGGGCAATGAATGATCTAGTTTATATTTACAGTTGTATTTAATTAATTGGAGTGAGGATCTCAGCTCATAAGGGAAGTTTATGGATCGCTTATGACACAATTGCCCATCACTGCGTCACCCCGATCTCACCGACACTGTACGTCTCCATCTCCTGCTGCGCTCATGGAAACATCTCTTTCCGTTGTGGCTTTCCCTGCTCACAAAGCCTGGGAACATACTGGGTACCGGTACCTGCACTGCCATTATGGCCACGTTTATTCAGAGCACACGCGAGTTAATTAGCCACGTTATGAAGCAGGGCTTACTCTCTTATGCCCCTGTACCGTAGATGTTCTCGTGGTAGCTGAGCACGCTCAGACTGCCTTGGGAGCACACACAGCACTAGATTTTACCGAGAGAGCATAAACTCGTTGCCCTGCTTTGCAGGATGCTTCTCACTTTCACAAAGTTCAGCCAAACTCCTCCTCATCTTCTGACAGCTCTAGTGGTTCCAAATCAAATCACTCCGTATCTCCTTCCGTTCCTTTAATTCTACTTTTCTCCTTCTTCTGACACACTCGTTTTGGCAGAGGAGCTCGCTCTGCCAGTTTGCCATCTGGTACTCTCTTCTTGTTCGACATCACTTCACTGAAGAGACTTTCCATCGCACTTCAGAAACTTGGTTTATCTTTACCCATCTCCTACAGTATTTGTCCACTCATCTCTTAATTACCTTTGACTGTACTCTTTCTCTCTCTTGAGGATATTAAATTACAGTAGTTTATGGAAGTGCTGAACATACTATATTTATTTTGTCGTACTGTGCTTTGGTGAAAATCTATGACAGTTTTTCTAAAAACAAAAATCATTTAAATTCACTAAAAATGTATATTCTGCCTGTCCTTGTAATATGCAAAGATTCCCGCAGAATAACAGTTGTAACTGGCTGCATGCTCCAACTGCAGCTTCCTCCTGTGGGAAATTCTGGGTTTATGTACAACGACCAAATGCAAATAATTACACATACGTAATTACGTATTTTACCTTTAAAAAAAATATTCTAGTCAACAAGGTGGTGCTTACTTTATGTCTGTTATTTCAGCAGCCATGGGATAAAACTCTGCCAGTAAATATTTACTATCAAGTTTCTTTTAGAGATGTATTTTTAGTCTGAATTTTTCTTACCCTTTAATGAGCACTTAAACGAAAGAAGCATATAGCGTTAACTTCTGCTCTGTTACACTTATGCAATGAATCAAAAAGAAAAGTATAATGCAGAACAGAAATATCCCTATTATAGAGAATTTGCTGGCCCATTACCTGTAATATGCTTAAGTCTTTTGAGGCTGTTACAGGTCTCACAGCCTTGACTTCAGGAACTACATGGCCTAGAAAATACATTATTCTATGTTAGTTTTTGATCACTAGCTAATATGCTTTAACATTTTCTACAAAATGGCTTGTCTAAACTATTTTTACAAGAGCTTACGTTCTGCTACCGAAAGTCTAGTTAAATATTATAGTGAAAGCCAAGAAATCTGGAGACACATTTTACACCCTCAACTGCTAATCGCTTACTTTCTACTCTGGCTGCGCAGCTTCCGTGTCCTATAACGGAGATGAATTTAAAGGAGAGATTATTATCATCCATCCATCCATCCATCCATCCATCCATCCATCCATCCATCCATCCATCCATCCATCCATCCACATTAATTCACAGGATTCCTAGTGTGAATGAAGAAAGAAAATAGTCAAGCCAAGTTCTCCTTGTGTTCTAAGTCTCAAAGATAAAACAAATGCTGCTGAACATAAGGTTTTAAGGCCAAATCCTAAAAAAGGATTTAGCAGTGAGGCAGACTTCAGTGCCTAAATCCAAAACTGCATTACCAAAATATCATCAGCTCAACTGGGGAAGTAATGAAAATGTACTGGCCGTCCCCTCTTTACTCAGAAATTTCACTGTTCTTCAGCTTCCCTGTATGCCCAGCTGCCTCAGCCTGACTGCGAGATGTCTGGCTCTCGCTGAAAGCCAGAAAGGAAGAGGAACAGCACGTAGATCCTCGGAGCACATCCTCCCACATGCTGGCAGGCCTCTGTCCCCGCAGAATTCGATTGCCGTAAGTCTTTTTTTTTTCAAATGTTACTGATGGAAGAGATGGCTGGGGCACTGCCTCCTCTACAGCCTATAGCTTTTAGAGAAATGCGGCCAAGGAGCAGGTCACCCAGGTTGTTGTCTTCTTGGAGGTCACCACCGCGTTGCCCATCGTCAGGATGAGTGGGCAGAGCAGTAGGCTGTAGACCAGATGGGGTAGGTTCATCCTCTAAAGCTTTTGTTGGAGTTTTACCACTGTGTGGGAATTAATACAAGATGTACTGCACCAGAGATGTTTGATATTAAATGCACCAAGTCTTGGCAGCAGGGTCAGACTCCAGAACTTGTTATTGAAGTCATGGTGTTGCAGAGTCAGTTTTCCTCATAACCTTTCTCCTTTCAATGCCATGACTCCTCTGTTTTTGTTGCATGGCAACAAAATAGACAAGGAAAAACAGAGAAAATCCTCTCACCACCATGTTGGTGGTACAGTGATTTGGGCATTCTGTTGTGAATGAGCTTTGAGCTTGCAGAGATTTTGAAGGATATCAACGACTACATCCTGTGTAGAGGATCTGATGGCTTGGTTATTATTTAACAAGAGCTGATTTCTGCTACCTCCCTGAATGGTGTGCCCAGAATAACAGAATCACCAAATGGTTTGGGTGGGAATGGACCCTAAAGCCCACCCAGTCCCACCCCCTGCCATGGGCAGGGACACCCTCCACTAGCCCAGGTTGCTCCAAGCCTCATCCAGCCTGGCCTTGGGCACTCCCAGAGATGGGGCACCCACAGCTTCTCTGGGCAACCTGTCCCAGTGCCTCTCTGGGAAGAATTTCTTCCTGATACCTAATTTGACTCTACCTCCTTTCAGTTAAAGCCATCATCCCTTCTCCTGTCACTCCCTGCCCTTGGAAAAAGTCCTCCCACAGCTTTCTTGTAGCCCCCCAGGCACTGGAAGGGGCTCTGAGGTCTCCCCAGAGCCTTCCCTTCTCCAGGCTGAACCCCCCAACTCTCCCAGCCTGGCCCTAGGGCCGAGGGACTCCAGCCCTCGCAGCATCTCCGTGGCCTCCCCTGGCCTCGCTCCAACAGCTCCATGTCCTTCTGCTGTTGGGGCCCCAGAGCTGGAGGCAGAACTGCAGGGGGGGAGTCTCCCCAGAGCAGAGCAGAGGGGCAGAATCCCCTCCCTCGCCCCCCTGGCCATGCTGCTCTGGATCCAGCCCAGGATCCGGTTGGCTTTCTGGGCTGCCAGCGCACATGTCCGGCTCTGGTAGAGCTTCTCAAAATTGTGTCCTTGCTGTCATCTGTTTGGTCTCTGAGAATCTGTGGGATTTTAAAATACCCCCCAGCTCTTCCTGAAGACAACACTGTGCATCGCCCCCTTCAGTTGTTACCTGTCAGATAGTCGTGCTTAAATCACTGCACCTACTTCTTGTCTGAGGTGTCAGGAAGTCAAGTGTCAACTCACTAAGGAAGTGCAAATTTCAGTCTGGTCGTAGCGGGAAAGCTGTGGTGTCCGTAGGATATCTTCCGGGATGAGAGGTTTGGACAGACAGGCACAGTGGGAGATTCAGGGCACTTTGGAAAGCAGAGTTTGTCCCCATAATGCCACGTGTCCTCATTGTTACTGGGGAGGGGAGTGCTAATGTGTGAGAATGATCTGCTTAATTGTCAAAGATGTCTCTGATTTTGGAAAGAAACCACTGGAAGGTTGTACATTTACAAGAAATCCAGGCTAGGGATTTTTGATTTTTTTGATATTCTCTTTAGTTTCTTAGAAAATTCAATAGGGATTTTCTTTAAAATGCTCTTGCAGTGGTAGTGATTGATTACCTGTCAAATTTATGGGTTGTACAGTGGCAGTAGGAAGAGATTTCTCCCAAAGGATGACATTTGTTATTGGAAACTTGGGGTTTGTTGGACTTCTGTTTAAAGCAGGACCAGAAATTGGGAGAGCTGCTGAGTAACTTCCAAGTGGCAACGTGCTGACCTTTCAGCACCTGCATGCCGCATCTTTTCTGTCTGATGGCCAGGTATGCCTCTTACTGGACAGCAGGTCCTCATTTCCGTGGTGGGACTTACAACACAAGGCTGAGGTAAGGTGGTAGAGCTTGAGCATAAATGTTTATTGTTAGTAGATGATCATACCCCTCTAGTGACATTAAACATGTTTGCCCCTGCTTCTGCCTTCGGCTGCTGGTGCTTCCATTGCAGCTGGAGGTCTGCGTTGGTAATGCACGACTCCGGTAGTCACTACTCTAGAAAACCATCTTCGGATTTCTTACATCGTCAACGAAGCAGCGTGGCCAGGAGTCACGGCGCAGTACTCAGGAGCTGCTTGGCCTTGGCACTCCGATGAACTTGCTGCGCTTCGTAGCAGAAGTTGTTATTTGAACCACACGTTAGCAATCCCAGTTTTAGAGTTCTCATTTCTTAATTATGAGAATACAGCGCAGTAACCTGAATTTGTACTAACTGGGCATAGTTGTCGTGAAAGTTCAGGCCCAAGAAAGGTTTTATTTTTTTCATATACTTTTTTTTTTCTATTTATGGATTTTTCGAGTTTGCTATTTATTTACTTTTCTATTTTTCTTACATTACGAAAGGAAAACTTTAATGAGCTTCAACTTACTCCCACTTCAAGGCTGCATCAGCATTTTTAAACTTTTAAAACTGTCCCTTGAAGTACAACCGAATATGAACCGCTGCGGCCACGTTGCTGTGCTTCGTACTTGAGCCTCTCTTCAGAGCTTCCTTTTGTTACCTCGGGTTTGTGTGCAAGGGCTTGCCGGTCCTTTCCAGCAGATCCAGCTGCAGGACATTAAAAATCAGTGTAGCGAAAATGCTGGGAATGCTTAATCCAAGAAGAGATAAACCAGACAAAGCCAAACCAAATTGAAATGAAATGCGATATTTTGCACTGTTGTGTAACATGGTTTTGCACCGAGTAACTGATTTGCATTTTGCTGGGCAGGCTTTTCCGTGAGCCTGCAACATTTCTGTCCATGAGAGACAGTGTTTTATAACTGCAAGGCTGGATTCCTTCAAGGCTCTGGGACCTTGTCCTGCGGTAAATGAGAGAACGTCCATTGACTTCAGCTGGAACAGGATCAAGCCCTTTAAATGTGCAATGAAACGGCTTTCTGAAGCCTATGAACTTGAGCCCGGTATTTATCAAGCCTGTGTCATATTATATGTCAAAATCAGGCAACAATTGTATTTTCACATGGCTTTGGCAAGAAACCAGGAGCGACTTGGGGACTTCAACTGACTTTCTCATGGAGTGAAACTGGAGGAAGTATTTTTACAACACCCTGTAGGGAGAAAAACGGTAGTTTGCTCCCCCATCGTCCGCCAGAAGCTTTGGAAGGCAGCGGGGTTCTTTGCTGTGGTGCTCAGCTCTACTGAGGCCCTTCTCTCCATTTATTTGTGGTTAATATTTTAATCAGGATTTATGGGTGGAAGGACTCTTCAGTTCTTCAACAGCAGGATTATAATAAATCTATCAGGCGGAGCCACTGCTCCTCCATCAGCTTCTGTATTCTGGTGGTGAAATAGCCCAGTACCTGTGTCAAGAGGCTTTATTGGTAGGGTATGCGATAGCTTGCCCTGCACTAGTGAAATGAATTGTTGAGTCTCGTTTAACTTAAATACAAATTTGTTGAGACTGATATTGGCTAAATTTAGGCTGGGGATCCAAAATGCTGAAAAAGGAGTGAGAAAACTGATGTTTTTCCCCGATATTTGTTTGATGTTCAATGTGCCATTAAAACGGTGAGACTTAGAAGATGAACCTAATGGACTGTAATAATGTATAATCCATCTCCCTAGGATAAGCTCTGTATTCACGACCGTCATATATGCAAGTCACCCATGGAGATCACTGTAATCGAGCTAATGTAAGCGTTTCTTTCCATTTCCAAATGTACATCTCGGCTTCGTCTCCATTTGCTTTGGCCCGACATTAAGACACTTACCTAACATCTGGAAGCTAGTATCTTCCGACAGGGTTTATCAGTAAACCCGTTTCTTGTTTCTCTGGGTGTTATCTTCTGGGCGATTGATAAAACATTCAAAATCTGCACAGAATATAGATGGAAATAACAGGCATTTCAGTGTGTCAGCAGCCAGTCCAGCGCTGGCCTCTGTGTGGATATTTGCAAGCTTTGAGGTGCCATCCGTGCAGCGTCCGACAGAGGCCTGAGCCAACTTCTGGGACAAACGATGACATTCCATTAGTTTTTTGAACTTACATTGTTTTGTGTCATTGCCTCCAAGTTTTGCAACAGCAGAGAATCCGCAGAGGAAGGGAAAGTGTGGGAACACCAGCAACAATGGTTGGCTGAATACTTCCAAAACGCCTGTAGGCAAATTCTATTAATTAAAAGAAAGAGGAAACTCTGTGGGTCTTTACTTCCACAGGAGTTTCAGTGTGTGGGGGGTAGGCGGTTCGGCGCGGCGTGCGTGGATGTTGTGCTGTTTGCAGGACTGCTTTGAGGCTGGCCGCCGGCCAGGACTCCTTTGATTCCCCCATGCTGGCTTGCAGCTGCAGCACAGCCTCAGCTCCCGGCCCGGTTTGTGTCCTGCCTTCCCGCTTGGCCGTGCGGGCCGGAGGGAGTGGGGAGGTGTCCCGTGTGGGGCTGTGCCCCGCCAGATTTGCTGCAGCCCTCCCAGCGTCACCTGCCCTTGGTGATGGAGCAGCTCAGCCGTGCCACTGGTTTCTCAAGGCTCCCTGAGAGCAGGAGACCCTCTGCTCTGCCTGTCTTCCTTCTGTTAACAGGCGTTATCTCAGGTGGCTTTTGATCATGAGATGAGGATCTTTTGCAGACCCAAGCTGTGGTGGCGGTGGGTTGTAGGTACGTGTGTGGGCTGCCCTGAGATCAGGGCAGTCACCACCGTGACTCTGGGAACCCAGAGCTTGTTTTTCCCCTCTTGGGAGCTCACCTGAGGATCACGCTGTAGCCACGGCGCTGGGGTGGGAATTACTCTGCCCTCTCCGCTCCCCTTCTGCGGCTCCTCCAGGCACCAGAAGCTCCAGAGAAGGTATTTTTATAGACTACATTGTCAACGTGCTCCTAAAATTTGGCTATCCCTTTCCTGCCATATGTCCCTGGCATCTTCCTAAAGCTGAAGCAAGCCCCCCTGACAGCCAGCACAGAAGCTGTCAATCACGTCCACATCCATCCAGTCACTTGACAGGCCCCGGGGACCACCTGCTCGTAGGCATGACTTCTTTCCCTCATCCCCCCGCTCGGTACGTCTGCCTTTTCCACCTCAAAGCTGTCCCTGATCGAACACCTGCTATTTCCTGGATCCCTAACTACTGCCACATTTCCATACTCTTCCCTCCGTCACCCTCACCTAGAAGGAAAATCAAAATACTGCCAGTGGTAATCGTGGACATAAAGGGAAGCGGGTTAAGTAATGTGTATTATTGCTCTTGCTGGCATAACTTGCATGAGCGTTGAGTTGCAAGCCGTGTCGTTTCTCATGTCTTTTACTTGTTCTGAAGTCACTTACAGCTCTCATCTGAAATTAGATTTTGAATTTCGTGGCACCCTGTGTGTTTGTGAGCTCCCAAAGTTTGCACAAGGATCTGGCTTTTCTTCATCGCCTTTAGGAGTTTCTCTAAAGATCTGTAAAGCTTTAGGCGTTAGAAGACCATGAAAATGATAAACGTTACTGCAAATTGCTATTATTACTATTGATATTTTAATTAATACTGAATTTATTCTTTGTGTTGGGCTTGTCTGTATTTCAGTGCCTGCGTCATTGGTTTCACTAAGATCAAATAATCGTTGCCTCTATCTCTGTAGAGGGAAACTGTTTCAGGGATGGTTTCAGAGATGAAGTTTCACTTGTGTGTCATTTTCTTCTTGAGCTGGTCCACCCTCGCCATTTCTGTGCTGTGTTAAAAAGCTAAACTGAAGTCACCGATTGCCGAACGCCAAGCAGATTTGCTACAGCGCAAGGATAAAATGCCTATTGCTGAAAACCTGTAATGTGAAATCACCCTTAAATTACAGTTCTGTGGTGTTTGTCTGCCGGCACCGAAGCCGTGCTGAAAGTGGTACATGGAGATGTGCCCACACACAGGATCAGGTGTGTAGTGTCCTATTGCAAAGGCACGGGGGCTCTTCCCTGTGCATTCAACATTCACCTGGCAGAGGTGGCCAGAGCTGGATGGGCAGCTCCCACAGCTGTAGCGAGCCCCCACGCAGACAGCAGCCTCCCTCTTCTGCTCTCCTCTGCGCTCGAGGGGCCACCAGAGGCTTGTCCCTGCTATGTCTTCTTCTCCAGTTGGTGTGAAAACTGTCTCTTTCTCCTCTGGATGAGTTGATTCTGCTTGAGGACAGGAACTTGTAGGAAATGGTTCCTGTTTCCCCTCCAGGTTAGTGAACCGAACTGCCTCATGGCGGGGTCAGATAAAGGTTAGAGCTGCTGGAGGGGTGCAGTGGGGACACACAGCTGGAGTAAGAGGAGGGGAGCAGGACTGTCCCTTTCTGGTGGATCTGCTCATAGATCAGCTAAAACATCTGGAAAACCTCTTTGGAAGCAAAAAAATGGTCTTTTGGGTTAGTACTGAACTAACCATAGTTAGTCCATAGAACACTTGCTTAATCTTACCAAAATTAAGAATCGCTAATTTTTCTTCACAGGTGTAGGTACCTCACTCTGATTATCAGAACAGAATTTAGGTTACATGTGTTGTGTAGGGAAAATGTGGAATTTGCACATGAGAAAAGTGTATAGAGTCCTTGAAAACCCCACAAAGACTGACAACACCTTTTCTTCATTTACTCCCAATCTTAATTTACTATCAGGTTTCCTCTATCAATAGATGTCTTCTATTTCCCTTTTCAGGTAACCCATAATCGTTATTCTGTCTATTCTGTCTTTATTCTGTATATTCATTAATTTGCCGTTTCCACTTCCATCCAGACATGATCTTGTGGTTTCGTTTTCAGACATTGTGTTCTGCTGCAGCTATTGGTTTTTTTTTTTTTTACTTTCCTTTGTGGGTGACTTCAATCTTTCTGGGAAGAAATGCAAATTATTGGGGGTATTTCAACTTGACTTTAAAGTTTGATTGGGAAACACTATTTTGATTTACTGCTAAATGGAAAAATGTCTGATGCAATTTTGGAGGTCTTAAATCTTTAGTTTCTAATTATGATTGCTTTTTTTTTTTGGTGCTATAATATACATTCCTTGGCATTGTTTAAAATCGTTTTCCTGATCAGAGGTCAGATGAAAACGAGATGACGTTATCAAAAGTAGCTACAGTAAAACTGAGTACAAATTTGGACCTTTTTGAGGAACATGAACTTCATTAATTCTTGAAAACAAAAACTACAGAAGAAAATGTAACATTGATTAGATGGGTTTAAGGAGAAAATTAAAAGACGCTAAGAATTGTAACTAGAACGAAAAGGCATGAGCATTAATGGTTACATAGAAAAAAAGGTGTCTCCTTTCGTCTTCCCCATCATGTTTTTGATCATTTTATAATATAACAATAAAACTTCCCTAGCACATTTTGTTCAAGGTTTTAAAGGTCACCACATTTACACTTTAAGTAAATCAAGATGCAGAGAATGACGTACCCTAGCCAAATATTTTTACCAGCATAAAAAGGCATACAAACTCTTCTCTTTTCTCTTTTAGTTTACCAATATATATTTTTTAATGGTGCAGACTAGATAAACCTCAGCAGTCCTCCAGAGAGCTGTCGTTTTCTTCTCCTAAATCACTCTGAGCAAGATCGGACTGCAGCCCCAAGTCGGTTGCTGTGATATTTCCCTGACATTGCGGTTTCCCATGTGATGCACCGCCATTTCTCTGTCCTTTGGCATGGTGAACCCAGGGTTTCGTACCCCGCACATTCATGAGAAGATCCTAAATGATCCTGCCTTATCTCCTTACCCTGGGGGTGTGCAGCCACCCGGCTCTTTAGGACAGCTTTCAGGATCTGCCAGAGTCATTCTGGGCCGTGGTCAGATTAGGCATGGTTTGTCACGAGGTCTCTCTGGTGCTACGAATCATCCCTGTGAAAAGTGGAAGGGGCAGTTCCGCGTGACTTAGGATGACAAATTTAAATTTTTTAATAGTAAGTATGAATCTATGCTGAAATGTATAAAAATGGCCTCATTGTCACTCACTCAAGCTGCTTTTGTGCCATGTTGTCCTTCCATATTACCAGCAAATCCCTTGCCTAGTAAAGTTAGTGCTTTGCCTTGGGCTTCAGCAGGGCCACAGTTTTATCACAGAATTACAGACTGCTTTGGGTGGGAAGGGACCTTAAAGCCCACCCAGTGCCACCCCCTGCCATGGGCAGGGACACCTTCCACAGCCCAGGTTGCTCCCAGCCTCATCCAGCCTGGCCTTGGACACTCCCAGGGATGGGGCATCCACAGCTTCTCTGGGCAACCTGTCCCAGTGCCTCCCCACCCTCTCTGGGAAGAATTCCTTCCTGATGTCCCATCTCAATCTCCCTGCTTTCAATTTTAACCCGTTACCCCTCGTCCTGTCACTCCCTGCCCTTGGAAGAAGTCCCCCCCAGCTTTCTTGTAGCTCCCCACGCACTGGAAGGGGCTCTAAGATCTCCCCAGAGCCTTCCCTTCTCCAGGCTGAACCCCCCAACTCCCCCAGCCTGTCCCCATGGCAGAGGGGCTCCAGCCCTCGCAGCATCTCCGTGGCCTCCTCTGGACTCGCTCCAACAGCTCCATGTCCTTCTGCTGCTGGGGGCCCCACAGCTGGAGACAGAACTGCAGGGGGGTCTCCCCAGAGTGAAGCTGCGTGTTCATCCACACACACCTCCTGGTGTTTTCACCCGGCTTCCTCTTCATTGGGATGCACAGCTCCTGAGCTTGGAGGAGACGATGATCCTTGAATATTTGCCAGCTTTCTCAGGCCCATCTTCCCTCCAGGGCATCATCCCATGGGACTCTGCCAATCAGCTTCCTGAAGAGGCCAGAGTCTCCTCTCCTGAAGACCAGGGTAGCAAGCTTTCTGCACACCCTCCTTCCCTCCTTAGGGCTCTTGAACTCCCCCATCCCATAGAATCATAGAACCACAGAACCACAGAATGGTTTGGGTGGGAAGGGACCTTAAAGCCCACCCAGTGCCACCCCTGCCATGGGCAGGGACACCCTCCCCTAGACCAGGTTGCTCCAAGCCTCATCCAGCCTGGCCTTGAAGACAGCAGCCAAGGCTGCCCTTGAGCATCACATTCCCACCAGCCCCTCCCTGTTGGTGAGAACAAGGCCCAGCGTGGCACCTCTCCTCGTTGGCTCCTCTGTCACAGGGAGAAGGAAGTTATCGTGCCCTGCTTTGTCTTGGTTTTGCTTGTTTTTATCTTGCATGACCTACTTTTCTCTCTGTAGATCCAGTATGTGAAGGAGAGCAGAGTTAGGATTCAGTTCTGACTCAAGCAACCAGAAGAAAAAATTAGCTGTAAAATCTGGCTGCCAAATCTTTGTTGTTTGGTAATGCGTGACTTGGAAAGAATCCAGAACTGGAGTAAGTTTGCACAGCTCACATTAAAAAAAAAAAAAGAAACAACCTCCACCAACCCTCTACTTCTTTACTTACAGTGTGATTTGATTTCATCTGGAAATTACCAAGATGCCATAAATATGAGAACCTACAGCCCAAACTTTGGAGAGGCACTGTCCAGAGGAGAGCTGCTCTTCAGGGAAACTTGATATTATAGCAGTAGAAACCGGTTTAGGTTTATATTTAGTGACTTGCATACTTACTCAGTGATTAGACTCTTTTCCATTTTCTGGCATGGGTGAAATGGTATGTTAAGACAGGATATAATCCTTTCACACTCTGCAGGCAATGTCACAGTATGATGTTGGCACCGTGTTAGGCTTCCTTAACCCTAGAACGTGTTGCGTATTCACTCTTGGCAGTATTTTAGAGGCTACAGGCAGTAACCCAGAAGTAATCTTATTACCTACAACCAACTGTATCTACATGGAATGGGGTGCTGACTACTGAGCGAAACGCAGTTACAGTCATTTGAGATTCAATTAAAAACTGTTGGTTCAGTCATTTTTGTGTGTCGGAAGCAGATTTCTTCAGCCCTCTCTTGGAACCGGCAGTTTCATTGAGGATTTTCTGAAATAGCAAACATAAACTGCTGGTGTTCCTTCAACACACAAATTGCATTTGAAATGCATTTTGCGACATGTTTCGTAGACAAACGTGGGCAATACTCTTATTTATCTATACAGTGTAAGCTGTTTGAAATTGCTATTCCTACCAACTTGGTCAAAAGGTTTTTATTTCGGAGAAAATATGCTGCTTACACAAGTATTTCTTTACTAAGAGATATTTCTGCCAGTTTATCTCCCTTCACTCTCACACAGCACAGCTCACCCAGGGACACTACGCATGCACGCTAATAACTTGGAGATAGAAACAGGAATCATACCTTGTCACCGGAAAATCACCTTTTCCCGCTAAAAAAATTCCCTGGAAAAGCACAAAACTTCATCAACAGTAGGAACTGAAGCTACTGTTGATAGGTAAATAGGTAAATTTTCCGTGAAAAAATAGGTAAATTTTCCATGATAGAGATGGAGTTTATTCTCTTGCACCATTTCATTCAAATATCTTTATTTAGAAGATAGAAAAGTAACTGTCAGTGTTGTGGCTGGAGGTCCTTGATGCCACGGAGTAATGCTGTACAGCTACTGTGCAATGATCGTAAGAGACACGCTGGGTGCATATATATGTATATATACATAAACATATAAGGGTTACAAGGGTATATAATGTCAGTAAAGAGCACGGAGCTGCTGGGCACTGAAGGCTCGTTAGCGGTGAACTGAAGATTTGCTTGTAACCGGTGAAAGGCATGGCGGAGAGAGTCTGTTTACACCCTTAACTTAAGATTAATTGTTTATCGTAAATCTCCACTGGCAGTAATTCAGTGGGTGTCTGGCTGGTACGTGTTTTGTAACGAGTTCTGTAGGAGTCGGTGTCAAACATCTTATCACCAGTATTTCAGAGTACTTAGGTGCAGTCATCGCTTCGAACTGTTTAATCAAAGACATATTTAAACTATTTTTGCTGCCCAAAACTATTCGTGTCCATTCTTTACTGTTACTTGAAATGAATCAGTAAGTGAAGGGAACCGGTCAAACTTTTACATTCATTATGAGTCACCAAGATCTGTAGATACTTGCCAGCGTGTTTTGCAAGATTTCTGCTGTTCCAATGAACCGCAGAAAACCAAAGTGTAGCTGCTTGATCCATAGGGGCCAATCTCAGTGACATATCTGTTAAAGAATGGTAGGCACAGACATTTCTAGACTTTTGGCTCTCCTTGGGCCTTTCTGCTGATCTCAGTACCAACAGTGAAAACTGGAAATCGTGTCACAGCTTTTTGTGTGATCCTTAACCACATCCATGAGAGGAGCCTGCTGTTCACATCAATAAATAACCATGGTTCGGGTTAATTAAAGTGGGTAGCTTCGTTTGAAATTATGATTTATTTGTTTATGGCTGACACGTTCTTTGAAATACATGTGAGGTTTAAAGGTTTGCTGGGTTTTTTCCCCTCTATGGTGTGGGTCCTACAGGCTGTGTGGTTTAAATATTCTGGTAGGCGTTTCATGTGGGATAGTAACGTAAACTTGCTGTTTTCTCAGTGAGGCACTAGGAGGGAGATTTTGTTCTTTATACAGCAACATGATAGGCACTCTGTGTGAAGAACTGAGATCCACCCTGTTGACACTGTATTTTGTGAGCTTAATGACTAAGGTGAGAGGGGCCCTTGAGTTACAACTGGGGGACCAGGTCCTGACACTGCTTATAGGTGGTGCGTACGTATAATCTGACAGGGAGTCAAAGTAATAACAAACTTGGAAGATGAATTGGTGAAATTGTTTGCCCCGATGTTTTGCATCATTCTGATAATTTCCTGTTCCTCCTCAGAGTCATGAAAATCAACAAAAACACGTTCCCTCCAGAATCTGGGCACAAAGGGATCAGTTATTTCCGTCAACAGGTCTTTTTATAAGCTTTGTAACTGCGAACCCAAATAAGCTGCTGTTTACGGTGCCCTTTTATTGGAAGATGGCAGATCACAAGTGCAGTAACCCCAAATTAGAACATTTGAGGACTGAGTTTCAGGAGTTTGGTGCCCAAAGCAGTGCAAGGTGAATAGAAGGCCTTTGTCATGCAACCCTATCTGTTCACTTCAGTATTCAGCCATTTGATTTTACCTTTTTTTCTCAATATATGGGTTTTTTCCGGGGTCAAATACATCCTTTTGTCTACATCAAAACAGGAAAGTTTTATGTTATATATATACCTACCAGTGGCATAACTGCAGTGTCAACAGACAGAACAGTCTACATCCTCATAAGATGTGAAGCAATAACTTAAGGACAGTTCATTTCAGTATCAAACCTCAAACATTTTCACTTTCCAAGTTTACTTTGGTCAAGTTTCAACGTTTTGGGTGCGCTAAATGTCAGGAAACGTGTGTTTCCAGTGCTAGAGCAGGGCCTCGCTGGAGGTTTCAGCTTTGATGAACAAACCCCTTTAGGCTTGTTTGGAACAGGCTCAGTGGTGACCACAGCGACCTCGCTGGTGTTGGCGTTTGTCTGCGTGGGATGAGCGCCAGCCGTGATGTGACCGGGATTTATGCAGCATCTCGGTAGGGAGAGATGCATTAAAAGAGAGCAGCTTGGAAGGGAGACTGAGAGCCCAAAACACAACTGGAAAGCTCAGATGTGCTTAAGAACATACTTCTCCCCCTCGGAGAGTTCAGTTCTGAATAAAGTGCTCCCTGGGCTCTCACACTTGTTTGCCAGATGTGGTTTTCCCATCTTTTAGAGGGCTAATTGTGTCCCAACTGGTGTATTTTATGGCTTTGCCTATACCTGTAGCAAAACAATTAAGAATTCAATTGTGCCTCTGGAGGGAGAGGAGGGACGGAGAGGTGGGGAGGAGAGCGCTGGCCCCAGGGAAATGGCAGGACGTATTACGCCTTTACAAACCACCATGCCTCATGAGCATTAATACCTGCAAAACACATGTTGTAAACACCCTTCCCAGACTACCAGCACATGTTTCCCTGCTCAAAAGGCCCCTTTTAATTCTGCTGGCATTACTAATCTAAATCTGTTATGGGGAGAAGGATTATTGCCCTATGCTAGTGTGTACGAGTCGGGGGAAAATCCCCTACTAACATCCAGGGCTTAGTGTTTATGCTCATCTGGGAAACCAGCTCATTTTCCTGTTTGGATTTTGCAGATAATGGATAAAATGATGGTTTAGAAAGATGTGGCATGCTGTGCACATAGTGAAGGTACGGCTGCAGTTTTTACATCTGAAGCCCATGCTTTGGAGTTGAAGGAACTCCCCCTGTTCCTGGAGAACCTTCTACCTCCCGCCTTTAACTCAGCCCATAGAGCAGCTCCAGACACTGGGGGTCTGCCCCATATGTTTTATTGCCGCTGATTCTCCCAGAGATAAGTTCCCCCCATCAACTGCTTTAGGTTTAAGCTGATAAATCCAGACGTGTCGCCGGTGTTCATTAGGCGCTCCTACTCCCGACTGGTATATGGAGACCTGAATCTGGTGTCTCCAAAGCCGGCGCTGCTGCACCTCTAACCAAGGTACTATGATTGATTTTAGATATGAAATGATAGAGACAGGGCTTATAATGTGTATTCTCCAATAGGCTGTCACATCTTTTGTCACTGGCAGTGCCCAAAGAGGCCTGCTAATATAATGATGTGCTACAGAAAACCTACCTTTTGTGTCAAGAGAAATATCTTAAGGTTGCTCTGAAAACCCTCAGGTTGGGTCTGCGTGAATCTCTGGAGCTCCCCGTCACAGAGAAAATGTAAAACCTTATTTAATTTTGTTTTTAACAAAAAAAGAAAGACCTGAAGCATGAATTCATGTTGAGTAGTTAAGAACTGTGTGTATTTGTTTTTAATATCTGTCAGAAGAGGCTTTCTCAGTATCGTGTTAGGATTGCATGGGCTCGGAATTACTCACACAGACTTCAGGTCAGTTGAGCAGTTACATACACCAAATCCCAGAGCTCACTAAAATCTGATACAGAGCTGGAAAGACAGTAGCAAAGTTGGTAGAGAAGTAAAGATAGTGATTTATATGGGAGGTGAAAATTTATCCCTTGAATGCCTCAGCAATATTTTCTGCCCTGAAAAAAACCCAATTTCTACTCCCTCGTACCGTCACCCAGCCCCACAGAGAAAAGTTTTAATACATTTTTAAAACGAGAAAGCACAAAACTGCTGTGCTTTGTCCTGCGTTGCGTTATTGAAGAGGAGATGCTGGGTCATTACAAATGCAGGAAAGCACCCGGACCTTTGCACTTTGTTTAAGCATGCCTATCTTGGAGAGGAGATTACAGGGGGATAAAGTACAATATTTTTCAGACTTAAGTGAGCTCAGTTTGAAAGAGCGTATTCAAAAAATAAAAATGCGAAAGCCACTTAGCGCACGTGCCAAATTTAAGTGGTAATGTTAGGTTTGTTAACTTAACCTTTGCCACACTACAGCCCTTCTGCCGGCGATGAAGCAGGTCTGTCGGTCAGGGGAGAGGCCTCTGCAGTCTCCCAGGGCTGGGCCCACGCTTCTCGCTAAAAACCCTCATCCACAGCTCTCCCGGTTCTTGGAAGCGGGGTCAGGAGTCGCGCCGGGGCTGCTGCGGCTTCTCCAGCTGCTGCGAGCACGATTCCAGGCAACGCTTGCTGACAGGGACTTATTGGCCACAGCTGCCACTGGACTCAGTGAGAAGAAATGCAGAATATCTCCCAAAAACAGAGGCCAGCCAGCAGAGAATAGGGGAGTCCCATGTCTGTTGTGTTGGCCCCTGCAGCATAAATATGCCTCCTCGCTTTTTGCGCTCTGCTTCTCCACCCATCTGAAACCCACTCGGTCTCCGCAGCAAAGCGGGGATATTGTATTGCTGAGGGGTACAAGTTTTTCACAACTGCTGTATTTGCCCCTCACAGGGCCTTCAATTGGCCTAAAAAGCCGTGTGATCAAGGGTATTTTGCAGCAACGCTCAGGTTTTGCCCGATAAACACGCATGCTGTACGATGTAATTAGTGCCACCATGTCTTACTCCTCCAGCACGCACCGTCCGTCGTCTCGGAGCAATTGCAGTGCTGTGCAGAGATGTTCCCAGACAAATGGAAAGAGAGTGTGCTCACCCAGATGGATAAAAGAGCCTCTGGTAAGGACAGACTGTGTTGCAGGACAGGAATGTCATGCATGATCAGGTATTTCAGCTAGAGCGTTTAGTTTTTTTATTTTCCCTTCAAGTCTTTTGGGAAGATGGGTTCAGCAGCTCAAGAAAAGAGATGCCATAGTTTCTGACAAGTTAATTAAGCTTTCACTTCTGAGTATTATATGTATAGTGAAGAAAAGAAACTTAATTGTCTTTGCAGTGCCTGACAAAACCCAAGAAAAATGCCTGCATATTTTCTCAGTTTTGTCTCTATTTTTGATACTTATTCAGTGTGAGCATTATACTTTCATGGGTTTAATTAAAAACCAAGTTTTGGAAGCTTCTCAACTGTTAGTTTTGGTACATAGATGTATGCATTTGAAGAAATATTTATGTGAAATCTCAAGCCTAAAAGGAATTAGAGAGGCTTTAAAACAGATCAGCTGCCTCCCTTTATGTCTTTTGTCCAACTGCCTCCCACCTCCTGCTATTTAAGATACTTCTGAAGAGGTGAGAATGCTGCTTAGTCCACTTCCAGGGATTTATGAACTCTGAGTCCTCATACAAAGGTGATGAGCGGGTCTTCCTTTGTGAAGCGCAATATTCAACTTTGGATTTCTCCCTATTTGTTTTTCCATCGTTCGTGCCGTGCATCAGCGAAGCAGAGGTTTCTAAAAGGCTTCATAAACCGTTGCTGGAGGATTAGTATGATTATTTTTTACCTTCAGCCCTTTTGTCTTTTGCTGTGAGAGTTGTTAAAATACGGTTGCTACAAAATCAAGGGTGTCACGGAGAACGTGAATAAAGAATGATTATTCATTATTCCGTGATAATTCTAATGCAGGAATTGAAATAATCAGGTAGCTGGATAAAAAGGAAGAAAAGGAGTGCTTATTCTCACAAGGTGTGATTGAGCCGTGGATCTCAGTGCGACGGGGTGGCGGTGGAAGTCAGGAGGGGTCCAAAGGCTTGGGCAAAATTTGAGCGATGAATTTATTCGTGGGCACGAAACGCAGTGATGTGGATATAGCGGATTGCTCAGGCAGTCCCTACGCCAGCTTTCAGCAGCAGCTGGAAGGACACACAAGAGTCACTGTGTCCTGTACGTACCCCCCGTGCCTGTTACCGCTAGGGGTACGGCACAAGGTTGGACCGAACCTGCGATCAGGTCCAGCTCAGTCGGTTTGGGGTCTTCCAACCTTTGCAACAAAAGCGTTGGAGGACTTTCTACGGAACTTTTTGGCTCAAGCTGGAGGTACATTGCCGTGAGATATTCACAGGTCATTGTGAGAGAGGGGACTGCCCGTGATTGAAGGGTTGGTTAGGGGAGGAAAACAGAATGGCCAAATGGGAGCCCAAGGTGAGATGCGTGCTGTCTCTAGTAGGACACAACTATTTAATTGATGGCCTCTTCTTAGTGCTTGTCCCATGGCAGTTTCCATGTGATGTTAAAGGAAAGCCATGGAATTTTCTAAATATCCCTGAAGCGAGCATTTTATGACTAGGGACTCCCTGTAGGTGTGTGCCAAAGAAGTGGAAGGAGAGTAAGCTATTGCTTTTCCATGCAGAAACAGGACTTCTTCCTAATCGCTAGTGAGATCTTCCTTATGTAAAAAGTATTCATGCCGCTCTGCTCTTGGACAGTTTTTCCTGGAAACCCCTGTTAGAGCGGGTACATTAAATAATATTTCAATCTCTGACTCAAAACTTACTGGAAATCCAGTTATCAACCTGGGAGAGAGATAGAGATCTCGGGCACGATGAGCAGAAGTTTGGCTGAGCGCTGGAGTATCAGAGGCTTATTTAAAGGAGTGTGTGTGTGTCAGCAGAGATGCTTGAGGCAGGAGGAAGGGTTGACTATTTATTTATTTAATTACTCAGCTCTGCCAGGGCCTAGAAATCAGATTTTTAAACTGAATCCTAGAAGAATATTTTTCCCCCTCCCTCTCTCTCTTTTTTTTTTTTTTCCTTTTAAATGGCTAGAATTAAATATTTATTAAGCAGCTCTAGACGTGGTGGGCTGCCTGGGCAGCACACAATTTCTTGCTTTTCTTTCTTGCAATCTCCTGTTTCAAGCACCACCTAATGGCTTCGGTGCAAAACGCAGAGCACCAGCTGCCCGGAGCTCCGAGCAGAAGAAAGCTGCAGAACTCCATAGATCAAATACCAGTCCAAAAATGTAATAGCTGGAGGAAGTTGGCCTTCGTTTTTATAGCATAATACAGCTCCAAGTGCCCAGGATATTATGATTTCACCGTGTAAATGCATTATACTACAAAGTCACTATTCATAGCGGCAGACGGAGTGCTTGGCTCAAGTGATTTGCCTAATAGAAACGGGGAAGCCTTAGCTGTTTAAAACTTCTATATAACATTGGAACACTTCTTATTTCTCTCCTTATTTTACCGGTTTTAGCGAGAGGGGGCACGGAGGAGGAGCATTACTCAGCTTGGCTTCACTGCCACTTGAATGAGATTTTTGCATCATTAAAGCATATCAGATATGCTACTCCCATGCTACAGGCACAGCTACAGATAATTTGATAAGGCAAACATGCATAACACAGGCTTGTATCAATAATTAATTTCTTTTAATACTGAGATTCTAGGGAGCCTGGGAATCTGGCTTTCCCAGTAGCCCATCAGAGCTGCTGTCTAGGAGCCAAGGTTTCTAGTAAAACAAGTAGGCAAATGACCTGACAGGAACAAGTCCTATCAGATTGATATGTTCCCCAAATCATTTTGATTTCAGCACGTCAGCATTTTTGAACAAAGCAGAATTTAATCAGAAACTCCTGGAACAGCTTTAGTTTTGACCTCAGCAATATTTCTTCATGGCTCAAAAATGCCATTTCTTTACTCTCCTGTCGCCTTTTCATACTTTCCTTTGCTACTCTGTTGATTTTTTTTCTTGCTTCATTTATGTTTTCGAGCATGATCTGGCAGCTGCCAGATCTCATAATGGTGTTTGGAGCCTCGTCATATATGGTATTCTTCCCAAAGCCGCAGCCCTGCGAGTGTGTCAGGCTCGCAGTCTGAACCGAAGGGGAAAAGGATGCTGACAGAGAATCCGAAATGTAAAATCTGCCAGCTAAAACGTGTTATTTTAAAGCTGTCTCCTAGTTTTGGAGTAAGAGAAAGAGCTAGCTCTGGTTTCTAAATGCCTGAGGCTGGCGCAGAGACCTGTGTTCTGATCTTGGGGGTTTTTTAAATTGCCTAAAAACTCCAACGTTTAAGCAAAGAAGGTGTAGGTATCATAAAGCTGTTATGTGGCACAGGATTAGCCTGGAACATCTCAAGAGAATCACAGGCCAGATACTGCAGGGTTTGAATAGCTCTTTGCATTCTCCCTCTGCCTCCCCTTAAACATGCCTAAACTCACTAAACCTTGAAATCCGAAATTCAAGACCGATGGTGCTGCAGATATTTGCCATCTCTGAAATCAGCGTTATGTTCCCAGTTGTGTTTCATTAGGAAGGGTATTTTAACCTCAAATTAACCTTTGCTCTACACAATCTTGCTGTTGTGCAACCTTTATTACTGTGAAGCAGAGATGCTGGACTGGGAACTTGAAATTATATGTAGGGAACAAAAACCAAGGTAAGTAATTAATTCCACATGACAGTGAGTTTCCTGAGGAGACAGGGTGTGGGGGACAGTTTGGCATCCCCCACTTCTTCTTGCAATTCCCTACATGAGTTACAGGCCAGCTGAGAAGCAGAAGAAAATAGGGTTTTAAAAGGAAATTCCAGTATCTTCTTTTTTTCCATCAAATCCAGGGACACGCTGGCATTAAATGCACACGGAGTGGATACCTGTTCGGGTATCCTCATGGAGGAGGTCTGGAATTGCACACCTTGTTCTCTGTCTTTCCGCTCCAAAGTTTTATAAGTTGTTGCTGGCGTGGCACAAATCCAATGAACCGTCTGGTCCATACCCTGCTCCTCGGCTTCTCAAACAAGAGTTTTATCGAGGGATATGAGGGGATCAAATGATGTTTTTATCTAGTGTGTGCTGCAGCTCCGGCTGAATTTTAAAATAGAGGCTGCTTCAGCTCCGATCTGGGGAGCGGCTGCTCCCGTTGCAGTGTGTTACTGGTGGTACCCGATGCGTTGGACCCCAGCGGGTCTCTGAGCCCCCTTCCTGCTTGCTGTGGGAATAGCTGCAGCACCTCTGGATGCGCTCAGGTACAGTCTGGTAGGTACCGGGAGGACTTTTTGACCAAACGGGACGATGTTTCATGAGGTATGTTTCCTTCCAGCAGAAGTGGTGTTGTTCTGGACTAGAGACATGGATGCAGTCAGTGATCCCGTGCAAAAGCCACGGGAAAAAATTCTTCCCAGAGAGTGTGGGGAGCACTGGGACAGTTTGCCCAGAGAAGCTGTGGATGCCCCACCCCTGGGAGTGTCCAAGGCCAGGCTGGATGAGGCTTGGAGCAACCTGGGCTAGTGGAAGGTGTCCCTGCCCATGGCAGGGGGGTGGGACTGGGTGGGCTTTAAGGTCCCTTCCCATCCAAACCATTCCATGGTTCTGTGATTCTAAGTCATGATCAGGTGCTAAAATCCTTCTGTAGGATGTAGTGAATGCAAACTCACTAAAAGCTGGCAAACTCCCAACGTAGGGTTTAAATGTTACTGCATTTTTGCTAAATAACTTTCATTTTTAAAGGGTTCTAAGCAAGCACAGTTTTGAAAAGGTATCCAAAACCAAAACGCTGAGATTGCAAGAACTATGGTTTTCCAGAAGTGTTGCCTTCGCAAGGCGTGGCGACCTGGTTCAGGAACGGCACGGCGACCCCCCCCGGGCCGCTCGGGCCATCTGCTCACAGACACCAATGTGGTGGACGGCAAATGGCGTTTATTGATGTGTAACACCGCATTATATGGCTTAGGTTTGTCACGTCACTTCCGTCTGTTTACATTGCAAACTACACGCTACTGGCTATCAGGGGAGGGTCCCTGTCTTTCCGTACAGCACGTAATCTTCCGGCCGCCAGATCCTAACTACCCACATTTCCCCCCTCCCTATGCGTAAGTAAATTGACTAAAATGTAACAATCTCGAAAATACGTATATCGCAATCTTGGAATTGTATCCCGTTCTTAAGCTATGCTTTACAACAATTTTGACACATATCATGAACTTGAATAAAAAATATAAGGCACGCTAGGTGAGAGGCAACAGGGGTGTTACTGGGAATAACAGGGTATGACTGGAGATAGCTAAACAATTCTGAACAAGAACATTTTTATAGCAATTGTCGGTATTCTATCATCATGATATTAACTGTTTCTAGCCGGCTTTTAACAAATGACATGAACTTATTCAATACACGGGGTCCAAAAATCAGTGCTATTACAATTATTATAATTGGCCCTATCAGGGTAGATATCAGGGAGGTCAGCCATGGTGAATGGTTAAACCATGATGCAAACCAGTTTTGTTGTGCTTCTCGTTCTTCTTTTCTCGCTTCTCCAATCCTTCTCGCACTTTCAGGTGTGGACAGGATGCTTGTTGACTTGCAGTCTTCTCCTGCTACCAGTGCGTACGGGTTATAAGGGCGTCTGATGAACCGGTTCTGTGGATAAAAACTCACAATTTTTGTTAGTTTCATTCTGAAGATTTGGTTTGATCGATTTAAGCGGACACCACTTAACTTTTCCATCTTTTTTAACCGCAGCATACCCTCGTCCTGTAAGAACTAGCCTCCACCCTTGTTCCCATTCCCCTAGCTTGTTTCTAATTATGACCAGCGGGCCTTCTTCTAGCGCTCGAGTAGCCCAATGTTTCTGGGTGGGGCTATTCACCTCTTCCCCCCTAGGGAATTGATTCAGTGCTAACAGAGCAGTCGCTAGCAGGCGTGCTCGGTCTTTTGGGGGAACAGCATTGGTAAAACCTTCTGTTTTTGCTAACACCTCTAATTTAGCTTTCAGGGTTTGGTTCGCCCGTTCGACTATAGCTTGTCCAGTGCTATTATACGGGATGCCGTGTGTTAGGGTGATACCCCATTTCAATGTAAATGCCTGGACAGATCTAGAGACGAAACTTGGGCCATTATCTGTTTTAATCTGATTGGGGACGCCAAGCCACGCCATGGCCGTCAGCCAATGTTGGATGGTCGCTTTCGAGTCGGCCTTAAGGTGTTGTGTGGCTACGATCACTCCACTGTATGTGTCTACGGTCACCGCTAGCCACGCTCGAGGTTTCAGCAATTGACAGAGCGTGAAATCTGTTTGCCACACCTCGGAGGCCTTAAGACCTCTGGGGTTGACTCCGCTAGACCACAATGGTGTTTTCTGACAGTGGGGACATGTGGCTACTATGTGTTTTGCGTCAGTAATTGAGATCTCGCATTTCTTTGCTAGCGCTTTAGCTCCGATGTGGAGAGACTCATGTAGCTGACGAGCATCTCTTAACGTCCACAGTCCTTTTGCAGCGGCGTCTGCCTTGTCGTTGCCGGTTTGGAAAAAACCCTTTGATTGGGTTGTGGCTGTTTGGGAACACGACAGAAAAAGCAAACCGCTCCTTGTCTTCCTCATGTAATGGTATTGAAAAGAAACAGTCTTTAATATCAAGGACGGCACACGGTTGCCCTTCTGGTATCATGGAGTTTATGGGCAGCAGTGTTTGAACGGGACCCATTGGTTGAATTATCTTATTTACTTCACGCAGGTCATGAAGGAGACGAAACCCTTCGTTGGTTCGTTTGGGTATTACAAAAACTGGTGTGTTCCACGGGCTAGTGGAAGGCTCTATATGACCTCGCTGTAGTTCACGGTCGACTAGCTCAAGAAGAGCGTCCATTCAAGGCTTTGATAGGGGCCACTGCTCGACCCACACCGGGTCGGACGATTTCCACGTGAGTTTAATAGGTGGAAGTGGGTGTGCAGCAGTGGCCCTCATGATAAATTTGTCACCCTGGCTTTCAAAAGGGATAGAGCGTCCCTTCCCAATAGGGGTGGGGTTCCTGACATGACATATGGAAAGAGGGTAATGGTTTTTTCTGGTCCCTTTTCAGTGTGAAGCATTATTGCTACCAATTGAGTACTCTTCCGAGCTCGGGTTAGTCCTCCGACTCCGCCTACCATGGGGGCGTTTTCCAGTTTCCAATGGGGGGGCCAATTCGTTTCAGGGATAACTGTAACATCTGCTCCGGTGTCAATCAAAAAGGGGATACTAATAGTGGTGTCATTTAAGGTATTATAGAGGGAACAAATCCCCCATACAACTGGTGGACTATCGCATTTTACTGCCAGGGCCACCCTAAGGTCTCGTCCCCAGGAGCTGGTTGTTGCTGCTCCTGAGGTAGGGACTGGTTTGGATGGTTCGTTGGTGGAGTCATAAAATTGGTTGGTTCTCGAGGGGGCAGTAGGTTCCATCTGGGGTTGGCATAACTGGGCCGCCTTATGTCCCAAGCGGGAGAGGGCTGTGCGCGGCCCGGGTGCCCCCTCCCCCATACGTTTCCCTGGTTTTTAAATTTGCATTCTTTAGCGAAATGTCCTTTCTTTCCACAGGCCCAACACGGTCCCCTCGGCCGATTTTGACGCGGGGGGGGGGCTGTGGGTGGGTCCCCAAAGTAAGGGCAGTTTGCCACTATGTGGCCTGCCTGACCACATTTAAAACATACCATCACATTAGCTATTGCGGTGCGAACAGCTACCTGAATTGGGGCTAAATGCTCTTCCTTTGCGACATGCTTGATCATGGCTGCGATACTTGACCCTGCTGGCAGTGATCGCAGGATTTCTTTGGTTGCCGAATTACACTGCTGGCGTAAACAATCTGCAACGACCGGGCCTTTCGCTTCCGCAGGCAGGGTCGAGGAGTCGACCGCTGCTTGAAGGCGATCCACAAACTGCGTAAAGCTCTCGCTTTCATTTTGCTTAATTGTGGACCACGGTGATGGCTTGACAATAACTCTAGAAGCGGTGCGAATAGCTTCTCTAGCCGCGCGAGTAGTTGTCACAACTTCATAGGCCCCCAGGCCCTGGGCCTGCGCCTGGGGGGTAATCATTGTTGGGTCTGTACCTATCAGTCGCTGCACGCCGGACCCATATAACGGGTGATCCGCCCCGGTTACTTGGGCTAGTTGCGTCACGCAGTTGTCCTCCCATTCTTGTTTAAAAACAATCATTCCTGCCCCATCAAAGATCAATCTACACATTTGTTTTATATCAAACGGGAGTAGATCGTCTCCCCCGAAAATACCATCTATGAGGGTGCAGACCATGGCAGAATTAAGCCCTTTATCTGCAATTGCCTTAACAATCGCTTGTATATCCTTAGGGTTTATTGGCGAGTGGACCCTCTGTCCCCTGTCTGTCACCCGGACCGGGAACGCTAGCGTGGCTGATGGGGCCCAATCGGCACATGCAATTTTTATTTTCCTCCAATCAGTGAGAGGAATATTTTCCTCTCGGGGTCCCTTTTTATTTTGGATGGGAGTATTTTGGCTTTTGAATGTATCTAGTCTCATTTCCTCCTCCTCTGAGTTTGAATCGGTTGCGAGCCGCTCGTCCCAGCTAGTGTCTGACTCAGAGCCGGAGCTCGACTGACCGGGTACTTCCGGTTTTCCGTACCTTTTTGTTGGGACCCGGCCCCGCCCGCTTCTTCTGTGGGCGGGTCGTTCCCTCCCTCTTGACTCGGCCCTCCTTCCTGTGTCGCCCCGCCCTCTGCGCGGCGGGGTGTTCGCCCTACTGGGGCGTTTCTCCAGATGGCCGCTGTGATTGGCTTTCCGCCCTTCGATCACGCTCCCCTCCTTCCCCCTATCGCCCCCGCCCTCTTTCTCTTTTCCATTCTCCTCCCTTTCTTGTTCTCGCGCGTTTGATGTTGCTAACGCTTCCTCCTTATCTTCACCACAGGCATCTTCGCCCCGCCCTTCTTCTTTCTGTCCGGCGCCATTTTGGGGCGTATAGGGCGGCGGTTTAACCCAACCCTCCTGCGACTCTGGTCTCTCCGCCGCGCCCCTGGCTTCCTCGGCTAGCCCACCCCAGAAAGATTTAGCTTGTTTCTGCGCTTCCGTAGGCGGGTCGGGGTTCGGGAGTTGAGGGGGCGTGTCGCCCTCTTGCCGGTCTTTAGGCTCAGCAGAATCATTACCGTCTGGGGGGTGCAAAGTCTGTGTGGCTGCCCCGACTGCCGTTTTCGGGGCGGCCAACAAACGGTCCTTTGCCACCCTCCAGGTCTCCTGTTCTTTTAAAGTCTTCTGCAGTGCCTGTACGACTCTCCCCCACGACTTAAGGTTTTTCCCACAGCCCGAGGACATCGTCTCCTCGGCTAACGCTTTAGTGTATTTATCCCACACCTCAGGGTGGAAAATATCCACTGGCTGGTCAATGACCCCAGTTTTAAAAGGCCTCGCAACTGCGAGAGTAAAATCTTTGGGTTTACAATCAATACCCCACTGCTCATATAATAACAATACGACCTTCACAAGGGCTTCCATCCTCCTTGTTGGTCCGGGAGCGTCCTCCCCGCCGGGCTGGTCCAGCCGCTCCGGCCGCCGTTCACCCGAATCCAGGCGAGTTTTCCCGGGTTTCGGCACCACTTGTTGCCTTCGCAAGGCGTGGCGACCTGGTTCAGGAACGGCACGGCGACCCCCCCCGGGCCGCTCGGGCCATCTGCTCACAGACACCAATGTGGTGGACGGCAAATGGCGTTTATTGATGTGTAACACCGCATTATATGGCTTAGGTTTGTCACGTCACTTCCGTCTGTTTACATTGCAAACTACACGCTACTGGCTATCAGGGGAGGGTCCCTGTCTTTCCGTACAGCACGTAATCTTCCGGCCGCCAGATCCTAACTACCCACACAGAAGAAAGGTACATTTTTCAGATTGTCATTTTTCACATGCATTTGTAAAAAAGAGTGCTACCTTGTAATTCTGAATGAGTTTTTAAATAAATGCAGTGGAAATTATTTTTTTCCAGTGCAGTTGAAAACTCTGCAGACTTCACCTTAAGGAAGTTGTGGTCAAGGAGGACAGAGCTACCTGAGAAGGGACGTACGTTCCTGTGGTTTTCTCGGAGACTTAATGCTCTGTATTTAGTCTCTCTGGCAGCAACCTATTTTTAAGAGGTTAAGTACTCATTAAGATAAGATGGAGCGAAAGATTGAACGCATTGTAAGGGAACATTATCCATAAACTAATTTCGAGCTCGGTCACACGAAAGCCAAGCCCAGCTTTGCTCACACAGCACACGGTAATGATATGTCTCAGGATTGCAGCTGAGAACAAATTTGACAGATCTGTGCACCGTGCAATCACATTTGCTAATGTTAGTTTTAAAACACTAAAAATCAATCCTAGTAGAAAATATTTTCTTGGGAAAGCTGAGAACCCATCTTAGTATTGCCTGTTAAGAGATACGGGCACCCATTCAGTAGGCGCATGGTGCGCTTGCCCTTGCAAGGGTATTGCTGCCGGTGGACCCCATGCCGACGGCCGTGTGCTCGGCAGAGCTGCCGGGGATGTGGGTGCCTGAACCCTGACCGCTGTGAACATTCCTTATTCCTCTGCAGATGCCTGCTCCAGGACTGGGCTGTCTCTCCTGGATGCTCTCAGCTTGGGAGCTTTGAGTGATCCCCTCAGGTGGGAGAGTAGTGACACGTAGCATCCGTAATCCCAGCTTGGGGACCAACAGGAGTCACCCTGCATCCCTTTCCGAGCTGTATCTTGCCTGATATTTCCTCTCTAGATGGAGGTGATGCCATTACACAGGTTTAAGGTGGGTTTTGGCCATATCTGGTCCTGGACAGGCATAATAGCTGCTTTTCCCTGTGCTGTCCTGTCTCACTGAAGGTGCCCACCCTGCATCCCGCTGTCTTTCCTCTTGGTGATAAGGTGTATCTGGCAGAACACCCCCTCAGAGGGCTTTTGGATTTTGGAACGTGCTCCCTCCAAGCCTGAATTTGATAATTTCCTGATATGCAGCAAGACATCTGTTTGAGGGTGTTTTTGGAGAGGACTGTGAGATTGCTTCCCATAGCCATGAGTGACTACAAAGAAGCTTCCCTAGGTGTTGGGCTGGATGAGTTCCTGCCGGAACAATTATTTTGGTGCTTCTGGGATTTCATTATATTGCGTAAATAGTGAAGGTGTCAGGAAAATTTGAGTCTGGGATGAGCATGTTTTTATCACTTCAGATCTCAGTAAATAAATATTCTGAGCTCTAAGCTTTGCAAGTGGCCTGGGCGTGGGGGTCTCGGGTGTGGAAGTCACCAACGTTAGCTTTGGGGTAGCAGCCCATGTGTGTGCTGTTACTCTGAGGCAAAGACAAAACCGTTCAAATGAGAGCGCTGAGCTGTCTCTCGGTACTTTCTAATCACCACACACGAAGAATTCACACACTGACAGCTAAAACAGCTCAGCCAAATTGGGACAGCTGGTTAAGTGTCCAACCCCGGTGATCCTTCCTCCTGTCTCTAGTTCACTTCTTAAAATACAGGTTTACGTAACAGGTCACACCTTTCAAAAGCTCCTAAATCTTTCGAACTTAGTGGAGAGTTTTGTAAACTTTCAGAATATCTACAGAGAAGTTACGCAGATAGTATGGTTGAGAGATTCAGCTGCGCTCACACGTTTCTGTCTTACTCCCGCGCTTGTACCGGGGGGAGTTTGCGCACGTGAGCAACCTCAGGGAATCGCTGTGGCTGTTACTGCAGAACTGCGCCTTGGAGTTAATCGAGTTTTGAAAACGTAATTTATTTCCTATTCAGAACATAGGAAACAAAATTCTCGTGCTTTTTTATTTTGCTTCCAGTGTATCAATTTTGTTTGATTCGAGCGAATTAATGTTGCTGGCTAAATGCAACACCTCTTCTGGAATGCCAAGCAGAGGGGAACACTGCAGCACGTTTTCATCTTGAAAACAAAATAATTGCTTTAAAAATAGTCTTCTGTTTCTTCATTTTATGACGTGCTCTCTTTAGACTCGATAATCATCCTTTCTTGTACTTGAGATACCTTCCCTCCCCACACCCACTCTCTCCTATCCCCCTGAAGTTCTGGTAGGAGATGTATCGGCAGCCTCATTTCCAGCTCTGGCACAGGAGATGGAGTCAGCGAGCGTTTGATAGAGGTTTCGGGGGAGAAGGTGTCTTAAATTTTTGAATAACATCTTAATGTGTTTCAGAACCCGTTTGCCCTCTGCAGCTGTGTTTGGACGGTCTCCTCCAGTGACCACAGTTTGCAACCTCTAGAGCAAAGAGTGGAGCATGTGTATGGCATCAACCACATGTGGGTTTACTTCCAGGGCTTTGGAAAAGGGCATTTGGGTTAAAAAACCCCAGAACCAACACCTATATTCGCTTTGGGTGCAGCGGTGTGGGGAGCTGGGAATTGAAGGAACAGGAGACACTCCATAGGATAATAATCAAAATAATCAAAATGAATTGGTTTGGCTTTAGCCAAACTGACAGTTTAGAGCTAAATTGGCTTTCTGCAACATACCTCAGTCATGACAAATGGCAAAAGCAGGTGGAAACAAATCTATCCAGCTGCTGCAGCCGAGGGGAAGTTGGAAGTAGGCTGAATGCAGCAGGTTTCTACATGTTGCACGAGAAGCGGTTGCTTGTTCAGATCGCGGTGTTGAAAAGCTCATATTTTCTTAATGCTTTTTTAATGAAAAATCGGATCCAGGAGAACTTTCTCATTCCTTCTGGTTTTAGATTGGCTTTCAAATGTGTCTTAGTTATCTGAGAGGTCACAGTAATGCTGGGCAATTCAGAAATACACGAGGCCTGCTTCGAAAATCTGTTTCAGGAAGGTAAATGCTTTTTGTTTCGATACGAATGACTTTTGCAAAGGGAATTCATTCTTTACATTCTGTTCTTTGTTGTGGAACTGCCAAGTTATGAGTAAACAAAACACTTAATGCACTTTTCTGTGTCTGATTCGATGAGGATGACGTACAGAGTTTGAAGGGAAAGTTAAAGCTTTTAGGGTGAATAAAAACCAAGCCTTAAAACTGGTGAGTACTTCTTGCTGAAATCCTGCGAAACAGCAGGTTGTGCAACAGTTCTCGAAAGAGATAAAAAGGGAGGGGGATAAGTAATGCTTCTGTATATTTGCTGTCTGAAGAAATAGGCTAGGCGTGAACTGTTCTCTGCTTTGGCCCGTAATCTCTTGTTAAGCAAATGCTTATCCTGTATGTTTTCAACACACTTTCAAGGAAAATTTTTCCATCCTAATGAAGAGCATCAAAATCCAAAAGAAGGGTGAGGAATGTGATTCTTCTCCATTCGAAATAATAGGAAAAATTGAGACTAACTTAGCCTAATTATTAGCTTTCTCAATTTTTCTGTAGTTTCTGGCCTGTTCTTCCCTCTGGTACAGAGAGCTGGGCAAAGGGGGAAACATTCCCTTGTTTTCCCCATGCACCTCTCCCTGCACTCGCTTTTCTCTCTGGCAGCTAAGCAAGCCCCTAATCATGGCTCCCAGTGTGAATTTGGTCATGCGACTCATGTTAAGGTAGTGCAGAGCAATTTCCGTTCTCCCCCCAAAATCAGAGACACCAAAAGAGAGTTATTTTGGGACACCAGACAGTTTTCTTCTCCATTTCTTACCATCAGCAACAACCTGAAGGCTTCCCATGGAAATATTTCGTGGCTATTTCCAACTCTTAAAGATATCATAGAAGCTCCCGGAGTTTGAACCTTTTCCAGGGGGGCTGGTGTCTTTTCTTCAAAGAAGGCAGTAAATAATATTTCATTCTTTATATACAAAGTCTTGAGTTTTTCAAGGAAAATTTTTCTCTTCTAAGCAGAACAGTGGAAGCTACTGGGTTGTCGATGCTTTAAGAGGTGGGCCCCCAAGGTCTGGTGGTTAAAGGCAGCTTTGGATGTACAAGTCATTTCTCACATCAAAAATCTGTACAGTTAATATCACAGTCAGTCTTGGCTAAAAGCCAATAATCCAATGTAATTTTTCTGGCATAATAAATACATGTTAGCTATATGCATCACTACAGGCTGGAGGTTTTTGCACGGTAATTCTTGAGCATGAATATCTAAAGCAGAACAGCACATACAGTACAGCAGATCAAGTCCTGATTGTAGGTTACTGCTGAGTTACTACTGTTTTACTAAGATCAGAGAAGAGTAGCATAGGTATAAAGCAGGGAAACTGCTCTGTGTTGAAAAGAGGCTGCTGCGGCTCGTGGGCTTTTGGGGTTCAGATTATATGAACAAGCATCTGGTAAAATAGTTGCATGTTTGGTTTGGGTGGGTTTTTTAAGCTTCCTGTATTTTGTTAAATGCACGTTTACAGAAAGGAGTATCGCTGTGTTCAGTGATGGAATGGTGCGTGTTGAACCGTTGGTGAGATGTCTTCAAATTTGGCTTTTTAAAGCAGATTTGATGCAATCCTACTGAAATTACATTGTAATTTTTGATAAATCAAGGTGTTAAGGTCCACAGAGATGTGACCTTGTAAACAGTGCCAACCATGCGGGTGCACCCCATCCAGCAGGATGGAGGGAGCAAGAGAAGCACAACACAAGCAGACACAAACTAGGAGCTGAACTGAATAAAAATATCCCAGATCCCCAGTTCACCAGGATGCCATCTTATTGGCTCTTCGGGAGTTTCTCTGCCAGGTAGGTGTGACTTCAAGCTACAAGGAAACACTTCATTTCAGGCTTGCCCTGCTCTTGTGTCTTGCTTCAGTCTGGCCCCAGATCCCAGCCAAACATTTCAGCGATGATTGCACAGGGCTCAAAGAGGAAAAAATAATGAAAAAGATACTAAAATTTATTTCTCAGCTATTTTTTTGACAGTGATCCTATGTCATCAAGCTTTGGATGGAATCAGGCCAGCGTGGCACTTAGTGCCCTGACCGGACATCACCGCAGGTCATGTAGAGGCCTTTTTTCTTTTCTAAGGAATGCTTCCTTCTCTCCAAGTGTCTGAAAATATGCAGATTACAAGTACCAGGGCACAATCGTTTCAACTGTTTATGAAGGGTGGTCGCTTGCAGTGAAACTCAAGATGTTCTGAACAGGGGAAAAATACTAGGACAGGTCTATGGAACCGTGCACTTTGTGCATTTGAAATACTGTAGAGAAAGGCAAAGGGTTTCCAGAATAAACACTGTTCAACGTCAGCTCTACATAAGCAGAGCCGAGGGAACTGGGCTGAGCAATTACAGCGCTTTGCAGAGTCAGAAAACTAAATAGCAGACTCTTAGGAGAACAGCCACTGTGATCCATGTAGGTCTCGGAGAAAGAGCTATGAAATGACAACAACAACAACAACAAAAAAGCAAGAGGAGAGTTCAACGTCAAACTGGCAGACTCTACAGTGTCATCTGTAAAATGAGATCATCTGCCAGAAAGCCTGCTGCCAATTCATACATTTTTCTGCATTCACAAGTTACAAGTGTGCAGCTGTGAGGCTATTGAATTTCATGACTGTACATTTGCAGCTTGTGAATTTGTCAGTAGGCATTTCCATCTTGATAATATTTGGTGAGAGCTGTGCAGTATGTATTGCCTTTATATTAGATATGCTCAGTACAGTCTGCAAATGCTAATCAGCGAGTCTCTGCTGGACCATAGCAGAAGTGTCTAACACGCACTATTTTCTTACTGGTTTGCATTTATATTTCTTGGTTTTCCAGAGCTGTTAATGATGGCTGAAACCTCGTTGTGAGACGCAGTTGAATATATACACCGAAATAGGGGGGTGTCATCCACTCCCATTATCATTATTTTCTATTCTTTGCTTTTTTGTGTTTAGCTCTGAGGAAACCTCATTCCCCAGCACGCAATACCTGGATGCCAGAGTCTTGTCGGGCTGTTACGCAATCGATTATGTATTTTATTTAAACATGTTCCAAATACAACAGCAGTGAGTTTTCATGTACATTTATTTGCTTGCATTTGTAGACTTCTGCAAAGTAAGGAAGCGTTTCTTTGGTAAATGGAGGAAGCAAAAATGTCTGTTTAAAGGAGTTGCCTAAAGACCACGTTTTAACGATGGTCTATAAACGCATCTCTCTTTAACTGAGTATTCTAGAAATTCTGGGAAAATTGTGCCTTAAAGACACAGTTCTGGGGTAAAGGGATATCTGTGTGGAAGAAGGGGAGACCGAAGGGGAAAAAAAAAAAGTCTTTTTCATTTGGAGTTCACTTTGTAATATCTGAGCAGCACATTTCGCAGCGGGAATGCTGCCAAAAGCCTCGCTGTGTAGTAAATAAACATTTCGGGGAAAAGCTGGCTGAAAGAAGATGGCCTGCCAAGCAGGATCTTGAACGTCTATTTATTAATTTATTTATTCACTTCAGTTCTGTCCTCGTATATGGCAACTGTATCTATATGGCTGGCAAACGACAGGTTCATCCACCAGAATCCAAGCGTAATTAAACAATACCCTGCTGTGGCTGCAGATGCCAACTCCTCCTGCCCTAACATGTGGCCTCACCAAGAGAGAGCAGCAAATCCCACGGTGTTGCTGTCTCCTCCTAAGGGCCAGCCTTCCCCCCCCATCCTCTGCCAAGTGGGACCTGCTTCGTGAGGGGTGAAATTTGTGACTTTTTAGGTTAACGTGATGACAATACACGTCTTGTGAGGGGTCACAATGAATTATACTCAGTGGATGTTTGGGCTGTTTCCATTGGATGGTGACACCCCGTTGGGAGGAGACCACCACCTTCTCTGCCTTGCCTTCTGGGCGGAATTAAGGTCAGTAAGTGCCGTACTCTGAGTTTGACCCAACTGTGCCTTACGGTAGTAGATCCCACCTGGCAAAGCTCCTTGTGCAGCAAGTGCTGTAATTTGATTGCTCTCTTCAGCACGTCCTTGGTGCTGGTAAGTGCGAAGCTGCTTTGGGGCTGTCCTGAAGGATGGTTCAGCCCAGCACACAGTTACTGGAGCACACGCTAAAGAAGAAACAAATTGTGAGTTGGGTTTTCCCAGTCTGTCACAATCCGTGCCTGCTGGAGCAGTGAGCTGATGCAAACGCAGCTCTTCCTGGGATTATTTATCCCTCGCTGATGTGTCTGCAGTGCCTGGGGAATAACAGCTTGCTGAAACCGAGATCTGTTTGCCACTGAAAGTCCAGGTGCATCTTCTTTTTCTGTGGAGGGGAATCTTATTTCATTTCCCTCACCAGCTTAGGGGAAGATAATGCTAAAAATTGTTTGCTGGCCATAAATAAATAAACAAACTCCGGAGTTCAGGAATGTGCGGCATCTTGCTTTTCCTTAGAAAGCAGTGTAAACAAACAAAGCAGGCTTTTTTTCCCCCACTACTTCTGCAAAACATTGCCAATTGATAATGTAGTAGTAATATTAACACATGCCTGTTCAAAAATGTGACACATACTTTTGGGTCTTTGAGATTAGTTCCTCTGAAGTGCTTTTTCTTCGGCAGCCTGACAAGGTTTTTGGCTTCACTTCAGTCTGGTAAGAAGACAGCTGCTCAACTTCTGACACAAGCGAAGAAAATTGATGGTATGCCATCTCCAAAATTCCCTTTTTCCTGGCAGGCACTACTAGACTGAGTGCTAGGAGTCATTCAAAGTTTGGGGCTTTTTCTTTTTTTAATGTTAGTCGGGACAGGATTTGGGGTTTGCTTAAGTTGCTTCTAATACCATTCAGCACTTGCATAGAGTCTGCATCTCTGGGAACATAAATATTGCAGCATTAATACAGTAGTTATACAGCTCACTCATTTAGCTGCTGTTTTGTACCCAATTATCATTAGCATAATGTCGTAGCAATTGATTTACCTCTCTCTGCCATGGAAATGCAGGAGGCAAACTCCAGTGAGGGTCCCTGCGAGGATGGCTCTTCTTGGGTGTTCCTGTGACTCTGGGTCCTCCTTAGGTATTTCTTTAAGGAGAGTAGAGATGCGTATTCCAAGAGGAATAATGTTTAGTAGCTAGCACACCATGATATCCCTCTCAACTCTCTCATCCTCTCTCGAGTGCGTGAGCCTAGAGATGCTCTCAGGATTCTGAAGACCACTCATTGCAGGGTACATGTATGTGTTGTTTTACCTGGGTACAGAGGAATCTCCTGTCATTGTGCTTTACTGCCAGGGTTTTCCAGCCCCTCAAGATAACACAAACTATATTTTCCATGTTGTTCCTCTTGGACTAATTCCTGCGTCAAAGCTTTCATCTGCATAGACCTCAGCTGTTTGGGACTCTGTGATTCAGACCTGTCCGTCTAAAAAGTAGTGAAGTTATTGTGTTGCTGTCCCATTACTTCAGAAATGAAATCCCACCCTTGTCCAGTTTCAGCCTTCACTCCAGTTCATGACTGTTGTTGCAAAGGGTTTGATTTCGATACACATTTTGCTATTCATTTTTAAACCTCCACAGCAGAGCAGCTCTGTGAAGCTCTGAATAATGCACATGACATATGCTGCTTGTCTTGCAGGGGGAACTGAAGAACCTGACAGCACTTTGCGTTTTTGGAGCTGGAGAATAAAGGCAGTTAAGCTTTAGTCAGGGGTTTTTGGGACTCGGAGGTCAAAGCAAGAAGAGGCGTTCAGAACTGGTCTAGCAGAGATGGTAATTAGACGGGGCACAAAGGAGCTGGCCTGAAATTAAGTATAATATAGTTAGTGTTACTATTTCTTCATAAAGACATCATTTTCCTTGGGATGGTAAAACTTGTTTCCGTTGGATAACAGTGAAATCCTTTACCTAAAGCACTAACCCTCGGCAAACTTAGAGGAATGGGCAGCAGGATCTCATAGTTTTGTATGCAAGGAAATGCTAATGCGGGCGGTGCTATAAACTTCCTCGTGGCAATAGGTGATGGCTTTGTGCAGAGCTCAACTCCATTCTCTTTGTTAGGAGTGGAATTAATACCACCTATCAATTGTGAATACTCTGTACCGTTGTTACTTAGCACTCTCTGAAAGCCTGCATGGGTTGGGTGATTCCTTTGCAGTAGCTGTTATGCACAAACGTGAAAGTAGGACACACACTGGTAAAAATACTTTGTTTAAGTAGGTTATATAGCTATACCCAAATATATTGAAGCTTAACGGCTGTTAATTCAGTGTTTTGTGAAGATAGCAAAATAGGGTCTGATGAGCAACGCTGAAAGAAGAAGATTAAATTCTTGCTTGAGGGAAATAAAAAGTTAAAGTGAGATTTTGTTAAAATAAATAAAAATAAATTAATTTTCAAGAATGAAATATTGACACCCCCAAATCCAATTTTGGCTTCCATTACTCATTGTGAACTAGAAAGGGGCTCAATCAAAAATGCCACTTTTCTGGGAGGTATTTGGATGGCAACTCCATAGTCAGCTCATTTACCAGCCGTTTGGAGGAGGCTGCTCCGTGTGCGAGAGGCTGGTGAGCACTCGGTGGCAGCTGCACCGCTTTCGGGGCTGCCTGCATGTTGCTCTCCCCTCCCAAGGGCAGCGAGGGCCCTGCCAGCGCACGGCATCAACTCTGCGTCCGTTAGCGGCTGAAATGGGATACCCTTGGATTGTGTTAACTGGTGGCCAGTTTTGTCGTTCTCATCTCAAACAAGTCCATTTTTCGCTTTAAGAGAATCTATTTTTTGTCCAGCTGAGCTTTCCCAGAGCGGTGCTTTGGGTTTGGATCTCATGCAGGCAGGGAGTCCAGGACTCCTGCGGCGGAGTTTACCTTTTAAAAAAAAGCAGCTAGCTCCTTTGTCTCTTAGGCAACTGCAAAAATAACTCTATCAAGAATAAACCTGCAAACAGGGGCGAAAAAGCAGAACTGTGTGAAGACATGAAATATACCGGTTTAAATCGTCCTGTAAAGCTATTTCCTCCCCCTGTACCCTTCCAAGGCTTTAATGATGTGCTCTGATTCTTAAACACGAATCCTGACTTGCATAAATTCAGAGATTTCATCTGTGTAGATCTGCAAATTTCTAAGATAGTAATACCTGGATATTTTATGGCACATCCTTAAGTCAATAGGCAAAAGGTTTCTGAATAAAAGCCTTAAAATTACCTTATGCATTATTAACTATTCCCTATATTACCTTTGAATTATAAAAGCATAGAAAAGTGGGAAGGAGAATTGAAAAACATCAGTGTCAGGTTCTTTAAAAATGTAATACTAATCATTGGAGCAGTGTACAAATCTTCTATTAAAGATAAAGAGGAAGCCATACTTTTTTATTAACTTGAGGATATGTTCAATCCACATGATTAAAATTCTCATTACTGACTCAAGTCAGGGAAGGGATTTATTGCCACAACCAAACAGAAGGCATTTTGCTGCCCATAGCTGTATTTATCATGAAGAAAACTCTCCGTTTGTATCTACTTTTGGGTGTTAGGTGTTTCTAAGGGTGGATTCGATTTTTCTGGGAATGATGGGGTTTCACTGCAGTCCGCAGCTGCAGTACTACCACCTTAAGAGGGAAAGCCTGAATGAAAGTTATAGGTACCAAGAGATACATTTTTGCTCTAGTAAATTTGGATGAAGCAAATTATTTTGTCCAGTTAGGTAATAGGATGTGCAAAAACTCAGGATTTTTTTCATAGTTACTATTTGCATGTAGCTAATACCGCAGAGCAAGTGTCTAACTGTAGGTATTTTAGGGATTCTTTATATATCACAAATACTAATATTTATTGATCAGTATAGTACAGATGTACGGTTCAAAAAGAGCCCTCGAAGTGAAGCCTCAGTTTGCAGTGATAAATCATGATCGACTCAATGACGTTATTTCCAGAAATACTATCCTACTTCGGAAAATATATCTACAGAATATACATTTTTCTCCTTTCTGAACCTTAAGCAGGTCAAATATACTGTTAAAGTGTTAGTCTATGGCTGTTTTGTACTTGAAAAAGGGTAAATGTCTCAAGTACTGAATCATGCCCAGCTTAAGTTCCAGTACTATTTATATTGCATCCTACAATGTAAAATGGAGATAATACTGAATTTATTTACGTCACGGCAGCTGTGGAAAAACTGGGTTATACACACTTGCATATAAAGACAAGACATTAAATGGTGCCATCAATTCCTGCAAGCCAGCAGAAATAGCTTTTCTCTTCCTGATAACCATGCCTGGATGGCTCCCAAGGCTGAGTGCTAGTTTTGCACATCCCACAGGAAGTTTGGATTCTCTCCTGCATCGTGGGTGGAAAATGCCTGGTATTATCATGACAGGTGCAATAGGTATTGAAACGTAAACCTTTCACTGATCCTGGGTAACATATTGCAAGTCCTGGGCTTTGCTCCAGAGGAGTGTTTTGGGAGAAATTACATATCTTGAAGGTAAAGAAACATTTCTGGAAATAGGTTGCTTCAAAAATCTGGCAGCTCTTCAGATGTTCAAAATGTTAGAAGTAGTCAAGGCAGAGATCGAACAGTGGGTGGAGGGAGTCAAAGAAAGCAGTTAAAGGTGCATAAAGTATTGTAAAACTGTGGGAGAGATCTGTTGCACAAACATCGTGGTCATTTAAGGAGGGATTCATGTGACAGTTTGCAAAACTGATAAAAGAATTCGTTGGGCACCTTTAGTCTCACTTGTTCTCGTTCTGCTGTTCTATTTCCATTGGGATTTGGTGTTTAATGCACTAAGCGACTTCGTATCCAACTCACCACTTTCAAAACTTCAGATGTTAAACAATAACTAAGGTGTTAGGGTATTTCCAGTTTCTCAGCTTAATGTCTTGGTGATCTCAAGAGAGCCCCAACGTAGGACATGGTGCGTGTGAGCTACATGAATGCTGAGGAACCCGAGGGGACTTTCTCCAGAGAGTAGGGTGGAAAAGCTGTTTTCTAGCCATGAGGGAGGACACCTCCAGCTTCCAGTAAGACCTAGTAATTCCAGTAAGATGTCAGCAGGCGTGACGCTCTCAACACGTCCCATAGACTTTAGGTCGTTTGCAGGGCAGGAGTAAGTATGCCATGTAAATTTGTAGGGCAAGCCTTAAATATGCTGTGTAAATGTGTCTTCGATTCGAGATGTTCCAGTATATCAGAAAGCGTAGGAAGAGTAGGCTGGTTTCGTACTTCTGTTTGTGTTTGGCCTGTGCTAATTACGCTACATGACTTTGCGAGGAATGGCAGAATAAGAGGAATGCCACCAAAACATCTAAAAATCTCACTTAAATCTCTCTCCAAAGTGGTTTTTGTTGTCATAGTTTTGGCAGCTGAGGGAGGATCCTCAAGAGAACAAGAACTTGTTTTCTCTGGAAAATACGCTTTTCTTTCTTTTTTTCGCCTCTGTTTGCACATAAGTGTTGTTATGTTTTCATTTCCAGCTGGAAGGTACAGTCTTCATCTGAAATCTTGGTCGTAGTTTTATGAAATAACATCAGAGTAGGTGATAATGAACACATTAAACATCTTCTGATGATTAACAAGATACCTTTAAGATCTTGCTGTATCACATGGAGGAATTTGTACCTGTAGATCCATTACATGCCAATGTCTGCTCAGCCTGAATCCCTCCAGGATTTCTCCTGCTTCCAAAGGAAATCTTACCTGAGTGTTTTGGATTGGGTTGGGAGTATGACTGCCTAACTTTCTGTGCTTAGTTTGCACCTGGGAGACCCACAGCACCAATTCTTTGGCTCTGTTGAGATGATCCTGTTGACTGTCAGTGCTCGCTAACATAGATGTTTGGTTGTTCTTGCATGGTGAATGACAAAGCATCAGTTAGACAAGATGAATTTTAAACAATAAGCTAGTGTATATGCTAAATGGGATAACTGCTCCCCTCTGAGCTTATGTAAATTTTCTTTTTCAGATTTGTCCCTTCAGGAGTACGCTTGGGAACTAACACATATTTGCCCAAAATACTGCATTCTGCATTTCACCTGCCAGACTCGTGATTTCTCCTCTTCGTAAATCTTTGGTAAGTTTGTATTTGTGATTTGGCTTGAGTTTAACTTGATTTTAACTGTCATGTAATTTATTCTAAATATTAATGAAGAATCTGATTCTGAAAATGTGAGAAGAAGAGAACAGCTTGAGAAAGGAATAGCAAAATCACAGAGCTAAATACGCACCCAAATATTCTGTCTCACAACTATCAAAGTGATAAGTTTGGATTAGGATCTAATTTATGGCTTATATATATTGTAACTTTTCTGCAGTTCTTATACCGTAGAATACCAAGTCAATGTCAATGATGTGACATTGCTTTCAGAAAGTACAATTATAGTATATTCCGCCCAAGAGTTATCTTTCACAGTAGTCCTTTGTTAGAGTTGGCAAGAAGTTTGACACAGCCTGGTTCAGAGCTGAGTAGTTACCTTTTTTTTTTCAAAACATCGTTCCGTAAGACGCTCGTAAGACTTTATATGTTACGAAAAAACTCCCCTCTCGGAGCAGCGCCATGGTTGTGTTTATTGGTGTTTATGTGTATGCATGCATGTGCTGTGTGTGCGTTGGGAAGTATGAAAAGTTTTCAAGGTCAGCGCTGGAGTGTGTGCCAGAGCTGAAGAGGTGAATCTCTCATGACTCAAGCAATGCCACAAAGACCCTAAAAAGAGAGCTGTGATAAAGAGCATGGTGTTGAGAGGGAAATAAAGTATGTATTTTGGTTTACGTTTATCTCGTGCTTGAACAGATCGCTCTAGACAAGGCCTCTTCGTGGTGATTGTTGCACATTATGAGAAGGCCTTTGTCTTTAGGCTTTACCTGGTGGCTTCTCAAATAGCTCTGTGGCTTTTCAGGCTGGCATTTTGTGTCTTGAGCTGGGGCTACTAGTGCTTCTTATTTTAACTTCATCCCATGCCAGCACGATGCCTTTCTGAAATGAGGTTAGAGAAGAGCAGACTGAAAATGGAAAAAGTAAAATACACATTTTGAGGTAATGTATATAAGGTCCTGTATTGCACTGTGTCTTTCTGCCATGTTCATCACCTCTAACTTGCCATTTGGGGTACAACGGCCGGGAGATGGTTGTGTGCTGCTGTATAAATGAAGCACAGGCCGATAGAGTGCCAATCCTGCCTGGGCTGTGGCAGAACCAGGGCTCTGTTTTCAAAAAGCCTTTAAAAATATATGCAAATAAGGACTCCTATGGAGAGCTTAAGCAGATTAGGTAGGTGCTCCTCTTGGTTTCTTATGGAAAGGCACGCTTTACATCTTGAACTTGCCTGCATTAGCTGAAGGCTAAAGGCTGTTCAAATCCGTCACTGCTGTTTAATGTGTGACATACCAAAGTCTTCTGTCAACCACTGTTCTCAGGTAGTTTGTGCATGTAAGAATTTGTGTAGTAGTTCAAATTCTCCTGAGAAACATTTTTCCTCTCTAGTTTAATATTTGGGATAGAATGATGAGCGCTGTATTTTTCTTTCTATGTAATGGTATGTATCTGACAAGAGAGCGGGAATAACTCCTAGCCAGAGTGTCAGGACGTTCCCCACATCTCTGGAGGATCCCTCTTGTCTGTCGTGGGACAAGACAAAAGGAAACAAGCCAAGAAAACAAAAAGGTCACGGATGCAGGACTCTTCATGAAACAGCATTCTTGGGGGGTTTTAGCCAACTGAACACAAATCTTGCATCATGTTGACTTCCAGGTCTCAGCCTGTTGGGTTAACGAGGGGCTTGGGGCAAGACCAGCTGGGAGAGATGCTGTTTCGCAACGTAGCAGGCCTTGTTTACCACCCGTGGTCAGACCTTGGCTGTTTAGGCATGACTGCCCTACTTTTGGGAATCCCACAACCTGCCAGACAGCAGACATTTTAGGAATTTCCCGTCAGATAATGGATTATCTAATCCTTTTGGATTTACTACCTTAAAACTAACTGTATCATGTTTTGATGGATGGTGTGAGCTTCACCACAGATCTGACGCATGGTTAAGGTGATGTTTGCACAGAATTACAAATTTTTGGAACAAAACAGAAAAAGAAATAACAATATGCACTGTTAAAATTATATGCAGTAATAACCCCTGCTTTATTTGCTCCTAGCTTTGATGCAGGCAATATACCCTGGGTCTGGCCAAGCCCAGAGAGCTGTTGGAGTTGTATATTTACATACTTAGCCCAGCATGAAGCCATTCGAAATGAAGTGTTGTTAGGTGATTCCTTCAAATTCCGTTAGTGATACTGCTTTAGTGTAAAGGTGCTTCCCGGAGAGGGTGGGGAGCACTGGGACAGGTTGCCCAGAGAAGCTGTGGGTGCCCCATCCCTGGGAGTGCCCAAGGCCAGGCTGGATGAGGCTTGGAGCAACCTGGGCTATGGAAGGTGTCCCTGCCCATGGCAGGGGGTGGCACTGGGGTGGCTTTAAGGTCCCTCCCATCCCAAACCATTCCAGGATTCTGTGTTATACCAAAGAAACAGGCTTAATAAAATAACTACAGTGACTATTACATAGGGGTTTAGACCCCTCAGGCAGAAGTCTTAATATCATGGTCTAACAGTTGATTTAAGAGAATGTCTTGTATGTATTATTTACATCAGGTATTAGACCTGCTGTGCCAACGCCACTGACTGCAGCCCAGGGGATTTGTTAGCACCAGATATGCTATTTATTTGAAATAAATGCTATGTAATAGTTGAACCTACAAAATCAGTTTTGAAACAAGTAGATCTTAATATCAGGTAAATGGTGGATGAAGGCTGAGTTCAGACTGGCTCCCTGGTAGATCAGGGCTCTGCTCAAGGTTTAATGTGAATGCAGCGCAGCAGGTGATTTTTTTCAGGATATCATCCCCAATCTCTGTGATACGTCGGGCTTCTGGAGTCTTATTGCAGAGATCTTCTGGACTTGGAGATATTTCAGTTCTTCTTGTGTTTATTTAAGTACACTTAGCTCTTCTTCATGTTTAAGTAACTTCAAAAACTTTAACTGATTTTGTTCTTTGATAAGGCTGAAGGCTTAGGTAAGGATGAAGAGAAACCACCCATGGCTGTGAAATGCCACGGGCACAGCATTCCCCGTGGGTAGGTCTCAGAGTGAAACGGATTATTGAGTCAAGCTGGAAAAACCTTTAGTCTTTTGCAGGTCCCCAAAATATGTTTCTGCAGTGGAAGGAGATAATGTTTTCAATTTGGTTTTAAACCTTTTGTTTTCCTCTTTAAATGATGGTGAAGATACATGATCTTCCTACTGATACTTGGTGTTATTCCTGCTGATGCTATTGACAGTTAGTTCAGCACAATTTTTGATGTAAGCCACCTAAGCAAGTTTATATTCAAATAAAACAAGAAGTGTAGTGACTAGAGGCAATATGGGAAAAGGCTGAACGTGGCAGTGACAAAGTCCTGATCCTGAAGGTGCACATATGTTTCCCAAAAGTGCTGTGTGAACACATTTAAAGTTCTGGATCTGGTGCTTGTGTGATAACTTTCCTGTAGAAATAATCTTTTTCTCCAGCAGGCAGCTGATAATCCCAAAATATAAAGGATTGATTCTCCTGAAACATTTTGGCACCGTGGGTTTGTTCCCGCTCCCTCCCGTTGCGAGGCATGAGCAGGTTTTCCTTGTGGTGCGAGAAGACGGAGATGTGGCCTCATTACAAAGTTTTGCTGGCATAGCTGTGTTTGTGAAAAATTCATGCCTCTAGATGATATCACTGTGCAAAAGCCTACGATGTGGCTGCAGCTACCCCGACCGAGGAACCCTTGTCTCCTTCGCTTATGTTCTAAAAGCTGATGTTACTAAGCCAGCAGAAAAACTCCTTCCATAAGCACATGCTGCATCTACTCTGGGGGCTCTATATGTGTATGCTCTCTATATAGGGGAGTACAGAGCCTTCCTTGTGCACATGAGGCGTAATTTGTGTAGTAAGTATATTTTTCTAGAAGTGCTGCAGGTGAACTTAGTAAAAAGTGTAGTTTTGCTGATGCTGCGATTGTAGGTGGGAGGGTTTGTATCTCCTGTATTGCTGCTGAGGCCGGTTATTTCTTCATCCATAAATGTACCCGGGTTATGATAAATTTAACGTAGCTTAATTTCATAAAGGAGAATGCAGATTGGGCGTCATCTTTTTGGTCCACCAAACAATAAAGAACGTCTTTAAGTTTGGGGATGAATACTATTCTTTGCGGCATCTAGGAACCTGCATGTACTACGGAACTGCATGCGGTCTTGGAGGAAAAAACGTGAAAAATAGCTTGGGCAGATACAATCCAGGTCAAAGCAATTGTCTTTCTGCTCTGGCCTTTAATTTATTACTATTTTTTAAAAATCCATTTCTTTTGAGCACATGGGAGGAATACTGCCCACTGAGCTCCAGCTAACTAGCTGATTTATGGTTTACTTCCTATACGCCCCAGTTTAATTAGGATGTTACTATTTCCTGCCCCTCATTACACAAACCCTGATCACTGACACAGAACTAGAAGCAAATTATTATCAAAGCACAAAGGAATACAAGCTGCTAATTTGTTTTGGTCTCTGCTGGAAAATTGAAGTTGTACGTATTGGAAAGTGCCTTACAAAGTATATTATGTGGCCTGACAGAGCGCTTGGATATCCGTTGCTTTTCAGAGGAGAAAGCTTTTGTTGTATTATTAATTATCCATAACTGTATGTATATTAATTGCATTATTATATTACAGAGAGAGGGTTTCACGTGGACTGTTCAGGTGGATGGGCTGCAGACAAGGAGGGCTCTTTCATACCATGGCTGCACGTTGTGGGAAAACAGGTCCCTGCAGACAAAAGGGAAAAGAGGAGAATTTTGAGCAGAGGTTAACTAGCACACCTTAAAATCCTGATGCTGAGAGCACAAGTTGTCGTTTTAGTACGTGTCTGCTGGCCGAGGTAAACCCTAGGTTAGGGTATGGCAGCAATACACCATTCTGGCAGTGTTTTGATTGCCAGCAGAAGGCAAAACAACAAAACAAGAAATTCATTCTGGGTCTGTGCCTTTCTTGGTTAGGTTTTAATAATAGCAAGTGGGGCAAATTCACCAGCTGCACACATGGGTTCACAGCTACCGGAGTCAAAGGAGTCGTGTCCGCTCGTGGCAGGGGGGGCTCTTCCACACGGGGGTGACAACGGCTGGGAGGTAGCGAAGCGGAGGAGAGCCTGCAGCTGAGAGCTTGTTTGCTAGAGGGCTTAAGCTGCGCTGATTGAAATTCCGAGTGCTGCTTTCTTCCTTGGCTATGATAGCATTTGCCTCGATGTGCTCTCTGAAGAGCTGGGGAGTTGGCGTGGAGAAATGTAGATGAGTTGCTTGGAGCTTAAGCACACAAGACGAGGGAAATATCGGTATAAAAACAAAACTGAAAGAGTAAGTCGCTCGCGGCGTGTTGGGAAAGGGCCCATCCTTGCAGGCCATGTGTCCTTAACGCGTGACGTGGGGGCTGTTGGTGTAGGCAGTGCATTTTGGGCTGCAGTCCCCTGGGGACGCGATAAGGGTTGAATGAAATACAAAGCCCTGCTAGGCTGGTTGAGGTATCATAAATGCAACTACTGGAGTAAAGGGCAGCATAGTGCGGCGCTTTAGGTCCTTCACATTATATTGGGCTGGCGTCTATATGCAGGATATCACGGTCCCTCTTTTCTGGTTTTACATTATTAAGGCCTGTTAACCATGTGCAGCTAGGGTACCTGTATGAAAACTGGCTTCTCAACAAGCAAAAGATTTGTCAGTGAAGGAGATGATTATTAGGTACCTGAATCTGTCAGTTAATGAGAGTTACATATGCTCTTTGCAAGTTTTCCTTTTTAAAGTTTACCTTTTTGGTCATTAAAATAGCATTAAATGTTCATAGTAGTGACCCAAACTTGCTTGATTTAACCTCCTTGCAAGTGCAGACTTTAAGTTATTAACTGTGTGGTTTTTGAGATACCTTCTGTGGGAGGAATAGGATTTATTCTGAATTTATGGCACCACCTTCCTCCCCCAGTTTTCTATTACTATTTTTATACCATGAGGCTTTGTGGTGTTTATTATTATTTTGCAAATTCTTGGTTTCCTTGAATCTGAGAAAAAGCCACAGACCGGGTCAGGACCTGTGTATCCAGGGCACGACAAGCGTGGTCGGTGGAGGGGAAGATGATGCAGCGTGGGTCACAAGCTCACAGCCGAGGGCCAGTAGCAACTTCTCCATCAGTGGCTGCTGCTCTCTGAAGGATTGAGGTGACTCTTTCCCTGCCTCTAAGTTGGTAATCCTGCAAGACAGCTGGTTTCTGACATAACGTCTGAATCTGGTCGGTATGAGACAATATTGGTATTTGGGTTTGAATAGCAGTGTGTTTCATATTAAGAAAGAATCTGCTTTGGAAGAGTATTTCCATAGTCTGGAAAAATCAAGCCTGTGCATGAAAGGTGGGCCGGGGAAATTCCAGTTCTTGAACTGAGAAAGCATGAAAGTTTGTGAATCTGGACCGGATGGTAACCTCTTTGAAGTGAATATTGGAGATATTATTTCTGTGCTCTACCCCTGAGTCATAGAGGGAGACCAGGATCTCAGATTCTCTTTGAGATTCTCCAGCTTGAGATAAGGAATAAAAAACAGCATAAGAATTTACAGGAAGGGAGTGGATAATGTTTAAACATTGCTCCATCCTTCCTAGAGGGACTGTGTATACTTAAGCAGTATTGGAAGTGACAGCTGAGATTGGGACGGGTCATCTCTCGTGAACGCTTTCACAATATCCCCGTTCCTGTGAGATGGAGAAAGCTGGCGAGCCGTCGGGGAGAGCGTGTTTCGAAATGAATTGTTCACCGTACAGCAAACACGAGTGAGGACATTCTTCGCGAGTCTGTAAGAGCCCGCTGTTCGCTCAGGCTGTTGACAAAAAAATGCTCTTTTCTCAAGCAACGCGAGTCAGCCAAACTGTGGTTGGAAGCTCTTGGTCTGGATAACTTCCTGGTTTGTGTAGGATGTATGGTAGTCAGTACTGCAGTCTGCAGTATTTCACCCCTGAATGTGAGCTGAAATACTTTCCCTTCCTGTAACTTTTTCCATCCTTGATCATTCCGGGCGAGCGGATTACCGATGGGTTGTGGTGGCGGAGGGGACAGTATGCAGAGAAGGACTATGATAGGTTCCCGCAAGGAAGAAATTTTTTTCTATGCTGTGACAAGTCAAATAATAATAATAATGCTAATGACAGGCCACATCTATATTTGCGGACCTTCCCGTGTGCGGTTGTGAGCTGCATTAAAGAACTCAGGAGCAAGAAGGGTCCCTGGATCCCTGTGCAGGTGGATGTGGGACTGAGCTGCTTCCATCACCACTGCGAATTTTGTTCTCAATTGTGGAACGTCCTAAAATGTTTCCCCCTTTGTAGGGAAACACTTCATCTTAGAGGGCCTAGGGGGAGTTCGTTCAGCTGTTCTGGAATTAATTACAGCACAACGTCTATGAACAGTGCACTCGGGGGACCGTGCAACCTCTGCTCTCCTTGTGAAAGCTCCTTTGCCTTTCGCATGCTGCAGGTACCTCATTTATCACATTAAGTGCTTTAGCAACCAGGAAATTTTCCTGAACCGATCACAAGTATTTTCATGGACTTTGGAACCCTATTACCTTCTAGAAACTTGGTGAACAAACTCAGGAGAAGTTACCGTGTTCTAGATCTGCAGTCAAGGAAAGCAATAGCTTGAGAAAAATAGTGTCGGCAAAAGAGATGTATTTTTTTCATTTTAAATTATACCCAGCTTCCCTAAGAAAGCAAATTAAATTGCACTTAACCAAAGAATACGGATAACAGTATTAAGTACAATAGAACATTTTAATTACTAAGAAAACCAAATGTACATGTCTGTAACTGCAATAAGGGAGATGCTCCGAGGGCTGGAGCCCCTCTCCTGTGGGGACAGGCTGAGAGAGTTGGGCTTGTTCAGCCTGGAGAAGAGAAGGCTCCGGGGAGACCTTATAGCACCTTCCAGTACCTGAAGGGGGCCTCAAGGAAGCTGGAGGGCCGGGGGGCTTTTTACAAGGGCCTGTAGTGACAGGACAAGGAGTAATGGGTTTAAACTGAAAGCGAGGAGATTGAGATTGGATATCAGGAAGAAATTCTTCCCAGAGAGGGTGGGGAGCGCTGGGACAGGTTGCCCAGAGAAGCTGTGGATGCCCCATCCCTGGGAGTATCCAAGGCCAGGCTGGATGAGGCTTGGAGCAACCTGGGCTAGTGGAGGGTGTCCCTGCCCATGGCAGGGGGGCTGGGACTAGGTTGGCTTCCAGCCTGAACCGTTCTGTGATTCTATGGTGCTAAGTCCTGCTGGTGATACTCCATCTCTAGTTTTTCACCCTTCGCTGTGGGATCAGGGATATGAGTGGCTCAGGAGCTATCATGATGCTGAGGAGACAAATGCAATCTTTGCTGGAATAAGGACTGTGGCATTGAAACTTGTCCCTGTGGAAGTGTACCGGGTGCAGAAGATGACTAAGAGGGAAGCCTGCAGGAATGAATGGGAAGAGCCTAAGAATGAAGTGGATGAGCTTGTCTCCCACATCTAGTGCTTGCAACTGTTTTCTCCTTCAGCTTACTGTCATACTATGACAGTCACACAGTCTTCAAATACGGAAAAGACTGCTGTGAGAAGAAGCAACCTGTTCTCTATGACCCTCTTGATAGAGGAGGGTAATGATGTAAAACAATCACAGAAGGGGAGAGTTGGTTAAAAAATGAGGGAACTGTTTCTAGGATTGAAGTAATTAAGTACTGGAATAAATTCCCTATAGAGACTGTGAAAACTTCTTCCTTGAAGTCTCAGGACAGTGTCTGAGGAAACCTTTCTGAGAAGCACTGTGATGGATCTTGATCCATCCTTGGGCCAGATGAATGGACCCCATCGTCTTTTGGCACCTCCTCCAGCCTGACTCCGTGACTCCAGAGTGGGCCAACCTTGCTGTGTGGAAGACAGAAACCCATCCTGGAGGTTGCCGGGGGAAACACCTCCTGAGCAGGCAATGTATCCGGTGCAATAGGCTCTTATGTGGTCCCTTCTGGTCTATCCAAGGCAAGCAAGTCCAGGTTGCAAATGATTCCTGGAGGTGTAACCAGCTCCCAGCCTGTCCCAGGGTTAAGAATATGTGTGGAGAGCTGGCACAGGCTTCTCGGTTTCCAGTCATCTCGAATTCAGTTTCCAGCATGGTTTACTATAGCTGTACTGGCCAGTAGCAGTCCTTCATTTATGGAAAGTAATAAAAGTTGGGGAGCCAACCTCTCACCACCCATACCTTTGCCCTCTTTTAGCGGGACAGCAAGGTGCTAAAAGACACCAGGCGTTTCTTACAAAGTGGGCTTGCTCTTCTAGCTGTGTCCTTCCAGGTACAGGCGGAGCAGTTCCAAAGTGGGACGGCTTGCTTAGGATGGCTGCTGGGTAGCAGTTAATAAGCAGCCTTGCTTTGAATGCACACTCCAGAGATGCCCCTGCTGACTGTATTTGAGCAATAAAATGCAACAGGCGGTGTGTTTTAAGGCAATAAAGGCAGTTCTCGTGTGGTATAATGCACGGGACTGGGGGCTGAAGTGACTTCAGTCACTGGAGAACTGTCAATTCACTGCCTGCTATTAGGAGATGGACTTTGATTTTTAAAAAAGCCAACGAAGGCAATTAAAACAGTTAGGCCTAACAATTTACTGAGTGTTACTGACAGAAACATGGTATCATTGGCAGCCAGTGAGAAATCACTGTTTATGCAGTACTGGTAAGGTTTATATTGCATGAGGGTTAGATCATAGTTATTGTATAAACAAGTGATATATTTGGTTGCGTAACGCTAAGGTGTCTACCTAAGCAACGTTGTGCGCTCTTTGTTGTATCTGAGACACTTTCATATATGAAGTTCCTAGTCACAGTTCATAGGAAGTCTGTTTGAAATGACCTTAAGATTATAGAATTGTGATAACCCAGATGTGTTCTGTGCAACCACTCAACAAAAAAAACCCCTATTTTTGTCTTTTTCCTTTGGGCCATTAAGAAAATGTAAATAAATATCTTAAATTTGATTTCTTTTTTCCTTAGAGTGATTCTAGGGTGCCTGACAGTCTTAAAGAAAGTAAACCTAAGCCCATTTCATACCCACTTAATGCAGCAGATTTGGTAGTAAAGATGAATCTGTTTTGTGTGGAAGAAACATAGAGGGGCTAAGGCGATGCCTTGCACGTGAGGCTGCTGAAACAGTTCTAAAGCTATGCATGATCCTGAGAAAAACAAGCAAGCTCCGCTGCCGTTCGAAGGAGCCTACGGCAGGAGCAGCATGTGCTTCCAGCAGCTCATGCGGGAACGTGCCTGTGCACATGTTTTCCAAAAGGCGATAGCGGAGACGAACAAGAGCAAACCTTTGCATTTGCATTGCATGCCTGGTAACAGGCAGAGATGGGCGGCACGCAGAACCGCATGGACCTGGGAGAAAAGCTTCTCGGCAGCAGAGAGCGAAGGGGCAGGCTTAGCTCACAACATGGGATTTTGCTCCTTAAGCCTCTCTTCAGCACTGGAGAATGTTTCCTGGTTATCCAGCTGGGATAGCGATAACACCATTCTTTGGTATACACGCCACTGATTTACTTTTATTTTCACTGACTCTGCTCACATTTTGAAACTTCTTGATTTTCTTAAGCTCAAAGAGAGCTGCCAGCTGTCTTGGGACATCACCCTGAGCCATGGAAATCTGAGTGATTCATTAGCCTCCGAAGAGGGAGCTCAAACCCTGAAACCCTTTTCAGACTCTCAGTAAAAGACATGGATTAAGGGGGATCTCGGTTTCCATCTCCCAGAGAGCTGCCAAATTCCCTTCTCCGCTCCTCCGGTTCTTATGCCACTCTTCAACATCGTGCATTAAATAACATGACTAATATTTGTCATGTGTTACTGGCCCTTTTGGGCCTCTGTAGAGGGAGAAATATGTCTGTTGTTTTGACTGGGGTTTTTAATCTAAATATATGTAGCTGTATGTTAGAGATAGCAGGCAAGAATGCATGGGGTAGAGTGTGATTTGGGTCTGGAGCACTCTGCTTCCAGAAGGAGTTTATTCCAGTCTGGGGCTAATTCCTAGAAAACCTTGTTTTACAGTACAAGTCTGTCTTTTCTGTCTAATGAGCTTAAGGCTGTAGCAGCAAGTGGTGAGGCCCAGCAGGAGCAGATCTTAGAGCAAGATGATGCTGAGAACCTGCTGGCCGTGTTTGGTGGCTTTTTATTCTGGTGCCATGGGCAAACACCCTTTACTGGGGCATCAGCGGTTTTCCTGGGATGAGGACATTGTTTGTCGCACCTAGTCTTGCTATTTCATTACCCTACTAATAAGAGGAGTAGTAATACCACCCCTAGCAGTGTATACACCACCACAAATACTTTATGTACTGCGATCTCTTATTCTCTGGCTAACGTACGGGTACTGACCTCTCTCTCCACGGCACTCATGGACCAGAGTATGTCTTAATGTCCCTCCGGTGCAAATTATTTTTGTTAATTCAGCATGTCTCTAATAATCCGTCTCTATAATTTGGTTTTCTCCATTCATTGATTGCCCCAAATACAATTTTGCAATGCGAAGATCCCCTAGTCATAACTACAAAAATGACAGGCAGTACTTTTTGTAATCTCCATATTTGACGCATGAAAGAAGGCTAAATTCCTGTTTGAATAAACAACATAATAAGGTTATTGAGAATAAGACCATTACTATATAAAATTATGTCTAAGTGGCAGATATAATTAACATTGGATTGTAATTACACTAATTACAAGTCACATTAAGATACTCCAGTAATGACAAAGTGAGCACCCTATAATTGAATGGAATAAGCAGGGAAACATGCTGCTCACACTAATTACCTAAATGAGCTAATATGTCTTCAGAGTGACAGTCATACTCAGTGTTATTACACAGGCAAGACAATTTTGTAAGTTAAAAAAAATTCTAATTTCCTTCCTTCCTTCTCTTCAGGACCCATTTCAAATCATCAGCAGCTTCAGAATTTCTCTCTTGAGCCAAAAATAGAGAGATCCCACAGTTTAGACCTTTTCTAATTTTGTTTGACAAAGTACAATTTTCAGGGTTACACTGTGATTTTGACGTATTCCTGCTGCTTTAAAAGTAAAATTTGGCCGCTTCTGTGTTTATTGGTAGGCTCCTTTGTAAAGCCAATCCACTGTGATTTTTTTCACTTGTCTAAATTCGAAACAAACAAAATAATGTAACTTAAGCTCAGTGTGCTCTACGGCATGAAACACACTTATTTTGTTGGCTCCAGAGTAACAAATATGGCTTAGAACAGTCTGGCTCCAGTTGTGCCCTTGAGAGTGGTAAAATTTGAATTATTCAAGGCAATTAGTGGGAGCATTGCAGTGGAACTCAAATTTCAGCTCGAGCTTCTAAGAATAAGGACTAATATAAGAATAGGAATTCTACATATTGTGGAAAAAATGCACATTACTTTTTTCTTTAAACACCTCCAGCTGTCTGGGGCTCTGAGTTGGGAGGAAAAATAACGTAACAGACACTTTAACAATCTGAAATAGTTTGCTAAGAATTAAAAAATAGACCCAATGCACTTCATCGAATTGTCTATACTTCAAACTTATCTGAAAGATTCATTATTATTAATTTTACTTTATGTGTGGTTTGATTCTCAGGGACCCAGAGTACCAACGATTCCCCTTCTTTTGGTGATAGCCAAAAATCTGAAGCATATGGTTTCTTAGCAATATTTCTGACTGTTGTTGTTTATTTTTATCCCAGGGTGTAGGAGGTTCACTCTCAGAGCAATTCAGTGCCAGCACTTTGATGAACTCTTTTCCTGTCACCAGGAACGCCATGAGTTTTCAGGAAGCATTTGAGAGGATGAGGAGGTAGTTGAGTGGGATGGTGTCCTCAAATGTAAAGATACGTCAAAGCTGCTTGAGGAAAATGTAATGTAGGGGTGTCTTGGAGGCCCATCCTCCTCTATAGAACACGGAGATGAGAAAAAAAGGTGATGGAGCCTTGGAAGCTAAGGTCAGGAAAAAAGCACTGTCGAGGAAATTAGGCAATCGGTGGTTTAAAAAAAGAAAAAGTCATGTTTTGTGAGTTTAAGAAGTAGTAGGAGATTTGCAATGTTCCCGTCCTTGGAATGTGGTTCTTTAGCGGAGCAGAATAAGTCCTAGGGGAGGAAAACGGGGGGAGGCAATCTGAAAAAGGGTTAGGGGGAAGGGTCACCACGGAGACGTGGCAAAGCAGCTCCAGAGAACTCAGAAATAAGGTGAAAAATGGAAAAAAAATGAGGAAGGAGAATGGGAAGACCATGGGAAGCATCAGGTGTTTTTAAGGTGATGGAGTATAAATACATGTTGGTACCAAGCGGGAAAAGGAGAACAAAATGTTAAGGGAATTTGCAAGAAAGAAGAGTGATCAGGAGGAGGATTAGTACTGGGGCTTGAATGGGACAGAGACAGCAAGGGAATGTGTGTTCAAGGAGGAGAAGGAAACATATTTCGCTCTCATGACCTTAATGAGACTATACAGAATTAGCTCAGACACAGACAACTGTGTTCTAGACAGTGAAAATTTTGTTTGGCTTACAGAGAATCTCCAGGGAGATGCAAAATCGGTTCAGGAACCCCTGAACTGTCCTTCGTTGTTTTTACAGGTTAGAAAAGGAAATAAAGGATAAAGTCTTAGGTCTGCTTAAAGCTTTCATCTGGACTCCACCTGGGACCTGTGTTGCCTTATTCCCAATGAGACAGATTCATTTAGGGACTTAATTAATTATTTACACATGTAAATCCTTCCTTGTGAAAGGTGGAAATGTCAAAGTTGACGACAAGTTAGCCACCCACAGTACCTATGATTTTGGCTGGTCACATGTGATAGCATGTAGAAGCAAAGAAATAAGATACTATCTGGATTTATAGTAGCAGTTGGGTTGATTCATTAATCTGCAGACATGATGCAGATATGTGTTTTACAACTGTCTAGCAAAATGACATTGCTTATATTAATTAATTCCTCATTTGAACAAATAAATGAAAACTTGTTGCCAAAATGTGTAAGTACATTTTAAAAAAAAACCCCTTCCAGTAACCAAGTTTTTTGATTGAAAGCATTACCCATAAAAAAGTTACCTGAGAATTTAAATTCCAGAGAAAATTGTGATTTAAATTCGCAAAACCATCAAATGAATAATTTTAACAGATTCTCAGCTCCTCTTAAACAGATGACTGTGTGTTTGCAACTGAATGTTTGATAAATGAAAAGAGACAAAATGTTCTACTTTTCAGCACATTTTTATCCACAGCTGGTGCACAGACTGAGCCTGAGTGTATGTTAGCTTTAGCCGTGATTTTTCAAGTTGAGGTTTACTATATTTAGCTCTACATATATTTAGCATTGATGGAAGTAAATTTTTTAACTTTGGAAAATGTTGCTGAGCTGGACTTTGGTCTGGATTAAAAATATCAGCGGTGCTTCTCGATCCCACATCCATGAGGTTGAGAATTACTGGCTCTAGGGCTCCCAGCCGAACCTTATGCGAGGTTGACATCACTGCTAAGGGCAGTGTGAAGCAATTGTGAGACACACTTCTTCCTTTCCCGGACACGCACGCAGAATCCTACACCCCGATACATCCCGTTGTAGGCTTCCTGCTCTAATGGATTGGTAACGGAAGGTAAGTAACCATTTCTTAGGATTGTACAGTGTTTGAGGCGTATCTTGCACATTGGGGAAAATTAAAGGTACCCGGGGATTTGTTTAAACATTTTTAATAATAGTTAATATGTTAGAAAGTATTTAACTTGGCAGAAACTTTTAGTGTATGTTTCTATAAACGGCTGTTCGCCTAACTAATATGATACTAAAAAGGCAATTTCATATTCCCATTCCTGTTCAGTAGGTGTGACTCCGCTTCCACACCTGCTGAAACATTCCTTGAGTCATCACAGTAATTACGAACATGCTTAATTTCGTGTAGATGCTTTATATATTCCCTGTTAAACATACCCTTAACTTTTACAGAAACAACTGCGAGATACGTTCTGCTAATAACTTTCCGCGTGGCTGTGCACAAATTTTCCAGCGTAGCGCTTGCGTTTCCGTCTGTAAAACGAGGTGACGTTGCATTTCTTGCTACCGATTGTGCTCTGGCAGCGGTGTTAATATTGGTGGCCATTCTCGATTTGCTAAATGCTGTGCAAGTTCGAGCTTATGAAAACGTTACGGTAAAGCTGCTCAGTAAAACCGTTATTTGAAGGATTACAAAATAAACAGCTCAAGGCTCTTGCTGCACTAATCGAAATACCAAAGTTAATTTAGTTGTTATTTAGAATAACGATTCATTCAGATCGGCAAAAACATAGTTCACAGCCACTCAAGATAAATTATAATCACTAAAAAAAAAAAGAGTAATTTATTCCAATTGGATTATACCAGCGTAATACTGCTGGAGTGGATAGGGAAATTGAAGGCTCCGCAGCACATCCACCGTAGCTGTCCCTGCCGAACTCCTTTCGCAAAAGTGTTACGTTGCCCTGGGCTGTAGCTGCGTTCGCTGTAGGGACAACCACCCTACAATCAGCGTACTATCTTTCTGCTAACACAGCGCTCTGTTTTCTTGTCACTGAGGTAGGCGTAATGTGCCTGATCTGTAATCTCACCTGTTGTAACGTACAAACACAGGGAAACTTTTCTTGGTCGGTGTACGTTCGCAGAGCTGCCTGCAGCTGGGCTACCCTGCGGTCTTCTTGAGCAGCGTGTGGTCCAGTTCTCACACATCCTCACGCTAGCGTCAGTAAGCACCTTCTTTTAGGCTGCGGCAAGCAAGAAAGGACACGTGAAACTCCGTGGTGAGGGAAGTAAGAGATCTTAAACTGGTCAAACTCTTGGTTCGCTGAAGACGTGAATAAGGCGGTGATGGCGGGGAGATTTAGATTAGATATCGTGAAGAAGTTTTTCACGGTGGTGAAGCACTGGGACAGGTTGCCCAGAGAAGCTGGGGATGTCCCATCCCTGGGAGTGTCCAAGGCCAGGCTGGATGAGGCTTGGAGCAACCTGGACTAGTGGAAGGTGTCCCTGCCCATGGCAGGGGGTTTGCAACTACATGGGGTTTAAGGTCCCTTCCAACCCAAACCATTCTGTGATTCTATGGCCACAGGTTTTGCTGCGGAGGAGACCTACATCTCAATTAGATGTGGTAATATAAATAATAATCCTCTTGGTTTACTCTGTAGTTAAATATCTTTGGTCAGTCGCTTCTTTCACATGATGCAAATATTTACAGCTTGTAAAGAATATGATATCCAATCAAGAGACAGACTTTTCTGGTTAGCGTGGAAACGGCTAGACATCCGAGAATGAGAAACCAGGCCGGTCGTGTTTGCTTAGGAGAACAGAAAGACTTTGATGGTATGAAATGTCCTCCAAAGCCAACCCAAATCCTTGCTTTGAGAAACCCAGCTTTTGTGCAGAGTTTCATTAGAGAAGGTGGTGACTCTCTAAAGCTCCATGAGATGAAAAAAATGTGCAGAAGTATTAGGTGTCTGGACCCAGCCGCTTTGCAGTGCTGTGTGTCAGTCCCTCTTCGGAGCTACCGGACCTGAAATTCTGTGTTTCCCAGCCAAACACGAGTTTAATCTTGCCCCGTTGATGGATGTGTGGTCCTATGAGAAGAACAGATTTCCTTCCCTTTGCATTCCTTGCTCCCACAGCCTACCAGTCAGTGAGGTTATCCGTTGTCGCTCCCCTCCACCAGCATCAGCTTTGGATGTATTGAAGAGGAGGAGGGAGAAAAGATGAATTTGGTTATAGCCCGCTGAAGTACTAAATGAATTGATGTGCCTCCGCCCTTTCAGAGCTGGCACGGCTTGTGATTTATTCTGAAGAAATCTTGTTCAGCTTTTAGGGTAAGCAAAGAGGATCCGTCTGGTGATTTTACAGGGCAATTACTGACCAGTTTAATGATGTATTGAGTACCAGTCTAATGCAGTAATTTTAAGTTTTACACTTTTTATAAGAATAAATGACTGCATGATTAAAACATCAAGCCTGATAACTCAGGCTTCCAAGAAGCAGTGACCAAATTAGTTCACTAAATACTTCTCCAACTTATTGAGATCTCTCTTGAGGAGTTCGAAGCGTTTCTGCCAGGCCTGAAGTTGCTTCTTTGTAAGCTTAAGTATTGGAGACAGACAGGAATCCTACTTCATAGATTCCTTCTCAATCTGGAATTACGGTTAATCTCTTCTTCCCATCCCCACACCATACAGCGGTTGGTCTGATTAGTGCCAGTTGTTTATTACTGCAATTCATTTATATAAATTACTTCCTGTTTATTTTAATGTAAATGACCTAAGAATAGAAATATTCCCAGGGTGGTTTGTCTTTCGTAACTATTTAATGTAGGGATGATACAATATTATAAAACCTGAAACATGCTAAAATGACTTCCCTTTTGCACCATATCTGTGTGTAATGAGTCATTAGACGTACGAGAAGCAATTTGGAATGAAAATATATGCCTTGCCAAATTAAGAGATTAGGGAAAGTCTGTATGAGCTAAAAGCATCAAGCCTGTTGCCAAACAGCAGTTGTCAGTTCTACTTTTAATAAAAACAGTTAATTTGCAGAAAATAGGAGGGAACCTGAAAGGAAAGGGTTCAAAAATGTAGAAAAAGCTATAATCTTGCTTATTAGAAACAGTTATTAAAACTTTAGAAGTTATCAACTGAAAAAAATGAGCTGAGATGAATCATGCTGTAGATGAGCATAGGAAGGGAAGGATGTTTTGTGCTCTTTTTGTGCATACGGCAGTCTGAAATGAATGTAACTGTTACCAACCTTCAGACTTAGAGTTAAGGTGATGGTCAGGGGTTCATGCATTTTCTTATTCATCTTTTTCTTGTGACAAAAGATGGCTTTATTTTTCCTATTATTTCACATTTCCATTTTTACCCTGCTGAAATTCCATAGAAGTCTGACATTTTAGCGGTACCTCAATACTGCTTCTTGCCTCTTCTTTTCCTTCTAGTTTCCTCCTGGAGTAGAAGGATGGAATTAAATCAACATAAAACTTTGGCCAGTCGGGAACGAGCTCTGGCTACTAGTCTGTTTTGCAGAGTCATTTCAGGCAGTGACCTGAATTTGGTACAGATGTTGAGAACCGAAGTCTACTTTCTGAAAGCTGTTAAAATGGCTTTAGTGATAAACAAGACAGTGTAGTAAGGTGTAACACATAAACCCATGATTGAGTAATTTCTGTTATTCTGAAACTGATATTTAAAGGCACAGAAGGGTTCTGTGATGCGGCCAAGCTACCAGCTAGGGAGTTTCTCCAGTCAATTCATGCCTATTCTTGTAACAGTGAATTTCTGGTGCGGGCTGTTTGGGTAGATTTACAGCTGAGTGGTATGTTTTTCCTTGCTTGCCACACAGGAGGCTCTTTGTAGATGGCTGCCACCTCCCAGGCCATGGTGATGGGTTGCTGGTTCTATAGCACAAATCAGTATTTGGATGTTTCTGGCTACTTATTTCTCAGCTCCTAAAATTCCTCTTTACTGAAAATTTTAAAATTTGGTTTCTGTAATTTATACCGTTTCTGAGGCTCATAACAGAAGAAATGCGTTTGGATTCCATGCTAAATCCAGAAGCGGGGTTTGTGTTACTAAACTAGAAATAGTGTTTTTATGGAATGAGGCTCTAGCTGGCATGTATTGTGATCGTGTTCCGGGATCCTGGTCAATCTCTACTCAAAAGGGTAGGTTTCAAAAACTGCAGTACTTTTGGGATAGGCACTGTCAAAGACGGCTCTATCAAAGGAATCCAGCGTTAGTCTAATGAAATGAGACTATAAATTATGTCAGTGTGAAGTGAAACACTTAGTAGTTGTGCTGCATAAAATGGGACTGGCAGCATCTTCCTTGCTGCCATGTGATAGAGTTTCTTAATTACAACCACAGCTGAAATGAGTCGTCTTTGGGAATTGGAATGAGTTCATATAAGCACTTACATTATCAGGAAATATAAATAGTTTATTTATTCATAGGGCAGCTACCATCTTACTATAGGTTTTTGATGGACACTTGTGCTGTCTCAATCCACTCAGAATTCAAAATCATTATTTTTGTGCAAGGACTTTATGGCGAAAACACTATAATTTAATTTGGTATAATGTCTTTAAAACAATGATGTTTGTTTTTTAAATGAATATTTTATATGTTGTGTTTAATTAAAATAAAAGTCTGCTACTGATCTAGGAAACGCAAAACAGACTTGAGTTCGTATTTATGAAGTGTAACAATATTGGCAAGGAACAACTTATCTTGTTTATGAGACATGCCTCCCATTACCGCTACAGATTGCAGACGTTTTATTGCTGAGCTTTACATGGTTTACAATTCAACAAATGTAGCGAAACTGTCATCATGAAGATAAGCCTGTAAATGTAGGTTTGGAGGATTTTGTTTTTAAGGGTAGTATTTACAGATCAAAATGTGTTTCCGGTAACTCTGCAGTCTGGAAGATTTCTTGCTTTTAAATGCCTGTGAAGACAGAGCAGTCCCGGGGAACACACTTTCAAGGACAAAAGGGAAACAGGTGAATTTTTCACATCTATTTCCAAGTTACATATAAATGACAAAGCTTGGCTTGTCTCTCTAGAAAGGGGGTTAATGGGTTTGAGAAGACTTGAAAAAATGAAAATAACTGAAAGATATTCCCCTTGAATATTGAAATTCTTCGCTTTGCTCTGTGATCAGCGGAGCTGCGAACCTTGGCCGTGGTCATCCCTCTGCTATCAGGAGCATCATACTGAGAGCTGAGCTCGTGCTGCACCCCTCCGCGCGTTTCACAATACTTTGCTCTAATTAACAAAAGCACACCCAAAGTGTGACTCAAAACTTTACTATTTTTCATTAGAACGTCTGACGTCATTAAGTATCTCCTATATCCAGCCATTTAGTTGTATGTTTCCAGGATACTGATTAGTGTGGAGGATCTGTACTTCAATAATAATAATAACAGCATGGCAAGCTGAACACTCTGCGGCGAGAAGAGGTGATTAATTAATGCAAGATCCTTACGATGCCAGCAGATCTTATCTGTTTTTCATGTGAGAAAAGGTGAGGTGGGCAGCAAAGTGGATGTGCCACGCTCGTACCGTGCAGCATGGGAAGAAGGGTGACTAAAATTGGAGGCTTTCTCCTTCCAGACAGGGTGCGCAGTAAGTGCAAATGCTTGGTGGTTGTTAGATGCTACGAAACTGGTCAGATCACGCTGTTGCAGGGGTAGGTTTTTAGAAAAGATTTGTTGTTTTGTTGCTTCATATCTGCATTTATTCGACGGAGTCAAAATAAACAGAAAGAAAACACAACAGGTTCCAGCAGCAGAGTGGTACAAACCTCGGAGCACTGTGATGCAGGACTGTTTTTTGGGACCTCCTGCCTGTCTTCCCTGCTCCGTGTCATCCTGAACCTGTTCCAGCTGCCAAATTTCTTGTGTGGTTTTTCAGACAACTCAAAATCCAGAGATTCATTATCCTCTGACATACTCATTTTTCACATAACAATATTTTGACCAGTTTCATCATCTGCATGGAGAGTGTGGAAGTCTTGGCAGCTACTTGGCATACTACGATGGATTCCCAAAAAGACCAGATATGCTTCTGAAATGTTGGAGAAGTGATGATACATAATTTGCTTATTAATCATATAGGAGAACAGACAGTCTCTGCACCTCATACTTCTCTCCCTCTCTCCCATTTCTTTCTTGTCTGAATATCTGAATCCCCTAGGATAGAGATCTGTGCTTTGTTGCCTCATGTTTATTTGGCTCCATGTCTCCTTTAGAAAAGCAAAATGAGTTGCTTATATGTTTTCTTAGTTATTCTGTTTTTGTGGTCTCTAAGAAAGTTCTGTCAGTATATTTTATATACAAAATTTATATGACTTTAAGTCTGAATAGTGTAAGTCTTAGATGCATAAGTAGTCAACAGCTCTTTAGCTGCTGCACACACTAGACCCATTTTTTCCTTGTTCCCTTGAAAAAATGGTGAACTGTGTGCTCAAGAAACTCATGTGACCTTTATCTTCCTTGGTCATTGTAATGGTGAGGTTCTGTTAACATTTCATACCTTAGATCTGTGGTATTTTTGCTGAAATAAATAGGACTACTTTAGAGTTGGATTCTTCTTGGTGGCAAATCTATGAGAAGTTGAGCTTGTATTAGAGAAAGTCAAATGCCTTTTCCATGTGAAACTGGAGGCGGTGTGAAATAACACAACATGTAGAAAGCTAGATATTATGTGTTCTCCGATGTCTACACAGACAGACAAGTATCGGTGCAGAAAGTGATTATTCCAACATATTTCATATCCATATGTTTATTCCTCCTTTCTTACAAGATGGCAGCTTGCATGTAATGAAAAAATGTGCAATGGGCTTAGATCGGTTGCTGCGTGAAAGCAGCAAGGTTCTCGAACAGGAGTGATCTTAATATTGGCCTGTATCAGAGCTGAACGCGCTTCTGCTGTGCTCCTTATAGAAATCTTCTCGTTGGGTGTAGCAGATTTCCAAGAAGTTCCTGGAGCAGGATTCTGGAGCAGGGACAGACAGGTGGGTCATTGCATCCAGCTGGAAAACAGACAGGAAGAAGGGAGATGAGTATTGCAGTGACTGAGAGCTGCTCTGTTATTTCTGTCTTCCTGACTAGTTGCTCACTGAACGAGATAGGGAGGGACAAAGTGGTGCAGTTCTCTGCCTGTCCCAGTCTGGCTGGTGCCAGTGAATGCAAATGCAATGGAGTTATTGAACGTGTTTTAGACACAGATGGGGCAAAGTTAGTGGGCTTTTGTAGGGGCATTTAGTGAATATATGAGTTAATATAGGTATTAGTGATCATTATGGAAGGATGTAAAAGCTCTCTTTGTACATAGTATCCATTGCACTACAAAACTTGGTTTTTAAAATTTACAGTAGGCTGCAATATAACTTACTGGTTATTATATAACTCACTGGTAGTTTATCATGTAACCTACTGGTGTAGCATAACGTACGTAGGTTATAGTGTAACCTACTGCGAAGACTGAAAGCCTTAATGCTCACTTAAGAATTTATTGTGCTGGATGTTTACTTTTCAGATGAGGACGTGCTTGAGATTTAAGAATATTTAGATCTTATCTTAAATATTGCAATTAATTGAAGCAGTTGGGCTTTATTCTCCTTCTATCTCATGCTGCTCTTTGAGTAGCAGATAGACATTTGAAAGTCACTTTTGTAAGCATTACAATCAATCAGCTAGAAGCAATTCAGTGAACATTTCTCTATTTTTCATGTTCAAAAAGTTATCTCAGGGTACTGATACGTAACACTCTTAATGCTCATTTATGACACTCCACCACCGCTTCAAATGAATACTGTACACTGCTGAAAGGTTTGTGATGCCACGGAGGTTTACTGGAGATAAGAAGTGATTTTTTGCTCTCCGTTCATTTGGGCACGGTGTTTGTTTTCCCCTGCCAGTGGGAAGTTTCCCCAGAGCTGGCTGTTGGGGATAAACCCCTGCAAAGCAGCAGGATACGGCCCGTTCAGGCTCCCGTGACATCTCCCAGGAAGCCAGTCCCTTTGAACACAACTCCCGCTCGCACAAGGATGTTGTCTCTGCAGAAAGACTGCGCTTGGATACGACTGGCTTTCCGCCCTTCGCTCGGGGTCCCAACACCAGACGGGGTTTGGACCAGAACAGGGCCCAGGTTTATTTAACAAACTTCAGCAAAAATTTGGGAGAGAATCTCAAAGCTCATGTTTGTTGCAAGATATTACAAAAGAAACCGTTCAGTCCAAGTTGATTTGTAAGAAGCTGTTTCTTTGTTTATTTCCCCAATATCTCACCTGGAATCCATCTTTCTGTTGCAATCCTGATCCCTCTCCCATCAGCCAGCTAGAAAATATTACTCCAAAATGCAATAATTACCCATGGCCTTCTCATTATTTATTTTTCAGTGCATATTTATAATTTATGTTTCATTTTTCTCCTGTTCAGTTTTGTTTTATTTTTTTAATAAAATGCCCTCTCTTCCCCTGTTTTCAGATGTTTCTGGAATTTGTTGAGGTTCACAGTCCTCTGCAGATCATGCAACAGTCAACATCAATAGTTGCGTCAGGGTTGTATAAGCAGCGTGTGCTCAGATTTTGTAGCTCTCACCTACAGCAGCTTTGGACACGTTATTTATTGCCAGGGCCAGGAGCACAGCCCAGTGTCCAGCTATGTCTCGGATCTGAAGCCCATTAAGTTTGGCAGTGGAAGCTTTTTTCTTGTAATGTAGCTCTAATCTCTGCTCTGGACAACTCGTAACTTAAAGGGAGGACGGGGAGCTTTTATGCCCTTCCCTCATTTTCTCCACTTCCAGTGTCTTCACTAAATTTTCTCCCTGGCTTTATCCCGGGGCTTTTATCCTGCTCTGCTCCCCAGTTTCCCAGGTCAGACTGCTCCCCCTCCCTCCTCGCCTGCCCCCCCTGCCGACCCCACGGCTCCAGAGAGTGAACTCGCCAGCCGCAAAACCCATTTCCACCATCTGTCCATCAAGTGCGGCTCTTGCCAGGGTGTTTTTTTGTGACATTAAAGGCATTGGAGAGGCCTATTTTAATTTCTAGTCTCTCAATCCATCTGAAGATGCCTCGCTTTTATGTTGGCTGCTACAAGTGCAGGAGCAAAAAGGCTTTTCCATAGAAAAGAGTTAGAAGAAAGGTCTCAGAGATGGTAAAGCTGTTCTATTTTACTGGCACAGAGAGTCACTTTTACTAGTTCAGACTTCTGGCAGCTTGTTAAACCGCATAACGCGGGAGCTCCATGTGACTTTTATTACACTCCGTGCGCAATTGTTTACTAAAAGAATTCTTTGTCTCGGTTTCTAAGTCAGAAGTGCCCAGTTATAATTCATTTTGCAGTCATCACGCCGCCCTCGTGGACGTTTTAATGTACCTGGAGAGCAGATAAATGCTTCAGATGGTATTTTTTTCATAGTTTGCTAACGTAAATGGTTATCTATCCAAATATTTGGCCATAAAACTGCATTCGGATGTTGCAAGTACGAAGTATTTATTGGGGGAAATAACCGTGAAATGTCATTTGTAATGACATTGTAATTTGGAAAAAATTTACATTTGCCTCTGATGGGCTGTCAGGCATGGTGCATCGTTGGGGTAATATTTACATCTCAAATGCAGATAATAATAAGCAAACCCACCCACTGTATTCTGTCAGCAACACTTACAAGTGTGCTGAAGCTACTGTAACACACTATCATGCTTTCTAATGACTGTAATTCATCATGTGAAGCTATCAGCTTGAAAATAAAATATTGCTACATAGCGTGGTGATTGATAGCCGTAGCTCGTTTATGGATTGCACTGGAAAAATGCAAAAAAAAAAAAAAAAGGAAAAAAGGTTAATTTTTTTAAAGCTGATAGCACCAAGATAACTGATTTGAAATCTGCCATTTTCTTCTTTACGGCTCTGTATAGTGTGGCTGCAACATAGAAAGACCCAGAAAATACGGTGTTATGTTGTCGTGCAAAAGCCAACTTCACATTATTTTTCCTTCCATATGTTTGTCAGTCCATTAAATAATTAAAACAGTGTCATGACTCTTTGAAAATGAATATACCTGTGAGCTCACCCCTATTAGTCCTTCAAGCCTCAGTCTTTCTCATACTTTGAAGAGTCCTGCATTCTGTAACAGGAAAATCTTTTTGAAATAAGAGGAGAGCTTATTGAACAAAGCATATAAAAGGGCAGGGTACCTTTTTCCCCCTAAATAAATGAGACAACATCCGATTTTCCCAGTTCTGCTTACTTAGTTTGAACTAAGTGAACCAGATTCCTGGTCCTTCTGCTGAGGGGAGAATGAGCCAGTAGGAAAACTAAAGGCCTTTGACTGTAGGACTGGTCAGTGAAACCTCAAATCAAACCAAACATCGGGTGTGGGTGAGACTAACATTGGCATACGTGTTGCAAAATGGATTAACAGATCCATTAAGGAATTGGGTGCAGGGTAGGTCTTTCCTCTTCCCTATTTGGGAATGCTTGCAGTGGCAACTGAGAAGATTTTCCATAATTCTGAGTCACAATTTTTGTGGATCAAATCGTGTGCATTGTATACATCTTGCTGGGTTCCAATTTCAGCAGTTTTATTTGGTTCCGAATTTGGTAGCCATGGTTACAACCACTAAAAAGTAATCTCTGCTTTTGAAAAAAATATGACCTTAATGTCTTTTTGTGAAAGTAAGAAACCACAAAGACATTTCCAAGTATCTGTATTTGTTAAATTCCAAATTGCCTTTCTAAAAATACAGTTATGAACTCCTTGGGAATTAAAAAGAAGAAATGTATTTCAGAAAGCACATTTTAAAGCAATTTTATGCTGAAATAAGTCCTAAAATTCTGGCCTTTTGTTCTTTGTCATGGAAGACATAAGGAAAGAGAAGCCAGTGATCTTCTGTAGGTTACAGAACATTTTCTGATCTTTCTTCTACTTGAGCTTTAATAGAACTCAGCATCTTTCTTCAGCTGCAAATTCAAGGACCAAACTCTGTTCCATTAATACCATTGTAATCTGTGGAACCAGTTAACAGATGATTTGTTTGAGGCTGCTCTAGCTCTAATTGCAGATTCAGATGTGGTTTATGGGTTTTTAATCTTTTAATTCTTTCTTGCCTCCAAATTTGGACATGATTAAACAGCTTAAGAATAAGAAACAAAATCAATGTCAGTGGTATAATAACTTTATCAAGAACAAAGAAAAAGCCTAATATTTTGGAGGCATTTTTCTATTAAAACTTGGCAGGAGGAGTCCAGAGCCATTTGTAGCGATGGAATTTGTGTCACTTTCCATGTTCTCCCTTGGTCCAGCTTTAACGTCAGTCAAGGGAAAATTTCTTGCTCTTTTCAAGATCTTGGGCAACTAGACCCAAAGCCATGTACTTCAGAAAAGTATTCAAAAAGAGCATTTGGAAGGTTATAATGTTTGCATTACTTTTGTTGTATCGTTAAGAAAATGCCATTTCCATAAATCTGCACCTAAAAAACCCCAAAGCGTTTGGTTTCAGAAACAAGGAAGATGTCACTAGTGAAAGGGATGATTTCTGGCCTTTGTAACCAACATTGAAGACATTTTCTGTGCTTCTTCCCAAGCTATTCTCTTTGCAGGTGCGCTATTTGAAGTCCGGTTTGTATGGGGTGTATCATATAACACTGCAAAAGTCATTCCATCACTCGCATCTTCATGTTACCTAATGCTTTACACTGCCCTAAGAGCCGTGGCGTGAATGGTTGATATATTCATGGCAGTTAGAAAAATTAAGATTCTGAAGAGCCAACAGAATTTCACAATATGGGAAGTTTTTACTGAATTGTTGCATTTTGCGTTGCTTGCTCTACTCCATGGCCATAAATGACAGGAGTTGTGGTCCTACTAATTACTCTAAATATTTATAAGATAATCAGAACCATTTTTTGCTACTTTGACTGAAATCCCCACATGTATAAATAATGTCAGCAATACTTAAGAAATATATTTGAATAAATCAGAATTCCAAGACATTCATGTCCATCTATCTGTTAGCTTCACAGTCCCACACAAGGACCCCGCCACATCTCATGTCTTATTTTACGTGGTTTTGACAGCATATGAAACGTCCTGAAATTTCTAATGGACCCATTTACTTTGCTTTCAGCTATATTTCAAGAAACTTGGTGGTTGCAGATGGTTTTACAGTGTAAGGTAATGTTGTCAGAGAAACGTAATTCATTAATGGTTTGACAAAATTTAAAAGCCGTTAAATCAGAAAGCAGCATGTTGTGCTGTCGTGGTCTCTAATGACACGGGAAATCTATGACAGTGTAGATGAGGAGTTTTATGATGGAAGAATACTTTCACTGGGGCCTTTCCTGCAGTATTGAATTCCTCCTAAAATGAGGGATATGGGGGGAGCACACAGGTATTAGACATATAGAAATGAATTTAAAAAAACGCTGCTGGTGTAGCTCTGTGCTGTATATTCACCTGTGCGTTGTATTTTATAATATTTTTAGAGTATTTTCTTCATATAGTAATACTGTTGCATCTTTGATCGTCTTTGATACCACGAGTGGATGTGAAACCGAAATTTGCACAAATAATTGGCATGAGAGCTCTCAATTGAACTCATCACCTGTGCGTTTCTAGACAAGAGACGTTCAGCTAAGAGTCTGAAGTTTGTTTTCGTAGTTTTTCTTACTTCTCAATGTACCAGGATTAAATAATTATTAGTGAAGGTCTTCATCGGTCTCCACATTTTATTGTTGTTATGTACAGTGGATGGTATTAAGTGCAGAGAATGTTGGTGTAAACCCCAGATGCTTCTAATGCTAGAATCTAGTGTCTTCAGGGACTGTCACACCGAGACAGAAAAGATTTCAGAACAAATAGTTTGATTGGATCATCCCCTGATACCCTGGTGAATTTTGCCCATGACATCAAACTGAGTGGGGAAGTGGACACTTGGGAAGGGAGAGCCACTCTGCAGGAGGAGCTCAGTAAGCTGTAACGGTGGGCTAACAAGAACCTTCTGAAGGTCAGCAAGGACAATTGTAAGGTCTTGCACTGGGAAAACATAATCCAGGGATCTACCCAGCTGGGGAGCAGCTCTGTGGAAGGAGACCCGGGGTTCTTGGTGGACAAGTAGTTCAGGCTGAGTGATCAGTGTGCTGCTGCAGCAAAGAGAGCCAACGGGATGCTGGGCTGCATCAACAAGGGCATCACCAGCAGAGAAGAAGTCATTATGCCACTCTACTCAGAACTTACCAGGCCACACCTGGAATATTGTGTTTAGCTTGGGTCCCCAATGTGTAAAAAAGAGGTGGACAGGCTGGAGAGGGTCCAGAGAAGGGCCACAAAGATGATCCAAGGACTGGGAAGGCTGCCATGTGAGGAAGGGTTGAGAGAGCTGGGTTTGTTCAGCCTGGAGAAAATAAGGGGAGACCTTATCACCAGGTACCAGTATTAAGAGGATGGCTACAAAGAGGATGGAGAGTCCCTTTTTACAAGTAGTCACATGGAAAATATGAGGGGTAATGGGTTCAAGTTACTCCTGGGGAGATTCAGATTGGACGCAAGAGGAAAATTTCTCACGATGAGAACAACCAGCCATTAGAATAATCTGCCCAGGGAAGTGATGGATTCCCCAACATTGGACACCAGTAAGATTCAGCTCGACAGGGTGCTGGGGCATCTTGACTAGCCCGTGCTTTTGCCAAGAGAGGTTGGACCAGATGATCCTTGAGTTCCCTTCCAAGCTGGTTTCTATGATTCTGTTTTTTGCAAATATATGTACACATATACATACGGATATACGTACCTGCATGTATATACACACTCATGCCAGCCCCCCATATGTATATAGATACGACGATGGTGAGTTCCAAAAATGTGTCAGTTAAAAATAAATAAATCCAACATGTCCAGTCAAGGATTTGTTTTAAGCAGAAACTATAGCTCCCAGGACTGTGTTACATTTTAATTTTGTTTTCGTACTACAAAGAGAAGCCTTTGTTTGCACTCAGGAAGAGCACCTGTGGAATCTTTAAACATTTTTGGGCATGTTTTAAAAGCTCATCCTTGTGGTAAAGATTTAATCTATCAAAGTGGTATAAATAAAGTAGACATAGCCTTAGGTGTCACTTCTTCCCCTTGCAGGTCGGAAAATAACAGAAGTATCGCTCTGCTGCATTTTAAAATATTGCTGAGGCGCAGCGGTGACAGAATCCTGTGCTACCTTTGAATTATAGGCATCTAACTATTTATTGCTGATTATTTATAAGGTCCAAAACAAAAGCACAAACCACCAGGCTTCTGACCAAGATAAAAACATAGCAAAATAGTGTCATATTAGAAATTGCACATATACCTGTAAAGGTTTTGCATTTCAAGTAATTAAAAACAAATTATTCAGCAGAGGATAGTTGATTTATATTTGACACATGACGTACCACTTGATGAATGTCTCTTGAAAAGTAAATCTCTGTCTTAAGCCACCTCAGTTTTGAGAAGATTTAAGTAACAAAGAACTACAGTATGCAGCATAAACCATACTTCTGTTCAGTTATGGAGAATTTAAAAAATATTAATGTTTTGCCAAAAGTTCTGTTTTCAAAACAGAATCCAGCGGAGCAGCTGACGTGATCGTAATGTATTTGCACCAGAGCGAGTTCATGGTTCCTGCGAGGTTCCGTTTCAGAGCTCATTCAGTAGAAACAAAAATAACTCCAAAACTTCCCTTCCCATTTACGTTAAAAATTTGTATTCTGTATCGTGTCCTGAAAGATGTCTTTTGGCCAAGTCGTTGATGTATTGTGAACTCAGATTAATTTAATAAGTGTAAATTTAATTATTTCAGGTTGTACTGTACTTCTGATGCCACTTAGACTCTGCTATGGTCGTAATGATTGAGAAAGATGATAATTTAGGGGTGAATGTTTCCTATGAAAGTACCACCGATGAAGCGCTTTATTGGTTGCAATGCACGTTTCCACTCACAGCCGAGGAGGTACTTCATGTGTGGTTTCCTGTAGAGGTTGCACTTACAAAACGTGTCTCCTCTTTCCCTCCAACATGCACGTGTGGAAAGATAATCTTAAAATGGGAGTTGAAGAAGTCGTATTTCTCTGTTGTTGCTTCAAACGTCCCGAGTTGCATAAATATCGTGCTTTGTCTATTTGCCATATGCCCACTCAAGTGCATAAGCAGAGCTCCCAAACTGGGAAACGAGTTTAAAAGGTGAGTTCAGTGAGTGTTTTGCTTTGCTGGGAATCAGCATTGGTTTCTGGGAATGCTTGGGAGGGGCTGAGGTCTCTCCTTGGGCTGTGTGACAGGGAACAGAAGCCTTCAAAGGCGGGTGAGATGAAGGGGCACTTTGTGGGTGATGGGTGTTTGGGCACGTACAGAGGACTGCTCTCTCCTTCCGAACTTGTATCGCTAGCCAAAACCAGATCAATGCAAGTGTGGTGCTGACACTTCCCCACATATCTGTAGCAACTTCAAGCCTAGACATAACAGACACCTGCTCTGTCTTTACTTCAGCATTTCAAGGTAGCTAAGCCTGTGGAGGGTGTTGCTGTCATGTCTTGTTTGCATCACCTTCCAGGCTGCTGCATTTGGTTTGGAGAGGCAGCTCTGGAAGGTCTGCTCTGAAGTGACACGTGTCTCCAGGAGGAATTTCTGTGTCTCACCCTGTAAAACGGAGCTATCCCACCTGCATCGCTGCAGTCCCGAGGGCTGGCCCTCGTTTGCGAAGGTTCAAAAGCTTCAAATATGTAGTGATGATCCATAAAATATGCAGCTGCAAATTTTACCCTTGTAAATCTGTGGATATTGACACCAAATGACTTTGGTGTCTGACCAGTGCAGTGTTAAACGAGCATCGCCTGCAGCGTAGGAAGTGCCATGGCCGTGTTCTCAAACCTGTGTGTTGATGGTGTTACTGGTCAGAAAGCTGTAGAGGCAGTGAAACAAGGCAGTATGCGTCACAGTGTCGCCGTCATGTGTTCAGGAGGTGCTGCTTTGTCTCTTTCAGAGTCTCAAATTAATTTCTTGAAAGCTGCACCAGTGACGTAGAAAGATGTGCAAGGGAAAAGGGAAAGGGTAAATCAAAACCAGTGATTTTTCTGCTTCCAGAACCGTGTACAAGAAAGAAAACCACTGTTCTGCAGGTTATTGGGTGCATCTGTTGCTGAGGCAGAGGAGTCATGGCCAAATGTTGCGTGAATTACCTTCTGCCTTGGGGTGTATCACCTCCCTGTATCGCCCTGGTGGGGTCTTGCATGGTGTGTTAAGGAAAAAAAACTCCAAGGGTGGGGAGGCAAATTCTGCTGGGTGCAGGGCAGGGAGTCCTGGGTGGTGGGAGACAGCCTTCAGCCCTGGTCCTTTGTGCCGCTGAAGAAGTACCATGTCCCAGATGGCGTGAAACGTGACTTCTTACGTATTCTGGGCCTTGCACAGAAGCATTTGTATGCTAATGTAAGTGGCTTAAATATATGACAGGTCTTGATGCAATTACGGGAGTTGATCCTAACCCTGGCATCGGCAAATATAAGTCAGTAAGATACTATTCTATCAGCTAGGAAAAAATCCAAAGTGAAGAATGTTTGCTGAAAGGTGTAGAATGGTTAGAAATATCTGTAAGCATTTGTGTAGAAGATCGGGTGATTTTGGGGTGTTAAAGGCGTGGCAGTATCTAAATAGGAAGCTGTAGGTTAAAGAAAATAGCAGAGAAATATCTGAGGCAGAACCTGATGTGTGTCTCCTTTTTTCCACTGGTGGAAGTGAGGTTGAAAAGTGCGTGGGTTCCTGTCTTTCCACACAACATAATGGAAACCCACGCTGAGTCCAGACTTTCCGTGTGTTTTAGCTACCAGCTCTGTAGAGATGAAACGCTTTTATAACCCTGTGAAGTAATCCCTGTTAAACCTTCTCATTCCTGTAAACTTTTCTAATTCCTGAAAACTTTTCTAACTCTCCTTTGGTTTCATATGCCAAGGACTGAAATTTTGAGAGGGAGGTATTAAAATCTGGGGGGGGATGTCAGCTATATTCAGTTTCAGGTACAAAAATTAATTAGCCAAAGAATTTCAATTTTACTACTGGCAAGTCATACTAAATTAGCTTTCCTGTGGGAAAAAGAAAAGTTCAATTAAAACAAAAGACCTGTGTGGAAGAGATTCTGCAAACTATTTCAAGTTCAGTTTTCAGATGGGTGACAAATTAGCAGGGATATTAAGATTTTATTCAGGTCTGCATTTTAAGAAACTTTAACTATACCAGTGTGCAAAAGATAAATAGAGTCAGTTCTGCATGACTTCGGATATAAAAACTAATAGGATGGAAAATTACTATGAAGTAGAAAAAGTGCCTAGATATTAGATAATTAACACTGCTTAGTTGAAGTTCTGTAACAGTTGACTGACAACAAGGATATTCACTGTCTGTAACCTGAGAGCACAGTCTCTTTTGTTACTTGTCTTGACAGAAGTGATTTAAACCCAGCAAAGATAATGGAAAGGACTTTAAGAAAGACTTGCCAATATCCTCATTGCCCATTTCAATGACTTTTCTTATTCTCCTTCACCACTTTTGCTTTATTTTTTTTGTGCTTTGGATATGTCTTCTCATTTCCTGCAGTGTTGCAGTGCAAAGATATCCCGGTGCTATTGAGAGCCCATCTCAACCAAGTGTTTTATACAACCTAACCAGATTTGTCTCATCTAGCCTGAAGCACTTTGAAGAGAAGTTCATAGTGGCTTTGGTCCTGACTTCTTCTGTGAAGGCAAATAATTCCTGAGGTCCTATGGCCTAATTTAGTCCTTACACTCTAAGAACTTACCAATAGTTGAAATTAGCTCGTTTAGTCAAGGATAAATTGCCTTTCCACACGAGCATCTCAGTTAAGTGCCTGGCCTCAGGTGGGTGAAGTCAGTGAGTTTGCAAATGTGTTTGATGAAGATAAGGTTTTGAAAAGCACCTGGGAGCTTCTCATTGAAGGTCAGAGGTAATTTTATAAATCTTGATGAAATCCCAGATGGAAGAGAAGGTTTGCTTAAGCCAGTGCAGTAGGTTGGTGGCACAGTCTGGAGGACAGCAAGGGAAGTTTGATTTTTTTGGTCTTGCTCTAATTGTCTGCAGTAATGCTCTGGAACCTCCCACGACAGGAGAGCTTTCTCTGGCTGCACATTCTAGTGTGCAGGTAACGGTTGCTTTAGTTTTGTGTATGACAATAGGTAAGAACCCAAGAACTGACCTACTGCAAGAGGCCAGTGTCCATCTTGGTCCAACCTTCTGTTTCTGAAAGTGCAATAGGAGATGCTGTTGGTGGAGAGCAAAGTCTGGTCCCTAGAAGCACAGAAAGCACAATGGCTCAGAGCTGTTGAGGAGCATTAGCAGTTGAAATACCAAGGTTGAGCTGAATTTGGGTTTCTTTTGTATTTTTTCCCCCTCTAGATGCTGGGGGTCAGGATGACATTGGTAGTTCATTTTGACTGTAGGTTTCTTTTTGGAGCTGTTGTGTATGTATTTTTACCTCTTGTTTTTGGCTTAATTTGGAATAATCATTATGAATTCTGAGGGGTTTTTTTTATGTTATTGTAGTTTAACCAGTTACTGCTCTTTACCTACTGTTTGGCGAAGAACCCATGCAGGGACGTACTTTGGTTTGAATGATATGCTGTGGCTTATTAAGCCACAGAAATGTGCTTGCATGCATGAATCCAAGGAAACCAGTGCTGGGCTGGATGTATCGCACCTGGAGGAAAGGGCTGGAGTCCTAGTTGTTGGGTGTGGTGGATACTGTCTTTGGTCTATCCCCATAATCACACAGGTGGATGGGTAGGCAGCTGGATATAAGTAGAATCTCTTCACTTGGGTTAGAAGAAAAGGAAAAGGTTTCAAACATAGCTTTGGGTTTGAAAGTTGTAACAGTAGGTGGAGGAATAGTAGGTCACCTTTGGGCTCTAGCAGGGAATCCATGGTGGAGACAATGCTGAAAAGGTGTGCCAGGCTGCTGCTGTGGGCAGGCACTGGCGATGCTGAGCTCGTCAGTGGTCAGCTATCCGTGGATGCCCGGTGAGCACCAGAAGGTCCCGGGGCAAACTTCACTGCCATGCTGGGGCAGTGCCAGCAGTGTCATGGGTTGCTGCAAAGGGAATACCAAAAAGAAACAGGGAAGTGGACAAAATAGCAAAAAGGATTTTCTAAGAGTGATTCTCCATCTGTATGTGTGCTTCTCTCTAATCGCCATCAGACTCAGCAGTCAAGCTAGTTAGAGAAATCAGTAATTTGGAGTACTTGAAGAAGGGTCTCCACTCAGAGTGAGGCACAGGCTTTTGTGGAGACCTCTTTTGCTCCGAGTATGCTCGGAGCCATCCCTGGTTTTAGCACGGCTGAGCCTAAATTAACATTCCATTTTCACTGCCTTGCAGACACCATCTATCTGCAATGTGATATTTATCCGTACAGCTGGCAGCTGTGGTGTCAAGCGCTACAGATAGATGAGACCATTACTACGATACAAATATTTTCTTTTTCCACATTCACCCTTTGAAGCAATCACACACAACAAAGTTTGCAGAAAAATTGTGCAGGACAAGAGTCAAAATTCCTCCTTCTTTCTCTTGTAGAAGGGGATTTGGACTCTATATAGTCCAAAGATATGGAGGGTAAGTGGTTGCTTCTTGTTTTAGTGGGCAGATTAAAAAAGCAAGTTCCACTTGCAAGTAACTAGCAAAAAATATGCTTAAAGTAAGTATTTAGCACTCTGGTTTACATAATGCAACAGTTAATGTAGAATTGCTGTTAGGAATACTCCCCAGAAAGAAGAAATCACTCATAAATGAAAACACCCTCTAAAAAAAATATCTCTTTTATCTGACAAACTCCTGAATTAAGTAATAGTTGGATGTTGAAAGATCACAACAGAGCTGGAACAAAAGAGAAAATACTGTTATAAACCAAGTCATTCAAATGTGCCTGGCAAAGGGTTTTCTGGGTTTGCTGTCGTGAGCAGTTTTACCTCATCGTTCAGGCCGCTGTCATTCTCTGCGTGAACCAAAGTCTTCAGACTTGCAAGCACAGGGTACAGCTAATTAGCTGATATCTTCCTTGCATAAGGGTGGGAATCCAGTATGGAACAAACCTTCTTCTTCCATTCTGGTCATGAATTTTTGTGTTAAAGTCATATTTCAGGTATTTGGGAATGAAGTTTGAGATGAGGACAGGGGGCGTTCTGTGCTCAGAGGAGCAGCTCGTGCTCAGAGCTGTGCTGGGGAGCAGATGCTGAGCTGGATGAGACGGTCTGGGACAGGAGAACTGGGGAAGCTGATGGTGCAGAGGTGTAGGGGGACCAAGGTTTCTTCAAACAGCTGGAAAAAGCCTCAAAATTCCTATGGGGAACCTTAAGCATCTGCTGCAGGGGCAACTGGTCAAGGTGGAAGCAACATAGGAGATGCCTGGAGCATGTTAGGGACAATTTATGGATATTCCCCCTGGACGAGGTCCTTCGGGGGGGTGCTGTGCTGGATCTGCTGGTGAAGAATGAGAAGGAACTGGGGATGTACGGATCAGTGGCAGCCCTAGCTGCAGTGACCGCTGGATAACAGTATCTAAACCGTTGCCAAGGGAGTGGGAAGTGAGGAATGGGATGAGGCCTCGAGTGACTTGCTCTGGCTTGGAAGCTGGCTCTGCTTTGAGCAGGTGTTTGGAGCTGAGGCATCCAGAGACCTTACCGGTGGGGTTATTCTATGAGTCCCTGCTTTCTCGGTTCTATACCAAAATGGGAAATTACTAGAATTTTTTTTAAGAGGTCAGAGTCTTTGTCCTATGGATTTGCTTCAGTTTTAGAAGATTTGTAGAGCTGTGTTTTCCTAATGCTTTTCTTGCATCATTATCTGACTATGGCCTTTTTGGAAATTGCACTGAATTTTGGTTCTTTATCACAAAGGAAAGGAAATGTATAAAACAATATATTACATGTAGGCAGCTCTTATTATGGCTTGACGTTTAGTCCTGATAGTCTCATCTAAAGTATGACTTCTCTTTTACTGAGTTTAGCCTATTTCTGTTGAAAAATCAAAATCCAAAGGAATGAAAATTGATGTTCATGATTGGAGGTGTATTTATTGTGAACCTTAGGAAATAGCTCACTAAACTTAAAGCATTAAAATAATTTAATAGCCATATGTAACTACAAAAATAGAAATAACTTTAAAATTTCTTAGTATTTTACTCTTGTTAATATCTTTTTTTCCTCTTGTCTTTTTGTACAGACACCCAAGTTAATGTTTTCACCCAGTTTCTACTACATTTCTTTAGCATTACAATGGCTGGTCTGTAAATATCACAATTATTTGGTTATAAGAACTAGATCAGTTTATTAAACGAAGCAACAAACCCACTAGTGATGTTTGCTTTTAGGAAAAATGTGCTTTACTGAGTTATATTGGGCAAACTTGGATCCAGCTGCGTTGCTTTCAGTTGGTTTTGGTGGACAAAGTGCATTGCTTGTACTTTACCTTAAAAGCTAAAGGTGTGCTAAGGAAGGCAGAATACCTGTTTCCTGGTTACTGGTTTGGGGTTTAGATTATTTCCGAAGAGCTACAATTCTTCTAAGCCATCAGGTAAATTTATATCCATCCCTGGCATTTGTACTATCCCTACCAGCTTTCAAGTTCCCTGAGAATTTTGGAGATACGTGGATTCAAATGAAACTTTCACAACCCGTGTTCAAACTTTGATCGTACTCCCCTTTTGTCCAAAGGAAATATTCAACTTTCTTCTGTACTCCCTCTAGTGTTTAATGTACTATATGACTGAAAATAGAAAACAAACACAGATTTTGTATTCGCCTAAATCCAGCAAAATAATTGATGTAATTTTGCTTTCTTCTTGCTTAAGTTCCTTTAGGGTTTGCTCTCGTGGGACTCACCAGCCCGTTCGAACTGAGAGTGAATGTGTGTTGTATGTCCAAATGGGTTTGAAAATTCAGGGTTTAGTTGGGCTTTATATATAAAATTGTTTCAAAATTTGCCAAATACAAAATAGGATCAAGAAAAAGCCTTTGCTGTCTGTCGCTGTCTTGTAATTAGGCAAAATTACTGGTCTCTATATTAATCTTACATTCAAGCATATATTTGTTGCTGTTCCTTGCAGTCACATTTAAACTGGTGCTGGAAAGAAAGACCTGGATGAAAGCAACTCGGATTTTTCAGTTACATAAAACTCTGAAAGTCTTTTACAAATTGCTGCTGTGTGGGAGGCAGCTTGCTGCAAAGCTGTCACTTGAAACTTTATCAATCAGAAGACAGTACCGTTTTTAATTATGCAGATTTTCCAAGTAAAATAACTTTTTCTTGCATGAAAATGTAGAACAGAGTCAGGTGAGATCTGGAACAAGCTGAAAGATTTTGAAAAGCTTGCTAGGCTTAATTGAAATAGCTTCAAAAAGCTTGCTCTTATGAAGACGTATAGTATACTTGAATGTTTTAGCTTTCTCCTTTATTAAAGAAAAACCTTTTCTCTCCCTGCGTATTGTACAAATTGTCACTAACTTCTAATTGTCTTTCTATCCAGCAAAGGAGTCCATCTCAGCGTATCCCTGAATCTCTCTATAGCTGTAAAAGTCTCCATTCTCTGCATTTTTATGGCCTAATTTAGGAGCTTTGAGTCCTAAAATAATGTGATGCTGTAGAATTTTCTGTCCGTCAGCGCACAGTGGGGGCACCAAATGCTGGGCTCTTTGCAAAGTGTCTAATAAATCCTTTTCTTGTGGAGGCAGGTTGAAGTTCTCACCAAATAGGTAAAATTGCTGCAGACATCCTGATGTTTGTTCCAAAACCTCAAAACCTCTCAGCTGCGCTTTCTGGCTTGACTGTTAACATGAGATGCCATGATGTCATGTCTCCTATATCTTCAGAGAGAAGAAACAATGAGTTGAATTTTATGCCGCTTTAGCAAGATAGACGATCGGAAAGGAATGTGAATTAATCATGAACACTCCATTTTGCTAATGTGTTTTGTGATGGGAGGGGGAGAGAGAGAGCGTGTTTCCTTTTGCGCTTTTACTTTTGGGGTTGTTTGACTTCATTAGAAGTTGAATTATACTGTTTGTTCTCACTCCATGAAACATGCGTCACTAACGTGTCATGTAGTTATGACTGGTATGTTCTCTAAACCCTCTTCTCCAGTGTTTATTGTGCAACAGTGTTGGCACCACTACCTGTTGAAATTTGATGAAATCATGACTTCTGCGAGAAAGAGGCACTACTGAGGTTACTGTAACAAAACCAAAAGGCACTTTTTCCTTTGATTCCTCCTGGCTTTTCCACTTGCTCCCTCATTCTCTAATTTTGACATCATCTTTTCTAATTTCTTCTCCTCTGGCTGTCCTTTTGCTAAGCCTTATGCATGAAGGTTGTCTGAGAAATCCTAAAAGTGTTCCCCAGCATTGGGGTGGCTCTCAGCTTCTCCCCTTCCGTGTGCGTGGCATAGCTGGTCGTAAAAATGATGGATTGCATCTCTCCTCCTCAGGTCCTTTCAGATGCTTAGGTGACCCAGTGCTGATGCTCAGCTGCACTGGGCTAGGGTCACAGGTCCTCACCCTCTCACTCTTGGCAGATTCCCTTTTAACATCATTGTGAACATGCCTTGCCTTTTTCTTGTTCTTTTTGTGCTTCAGCCTGGAGTTAGCTGTCTGGCAACTTCCCTTCCCCCAGTTGCTTTGTCTTCTCCTTTAGCTCAGTTTTAAATCATGGTGTATTTCTGGATTCAACACCTACAAGGCTATGACCTCTTCACTGAACTTGAAGAATAGGCTATTCTGTGGGGTTTAGTCTCTCGGGGTCACAACTGCTGCCTCTGCTGTCTGGGAGTAGGGGCACATCAAAGTCAACTGTCCTATTTCTTGGCATTCAGACTCAAAGCCAAAAAAAGAAATGTGGCGGTTTCTTTGGGAATTTATGTCTCCCAATCCATGAGTTCTTTTAGGTCAATCAAACAAAAGTGCCAACTGCTATGGATGTGCTCTTTTATCCCCTAAATTCCTGGCTCAGCAGAAAAAAAAAAAAAAATCAGGCCTGTTGCAGATGTAGAGACTGGTCTCCAAAGAGATTCTTGAAGCACCAGAGATCACAATCTCTGCCCTTTCTTTTGTGCTCCAAGACCTTTGAATGCAAAGACTTTTGAAGAGAAGCACATCTGAACACTGGCTTTCTGTTCCCAGGCTGGTAGCAGAAGTCCTTGACTCCATCTGTGTAATCAAAGGGAAAGAGCAGCTCTTCAGCACAGCCCTGTACTACCCCGGGGCAAAGAAAATCTCCGTAATGCCCTGTAGCACCCTGTGCGGAGTTAGCACATGGAGCTTGTGACCCCTTGATGATCCACTTTATGATTTAGCATGCATCCCTTGGTGTCTCTGGAGCAATCACGCTGTTATGGGAACCATATCCTGAAACTTCTCTGGATGCCGGTTAGTGCTGTTCGACCTTCCTTACTGCTGCTCCCACTCCAACAAGATTTGAGGGGGGGGATTTGCCTTTGGCTTGTTCCTGGCTTTTGAGCCCAAGGAAGCATAAACATTCTTAGACTACATCAGAAATCCAGGTGGAAGCCAAATCCCTTTCTTATTTACTGTTCTATGAATTGTGCCTGGAAATTACCTATATTTATTTTTATCTAGCTGTGCATCTTGTGATTCATAGGTGTCTTCCCTGTACTACTGCAGTAGATGGTTAATCATATCTAGCAAAGCCTCCAAATTTTATTTTCAAACTGCAGCCAGTCAAGTGGGATTGACAGTTGCTAAAATTTATGGCATTTGTAGCTGTAAAAGAAAATGTAGTTTGAAGCAGCACCCCGACTGCACTTGGATGATAGGTTACACAAACAGGGCATTGCTGACATTTCTGCACTACCCCTAGTGAAGAAAGAAGAGGGGCATCTAAAGATTTGTGACTAAAAGAAGAGCTCTAGAAGTTGGAAAGTCTGCTCTTAAAATTCGCTCACCTCATTTAGGAAAATGGGGTGATTTAAATGCCATTTTGAGATTGACGTGAAACTTTGAAGACTGTATCAGCGACTGTTATGTAAATCATTCTTGAAAAGTCTCTGGATCATTTACTCAGAGGCATATTTAAAGCAGGAAATGACTTGTTCATGTATTGTTTCATGAACTCATACTGTGATTTTTTTTATTTTTTCAAGCTACTTGAAAGGAAGCTCAAAGAATTATGAGTGTATAGAAACCCACGTGATAAACAAGGGCAGCTGAGTGGGTATGGAGGTGACAGGAAAACAACCCTGGGAGTAAATACTGAACAAACAACTGATACAACAAAGCAAGCTGAATGAAACTGCTGAGCAAAGTCTTGACTCGGGTTCTTTTCACTGTGAATGTCAAAGTCTTTCAGGAATTGCACTTGAGAACAAAAATTACCACTTCAAGCTAAGATGTTCTGGTAATGAGTACCTGTGGTAGCCATTGATCTGGGGTTAACTCTTGCTTAGGAAGGATTCTGGTCTTTTTACAGGGTATTGTGTGCTTTTAATCCTTGACAAATGATCCTTTGTGCTGAGGTGAGGTGGTTATAGTCATGAAAATGACTACGATAAAACATGTCAACCAAGCACCAGAGAAGGTACCAAGGCAAATTAGTGGGGACGTTACTGCTTGTATGGAGGGCAAGGCTTTTAGCCCGTATTTTCTTGCTCCCATAGTTGCGTGAGAAGGTCATTGCAAGTGAGTTACCTTCGCATGGGGAAGCACAGAGACACATGGACTTTGGAAAGAGACCGATTTGGCAAAGCTAATTTTACAAGGTCTATTTACACTGGCTGGCACTTTGCCAAAATAGGGTTCAGGAGACCTATTTCGTTCCTGAATTCCCTACTCTCTCAGGATTCTGTACAACTTTGGACTAGTGATTTAACCCTTCATTTGATTGTCTTTCACCTGTAAAGAGCAAATGCTGCTCTCCAGTTGACTGAGGGCATTAGAGAGGATGGATCTACTTAGCCGCAGGGAGCTACTCAGGTGCTTCAGTGATGTGAACCGTATGATTGCCTAGGTAATACACAAGGAGAGACTAATACGAAGATCCTCTCCAATAATATTGTTGCTGACCCCAGATTCTGGAATAATGTATTTGTGGTTTGATTTATCCTTTCTAGAAATCTTTTTAATGTCTTTAGTGTTTTTGATTTAATTAATCTCTATCCAGTTCTTCAGTTTATCAGGAGCGTTCTGTTTACTACCCACTAGCTCATATAGCCACAAGGTTATTGTAGCACAGAAGAGCTTTCCATGTTATGTACCTTTGGTTAGCATAGTTTCTGTTTTTTAAAGAAATATACTTTGTTAATTGCCATGTTGCTCAGCATTATCTTAAAACAAAGGTCTGTGGGAAATACCAAACCATCTCCTTGAACAGTATGTTGGTACAAGAAACTATCACAAAGAAAACCTTGTTTGCTGAATGGGCTGTAATTGCACAGTTTGTGTATCAGGTTCACGCTGGAAGCTGTGTCCATAACAGAAAGGCCCTGTGGCATCCGTTCAATCGGTTGTTTCTACTCCTGTGAAATTATAATTGAAGTGTTAAGCTTTCTATAAGCTCAGATTCATCCCTAAGTTTACAGATAAAAGCACCATCTCTAATTTTACATATGGCCTTAGGTTTGAGTACACTTTTATTCTTTGTTCTCAGGGTTTTTTTACTGCTTATTAATCATTTCAGGACAGTTTGACTAGATGGGAAAATAAAGTCTGGAAAAGTCTAAATGTGGGCTGCAATGAAAATACATGTTTATGTCTAATGACCCAGCTGCCGCTCCCTCCAGAGGGAAAAGGCTCTTTTCAACGTGCAGAGTTTTTCGAAAGCTGTGTCTTCTGCCCTCTAACAGACCAGCTTTGGTGAGCAAAGAAGGGTTCTCTAAATCAGTATAATTAATAACCGGAGTACGTTTCCTTCAGGAACCAAAGGCTCCTTCAGGTGCAAGTTTTAATTTGGTACATTCCTTAAATCCGTGCGAACCATGCTTGGGCATCAGCCTTCCATGCTTTGGGCTTTTAAACCTTACAGTCCATATGCAAGCTCTACCGAGAGAGGGCTTGGTCTGGAATGGTAAAGGGTTTCTAGTAAGGATGGCTTTGACTTTGTGCAGACCTGTAAGGTCCTTGTAGTGCTGACAGCCCTGCCCTCATGGACAGATTGCCTGCCACTCTGGCTTAAAACCCCCAGTGACTTCAGAGAGCTCTGGGGCTTGCTATTGTGATCTTCTCACTGTTATCTGAGTAAATGACAATTAAAACTTCTGAAGATGTCAGGGTGACTCCGAAACAGAAATGCCTTGTGGGTAGGAATCTGAATGGAACTGCTGCTGGCTACAGCGGCTGTAGTCTGGATAGAGACGAACATTGACAAATTGAATGTAGAACTCCTGCTCTTGCATCGTTATTGGAACCCATGATGCCTAACTCCATTTTGGGAGTGGAGCTAGAGAAACCTTCACAGTGTTGTAGTTCACATTCATTAATGGTTTTTAATTAATAGACCAGACTGAAGGTACTTGCCACAGCCATGTAAGGAGAAATAGTGCTCAGACATGCTTGGCATCACGTCTCTGTAATCAGCTGTCACCGGACTTGAAGGCAAAGGTGAAGATCCATGGGCATGGAAGCGAAAAGGTATCTGAGATTGTTTCTCATGTTTATCTTTGCCAGTTTTACAGGAAAGGCACCTTTGACCTGTAAACTCCTCCAAGTTATATAGTGATTGATTGTCCTGTATTGGAGTGAGAACTTATTTTTCATAAACCGTAACTGAAAGGCTGAATTCTGAACTGCTGAGGTCCCTATTTGCTCAGTGCCCCTTTTCTGGGGCTGATTTAGAAATGTCCTTGTAGGAATCCTGTCCTTTTCTGCCTCCCTCAGAGCTGTCTCCAGCGTGCTGTGGAGGAAAAGGGCATGCTGAGCCTCCGTAGCTTGTTTTAAACAAAGATTTAGTCAACGCAGGCACTATGATTGGATTTTATGGTATTCTCAGCATGAGCCAAACAAGAGAAATCTTGTGTTCGAAAATCCAGTTTGTGGCAGCAGGAAGAACTTAGTCATGTAACCTCTGATTTGCAGGAGGCAGAAAAGCAAGGACGAAAATGGTGCTCAGAAAAAAATTAAGCTTAAATCAAGGCATTGTGGTTAAGATTTAATCCTTGGGTTTTAACAGAGAAAAAACACGTAACTCAAACACTGAAGAGAGTAAATTTATAAATCTGAATAATAAATCAAGGGAAAAGCATGTGTTTAAGCAAGGAAGTTTCTTGTGTCCTTGAAATAGATATATATGGCATTTCTTATTCATTCAAGTTAAGAAATAAGGGCTTCAGGACAGTGAAAACAAAATTCTTCACTTGCCTCCACAGGGTAATAATTCACACAGTTCCTCTCCATGTGATCTACACATGTTAAAGAAAGATAAATCAAGCGATGGATAAGTGTTATTAATTGCCCACATAAAAGAACTTGGGGCTGACATCATGCGGGTGGAAGGGATGATCAGAGCAGAATGCAGTTGGCCGAGAACGCTATCAGAAAAAACACTTTTTCATCCGTCTTCCCAGATATATTTTGCCATGCCCTCTTTCGCCGTCAGCTGCGTGTCTGTCTTTATGCATGGTGTGGAAAAAGCTTTTCAGTGAAAAAAGCAGAATTGAACCTATCATCTATATTTTGGTTCTCTGTGTTTAGTTCCTTTAAACACTGGGAAATGACCATTGTACCTTTCTTCTGTGAACACAGATCAAAGTCTGCCATATCAAAGTTTGGATCAGTGCTTCCAAACCCTTGATTGTCTTTGGTACCTTTTTTCTTGGCTCTCTCTGTGTGAACATCTTGTTAGGGTTGAGGTTTGTCAGGGAAACAGATGCTGGCCAGGCCTCTGTGTTATTTGCTCTGTATATTGAAAGAAAAAGCAATAGATGTGCCATGAGGTTTCAAATCACACAAAATTGTATTCCCCCTCAAAAGAAGGAGTTTCTCTCTATTTTATTGGACCATATTAATGATCCATTGTTTATTTTTATTGGCTGTTCAGAAAGTGAAGCTCTGTAAGTGTACGCGTATAGAAACATCACTAATTCTGGTTGTTTAACAAAAAACTGACACTATTTTTTCAGTGCCACCACCACCCTAAGCTCCAAAGTGCTGAGTGCTTTACAGGCAAACCAAGCCAGATCCCTTTTCCTGAGATTCTGTATTCAGTAGCCCCAAATTCTCACCGCTGTGAAGAGCCTTTTCTGCACACAATCATGTCTTTTAGGTATTTAGATATTCAAAGTAACTTCTGTGCAGAAGCATCAAAGATCAGGGCCTAATGGGACAAGAAGCAGAAGAAAGAGCTCATTGTCAGCAGGTAATAACTCCTTGTCATTGTCTGTGGGAGGCTGGTGGAGGTTAAAAAAAATCTGGGAGAGATCGTTGCTAAGCGCTTGCCATATCATCTCTTGGTTAACCAGCGCCCAGGATAGCCTGGTTTTAAGATCTCCAAAAATCTTTCAGTAGCCGTCCTGCAGCCTTTTGCTGGAAAGTGAAGCTGAATCTACTTAGTCAATCCTCTGAGAGAAATAGGTAGAGATAAGCATTAAAAATACTGCATGATTTCACCCCTCTGAGCCCTCCAGAACATTTTGTCTTCGTATGAACTTTTTTCCATCAGCATTTCGTATTCATCGTGCCATATTACTTTTGATCCTGTTGCTGTTTAACGTAGCGTTGCTGTAATTTCATCTGTAACCCACATTATTCTGTAAACCCAAGTTACCTTTATGGGGAGATGGGAGGGGGGACTCCTGCCTGGCAGCGTGGCGATTCCTCATCAGTTCTGACAATAGAAACTGAAATGTATGTGTCTGTATGTGCAGAAATCAGGGCCACAGACTCCACTGTGTTACTTTGTCATTTATAAAGTATTTGGAAATTTCCTTGAACTCCATCCTGGCAACGTGGAAACTTGTGTCCCAACTTGAAATCTTATCAGAATCTGTTTCTGCAGATGCAAGCCTGCTGATTTCACTCTGGAGCCAGAAAGGAGGCTATTTGACATTTGTTTGTTGGCTAATCTGTTTGAGAAATCTTACATAAACTCCGGGAGGGGAGCTGCCAATTTCTGCACGTTGGAGGAGAAATGCTGCCTTATTTGGAGAGGTTCGCTCCTACTCGGGGCCACAAGAATGGTTTCCAAACGCTTCTGGTATTTGATGACTGTGGCATAACTTTGAAGATCTTTGAGTGCTTTATGTTCCTCCTTTCAGCTGTTTTGAGACCAACTGATGTGAAAGGGTGGAAACTGGGGAGAGTGTCCTTCAAGCTTTGCTACCTTTTGAAGGGTTTGCTGCTGGAGTGGAGGGGAATGGAGGGAGGAATGGCTTTTTCTCCGCCAAAAAACGCCCACAGAAAATCCCAAAACAAAACCACCCCCCTCCTCCTCTTAACTTCGGCTTTTTTGTTTTCCTAAGGCATAGAAAACAGCAAGAGGAGAATATGCCCAAATTTCTGTGAGACATCAAGGGTGGCTGCTCAGCTTTGGAAAGGGAGTGCAGGGCCCTCACCTGCGTCACGGGCAGCACATCCAGGAGCGACGGCAGCAGGAGCTGAGCCTTGGCCTTGGCCGTGCCTGGTTGGTGTGATGCCGCAGTGTGGCTCATGCAGTCCCTTGGGACAAGGGTTCCTTCAACACCTTGAGGGGCTGGAGCATGTCCAGAGAAGGGAACGGAGCTGGGGAAGGGTCTGGAGCACAATTCCTATGAGCAGCGGCTGAGGGAGCTGGGGGGGTTCAGCCTGGAGAAGAGGAGGCTCAGGGCAGACCTGATCGCTCCCTACAGCTCCCTGAGGAGGGTGCAGAGAGGAGGGGTCGGTCTCTTCTCCCAAGGGACAAGTGATGGGAGAAGAGGAGACGGCCTCAGGTTGTGCCAAGGGAGGTTTAGGTTGGATATTGGGGAAATTCCTTCCCAGAAAGGGCTGTCGGGCACTGGAAGGGGCTGCCCAGGGAGGGGGGAGTCCCCATCCCGGGAGGGGTTCCAGAGCCATGTGGACGAGGCTCTCAGGGACATGGGTCAGTGGTGGGCTGGGCAGTGCTGGGGGAACGGTTGGACTCAGTAGTCTTAATGGTCAAGTTAAAAGATTCCACGATTGTATGATTCAGTGACCATCAGGGTCACTTTGGCAGCAGTGGTGTGAAGTCAAATTTGGGGGCTCGAGTTGACCTTGCTTTCATGACAACGGAGTTCTGTCAGTGCATCTAGTGCAGAAACATCTGTATATTAATCACTCTGTGGGCTGTGGTGTTGCTGCCAGTGCTGTGAAGCAGGAGACTTTGGAAATACACGTGGAAGGAGTGACCGCAGGGACCAAAGTGGTTATTTGTGGGGGCTGGCAGCTGGGGAGAAAGTTTCTTATTCTGCTAAAGTCTCTTTCCTTTTCCTCTGGCCTATATATATATATTCAATGCACCTTCTCCATTATGCTTTCCTCAGTTTACCTGTTTTTTCTCCTCATATTTGAAGAGCTGTTTTGTTTAGAAATGTGTATTACTGTTTCTCTCAAATTTATTTGCTAACTGCCAGCTCCAGAATTGGTTTTACATGTTTAACTTTATTATGTTCATGAGGCAATGTTGGCAGGAAAGGCACTATAAAAAGCATTCATTTCATGGAGTGGTACAAACATGTTTTCAGCTGAATTGATGACACTGAATATAAAACACTTCTCATTTGCGCTTCCCCTTAAGGTTTGTTTAATGAACTAAAGTTTTTCATATTACTTAGAGGTGCAGTTCTTTCTACCCATCCAGAAAGGATACAAAACTGAATATGTATTTACAGCTGCTGTTTCTTGTAAAATAACCTGTTTAGGAATATTTCTCTATAAATCTTACAGTGTTGTGGCTATTCCGCTGCTCTTTTCTCTTTCTTTACTATTTCCTCTTGAACTCTTTTATTGTGAAGGTGAATAAAAGTGTCTGTACATAAGGAGATGTGGATTCAGAAGCCAGTTTTGAAGGTATCTTGAAATTCTGATGCAGATATGTGTTTGCACTTGGGGAACTAATGTTTTTGTGATACACCAGAGTTTTTGGTCTTCAAGCTGTGTTGACACTGCCTGTGAACAAACAGCTGTGATTCCCCAGTGCAGATAATTTATTGAATTTGCATCTAATATTTTTCCCTGGCAGTGGGATAATATTAATTAAAATGCTCATTACAACTTCGGGTCTGATACTTTGCAGGAGGCGCTTCCTTAGGCTATTAGCAAGGGCTGTATTGAAAAACACATTTCCGATACTCTTTCATACGTTGGTGTCTAGAGGCTGGAAACGGTCCTGTCTCATATTGCTCCATCCAGGATTTGTCTTAATGCTTAATTAGCTTTCTGATGAGGTTGCATGGGTATGCCAGGTCATGTTGGGAAACTGGGAAAGATAAGGCACGTGTAAAGCAGAGCCTGAAGAGGGATAATTTGACTGTGCTGCTTTCCCATGTACAGGTTCTGACATGCAGTTAGCGCTTCATCGAGGAATTGATCTCCTGCCCGTCACTTCAGCTGACCTATATTTTAATCTAAATTTTAAGAACACTTAGAACAAGGTGTTACATAAAAGACCATGTCTTATATTCTCACTCTTGTAACTCTTCATCCTCCATCGTGGCTCCTCTTTTTACCTCTGGCACTTGCGTGTTGACAGTAAATTCAGCTGGAATAGCTTCAGTTTGGGCGAAAGTCAAGTATTTCTCAAACTTTTCTCACACAAGTGCAAATTAAAATGGCAAACCTCAGTGTGCATGGCAGATGAGGGCAACCTCCAGCCTGTTCGCACAGACTGGCTGGGGGAAGATGTTTGTTGCAGACAGTAAAGCACGGGCAGAACTCTGGGAGGCTTGTTCGAGAACCTGGAGGTTACCATGTCATATCAATAATGGGTATCGCATCAAGAAGATGCCATATGCCTCACTGACTATCTGATAGACACAGGAGACTTTGAACAGAAAGAGTTTTTGAGCCAATGACTTATCAAAGGCTGTCAGAATAATAATTTTTTCCCCTGATTTCAGTCAATTGCTGTCTGACAATTGAAAAGCAAGCCTATTCAGAGAGCGTTCACCCACGCTGGTGCCTGATCCGCAGTGCTCTGCAGCCATAGACTTGGAAGGAAAAAGGAAAAGTACACATATGAAGCACCAAATGGAGGTTGTTAAACACGAACCATATGTGTTATTTAGCTTTGGAACATGGTGAGGTTATGAAACCATTCTTGGAAAAGAAGACAAATGCATTTCCTGTTCATCAAAATCATTTGTTACAAATACGTGCATGAAAAGCTTGCTGAAAGATGGGGGACGGTAAAGATGACAGAGCCCTGAAATTCAGTCTACAACTGGAGACTATTCTTAGTGCGATAATGAAACTCAGGCAGTTATCTAGGAGTGTGATTAAACATGGAGCATGGTAATGATTGGTAAAGGATTTCATTTATTTTTCGATGGGCTTTGTAGTCTCCTGAGTATGAATTGGAAGCATACTTCCAGTTCTCACCAGCATTACTGAATCTGAACTCAGTATTACTCAGTGTTACTACCAAATTCAGTATTAACTGGTGTCAAATCTGCACTTGGAATGAAATTCAAGTTTTGTGGTTTAGTTTCACCTGTCCATGTAATTCTCAAACTTACTTTGGAACTCAGTATGTAACATTAATTCATTTTTGATTGTATGAGAGAGGGGAAAAGAAGATGCCAAAGGCTACCCGCAATCCAAATATTGTACAGTGCATAGTCAAATGATATCTGAACATCAGTGATTACATTTTTAGTAGGATGAGTGTTCTGACTGAAATGCAGCAATCTGTCACTTGGCCTTTCTGTGACATTCAGTGTATTGAAATTACCAGGGAAAGATTGGTTTTTGACATGCTAAATTAACTAAGTTAGAAATGTGAGCTTCATCATCTCTGTTAATTGTTATAGGGAGAGGGAAGATTTGTTTGTCTTTTATTTTCTAAGCAGGTTATTCAGGCAGCAATTCATAATAAAAATTACAATTAAAATATTATCCAAAAAGATCATCTTTGGAAGTGGTAGAATTGGTTGATTAAGAGAAACAACTTTTAAACTGAGCTGCAGCAGAGCAATGATGATACTGAACGCTTCCCTTAAAGGACAACATGACCATAACTAGCTTGTATCTGCGTGGCACTTGCTGTCGTGCATTGCATCGGGGCGTTGGGTCTCTCCTGGTCAGGCTGGGGTTGCTCATGTTGACCCTGCAGTGCCTTCTGCTGGAAACCAATTTCTACTTTCTTTTCAGGGTAAAGGAATTAATTTTGGATAAGGAAGTTTTTTTTTTTGTTACTGTTAGTTTGTTTTCTTTTTGCTGTGGGTGAAGACAAGGCCAAATTAATTGCTGATGTAGAAGGCAATCTTTCATAACAAGAAGGAAGTCCTGGCAACTGTATTAGTAGGTGAAAAATAAATTATTTAAAGGAACGTTTTAGATATCTAGAAATTTATGTTCTTGCCCATGAATGATGGTGTTTCACTCCCAGCTTTTTATTTGTCTTGGCATGGTGTCTTCAGAGATGGAGAAACAGACTTGACCTAATGATAAATGATACTTCAAATGCTCTGCAAAATGTGCTGCAGTCTCAACCCTTACTTTGTATTAAAAATTTAACAATGTTTGTAATTATGTTTCCTTTAGAATTGGCTAAATTTTTGATTTCTTTCTACTTTCTTTTCAAAATGTAATTTTTGTTTCTGATAGATAAATGATAAATCCATTTAAATTGTGCCGGGTGACGGTATTGGGACCCTCTCTGTAAAATCAAGGTGTTTCAGATCGGAAACTGTTTACTCAAGCAGTCATTATCCGTGAATGTCAACAAATCCATTTATTTTTAGCTCCCAGACAAATGTGAGCCCTGGACAACTGTGTAAATGAAATTTCTGGAAACTTTTCTTTGGTAGTGAAGTATCTACATCACTGGCCTTGTCTTGAAAGATAGATTTCACTGGTGTTTAACAATTACCTGAGAGTTCTCCAACCTTGGCTTCCTCTTCCTAGGTGTTGGATATGAATCCGTAGGCCTTACGTTAAGCATATATTTAGAGAAATACTCAGCTAATCTATGTGGGAGAGTAGAGAGATTTCAGGCGTAATAGGATGAAATTAAGAAAGGATTCCTGTCCGTGAGGTCTGTTGGACCTACTTTCTGTTTTCCTACAGCAGAAAGAGTTAGGAAAGTACTTGAGATAAAAGAAATAATTTAGTAGTGACTTCAGGAGAACGTGGAGAAATTTAAAGCTGTGCTTGGAACTGGATGTTTATGTATATACACACGGAGTTATTTTGGCACTTCCAGCACTAGGTGAGCAGCGTGGGCATAAGAAGCCGTAATTGCAGCTGTGCATGTGTAATTGTTAACAGAAAATTCTGTGGGCAGCCCGACTTATTGCCAGGCAAATTTAGATGAATGGAAGCATCAACTACATCATTTTTGACATTATAAGTGCGTGAATTAGAGAAGGCTGCTTTGCTCATTCATTCCATTCTTGCTTTCGGAAGGCAGTTTCAGGTAGCGGTGGCTGCTCCTCGTCAGTGTATGCAGTTTCTGTTTGCCATGTGTTGCCTACAGCTGGAGTGTGGTGAGGCCGGTTGCATTAGGACTTCAGCACGCCCATCCTCGCTCTGGTAGTGCCATCCTGAGAGCACATGCTGAATGAATAGAAAGTGATGCAGAACAAAGGCAGGTAAAATACAGCCTGTGACTTGTGTGCCTATGTACCTGCCTACAGGCGTACATCAATCTGCTCGGTTCCCTGTGTGCATCCAGGGAAGAATTTGCAAACAACTCTCACTCAGGATGAAAGCACAGGAATTCAATGTGACGGTATGAACAATCCATCCTCTCCCAAACAGTGTGGTCAAGGATGAGCAGCATTTTGAAAGATTCTTGCAAAGCTCACATTGCATCCTGAGTCTGAGAGAGTAACATGAGAGGTAGAGACTGATGAGATGAGGACAATGTATTTAGTGGTTAATTTAGAAAAAGGAAAAATATATCTTTTAGGAAACCAAGAGGATGTTTCATTGTCATGTCTTTACTTTTCCATGCCATGCATGGGGAGTAAAAAAGCACAGGGCACTGACAGCTTGATCCGACGGCTATAATTAAGTGTGTGTGTGGGGAGGAGAGGAGCCTAGCTGATCTCAGGAAAGCTTTGCTCTCCATCACTTCATGTGTGTGCAGTGCTGACTTCACAAGATGTTTAACTCACATGAACAGCTAAGTGTCTGGAGACCCGCAGCTCTGCTCCTCTGAAGGCTTCCTTGGTTGCCTGAGCCCGGCCCGGCGGTATGAACGTTCCATCACCTAGCCTGCTCGCTACGTGCGTACTGGCGAAAGGCCATAGCACAAGATTAATAGATAAGGCAGAAAAGGGCAGGGTTTCTTGCTGCTGAACCCAACTGAACCGCTCTTTCGTTCTTCATTAATTAGAAAGTGTAATGGTATGATCCTGCATGCTATAATGCATCAGCGAAACAGTGGAGTAAAGCAGTCATGTCGCTTTATCACAAGGATTTAAGCTGTTCTTTTAATTATAGACCAAGGTAGTTCATATAAGGAAAGAAAAAAAATGAGACCTCTTCTGAAAAGTGTACAGTGCCCTGTCAAATCTTCTCCCATTTAACGGTAATTAGTAGGTGAAGCGCGTGGTGCTTCACCGTTCTGCCACCCTCCAGTTACACGCCACGCGTTTGGTTACGCAGGTTTAAATAAGGGAGCCGCTGGGTTCGGTATAGGTGGAAGTTGTGTCTCAGAAGTTTCATCTCCTGGATCATATAGCCTTGCAAGCAGTGGGAGACTGAGGACAGATATATAATAATGTTCCCTAATATTTTGGCTTATTGTGTGAAGACACCTTCTTTAAGCTAATTGTTACACTTAAAGTTTGCAAAACATGAAAAGTTAGGTGAAGCTGTTGTAAAGTAATACATGGTATGAGAAACATCCTTGTGTTTTCGTATTTCAAGCTGACTTGTGACAAATTATACACTTAGTTCATGATGATTTTAGTTTTTGAAATGCTTCCCCTATATAATCTGCTTTAATTCCTCTGAGAGGAACCAGGAAGGACCACAGCAGCACCCCCCATTAGGGGCTTCGCTCTGGTTTCTGGGTCTTGCCTCTTCTGGGCTTGGGGCTCTGACATTTGGGAAGGGGATGCCCACAAACTGGGGAGGTGCTGCATCTCAGTGCCACGTTGTGTCCATCAGGACTTGCTGAGGGTTAAGTGCTTATAACAACCTTTTCCGTCCGCGGCTTTTGCTGAACATCTGCGCAGAGAAAGATCGTAGAATCATAGAATGGTTTGGGTTGAAAGGGACCTTAAAGGTCATCTAGTTCCAACCCCCCCGCCATGTGCAGGGACACCCTCCATAGCCCAGGTTGCTCCAGGCCTCATCCAGCCTGGCCTTGGGCACTGCCAGGGATGGGGCACCCACAGCTCCTCTGGGCAACCTGTCCCAGTGCTTCACCATGATCAATGTTCAGAAGTTGGTTGAGGGTTCTTCTGCAATGGAAGGAGAACCGGATTGCAGGAAAGCATTATTATTTAGTTTTTGAATTAGGCATTTGACAGCAGGGAGGACCGGATTTAAGGCTGTGTGAACTTCATGCAGCGCCCTTCTCTGCGTGTGGTATGATACAATCTGTAATTACACCTTCTCCACGGGAACCCAGTCATATACAGTGCACATGACAGCAGCAGCAAGGGGAGGATTGAGATGCCAAAGCGAGCTCAATTTGAATAATTTAAATTTGTGATTTCAGTGTTTTAAAATGTTTCTGTATACATACAAGCTTTGTGAGATTTGAAGGGAAAACTGCCTTCCCTGCTTTAGCACCTAGTTGGTAATGAATTGTCACAGGATGGTTTGGGTTGGAAGGGACCTTAAGGACCATCTAGTTCCAACCCCCCTGCCATGGGCAGGGACACCTTCCATAGCCCAGGTTGCTCCAAGCCTCATCCAGCCTGGCCTTGGACACTGCCAGGGATGGGGCACCCACAGCTTCTCTGGGTAACCTGTCCCAGTGCCTCACCACCCTCTCTGGGAAGAGCTTCTTCCTGATATCCAATCTAAGTCTTCCTGCTTTCAATTTAAACCCGTTACCCCTTGTCCTGTCACTGCAGGCCCTTGTAAAAAGCGCCTGCCCCCCCCCCCCCCCCCCCCCCCCCAAGCTTCCTTGTAGCCCCCTTCAGGTACTGGAAGGCTGCAATAAGGTATCCCCAAAGCCTTCTCTTCTCCAGGCTGAACAAGCCCAATTCTGTCAGTAATAGGCTGGTGGGAGACTTTTCTAAGCACTTTTCTATGAATACTTTAAAATAAAGTTAAAAATGGAGATATGGCAGCACTGAAGCTGCCAGAGATGCTGGAGGCTGAGCAGCGGTGGGAGGGGAAGGCAGGGGAAAGCTGCCGGCCAGCTGCCTCGATGCGGGATGGCAGCCGTGGCAGTACAATTTATAGGGTAAAATGTAAAAGTTGTATCCCTCTTAGCTCAGATTCCCAGGGTCAGCTATGTCTCACTCTTTGCCGTACATTGCCTGTGAATTTGATCACTGTCAGTGTCATCTCGAGCTTGTTTTTCAGTCAGAAAAAATGCCTTTCACCATGATTGTTATTATAAACTTTCTCTGTGTTCTCTCATATTAAATGAGTACAACTAGCCGGGGTTTGTTTCCTCGTCTGGGGATGTCATCTCTCCGTGACTTTCCTGAAGCTTGACTGGGCTGATTTGGGGCGCTGACCCTGGGCTCTGCACCTTGGAGTGCTCCAGGACCTGCAGCCTTGTGCTTGGCTTCAACGCCTCCAAACCTGTGAATTTCTGAGCAGATGGCTCCCTCGTGTGGTGCCACCACACAAACCTCATCTTTCCCTCGAAAAAAACCCCAAAATTGTTATTTACCACGCTAACATTTTCACCCAAGCCACATTGGGCTCTTTTCCACTGCTCGAGAGGCTGAAAAAGAGAGAAACACTGCTGAGCTCTTGTATTCGTTGTTGGGCTCAGGACCACCGTGTCACCCACCCTTTGCGTTTGAGGAAGGGGGGCAAACCTGCCCTTAAAGTTCTTCCGAAAGCACAACGAGCAACCTCGCAGCATTGAGCTGCTGGGCGACTTTGCTGCCGGGGACTCAATGCTCAGGGTGGTTGTTAGCCTAGTGCTGTACCGACGGGCAGGGGAGTAACTTAGCTGAGCAGGAAAATAGGTAAAATAGTGGAAGTAGTACACAGAAGTCTAGGGAATGTTGAGCGTAAGCAATAGTTAGGGTTTTGACAAAAATCTTCATATTTTGTTGCCAAAGCTTGTATTGTCTGTTTTTTAAAATTATAGGTCTTTTCTACTGGGAAATTATTGTTTCCTCTCCTAGTTTCATGAATATTTAAAATAATATTTAAATAAACATTTAAAGCTACATTTACCTTAAAGACTGGATTGGGAGCGTTTAATCAATATTTAAAAATTGTTTTTAATGTAATAGCAGAGGTATTTCACTTACGTATACAAAGCATCTTTCTCTCTATGAACATACAATAAATGCACAGCTGTGGATACTTAACTCACCTTCTCCTGATCTGATCCCTTTGGGGTATGGTGTTCCAAGCATCGTATTCCTTGTGGTTTTTCAATAGCATGTTGTAAAATACTGAAAATAAAGGGATATCTGTGACAAAAGCCATCGCATTCCCAAAATGTTATCTGGGTAAAGCCAAGCCTTCTCTTTGGGAACGTGCCTGTGTAGAGCAAGACTTTCTACAAGTGGGGAATCTCAAGCACAACTGTGTTTTGTTGTCTGCCGTATGGTTTGCAGGTAAATACACAGTATCATAATTGTATTTTCCATTTTGCTTTCTGTGTATTATCAAAAATTATTCAAGAAGGAAGCTGAGCTTGATATGCTGAGATTCAAACTCTTTTTCTGTCTTCTCCCCTCCTCAACACGAGAGTGGGGGCAGGTTGGGGAAGCGATGCTGGTACGGCCGCGGAGCTGGGACCCAGCATCCCTCAATGGACAAGCCTCCACAGGGACCCATCTGTGCCGCACCGCCTGGGGTCAGGGATCGCTCCCGAGACAGATGCCTTCCGCGGCGTAGACTTATGTGTTTCTGGTTTATAAAAAAAAAAAAAAAAAAAAATGAAAGAAAAGCCACCAAAACTCTTGAAATTTAGACAGCTGGTCTGGCAGTTGGTAATGTGATGGCCTATTAAAATATTTATGCTGTTTGTTATTTAACTTAATTTGTGGGTTTTTTTAAAAGAATTTGGAAATAGGCTGATTAAATAAAATAGTGTGAGGTCGCTGTGGTTGGGAGTGACATGTATTGGCAGAAATCTGGGGGCACTGGCAGCACAGGGGACTAATATTCTGTCTTTCACTCTCCTATAATCTAGTCATTTTGTTTTCGTTCTGAGCGAGAGGAGGTGCTGATAAATATGCTGAAAATATTTTCACACTTCTGTTGGGTGGAATTTCAATTCGGTAACTGGTACACGAAGGCCTGGCTTCATGAAAGCTTCTGAGTCAGTGACAAAACTCCTTTTGACTCAGACGTAGCAATGGAAAACGATGTTAAAAATGATACATACCCCCCTTTAAGTTTCCAGGGACTTTCTGCTTTAGGTTTTCAGAAAACTTCCTTTGCAGGATTTAATGAGGGAACCAACTTTTAAAACTTCTCAACTGTTTAAACCGTGATACCACAAACACAGTTTGGAGAAGTTTCAAGTATCATTTAATTGTTTTCCAAGAGAGAACAGCCCTCTTGGAAATGCAAAGTGGCTGTTTTAATTAGAGATAAGTAAAACCAATATAATTAAGTTTAGCATCCTCAGGGAATGACGATACCAAAACTAACACCACCATCTGAAAATTTAGGAAAGGAAATTTTAAAAGCAAGAGGAAGGGGATCCACGCGTCCACTCAGGGCAATAGCGAAGCAAATTGGGTTGTTCTCTGTGTGCAGGGGAGTCCGGGTTGGGGGTGCACATCCTTGTGCCGTACAAGGTAAGGGGCACTGCGCATATAGTGGGGGGAAGTGAAAAATTCACTGTGGCATGGAAATCAAAAAGATGTTTGCACAATAAGAAAAGCCAAAAGAAGTGGTCACCAACAATGGCCACGTTTTGGGACAAGGGAAGAGGAATGGAAAGGATGGAAGAGGGAGGGAGGGGAAAAGGCAGGAGAAAGAAGTCCCCAAATTGCTCCCTTTCCAGTGCTCCACTTGAAGGACAAAATTCCTTGAAAATGTGTGTAAATTGATTAAGAAAAAATGCATCTAGCTACTCAGGCTGCAGTTCAGCTAGATATGTAGCTAACTCCTGATACTGGTTTCACTGGGTTCTGTTCAACTCTTGTGACTGTTGATAGCTGGGAGTGTTGCGAACGCTTTGGAACAGAGACCAAGGGTCAGGTGTAATCTGTGTTCAGAGATGGCGATACAGCATGAATAAATGGTGCTAGACATATGGAGATCAAATGAGTAAAGCTTGGTTTCATGTTAACCATATATAATACGGTGTGGAATTGTTTAATTAGTAAAAATCCCTAGATATTCTGTGAAACAAAAAGGAGCAGATTGGAAGAGAAGCGATGTCGAGGTGGTCAAGGAGATGAGTGAGAGAGTCTTCGTGGCTTCACATCGTTACTAGTGGAGTGAGAAAAAGGGCAAATGTTCTCTGGTGAGCTGGAGCCGTGTCAGCTGTGCCCTACGTGCATGGTGAGGAACTGGCACGCCGGTGCAACGGCATGTCTGTACAGATGGGTGTCCGTGCGCCCGGCAGCCGCATCTCCCGTGCTGGACCAGGGCATCGGCCCTTCCTGATGTCTCCCTTTCCCCAGCATCTCATCTTATTTCTATATTATTCTATGCTTTGAGGTTGTTATTTGCAAATGTATGATTTTTCATGTGTTACTCATTTTGGAGAGCTGCTGTTTAGAGGCTGATCTCTGTTGTGGCTTTTACAGACAATGCTATAAGTAGTTAATGAGCTCTGTATTTTTTTAAATGTTTTTATTTTTAAGATTAAGCATTTCTAACTTATCTTCACAGCAACCTGCTGCTCAGGCTCATATGTATTACACCTCAGAATATATGTAGAAGCTTTTCTGGGGGCTCACCTGGTCGGTGTGGTTTACTGGCCACCTGGATGGGTTAGACTGCATTTGGCATTAGAATTTGCTTCAAATTCCACCAACAGAGAAAGCTCTTTTCTCTTGCTTTTTTCTCTCTCTATTATTTTAAAACTTTAACTATATAACACTGGACTGTTATTTCAGTCTTTTGATGGCCTGGGCTGTAAGGAAGTGAATGTGATTAAACAACTTGAGCAAGTCACTTATTTAACTTCACTTTGGTTGATTTGCCGGGTATCCACTTTTATTTTCCTTGTTCTTCTGACTGCAATAGCAAACGAAAGAGGAGAGAAAATCACAATACCTATAAAACTTGTGGTAATGCTTATGGTTTTGCCCGTAATGAATCTACATTAAGTCACTTAAAATGTACAGGTTATGTTTTTGTACCTATATTAAATGCAGTGGTTGTTACATTTGATTATGTTTCATCTAATATACTGTAGGATTTGATCATAATGTCAAGATACTCCACAGAATTTTTACACGTAGCAGTCAAAATCTGGACATGAGAGGGTTACGTTTAATTGTTTTTTCCTAATCTACATTGATGCAGGTCAGTTTATCTATAAATTGAGCTTGTGGTTACTGATAGAAGGATTTTTCAAAACAATCATCTTTACCTTTTTGTTTTGTTTTATCTTCAGTACAGCATTATGGGGCAGATTTGGGTTCGTAACCTTGCAACTCCTTAGTATGGAAGATCTGAAACTCATTTGGAAAGAAGGCACTCATATAGGAAGTGGCAATTTTCTTTTTTAAGTGATTAGTGGAGGGTGTCCCTGCCCATGGCAGAGGTGTTGGAACTGGATGATCTTTAAGGTCCCTTCCAACCCAAACCATCCTGTGATTCTGTAATCATAGTGGAACTGCATTTCCCTTCTCACACTTTGACCCCTGCTATGTATGTGAAGTTCAGAAAAACAATTTACAGCCTGAAGACCTTTCAGCATTCTGTTGAGATTTGTATTCTTTCTTTCTTAAATAAATGGGGTCATTCAAACCCATGAAAACTTAACAAAAGGGAGAGTGGGTCCAAATCCATTCCCTGGCTTGTATTTTTTGTAACCTACTTGTAAATATTTTGGTTTCTTGTTTAGGTTCTTAATTGCCTTTAAGGATATTTTACTTTAAAATATTAAGACAACTGTTTATTTGTTTTATTTTTAGATATATACAGAATGGGAGATTTGGGAAGGCTGATGCTTAGGGAAAGAAAAACTTTTTTTTGTGACTTGAAGGGAAACCCCTCGAGCAGCTCAGGGAGCTTGTACCTTTTCAGTTGTGGTGGTAACACTGACGTTTGCATTTTGCCAAATGACTGTGGACAATAGTGGCCTTAAATGGTGCTGGCTTTGTTAAAGAAGTCTGTGTAAAGCCACATTACATGTGTCAGCAACTCCTCTTCAAATTTGCCAATAAAAAAAGCTTTAAAAGTGTCTTTTAATACCATGTGCTGCATAATTCAGTTTAGGATCTAAAAATAAAGCAAGGTTCTTTATAATACTGTGCACACGCAGAAGTGAAGTAAACTTGTGTTAAATCTGCTCTGAGTTGTCTGATTAAAATTATCTTAGTGTGAAGGAAGAAGGCAGGAGGGCCACAGACAAGTATTTCTAAGAGCAGAGAGCTGTTGTAATCTTGTGAAAAATAAAGCTGCGAGAGGTTGTGTGTACATACAGCACGCTAAAATTGTTAGGGTTCATGTGGGTGCAAAGGTGTAGACAACTTGAACTTAAAATCTCCTTAAGCGTGGCCTCAAATGCATTAAATTATATTTAATAAATAAATGATCTTTATATTAAATCAGCAATAGGAGGTGAAACTGTGTTTGAAATTGTCTAAGTGCTTTTAAGTCTAGAATTTCATTTTCCAAACATAACACTGTGGATAGCGAAACAAAAAGCAAAAATGAACTGCAAATTATTTTACTGTTCAGGGAGACAACAGGCTCTTTATAGTTCTGCTCTATAGCTTAATTTTTAAGGCCTGTATAAATAGAATTCAATCCACCAGCTGATTCAGAAGGATAATCCATCAATATTTAATTTGTTAAGAAAGAAAAGGCTTTAAAATAATATAATGTAGTTCATGAATCAGATGCACTGTTGGATTCCATTATTAAATGTAGATGTATAATACTGGTGGCCTTCTGTTTGTTATTTTAATAATTCTAATTAACTTTTGGTAATTGTAGTGGATCTGCTGCCAACTATCCCGGCTATGATCATTATTCAGGGTTATTATTTTCAGTAGACAGCCAGGCAGTGAATATAGGAAGTTTTATGGCAAACTAAACTTAAATAGCACAAGAAGGTTTTCTTGTTGAAGAAAAATGCCTCTTGGTGAACTTCATCATGATCTGTCCGTGTTTAAGAGCTGCTGAGAGATTCAGGCTATCTTTATGATAATATAGTAATTTACAAACCCCCTATAAACCGTATTTCACTCTTTCTCCCTGATTATTGATGGTTAGTGAGATTTGCGTGAGGAGGTACAATCTTTCTCCCTTACAATTATCCTGGTCCTCTCTTCTCGGTCTTTTTATGGTGCCACACTCCATTTTTTATACCATGGTGGTGGTGTAAGAGTGATAAACCGAGACACTCTAGACCGAGCTGCTGCAAACATCTTGGCAATAGCAGATGGGTCCGTTTGTGCACGCGAGGATGAATTCTTTGCTCACGCTGAGTCGCGCTTCATTGCCCAAGAAACCCACTGAGGTAAGGAGCTGCCGGTGAAGGGGGCTCTGAGCCTGTGGTCTTCGTCTCTCCCCTTGGTAGCCTGCACACCGTCTGTTCCCGGGGTAGAGATGGCACTCAGGAGCGTGTCGGCATTTGAGCTTCTCTGCGTTAGGTCTTTCAGCTGCTGCAAAAATGCTATCCCATAGTAGCTGGTAAGGTGTTACGGGTAGAAGTTTCTCAACAAATATGAGCTCAGTGCAGGAGAGACGAGCTGCCGTCACTGGCATCGCATTGCCAAGAAGCAGTTTAAAAACATTAGATTAAACACCCCCCCCCCCCCCAAACTGTTGTGATATCCAGAGCTCTGTTTCCAGACAATTGGAGATGTGGTTATCTATAAAAGTTGGAATGATCTCTTTTTCTGCCACAGCAGCTTTTCCATCACATGGAACAGGAGCAACCCCACAAGTTTATGTAATCCAACTTTATTTCATTGGCGGGGTCGGGGGGGTGGGGAGGAGAAGGAAATTGTTGATAATTATTGTAATTTGAAAAAGAAACTTGTAAGGACAAATTTGCAAAGGTCCTCAGAGTAAATGAGTCGAGTGAAATGCCTTGCAGCACCAATTCCTCCTAGAGCTGTTCTTCTTCTTGAATTTACCACATTTCTTAAAGGAAGGTGCTCTCTGAAAGGTTTCTCACACCTCGTTAGCTTAACAAGTGAAGGTAGGACTGATGGAATAATGTGTTAGAGGTAGAGCAGAGCAGCCGAGATGGCTGGGCAATCAACCCCAAACCATTCTCAAAGACCTTAGGAGGACCTGGACATTGAAAACATCCTCTGTTAAGACCTGAAATACAGTCCTGGGTAAAGAAACAAGAATTTTCTAATGGTTTAATGTGTGACTAGATTTAAAGGAGAGATATTGTTTATTTTCAATTTGGAAATGGAAAATTTTGTAAACAAATCAAATTAATCCCAAAAGAGTGTTTGGAATGGAAATTCAAGAGTCTAAAAGAAAAATGAGACTCAGAATGAATTTACGGATTACAGCTGTTGAGGAAGACGCATACATGACACCCTACGAGTACAAAGTCCGACTGTCATCCGATGATGTAATTAGCACTGAGGGATAGTACCCATTAAAATAACTGCTAATTTCTCATGCTGCCAAGCTAGCGGACTGCTCTTTCTTCAAAGCACATTGTGTTGCTGAGAGAGTTATTGAACTTACTCTAAGCCGCTAGACAATGCTCATCTTCAATTTGCCCATCCGAACATCCATATGGTTATTTGGGGCATCTTCAAAGTGTTTCATTGCTTTTGAGTAGATCATTGAGATAATGTACTCTCGTTTGATGGCGGCATGCCTCCTGGATGACAATGTAAGAGCATGAAGCCCCCACCTCCCAGTGATCTTTTCCTTTCTTTCTTTACTCATCACACAAACAAATGCTACTCTGAGATCATATATAACCTATAGATTCCTCTGAAGAAATTAATACTACCGTTTTAATCTCATTTTCTGTGTATTGCCTACTGCAATTTGGTCTCTTAATTTGTTTTTGCAAATGATGAATTTGATTTCCTGCTATCAATGAGTGTCTGCCTTGCGGTAGGCTCCAAGCATGACTGGCATAATGAAAGGTTGTTCTTGCTTTGGAGTTGTAAGTTTTTATATTAAGAACTTCCCTCTCTCTAATAACTAAGATCAGATGGCAGATCTTCCTGTTTCTTCACTCCAAGTTGGTGCTAATCCTTATCATCAAAGTGAATAAGAATAACACTTATGAGGGTACAGCAAAAGGAGAAAAAATACGTGGAAAATCTAGTAAGTGGTAAATCCCAATGCTTTTCTTCTGTTGACTCTCTAGAAGACCCAGGCCTTTAAAGTGCCATTGCTAAAGAAACATTTGTGACTTATTAGGGGTTTCTTTTAGCTATTGGAAATAGATGTGGGTGGATCTTGAGCTTTATTTTCCTTCTTGAAATATAAATATTTTTGTTGGTTTTGTTTAGAAAGTGTTGGTACCAGAACTATTATAGTCTTAGCTTTTTTCATTTGGCACTGATAACACAAAGTAAAACATTATACTCTCAGTTGCTGCAAGGTAGATGGGAGAGTTATTCTAGGTGGAAAAATAGATCCTGTTGTGCAGGTAACGTTTGTTTTGGTGTCAGGGTACGTACAATGAAACGGTGCTGTTCTCTCCCAGCCGTGTAAGTAGCACACTTGCCTCTGGGGTCTGTGCTTGGCCCTTGTATCTAAAAACGTCGTTACCCCGTTGACTTCTATTCAAGTAGTTGTTTGCTGACAGATGGGAGGCATTCAGCGAATGCGGCTGGAACCGATGAGGTTCTCAAATTTACAGCGCTTCGCACTCGACAGTTTATTTTTTATTTTTTATCTACATCTCAATTACATAGTAGGATGTTCTTTTTAAAAACTTGTTTGTTATTAAGATATAAATCTACTTATTTTAGTCATGTCGTGCATGCCAGCGTAATGCAATACAAGAAGATTACAAGCTGATGGTTAGATGTTAATAACAGTAACACAAAACATTAAGGCAAGTGACATTTACATAAGTATCTTGATCTTAATACATGTAATTTACATATGAAAATTTAATCACCATAGAGATAAACAGCTGCAATGTTTAATTAAACTCTCCACACAAAATCAGCCTGCAAGAAGTAGTTTGTCACTGCTAATTTATCACAATTCTCATAAGTATTCTTTAAAATAAAAATGCAAAATAAATGACTCTTATTGATAATTTAACTTCTGGTTACTTTATCGTATTCTCAACAGGCTTTGATGATACAATTACAATATGAAGATTCTAGGCTCATTTTCTCACAATTTAGAAGACAAAACATAAATATAAGGAGAACAAATGTATTTGTTTACAGACTTAAGGGTCAGCAGTATGGCAGCACTAGAGTACAATTTAGGCAAATTTAATGCCATAATAAGTTATGTGTAATGAAGGGATGCGAGTCTCTCTCTGTGGGGCTGTTTAAGGAGGAAACAATTATAAGTGAAAATTAATGCCAGCATTATCATGGAGTTGGAACAGGCTCCTCGCTCACAGTATCACTGACTAAGCCACACATTTTAGAAATCAGAGATGTGCTGACATTCAGAAGTTATTGAAGCCTAGACTTTGCTTCTAGTGATGTATTTTAAAGCAAAACAAAGCGCTCAGTATCTTGAAAGAAACAATTTACATATCTTTCCGGGGATTCTTCAAGAAAATTAAAATTAGAAGGTTGACTGAATCCTCTTCACAGCACTAAAATAGTAATACCAGCAAAAAAAGAGCTTATTTGTAACTTCAGGGTACGTAGGAATGGAGAACAGATATTTAACCTTTCGTACCTTGAAGTACATATTTTTAGGTGTGAAATTGCATTAGATCCCAAGTAGAACCAACTATAACGAGGTGGTGGACCATGATGAGGATATCAGATGTGCCTTCTGCATATGCTAAGAATTGCCTGTTTATATATAGATTTACTGAATTTCCTATACTAGGGTAACCCTGGAACACTGGGAAACCTTGGTTTGCATGTGGTAAATTAAATTACTCTTATGGACCCTGTGAAAAGATGACTCTTGGGTAATACTATTTTTTCCTTGGGTCTGGATTTTATTCTATTTATGGCCTGCATCCCCTCGTGTAAGTTTTGTTTCAGGATGTGATCATTTGAGGTTGTGTAGGTGATATGCCTAAAGATGATACCCAGGTCACAGAGGCAAAAGTTTCCCAATAAGTGATGTTCCACCTCACCAGAACTGTGGAAGGAATAACCTCCGTACCAACTTAAATCAGAAATATTCTCATTACCAGGCGAATACAATTTCATCTTTGATTTTGGTGTGGTTATAATGTGTTGGCAGGCAGCTGATTGTAAGTGGCAATTTCCTGGATATGCTGCTATTAATTGCTTTGTGTTATAATACATATGGCCATGATTTGAACTAGAACGTGGCGTGTTGGGCACAGTTCCCTAGCAATTAAAATATTTGTATTCAACAAAACAGAGGAAGTGGAATGAAGAATACAAGAAGCAATTCTCTAATTGCAAGATTTTAAATTATAGATTAGGACTGATTGCCAAGATTCATGAGATCTGTAGGTGCAGGGTTTGTTAGTGCCAAGAAGAGAAGAGACGGTAATCACAAATGGAATTTTGGGAATATATATAGGATTGTAGCCAGAAAAATAAAAGCAAATCTTGAAAAAAATAACATTTTTGAATGTTATTTTTTTCCATATCCTTGTATGTTAAGAATATCCTTAGTTTACTACTGTTAAGCAAGATCTGTGTAAAATTTAGTACACCGTCTTCTGCTCCTGCATATATTTTTTTAGCTTTTAACACTCCCAAAATATGAAAAAAACTGAATAGTGATCTACTCTGTAGGATCTGCTGGCCTCAAGGGCAGCATCTATTACAGTAGAAAAAAAAATCCAGTTCTAAGTAGAATTCAGCCACAATATTCACGGCACCCCAAGGTTATTTGTTTAAACAATTCTATATTTTAATGTGCTTTTCTAAAGCAAACCATGGTCTCCTGTTTGGATATTTATTTCCTCACACTTCTCTTTCAGTGCAGGGCCAATCTTGCTCTTAAGGCAGAAATATCTGTTAGCCCATTCTGTGTAGATGATTTTGAGACTGCAGTGTGAGGGTTTTCTGCCCTTTACTGTCATCATGCAGTGTTGTAATTAGGGTCTCTATCCCCTTTTTGCATACAAGGCATCCTTACCTGTGCGAGCTAACCTGGTTCTTCAGCAAGCCTTTATTAAGATTGGTGGTGGTGATGTATTAGTGACACATCTGTAATGCCTTATTGAACCAGGGCAAGTTTTTCCATATGCAAAACCATGAGGACGTGACACGTCTTCCGCTGGATGGTCAATGGATGTATAGATCTAGACACATCGCTGGGTGTTCAGCTCACACGAAGTCACTGGGGATTTAGGGCTTTCAGCATCCTGCAAAATCAGGTCCAGTTGCACAAAGCCATCAGTCCATAGGGTAATGATAACCAAGGAATATATTTTTTAATTATTATTTTTGGTTGGGGTAATTGCCTTAAGGCCATGCAACGTGATACTGAACGGGTCTTGAGGATGCTGTAACAAGTGGCCGCGGGAGGTGTGTGTTGTAGCGGGAGGTGAGCGAGCTGTGTCCTTAGCACAGTGCGAGAGAATGTCGCTTGGCTTTCCAAATGGGTCAGTGTTGTTGGATTTATACCTGTACAATACTCCACTGAAGGACTACACAGGTAGGCTGCCTATTTCAAAATATAAAATACATGTCCATGGAAAGTGATGCAGGGTTTTCCAAGGCTCATTTTAGGGGGGTGTGAGGGACCTCAGTCCCTGCTGCTGCCTCCTCCTCCTCATCAAGTGCCTTCTGTCAGTATGAATGAGCTGTGTGACGCTCCCCTTCCACGCCATGTGCTGGAAATACCCCTGCAGCTACAGCAGTCCAGGCTGCGACCTCATACGATCACGCGCAGCAGGGTCTGGGCTGGATAGACAGACCAGCCACCACTGCTCCGTAGCAGAGCCGGGGGGGTTAGCAGCACCCACACTGGTCATTGCTCTTGCCTCCTCACTTGGTGCTCAGGCAGGGCATGGGAAACGTTTTGAATTACATGGGGTAGGTTTGGGCACCTGTTATCCCTGCAGATCCCATCCTAACTCCTTGAAATGCAGGTGTTTGATCCCGCAGCCCCTGGCCAGCATCCTTAGCTATGCTCTGCAGAACCCGTGCTGATGTGGGTGAGCCCCCCCACATCTGCACTGTCCTTTTGGTACCATGGCACGCTGTTAAAGAGGCTTCTATATCCTGCTTAAGAGGAGGCTTTATGTCGGCCGTAGATGAATTAACTGCTGCGTTGATTAGATTTACAAAATCTTTTGGGATAAAAGTATTAAGTAAATACAAAATGATTAAAATCCAGCCCTGTAGGAAAAAGGCAGTGTCCCTTGTCTTCTGGCTGGGAAACCAGTGACGTTGGTAGAATTGTGGGCTAAGAGTTGGTAAGAAGATGATTTTGCTTATGTTTAAGTGACCAAGTACAGCAGCTGGACAGAGTCTGCAGACTATGAAGGACTGACTCCTTTAACTGCCATCTCTATGGGGCTGAAAATAAGTCATTGTCACCAAGTGTAGAAACATATTTCCACACTAATTAAAAAGAATGCAAGAATGCTTTATTTATTTGCAAAATACACATGCCCTCCCAGTTAGTAGTATAGACTTTCTCCTGCGAGAAGTGATCGGTCCCTCGGGAGATCTTTTCTCCCTATCCCTTGATGATGTCAGTGAGTCCTTGATTAGCTGCTGACATATGAAATTATGGGGGATCAGCAAGGTTAATGAAAGGCTTCTCTATGTAGCCGTGCCCGTACACTGTCTCCCTCTATCCTTCTCGGCTTTGGGTTGTATAGTGACCTCGGTGACAAAGTCAAGAGGAAAAATATACACTAGGATATCAGTACAGTCTAATCAGCGGTTCTCTGTTAATATCTAATTATTTAATAAGGGGGCAATGAATTATTTGCAGCCCAGGGTTTTTACAAACCGGGGCTGATCTCCGTGGAAGTGCTGTTGGACCGTCTCCGCAGTATTGTCATTGATTAGCTCTGTCACGTCAAATGTATCTTTGCAGGTGTGCCTTGCACAGGAAATTCTGTTTTCAGCCTGGTGATGAAGGCAGACAAAGATTATTATTGCCAGGAAGAAAATGGGTCTGAGCTGGAATCACCAGGAGGACAGGCTGACTTGTGCAGGTCAAGTGGAACTGTCTGTGCCCTCGGTGATGGTGGCTGGAAGTCAACGACCAGAGCTGTTATTGCCAGCCTGCTACGACGGTAGCGTTTAATTACTGTAACTCCTCCGTGCTCTTCCTAAATATACTGTAAGAGAGTAATATCTGACAGGGAACTGCTGATTTTACAGTTCTCCATCTGCATCCTTGTGTCAGTAGAGAGGACTGCGAAGGAGCAGCCTTTCTGTTGTCCTTCCTGAGAGGATGCTGTCGGGTCAGACCGTGCTTGGGGCAATCTGTTCTCTTCCCCTTTGGCCTGCGCTTGTAATTGTGGTCCCTGTTGTGCTGCCTGGGTAGCCGAGGGTATTTGTACCTATTAATTCAAACCATCCTCCTTTAAGGATTGAGCTTAGAAAAGATTTTCTGAGTTGGAATGACCTTAACATATGTCACGCTTTCTGCAGAGTGGGTGAAGATTATTTCCACATTAATTACTGTTGCGAAGTTTTTCCTTCTCAGCTGCACACGATTCCCGTCTGTTCCTTCCTCTTTGGTTTTTCTTTTTTATCACACTCCTTCCCTTTTGAGCTTATTCATCTTACTGTGGACAAAAGGGAATGGTTGAGAATTTGTTTTACCCAGAGCATTGTTCTTAATATACATTCATTTCAAAATGTGTATGTGTATAGCTGTTCCCCTCTCCCACCCCAGCTGGGGACATGGAGCACGACTGTGTGGGCTTTTCGTTCCTTGAATTGCCCGTAAGGACAGTACATTTGGGCTCAGCCTAACGAGGTGCGTGCTGAAATTTAAGCGTTTGCGTAATCTCATCGAATTTAATGTGACCTCTGTTTTGAAATGAGGAGCACGCAAGTAAATTGCATCGTGCAAAGCGCCTGGCTTGCGAGCCCCGAGGGACAACGCGGATCTCTGGGGAATGAATGGGCAGAGGTAATGGCTCTGGGAAGGTGAAAACAGAAAGAGAAGAGAGTAACACAAACAGGGGAAGAGGCTTCATGTCAAAACCTGTTGGAGAGGTGTTTTCGCCAGACCTTTGCAGGGGAAGGACAAGGGCAGGGAGCTGCTGGGGAGGGGTGAAGCTTCATGTGAACGTGTTGGGATTTTAGAAGAGCCCAAAGGAGAGACTGAAAGCACATGGGAGCTGCAGCTTAACTGCTGTACGGCATTTGGGAATTTGGGTTTGTACCTCACCTCGAGATGAGCCCAGGTTACAAAGTTAAGATTTAGTTTTGAATATATTTAAAGGTCTCTGGCTTTAGAAGAAAAGCCGTGGGTAAGGATGGAGGAGGATGACATGATAAGACTGACAGAAAGTCTGCTCTCAAATTTGGGAGATAAAACTAGACAGATTTTAGTGTCTCAGGAAAGAAGCATCTCTCTGACTGGCTGCTTTGGTACCTGCATATGCCTCTGGACCATGCTGACCCCAGGGTGGTTGGGAAGTGGGTCTGAAGACACGGTTTTGGAGTTGAACCTTTTATCCCTTCTGCAAAAAGTGAGACAAGAGCTCCAGCAGCAACGTGCTTATGTGGCCAAACAAAGGACGTTACTTATGGGCAAGGATGTGGGAATAATTCACCTGGGCTAAATACAAAACTTTATGATGCAGTTCCAAGTGTTAAAGGTGTGGGTGATGAAGGATGCTAGTGTCAGCGTTGCAAGTCTCTGGTTTTGGGTGCGATTCAGAGTAAGCTATAGGTATTTGCTGGCACCAAGTAAGTTATACAAATGGAAATGCTTCTATTTATCTTCGCTTTTGATTCTGCCCATATTTGTCTTAAAGCTGTTATTTAGCAGCTTCAAAAGCACTTGGCTATATCTCTGTGTATAATTAAAAGGGGCCAGATCCATGGTCCTGCTTAGCTCCTGATAAAGACAGCTGTTTTGGCTCAGAGAGAATATGTGCAGTTGCTCCCTTATTCCTAAATCCATTGCAAAGACACGCTTTGGCTTAACCAAAGTGCCAGGGGCACGCATGCAACCTGGTTTAATCTTTTCATAGGAGGGATAATTTATAGAGTGGAGAAAACGCTTCCTGCAGTTTATCTACGGGCAGGACCGCACAGCAGGGAGCAGCGCTTGGAGATGCCACCTGGCAAGTGGGACCTCGGGACATTAAAAACTATTTGGCCGTGTGCTTTTTGGCTTAGCATTTGCTTCCATGGCACCTTAGTGCTTATGTGAGCTTCATTAGTTTGCAAATTAAGGACAAGTTTAACTGTTTACATACATTAATCCATAATCAAGTCCCAATAAATTAAGAGCAAACTTATTTTTGCTTGTCATGTAGGATAGAGCCATGAAAGTAGATTTTTTTTTTCTGTTATTTCAAAGTAAAAAGCCCATGGATAGTGAAGTAATGGGAGTTATTAAATTATCTGTCTCCTTTAGCATCAACACGTGGTGTATTTGTGGGTACTGGGGAATATGAGAGCACACTTTTCTACAGGTGACTTAGCAGCAGCTCCTCTGTAAAACACTTTTTTCTGTTATACTCAGACTGGCCTCTTGCCTTTTTCCGTGGAGCTGCCACATCCCACTGCTGAACTCCCCAGCTCCCGAAACCCCAAACTAGCTCTCAGCCCTCCCTCCATCTCTTGGCTTCTCTTGGGTGGGATGAAGGGGCTGGTACAGGGTCTTTTCAAGGTTGCCATAGATAAAGTGCTTTTCCATTGTGCTGTTTCAGTCACCCTTACAGCCCTCAAATAACAGTCACTAATACCAAGTCCAAGTTTCAAATGTCTTGTTGGTTTTATACCCTTCGGTGCTTGACTGGAGCAGTGTGAAATGGCTCTTTTTTAATACTGTGGTTCTTCACAGTATCCTGAATTAAGCACGTGAGGTGATTTAGGCTTGAAGCTTCTAGGAAAGGGATAATTGTTCTTTTATTATTATAATAGATCAAAATAAAATCAGCTTGCGCTTCTGAAATGGAGAGTTTTTTAGCTGGAGAAGTGTACAGTAATTCTTTTACAGTGTTATCAAATGGCATAATAAAAAAGCAAAAAGCATCTCATTTTCTAGGCTGTTTATTTTACACATCCTCTTTGAATTGATAAATATTTCTGTTTAAATCTGGGATTCTCTTTGGAGCGTCAGCCACAGAAATGATCCAGTAAGTGTTGCTTGATCTTAAAAGAGCTAATTTTTGTGTGTGCAAAAGTGTACACATTGTTTCATGCCTGTATTTACACAAATAGTTGACTTGCAACTGTGGATGCAAAACAAATATTAATGCAGGCTAATGGCAGTTAAGCATCTGAAGTGCCATTTCTGTATGCAAATACCAGAATAATGATGTTAAAAGAGTTACTAGCATTTACTTAGTACCTGTGGTATCTGGCATACAGCTGAAATAATTGCATATAAGCCTAAGTAATTCCCTGCACATTTTAATAAATAATACTCCTTCGCTCTGCTGTATTGTCCTAGGAAAGACTTATAAAATGTGATATTATCCAAAATAGTTCAGATTACTCTAAAATACCATGTTCCTGTTCTTTTTACATAAATTTAGCATTCTTTAATTGAAATCATAGCTAAAATACCAGGTTTGGGATTGCCCAGCATCTGCGGTACAGAATTACAGAGGCACAAAGTTTGCAGAGCAGATCCAGGAGAGCTGAGCGTCACTTGGGGCTGGAGAAATTCCTCCTCGAGCAGCTACCTGGCTCTGCCTGTTGTGCAGTGAAATGCAGAATTTCAAACCCAGGCTTGTGGAGCAGTTAGGAAAACACCCCAAAACTTCTGAATTAATCTAGATAGATACCTTTTAACAGGACTTTTCCCACGCTCTGTTCAGGTGTTTGAAGAACAGGACAGATCAACCCCCACTCCTGTTTCAGTGCCTGCTTGCACCCAGAATGGTGGTTGACTTAAAAAAAAAAAAAAAAGAAATTACATAGATTTTGTGCCCCAATTAGCAGTGCTAATTGGGGCACACAAGTAAATTGCACTCTACCCCGTGGAGATTGTCAGCCAGTCAACCAGATCACTGAGTCACCAAGAGCACGACTCTAACCCTGAGTTACTATTTAATCAGGTGCAAAATCAGAGGGCCCTGCAGGAAGGACACAGTCCTGCTACTGGGTGTCAGTGGGAGAAGCTGCTTGGGGCTTTTCTTCTTCCTTTTAAATATTATTTTCCTTTGTTTTAACATTGAGAATAAACCCCTGAGTAGCTGGGAAGGAGGCTGCTGGTAATTCGCCATCATGTGCTAGGGAAGGGTAGGGTTTGCCGGTGCAGATAGCTCCTTTACAGGGATATTTTGGTTGTTAAATCCAGGCATCATAACTGTGATGTTGCCTTCAAATGTTACAGTGAGATAAACATAAGCTTGAGAAGAAACCTCCAGTGTCTTGGCAAGCACCTAAGATTTCATTTGTGCGTCCGATTGCTTTATAGACTGAGTTTCCCAGGCTGGAGGAAGGTGGGGAAAGGCACAGTGTGATTTGTTACGATGACTTACTAACCAGTTAATGCAGAAAAAGGTGGATCTTGTTCGCTTCTGCTCACTGCTTAAAAACGTGCAGCGAGGGAGAAGCCACGCAAATTTTACTGACGTGGAGCAATGCTGAGAAAACCACTTGGGAACGCTGGAGAAGGTGTGTATTCATGAAGTGACACCCATGCGGTTAGGTATAGGGCATCATGCAGCCGTTGTGGATGTAGATCATTGACCACATCGCGCGCACAGCGACTAATGTATTATTTCTTCCATGTGGGTGAGCAAAGGCTCAGTGAGCCTGTAACCTGGCCAGGGCTGAGGAATGAACACGGTGATGCAGAATTAAAAACCATGGATTAGTTAATCGGACAATATGTTTATGTGTTTGAGAGAAAAACACCTCAGCGGTACGCTGAAGGCAACACCACTCACCATTATTTTGCAAGCTTGTCCGAATTCCACTCAATTATGATAGGACTCAGGGGAGATCAAACCTTCCCAGTAAAACCCAGCTTGAAGAAAGCTGGAAGCAGAGCTTAAATTCATTTGGTTTTTGCAGGTTTTGGTGCAGTTTTTGACTTCCCAGGCGTCACAAAAGGCGAAGGCTGGTGTTGTGGGAGAGCAGTGCAGGTGATGATGCCCGTCCCTTTCCTGCAGGAAGAGGTCTGAGAGGTGCCTGGGCCTTTTGGTTCTGCAGGTGTAAAATATCACTCCATATTTTTGTGGTGCTGTGGGACCCATGGGATTCAATTTAGTTCCATCCTGCTGCATCCGAAGAAATGAAGGTGGCCTTCTATACTTGCCAAAGAACTATTACTTATTTTTTAAATATGATGAAGTTTTCAAGATTCTTCTGCTTTTGTTATCTGCACTTCTACTGCCCTGCAGGGCACATGATCCCCCTGATGGTGAATGTCTTGTGTCCTGATGCTTGTGACTGATGTAGATATTTACTCCAGTATATAAGTAAGGGAGCAGGGTCAAAAAGGCCTGGCTCAAAATCATATCAGGATCCTGTAGCCAAAGCAGAAGCCAGATCCTTATCACTAAACCCAGCATGCAAAAACCACTCGTCTTTCTGAACTCCAAGTAGTGGGCAGCAGTGTCCATTCGGAAATCATCATGGAATCATGGGTTGGAAGGGACCTTAAAGGTCATCCAGTTCCAACCCCTGCCATGGTCAGGGACACCTTCCACTGCTCCAGGCCTCATCCAGCCTGGCCTTGGACACTGCCAGGGATGGGGCATCCACAGCTTCTCTGGGCAACCTGTCCCAGTGCTCCCCACCCTCTCCGGGAAGAATTCCTTCCCGATGTCCCATCTCAATTTCCCTCTTTCAGTTTAAACCCGTTACCCCTTGTCCTGTCACTCCCTGCCCTTGGAAAAAGCGCCCCCTCCCCCAGCTTCCTTGTAGCCCCCCCAGGCACTGGAAGGGGCACTAAGCTCTCCCTGGAGCCTTCTCTTCTCCAGGCTGAACATCCCCAACTCTCACAGCCTGTCCCCATAGCAGAGATCCTTCAGTGTTTTTGTGGATTTGTAATCAATTTTGATATGATGGGGGAAAAATTTGCCATTCATCAGTGTCTCTTTTTTCCTATCCATCAAAAATAAATAAAATCCTGAATATGTATTTGTAGTTATACACATTTTGGCTGCTTGAAGGAAGAAATGACACAGTTGTAAAGGGAGAGTATCACTGATGTGTGTTTTGAATTCTCTCTGCTTTGACAACGTGTGATTTTATTGCTCTTTTCCTGCAAATTCCTTGGATGAAAGTCTTTGTGCAGAGGTAAATACTGAATGTTCCCCACTCACCGCCGTGAAGCTCTGCCTGTCCTACCCGGACCAGGCAGCGGCACCGCCGGAGCTGGTGACAGACTCCCCGGGGACACATGCCAGGGGCTGGTAAAAGCATGCATGGAATAATAGTGGTTGTGCTACTTAAATAACTGATAATACAGCTGTAAACTTCTGAAAAACTGAATGGGGGCTTCAGAGGAGAAATAATTTATATTTCAGACTCCTTCAGTTGTGAGAATCATTGGTTAATTGGTGTTCCTGTTTTAAGATCTGGAATAGTATGGTCTTTATAAGTTATTTTATAACTGTGAGCTCAGTGATGCCCTATGGGCCATCTCACTTTTTTAAATTTTAAGCGCTATCTCCCTTGGAGTCTGTTTTCTCCATTTTTAACGAAGTGACAGTGTTGCGTTACAGGCTGCAAGACACAGAAATAAACACAGTGTGATGACTAATGCCATATTTTCCATAACGCAGATAAATTCCATATATATGACAGATTAAATATTTTTTGTCTCTGTTCTTTGATATTATTGTGGCTTGCTGTAAGCAATTAGATCCACTAGATGGTGGTAAAGACCATCGACTATATTCTCCTGTACCAGGAAAAAAAAAAAGGGAAAAAGTTGAGTACGTTTAAAAACCCCAAACCCCTGACTAGCTAAACTTACCTTCCTGCTGTATATATTAAACCGATTGCAAGCATGAGGAAGCAGTGATGCTTCTGGGCAGCATTATTATACCATGAGGAGCTCTCCAAATTAAATAGTTTTGTCAGGATAAATATTGAGTAAAATGATTATGAATCATTGTGGCAAGTTTTAATACAGTTCAGAACCTAAATTAATCCCCCTCTAACTCACGGATCATGGCAGAGCTTTTTCTTCAGATACAAATGAATAGTAAACAACGTTTTGGCAATTTTTAGGTTAATCATGTAGAACTGATTGCTGAAGAAGAATGCTATTAACATTTAGTCAATTTATACCCCACTCTGTGACAAATGAAAATTAATGTTGCTGTTTTTAAGATATCAAATGGGTCATGATTTTAAGAAAAATGATTACCCCTAAAGATAACTGATAATGATGGCTAAAGGCAAGGAGCACCAAGCAACTTAGCAACATTCATAATTCCCTAAATGTATTCTGTGGAAAAGCAAATACAGCTTAGGCTGTCTGGTGGCTAAATAGGCAGCACTTTAGGTATTATTTGTTGGGTCTTTCAGATGTTGTTTAACTATAATGATCCATGTTAATTATTTGTTAGTCATTTCTCATGAAAAAAAGACACGATTAATGGTTTCCCAGCATTCAGTAACAAAAAGTGAATTTCTGGAGTCGAATATTGTGTGCTTTTGGTAAAGATCGTATAATCATAGAATGGTTTGGGTTGGAAGGGACCTTAAAGGTCATCCAGTTCCAACCCCTCTGCCATGGTCAGGGACACCCTCCACTAGCCCAGGTTGCTCTAAGCCCCATCCAGCCTGGCCTTGGACATTGCCAGGGATGGGGCATCCACAGCTTCTCTGGGCAACCTGTCCCAGTGCTCCCCACCCTCTGCGGGAAGAATTCCTTCCTGATATCTAATCTAAATCTCCTCACTTTCAATTTAAACCCGTTACCCCTTGTCCTGTCACTACAGGCCATTGTAAAAAGCGCCTCCCCCCCCCCCCCCCCCCCCCAGCTTCCTTGTAGCCCCCCACAGTTACTGGAAGGCTGCAGTAAGGTTTCCCTGGAGCCTTCTCCTCTCCAGACTGAACACCCCCAACTCTCTCAGCCTTTCCCCATGGCAGAGGGGCTCCAGCCCTCAGAGCATCTTCGTGGCCTCCTCTGGACTCGTTCCAACGGGCTGATATCCTTCTGATGCTGAGGGCTCCCCAGCTGGACACAGCACTCCAGGTGGGGTCTCACATGAGCAGAGCAGAGGGGGAGAATCCCCTCCCTGTCCCTGCTGGCCACACTTCTGATACAGCCCAGGGTACGGTTGGCTTTCTGGGCTGCCAACTCACACGGCCGGCTCATGGCCAGCTTCTTGTCCACCAGTACCATGTAACAGTTTGTCTTCCAGAATCATTTATTCTTGTTGGTAAAGAGTTACCGAGTCTGTCAGCTGCTTCATATTGATAAAGGAACGTTTTGCCATGATCAGCAGAGGTGATGCAACGGAAACGGCTGCCGGCATGTGCGACAAGTGGGGGCTGAGAAATGCAAGCAAAACAATCAGGGCAGAAAGGAAAATGTTCTTAATTCTAGAAAAACGTATTTGCTATCATGGCTCTGTTGAAATTAGACTGTAGAAAGGCTTTTTGAACAGATGTTAAACAGGTTTGAATTTATCTCATACCATATCCCGTTAGGTTGTGGGGAGAACTGGCACCCGCATGCCTCCGAGCGGTACTGGAGTCGCTGAGGGTCTGACTTACTGCTTTGCCTCTCTCGGTGCACGCATGGGAAGCGTTGCTGTACTTTCTCATAAAATAATTTTGAAAGGTCTTGACCTTTGGCAGAACAAGAAAAAAATCCCTGCCAGCCCGGTGCTTCCTCCGTAGCTCGGCCGTCTTCGGGAGTGATTAATGGGCGCTTGTGGGTCGGTGGGCTTGCGCTTTCTGATGGAGGCGGTGTGTTAAGGGGAACGTTTCCGTGTTTGTTTTAAACCACTTTTCTCATTTTATAAAAATTGCATATTGTAGTTTTGTCATTTACAATGATCAGACCAAAACTTCATTGACTTTAACAGCTTTTTAAACTGTAGACCTTTCAACAAGTGTTTGGGGTTTTTTTTGGGTGGAATTTTATGGTACTTATGGCTCTTTTAGGATGGAAGACAAACACTCAGCTCCTGACTTTCCCGAGTAACAAGATACCCGGTATTTGTGCGTCTGTGGAGTGATTGCTTTGCTTCTGCAGTGCTCCATCGGCAGCAGTCCAAACCCAATCTGTGTGACATATAGAGCCCATTTCGGCCGTGCAGGAGCACAGCCATCACCAAGTGGAATATATCAGTAACCGTGCTGGAGCCGACCTTTGCAACCCAAGACGTCGGTGATTTGTGGGGGCTTGTTAAAGCTGGTAATCTACATTTCTCATTGCTTACCGTGGCATTTTCACTTACATTTTTTTTTCTAGGGGGGAGTCTGTGTGCTCACCAGCTCTGGTATCCGAGTGGGATGCTTAGAAAGATTAAGATTTTTAAAAGGTTGTAAAGGAGCACTTGTGTTTGAGAGCAGCACTGAGATCCCGGTTTCGTTGGAGGATTGTTCCTGGCTGCATTTCCTTTACGAGTAACTCAGGGATGGAAGAGCAGTAGCTACTTCTTGGCACTCTCACAGAGAGAGACTGACAATGACTTGAACTTCCCTGAAAATTCCTCACATGAAATTTTGCTGCCAAGTCAAATAAACAAAACAAAACAAAAAACCCCTAAAAAAATGTATTTTTCTTTTTTTTCCCAAATGTTTCCTGAACATGTGATCTACATCGCACCAGGACTGTCTGTCTTGGAAGAGAGTTTTTCTGGATTTGAGGAAAACTGCCCGTGTAGCGGTGGGCTGCGTGAGTCCAAGCTGAGAGGTGGTTTCCCACCCGGCTCAGAGCAGCGAGTGAGGCTCACCATTGCTTTCTTTCCTTGTTGCGGCCAGCATTGCTTATGTCTGCCAGCAACAAGGATTCATTTTGTGTGAAAGTATTTTTCTGCGTGTGTTTGTCATTGCTGCTGAGATTTGCAGTTTTGGAGTTGGGATGGAGATGAGGGTCTCCAGTGTGTGCAAGCAGCGGGTGGTTTTCATAGATTCGATGTTGCTTTTGGATCAGGTTGTGTCCCTGGTGCAGAAATGTAAGGTTTGAGTTCTCTGTTTTCTTAAGAGTTTTTGAAAATCATCATCTTGAAAGTGTGTTATGCTGGTTCTTGGTAAAAGGAGTGTCCTTTTCCATCATTTAGCTATTTCTGTTGTTTCTGTTTCCTGGAGTTGTGTTAATGGCAATGAAAAAAACCACTTGGTGAATGAGGATCGTAATGGTTGTCAGGAAAATTCTGATATTATTTCATTTATTCCTAAATAGCCACAGGGAACAAGCCATAACAATAAAGGGATTTCAAAACAAAGTAATGTCAAATTTCATATTCAAATTCTTGCGTTGGGGATTTAAACTTTTCTGTGCTGTAAACATATGGATTCCTCACCAAGACTTGAGATCAGTGAGGGAATTAGTAGCTTGAAAGAAAAGCCAGACCTGTTACCTGCATTAAACTGTCACAAAAGTCCAGAGAAACCTCTGATTTGGTTACGGTAACCACACTTTGAAAGATGTCTTTTTTTTCCCCAGGCTAATATTGAACTTTGTTCTGCAAAAATGAAAATTACTTCCCAGAATCTGAAACCATCTCAGTGATGGGAAGACAGAAAACCAAAAGACAGGAGAGCAAGTGGCTGAGTTTATTATTTACAAACAAGAGAGAAATAAGATGAAAGGGTCACAATTACAAATTCTCAGAGGCAAAATAAACCCGGCAGGCGTGTTGCTGGACAGGGCGGGCAGAGGGTGTCACTGTGGGCTGGGGGAGGGACAGGGGACTCCCAGCCCAGCATCCACCAGTGCTCAAGCAGGGTGAGATGAGATGGAGCCGCAGCAGAAGCAAGGCAGGAGGTCAGGTTTTGCCCAGCAAAGGGTACAGCACTGTAAACCAGTTGAAAAACGAGCAGAAAAATAGACAGAAATATATAAAGATGAAGGTGGGATGACAGAGGTGAGAGAAGGCTCCTTTGAGCAGGCTGTCGAGTGGTGCAAAGGCTGTCTGAGGCTGCTGGGCAATGAAATACTTCAAAGACCTCTCCTTCGCCCTGTATATGCTGTAAGACAAAAAGTTCTCTAAGTTCTTCTTAGCGTGGGCATTTTAAAATAAAATACAGAGGATGCGCACTAAAAGCATTTAGTACATCCCATTCAATGGGGCAAATCCTGTAATTATTTTTTTCATATAAACCCCCTCATATCAGAGTCAGCATGTAAAAAAAAAAAGTGGTTTTATTAATGTGTTTTGGGTAGTGCTGCAACGCTACATTTTTCTAGACATATGATCAAAAAACGGTTACTTGAAATGTTTTCTCGGCCTATATTGCATACACGGTTCAGGAGCATGGTTGCTCCTAGAAATCAGCGTCTGGTCTTCTGACCCTTACAGTGCCTTGAGAAATGGCTTAAGTTTTCTTTCTCATCTTCCAAGAAATTTTCACAAGTTACAATTAATCTACCAAACTTAAATTGTTCACAATTTCTGGAACATGTCTTACTTATTAGTGGAAAGTGACTGTAAGTGAGATGCAGCTCATAAGTCCACAGATTTTCAAAAGGACGGTACTCTGAGTTTACTTTACTGAGCCAGCCTGTCTTTACAGACTTACTCTGCTCTTAAATACGGCAGTAGGAGCATTGCTCTTCTAACGTAACCAGCAAGTACCGATTTTAGTAGCACTGAACCAGTTAAAAGAAAAACAAAGTATTATTTTTTTAACCAACTCTAGCTCCACTCAGGCCTAAATTATTATTTTTTTCTTCAGAAACGGGCATTTTAATGTGTCACTTTTCAGTTCCAGCTCAATAAACAACCATTTATTTACAATTTTAAAGCAATCTTCAGCCTAGTCAGGTAAGAATTATTTCAAAAGAATAAAAACATTTTCATTTCCCATCACTGCCAAAAATGAAAAGAACATGAGTTATGAGTCTTGCTATGTTGTCTTAAGTTGATTACTATGGAATGATTAAAAAACTAGCTGTGCTGTCATAGCAGAAGAGTACATTATAAGTGTAATAACAGCTTAGGGATACAATCCATCAATGCCGTACTTGGAAGAAGAAAAAAAGTTGATCTATTTCTTTGGTCATCATTTTCAGCATATTAGATGACAAATAATTGTACATTCATCAATAACAATAGATTAAAGTTGAAATGATTTATTGCTATTACACTGCTGGTATGATGGAGCACTAGGTCACTCAAGCATTGATGGGGTCTGTATTTAATTTTCACGGGTCTCTTAGCAGAAATAATAGACAGAGAGGAAACCACCTGAAACAAGGTAGATCAAAGTTGGTGACAAGTGATTTGTAGGTTTGTTCTTCGGGAGTGGTTGGCTGGAGGTGGCCACTCTCCTGCTTGGTGCTCTGAACCGCTAAATCAGGCGGCCCCTCACATCCTCGCTCAGCCAAGCAGCCTCAGAAGAAAACCTTGAATGCCATTCCTGAGGGTCAGGCCAGACAAGAAGGAGAAAATTATCGTGAAACTTTTTTTTGATGTGACAATTCTTCTATGAAGCATTTTTATTTACTGTTAAAATAACACAGAAGGGGAAACAGCACCATTTTTCAAAGGTGTGAGTAGGACTCCTGTTAAAAGACAGAGAACATTAATTTGGGGTGCGCTCTCAGCTTTTAAACTTGGTTATTTTTCTGAAGACTCTCCCCAAAGAAACTTTGTGTACAAATCTGGCAAATCTGCCCGCTACGGTGTCTGTTTGTCTGGAGTTACTGGCTCAAAAGTAGCCAAACATCTTGGTTGCCTCTTACTGAAAACCTCAAGGCTTCCAGTACCCATTGCTCCAAGAAAATCTGTAGAGCATAATTCATTCCTTGGTACCACTCAGCCTTGAGTTTTACAGCAAAATAGTGAGATTTCAGTTGAGCAAAATTTTAAAAGTTCTTAGATATTGATGCAATTTTCATGAAGCTCTGCCTAGAAGAAGATGGTTTAAAAGCCATCTTAATTTTAAATGATTTCTGCTAGTATATAGGTTTTATGAGGAGGCAACATTCGTGGTTAAGATTAAGGATGTTTAGGAACTTTCTTTGCATTTATGGTATCGAAACCACCATCAAGCATAATGTGGAGAGAAAGGACTACTAAGAGTTGAGATCTCTTTCTCATTGGCCAATAATGTTTTTTTATAATGCTGGAATTCCAAAATAATTATTTATGACCATTTTAACATCTCAGCGAAATGAGGGAGAAGACACATCTCTCGATCTGATACTGAAATGTTACCACAGGTGGGAGGAACTCAGGGATGCTCTCTGCATTGTGTGCTGCCTTATACTTACGGGTAGGTATGAAAAATGCTGACCAAATGAAAGTGTATTCTAATTAGAATGTCTCTGAAACACTCTAGTGTGTTCTGACTTTATTTCTGACAACATTTATAAGCTTGCTTTAGTACTGTCAACATTTTCATACGTACCAGAGCTGAATTCAGCATTGGATGACTGAGAAATAATTTAATAATAATAACAGTAGTAGTAGTAATCATCATCATCATCTGACATACTAAGTTAGTTTCCCTAACTTTGGAAAATTCATTGACTGACTAAATACCCTGTTTTATGGTGTTTGTAATTTGTAGAGCAGCTTCAATACCTGGCCATGTACTAATGACCTGGGATAAGAGAAGTAACTGCTTTATTTCATAATAACAACTGAATCCCCATAATTTTTCAAGCTCAAACTATGGAGTTGAATTTCTTCTCTGTCCCTCTGGGAGGCGCAGGCAGAACCTGCACACACTAATGCCATTACAAGTTAGACTAAATTGTATGGGGGCAGAAATGTCTGGATTCCAACTACTCTGAAAAGGCATACCTGCCAGTAAGTTGCCAAAAGTAAGTGACATGAATAGCAAACCAGTTTTAATTTTCTGTCCAGTCAAATCTTAGTACTTCACAGGCAATTTTCCTTCCTCAGTAATCTAAATAATTTCCCACCTTGCTCATGATGAATGTCTTGCCAGTTCCTACTCAGTTCTTCCACTTTACACAACCTAATTAAAGAAAACATTCCATGATTGCCTATTTTTCCTCATGCATGACAACCTATTATTTTTTCTACCACCTGATTAGGGCTTTATTATCCTTGGATTTAGATTGATTTGCTGGGCACTTTAATAAAACACTATTTAGTTTGATTTAAAGGGCTACAGGTTTCAGTCATTCACAGAATTGCTCTTACAAGTAACTCACATTCGGAGTACTTTATAGTCTCCACGAGAAGGGATTTGAGGGTGCCGTGATATTAACCTAAAGAAATGAGAATCACAGGTGATGTTCCAGTTGTGTGTGTTGTTAATATTTCTGTTGTAAGCGGTCAGGAGAAGACATTTTGCAATATAATTTGTCATGGGTGATAAATCTCTTTCATCATTTCTGTCAAGAATGGATCCCATGTATTAAAACTACTATACATATTTTCTCTAGATAAACCAAAACTTTCATATGATTAAATAATAATACGTTTATGATGACAAATTACATTTACTGTGTGCTATCTGAAACGCGAGACAAAATTAGGTAGTTAAAGTTCAAATGGATGGAGATCAGTTTTGATTTAAAATCAAAGGAATTTTATTAAGTAAATGAGATTTTCATCATTATTTTGTTATATCTAACATTCTCTTCTTTCAGAAATATTACTTATGAGCTTAAATGATGATTTAAAAAAAACCCACAAGCGAGCTTGTATTATAGCAAAGCGTAGCCCAGTGAAAAAGTTCATGAGTAGTTAAATGCCATGGTTATTCCTGTCACCCTTGATGGCTTCGAGCGTTAGCAAAACGAGGAGCGATCCGCAGGCTGCTCTCCCTGCCCCAGTGAAGGGATGCTTTGGGATTACTCTCGTCACACCTTAGCCGAATATTTCTGACCACTCATGCTTTCGTCCAGAGCACTTTGTGGTGGTTGAAGATGCAGCTCTTACCCACAGCTCTTTCTCCAGATACTGGAAAATGCTGTTGTTTCAGCTTTGCTACTGTACATTTTTGATAGGAATTTTTCAACATCCTTGGATGGAATGAAACTTTCTTACGTGCCTGCGAGGTAGATAGCACCAAATGTGGTGGCGGTCTCTTCTCCCAAGTGACAAGTGACAGAACAAGAGGAAACGGCGTCAACTTGCACCAGGGGAGGTTTAGGTTGGATATTAGGGAAAATGTCTTCCCAGAAGGGGCTGTCAGGCTTTGGCAGGGGCTGCCCAGGGAGGGGGGAGTCCCCATCCCGGGAGGGGTTTCAGAGCCATGTGGACGAGGCGCTCAGGGACATGGGTCAGTGGTGGGCTGGGCAGTGCTGGGGGAACGGTTGGACTCGATGGGCTTAAAGGCCTTTTCCAAACGAAACGATTCCATGATTCTAAATATTCACATTTTAGGGCTCCCTTCAGCCTGTAGGAGATGTACACTGTATGACCCTCCAGCTCACGAGCCTGATCCGTTGGTGATGTATGCGAGCTTCGGTGTGGCTTTACATCCTGCTGCATAGAAACTTTAATGCTTGACTGTAAGGTTTATTTATTATTAAAGTAACATTCTGCTGGCAGATTGGGTGCCAAATGGATATAACTGTGTACCTGTGGCAAGCTGCAGATCATTATGGGTTGCAAAGCTGGTTTGGACCTAGCTCGGATGTGTTACACCAGTGGTGCTAACACACCTGTGGATGGACAACAACAGTAACAACGTAAGGTATGGAAAATCCTGGATCCAGTGCAGCATTTAACAGCTTGCTCAGAGGGAATCATGTGAGAAAACTAATTTTGTACCTACATGCTGTGAAATTGCTTCATCCTCCTGGTGCGGGATCGCTTCAGCAATGGAACAGTATCCATCTCTTGCTGCAAAAGGGGACAAAAGAAATTGTAGTCTTCCCTCGTTCTGTGGTAACGTAAAATATTTCTTCTGCTGTTTCTTGCAATTTCTTCCTGAATAAAAGGGCTTTCTGTGCTGGAGGAGCCAGGTGTGTGTGGATGCACCTTACACTCCTGATCATCCCAGTAAATCTGTTAATATAATTACTTACATGCTTAAGTTTAATCACTTTTGCAGCTGGAGAGTAGAAGGAGCTTCCCTGAAAGGGAAATGATTTTCTTTTGTGGTTGGCTTACTAATTTCCCTGGGTTTTGGGCACTTTAGGAAGTGGAGAAGAAGGGGTTTGTGTTTGCGTGAAGGCAGGCTGCAGAGTCGATGATAGTGAAAATAAACAAAAGGATCATATAAAAGCCAAGTTGTAGTGCTAAAGAGACTTAATAGCTATAAACTGGTACCTATTAGCTTCTAATTACTCTCAAATAATTACTGAATAGAATAGTAAATGTTATTAGCTTACTTTAATATTAGACATAAAACATTGCTTCCAACAATAACTTACTGATTGTTCAGCTTTAATATATAGCCATGTAAAACCAGCCACTTCCTAAACATCTTTAATCAGTGCAATTATTGTCAGAGTGGCGTGGAGGAGGCCTATACCCTGCACGCCCATACTCTGCTTGCCTTGAAGTTAAACTACCCATCCATTTACTGTGGAAGCAAACTTAAATACTGAAACGAAGCCTCCCAAAAACCCCAAACCAGGATGTGTGAGCATTCTGATTTCCAGAACTTGGGAGCACGGTTACAGCTGGGGTGTTGCACCCACTGCCTGCAGAGCTGTGATTTGACTTGCTGGTCAGCGTCTCTGCTGGTGATTTTGACTTGGTTTCAGGTGTGTGTATGTTATCAGAAGGAGCTGATTAGTTTGTCCTGACTTTGTGGCCTAATTTATATTCCGTCATTTTCTTTCGAGAATTTGTACAAATCTCTGCTCCACACAACTGACTTGAGACATTTTAATTTATTTTTTTTTTCCTGAAGAAAAAGGGTTTGGGTTTTGATATATCAAGAGTAAAAGTCTACCTTTAGGGCATCAGAAAAATTTGTAAACCTTCAAAGTCCCCAAAAGAGGACTCTATTTATAAAACATATATTTTTTTCCATCAAATGCCCTGTTGTAATATTCTTTTTTTTATTTTCACTTCACAACCAGGGAACAACCAGTCCTATGGTGCCATAACCATCAAATAAAAAAGCATTAAATAATGATACTTTTTTAAAAACACTGCGTCTCTTCTTATGCTGCTCACATTTTTAGAGCTTTTCAATTCATTCTGTTTTGTGGATCAAGTTTTTAAATTTCCATTCTTGTACATTTAATTCAGTCCACTTCTGGGCTTCTTTAAGTTTCTCTTTAAACACTGAGATTTCCACTAGAACAGCATTTCCAACGGTTTCTCAGTTTGCCAGCTGCCTCTGAAAAGTAAGTTTCTAATACATTGCTGAATCCTCCCTGTGTATAACTTGATTACATCCCTCAGTCTTTACAGTAACAGCCTCCTTTCTCTGTGTATTCTATTTTCACTTTCAGCTAAAAGCACTGAGTCTATTTTGATGTATCTGTCGTGCCAACGTAGAGTGCTGTGGATGAAGGAGGATGGAGCACAGTAGCCTCATTGTATTAGTGGAATAGACAGGGGCAATTCAGAAAGGATTTCGTTCTCCTCCTCCGCTGTCATCCAAGCCCTGGTCCTTCACCTCATCGTTGTGTAGTGGAAGTGTATGCCTTCAGCTTATGCCCTTCCTGATGGTTGGGAATTTACATTTTAGTCCTTCGCTAAGGATATTTTGCTCTAGATTAAAAGATGTTTTTATGAATCGTGATTGACCTTCTTAGCCAAACTTTGAGAGGTTGACACTTCATTTGCGTAGGGGAAACGGGACCCGCCAGGCATCTTCGCATGGCAAGCTCAGGTGCACGTGTATCTGTTGCATGCTCAGTTATACACCCTCAGTCCCCAAATTCTGCTTTTTATTCATGTAGGAGGATGCCCGCACCGGGACTGAGGGGGAGGGAAAAGGGGAGAGAGAAAAAGGGGTACTGGAGCTCATTGCCAGTTCTTCTAAATGTAGCCTTTTATGCGATTAGCATGCATTAATCTTGTTTTCTTTGATTTTGCCTGAGAGTGAGAATGGATAACTTTTTGCTTTTCTATTTGTAATAATGAAGCTTTCCTGATGTGGACAATTAACGACTTTTTGTTCTTTGGAAATTATCTAGGTGCGTCACTCAGCAGTCTGCACAGCTGCAGCACCAGCCAGCTCCGTGCCAAAGGCGCCTCGGCTCATGCGTGAAAAGAATCGGCGAGGCCCGTACTCAGTGCGGCTTTATTTAATTTCACATTTCTTTCTTTCTTTTTTTTCCCCTGTAATTTCAACTTGCTCACAAAAGTGTGTGCCATGCGAGAGACGGATAGGCAGACCGAGAGGGCTGCGAGAGGATGAGATGGGGATCTTCAGTTCTGCCGGAGCCCGGGATGCTGCTTACTCCTTTTAGCATCCTGAGATTTATCGTGGGACTCATTTTTTTTTATTGTTTGTCATTGAAAGAACTCCAAAGAACCCTTTTTGAAAGGTTCTTGCAGCAGACGGATTTTGGCCTCTAAAGCTGTTTTAGAAGTGGGCAGAAAGACCAAAATCTACATTTAAACTTCATATAATATTGTGTATTCATAACCCAATCTTTTCCTTCCGTCAGCACTGGATAAATACACTGTTTCAGTGCTCTACCATTTTTTAAACTTCATCGTTGGAGATAATCACCCAAATACATAACAACAACATCATACAAGTACAAGAAAATATGTTTGAAATTTCCTTTTTATTGTAACACAAGATAGTGCTTCCAAAATCCCAAACTGAATTGCTTTTCAGTAGATAAGCATCAAAAAATACATTTCCTGCTTTCGGTGAAGGTGCAATAAGGTGCTCTATCAGTGTAATAGTTCACAATGATATGCTCTAGTAGTATTTTGATGAATTACATGATTATAGCTAAAATGAACACTTTCATCATGCCTGAATTAATAATGGTGGTATGATTTGGCAAGTACTCCTGCAGTGTTCTTTAACTCATCACTTCAGAAGACAGAGTTTTAGAGCCCGTTCTTTGTCTCGGGGAAACACAGGGATCCTTTACGGTTTAAAAACACAAGAAGCAGGAGAAATGTGACAGTTTTAAAAGGGAAAAAGAAACTAATGCATGCATACCTTCTCAAGCTCATCATGACTTAATTGGTTTATTTTTCACTGCTTTATTCCAGTGTCTGAGGCACCTATGGCTGTGTCAAAAAGAACAAGATTAGTGTTTTTTTCATGTGAGAATAGGTTTGGTGTATTTTATTTCAACTGCTGTGTTTCCAAATGATTCTGAAGACCTTATAAGGATATAATTTTCACTTAAACCATTGGTTCTACGTTAGAACTTCGGTAATCATCATGTTAATTCCTGCGTCTTCCACATTAGTTAACACATGAACGAACCCACACCAGCGCTTTAGCTATCTGGAGTCGAACTGTGTATTGATGTGCCTGTTTCAGGGCTCCTCTGGGTGCTCCAACCATGTGCATTAAAATTTCCCACACGGGGGGCTTCCACGTGTGTTGGTACAACATTAAGGAAAACCTGCACTGCTGATGCCAATATAGTAATATTTGGCTGGTAATAACTGAGGGCTCTCAGTCTTTATGGCTGTCATCTAGAACCTTTAATGAGAATTAATTTTACTTGAAATAATAAGAATAATATCCAACCTGCTGTAGATAAGAAATGTGAACTTTTGCAGGCTGTTGTGAAAAATGCTGATGCACCATGAATCAAAAACATCTGGAACAGATGCTTCTGTAATTATGATACACTTGGCGATTATGCTGTGTTCACCGGCCTTTGCTGGTGCCCTCAAAACTGGGTGACGTTACAAGGTTGTGCAGGTGCACTGAACTGGAAGAGAGGACATACTGTCTGGGGCAAGACCTATCCTCTCTGTTTTCCCAGGTGGTTTCTGTCCATTGAATTTTTTGCTCTTAATTATTATCTTCTGTGTTTGTATCAAATAGTAATTTTAGGCGATGAAATATCTCAAGTCTGCTGATGCAGAAAGTCAAGTGAACATAAGCACACTATTTTCTGAACCCAAGCTATGAGAAAAATAACATTTGGTGCAAATCAGATTATAAGGAACATCCTGAGGAGTTTAGTACAGTTATGTATATTATCTTCTATGATATTATGATCTGTGCAGGAGTAGATGACTTCATATCTTTCTGTTTAAAGAATCTTATAGTTGAAGGTAAAAAAGTATGAAAGACTGAGCAGGTCGCCTCAAACGAGAACAGAGGCAGATTAGCTCACGAGTGCTTTATGTATTTTTCTTCTAGTGCTGTTAGAGATCTCAGTATACCCCTTCTGTTGGGCTGTGGTTGGCAGTGACCAGCGCCAGGTTTCTAGTCACGGCTAAATATCTGTCCAAACCTCAAACAGAAACTTGGCAGAATAAATTAAGCCATGTGGATGCTTAGTGAGATGTAGTACCTTGCTCACAATTCTGTGTTCAGGTTTACCAAAACATTAGTCATGTTTGAAAACATTAAATGGACTGGCAAAGAGTGATTGCCAATAATTGAGTCCCTCTTTCCCTCACTACGAAGAAAAGCAATCTTTTTGATGTCTTGGTAGGACAGCAGGTTAGGCAGGTGGATGTGTTTGCTTTCTCCAATAACACCCCTCTGGAAACGTGTACTTGTCAGTCTGGCTTCTGTCTCTTATTCTGGGATGAGCAGAGAAACATCATGCAAACTGCGTGTTTGCATGATCACGATTGTGGTCCATAGAAGCTAAGTGACCTGACTGTGGTGAGTTTCTTTAGGTTTTGGTGCAGGATATATTAATTTTGGCACTCTAATAGTGTAAAATCTGTTAATAGCTTGTTTATAGAGCCCCAGTCCAGCTCCTGTTATAATGAAATAAATCACAGTTCTTGACTGACTTCTCCTATGGAAATACCGCAAATATAAATTACATTGTCAATAGAATAAGAGGTGTGGAGGGAAAAGCCCTTTTTACAAGCCTCCGAATGATAATTTATAAATAAACTAAAACTAGGAAGCCTTAACAAAAAATCCCAATGGAATCTGACATTAATAGCTTTTGCTTTTAATCTGATACAATAAATCTTGCAGCTGTGTAGCCACAACAGAAATAGCAGAAACCGGGCCAAGCTGGAGTTGGTATGGGGGAGCTGGAGAGAAACATGCCCTTTCTTTAATTAAAAGTATATGGTGATTTTCTGGTATTCTAAAGTCAACAAGTCATTGCTGCCAATCAGTTTGCTCCAAAGCAGGGTTCTTTGGTTGGACTCTTTACCTAAAATCAATGCAGCATTGCCAGAGATTCTAAATCCACATGTTCTTTGGAATTTTCATCATTTTGAGAGCTTGTCTTCAGACCCCAGTGCTGTAGTTACATAAGAATTGGAGATATCTAGGTGTCTTGTGAACTGCAGTGGTTTAAAGGAAAGTCCCATATTAATTATTTTTATATAATACTATTGTAAAATCATAAAATGGGTTGGGTTAGAAGGGACCTCAAAGACCATCTAGTTCCAACCCCCCTGCCATGGGCAGGGACACCTTCCATAGCCCAGGTTGCTCCCAGCCTCATCCAGCCTGGCCTTGGACACTGCCAGGGATGGGGCACCCACAGCTTCTCTGGGCAACCTGTCCCAGTGCCCCCCACCCTCTGCAGGAAGAACTTCTTCCTGATATCTAATCTAACTCTGATTATATATATCATATAACATTATATATATGTATGATATATCTGATTCAGTCCCCCAACAGTGATTTAAGGATAATGACTTTGACCAAAACTGTGGAGCAAAGACATTCCTACCACGAGCCTCAGAGGGATTTGAACACAGATATTCAAGGTAGAATGTGTCCTGTTGCTTGCATGTAAAATTTCTGTTCAGACAAACCCCATAGTATGTGCATTTTTTCTCAGTTTAGAGTGCTATATTCACACTGATTGCTTGGGGTCGCGTGACTGGTTTGTATTGCATCTCATGGCGTACACTCCAAAATAACCCTGAAAAGGAAAAACTTTATAAAAGAGAAATGCTACCTTCTTTTGGGGTATTTTGTGCATTGTAAGTTGTACGAACATGCATGGAGTATGTACAGATCTCCAGGGTTGGACATACTGCTGCTTGGTTTTCCAGATCTTTACCAGGGGAGTTAAGACAAGGATCTCTTGTGTATAATTTTTAATAACAGTAACACGTAAGTGGCGTAGTCTCAAGTCTGGTCCTAAACCAAAGCAAACGAGAAACCCACAAAATCAGCGGCTGGGTTGACTTGTGCTTTCTGGAATGTGAAAACATCTGACCGAAATCGCATTAACTGAAGATTAAGTGCAAAGAATGAAATGTCACCCTTTTCCAGAGTGCAGCCCTGCCAGGAGCAAGCGTTGCTCCATTGTCATGAACTCAGCCGTAATTGCCCATCTGACGGTGAGCTCGGCGATTACCATCACAGTTCTTAAACCATAGGCTACATATGCCCGGCCGTGCGCGTTGTGTCAAGCCACTTAGGCGTGAACCCTCGGTGTACAGAGTCTTACTAAACACCCTTATTTTTAGGTCACGCAGATGCAGATCATCCTGAATATTTCTCTGCACAAATTGCTAATCGCTACCTTGTTCAAAATCTGTTGGACGTTTCCTGTGCGCTGCGTCTGATTGTGATGGTTTTTTAAAAGCGATGCAGGCAATAATACGCCGCTCACTTATGAGGCCTGCATAAAACGGTGTATAACAACCAAGTACAGTAAATTAAACATGATACTCATTACATAAATACAATTATATTTATCAGCCTTTTATAACCACACAAAGCATTTACCAGTAAGAGTTATTTTGAAGTAGATAATTCCCAATTAACTTTTACTACTTTATTTTTGCTAATTTAGTTAGATTTAATTTTTCAAATAAAATAAGAAAAAAAAGCTGTATCAAATGGCATCTCTAACTATTACACTGGAGATGAGATATAATTAAAATGTTATGTATATGGAGTTGCAGCTGATGGGAACCTCAGCTTAAACTCTTATTTTTGTCTTTATTTGATTGTTGTCTGCACAGATAACATGATTGAATTGCAAAGATGGCTGTGTGCCCACAGTGCCAGCACCACGAGCTTGGAGGAGAGAGGGGAGGGAAAAGCGTGAAGGAAAAACTACCTGGAAAATCACACGGGTCAAGGTCTGGCCTTAAACATGCAGAGGAATCCTATGAGAAGTCCTTCTCTGACCATACTGTTTTCTTCTGCAAAGCTGGTTATGTCTGTAGGGTTGGGCACGAGGAATGCCGGACTTCCAGGGGTCCAAGGGGAGAGCAGCAGTGATAGTGTGTAGGTGCCTTTCTGCACTGTGGACGTGAAGAGACTCGTGCATGGGTTGCTCAGCATCCTGTTAAAACTTGTGATTCCATTGCTTGGTTTGCTGCCACACCGGAGCATCACGCAGAGCTTGGGACTCCTTGAGATGTTCCCGCGTCTCAACCTGGATGGCGGTTCAGGGACTGGTCTAAGAAGACTCCATCTAAAATTGCCACCAAAAGTGAAAGTTCCAGCCAAGCTGGCTTACTTGGGTGAGGTGTCAATCCCAGTTAGCTGAGTTTCTCAGGCTCTTGTCAGCTCCTCTTTTTCTCAGGGATGGTGGTGAGAGACAGAGTCTCTCTTGGGATGAGGAAGACACGGAATCCATTGACAGTGTCTCATCATCATTTTGTTGTACTTTTTGAAGAAGTCCTTTGAAGGAAAGAAAAGGAAGATTCTGGAAAGGCTTTCTACCTCGTTTTTGCTTTTCTGTTTTGGATTTTGTCCTGAGATATCAGGCTTTCTGTAGTTGAAACTGAGGGTATCGTGTTTAGCCATCGAAATCCAACTACAGACACGTCAAGTCTCTATTTCCCCCTCTGTAAAACAGGAATAGCCTAACTTCAGTCCCTAAAGAATCCCTCTTTTGGTGGAGTTGAAGGTGCTGATGGCTGTTTGCCACTGGTGTGGCTTTATGGATTTTGGTTCAGGACTTTGCTTGGGGGCTGGGGGGGTCTCTGCACCTATGGATGTTGGGTAGACATGCACAGTGATTTTTCACGGGGGGAGGTGTGGTGGAAATGCGTGATATTATTAAACTGAACCTCTCTTAATTTCATCTGTCACTAAGAATTAAAATGTAAATGCAGTGCTGCTAATTGTCTTTCAGACAATATGATTTTAAAATAAAATAAATGTGAACTCCAAGTGTTCAACACAGCTCCAAGACAAGATTTAATGTGTTTCACCAGGGAGGGGGGGCTTTGGGGATGGTAAATATCAGAGCTATCTTTCTGAAGGCGGGGACGGTTACAGACCCACTGTTCATTACTTTGGATGTGTCACATTTGCTAGTATGACAAGATGTATTAAGGACGAGGAATTTTACAGATGGAGAGAAATATCCGTGTAAGTTGTTTATTTGATTTTTTTCAATATTTTTTCTTTTCTGTACTACCCTGTCCAACCTTGGGATAATGGAATTATTTTATGCCTTCTGCACTATCATCAGGCTTTGGATGGCTGCACAAAGGCCACTGGCAACAGAATAAGATGGCTGTAAAAAAATGCAAAAAATTGGGATACCAAAAAAAAAAAAAAGGTACAACCAATAACTTGCCCTTAAATTTAAAAGGAACTAAATGAGGAACTTCTGGACAATTTATCTTGCTGTTTACAGATAACAAGTCACTTTGTTTTTATGTGCTCAGTCTAGTATTCCATAATTTATTTGAAAGAAGATGAGAAATAATGTAGATAAATGATGAAGTGTCAGGGTCTGACGCTCTTAAATGAAGCTATTATGGTCAAAGAGAAAACGTAAAACCTGCGGCTCATTATGAGAGCGTTCTACTTGTCAGTTAAGTGAAAAGGCCTGGAATGATTTCCAGTTTATTTGTCATTGCAGTTATTAAAGCTGTCTTTTTGGTGCCATGAAAATGAATTGAAGACTTTATTCGAAGTAAATTTGTACTAAAGCTTTCAGATGTATCTTATGTGAGTTCAGTGAGGCAAGAAAACAGCTTAAAAGCTGAAATATTACAAGAAGGCAACTACCGAAGTCCTGAAACGCACAAGAATATAAAGTCTGAGGAAGTTGCACAAATAAATGAAGTATTTCACCTCTTGGGAAATAAAGCTTAGTTTTACTATATTGTACACTTAGACAAAGAAATCAACCCTTGTTAGTGGCAGCAAAATATTGTCTTTCACGGACTTGTGCCTGGTGCTTACTTTTATATCAAGCTATTAATTTTGGGACAAGTTTATCAGGGAACTGGAGCTCCTCTGTTCTAGGAGGAGCATCTTGAGAAATACCATCTCCAAGTTAAAGAGCAGACATCGTATCAATGGCAAGATTAGGCTGTTTATGGTCACCATAACTAACGTGGTTCAACAGCGGGACAGAACGATGCATGGGAGATAACGGGGTTGGCGAGACCAGCCCAGGAGGATCTGTTTCCCTAATAGAATGACTGGGCTCCAAAGCAGCGCCTCTGACTACAGGGAATGGGAGACATTATTGACATTTTTATCCCACTTGAAGTAGTCTTAAAATACTTCATGGACCTTGTGTAACTTGGAGTTTAAAGTTTTGGTTCGCCGCCAACTGAAACCAAGTTGTCCCTGCTGCTGAGGTGGTCGTCGAGACTCTTTATTGCAAACCCTTCTTAAGATTATTTCTACTGAACTGTAAATCTCAAATTTATGTAGAGACGATTGATAGGTTTATTTTATTCTGTTTTGTCTATTGCTCTGGATTTCTTTTCCAGTGGTCATGTTCCCCACTACTGCTTCGTATTTGCCAAGACAAGTTAGTGTAGGGTTTGGACTGTCCAAAAGAAAATTAAGAGTCTTTTTTTATTTCAAATTGAAAGCTATAGGAGCACTAAACTGAATGCTTAACTCCAAGCTCCAGCAGTCTTACAGCAGTATAGTTGACACTTTATTGCAGATATTACAAATGTTATGACATGTCTTCAGGGTCAAGTTAAAAACAAAAAGAGTTCCACATTCTCATCAGAAGTAATCTGTCAGTTTTGTCATCAGATATTATAGCAGCCCTCAGTAGCAGTCAAGGGTTTATCAGGCTCTGTAGTATATGTATACATACTCTGATTTCCAGGGGTTTATATCTACAATAAAAATTCCCTCTGGGCTAAAACTTGACGTTCATAGCCCAAAGGGATTTTTTTAATTAAAAAAAAAAAGTATCAGTGAAGGTTTTCTTGAATGATAAGAGCACAAAACCCCCCTCTATTCTGCATTTTTAAAATACATTAAATCTTTTAAACTGGCAGACTTCAAATATTTAAGCAGCCGACTCTTTACATAAGAGACCATTAAAAAGGACAACCCAGGAAGGGGATAGGTGGTGGAGTAGACAAGTGCTTTGTGCTCATCGTGAGTATAAGTGTTGAGCATTTGATGAGATGTATAATTAGCCACACATTTCTAAAGCTCTTGGTGTCTCTTTCTATTGAAACCGTGCATGAGGGAATTAGGATGTCTGATGCACAAATATAAATCATTTCTTCCTCGCCACCCTCTGGCATGGTCCTGCAGAACAGGGCTGATGTGGTGTAAGCTGCTCGGATCAAGGCAGCGCTTCTGATACACGTTGCATCTGTTCTGCTTAGAAACAGAGGACTTCATTTTCCACAGTGCTGCTCTAGGAATTTTTGCTCCTGTTTTCATTATGGTAGCAACCAAAATATGCAAAGCGCAGCAGGGACATTTAGAGGGAATTGTGGAAAAGTAAAGAAAACTCAACGAAAGCAAATGATGGCTATGGAAAGGCTGCAGGTACTGACAGGCATTAAGACCGTTAACCCTGAACGCCCATTTATTGGTAGGTGATGTTGTAGGGTTAGTGTTTGAATAATTGGTGAGGAAATTGGGAGCAACGTATTAGATACAGAGATGTTTGCACTAAAAAGTGATGAAAGACTATCTCATATCACTTTAAAAATTCCATCCTTAAGCCTTTGCTCGAATGCCAAAACCAGACTTTGCATTAGTATTTGCAAATATTTTCCAAGTGCCACCTGCTCCTATTTATAGGATATCATGTATGTTTGCAGGTTATTATATTGTAATTCACTGGACTTCCTAAGGGGAAAATAAAAGAATGTGAGTAAATAAAACTAGCCCTGGGAGGGTTTGCTGCCGTGTCCACAGGAAAATTGTCCTCAAACCTGCTTATGTTCCGTTAGTGGTCTCGTGGAGGCCAACCTGTTCAGTTGAGGGTAGAGCACAGCTAAGGCTTTGCATTGGAAGAGTATAAATGGGTTCTTTAAAGATGCCTCCTATTGTCCTTATATGAATTCTCCGTATCTGAATTCAGTCTTGAGTTAATATCCTCCCTTTGCCACCAGGAGCTGCTTCTGGGGGTTGTCAAGAGACGGCTAAGAAATGAGATTGATACCAGGAATATTCCAATTTTGTGGTGTTTGGTTTTCTTTTTATTTTTGTTTCTTTTTGTTTTTCATGTTTAATGAATCTTTTATTTGTTATTAAGAATGTAACTATTTTGCTGTAACACAGCTTCTTTTCAGTTTTGACCTCTCTAGTGGTCAGTGTGAACTTAGACGTGTTCCCACAGGCAACCAGCCCATACAGAAAGGTGTTGCAGAGTATCCCAGACAAGGCCAGCTTGAAAATTTCAGAAATAGATGTTCTTTTCTTGCCAGTCTGCAAAAGTAATGACCTGGAAGTACCATGAGCCAAAATAAAGGAGGTACTCGGGAGTTACTTGCCGTCTGGTAAGGTGAATTCTGGGGTGACAACACCTACAGTGGGTAAACCTCTTAATCTGAGGAACAACTTCCCCTGGTTTTGGGTGACTGCTGCCTACTGTCTGCCATTAGACCTCTGGGAATGTCTGATATTCCCGAAGTCTTCCCGAGAAGTTCAGTGTGCAGGAGGCTGTTGGCAGAAGATGGGGAGTGTCGAGTTGCCCACCATCTCGTATTTAAAATCTACATTGCTTTCCTTTTTTGGCTGTAGCAAATGTGCAGATTAGTACCATTCTGTGACAGGTTAACAAACTTCCAGTTTCTGCATCAGGCAGACTGAGTGACAAGTCTGATGCCCTGTACTGGGACGCAAGACTGATGAGATGGAAAAAGATGACCGTCTCAAGCGGCAAAATTGGTTTCAGTAAAGGCCCATAAATGCAAATCTTAAGTACTCTTTTAGTAATGCTGGTCTATTATTACAGCCTAAAGGAAGTTAATTTAATTAATAATTAATTAACATCTTAAAGTTGCTCTCAGTATGAACTTTAGTGTTGGAAATGGCCAGGAATTTATTTTATGATGCAGCTGCAACTGAGAAAAGACATCATCATCAGAGAAGCCAAAACTTTTGCCAAAAACGTATGCCTGCTTTGTAAAGTTTCATCAGGTCCAGTATGCTGGTTAAAGACAAAGAGAAAGAGGGCAAAATCCACATTAGAACTGGTATCAAAGAGCCACCAGTTACTCTTAGCTTTAATGCGACAGCATAGAGGTGATAAGTACAGAATCATAGAATGGAAGAATGGTCAGAAGGAACCTGAAAGATCATCTAGTTCATTATACTTCAGACAAATTCCCTGGGCACCAAACTTATTGTTCAGGGCAATGTTAGGCCATCGCTCTAATTGCACATGCTGCAAGGAGAAGAAAACCTGTGCCCTGGTCCTACCTGCCCGGTGGTACCACACTGGAACTGCCTTGGACCAGTGCTGAGCCCTGCATCCTGGGGAGCACCAGAGCCCAGCCAGAGTGCTGGAGTTTGGTTTTCCCACCTTGCTCTGAGCAAGTTGTTTATCCTCTTTGGGCTTCTTTATCCAGTTTGCAAAACTGTAGTGATAGTGGTTAAGCTGCTAGGGTTTTAGATATCGTAACCCACAGAAGTAGAGAAGTGGTGGATGCCCCATCCCTGGCAGTGCCCAAGGCCAGGCTGGATGAGGCTTGGAGCAACCTGGGCTGTGGAAGGAGTCCCTGTCCATGGCAGAGGGTGGCACTGGGTGGGCTTTAAGGTCCCTTCCAACACCAACCAGTCTGTGATTCTGTGATCAATAAAGTGCTTTGGATTTTCTGGATGGAAGCTTCTACTGAAATGCAAAATGTTGTTGATTTTATTTTTTCCCATGCAGTTTCTTATATTTTTAACAATTTAGGTGTTTAGGAACTGATTTTGTGTTGTATTCTGTTTTAGCTGTGCTCCTACTTTCTTCTCTTATATTATCTTTTTGTTGTGGTTTATGAGTGTATTCAGATTTCTCTTTAATCGCTGATTTTACTTGCCTTCAAATAGTTTACTCCATGTGGCAGCTGTATGCCAACACAGCAGTGTTGTCTCACATCTCTGTGTAAGGGTAAACACTTGTGTCTTCAGGGTGTAGAAAGGGAAAAGCTACTGATTTCTGAGGCTCAGTGGTTGCTACCCACCTAAGTGAATATCTTGGACTGTAAATCTAACATCATCAGTGAGGTAAAAGTATTCACATACTGTATAATTCACAATAATTAATAAACTATAATCTATTATTATTACTATAATATGGATAAGCTCTAGAAGATGCAGATGCCTTGTGCTTTTCAGGCTTTTCTGCCGGATGTGGCAATGAAAACCTGTGTTTGGGGAGCAAGAAAGGAGCACTCAGCACCAAGCCTCGCTGCCGTGCTCTGCGTTTGATCCGGTGCCCAGAGATGGGAAGGTTTGCGTTGAATTTGTGTGCTGTGACATTGTGAGCAGTCTGACTGCACAATATTAACAACCCAGATGCTGAGGATCAGGGTCAAGAAGAATTTTTTATTTTATTCAATGATGTCATCAGAGATGGGACATGACAGGTTGTTTTTTTTTAGCTCATGCAGATGAATAAAAACCAAATAGAAGCAGACTTAGCTCCTTGTGGAAGAGGAAAGGAATCCAATAGCTCAGAAAAAAGGAGCTAATATGGGTTGCCCATGAAAATGTTATGATAGAAAATGGGGATAAAATTATGTTTCTGAACCCCTGCCTTTTCTGGTATAAATTTACAAACTCCACTAACAAAACAAAACAAAAAAATAGATTGTTATTCTCACAGATCTTTGGCTGAATGAGTTGAATTCAGTTGTGATCATCCTGTAAAAGGACAGAGGGTGTCGTGGTCAACCTCGGTAGGTAAAATAACATTCTGGGAGTCTGAGAAGGTGTGAAAGCATAGTTTTGGGTTTTTTCTACCAAACTACCTGGTGTGTTGTGGGCATGCCTTCTGGTTCAGCCTTTCACACCAATCACACTGCATGTGTACACAGGTATCGTTCAAAGTGCTATTTAAGAATTTCTTACCTTCAGAAGCTTGAAAGTCCCTTTTCCGTGACTTTTTTTAGCACTTCAAAATTAATGAGTAACATCGGTAGCATAGTCCTGCTGCATCTGTGTCTCCATAAAGTATTTGTATCATGTAAAAATGCCATAATTTTTCAAAAGTCTGGAAAGCTGTGAGACAAAATTAAACTTGACCAGCAAAGTTTCAAGATAGAACGCATCTAAGACTTCCTTTTCTTGCCACGGCATTTCCGTGCAGAAGGGGATTTGCATCATGATCATGTGCAGATAACCTTGCGAAGTAGGTAAATGGTCTCAGTAGTGATCTCAAGTAAAAATTCATTGTTATTTCAACGCACTGAGTAGTGCTGCAGTGGTACTCGCTGCCCTAAAACATGCAAAATAATGGGGTGAACATCAGTAAAATCAGTTCCAGAGACATCCAAGCTACAAAGACAGAAATGAGTTAAAGATAAAAATCTGTGACATTTGACTGTTCTTTTTCCCTGCCTGATTTATCTATAATTCAGACTGCTTAACTTAACTTAAATACAGATACCATAGTCGGAGTATTTGTTAAAGCACTAAGCTGACAAGTACAGAGCACCGGCCATTATTTCTGTTTGAGAGTCAGAGGTTTGAGCTATTCATTTTGTAGCCCGACACTCAGCACCACAATTCCTTGAATTCCCAAAGCTTTTCATACGGCTTCCTCAAGGACAGCTATCATGTCTTAGCTGCTGCAGTGACAGATGGGATACAACGTGTCATGTGATGGATAACGCTGGAGCCACAGTACTTAATCCTTCTAATACTAATAGCGGCATTATCATAGAGATTTATGAGAATGTCAGTTCCAAGTTCCCAGTTCCATTCATGGGTTTTTAAAACTTCAGCTGCAAAAAACATGCATCCATCCCATTAATTCTAATTATCATGGTTCATCTTCTCAGCAGTTTTGTACTCCGGAACCTTTCAGTGCAAATTAACGTACCAAAAAAGTGTATTAATTAATATTTGTAGCTTTTAATTTCTGCAAGAGTGTTGTCTGGAAGCAGCTGGCAGTACAGGGCCGCTGCTATTGAATCTTTGCCAAACAAGTGCAGATGTAATTTTGTTATCTCTTGCTTAGTCATTTACGCAAATTAATTTGAACAATTAGCCTTTTACTGGTCCTTCATGAATCATGCAAAAGGGATCTGCCAAAAAATTGCTAGTTGACAGAAAAGAATTGGTTAACATTGTACATCTTACAGAAAGGTAGTACTGTGTTTGGGATAGAGTACAACTGCAGGAAAAATCGTAGTGGGTTGTTTTATTTGTGCCTGATCTATTCCACTTTACACTGTTGGTTATTGTTGGAGAAAAAAAAAATTTAAAAGAAGATTAAACAGTAGAAATTTGGGAACTTTGTTTTGGATGAATACCAAAATAGTTAAATTTTTTACCTCAATGTTATCTTGTCTTCACTGCTTGGAAAACTGTGGTGGGTTTCTCTGGAGAGGAGGTCCATGGTGAGATTGGGCACTCCAGAGGAGCAAATTTGCTTATTGTCTGAAAAAACACCCAAAGTTTTCGTTTCTTTGGACATCATTCTAAAGGAAGTCTGTTCCCTTACCCAAATGTCTCTCCTCCCGGTAAAACAGACTTCCACATCTACACTGAGCCGTGACCTAGGGAGATGCTGGGGTGTGTCTTCAGGTGCCTCACAACATGCGTACGAGCTAAAACTTTTATTTAACTCATGTTGAGAACTCTGAATTGTATGTGACGGCCAGGTTTGAAGGACAGTAAACTCAGATATTTCAAAGAATTATATCATTGCTCTTTTCTTAAATATCAAACTTCTTTTCAGTCAGATAAACCAGATAACCAAGCTCACCAGCAAACGGCACCATCCAGAGACCTCAAATAATGCTGGGAATGAAAATCTGTCTCCTTTGCTGTTATTGTAGGGTGCATACTCACTTATTTTTCTTCTCAAAATCCTTATATATCCTTTTGATTTAAATTGCATTGCATAAATTTGAGCTTAGTGCTGGATACTCCCAAATGGTACCCTCAGGTGGCTTTTATGATATGACCATGGCCTCACACACAAGTCAATTGTAACCTGTCCCTTCCCTGTTGAGACAGTTCTTGCTGTTTCACAATGTCGCTGGAAGTGCTGTAGCGTTCTGTAGTTGAAGAGAAAACTAAATCGTTACCTAATGGTTGGTTGCATACAGAACCAAGTCCTTGGGCATGATCTGACCGGTATTTTTAAGTAAAAACTCACAATTTTACGTAGACACTTCTCCTCCTCACCTGTCTCGACATGATGAAGGTAATGCTTTGGTCCTGCAGAACAGTTAAAGCTCTTGGGCACTAACAGGATCTCCAATACTGTTTTGCCAGAGGCTTTCCTGTAGTGTTGGCTGTAGCTGGGGGAATAATTTCGGGATTAAATCCTTGCTTTGTGGAAATCACACTCCAGCTCAGACAAATGCTGACTCTGTGTTAATTGAGCCAGACAGTCCTGCATGAATTCCATCACTCTGGCAGGGTAAGGTATGGGTCCCTCTCCCTCTAATTGTTTTTTACAAGCTGCGATTTCACAGTCTGTATTGTTATTTCCATTTGTCCATTTGATTGTGGAAAGAAGAGACCAGATGTTGTGTGACAAATCATAGCTATTTGCAATCTGTTGGAATTCTTATAAATGGTACCAGGGATCATTTTCTGATAACTGATCCTGCAATCACTTGTGCACGTGCATCACTTAGAGCATGAGATGTCTCGCTGAAGATTGTGGATCTATTCATGTGCCTAAATTAAGCAGGCATCATGCGCGTTTGTGTAAATATTTGTGTTGTGAAATATGCTGATACTGAGAACTTGCCTGCTAGATTCAGCATCGCATTAATTTACATTTAATCCAATCACGTATTATTATTACACTGTAAAACTTGAAATCAGTTAATGGTTTTTGTTGTAATAGGATACGTTTGGTTCAAAATTTGGCTGAGTGTATCCTGCGGAAGAGAGGTCCAATTCTGTTTGCTTATTTATAATTCACAACAAACAGTTCTTTCAGTAAAGCGCATCAAACCCAACCCTGCTATCCATCTGTTTTTAGAGTCTATGGCTAATCAAGGAATTGGTCTCTCACTGATACACTGAGAAGAATAAAGTTAGTTCCTCTGTAATTGAAAGTATCAGTAGTAAACTTGGCTGGAGCTTGATTAATGGTATATTAAAATCAGTCTTCATGGTGAGTGCTAGATAAGGAGTTTTGGGCAAATTACTTGGTTACTGGGAAACCTTTAAATTTTAATCATGGAGACACTTCAGCATCATTAGGAACTGAAAAAGACAATGGGCACTAGGAGGAAGTTATGTGAATTGATGTGCTTTTCAATCTCTTCTTCTGTGGTGATATTGAGTGATGCATGAGCTGCAATCGAGAATCCTCTTGCTCCCCATGCCTTTGATTGCTGTTGTTATAATTTCATATTATACAGTTCTTTGTGATCATGGAAATCAGATGAGTTAGTTGCAAAAGATGGAGGGTTTTAGTATAAGAAAAATCAGTTTAACATCGCGGTTTCTCTATGCTGCTGGGCTGGATAGCAAAATGGAGGGACGCTCTAACTCGTGTTTAGAACTAGTGGAAATAGCGAAACGCTCTTTTGTGCGCATGCTAATTGTTTAATGTGATAATAATATTATGAATCTCAACCATATATTTACATGTCATTTTGAAGTCCATTCTTGTATAGTAAGCACGTGCATATCTATAATCTGTGTGGGTGCATGTATGTAGTGTCTACAATAGATCCATGTGCTATAACAGCTCCTTATGAGGACACACATGGAACGTAGAACGTAGACATCTCTCCTGGGTGACTGATCCAATTCCAACAAGTGCTAATAAACCCCATACACTCAACTCCTGCAGTCACTTATTTTGTTTCTGCCTGGGATTTTCAAGCGACTCTCAGGGTCTCAGGCCATCAGCTCCGAAGTCATTGATTAGATGAGAAATCATCAATGTATTTGAAGTGACCTCATGGGCTATCAAATTCAGTTTCCAGCTTTTCCAGGCAAGCATACAATGGAACTGGGTTCATGAAGTGACCACTGATTTGAAGTCAGGTCATTTGTTTGCCTCCACTACTACTATGGAAGTACCTCTCTCCTGTCTGAAGATGTCATTGCGACATATTCTTCTGATAGTCTGAAATTTATCTGTAGCCAGTGAATGCCTGTTCATGTTTGTCCCACTGTTGCCTAATGATTTAAAACAGTTTTAACCCCAGCATTCATTCATGTTATGGGGATAAGGAACTGACTTGGTTTCATTCTCGTCACTTCAAAGAGGGTGGATTTTCACCTGAGAATCCCTTTTGCATATTTTGGTGAATTTTCCTCCTGTGTCCGAAGCACTAGGTATTCCCAACATGGTGCTAACATGGGCTTGTGCTACAGTATGGATATTTTCCTGTTTCTAATGAGAGCATTATCCCTTCCTTATCCTTAGATGCACCTACTGTCTGTGTTCATTGGTGAGTTGTATCAGTGGTGTATAGTCAGCATATTGTGAAATATTTGCTTTCCTCTTCTATTTCAGAGCAATAAATTCAAGCTGTCACCAAAAATACTGATTATTCAGCCCTAAATTCTTGAAACTGCAGGTTTGTATTACTAAATGTTATCCTATCCTGTCATTGCAGTCCCCAGATCATTTAATTTACCTGTAGTCCGATATTCCTTTGGGCTGCTAATGCCTTCCAAATTCATGTCATGGAAAAACCGTAATTGGTATACTAGCATTCTCTGTCAAATTAATTATCAAAAATGTTAAATAAGATCAGTTCTGACACCTAGGCAACACGGGATTAAAAGTGATTTGTCCAAAGTCACATTGGAGTGCTGTGAAGAAGATGGTCTGAATCCCACCATGCTCTCTCTGTTAGAGGAACGTTCATTTTCCTTCCAAAGGAAAATTTACTGGGAAACATGTACTAGAGAACTGTAAGGTAGGAACAGGTTTCTTTCTAGCAGAGCCAGAGCTTGCTGCAAAACAAGCTGTTTGCAGAAAGAGAAACCTCTTTTTGCAATATATGCATCAGATATTACAGGAGAAGCTTTATCGGGTTCAGGCTGGGGTTTCTGCTCATGCCAAAGGAAACTCTCCGCACGTTTCACTGGCCAAAAATTCAATGTGTAAGGCGTTCATACGGAAGGCAGGAGTCGTAAGTCCAAGCAGTTGGCCTCAAGAAGGCATAGTAACCACCTACAAGGAGGACTTCCCTGTGACTATCCTGTTCACCCATTCACTTGGTTTCTTGCTGATGCACATTAGAAACATTTTTAAAACGAATAAAGTTTTCATGGAGCAGGGAACCATTTTCCATCCAAAATAGCCACGGGCTGGAGACTGAATTCTGGCTGCAGAAGAGAAAGTGCCAGACCAGAAAGTGAGAGGAAGAAACATATCCTGGCAGGGTGAGTTGCGCTTTTTTAGTTTTCCTTTTAATAGATGATGTGTACTTAAGAATTGAAAATATTAGAACAAGACCTAGGGGGATATGGATTTAATGGAAGGGGATGAAGTTGTTGTGGAAACATATCGTTTATTAAATTTTCTCATTCAGATGTTTATTATATGATTTATGATGACTTAAGCTTATTATGTTCCCCTTTTTAATTTGTCACATAATGACTGTGCATATGTATACAGCCATGCTGTGGGTGAATTCATACATTCAGGACAGATAGGATGCTAGGAGAAGCCACCCTGATCAACTCATCTACCTTTGCTTATAGTGCAACCCTTTCATTTCAACTAGCATCACGTCAATTCACGTAGATATGTTGCCATAAAAAATAGATGTATTCTATATACAGCACATATTTCAGAAACATTCTCAATGTATAGCATTTTAAAAAGTACCACTGTGTAGTATTACATAGATTTTTGTGTGCACTTGTGGCCAAATATAAGTAGGTCCATATTCCTAGTGGCCTATAATGTCCTGTGATGTCAAACCCCTCATTTTATGTTTATACAGTCTAATTGAGAGCTTAAAACTGGAGAAAAATTTGAGGCCTTTAAAACTGTAATGCTTATCTAATATAGTTTAGATTTGCCTTATCAGCCTGGCTGAAGAATACTCTGTGTGTGATAGGCTTGGTTTATTTATTAGGTTCAGACTGTTAATACAGAAAGATGCATGAAAACTAGAAATGAGAGTCTGTATTGCATTTCAACAGTGCAGTAAAGAGCTGAAGTGTTTTTAATTGCCTTTGCAGCCTCTGCACGGCTGAGCCTGGAGCACACACGGAGATTACGGAGGCGTCTAAGCACTGACATGTGCTTGGCAGCTCCACCTCGAAGCCTCCCAGCCTGTCCAACCCCAGCATGTCCCTGAGCTGTGTCTGACTCCAGCCTGGCACAGGGGAGGCTCTAGGAGATGGTTTTAGGTGTTGGGGGCCCCAGGTTGCCTTTCAAGGGATGCTGGCTCTGCACTTCTGCCTGGTAGGAAGGGGCAGGGCTGGAAACTAGGGGCCAGTCCATGGCAGTACACTCATGCCCTTCCTAAACCCATGCCCTTTTTATAGTTGTAGCAGTTCATAGCTCATTGTTTAATTTATCTTTTCTTTTTCTCAATTTTTTCTTTTGCCTTTATCTCCTCTCCTCTCCTCTCCTCTCCTCTCCTCTCCTCTCCTCTCCTCTCCTCTCCTCTCCTCTCCTCTCCTCTCCTCTCCTCTCCTCTCCTCTCCTCTCCTCTCCTCTCCTCTCCTCTCCTCTCCTCTCCTCTCCTCTCCTCTCCTCTCCTCTCCTCTCCTCTCCTCTCCTCTCCTCTCCTCTCCTCTCCTCTCCTCTCTCCTCTCTCCTCTCTCCTCTCCTCTCCTCTCCCTTGTTTTATTTATATCTGTCTCAATTTCTTTTTCTCTTTGTCACCACATCAATGGGAGAGGAGAAAAATCAGGAAAAGATACTGATTAAAGATCCATCATAAATTAATGAACAAAAGTGCAATCCTAACACTTCACGCTAGAGTGGAACATTTTAAAAAATCATGAAGTGAAACATAAGAACACTAGAAAAGTTTGGATTGGGGTATAAAAATTATTTGGAAGACTGTGTGCTAATCAACAGCAAATGTAAGAATCGGTTAGGTTGATAGGGCAGTGAATGACTCGTATTTTTTATATTGGAGTTTTTCAATCAGCATTTCCTGAACATGGTTTCTCATTATGATAATGATGATGGGATTAATTATCACCATAAGAACAAGTGATAATGGTACTTTGAACTGTATTTGTCACCATACGACACAGACTATTGCTTGTTTTTACATTCTCCAGGACGTGTGTGCATTGAGAAGGGCTGACTTTCTCACTGACCACAGGCTAGCTGGGGAGGGGCTGTCACAGGGGGACTAACACTGACTGGGCAGGATGGCTGCCCCTTCACAGGGCTGTTACGTGGCTGCATTAGGATATCACCAGGAAAATAATTTCAATTGGTCCTTGGGATTAATATTCAGCTGCAGCAAATACTTTAAACATGATGTGTAAGTGAAAATACACGACTACCTTTTCAGAAATAATATTCTTACATAAGTCAAATTTCCAAAGGCCATTTGCACAACTATTGCCAAATTGAGAAAGTTTACTTTGGCCCGTACTGGAGAGGGCTCATAAGGCAGTGGTGGGCAAAGCGAGGCAAGCTAATGTGGCTACAGCGAGCAAGTGCACTTCTCACCCCTGGGAATAAACCCCTGAGGCTCAGCCTGTTTCCTTGCTGCAGAAGCAGTGTGAGGTGGCTGGCATAGTAAAAGGCAGGTTAAAAACTGACGATATTGGGTTTTTTCATTTGTGGGCTGCATCCAGTGAATATTTTAGAGAAGCGTTTAAACAGAAAGTGAAAATACAGAGAGATATCGTAGGTGACTAGGAGTTATTGGGAATTAGGAATTCATGATGTGATCCTGCCTTCACATGGGATGTCCAGTTTTACAACTAACGTGTGATTTTAGTTACAGTTATAACAGATAATTCTGAAAAAAGTTAACTTCTGATTCTCCTGTACACACCTGAGGAATTTGCTGAGAAAAATCACTTGAAATGTGTTCCCTGTACAGTTTTATCATGTATCTGCTACTTATGTAAATTCCAGAAGCCACTTTTTGTCCAAAGACCTTACTATTTGTTACAAGTTGGGTTTCATATGAATGGTTCTCCATATAGAAGAATGTACTCCTAAACTTCTTTTCTTAAATTTATTCAAAGGATGTGTAAGCAGTTTCTAGTGCTGTTTAGTATCTCTTGCTATACCAACTAATTAATGTATAACTCACACGTACTCTGCTTTCATAATGTTATCTGATTAATAAGCAGTAACTATCTCTGTAAATCAAAATTACATGCCTACTTATGACAGTAAGTTTAGAACCCTCCTGCTTAGAGACTTTACATTGATTGATTCATTAAATATTGCGTTGTCATAAGAAGATCAGTGAAAAATACCTTGTGAGCAGCTTTGCCTTTTGTTTTATATGCAAAGTTTTACACCAGTGATTCACTGAAGAAGTATAAGCTCTCCAGAGCATCTTGGGCAAGGGGTGGGCACTGCCCACATCAGCTGTCTGCCAGGACTGGCCTGACCATCGGCTGTAGGCAGGGACGGGCTGTTCTCCAGGCAGGACAGGGGTGGGGGGAAGAGGGACATCAGAGCAATATATCTCTTCCTGAATTTATGAGCCCACTTTGCAGATAATTAATGCCCCTGCTGGAACTATCCAAAATCCTACTGGTGATTTCATAAAAGGTACCGGAAGATTGATTAAGGGTGAAGAAATAAAATATCTCTGAGAGGTTGGAAGAAGAGAAAGGCAGCTCTCTTATGCAAAAGCAAATGCCTCTGGAGGAGAAATTTAAGTGCTTAATTCTCAAGGAGATTCACAAAGTTCTGCTTTTGCCATGGACCTCCCAGTCAGCGATGTCAGAATGGTTAGACAACCCTCAATTTTAGGTCACGGATGAAAGTTCAGTAGAAGCAGGAGCATTCAGACTATTTCTCTTAGTGTGAAGCTTTCCATTTCAGCTGTACTAGGCTATTTTGGCTACCTTCCTGATACTCAGTAAAAAACGTACTTGTTACTTACGTTTCACAAATATATAGATTTGTAGTGCAATGAAATCACTCTCTAGAGAGATATACATATTCAGTATTATTTTTTAGAGCTGCATTTCTCCCAAACTTCCAGACGTACAGCCAGCTTCACCACGTAAGCATTACATTTGTTAGCCATTCAGTGTTTATCATATGTGCCAATTCACATTTTTTCCGTTGCGTACTCTTTGAACGCTAGCAGACGTTGCACAAAGTGCTGATTACATGAAGATACCTTGAACAATGAAGGCCAGATTTACAGGGTGGTTAGTTCATGGGCTTGTAGGTGGGTAAGCGAAGGAATGTGAGGGATTGGGAAAGTACATGGTTAGTATAATATCTTACTTCTGTATTATAAATGGCTTTATGCAGAAAATGAGAAAGAGTTACAGTGATAGAGCTATATAACTTTACCTTTCAAAGGTAACAAGTTAGAAAAATCTTTAAATATTTTTATTGCTGTGGTTTCTAATGTTTCCTTGACTTGGCATTTATTTACAGCGTACCTCCTCCTATCTTTAGGATTGCGGGTTTTTTTCCTGTTGTTGAAGGCAATTCCTTATGGAATAGAATTAAGTCATAGAAATACAACGTGTAAGTTGCATTTTGGGTCATGGGGAGCCTCTGCTTGTGGTAAACTTTTGTATAATGAAATGTGTTGGCTCTGAGCTTCCTTCTCCATTAAGGAGGTTTTGGCTGTAAAAAAAAATCTGTTCTAAGGGCAAGAATCTAACACAATTATGATTTTTTTGACTTTACTGTGAAACTCTATTTCTTGTCACTGCGTCAACCTGAAAAAGATAAAGGTATATCTTCGTTTTCCTTTAAACCTTTCCCAATCATTCCTTTTTAACTCATTCCTATAATAGTCTGTTTTAAGCAACAGCTCTGGCAGCAAAACCTATGAGGGTTTTCAAATTCAATAACCAAGACTGGAAAGAAGGCATCCCTCATCTCAACTTTAGCTGAGTAACTGCAGGTCCTTAACATTACCCTCTACACTGGAGGTCTTCAAAGTCATCAATCCGTTGGAAATACGCTGACAGCTCAGAGTGGTTCTGTAGTGTCTAAAATGTGCTGTGCTGCTCAAAGTGTAGTGTTCTTAGATCACTTTGAAAGAGATGACTTAGGAGGAAAAAAGGTTGAGCTTTCCGTTTCTGCGACACCTTACGTGCATCTCTGGTCGCCCTGCGTACACGGTCCCGGTGTGCCGCGCGCAGGAGACCCGCGCTCAGATGGAAATGACACGATTCTGGTCCATCGCTCCCAGGTCAGGAATTGCTAAATGGGAGGATGAAGGTGCAGGTGCACTGGTCACCAGTAGAAAAATGGAAATAATTTTTAAGAATTTTAGCGATTTTTAACCTAGAACCATCCTCTTTCTGATCTCCCTTGCACTCTCAAGATTTTCAGCATTCTCATTTTCCTGATGTGGAAATGTTTTTGAGGTGGATGGAAGCAAGTACTGTGGGGATTGTCTCTGGGTCTCGTTTTGGCCAGAGCTGAGCTGTGTATCTTCAACATTACCATTCCCTTGCCAGATTGGCCTTTCGCTTCCTCCTGAGCTGGCTTTTGCTAAACTCCCAGAGCACTTGTGGAGCTGCAGGGATTTCTTTAAAATAAAACTTCCATATGTTTCCATTGGCATTGTCTCTCTTTTATTGTTTTGACAAAACAGTTTTTAACAATGATTCCTCCAGGTCAGTGCGGTTGCCAGGTTTATCGATCAATCAGTACCATGTAAAAATTGATTTCTTGGTTGAAATGGAGTTAGGTGAAACCAGGCTTCTATCCTGCAATAATGTTAGTGCTAAACATTAAAGTTCACCGCTTCTGCGTGTCATGGTAGAGGGATGGAAAACTAAGGATTTTCCATGAGAAATTCTGGGAGTTACTAGTGGGACGCTGCTGCAGAGCTGTTTTCCTAAGCAGAAGGCAGATGAGCTGTGTTAGCTGCTCGTTACCTCTAAATAAAGACACAATCCTCCTGACCAAGGCAGCAACCAGAAACACACTTCCAGCTCTTGAAAGGTTAGGATTGCTAAGAGCATTGCAGGGCCCAGAGCTACCATCCAGTAACACTGGGACACCCAACCATGGAAAAAAGGGCATGGTCAGGAGACATTCCCATGGAACAATTACAGGGTCATGTTGGGAAAAGTGCTGAGGGGACGCTGATGAAATTACCATGGAGAAAATTTTGCTTTCGTTCACTGAGATGCACTTCTGATGGGTTCATTTTCTCCTAACACAGTTTTCTTTGCTGTTTGTAGTCTCAGTGTGTGTGTGCTTTTTGCATGTTGGATACTAACATTCTGCAGGTTCCCCCGGGAATGTGTTGGTTCTGGATAAGCTTTGATATTAGTTTCTAGAGGAATCTGTGGCTACTTGAGCCTGCTTTCTCCTGTCAGCCTGACCCAACACAGGGGTTGTGCGCATAGTTGGTGGCTGATCTTCATTAACTTCACCTTCATTATGTCTTCAGATTATTTACATGGGAATTTTTAGGCCTGAAAATGTCACCAGCTAATTGTCAGTTTTAAAGGAATGTTAAGGCTCTTCATGAAATTGATTGTAAGCAGGATGGCACTATTCTTTTCATATGAAAATTCAAACATATATGAGGACTTGGCATAAAAATGACTTTAGAAGGCAAGATGAGGATTCAACATGCAAATTTAAGGTTGTTCCCTTTGGAATATTACACTCATGATGTCGAGTGTACACAATCACCTGCTCCTTTTTTATCAATATAATCATATTCACCCTCAACTGTGTCCATGTTTACACTGGATTGATTGATAAAGCTGGCAACTGCACTGACCTGAAAAACAGGTTTCTTCTACACTTTAAAAAAGTTACAGGGAGGGAGAGTGTTGTAGATTGATAGTGCTTAATCTCAAAGCGTAACATTTAGTCCTGGAGCTGATTAATGTTTCCCTTGCAAATATTTGAAGGGGACGCATTCTGATGTTTCTCACATTAAAGACCAAAGCAATGCAAGTCAGATACCCAAGCAGCATCACGTTGTAGTGGGAATTGTGTCTTTAGACCCCTTCAACTACATTTAAGACTTGTGCCTGATTAATTCCACCACATACCAATAATTCCTGCCAAATAGGACAAATAGGAATACTTCCTATGTTCAATAGTTACACTTTTTCTTTCCTTTTTTTTTTTTTTTTCTTTCCCCAACCCTAGCTCCTTTGTCTATAGCTTGTCTTTAGTCATCAAATCTGGTTTTATTTCCAGTTGTCTTATCCGTGTACCCTGCTCCAGGAAACCCACATATGCATTTTGGGCCAAATTCTGACTGTCTTGTGTTTAAAGTCAATCAGATTTCCTGTGCGTAAGGCACGTATTTTTTTGTGTCCCCCATATAAGGTCATACGGATGATGAGTGGTTCTGATCTGTTAATACTATTCTCCAGGTCAGTGGATCTTCTCCACCAGAAGCTACGATGTGTAACACATTGCATGGCAGGAATACTGGTTCTGACCCCAAGTCTCCAGTATAGTAGTTGCTTTGCTGCAATACCTTTGGGCAAAGCCATTGGGCCGTACCGCAAACAACTTGCTTGAAGACTGGAGCACGTAGTGTTTACTGTATAATCTTCTCTAATGCTCTATTTTTTTTTTTCTGGAGGAAAGATTAAAGAACAGAATTACATTGGAACTGGTGGAGGCATGATCCATGCCCCCTTGATTATATGGAAACATTAAAATATCATCAGCATGTTAATTTTATCAACGGAACTGTATGAGATTTATTCATATCTCTTATCTATTACATTACTCTGGAAATACAATTTATTCTGATGGTGGGAATGTCAGACACAGAGACCAAAACCATCTGGACTTCTTAATATGAAACAAATTTTCTGGGATGTATATTGCCACTTTAAAATTAATTCTGCTAATAAGGAGGCAGAAATTTCATAGCCTATTGATCTTTCAAAATAGGACCCTGGCCTTATATTGGGGTAAACCAGGTAGATCCCAGAAAGGTTCCTTTGACGGTTTGTAATTCACAAATCTTCTGTTACACATTTGAATATCAAATACAATAGATTATTTTAGCATCCTAATACAAAATACACAACAGCGGATAAAACACAGCCATTGCAAACTACAGGATTAATAAAAATCAATGAAAATTCTCCTAGAAAAACAACATATCTTAAACATTTCTCAGGTCAGAATTGGTGGATTTTCTTTCTAAACATGTAAAATCAATATTAATTAAAACCAAACATGAAAAAACCCTGGCCCATTGAAAGACAGTTTTCATTTAAAAAATGTATTGTATTGCACAGGCTAGGTTATCTTGGAACCTTTTCAGCCGCGGAGTAACATTTCTCCTTTGATTACATGATATCTGGGGGTACTTGTGCTGGGAAGCAAAAGACGTACCTGCGGCTCTGTGCCCTCCCGGCACACTCCTATTCCCATTTTACTTGGAGTGCAGAGGAAAAAACACAGAAGTGATCTCTAATTCAAAATATCCCTTTCAGACTGCTCCAGGATGGCTGCGTTTATACATGGATTCTCTGGAAATTCCAGGCTAGCCCATAGCAATAACTTGATAATTGTTCTGGGAAGAGACTCAGCACATCTTTCTTATGTGCAAGTAAACAGGCTTCTATAAGATGAAGAGTTATATGCCGGGGCTTTGACACAACCATCAGTTATGGCAGATGCAAATAATTTATTCTTTGTCAGTTCAAATATACAGTCTTATTTGGATGGCTTAAATTTATACTGGCACCAAAATACGGCAAGCGATATTATTTAAGTGTGGTGTTGAAACCACAGATCTGCATGTCAGACGACCCAGAAAGTGGAAGAAGAATGTTGTATTTTGTGAGAGTAACTCATCATCGTTATGTAATAATAGCCGATGGAATAACTAACCCTTGCTGGGCAATAGTATGACATCAGATGTTGGAGATGTATCCTGCTTGACATACAACCTTGCCAGGCATTGTCAGGTGTCGTTGCTATCACCGTGATAACTCCAAACAGCAGAAGGATTGCTTCTCCTCTGGCCTTGACGAATAGGCAAAGCGAGTGCCAGTAACTCAAGGGATGCGCACACCTTTCTTCTTCTGTTTTGACTTCGCTAATTTAACCTGCAGGTTTTGGTAGCTCTTCCAGCAGAGTTTTTGGATTTTGGGGATCGTAAGTCAACGTGGCATTTACTTTCGAAATTCAAAATGTTCAGTTTGTTCCCCAAAGAAGAGCAAAGCGTTGCACAGGAAGAGCATGAGAGAGGCAGCTGCTATTGCAGAACTGTGGTTTTGGCGGGATGGAGCTGGGTCAGGTGCTCAGTTTTTTCGGGACGCAAAGAGGTTGCTCAGATCTTGCCTTAGCTTTGCAAAGCAGCAGAACATACAGGTTCGGTTCAGCAAAGACGTGTGGAACCGCTTAACTTTAAGCACAGTGAATCGTCCAGCATGTAAAGTAAAACATATCTTCAAGACGAGGGCCTTCAGCTTTAAATAGTACCTTAAACATTGAGTTTATGTTTGGCGAGACTCAAATAATTTTTTCCCGTGCCATCAGCTGAAAATTCTGCTCATTTTGTAGGAGTTCAGCTTACACGGATTTACTGGACAACAGAATAAGTGAAATTTAAGACACACATCGTAAGCGGAGTTCATAACGGCCCACATTTCCAATAACAAAACTAGCAGTGACAGTGATATATGGCTTTTTTTATGAGACCTGATAACTGATGGATATGTGATCTTATAAATGCTTAGACAAACTAATGCACATAATTATATTTTCCATTTGAAGTCTATTGCTAGGCATTCTAATACAATATCATTAGTCGAAATGGCCACAATGATACAGCTTGGGCAGTTTGTCACAGTAATTACGGGGTGATTATTTTTGACTGGAATAAAGATTTCAGTTTTAGTATGGTAGAAAGCATAATCACAAATTAGAAACAGTCTCGGAATAAAAAAATATCAGGGAGAGGGACTTTAAATATGGATTATAGTGCAATTCTAAAACAATTTCTTTTAAAAAGTGCACTCATTTGGCTGAAAGTGTGACTTTATACCAAGTTTCTGCCCAAAAGGATGACACTTACCTAATTAACAGTTCCAGTGTGTGAGGTTTTTATAAAAGGGAAAATCTGGGAAGTGTAGGGAAGTCTTATCTTATAATTTACATAACTGCTAAAACAGGCTTTCTTTTTTCAATCGACAAAAAAATAGATCATTTGTCTTCACCGTTTTCAGGATGGTTGATTAAAGTAGACAGTGTCCTAACATCTGTATTGAAAACTATATTAATCAATTGATTAATCATGAGGCATTAATCAAAATCTTCCTTAAGTGTTTTAGTTTTGGAGCAGCTCTTAGTATTTTCTATCAGATTCCTTTTAAGGTGTCCATTATAAAGATTAAATTTGGGTGGTAAATATTGAGGGGTTGAAGCACATGTGGCTTTCCACTTGAAGGTCACAGCCATTGCTCATTAGTGTTACTTTTAATGGGATAAGAAGCAAAAGTTTTTAATATGTGACTACATCAATTAATCAAATACACATTTGATTTCCTTTCCAGTAAGCAGACCATATTTTCAGCATGTGCAAAGAAATTTCTAGCGATCTAAACCCTTGAATACTTCAGGCTGTGCTGAAGAATATTCCACGTATTTAAGGAACTGCAATTGTACACGTGGATATAATGAACCCACGCGCTGACTGTAATACAGTAAACTATTCTCTGCTGTTTTTAAATATTCTGCTTTAGAAAAATGCATTGAACAGTATACCGGTCAGTTTTCATTAAGGCTGGATTTAAATAGTCTCACTTTTCCCGTACAGTGAATGTAAAACTTCAGACTACTGGTACGAAGCGTTCTGGTAGGAGCGAAGTTATTCTGAGTATTTAGTTGGTTCGAGTGAACCATAGAGGACCTGTGCAACGAAGCTGATCATCTGAGAATTTCACTCTGTTTGGTGTTGCTCGTTCCTATTTGTTTCTCTAGTCTGAAACATTCAATACCAGTACTCAAGTAAATGTATTTTTTTTTGAAGCATCAATTACAGTACAAAAGAAAACCACTGATTACACATCTCTTCATGTGCATGAAAACGTTTCTTCATCTTGCAATCCTTCTGTAAGTGATTCTTTAAGAAAGATTTACTGAATCCTCATTGTGGCTGCTCTTATGAGAGACTAGCAGTACCTACATTGCTACTGAATGACTTTTCCACAGGGGAAAAGTAAAAAAAGAGGAAACACCAAACCAAAGCATACGTTATTGGTACTTATATGGATTTTCAAGTACGCCAAAAAATGTGCATCTGGCATTCCCATCACCTTTGGCAAAAGTTTAAAGGAACAAGAAATCAAAGCACAGCAAATTAAATCCTGCAGCCACTTCCCCGTGCCTGAAGAAGCTGCCTTAAAAAAATTCAAACGCTTTTCTAGATAGTCCTATTTTTGTTTCTGCTCATGGATTATCAGCTACTAATTTTATAGCTCTTCTAACCGCTCGTTTTAAAGCTGATGCGTTCAGGTTGAACACAGTACAGGCAGAGGTGTATTAAATTAACAGCGGCCCCCCAGACGGTTGGCCTCCGGAGCCCCTTTGTGCTGGTGACTGCAGTGGGAGACCCTGTCTGGCCTTGAATTTTGGTCTGTGGTGACGGTGGCAGACGGGGGGTGCCAATCTGCCCTGGGAAGCCTGTCCCAACCCAGGGAAGGGGCATCAACAAGAGGAGTGGGACTGGGAACTGGCTTTCACCCCCTGACTGGAGGCAGAACATTCAAAGCAGCACTTCTAATCAGATTAAGGAAGCCAATCGCTACTGATTTGTGCTACCTACTGATTACGTTATACTTCTTAAAATCCGCTTTGATGTGTGTTTACCCGTTTCTACATACAGCACTGGAGTTATTACGTATTTAAAACCATTAGAATGCACGGGAAATTTTGTCCGCCTTTAGAAATGATACTGGACTGCTTGTCATATAATTACATGAAAAAGAAACATGTGTCTTAAAGTCTTGAAATAATCAACAATACATATTTGGAAATAAAGTAAAACCCGCGTTGCTCTTCCACAGCTGAGTTCTGTTTTCGTTTTGCTATTGATGGTGAAGGTTGGTTGCCTTCAGCAGGAAAGGAAATGCAATCTGCATAATTCCCATTAGTTCTTCATCGCGCAAATATATACTGATAATAATTCTGTAGTGGGTTAGTTTGTGGCTAATCATCTTTATACTTAGCAGCAGGTGCTGTGGCAGCATTGGAAAAAGTATTATGCATTTTAGAAATTACTGCTGTACAATTTATCTGTAATGCACCTTTCTTTTTAATACAATTATGTTCAACAGTTCATCAGTTTAGCTCATGGAGAACACACTGTGATGTTGGCATGTAGGCTTTATCAGTGTTTTATTACCAAATACCACTGTTGTGTGGGTTGGGATTTTTTTGTTGTTTGGTTGGTTGATTTGGTTTATTTTAATGGAAACATGGTCCAGAGAAAGGAGCCACTGAAATATGTGAATAGGGTCAGTAGCACCTACAGGCTGTTCTGCATTTTAGATTACAAAAAAAATGTCAATGAAACAATTTGAGATTGCTCTGAGTATGTAGATGTGGGCAGTAAGTTTGTCATTTAAAGCCAACGTGGTTTGGTCAGGGAAAAAAATGAGGAGGTAGATGCAGGCTTGTGGGGAAACAGACCTGATCACTCAGCTGCTGTTGTATGGAAGAATTTGGAAAAGCGAAGATTAGAAGAATTGTCTCTTCAAAATAAAACAGAATAGAATCTTTTTTTTTTCAGTTGGAAGGGACCTACAAAGATCATCTAATCCAAAAGCCAAAACTTGAGGTTTAATCAAGTCACAGAGATTATGTGTGATTTTAATTTTATTTTTTTAAACCTTTTAGTGCCTGCAATAACCACTCCAGAAAAACATCTTGAACCACTGCCATACAACTCAAAATCCTGATTTTGCCTGAATTATGACTAATGCCTTTCCTCCTGACATAAATGCTGCCTTCACTTCACCCCTGCTTTCTTCCCCAAAAAGATGGTAAGGGACAAATTTAACCTGAGCATCAGCGTATATAACAGAAGGAAAAAATATGAAAGAAAAAAAAAATTGACAAGTGAATGGGAAGGGCCAGATAAAAACATTAAAAACACTAGAAAATGGAAATACACAATAAAATTGAAATAATAGTAAAAAAAGCCAAAGATTTTTAGTAAGTAACAGAGTGTTGACTGGTTGTGAAGAAGTAAAAAGAATAGAGAGAAAGAAAAGAATATAAATTAATAAAAAGTTTCCTGAAAGACGAGAGAGACAAAAGTAATGGCCTGAGTATGGGTTTAAAAGTATTTTAAGAAAAGCTATTGGCAAAATATTTTTGTCTCATTAAAAGTATTGTTTAGCCCTCATGCACCCATAATCAAGAAAACATAAATGCATAAAGCACGCAGCCTTCAAAACTGAGTACCTGGAGTTAAAACAGGTTTTATTAATAAAAGTTAGACAAATGCAATTGTGTTCAGAAGAATTTGCCAAAAATACCCTGAATAAGTTAGGAAAGTCTCAGTGAAAGTTGGTTTAGTCATTCTGAGCAGGTAATTTCAATTATACTTAAAATACTGATTACCTAATTGAAAAACTCTAACTGAAATTACTTTTTTTTTTTTTTTTTAATGAGAAAATAATGTAGAGGAAAGCAATACTGTCTGATCAGTCTTAAACTTCAGTAAAATACAGTTTTGCATAGAAAATAATTCTAACAGAAAATGATGACTAGTAGCTGGATACATTTGAAAATAACTCGATTTCTGAGATACTGTTAGTGAAAACTAGCTACATGTGGGGTTCTTTTCATTTCTGAAAAAATCCCAACTAGATAATTTTGATAATAAAAGTAGATATAAAAATCTATAAGAAGGTTTTGGCCCTGAAATGGAAAATTTCTTTTTTTTTGTATAAGATATTGTTCAGTTGGCACAAGTTTTGTGTGAGGTCTTTCTCTGAAGACTAAAAAACTGTTTCTATTGTTTATTAAGAAAATGGAATTTATCTAACATTTTATCCTGAGTTGAATTTTCATCTTTTCCCATGCATTATGCTTTTTTCTTTTTCCTAAATATTCTGTTCTACTTAACATGGCCTAAAAATTCCAGAGTTTTGCATTGCTTTGAAAATATTTTGACTGTATATGCTTGCAGGAAACTAATTAGTGTGCTCCTCTCTTTATTTAATATAATTTTGGGGTTTGGCCAAAGCAAGAAGTCTATGGTAGTGTTGAGGGACCGTATCACGCCACTGGTCGCCTGTAGCTTTTAAGGTATGTCTGTAGTGATTCAGATTCTTCTTTTGCTCCATGGGTAACAATGGTACGTTCTGTAATTTAGGTGTCTCCCTATTTAGGTCTCCTTTCAATTAAAAGACAGTAATGGAGGAGGTGGAGAAGGTGTTGTTTGGTATTGACAGAACTACTGATGCTACGTGGGATAGGTTGTGTGGCTGGAATATGAAAATCAATTGCAGTTACTAGTTTCATTAAAAGAAATGGGAGAAGAAAAATAAAAGACAGGCATGGATGAAAAGGAAAAATTTCCTGTCTGTGAGACAACATCTGTTTAAACGGGACATTTTCATATTACCAGGTGTCTTCTATTCAGGAGTCTCACAGGAAGCAGGCGAGGAACGCTATGAGCCGCTACAGTTATTTTTTAAGATATCTTGGAAATGGTGCTTCAAATGTTTTTCAGTAAAGCCAAGAAGAAGGAAATACGTCTGCAAGCAAGGAAGGCAGTCTGGGGCATTGCCCTGGCTCAGTGACACAGGGACCCTCAATCCTCCCGGGGACCTGCCCAGCGGGCAGGTTCACGTGAGCCCACGCGGGAAGCTTAATGCAATCCCTGAGTTACAAAAGGGGACCATCACCCAGAGAGAGTGAGCTGTGGTAAGAGGGCTTCAGGGCTGCTCTTTTATTTCCAGTGTCTGCACTTCAAGGAGGAGCATGAACTTGCTGACAGGAGTTCACCGGATGACGACAAGTACGAGCAGTTCTGTTTGAAAATGAGCCATACGATGTGAGGTTTAGGGGCATCAGCCTTCACGTTGTTGGCGGTTCGGAGGTGACGTGAGTGACTTCTGAGCTGCTTAGGAATGGGAAGATACTGGCTGCTCTTTGGAGGTTTTGTTCATTATTTTTGACTTTGCAGACAATAATATTTGGACGTTGAAGTTAGGACACCTCAGCCTGGAATTGACACTTGGCTTTCCCATGGAAAAGGTGACTGAAGGGTGGCTCAGATCACTGAGAGGTGGTGGATGACCCTTTCTTTCACATCCTTAACTAGAGCTTTTTTTTTAATAGATGTGTTGTGTTCAGTTTCTGCAGAGCACCCTCAGGCTGCTGTTTGTAGAAAGCTAGTTGTCCTTTCACAAATAGTCACCACTACGTTCACATGGGCTACTCTGACCCCAGCAGCAGAGAAATGCAGCTGGAACAGCCTGGAAAAGGGTACAGGAGAGTGTGGTAGGAAGCACTGGATGGGAAAGGCTTTAATGAGATGGTTTTCCCCAAAGATGACCATTCTGATGGGCTCTCAGTGTTGCTGAGATGAGGACAAGCTTCCCATGGCTGATGATAGGCTGATGGGGATGCCCAGAAGTCCACTGCTGTGCCTCTAATGCGCTTGTCAGCCTCCCAAGGAAACTCAGCTCTCTGGATCATTTTTGGGGGCGATCACAGCTCTGTCAGCCCATTATTGTCATTGCTGTGGTATGCTGAGTGGGTGTTTAATTAGCAAATCCAAGGAGGGATTAAGAAAAACAGGAAGTAAAATTGTATTTGTATTGGAAAACCCTTTTTTTACAGTGCCACTGCATATGGTGTCTAGCAGGCCTTGTAAAGAGCTGTTGGATTTATATTCTTTATAACTCAAAAACAAGAGATGAATTTTCTTGGAAATCAGTTGCCTTTTAGATGATTCTGTCCCATAAATCAACTGCCTGACCCAGACTGATGTTTAATCTAGTGACTCTGGGCAACAGGGCACAGTAAACTCATGCTGATGGAAGCTCGACCCACCTCCGTCCCCGGTTTTATCTCAGGAGATACTAAATGAGAACTTTTACTGTAGCATCCACATGTGTTTTCTGGTAGCTGTGACATCAGTTCCAAGTTAAGCCTGGACTACTTCATAGCCCTGGATTTGCAGAACGGCTGCTATATTGAAACTTCAAGTAGAAAGTGATTAAAATATATGTTCTGCACAGAGAATATTTATTTTGTCTTGAAGTGTATGAAGGCAGCAAAGTAATCTAGAAATAGGGCATGTATTCTTACAAATCAACTGTTTCATGTGGCTGTGTTTATGGTTATTTTTATTTACAGTGGACCTCATAGGAGCCATACCAGTAAGACAAGCTAAGGACCCTCCTGCCCTTGTGGTGCCTCTTCCTGCAGCATCTGGAGAAGCACAAATATTCCTTTGGATGTCCTGCATGTCTGTCTATTATCATTACTACTAGTGTCTATTATTACTTATTATTTTCTAGTACTTGTATGGGTTTATTCCAAATTTTGATTGAGCTCAGCATCTTCTCCAGCTAAAAGAAGATGCCAAGAATCTAAGAACAGGGTAATTGCATATGATAGTGTTCTGTTTCCTTTTTTAAACCCCAGAACAAAAAAAGAGAGGTTTTTTTGCTATAAGATGAAATGTATATATATATATATACACACATTTAGGTTTGTGTCCTGTTTCAGCCTGGAGTATCTTTCAAAAGCCAAATTATTGAACCTTAGAAATGAAGACTGACTGCAAATGAAAAAAACCCCAAAAAACCCAAACAAACAAAACCAACAAAAACCAACCAAAAAGAAAGACTGCAACTTTAATAACGGCATTGGAAATGTCAGAGGAATGATAGAGCTACGGCATTTGCTATCGCTGCTCCCTGACTGCTATTCTTTCTTGGCATGTGTGCCTCGATTGTTCAAACACACAATGTCTGAACACTGATGGCATATTTTTGTTATTGCAAAAAAGCCTACATTTGACCTTTCTTTGTAATCGTGACACTAGTTGAATTCTGCTTTAGTTCATGGCAATTTACTAACTCCTTTGAGAGTTCACTAGTTAATTATTGCCAAGTGAATTTTTAATTTGCTCCTATGATTACATTGGTGAATACAGTCATTAGTGGGAAATTTATTTTAGAAATTGGCACTAGAGGGAGCTAAGTAATTGTATCATTTATGTATCTAGGAAGGAAAAAAAAAAGAACATTCATTAAAAACTTGCTTTTTTCTGAACCTGCTGATTTTACAAATATGGCAGCTATGCCTCAGCAAATTATAAGCGATAATGAATTAGTTAATTTTCCTTACTGAAAACTGCTATGCTAAGATTATTAAATTACTGTATTTCTATTTAGTGAAACTAGCCACCAGTCAGTAAATTAGGATTTCTAAGACTCTTTTGGGAGGGGGAATTTTTTGTGACTATTATCCTTGTTTATCATTATTTTGGTCTTAACAGAATTAAAATGCTCACAGATACCCTCCCGAAGTATAAGTTGGTTCCCAAATGCTTTGCGGGATGGATGGCCTTGTCGGATGCTGCAGCTCTGTACGAGGAGCCACAGGAGGTGCTGGTAGTGCAGACCCTGAAGCCTTTCTGGACTGTGCCAGAGCTGTGTCTGGACACAAAGTGCCGTATTTTCCAGCCCAATGTCCACTTAAATCAGTGGAGTCCCATCTTTATTTAGTGACAGCTGACTCAGGATGTTCATTTTCATAGCTCGCAGGCCAGCCTCATGCTGGACCGCATCCCCGATGCTCAGTCCTGTACCTGCCAACCTGCCAGGTGTGTGGGTTTGGCTGTGGTTCAGAAGGTCCCATAATTATCCCCAAATTACTGTGCTGCTTGATCTTTGCAGCTCTGTCCACCCAAAAAAAAAAAAAAAAAGTGACTTTTTAGCATGATATAAACTTTCCGGTTCCACAGGAAAAGTTGGTAGATTTGAAGGTGGTTTTAGGGGGGCTCTGCAGTTCACATGGAAGCCTCCTGTGCTCTCTGAGTTATTGCTGAATGATTTCTCACTCCCAGTTTTCTACACCTCCTAAAGGAAAAAACCACCCAAATGTTTCCCTGTGGTGGGATGAAGGCCATCGGAAGGGAGTTGCTCATCTCTGGCTTCGAGGAACACACATCTACTCCTTCCTCTGCTTCCATAAAGCTGTCTCTACCATGGGAAAACCATGAATGAGTGCAAAGGAATGGTTTAGTTGCTGGTTCCCAGTTTGCTGACCTTTGTATTGGCTTAAGTATGAAACCATTGCAGGAATTGTCCATCTCCAAGACCTGATGCTTCTTTTCTTTAAAAAAGAAGTTGTCAATGTAGTATACCCAGTAAACAAGAAGCAATACAGGCAGTTAATTAAAATAGATGAAATAAAAATAGATAAATAAAAATAGATAAAAATCCTGAATCCCAGATGTAGCAACTGGCCTGGCTTCTTTGATAAGGGCGAGCAACATCTGGCCTTATGAAATATCACAAACAAAAATTTCTGAAACACAGTGACTTTCTGATATCCCATCTCTTTATTATTTACACCAGGCTTTTTTCCTGTCATCCTTTATTCAGGAGCTGAGAAGGCGGCAGCACTGCCACTCCCACCACCTGGAAGCAGTAATTGTTTCACCTGCTGAGCTAACCTGCTGCTGCCAGGGCGGTGTTCGTGCTCTTTAGTTAAGTTAGACCCTTTAGCTGGGGTCTTCTGGCTGCGTTAAGGTGTGGGATTAGCATACTGCCTGGGTTGGATCTACTGGTATGTCCTCTTACAGACCCACAGAGGTAGGTATAATTGAGGTCATAAATGATAACACTGTTCTCTTTTTTTTTGTTTTGTTTTGTTCTTTAACTCTTTTCTTCCTTTTTTTGTTTTCCTGGAATTTTAAGGATGTTCTGCACCTACAGTGCTGAATGGGTATGCATGTTTGCCGTTCCTTTTGTCACTTACTAGGTCTGGGTTCTTCTTATGGACTGTGAATAACAGTTAGTTGCTTAATTGAAAACTCACCATGCTCTGCAAGTCGCCTTTCCAGTATAACCTCCTGTGAAATCCTGTGAGAAGCAAACACCACATTTCATGCTTTTGATGCTAGATGTGTTTTTCAATAGTTGAAATTAATATAAGTAATAATATCACCAATCTGAGGCAATTTTTTTTCCTTTTGTGTCGTGTGTGTATAGGCAATCCAAAAAATGATTTGAAGTTCTCTTGGTTTGGGTATGTTTCCCCAGTGACTTTATTCATGCTTGGCTAGAACAAGACATCTTGCCTTATGCTTCTCGGGTGTGAACTATGGGTTAGATTTAACAGTCTGATCTTATTGTACAGTAACTGGGGCCCAGGACCAATACACATTCCTTATATTCTTAATAAACCTTTTTGTTAGTAAATAGCAAGCTGTTTCTGTCAGCTTTCTGGCTTTTCAAGCAAGTGCAAAAGTTGTGAATTTACAATGGCGTAAAATCTGTTTCAGGAAGGGTAGCGCTCAAGGCATCTCTACTGGCTACAAAAGAGTTTTATTTCTTAATGCCTTTGATTTAGCTTTATTCTGTACCAAAATTCTGTACCATGAAGGTCAGAGTTTATACTCAATAGGGGTAGGGGGAAGAATGTTATCCTTGTCAATCAATTTATTTATCACTGGCTCTGGGAAAACTTTATAGCTTTGTCTACTTTGTGTATTTCTTTCCAAATTTCATTTGGAAATGAGGGAATCTTGCAGCATCTTTTTCTTAACCTATGTTTTTCATAAAGAATATCTCCTGGTAGATATTGCGTTGCTAGAAAAATCACCTTTGTTTCCTGGAATTAATCAGGAGCACAGGGAAGGATTGTGGTAGCATACACACATAGCAAGGACTAAGCATGTGCATCATATTCTGAACAACTCCAAAACCCATAGGCCAGCTTTCTGGCAACCTAGAGATGGGAAATCAGTACGTTAAAGCTAGCCTGGGAGGGTGGCCCACAGGATGGGTGTGAAACTGGTTAAAAAAATCACAGCACCTGGTTCAAAAATCACAGCTGGTTCAAGGGATAACCAGCAGCCCACGGCTCAGCAGGGCTTCTCCGGAGCTGCTGCCAGAGCCTGTACCTCGTCTCAGAGGTTATCCATCCTTGTGGGCTTTCAAAAATCATCTGGTCTAGGTTCTGAGCATGGGGGGTTTGGGAGCTCTTTAGGCTTGTGGGGAGAAAAAGTTATGCAAAGAGGATAGCAAGGAGCTTATGTGTGCCTGTTCTTAAAAGCAGGAAATTTAGCAGGAAAAAGGAAGAAATCCTGAATTGTTGCACACTGATGTAATGTAGAAAGCAAGATTAAATTCCTACAGTTCAGCTAAAAAATGAAAAGGTTTCTTTCATAAGAGATACAGATTTTTATATAACTTCTGCCAGGAAAGGGAGATAAAAGGGTAATATCCTAGGGGACAGGCAGAAGGAGAAAGAGGCAGTAGTGCTGTGGGGCCATCTTTCCTTTTACTTGCACTACTACAACTAGTCAGACTGATTGTTAATGCACTGGTCACGATGTTGTTCCTGTCCTCAGAACAGGACAGCTTGGTACTTATTGACCTAAAGCATGGGAACACAAAGCCTGATGTTGTTTCTGTACACAATAAATTAACTAGCACCGTGTGTGTCCTATTGTGCTTGGAAGAGAAGCATCCCTTAACTTCCACAATGTTATCTCGGAGTTTTCCTTTAAATATTCCTTATAAGAGTATTTTTCCTACTTTTCTGATGTAGCTAGGGACATCTGAGGTTGAGTCAGTCACATGTGTACTACTTATGGCTCAGTATAGTCTATTGGCTCTCTCGTGTTTTGAAATAGGGACTGTATTTTATGTTCTATTTCTATGCACCCAACATAATGGAGCACTAGTCCTTGTGCAAAGCCTCGAGGGCCTTGATCAGACAAATTATTATCCATGAAATATGAAATGTATTCAAAGTAACTAGATAGCTCTATCTATTAGCTATTACTATAACCACTGTTTCAACGCATTAGGTGAATTCAGTGATGCAACTTTTGTTTTCAGCAGTTGAATATTTTCCTTTTGGAAAAATAGGTGAGTCAGTATTGAAAGACCTGATATGATGTACTAAAATATGGTGGTGGGTGAAGCGTTTTATGATACAATAGGAATGTCAGTGTAATTTATAGGTTTGGAGTTTGAAAGCCAAGGTAAATCTAAATGGAAACACGTAATCGAAGCAACTTTTGATTCTAGTTTGCTATGGATAAACACTGAAATGTGAAGAAAAGCAGTTAAATAACAGGAGAGCTTTGCTGAACTTCATCTGTGAACTGACCTCTGACTTGAGATGGGGCATCTCCTGCTTGACCCCTCATGGTGCACTGCTCTTCTCTGTGATTCTGTCAGACTGAATTTTATTAGCAATAAAAGGCTTTTAAAATGAAAGTGTTGCAAGATGACAACAAAAGTGTGATGTTATTTTAGATTAACCTCCCCCTTCCCATAACATTGACTTGATTCATAAGCATCTGAACTGTTGTTTCAACCTGTCTGTTGGCACCGGCAAACATTTTTTTCTACCCTGTACGTCCTGCTTCTATTTTGAAGGGTAGTTTTAGAACTGTGAAGTCCAGAGATATGTATATGGTGGGATTTTTTTCCACCCCCCGTATTGGTTTTTTGTTTGTTTGGGGTTTTTTTAATTTAATTTTAATTTTTTCTTTCCTTTTTGAGTAAGCTGAGATTCTGGGGCACAAGATGGCAGCATAAGGAAAATTTGCTAACATCAGAATTAGCTGACTTCTCCAAAAAGTAAAAAATGTGAGAATCCTGGGTAAGTTTTTAAAATTATTTGAGCAGATTTAATAAAACTTCTTACTAAGACAATCTATCACTTGATCATCTTACAAAAACTTTCTGCCCTATTTCAAATCCTCAGTGAACTCTTCTAAAAATATTACTTTCTTAACTCAAACTTCTTTCTTAATAAACATTTTTTTTGCTGGTTCCTCTCCTTGCCCCCAGCTATTTATTTTCATCTGGAGTAAGATCAACAGCAGACTTAGACTTTATAAGGCACTTACAATAGCTTGGTTTAGTCATAAAATGTTCTCTGTGTGCCCCTTCAGTTGGTACTTGTCACGGCACAGTGCGCCGTTTCAAACGGGAAGCTCAGTTATAGCAAATTAAGCACTTCCAGGCTGAATTTGGAGATGCTAGTCTCTGACTTTGTTTCACTAGAAACTGCAGCTTTGGCAGAGCTTTTGACTTTAGTGGGTAAGAAACTGTAGCTCTTTAGAACCCGAAAGAAGAAATGATCAATGTGGGGTTTTTTGGTTGCGCTAACACAGTGGGTATTGGAAAACCTTCAGTTGAGGTTTATACCTTCATCTCCCTAGTGTGGTCCTTTGGTATATCTTTGATTTGCATAGTTCATAAGAAAATCTTGTGATATATCTTGGGTTTTGTTACTCTATGCTTTGGAGAAAAGATGCTCTGTATAGGCGTTTGGCTCAAGACTCTCTGTTCAAAGAGGTCTTTCTGCGTATCCTAATGTGGTAGCAGAAATGATCTCTATAAGTGAAAGTACAAGATGTTCTGCTCTTGTGGAATTTATTTTGCATCAACTCTTCTTTCTCGAGCTGACTAAAAGTCCTGTTGATCATAAGGAGTTTGGGTCTTTGGGAAACCTGTAGGTTTTCTCTGAAGTTGGTGTTGCCCATCCATGCACTTGTGGCAACAATGAGTGATGGAAAAGGTAGACACAATTCTAGATTTCCTTTGGTTTTGCTGCACAGCCAGGCTCTGGCCATCTACAATGGCTTGAAAAGTAAATACTGCAGTGGCCAAAGAGACAGCTCTGTGCGTGAATGTCAGCCGTGAGGGGCCGTGGCTGTGGAAACTTTAATGTTGTTACAAGCCACTTGTGACACTAGAAGTGTTGCTGGTAGTTTGTACAGTGTTAGAGTTTTCTAGAACATATCACAGGATAACCAAATTCTTTAATATAAGCTCACACAAAACTCTGATTTTGCTTGATTTCTTTTGGCTTCCTGGCTATGGTCTAAAACCTAGTGCGTTACGGTACCTTTTTATACCTCCAATATCTGTCTGCCAACTTGTTAGGCTGCAGTTTGTTCCACATAGTTTATATTCTAGGAATAAAAAGCCAAAATTAAACAAGCAAAAAACCCCACAACAAACAAACAAAAAAAGGTGTTCCATATTTTCATTTATCTATACACATATTAAGTATTTCTAATGCCATCTTCTGAAGATGGAATCTGCACCATTGATTAACAGTCTTGGAGTATTTCCAGTCATACTTAAATTTGTGACACCTTCTAGTTTACCAACAAAAGTATGTTAAACAAAATGGCTACGTAGTAGCCTCAAAGGAAGTCAGATTCAGTTATCTATGTCTAGAATTTAATAGCAAAACATATTTATATAAACTTTTCACTGTCTGCACAGATGCAGGAGGGTTGCGTTCTGATGCACCATTGTGCTTTTATGTGTCGCCTATTCCTTAACCCAAAGGATGCTGTTTTTTCTGTTTAGGAAATAAGTTTGGGAAAACATTGTTGGGCTCTCGTGATTATAGTGCAAGTCTTCTGATGTTTGGTGTCTCAATTTCAGAGCTCTCCAATGAACATGAATGTTCATTGTGTCTAAGGTAAAAGAGCAAGCTTCCAACCAAAATATGGAACTGGGACTTGAATCTATTTAAAGGTTCAGAATGAAGAAAGAGGATCTGATTCATGGATACTGAGCTCTCTCACCCCTGAGCCCTGTTTACTGCCTGTATGTGCATGTTTTTGTTGGGGGGTGGGCGAAGCAAACAAGGACAGAAAAATGCCCCAAAGCAAACCTCACTGGGGAAATCCCTATAACTTCTAGGCTCTGCCCCACTGTAGTGCCAGTAGAGCAGTGCAGCAGCTCTGGCTGCATGCAGTGATCCACATTTCAAAGAAATGGAGCATGTAGGCTCAGGTGAATGCACTGATTCCAAACAGACTTTGATTAAAAGAATGGCTTAATTTGAGTAGTCTCCACATTTTATGATCTGCGTGCATAGACTGCCGTAAAATGATCCACAGTTTGTGCCAAAGCTTTACACCCATCTGAGGTCGGGTGGTTGTCGTCTTACGGCAACATTTGTCCCCTTCTCTCTTTTGGATCCATTTCATGGATCCAGAGTCCTTAGGAACCCAGGGTTTTTATGGACCCTTTCATAATTGCAGAGATAATCAGCAAAACCAATTTCCCGGGTGTCCTTTGCTGTACTTTGTGTCATACAAGGTCAGGAGCACACCACAACCCTAGACGGAACACCAGAGGTGAATGGAGACATCTTGGCCTTTACACAGCAGGTCACTGTTGTCCCCTTCCATTTCACCTGCCACTTAGACCAGTGACAACGAGAACCGGACAGTGTTCTTTAGATGTAACGTATGTGGGTGTCTGCATATACTTATGGATTATATATTTATATAAAAACATTATTTTTAACTAAGAATATCTGGTCCTGCTTTTTTAATTTCATTTGTTTTCTCCCCATCTTTAAGGCGTAAACTGGGCACTACCTATGGATTTAGTTGTGTATCAGCAGCTTATCCTGTGGAAGAGCTGTAGCGATTACGAGAGTGTACGTAGTTCAGAGATGAGACTACGCAGTTATGTGTGTCAGTATTCATACTTCATGTACTACGACTTTCTTTATCTATATGTGTCTCCGAAACATAAGTGTGTGTGTCTGGACGTATACAAATGATACCCATCCAGTTCTAAGAGCTCTAAGATTGATTGAAGCTCGGGGAAGTCTGAGCAGTTGTGAGTAGTTCACTGAAACCTGAACCAAGCTGAGTACAGGGCAGAACGTGGTGTGGTTCTGCCGATGTAAGGAATCAATTAATTTCCATGCTGATCTACGTTTCCCATGTTGGGATACCTTGAAGTTTTGTTCTCTCAGTACAGCTAAAGGTAGGCAGCACTTGGATTTCAGAGATCTCAGACTTTCCAGCTAACTCAGCTGACCTGAAGATACTTCTCTTTAGCAAAACTCCACCAGTCAAGTTTTTGGATATTTGTTCCTTTTAAGACCTACACAGCAAAAACTAACTCTGGTCTACTAAGCTGTATTTTCAACATGGTGTGAGAGACAGACACTGATTTCTTGTGATAGAATTATGCAGTTTTAATTTTTTTTAATGAATTTTTAAAAAACTTTTTTTCAGATTCATTGTTTCACACTTACAGATTTATTTTTGTGGTACACAGCCACAAAACTCAATTTGGACAATCATCCAAAGTCTTATTCAACACACCTGCTCTAGGAGAGAGAGTGGGTTGGACATGGAATAGAAGGCTTGCACAAGTTTCTCAATAACAGTTAGCCCCCCAGATATTTGGAGAACAGACCTTTTGAAATATTTTAAATTTGTTATACCATTATTATTCCCAATATCATTGTTTCATGAAATGTACCTTGATTGCAAATCCTGTGCATATAAAGAAGGGAAGGGCATACAATTTAAGTATTTTCTTCATCAAGCATTTTTTAAATGTTCAATAGATTATAGAACACTTTGGTAGCTCTTTTGGCTGATATAGAAGAATCTGTATCTTTGTGCAAATGGAAGGAGCTGCTGCCAGCAATGAATTACAGCTGAACTAATGTTAGGGAAAAAAAAAACCCCAACCTCGTGGCTTTGGTTTATTCCTGTCTACTGCCAGAGGGGGTTATGCCTCTCTGTACCTTGTCTGATTTTCAGGGTCAGTGAAGCACTCTGCAGTATGTGAACTTTCAGTTGGGGTTGGAAAGACATTCTTCTCTTTTTAATGAAGAACCGTACCCCCCTACGCTGTAGAAATTACGAATATTAATGTGACATACTGAATTATGTGCTGCGGCGTTTTGTCAAATGAACTAAACTCCAGCACGTTTGCTATCGGTTTAATGAGCGTTAGTCCTGTTGGTACCTGAGGCTGCATCTACATCTTCGGCTCTTTCGGATTCATTTGGGTTTCCTTGGGTCTTCAGGTGAGAGACGTGGTTGCTGCTGATGAAGCGATGTGCATCAACCACCTCCAATGTCTGATGCTCCAAAGATCTGGGTGGGGGATGAACTAGAAATGCAGTTGTTGAACATACTCAGCAGGGGTGGGGGCAGAGAAATGTTTACAGGTCTCAAGGAGGCAATTGCTGTTGCTTCTTTTGGAGCTCCTTGTTAGGGGAGTTAATTAATAAAGGCAAAAATACCTCCTCCTATTCACAGCTCTGCTGAATGGAGGCTTAGTAAAATCCTGCTTGGTCTCTGGAGACCAAACTCCCGAGTCCCAGTTAGTGTAAATAATGACTTCAGTGCAGCTACACCGGTGCTTACCCATTCAATCAGACAGCTGTGTTGGTCCAGCTTTTACTATTATTGTTTTAGTGTGCCAGATTTATGTGGGCACCGTGACTGTAGAGTGATGGTAGCCAGTAATTTCCTCCTGTGTGTGTTCAACTTCACCCCATGGTCTCTGACAGAACAGGTCGAAGATGCTGCTCAGTACAATAGCCTTGGAAATGCACCATCATTAGGAGAACTGCTTTTTTGGAAAATAGTAGAATAGTAATCTCATTGTGTAATCGAGAACACCTTTAAAGAGTAAGTTAATTGTAATTTATCTTCAAGGTTCAGAGAGTAATGCATTGTTAAAGACATGCATGTTCTTATCAGCGTCTGTTATCTTAGCTGCTAATTACTGCAGAGATTAACTCCAGATTTCATGTTAAAATTTAGATGTAATATAAATTTGAAATTTGAACATGAGTTAGTTGATGGATCTATTTGAATTTAACCCTGGAGATTGAAAATCCTTTCCTTACAGCGACTATACGTACTGTCTGCACACAAAATCTGCATAGCACGTTCCTTTGCCACACATCTTGGGGGAAAAGCAGAGTGGGTTTTTTGTTGTGGTTCTTTTTTTTCTGAACGGGGTGGGGAAAGAAAGAGAAGAGCTCTTTTAGGCTCTTTCCAGTTGATGCTCCATGTTGTGACATGTCATGTAAAACTGCATCTGTTATGTTGAAATAAGAGCATGAGAGACACACTTTGACATGACGAATCACAACACAACTTAACAGCAGGAACATTTAAAACGCAACACGATTTCGTTGTCAGTAACCTCAGCCCTGATAGAGATGAGGTATTTAGCTGAGCTTCCAGCTTCACTGAATCTCCGTTTCTTCCCTAACGATTTTTCCTTGTAACGGTGGGCCCAATCCAGTCATTCTCGTAGGCAGAAACTCCTGGTAACTTCTAAATGTGGAGGCCAAGGGGAGCTTTGCCTCAGTGAAGGCCTCGGGATCGGGCCCGGGAGTTTTTACCGCCTGTGAAGTATAAAATAGACTCAGATTAAGCTAGCAGACTTGTTATTTGACAGTTTATAAAATATTTTAGTATCTTTTTGGCAGTAGCAGTTTGAATGTTGGCAAATGTACACATTGCTTGCAGTTACAAAACCTTGTAATGAGTATTTTCCACTGTAATAGCAGTGAGTTGAAATTTGGATAAACCACTTAGACTTGTGAACTCTGACATGCATGGTAACTATGTCTTTGCAAAAGAATTTTGTCAAGTATTGGAGCTCCTACTAATAGCACATCCATCTTTCTACACACTATAAATCTTAAGAAAATTTCTATTACTCTGCAATTTGTCTGGCTTATGCTATTTATTAGCCATTTTATTCTGCTGCTTTAAGAAGTAATGTGATGTTCATTTTATTGCTGGTTCAATAAATTGTTAATTATAATGCAGTGATTGCTGCTGACGTGATTTAAAAGCCACATTAGCACTATAGCATTAAGTTTTAACTATTTTACCCTTCAATTCCCTGTTTATACAACAGTAAAAGGAAAATAGCCTCAGACTAATTTAAAAAATGAAGGTACTTGTATCTATTGATCACATGATATACTAGAAACTTTTGTGGTTTTTTTTTAAAAAGGTTACATTCAGGTCTGAAAAAGAAAGAAAATGCATCAACTGAGCACAGTCTTACTGTTCAGCAAAAAGTGTTCTTAAAGCAAGATTAACCCCAAAGTTAAATTAACAGAATTACTTAGTCAAATTAGGGCAATTGGCATAATATATTAAAGGAACAAAATACCCAGATAAATCATAATCATTTTATAGTTATGCATAGCTTCTGGTGCCCATTTTGTATAATAATGGAGAATAAGGGAGGCTGAAATTGGAAAGCATACCTATTTTCTCCAAGAATATTGTAAATGGGATTGGGAGGAATCTCCGTTTTGCTGACTTAAAGTCAAATCTAATTGCTGCAAGTATAATGATAAACCCTTGGCTGAGCATGTGGAGGCACTAGAACTGACTCTCTACCACAAACTACACGGAAGTGTTGTGCAGGATGGACAGAACCACGGAAATACTGAATCTGGAGTGAATGGAGGACACTTACTGCCTGTTGGAAACATGTATTAGTGTTTGTGCAGTACCCCCAGACATACAGACCATCAGTGAAAATATATGGTTAAATCATCTATGTTTTTTTAGCTGAGCAAACTATACTCATAGAAGAATAAGGAAACAAAAATAGAATAATGGAAACTGGTGTGGAAAGCTGTTATATTTGCATGTACACACATATATATTTGTAATATATATGGAAACATGCATGAACGGAAATAATGGATCTGAGAGTTCCTGTGCTTTTGCAGCACCACAAACACCACCACCCCCGAATTAATGTGCAGCACTCAAACACTGGAAGCCAGAAGTCATTCATTTAAACAAGGCCATTTAAATAGGTAGTTAAAATTTACATTTTTCTGCTTGTTCCTATATACATTTGTTGACCCTGCCATAAAGCCATTCCTTCCGGTAGGGGATGCTCGCCAGCGCGTGCTGTCAGATGGCCAGACTTCCAGGCTATGTGCTCTGAGGTTCCCAGCTCATCCTTCTTCTGACCTTTATTGTGACCTGCTATGATCTGGTGATAGACAAACTCAAAAATCACAACTAAAAGGCTTTCCCTGCTAGTCAGAGATTTGTTGAAAGAAATTAAGCACCTAAACCCTTTGGAGAGTCCTAGGAGAGAGAAAACTTATCTTTAGATATCTAATTAAATTTAAAAATCTGCTTAGAAGAGGCATTCCTACTCCTTGACTAAATTAGAAACAGTCATTAACTTGATGACACCTGTTTTCAAAGGTGGAATCCTTTGACATTGAAAGCAGTTTTGCTATAAAAAAAGCAAGCTTAAATTATCTTCTTGAGGGAAGGTATTTTTCCCAAGAGGGAACAGTTTCTGCCAACATAGTATATTTATAAACCAAACAAAACAATGAAAAAGAAAAAATCCTGCAACAAACCAAGGACTCACCCCATACTTGAAATTCAATAAATCCTAATTTATTTAATTATCTCTCATTTGATTTGTATATAAGATGCTGGTTGAACTGATTTCGATAAGGATGAGTCTTGGCACTGGTCATAGTAAAAATTACAGATATAAGGAAAAGTTTGACAGCCAGCCAGCTCCAAGATTTCAGGCTTTGGGAGCAAAGATCTGCGCTAAAGGGACTGATAAAGCTTACTGAGCTGTCATAGTATACTAAAACCCCTATACTTGACTTAGTACTGCATGACATTTCAATACAAGAAATTAAGACATAAGAAATTAGTGTAGCCCATATTAAACAGATTTAAAACTGGTAAACTAATTGCAAAAAGTAATTGGGATGTTTTCAGCAATGTCTCATAGGGATGTAGCCAGGGCCTAACGCATTTCCTCAGCATGAGTAATGATCTGGGAAAAAAACCCAAACCCGTTCCTCTTAAAGCTTGCAGGTTACACAAGAATTAGGGGAGTGATAAATGAAGAGAATAGTCCTTTATATAATAATATAGATTATTTTTGGAAGAAAGAGCCTTGTTGTCAGATAGACCTTCAAAGCTGACTTTGTGCTCCACCAGCAAACACTAAGAAACCAGTGGTGAAGGTGGTAGTTCTGCAAAACCAGGGCAAAATCAGGTTCATGAAGCTTTCTTATAGAGCAAGAGTTTACCCATCTCAGTTTTGCAGCGTGGTGAGAGGCTCTGGCCCGGGGCAGCAGACTGGCCATTGCTCTGGAGCTTTGGATTGGGGACGCTTGGGGGGTTTGTGCTAGTGCCAAGCTGGTCCATGTCCTCAGCATCTCCGCTGGCTGAACAGCCTGGGTGCCCTGGCAGTTTACCGTGTGGGTTTTTACGCTCCAAGCCGTTTTGTGTTAAAGACTTGTTTAAATCCCACACTTTTGCAAAGGATGTTTTGAATCTGGTTTAAGAATTCAGATCAATTCTAGCTCTACCAGAGTCAAATGTGAGACTGTGGGGCAGGAAGCAGTGTGTAGAGTGTGAGGTTACCATTGAATGTGAACTCGCAGCCTGGAATTAACCCCAACCCCAATTAATTGATGCCGTGTTACCCAAGTGAGTGGGTAACTGGGAGACAGCACAACACCCCTGTGATCACAACCAAGAATCTTACTCCCGTGGTCTGCATTTTGCGAGGCGGTGGTCATGTTTGCAGAGTGCCAGAGGGAGCTGCAAACAGGGGATGCATAAAACTTGATTAACAGCAAGAGAGATCTGCTAAAATAGTCAAGACTGGGGAAATACACACACCTAAGAGTTAATAGATACATTGGATCTATCCCCAAGTGCAGGGATTCCCTACATTATTTATCCTAAAATAATTAAGGGCAGGCACACCTAAACTCACGAAGCTCAGTCGTCAGCATAAATAGTGTCACCCAGCACGGAAAGCTGAGCAGCCTGTGACGGGGGGTATAAAAGAAATGGTTAAAAAGGTAGACTGAGAAGCAGCCATGCAGGAGTACTGAGAGCATCAGCTTCTGTATGTAGGAAACTGGACCAGGAGAAGAGGAGAGCAGGGCGGGAGCTGATACAGCCAGCGTGACGTAGGTCTGCCTTAGCTTTGGGGAAGTGTTCAAACTGTGACTTCGGAAATGCCAGTTTACTATTGGCTCTAAATAGCGTGTGTGAAGTTATCCACAGAGCCATAAGAGAGAAAGAAACTTCTAATGAACTGTGAAACCAGATGCTTTATGCTGGGGAAGCACATTCTGCAGTCTGCATATTATTATTTTGTTTTGGGGAATGCTGCAATGTGCTAAGTAATTTCAAATATAGATGCAGGCGCAGTCTGTACCCCGAAGAGTTTATGCTGGGAGGAATATTTGTATTCGTGGTTGGGGGGCGAGGTGGGTGTACATTCAGCAGAAGCGGACTTATGAAAAATAAGTTTATTTTTCGGGCTGGAACAGCAGTTTAATTTAGAAACCTCATATTGGATATTTTTGCATGCTAACAGTCACCCCCCCTCTGGTAGAAAGGATGTGAATCTCTACAGATGCTGTGAGGGGTTGGAGAACAGAGTTCTGAGGGGAGCTATAAGAAAATGCCTGGATGGCCAGCCCAGATACCCTAAAAACTCTCTAGGCTGGACTGAAATCAGGGCGTTTTACTTTCCAGAGACGTTTAGGACAAATAATAACATCTTCAGCCAGATCATACAGGTATATTATGAGAGGTTGAGGTAAAGCAGTACTGATGCCAATAGTGTAATAAGTTCTGTACATACATACAAACCAAATTTTGATTGTTACAAATTTTGAGCAAAAAGAGGAGAATACAAAAAAATGTTTCTTCATTATATATGGTTGAAGCATCATTGCACCTGAAGAAAACTGAAGTTTCTTGTGGGTTCTAAGAATTAAACATGACACAGTCACACATCTAAAATAGTATAACAAATAAGCAAAACCAATTTTTTGCTGAATTTATTGATCAGCTGACAGAATAGTGAAAACCTGAGGTTGAGATAAATCATGAATTGCAAAAGGGGCTGCATTATTGAATTATCTACACAGAATAGGAAAAGTGAGATGTAGAAATCTTTTCTGATTAATAAGACAAAAGGGAAATGGTGCAAAACAGATATATGGCATTCCATTTTGCCTTATGATTATGTATGATGGCATTACAAAACACTGGGATTTTTATATTGGGTGATTAGAGATCAAATTATCATCTTAACTTTTTCTAAACTTGAGTTTTATCTCTATAGTTTTAAATACCATGGGTAGTAGGCCCCAACAAGCAGTTCCTGAGGAAAATGCCGCAACTGGGAGTATCAGTAAAGAGAGGAATTAAAAGTAAGACATTGCCTAAATTTATTGCTTGTATTCCAATAGAGTGGAGTGCTTGCAGTAGCAAGCTAGTTTGAGGAAGGATGGGCTAGGTATGAAGAAGGAGACACATTATGTGGTATGTAGAAATAACAGTGGAAATCTAAGTATAATGGTCTGTATAGACAAAATTTTAAAAAAATTATTATTACTTTTACATAGGCAAAAAAAATAGGAAGGAAACAATGTTCAGCACTGACTGCAAAATGGAATGTGTTAGACAAGCAGAAAAAATCTGAAAGTGAGACAGGCTTTGAGAAGCCTAGAAAGGAAGGATGGAGAGCTTGATTTGAAGTAGTTCCAGCTGAAGGAGGTCTGTGTGGCCAGGACTGCATCATTAAAGTGCCATTAGTTTTGCTTGATGCCAACATTTTGGGTGGATTGGAGCAACACAGACTGAGAATTCGCACAGGCAGGAGGGACAAGGTTAAAGAAATGATGATAGGAGGTTTTGAAAGCTCCGTGACTATTTTTGATTTTGCTGCAGCAGGAATATTTGCTTTCTTTGCTGTACTTGAGTACTGGGCACTTCTATTTCTGGAAATGCCCCAAGAAGGTCACTCAAACTGTTTCAAAACTCAGGAAAATTTTCTGGGTAATTTTCAGTTTGCACTGCAGCTTCACTTGTCTCTTACTTCCAAAACTGGCTTAGCCATCTCTGATGAAAAGCAACAGATCTTCTAGATAAATACATGTGTAATCTTTAAGGAAATTAGTAATTGTCTGTCCTTTGACCAAAGCTACTTCATCTGCAACTTTGCATCTTCATTTTAATCTTTGGTTTAAATTAGGACAGGGGGAACGTTGCTTAGCAAGATTTTTTTTTTCTTGCCTAGCATCATCTGAAAAAACAGAGGATGGAAAGTCTACTGTTCAGCCTTTAAGATGTCTGATGCCAGTTTGATTTTTGGATTTTAGTGTATGTCTTTTACTCAATATATTAAGGTTTTATCCAGTTTTTAATTTGTCTTTTGTTTGTCACTGAAAAATGTTTATTTTAACAGGTGTGCTAGTAGCTCAATGAAATATCTACGTAAAGAGGAACCACTGTTTTGCTTTACTGAAGACTGTATTTGGTTTACAATTCTTCATGAATTCTTAGATGCCTAAAGTTTCAGAAAGCAATATGAAATATAGGAATATTGAACGTGTTTCATTTACAGGTTAAGCTGGAATACAAAAATATTCTCACCCTAGTCATGGTAAAAACAAGGTATGAATGAACAATAAAGGTAGAGAGGGAAGAGCTTAGATATTATAGGAAATAGAGCTGGGAGGCACAATCAACTATATCTAAATCATCCATGACAGATACTTGTCTAACTTGTTCTTTAAATCTTCGGTGATGGAGTTTCCACGATCTCCATAGGCTCTTTTCACTGATGTCTAAGCAAAATCTCTTTCTCAGCAATTCAACCCTTGTTACTAGTTATCCTTTTTGAAGTCAACACACAGAACAATTTCTTTGCAGCTACCATCTATGTAAAAACTTATCACTGCTTATTCTTCCTTTTAGGTTAAACCATCTCTATTATCGTTTATACGCAGATTATATTTTCAGGCCAATCAGCCTTTTGTTTCTTATCTGAAGGGTTAAGGAAAGGGAAGAATTACTGGAGGAAAAATTACATAAATAGAGGCAATGCTTGAGCCAGGTAAATATTGCAGACACAAGAAATCAAATATCATAATTATAAATCAGAGCTGATATTTGGGGTTTATTTCTGTAGGTGTGTTTTGTTATTTTTACTAGCCATTGCACTAAATATACAGGGACCTACATCATACCCTGATCTGTCCTGTGGTTGTGTGGCGTGAGGATGGATTTTTTTTTTCATGAGGATGGATTATTTTGAAACTGGGGACAGTCTTGCATCCTTAATGCTGTTGATTCTATCAAAAAACTCAGTGCTGATTCAAGTAACATTTGAAACAACCCTCTGAAAGAATTTAGAAAGAATTAGTTTTAATGTGATCTGGTTTTGCAGAAGGCAAAAGGGCTTTTCACAGCAGAGAAGGAAGAGTAAGGTGCAAGACACTTGAACTTAAACTTGCCAAATTTTTGCATACTTAAAGTAATGGTTGAATATTACACATACTTATCCCAGGAAAATTATTTTCTGAACATACTTTATGTACATTTCCAGTGCTAGAAAGAAATTAAGTAACAGACCTTATATAACACACAAACACCTACATTGTGGTGACCAGACAAGCACTTAGATGTTGAGATGACCTTCGAGAGATTTGCTAAATTACTGTATTTAAAATAGCTTTTTTCTTTTTGTTTTGCTTTTCAAAGTTTCCTGTTCTACTTTTGACTATTGGTTTTCTATTTCAATTTAGGGTTTGATAATTTTCTTGAATCTAATAGATGTATCACTGCCTCTTGTACCAGAAGGGTGGGCATCTGAGATTGGTAGTGTCCCCTTTTGGAAACTCGTGAGCAGTTAGCAGCATTGCATTTACCAAAAGTTATTCTATTTTATTTTGCAAACTTTAGCATTCTGTCTCTCAAGAAATGTGCTACTCAAGTAAGGAAACCCATCTTCTGGGACACAAAGGCCCTGCAGCACTCTCCCGGGCTGACAGTGAGCAGAGTTTGACTTCCCAACCATGGGCAAATTCATGTCCTGATGCAAGAAGATGGTCTCCTCGCTCCACAGTCAACACAGCTTAAAACCGCGTCCTCAAAAATCTGTTTACTCATCACTTTAGTCTTCCTTGGGCATGCCTAAGTAAAAAATAGATTATCCTCCAGGATAAGATTTGCCTTATCTGACTTATGGTGTTTGCAACAGAGACTTCTACAGTGGAGCTAATCACCCGGCTGCCCTCCGAGTCGGGGAGAGAAATGGGCACTCCCCGAGCACTCGCTTCCCATCAGCTTTTGCTGAGATGTCCTCTTGTACTCCCAGCCATGGTTACAATATGAGGAGATAAGTTTGGGTCTTTACTAACTTGTTTTAAAGCAGATTTTTTCAGACAGGTGATGACCTGGTCTGGGGGTTCTGACTTGATCAACATACGAACCTGAATGTTTTTGTTGAATGCATGGGCAGAACAAAAGTTCAAAGCAACATTGTCTTGATGCAGGGGTCGACAGCTGCATGTTGAAGTTTTCCCACAAAAAAACCAAGTGCAGTGTTGCATTTCCCATGTTCCCGTACATAGCGGGCAGCTTTTAACCACAAACGTCACTGGAATGCATCAATGAGCAAAGCAGCGAAGTTCCTCTTGTAGACAGAATTTCTGATAGGGTGTGCAAAATGCTTTGCTTTAGGAAGAGCAACCGTAACCCCAGGCTGAAGCTAAAGGAACTACCCTCTTGGAGTGCAAAAAATTCTTGGACATGATGGAGTCCCCTGCTGTGCTCTTCAGCGCAGTATTGCGGGTGGTGAACGGGATGGATCCCTTTGCCGTTACAGGCACATCACCCTCTTATTTCAGTGCCATTGCCTTCTGGAGAGTCGGGTTTGTTTCTTTATTCCCAGTTAATAAAAAATTTTCTTATTGTTGTTAAAATGCAATTACTTCAGTTGGGTGGTAAAAATGGAGCAACAACATTACAGGCAAAAATGCCTGTGTGAAGCTTGTCGGTGTGTCAGTGACCCTCAGAGGTTTGTCCATTTATCCTAAGTGGCTTTGTTAATCCGTATCATCACCAGCACTTAGACTCGCCTTTGCTATAAGGCTTTGTTCCAAGCTGTAGCACAACAACAGCGACAATAGGGTATAAATACTTTATAAGACATCTATTGTCATCTATTTATCATTTATAACACGCAGAAAAAGCATTATAAAACATTTATTAGGTGTTTGTAGGTAGCACTTTGTCACTAGCGCCGTGCATTCGGATACAGCGTTCATCTGAGTCGTGGGCAGGTAACCTGCCTGCTGCAGAGGGACCGGGGGAGGAGGGAGAAGACGGACAGCCCAGCTGTGACAGCGGGGCATCACGGAGCATCGCCCATGATGAGAGCTGGGGGAGCTGGGTTTGCCTTCAAGCACTGTGTAGGCAGGAGGAAAGGTCTGTGTGGGGGGTGAGATTAAAAATTAAATATTGCTTTTTTCAGCATGATGCTCACATTCAGGTTGAAAGGTTCTTGTTGTGGCACAATCCTGCTCTGTGCAGGATGCTGGTGCAAGCGCTCCTGCTCGCAAAGCGGATGCTGGGCTTTGTTCTGGCTGTGTGAGGTGCACTGCTGTCACAGAAATACGCTCAGGAAGCAAAATTCAGGTGCTGCTTGGTCAGGAGCGACAAATAATATTTGACTCTTTTTTTTTTTTTCCTTATTTGCATTGGAGCTGTTCTTATTCCCTGTGTGAGATGTGGTACCGAAGCACTCATCTGGAGGAAAAAATCCTACTTTTATAATTTTTTTCATTACAACTTAAACATTTTCAGTTTTAAAAGAAAAAAAGATAATTTGCCTGATCTGATTTCTGATGCATTTTGTTCAGTGTTATGTAGCCACATTTTTCTGTAGGAAATTTGATACATTACTTTAAGTTAACTACATACAAGAGAATACTAAATAAATTCACTTTATGTGCTTCCCTAATTAGTTTTCAGTCATGTAATTCTCTTCAATATAGAGTTGAGAAATCCCCAAGTCTACCTTGATGTAGTTAGTGTCACATACACTGATCATGTGAAATTGAATTTGAATTTACTACTAATATTTAAACACGAAAGCTGACTTGAACCATATTTCCCCCTTGGATATAGATGTCACTGCTCTCTGTAATGAGTAGCATTATGTTGAAAACGTAAGGCAAGAACAACCAAGTTACAGGAACAAGACATTAATCTTGAGAGAACTGTGGAGTTTCATGCTTTAGACAATACAGTGTCTTAGCATTACCGCTTACACTTTAATTACTCGAGACAAGTATTTTGCAATACCTATTGCTTGACTATATTTTGTAAAGATGGAGTGGGAATATAGATATCACCAGGGTCTCTCAGATAACTGGGTAGGCTGACTGTATGTACAAAATTGCATTATTTGTTGTCTATAACCCTCAACTGTTAAGTGCACAAAGTCTAAAAAGTTTCTGTACAGATCTCCCTGCCTTTGCCCCCCAAGCTGGGGGTGTGCGTGCATGTGCCATACCCATGTTCTGGGGGAGAAGAAGATGCTGAGTGCTTACTCCCTACAGGGTCTGGTGCCTCACTGCTTCTGTGTATCTCTTGCCGGTCTTCTTCATGACTCAAATAGTCACACACTTCAAAATCCAAACCTCAGTGTCAGCTCTAGGTGTCTGTAACCTGTGGGGAAACTGAGGCTTTAGAGGGGTCATCAGGGACCATTTACAAAGACCCTGATTGTGTTGGGTTTGTGTGGCAAGGCTTTGGTAGTGGGGTTGTGGGGGGGGAGGAGAGCTGCAAGGGTGGCTTCTGTGAGAAACTGCTGGAAGCTTCCCCTGTGTCTGACTGAGCCAATAACAGCTGTCTACAAGACACCTCTGCCGCTGGCCAAGGCTGACCCCATCAGGGATGGTGGGATAAAATAGTTGAGAGAACTCAGCAGACCCCCAGGTCAGTGAGAAGGAGGGGCAGGAGGTGCTCCAGGTGGCAGAGCAGGTTCCCTGGCAGCCCATGGTGCAGCTCATGGTGAGGCCGGCTGTGCCCTGCAGCCACGGAGTGTCACTGTGGGGCAGAGACCCACCTGCAGCCCAGGGAGCACCCCATGCCAGAGCAGGGGGATGCCTGAAGGAGGTTGTGACCCCGTGCAGGCTCCTGGCAGGAGCTGTGGCCCCATGGAGAGGAGCCCAGGCTGGAGCAGGTTTGCTGGCAGGACTTGTGACCCCAGGGGGACCCAGGATGGAGCAGGGGGCTTCTGAAGGACGGTACCCTGTGGGGGGGACCCATACGGGGGCGGTTGATGGGGGACTGTCTCCTGTGGGAAGGGAACCCATGCGGGAACAGTGGCAGAGTGTGAGGACCCTCTCCTGAGGAGGAAGGAGTGACGGACACATCGTGTGATGGACTGACCACAACCCCATTTCCCATCTCCCTGCTCTGCCCAGTGGGAGAGAAATGGGGAGCAAAGCTGAGCCTGGGAAGAAGGGAGGGGTGTGGGGAAGGTGTTTTTAAGATTTAGTGCTAGGTGCTTGAACTCCTTGCTGAAAAACTATTCTTATAGTCCCTTCAGGGCATCAAGAGCAGGGCTGAAGTGCACCAAAACAGCTCGGGATCTTCACTCCCTGTAACAGCCCAAATCTCCCAAACTGGTTCCACTCTTAATATCATTACCAGATTAATAGGCACTCATGCTGCAGATAGAACTAATGAGGAAGGTAATTATTCCTTCAGTTATTGCTGGGAGAAAAACTTGATGTACCAAAGTGGCTGAAGAATAATTATTTTGAGGAACTAATAATCATATACAGAGGTTTAATGATAACAGACCACAAGACATTGAAAATGAACTTTTGTGTGGTTTACCAGTCATTTCTCTATCCTTTCTACAAAAACCCATCCAGACCCTGTTTTATTTTTACATGGGGTGTGATAGATTTGTTTCTAGATGCGTTTGATTTTCTTTTCCATTTGAAAGACTTTAAAGATGCTGTTTACAAACCATTTTACCAGACCTGCATAAGATTAATGTCCTGCTCTCTTTGCACAACAAATCATTAACAAGTGACAAAACATAGCTGCTAAACAAGTGGATTGTGACGCATTTATGGAATATATTATATATGTTCTTCTATATATTGATGTAGATTTCGTTTCAGTTTGTTGCAATGTTTGAAGTAATAATAGCTCGTTGGCTGGTTCATCTCGCACTGTAAAGAAGGACTTTGAAACCAGGCACTGAAAGCAGTGTAGCTGTTCTCTAAAGAGGAGGGAACTCTGAATGCAGAATGGCATCTTTCTGGATTAGGGCTGCATGATTGCTTTCAGGAATAACCCAAAAATTTGGACAGTGAAGTTGCATTTTATCACTTTTGAGTGGATGAACTTCTCCTGCTCCTGTTTTCTCAACAGCAGTTGTGCTGGGGTGTCTGCAGGAGGAGGATTACACTGCGTCTGGCAAAGGAAATTAAGGATTAACATGTGCATTATGTAGGAGAAACATTACAGGAAAACTGTCATTTGTATTTTACAAGGAAATAATCCTTTAAGTCTCTTAGGACTGAAATAACTCCTTAGTTTTTTTCCCCTTTTGGAATACTCTGTGAATCCTCATGTCAGAATTAGTAAAAAACAAAATCAAGATCAGAAGAATCTGGGCCTTTTCAACCAGGAAGGCCAGTGCTAGAAAAGAGATTGCAGAAAATGTTCCAGCAGTGACCGAAAAACCCACACGCAGTCGGATATGGAACTTGTGGGGTGCTTCCCTCCCACGCTGACTATCGGGGCGTGGATTTTGGGGAGTTATACTCCAGGTGCTGAGTATGGTCCAGATATGTATAGATGCTTTTTTCCTTTACTGTAGTGAAAACATGGAGTAATGACCTGCGGAAGAGTGATATTGGTTGCACAAAACCTGAAAGAAACTGGTTTACGGCCCACAGGCTCAATCTATAATTTTGATCGTTAACGTTGCCCAGGAGGAGTGCTGCTCGGAGGTCAGGAAACATTTTGGAGTTAGATGCACCAAAATACCCACTCGCAGCCGTTCTCCTTAGATCCTGCGGCAGTTTTCTGTTTCCAGATTATTGGATATTGCTGCCCTAAACAGCTCAGGTTTGCAGAGGGAGCGTCCTTCTGCCTGCATTGCCCAATTCCTTAGATTTGCATAAAGCATGCCTAATTTATTTGCTTCCCCAGCATGGGGATTACGGATTTTTAAAATGTCAGTCATTGAGTGACAGTGGGAAGAACTGATGAAAGTAGACATGTGCAATTGTTCCGAAACTTCGGAGCATTTCGTTGCTCCAGAATGGCTTGTCGGTGTGGAAGAGGGATGCTGGACCCTGGTGCAGAGGATCCTCTGCACAGCGATTCCTTCCATGGGGTTGTGTCTTTGCTCTCTAACAAAGGTCTTGCTAGCATCTTCCCTTCCAGTCTGGGAATTACAGGGGTTGGTGAAACTCTTACAGCTGTACAGTTTGCTGTTTCTCAGGCGGTCAAAGCCACCTCTGTGCTGTTGTGGGACGTGTGCCAAAGCTGAAAATTAAGAAAACAATTTTTAAAAATCCTCAGAAGTGGCTACGTGGCCCCATGCTTGAATGGGGTCCCCATGGACCCAATAAACATTTTAACATTAACCCCAGAGCTCTGCCCGGCTCGTTGGAGGGCTTTACGTGCGTTTACCGTGGCGCTTTGCTTCGCTCTTGTGCTGGAGATTACCACCTCCTTCCAAGCCAAACACTGAGCCAACAGCTAGTTCTGAGGGAAAACCAGTTGTCGGATTGGGCCAGGGATCTGAATTTCAGCACATCGCGTCGAAAGCTGACTTTGGCGATGCTGGGTCGACTAAACCAGAACATGACACCACAGGATGTTATTTTTGCTTGTGTAAAGCTGTCATCTCTCCATCTGATTTTTGGCTAAGCTAAGTGTAGCTTTAAGCAACCGTCTATGCTTTTTAACAAACTCTACATTTACATTTATTTTAGACTTTTTGCCCTTTTTTCTTTCTTTAATTGAATTCCTTGGAGTCTATTTTCCAGCCTACCAAGAAACAGTTAAATGACTGAATCTCAAAGGTTCGAGTACTTTTACAAACAACAGTCACAGGGAGGAAAATTAACGGTTTTCTGTTAATGACTCATATTAGTCCTCTTTGGTGGTCCAAAGCGATGGATTATATATTTTTTTATTTTTATTTTTTTCCCCATTTCTTCCATATGCTTGTCATGGGGCTGCTTTTCTGATTGCTAGTTTTGTTGTTAAAAATGTCACTCTCTTTATTCGCCCTCCTCCCCATAGAATCTTTAAAACTAAACGCAGGAGAAGTGGAATATACCTGTCATTTAGACCAGCTAGAACAAAGGTTGATAGAAAATACATTCCTAGTTTGAAGAGGCTTCCCTGCTGATTTTGTTTATCAGAAAATGGCAAGTTTTGTTCCTAATGGACTGAAATTTAAATAAAATCTGACTCTGGAAATAAAAGCAGCCATTATGACAAAATAAAATTATATATTTTATCGGAGAAATTGAATTAAAATGCTAGTTTCCTTTGGTTAAATTCTTTTACATAAGGAAATGAATAAACGAGAGAGGGTGAAATAGAATGAGATAGAAAGCTGATTGTTGAAGTAAGCTTTTTAAAAATCAATAATCTCTCGTAATTTATATTTTTGAAAAAACTTTGAACAGACTTCCATACAATATCTTGAATTATAGCTACATTTCTGTGTTTCCTTTCATTAGAAGTTGAACTAGGGGTTAAATAGTGTTTTCCCCCTGGGATCTCAGGTCCTTATCAGGCTGTGGCTTTGGACTACAACCTTCTACAAAACAAAAGCCTCTTCAGAACCCGAGTTAATTGAACAATTTCATTTATTACCATTTAATAAATAACCTGATTTTTTAAAAAATTACTTATTTTGCCTGTCAGAATGGAAACTTAACTATCAGGGGAGATGGTGGAGCTAAGTCAGGACTAGGGAAGGTGATGGTTGCCAGCAACCTACCTGTCTGAGACTTGGCTTCCAAGGAGGCAGTTCATCCATATGCAAGTAGTTAAAGATTCAGGTCCAAAGAGATAATTATTAGAAGTAAAATCAACCTTTATGCGCAGGAAGTAACATGGTATGTTGCTGTATGCATCCACAGCAGTTTTATCAAGTTTACATTAGCATGGCACGCTTTGGAGACATCCTTGCAGATAAAGGAGTTGTTCAGATTTTGAACACTGGCATAAGTTTCCTTAGAAATAAATGGCTGGGTTTTGGGTAGGCAAATAAAGGAGCTTGCAAACCCTAAACTATTCACGAAATTTAAGGGGAAGAAAAGACCTGTATGAAACCCTTGTAATAAACTTGAAAGTCCATTCAAAGGCAAGTCATGATGCTGGTTTTGGGTCTAGTGTGCCAATTTGACTTCCCACCAGAAGCAGGAGGCATTCCTGGACAGAGATGAAGAGGTCATGAGCAGTAGTGATGGTTTGTTCCACGCCAGAGGGTCCCACCTGACCCCTAGGTGAGAGTGAATGGGAAACTAAAACTTGGAGAACTCCAAATGCTAATTCAGATTAAAAAAAAAAAAAAGATTCTTGAATTTTCCTCTGTACCTTGGTTTTCAGGTGTGTAAAATTGCAGTAAGGCAGCCTGGCTGGGATGAGGACAGCATCATTAATCCCCACGGTAATCTCTGCCACCCCTCAGTGTTGTCAAGGTTATAATTATTGTCTTTAAACAGCGGCTGGGGAGATCTGTTAGCAGATGTTTTAAAAGTGCTCTGAAGACGAAAATATCTAAATCTAAATATTCTTATTACTATTATTATTACAGCTCTCCACAGTGATTACCGTGATTACACAGCACCTTTCTGATGTGTCCCTAATGACAAAATATCTCGTGAACTGGGAAGGGTTGAATGGAATTCCTCTGCCCCACAGGAACGTGCATACGGAACCTGGTTTGGGTCATACTGAGCTGGCAGTGCTGGGCTGGCCTCAGGCCTGCTTTCCCCAGCGGCATTTGGGAGGATGGGAATCTCTGGGCTCTTTTCCCCATCCATTTGCCATCCAGTGTGTCCGTGTGATGCCAGGGCTGAGTTCCTGCTGTGGCACAGCAAGACCTTGGGCTGGCACCGGTCATGATGTTGCACTGGTGGGTGCCTGACCCTTCCTCCAGAGATGCGGAAATGCAGAGTGAATCAAGAAAACTGCTAAAACCACACCAGTTCCTGTAGAGAGGTGTGATGCAACAGCATTATCTGAGACTTCACCTGTTATTTAGCATCTTTTTGCTGGCTTGTTTGTTTAGTTTTTTTCATTTGACTGTGGTTGTGGTTTAACAACCTGTTTAGCTGCTTCATTTCCAAATGAAGTCTAAGCAAAAATGTAAGGCCATGAAGCAGCTAAGTTTAGGATTCCAGGTCTATATTTAGGCATCCAAATTGAAGTGGGCTGCTGCCCCACCTCCCTCCCCTCCCCAGCATCCTGTTGAGCTGCACACAGCAGCCATCGAAATGAGCAGGTGTGTGAGCACACCACACCTTTCCAGCTGTGTCTCGCTTACGTTCAGAACATAGGGTTTCAAGCCTAATTTTAGCAGACTGAGTTGGAGCATTTGGGTTTTTGTCATGCTAATGGTTTAGGTGGAAGAAGCCTGTTCTCTGAGAAATGAAATTGTTTCATTCAACAGAGAATTTGTCTGCAGACATGAGGAGGTGGATGTGTGACCTAGGGCTTACCTGTTGCTATATGTCATGGGTTGTTGTCTGGGTACAGTACTTCGGAGCTCTTGGTAACAACAGCGAGGCAGAGAGGGGCCAACAACTACTACAGCTGCTTTTATGCTCTGTCAGATATTGGAAAATGCCCTTTTTCCAAGTGACAGAGCTGGTTGGTCCTTCCCCATCCCAGGTAGAGCAGGACAAGGTCTGCTGCAGAGACCAAAGGGCAATGGGGTTGTGCAGTGGCAGCTTTCCTAACAGAGACCATTTTCCTCAGGACACCAGTGGGAGAAAGACGAGGACAGGACAGCTGTGTACCTGAGGCTAGGGACAGGGCTAGATCCAATTATGGCACCTTGTTTTTTTGTTTGTTGGGGGATTCGTTTAGCTACGTGGGCCGAGTGAGACACAAAGGATCTCTCATTTGGAGAGCTCTGCATTTTCAACAGATGTATAGGATGCAGGCTGGGGCACTTCTAAAGGACAACTGCTGGAAGGCAGCTTCTACAAACACACTCCAGCCTCCAAAGTTGTTGCTCAGTGTTGAGGTTGTTGCTTGTACGTGGGTGGGAATATTCCTGCAGAAAGCAGTGGGGCTTGGTGGAGGCCGGCATGGTCCTTGTCCGCCCTGGCGGAGCACCGAGTGTTGCACGCATCCCTCCGAACCCCTCGGCAGCCCTACGTCTTCTGAAACACTTCAGATGCGTGCCCTGGTCTCTCCCTTGTCCAAGGGCAATCAAAGCTGGATGAGTTGTTTACGTGCTCCTTTTTGGAAAGGTTCATTCCCCCTTGAAGATGAAACAACTCTGAACAACTTCTGCCTGCCACGTGAGCGAGTCATGAGAGTGTTTGTGTGCGCACGCTGTGTTCCTCAGATGCATCTGTGTGGTGATCAGAAGATATGAAACTCCCTGTGTATCTGTGGGCAAAGTCCAAGTACAGACAAGGGCCCTGACAATGTTTTCAGAAAATAAATTGCTCATGATAATCCTACTAATTCAGCTGCAGGTTTTCCCCTTTCCAAACAAACCTGCACCGACTGAAATCACTTGTAACACAGCCAGTTAATATGCTGGTTGTACTTCTAACTCCTCCTTGAGTAGGGTTCAGTTCCTTCTTTCCCCCTTGGATTTTTAAAAATTATGATTTTATATTTGATTACATCCTATTGTATCTGATACTTACCAGAATTAAGCTCTCTTCGCCGTAATGAAACCTCAGTAAGCCTGGAGTGTTTTGGCAAAAGTAACCTCAAGCTTGTTTGTCAAGAGGGTTTTGCCAAGCCCACACAGCTCTAATTACATCTTTTCACTGGCCTGTTTTAAACTGTCCCCTCTTTCCAAAGTCTTTTGTGTGTTATGCAGAACTACATCGTTGTAATGAATACAGTATGTTTAGAATAAGTTTCATTGGATTTGGTAGCCAAGCAATTGTACGTTTTTATTAGAGGTACTGTAGACTTCCAATGGAGATAATATTTATACAGTGGTCCAGAATTGTTTGCGTTTAGAAGAATAAATAAAATGAATAATATCCAAACAAGATAATTAAAATGTCAGTTACAAAGTACCTTTCATTTGCTTTGGCTTTTGATTTGCATATTCCTTCCTTTACTTTGAAGACAAAGAGAAATACACTTGATACCAAATCTCCAGCTCCAATATATTATGAAATAGCCAAGTACCTCCCTTTTGGACTGGGTTTACAGTCAGATTGCAGAAGTGCACCCATATTTGCGTCCCTGGCCAATGTTTTTCAGTACACAAACACTTCCTGGCTGGCTTTGTCAGATGCTAACTTCCATTTTTGTTAAATGGCAGTGTTGTGAGTGATCAGAAAATACCCAAACCAAACTAAAAACGAATAAACACACAAATTCTTCAGGCTGTATGCAGTGTTTGCTAAAAGCTCTAGTGACAGGTGGTTGTGGAAGATAGGTTGCTAAAGTGTCTTTCTGTAGGTACCTGTATTTCATGGAAAAAAACCCCAAAAGCACAAAAGAAAAGGTGACCCCCAGCACCCCCACCCTATTATTACTTACATACATAAAAGACTTTACACATTTCTCTGTGTGTGTTTTATTGTTGATATATTTATGTGTACATTCACAGAAGTGTAGGGAGGACAATGAGAGAAAGAACAGATCTGTTAATCACAGACATGTAAGGTCTCTCTCCTTTCCTAAAGAAGTGGAGTTGGAGAAGCAATAACGCTGTTTAACGTGTGTGTTTGGAGATTACTGGCAGGAGTAAGATGACCGAAGTACCAGTTGCAACCAAAACTTCATGAACCTGTTGCCTGTTATGTACCTGGAGTTTTGTGTTGGTTTACTGTGTATTCAGCACTTCTTTTAAAAACGTGTAGGCTTACAATGCCTGAGAGTATGTTTGTGTTTTGGAGTAGCAAATTCTTTCTTGTAATCCATGAACTTGTTGATTTTTAAACAGGTTGGACATTATTCCTATTTTTTTCTTAAACTGCTTTTGTAACTACTACTGTGCCAGTGCCATGAATTAGTTGTCATTATTAGTTATTGCTCTCCATTTTGATCTTATTTATGGATACTTTGCAAAACCTGTGGGGATTACATGAGATCAAAGGGTTGCTATGCAAATACAAAATCTTACTCCCTAATATTTGCTACTAGTTGCAAAGCACAGATTTTAAATGAACAATTGTATAGCATCCTAAATAAATAAGTATGCTGGCTACCACAGCCTGCATGTCTCCGAGACAAGTAGAAAAAGCGAGTTAAGCTTTTTATTTTTATAATAGTTATTTCTATTCTCAATTTTTCTGGCATGCTTTGTTAAGTAGATCTTTATTTCCAGAGACTGAAATGTACTCCTCTTTCTTTTTCCTTGAAAATTAAAAGCTACCTTAAAGAAGTGAATGATACATTATCTGCTATCTCTAAATTGAACCCATTTGTAGCTATTTGCATCCTGTAGAAACCTACAGCTGAGTGCTGTGCTCAGAGGTGTAATGACTGGTTGTCACAACACGCTGGAGGTGGCCCCATAACAAAATGATCCCCTGTCAATCCCCTTGCAGGAAATGCATTGGCAACCTGTAATTCGGCCTCAGTATTAACATCCTGCCTGGGTTTTGTTAAATAGCACTTTCTAGGAAGTAGATCTGCTGAACTTGTGCTTAATAATGTTTTAAGGGGAATATTTGATGGAAGTTTTAGAAAGCATCACATGGGGTTAACAGTGATTTGTCATTTGCTTCTAATTAAAGGACTTAATCTCTTATCACTAGAACAGCCTATTTTTTTATACTAAAGGCACAGATGTGAATGGAAACATATTAATGAGATGTCATACTACACAGTCATTTAGTGTTTTGTTTAACTTAAACATAGCAGAAAATGTGCATCTAAGCAGACACATGTAATGACATTGAGATAGAATAATTTCCTACATTTGCATAACCTTTACCAGCATCCACTTTAGATCCACCTTGCAGTGGTTATTCTGTATTAAAAACTGATGGGTTTTATACTAGTAAAAGGGTCTAAAATCACACAATGACATTGTTTTCCACTCAAATGGCCTGTTGTTTTCCTTAAGCCAAACATACATCTGTTTGACTTTGTTGGCTCTTAAGAGAGAAACAAAATCTGCCCAGTCTGACAGTCAGGGTTATAACTCTTGCAATGTGATAAAAAGCCAAGGCTAATCTCATCTGTAGGTACCGTACCTGTTATTCTCGGGCCATTTTACAGCAGAAATACTTCAAGACTAGGCAAAAGCGGCATGGGTTGGTATAATACTGGAGGCCCAAAGGGACCGTTTCGGTCGCATGCTCTGGCACAGACTGTCGTGCATCACTCAGTAATACGTTCATCAAGGTCAGATAACCTGTGGATGAACCAGAGAGGGACATGATTTCCAGAAAGTCAATTTCTCCAAGTCAAAAGACATGCTGGAGTGAGGGAGCAATTATGAATGTGTCCTTTGACAGAGTTAAATGCACTAATGAGGGATTTTTGAGCCTAAGTATTCAGTATGCACATTATTGGGAAAACCCTACGAGAAATGAAAGGTTTCAGTCAGATTAGGTATAACACAGTTGCCAAAAAAATACAATCAGTGGAGAATTCATCAAAATGGTACATTATATTTTCTTTACTCGGAGGTGTGCGAAGCTGCTTCTGCTCCAGGCTGGTGAGTCCATCTTTCCTGGCACATTCCTGTTTACCAGGGCAAGAGCTGCTACTAACACCAGAGACCAATGCTAGATAACGTCTTTGCCCAACTTTAATTACTAGGGAAGCTTTGTCTACCTTTTTGACGAGAAGACTGGGAGTTAAGACACCTGGTCTTGATTTGTCTGTTGTTTCAGTACAACCTGAGGTCAACTGCTTTGAGCTGTAGTGGGTGTCAGCATTTCCTTTAACTAAAGCAGAATTTTCACTTGTGCAGGTAACACAATATGACTTCAGGATTGGTGCTTCTCTGTGTTATTTTGAATAACTGAAAAGGGTAAGAGTGGTCATAACCCGCCTGCCTTAATAGCAGTAGTAAAGAAGTCTAGCATTGCTGTCAGCTGTTGTGACTTACTCTGAGAAAGCATGCTCTTTATTTTCACTGGGCTTTTCATGTAGTTAACAGTAAACAGACAGAAAGAAAATAAAAATGTAGTAGTTGAAAATAAACGAGAATTATTTATGTCAGTATCCATTTGCTTTTTGTACAGTAACTCCGTTTGATCCATTACACTTCAATTCAATGGTAAACTCAGTCAAAGAAAAAAAGATACATTAAAATATTCAGACAGAAATATAACGGAACAGTCTTAATTGCCTTTGAATAACATTCTGCACGCAAAGTTGCATGACCAAATCTTTTCACGTGGGTATTAAAGGTCCCTATGTATTAATTCAGAGACTGAAACCGTGAATGAACATAAACCCAAATTTTTCTATTCAGAATATTTGGACCACCGTGCCTGTTTCCCTTAGTGCTTTCTTTTGTATTTTCTTAGTGGGAGACCAAGGGTGATGTCCCTTTTATAACAAATTGTTTCTTTTGGCTGGCTTGGTTATGATAATTATGACTGTTCCATCAGAATTCCATATTTTACTATTTCCTCACCGGTATTATAACTTTTCCTTAAAAGGAAAATGATAGGGTAAAAAGAACCCAAAGCCATGTGTATATACTAACAGTTCAGAACAACTACATAGCGGAATTAGGTTATTTCAACATGCAGTGCTTTTCTCAGGTGGCTCTAACCTTTGGCTGTTGCTGCTAGTCAAGAATGGCTCATTACTAGAGGACTTCATCAGTATGTTTCCTGGCATTATGAAACATCCTTTTACAGAAAAGGACAGAAATGTGTTATTTTTATTTAAACGAACGTTTTCCATTTGTGAGGATGATGTTCTTTGCTTAATGGAAAGATTGAGATGCAAGTGAGAATATTGCCATTTTTTACACTGTCTGTTTAATACAGCAGAACTAGATGGCCTTAAAAGAAAATATGAAGCTAATTGAAAATTTGGGTGCTTATGTACACTGGCTAAAAACTAAAAATAGATGCAGTTTTGGAGATGAGACATATGGTTTTCAGTCTTTGGCTTTCTCATCTTAGCCATCCATAGGTTTTAATGTGAAGTGAAACTCAAAGGCTACGCCACAGGCTGCAGAATAAGCCTGATGGTCAATTTGACGATTATGCTGTATCTCTCTCCGGGGCAAGAGCAAGGACTGAAATGCTTTTTCCATTTCACCTGTGTGTATTGAGTGGTCAGGCATGCTGCGATGGCAGAAGACGCTATTATCAGGGCTCTCTGCATACCTAGAAAGGCAAATGTGCAATTTCAGTGGTGAAATAATGGGTACAATGGGGGGCATAGATTCCATGTCTAGAGAAGGAAACATAATTTTGTGCCAGTTAGAATGCAGATTATTGAAGCTATTCCTTGTCTTTTCTCATTAACCAGCATGTAAAACCCAGGTAGGACACATCTGTACAGAGCTCCCCAACCTCTCCATCCAGCCCCAGTTCTACTCTGACCCAGAGGCTGCTGGTCCTTTCAAGTGCTCAGAGAAAGTTGTCAGCCCAGAGTTTACTAAGTATTTCTGTTCCCCTTTCTGCCCTCTGTAAAAGTTTGAAAAAGGCTCGTAAGTGGCAAAAAGGCAGTTGTATACAGGAAATGTAACTTAGCAATAAAAGGCTGTTTTGAAGTACACTACATGGTTTCTGAATAAATATTTCTTTAATGCATGTAATTACCGGATCAGCAGAATAAATGTGGTCATGTCCTTGTAATTAATACATTGTCAAAAGTTCATTTAAGTATAATAATTTCACAGGAAAAATGCTGTCTATGTAGTTTGTGCAATAATTTGTTAAATTAAGTGCAATAAATATAAAATTATTAGTAGATATATATTTATTTTTTAAAGTTCTTATTAATTTCAACATGCCATCTAATACTCCTAAATGGATTTTTTTTTTTCATAAAAAGATAAAAATAAAAGTGCTGTAGTAACGTTTTTCTTCTTTTTGCTAAAGGAATTTTTGAGCAGCACCACTTAGTGCGGCAGCTGCGGTTGTCAAATATTTAGTTAAGAATTGTGTAATCAAGTTGGCAAAGGCTTGACGATCTAGTGAGGAATGCAGAGCGAAGGATGCCTGTTTATCCACTGTAGAAAAACAAAATGTTTATCCCCAAATTTGGTGCCATACTTCTTCGATTCTACTCAGGGCCAGGTTAAATGTTACAGCTGTACGGAGTTTTTAGCAATGGGAAGAGTGTGTTTTTTGATATCCAGAGATTATTTAAAATAACTCTTCAGAAAAGAATTGTTCTGATTCTTCAGTGCCAATCTCAAAGTGGTGACTTTTGTTTCATGATGTCCAGGGAAGAAGAGGCTGTGGAGCAGGGATGTGATCATGAGTCCCAGTGGTGGCCATGGCCAGGTTACCCAGCAATACCCATCTGTCCGCGAGGTGTGCGTACACATGATTAACTCCTGGTGAAGTGTATAGTTCAGGGAAATTTCTGCTGGTTTTATACTGGTTGGAGGAGAGCTTATGGTACCAGCTCTGGCACAAAACTTGTTAAAGGGCTGCTGACCCATTGCCTTGTGTTGAACAGTTTTCAGCTGGCAGAACACGCTTTACTGGATCAGGGCTTTGCGCAGTCATGGCATCTTTCATCTGACACTACAACTCCTTAAGTCTATGTATTGTGTTCCTGAACCCTGGTCAGAGATTAGTTTTTCATTTGATCATGCATATGACAAATCAGTGTTAAAAATAGAATGGGTATTCATCTCCCCAGTTTCTAAACTTGTGCTCAGTTTGTATTCCCAAGACCATACCTCTCCCATGTGACATAAACCAAAGAATGACTGAGACTATAGGACTCTATAGTCTGATTCACCTAGTCAGACTCTTAAATTTACTCAAGCAGTAGAAGCTTTCAGCTGAAGCTGGAAGCAAAGCAAACCAACCAACCAAAATCTGTTTGGATGATCTGGCTTAGAGATGGAAGTAGTTAATGGGTCATTGACATCCAGGGGTTGGGTATGAGAAGGGAGAGACCCCATGGAGATCTCTCTGGGACCTATTCTGTGCTAACATCTTTATCAGTGTCCCAGAGGAGGCAGTGGGGTGCACTCTCAACAAGTTTGCTGTTGAAACCAGACTTGGGACCAGGTGATACACTCATGGGCAGGGCTTCCTTTCAGGAGGACATTCACAGGCTGGGGAAGTGGACCAGTAGGAATTACAGTAAAATCAGTATGTTCATATGCGCTTTCTGCCCCAAGAAGGAATAATTCATGTGAACAATTCTGCTGGACACCATCTGGTTAGTGGGTACGTCTAGGGTAAAAGCTCAGGTGCTGGTGGGCTGCGAGCCATGCAGGAGCCAGGAGCATCCTGGGCTGTAGGAGCAGGGGCCAGGAGGCTGAGGTTATCTGCCTTTACTCAGCAGCTGGTGTGGGGCAAGAGGATGAGGGGCGACAGGTATAGATTGGAAAGGCATGGTCCATGCTGCATATATGGAGGAACTCTTTCCCCGTGAGGGCAGTCAAACAGGGGAGTAGCTTGTCCAGAGATTTTGTGCCATTTCTATCCTTGGAGGTTTGCAGAGCATGACTGGATCAAGCACTGAACAACCGGGTTGGACCACAGAGCTGACCCTGCTGAGGCAGAAGGCCAAGGCAGAAACCTCCCTTAACCTTCCAGATACTCTGTGAACCCATGGATGTGAGGAAATGTTTTAAAACAAAATCCCAAACTGTAAATCTGAGCCACACTTAGTCAGCTAAGTTACATGCAAAGAGCAAATTTCAATAAGGAATGAGAATCCAAAATCATGTCTGATGTCTGTCAGTTCCAGCATATAACCCGCTGAATACTGCTTTTCAGAGCTAACATATATTTGCTCCAGTGAGATACAGATGCTACTTGACCTCAGAAACAGGTCATGAAGCACATGCAACATCTTGCAATTAAGCTAAAAGTTTCATTGACAAACATCGTTCAAGTAGTGCGGTTTAGATGGTTACAAGAAACCATAAAAATGTTCTGATAGTGCAGGGAAATTGGCTCCAATGGGTCTATATTATATCTTGGCACTGAGACATTGTATATAGTAAGAATAAGGCAATGCTGCTCATAAACAGAGGAACATTAATTATATACATTTAATTTTATGTAACATCACACTTGTGGAAAACATAAGAAAATTCATGTATTGGAAATGCCATCTTTTTCCTGAAGGAATTTTCCATTATTATTTTATGATGATAAAATAAGGTGTACTGATGTATTCTCAAAATAATTTAATATTTATTTTTACGCATTTCAATAATATTGAGTCAATAAAGATGATATCAGGAAATCTATGAACTATAATGAATTTTATTTACATTTTTATTATAGCACTAACTTCACATCAGTTCCCTTCAAGTGTATGTTTGAAAAAAATGTGCAAATCATCCTTTTAGTAAAACTACCCAAAACATCTCAATCACTTTTGTAATGAAATCTTTATTGCAGTGTTTGAAAATATTTACATCAGCAAGAAAAAAATGTTCATCAAATGAGGCCATATTCTGGGAGAACAGGGAAAGCGGAGTAATGTAAGTGAAATATTACATGGTGAGAACTGGCAGTTGACTCGATAGCCCCTTTCCGGAAAGCTGTTGTATCAATATAGTAAGATGAATGTATCTGAGCATAGAGAGAAGTTCCAAAACTTGTTCTGCAGCACGGGATTGGTATATGAAACTATTTTTAAAGTTGTGCTTCAGGTTTGTCATTAAATGGGCTTGACTGTGGTCAAGAAGACACTGTAATCTAGATGCTTTGACAACTGGTTACAGTCAGAATCAGTCAACTGTGTCTTCAGAAGTGGTTTTAACTAAATTTCTGTTGAGATGAGTGTTTTGTCGTCCAAAAGAAATTTTGAGGGTGGACAACAGTCAGTTGGCACAAGAATTTGGGTGCTCAATGGTCCAGAGCAATTAATGCAGTGATTGTGTATTGGAACCTGGGAGGAAAAAGGTGTTTCTGGCCGGGAGGACTGGAAGGTCTTAGCCACCTCTAAACCACTGTCTCTTCTTTTGGAAGCGTTAGTGGCACAACTGATAGCGTTTGTTTAAGGCAGCCGTCTGGTAAACATGAGAATATAATGCACCATATTGCATTCCCAATAACATTCTAAACTGTTTGCAATCTCAATAAACTTTTACCTTTTGAAGCACATGCACAGCGGTCAGCTCCTTGCTTCTGTTGGAGGGAATATCAGCTTTACGTAGTGTCTGTACGCGCCCTTTTCCAAAAGCTGCAAGGTCGACAGCCAAAAATAAAAAAGCAGGCCAAGAGCAGCAAAAGCTCATGAAAACCTCTGTTCGCGATTTTTCAGTTGTGTTTTATTCATTTCACCGCTATAGTTGGGCTTCTGGATTGGCCACTGGGAGGTGCAAGGTGTGGACCCCACTTGTTTTTTCCACGGGAGGAGATGACAGGAGTTCTTTTTAAAACTTTGATGTTTGGAGTGTGCAGAAGCGTCTCCAACCAATAACTGCTTCAAGTTGTAGCTGAATATATAACTTTTCAGAGTTTTTCACATTTTTTGCTGTGCGTTCTTTGCACGGTGCATGAAGAGATGAAGCATTCCTTCTCTTTTTGCGGAGTAGCTTTTGGGAAAGCAACTGAAATGACAGAAGAGCAATTCACTTCACCTGTTCACTTCTGTTCTAAGATAGTGGTGTCCACAGCTGACTTGAGCGTATTTCCTGCATCCTTTGGTGTGATGTTGCTGCTTTGTTCTGGCTGTGACTACTCAGAACAAGGATGCTGTGAGTGTTCTTCCAGTCATCCATATAAACTCCATGTTGATTAAATTTGGGTTCATCTTAAATTGTTTCCAAATCCAAACCACCTTCCTGACCTGAATTTTCTGTTATTGCACCAGGCTTCTGCATTAAATGGGCATCCTGCCTGACTGTGTAGTTTTGTCCCCCAGAGAGAAACATACTGTGTTTCACATGCTACCCTCTCTGTCACACTGCTACAATACACCATGCTACTCAGACAGGGTAGCAACAGATAGTTTCCCTATTCTTTTCTGTATCCTGTTTTTTGTCTGGATAATTCAGCGATGAGCCATCTCTTTTAGGATGGTACCCTATTATTATAATATGCTGGATACTTATGTCAAGGCGTTGATATATGTCATTAACACAATGGAAATAAATTCAAATTCATACATTGTATTTCACATACTGAGTTTTATCTTGACCTCCTAAGGTGAGAGACAGATGTTTTCCATTGGTAATGCTTTGGTTATTTGTTTATTTTTGTAAAACGCACATCTGAAACCCACCTATATAAAACTGGAATATGGGCTGCATTTTAAGTGAAAGCAGGGAAAAATATGCAGACTTTAGGAGATGAAGGGGAAAAAAAAACCTGCAGCAAGCACTAGGATATGTGAGTGAGTAAGCATAATAGATCAGAATAAGGCCCTAAATCAATTTTATTTTCACAGTTCTAGCATCATAAAAAGTGGGTAGCAGTAAACCAATTATTATGCAACTTAATGAACTAATTAGGAAAATCAGAGCAATAATGGTACTGGTACTGACTGATCTGAATATAAAAAGTAGAATTAGATGCTCAGTATTGAATTTTTCAATACAAAGGATTATATAGTAACTTTTAAAGCATCTTGAATTTGGGGAGAAGGAAGGCTGCATGTGTAATTGCGGTGGGTACCCACACGATCTGTTATTTCACGGGCTGAACTCGCCGTGTAAGTACACTCGTGTGTACTGATTTAAAAAAAAACAAAAAAACAAACAAAACCAACCCAGAAGTGAAGATCAGATCATTAAAAGCCTAATTTACATTTATGTGCCCCTAAATACTGTTGAAATACTTCTCTCTGTGTTCAGTAGGTGCTTCAATGCCTTGAGTGTATGGCTTAGGTGGCTGATTCTGCAGACTGGTGACATGAAACCTTGTATACTGGGATTACTGCATAAATCCAAGCACCGGTTTAAGCTTTTGTAGGAGTGGGGGTTCCACACACTGAATGCACAGGAATAGTAAATCACAAAAGCACAGCTTCTCTTCCTTAATATTAGTATCGTAGAACACGCTATGCTTTAGACTATTCAAAAAACCTCTCATAATACTGTACATGTTGACAGAAATTATAAACATATTGCTATCAGACCCGCATTTCTCATTATACTTCCAAGATTACGTATGAGTGTTTCAAGACATTCAATAGTTTGTTGATTTTCTTTCTTTACAACATTTCTACCTTTACAGATGTTGAGAATATAATGTGTGATTATGGGCCTAAACCTTTTCTGTTTTACATCAAGGACAAGGTTCCTTTTGCCTTTGGTGCCGAAATTGAAATGAACCCTGATAAATTGCTCCATCATTTCCTTGCCATTGTGAAATCCGCTGTAGTATTTTCGTTGATTCGTAATAAATTTCTTTATCATACAATTATAAACCAGGGTTACTTTACTAGTTTTCATATGATTCCATGTCTGCTCTATCCGTGTTTGGCAAACTTAACAGCTGTCATATTTGCACGTGGCATGTGTTGATTTTTTTTTTTTAAGGTCTTTATGATATTTGGTTATGGAATTGTTGCTTGAGAATGTATGTTGATCTCATAGATTGGGTCCTACGTGTGTTGGGGCAGTTCCTCTCTTGAAATATAAGCCTTGCATTCGCAAATGGAGTGTTAGTCGTGTGTGTATCCAAAGGAGGACTTGGCTACGCCAGTATCTGAAGAACTGTGCTGTTTCAGACAGTGTTCTCATTTTTTTCCTGGAAGGTAGCTGCTTGGTTCACAAGTGTTTCACCAGAAAGTAAAGGTGAAAGTCACTTCTTTAAATAGCTTCGTGGAGAAGCAGAAGCAAGAAGAAAAACAATTTCTGCTTTCCATGATAAAAACAATCAATGTGAACAGTTTTGTTTATTTTCCTGGTCAAAAAGTCAGTCAGAGTATATTTAAAACAAATGGGGAGATGGGAGGGGCAAATGGTCTTAAAGTAAATGTATCACATACAATACTTTTTAAAAAAGAGAAGGAACCCAGGCCGGCATGTTAAAAATGAGCTTTTCCAATACAATTTGTCACCCATGCATAAATCTTGCTGACATTTTCAGTCACTTTAATAGCCTTCCCATTTTATAAATCAGTATGAACTTGCACAGTTGCAAAAAGTGTGTATTTTGAACATCTCATTTGCATACTTTACCAAAAGCCAATGAGGCAGTGGAAGCAACACTGGTGATCATAATAAGTGTTTGGGAAAAGGCAGAAAGATCACTAATGGTTTGCCTTTAGGGATTTCTGTACTCCATAGGGGACGAAAATGAGAAATATTTTTCAAACAGCAGGGGTAAAGGTTTTAAAACTAGAAACACATGGAGTGATAAAAATGTTAGTGCCACAGGGCGCATAGCAGGAAAAATTTACAATGTAAAAACTGTAATTTCAGCATTAGGAAGTAATAATCGTGTTTCATCATTGTTATTAAAGCATGACCCTTAAAGTCACATAAATTAGATATAACTTTCTAGAGAAGTGTATTAATCTTCAATGGAAAATATTAGGAAAGTTTATTATCATATGAAGATCAGAAGAAACTGTTTTTTATAAAAAAATGAAGTTCAACTTGTTTTTTTCTTTTTAAGAAATCTCTTGCATTTTGAAGCAGCAGATAGAATTGTGTTTACTCAATGCAAAATGCAGTGACCAGTGCTTTTCTCTGAAAACCCGTAATAGTTACATGAGAAGAAACAAACAACCAACAATTAAAGAATGAACTAAGGAAATCCAGGAAGTTCTATTCATAGGCATAAATTGCTTATATTTTGGTCAACATAGCCTTTCTATTGTGTTGATGCCAAATGCATCCAAATGATTAATGAAGAATGCTAGTGTCTTCTGAAAAAAATAAAAGTCAAATTGTAGCCTGAGGTACCACAAGAATATCCACTGGGAGACTTGAAATAGAACCGGTTATCCGAGGTGTGTAATTAGTGACCGAGGGATAGTTTCCATCCTATCTGTAAGGTGCAATTTTATAAGGGCCTTGTATTTCTTGTAAGTTCTGTTTTACAAGGTCACTTCACCTGCAAGAGTGTTTGAATAAATTTATATTTTCCGAAATCTAATGCCACACTAGCTCTGCGGGAGCTCCTGGGTCTCGTAGCTTGGGCTATGAATAAGTAGTGCAACGTGTTGGGAGTGGACCTACTGGGAGGAAGAACCTGCTGCTGAGGACCACACCATACCACTGGAGAGGATTCATCCAGCATGAATGGGATTTCTATTGCCTTCCTGGCTCCAAAATCTCAGATGGTTTTCTGAAATGAAGGAAACGGGAGCTGCCCAGGCGATAACTAGAATAGGAGCCTGTTCTCTGCATTTCTCTATTTCTGTGGTATTATCTTGAAATTCCTTTTCTTGTTTTCAATTTAATAACTGCTAGCATTTGGAAGAGGAATAGTGTTTAAGAGAACCCAGGTGAACCTGACAGGCTGGGTGTACATTGAAGTTTTGGAGATAAAGAATGGAGTAGCACTATGTTATTGAGAAAGCCATTTGACCTCCTGCAAGACAAACAATCTTCAACGTGTTAGGTTTTGCAATGCTGGATGTGCCTGGTGTCAGAGCCTCCCTGAGTATGATTTAGACAGTTCTCCATTGCTCAGTCACTAGAGCAAAACCATTGAATAGTAGAAAAAACATCCCCTATCCCTCCCCCTATACTGAATGCCCCCATCCTGAATGCCCCCATCATTAGGACACAAAGCTTGACGTCCCCTTTCATACTTGCACTCCTTCTTGTCCTGTGGCTTTTGTTTTTCTTTACCAACATTTGCTCATCTGCAAGAGGAAGAGGCCCATGGTGCATTTGGAAGAGTAGACAACCCCTTCCCAACTTAATCTGTAGCTTGACTGTGTGTGTTGTCTCCAGAGAAGCAATAAACTCTTTCCAAGTGCTCCAAACACAGGACTGCTATGCACAAGGAAGGCATCCTTATTATCTCTCCCTCCAGCTGCGTTCTTATGTGAAGATGGTTGTAGCTGTTGTTTTTTCTGTCCCTTTCTGTGAGTCCCTCAGGCAGTTTATGAAGCTCATGCATAGACAAAGATTAGACATCGTGCTTTTCTGTGCTGTTGGAACTAACAAGGCAAACTTGCCCAAATGTGATTTTATTTTTTTTTGCAGGGTGCCTTTCCTGTTTATATCAGGCATGATTAGAAGATTTCTGTCACTGACCTTGGTGGCAGAAATTGCTCTTTTCCAAAGCAGAGAATTTAATATTTTTTTTTTCACTCTGTAAAACATTTACTAGATTTATAATCAGAAATTCATCTTCTGAGTCAATATGTGCTAGACACCAGCTACACCAATGGTCCTGATGGAAAGAGGATGCACCATTTTCTTACTGAAAAGGGAAAGATATATTTGTCTGTTTAAAATGAGGCAGCTAATGTAAGATAATGAAATAGGTAAAATAGTAAGTGGTGAATTTGTAGGCTTTATAGCAGAATTTTCACAAAATGCACCATAAAGCTGTTTTCAGATATTCCTTTGCCATGAAGAAAAGCAATAGCTTTTGTAAAGTGAAATGAATGACAGTAATGACTTTGTACTCAATATTATTAGCCATCTGCTTTATCCTGGTGTAAATTGATTTAGAAAAGACTTCAGCAAGTGTTGAACAGTCTATACAGGGTTAGAGAGTAAAGCATCCGATTTCCAAATACAGAATTCTTCTTTATCTGCAAGTCTGCTGCAGAGGTCACAACTTCATTAGTTGGTGGTCTGCTTCTATAATCGTGATCTTGAGAATAGCATTAAAAAAAAAAAAAGCCTGGTGTATGATAGGTTTATGTATATTTTTAGCATTCCAGTTTACTCCAGAAGAGTAAACTGGTGGCATGCTGTCTGACAACGAACTTCAGTGATCTTAAGGATTATTAATGGCATTTTTCCCATAAAATTGTCTATCAATGGGACCAAAATATGGTCAGCATGGAAAGCAATACTCAGTGTACCAGTGGATATCTGCTCTACCTGTTGTTGTAAATGTAGAAATTTCCATTCTATAAAGGACTGAGGTGACAAGTTAACCTGAGTAGCCAAATTGTAGACTAAAAAACTACTGTGTGCTGCTGTTGCAGTCACGAAACTCCTCTGTCTTTGTGTTGATGATAGTCAAAAATTGAGCTTTGTTAAGAATTTCAGACTCTGAAGCTGGAGCCCATAACTACAAAACCAGATGATTAGGTTTAGCTTTGGAGATTAAAAGTGTTTTTACATTTTCTGTATGTAAACTGCAGCAATCAGACTTGAAGAGAGTTGTACACACAGGTTTTTAACTGGTGTCTGAAATGTTTCTAATACAAAGTGCAGTGTAGTTCCATACCTTTTGGATGTTGGCACAAAGAAATTTCAATATTTTCCTCTTTGAATTGAATAACAGTTAAAAAAACCCCCTCCGATTACATTAACTCAGATGTTAGTTTGGTAAAACTGAGTACATCTGGTTGTATCTATTCAGTTTATCTACAGTATATACAACCTGTAGTGTGGACTTTGTAGTGTAGCAGTTGTATTTTTCAGGGTCTGTTCCCTAAACCTTTTTATCTGTGATACTTTGAGTCCCTCAGCTTAGCTGCTTCAGCCTGAGAAATTACAGGTGCAATACAAGCTCTGCTCTAATGACCTGTTTAAGATAATGGTTTTTTTCAACATTAAAAATGACCAGAAAGAGGTGGAAGTTGAATCTCTACAGTGTATGTCTAATGTATATGAACAGTCAAATCAAAAACAGTAGAACCTGTAAGTCCAAACCAAATATTTACAACTCGAACTCTTTCAGTAAATAAGTTGGTGTGGTACCATTTGGAAAATGGTGAGAAGAATTGGGAAAATGATGATAAAGCTATAGGACTAGCTACAGCATATTTTGGTGAGCAATCAAAATTGAAGAGACGTTTGGCGAGACATCAAAAGTGGCATGAAGAATATTAGAGATTATCTATGATCAGATTTAAAATCTATTTCACTTAATATTTTCATGAATGACCTTTGCGACACAGGAAAATTGGCATAGTTTTGGAGCATAACATTTGGTGACATCACCAATACAAAACTGACTTGAGATTTAGAGAAAGAATAGGGCCATGTTGAATGCTGAAGCAGTTTATATGGAGTAAAATTAGCACTGTTGAAATTTAGGTACTTGTAAAAGAAATCTTCTTTAAACTGGAAGTTATCCCCCCCCCCCCTTTTTTTTTCTGTACTCTCTAACAGTGTTGTTTAATTTTCTTGTAATGTCTTTCCCCTGGTTATGTGGGATCACCTTCCCTTATTGTATCTATTCTTTGGCATCAATTTACTGTAAATATAATTATAGTTACAGTTATTATGGATGTATGACACATTTAACTTTACGTATACAAAAAATAAAAGTATGGGTCTGAAATAGCCCCCCCCACACCCCAATACAAGCGTGGCTGTGCAAAGCCAGAACACTTAATCTAAGTGGGTTCATGACATAGTTTCTGGATTCCTCTGGGAGGTTAGGCCTATATCTTGGTATCTTGCTGCATATCAGAGACACGCCCTGATTTTCCCTGGAATAAAACTCCTGTCATTCCTTTCCATTTGGCTTGTGCAGCTGAAATGAGGGCTTGGAGCTCTTACGTGATGTGAGCCTTTCAAAAGAAAGCTCACTTTATCCTTTGGCTGCATCCTCCAGCCTCATCCACTTTTGCTGATGAGGCTGAAGTTATGCACCAAGGAGATCCTGACTGCCAGGGGAGGACAGTAAAGCGGTAAGAGAAGCAGACATGTCTCTCGTTGACTAGTGGAGCAGGAGGACTTGAGCATGCCGCAGGATCCTGGGCTGCAGGATAAACGCTGAAGATTTCCTGGCAACCATTACCAGATGTCGTTCATATACGTATGCAGAAGGAAGTATAAAATTTAGTCTTTTTAAAATATTATCTTTCCCACAGGAGAAAAAAAAAAAAAAAGGTGTAACAATATCAGATGGACTGAAATGAGTTCTTAAGTCAAGCTCATTAATTTAGATTGGTTTTCTCACTTTTTCTTCATAAAGGTGATGAATTTCTTGGTATACTGTTTTAAAATACGTTAGCAATCTTGTTTTTCCAAAGTCAGTCAGTCAGTAGTGGGCAGTCAACACCCATGGTAGACCCTACAATAATAATGTTCATCCTATAAATAACACACTGGTTCATATGCCTGATGGAAGGAAATACATTTTGAGGGTGATTTCAGCACCAAGTGATTGAGAGGTTTATTGTATAAACCAGAAGTGAAACACATTATTAAAAGTTATAGAAAAATACAGTGTCTTAATAACTGTAGAATGCCAGTCAAAACATGGTATTTTGCCATGCTACTTAAGTTCAGCAGCCTTTTCCCCATGAAATATATTTTCCCTATGAGTTTTTAAGTAAATATTTTCTTGGGAAATTATGAAGTGTATATTGCTTGGGAAAATCTGGTCTTGAATGAAATGTATTTGGCGACACCATTAGCATGTTAAGAAGGGCGTGGCAATAGTCCCTACTGACACTAAAATATACAAAATTATTTTTTTACAAAATTACCAGTTTTCACAGTTTTGATACTGAAAGAAATATTATTTAATTTTACTTTGATCTCATACAACATTTGCACCTATCAGATTTAAACGTCTGCTTCATACAAGCCACAAGAAACATTCACACAAGAAGGGTTTCTCAGGGGGAGAGCAAGTATAAAGTAACTTGCAGGAGGGTACTCTATAGTTGGAGGTAAAGAAATGTGGTTGTAATCATCCCCAAACTTGTAAGTATGCAAAATACTTCCAGCTGAGAAGAAAATGTAATGGTCCAGTTTGGCCAGAATACTAAAACATTGAATTCGGTTGTGTTCTTTGACGGTGTGACCAGTGTCTGAGTTTCCTACCGTCTTGTGGAGGCAGATGTAGAGCACCATGAAGAGCAGTCATAGGTGGACGAAGGTATTGACTCTCTGCTATTGTGTGTGACCAATACATGTCTGCTGCCGTAGGTTAGTGTTTCAGCTCTTCGGTTTGAAATCGTTTCCCTTCTTGGTCTTTGGTGCCATTAGCATTGGCCATTTGGTATAAAGTCTCCAACAGGTCACTAAGACTCTCTACTGAAGCGTAGAAGTTTTTATTACAAAAACATTGAGTCAAACCAGGAGGAAAAAACCCTGGTTTTGTTAACTGAATCTCAGTTTTGGGTGTTGGCCAAATGGGAACTGTGTTCCACTTCCTAATGCATTGAAAGTGTTAAGAGTAAACACATCAAATATGGTCATTGTCCAAAAGAAGTATAATTTCTAATAAATGTTTGTTCCATTAGCAGCCCAGCTAACCTGGCTGAACCAGTTTAACCATAACTGGTGAACCAGTTATTGATGTTATTTTTCTCCAGGCTTTAGATACAGGTATTCATATTTCATCAAAATTGTGAATTACTGGTAGTTGATTTCACTTATACAGATTTATGTTCCTGGTCAAACCCTAAATTTTTGGCAAAATACTAATAGACATACAAGAATGTTTGGGAAAGGGCACACAGTCCAGGTATATCAACTCACACTGGTGGTGTGAACTGATCTCCACAAGGTGTGAACACACTTGAAAAGTCAACTGCAAATATAATTTTTTAATCTTTTCCCCAATATATACTATACCTACATGGGAACATTTTCCTTTTTCTCAATATAGCTTAGAAGAGTAAAATATTGACTCATGCACAGAATATCATACCTGTAATAGCACAAGAAACTTCTGCAAATATCTAGGCTGACTTTCTGTAGCATGCAAGCTGTGGATCTCAGCCATTTCTACATCACGCATGTATCTTCAGCTGACCTAGACCATAAGCCTTATAAAAAGGCTGTGAATTGATTAAAGGGCCTTGAGTGAAGGAGATCCATATGATTTGTTCCCGTGATTAATTATTAGAGAACTATGTTGTATTTCTACGCTGAATTTGACTGTGTGTCTTGTCATTTCACAAACTTGTGCTGTTTTCCTTAATAGTGACTGAACTTTGTGTTTTCCTTCCGATCAAGTCACAGTTTAACCTTTACTGGGCCCAGCTAAGACACGTTTAGCCTAGTAAGTCTCTCCCCAAGACATATCTTCAAAAAATTTTAGAAACACTTTTTTAAATCCTTCCCAGGTTTGTGATGTCAAACTATGCCGTAGAGAGGGGCAGGAGTTGGTGCATGTCTTCCTGCCTGATTGTTCCAAAAATGGAATAATGATGGAAATTAACTACCTATACAGCAAGGTTAGACCTGGGCCAGACAAAAAGGCACGAGAATCATTTGGCAGCCTGCAAGTGGGTAATATGAGCTATGATAACATTTCAGTACCTGAATACTGCTTTTTTTGTGTGCTGGAAGTTGCAATATTCAGACTGTGGCTTTTCTTAATGCGTTGTCTGAGCTGGTGCTTTAAGTACTAAAGACCAGAATGGCTATGGAATGGAGATTACATTGGCTACTTCAGGGCTGGATTTTGGAATACAGTCAATGCAAAAGTAGTAAAGGTGCAGATTTTGGGAACGGCATAAATGGTGAGTGCAGTAGCATTGTCAGCGTGGTGGGGGAGGCTTATTAATTAGGTGGTGTCAGGATTAGTAGTGATACCAGGGAGTAAGGCAAATTCTCTGGTGTCCCAAAGAGCAATGAGCACGTAGAAGGAAAGACAACTGCTGATGTCCCTCTTTGCCGGCATTTGGTATGCACAGACGTAGGCATCCAGCGAGCAGCAGACAGCACTAAACAAGGACTACCCCGCCACAGAGAGAGACGTGCAAAGTGAGAGCAGCTGTGAATGCTGGCATATTTAGCTGCTAAGAGCTGCCGACCCTCACAGATGAGGCTGGCACGAGACTGCGGGAATGAGGATGGGGTAATACTAACAAGACTGAATCGATCTGCATATATTACAAAGGAAGACCAGAATACTTGCATAATCACAAATCTGTAAAGTAGGTCCAGGGGAACACCTTGACTTTCCCAGGAAATGAGAAGGCAGCTGTGAATGTTTTTGGCAGAAAAGTGCTTCTGCTTTTGAGAATTGTCAGTCCACCGTTGTTCACTCTCCTCTTGGTGTGGGCTTAGTTTAAGTGTTACCGAAACTCACTCTGTGTCACCCCGTGGTAAGATTTAGTGTTCTGTGTCATTGATCTAGAAGAAACAAAAATACGCTTCCTTCCTAAAATTGTGTTTCCTTATAAACACTATAAATATAATATGGAAAGTCATATATACTGCTTTGAAGGAATAAAAAACCCAGGGAGCGTTTATTTAGTAAATGAGACATTATACCTCTTTCCCTGATATAAAATGAGACTGCTGGTTAAAAAGGGTCATAGAGATTTTAAATATTTTAAATATTACGGCGTTGCATTTGCAGAAAGCTTAAGTGAAAAAAGGAAACAGGCGCAGGAAGAGGCAAAGAAATATATCATCCCCTTTCTCTAATAAAGAAATAAACATAATCATGACTTGCTGATAAGCTGTAAACTTTTCTATACTGCATTTCCTTAGGCAACCACAATTGTCCTCCATAAGGATTGTTTCAGCAAATCACGCTATTTGGATAGGCATAGCAGAAAATTTTAGCAATCTCAAGAATTGCAAGCTCAGTCTTGCACTTGGTGAAGTGCGTAATGTAAAGTGATGCCTTTAGAGAAAGTACCCTATAATGCAAGAAGACAAATCACTGATTTGGAATTGATATGTTCCTTGTACTTGATATGTTCATTTGTATGCAAGAAATATATTTGATCCCAAATTCAGGAATTTAACCAAACAGGCAGATAATTACATGGGCATCAAGTGAAGAAAAGGAAAAAAACCCCATCAAGATCCCTGTTGCAGAAAACAAGTATATAAATTAGGGAACAAGTGACGAATCCTGAAGAGGAAAGCAATGTAATAAATAAAGTACAGTTCCATGCATGCAACTTGTGTAACATTAAGGTTGTGCTTATACAATGAGAAGTAAGAAAATTGGAACTGAAGACGAAAGTCAGCATTTTTGGTGAACCTTGCCCTTCTAATTTTTAAAATGAATTTATTTTTATTTTCCACGTTTACAATGCGTGTGCCAAAATAAATCACAGTGCATTATTAACACAAACATTAAGACACAGAAAAATAAAGAGCTTAGACTATTTGATTTTCAAGTCTGACTGAAAAAAAAACGGGCAGTATACAACTCCCTCCTCTCTTTGTGTCACACAAGTATTTGTTAGGCTCTTGTTTGTTTGAATTTTTTTTTTTTAAAATTCATGTGACATCTCTTTTTATTTTCAGATTTAATTACTAGATGCTTAGCTATAAAATTTACAAAATTTCTTATATATTTTTTAAAAGGAGAAGAATGAAAACAAAAAGAGATATCTGACCTTGAAATTCTTTTGGGGTTTTTTTTGAGTTTTTGAATAGTAGGTAATTGGCTTATGTTACTTATATTCAAACTTTCAGGAAGCATTTAAAAGTATGTCAAATAACTAGGAATCTTAGTTTCAGTAACAGTCCATAGGGTTTGGGTCCAAAAGGACTTAGATGATAGTGCTTTCTACTTAATTTATTACTCTTATATTTTATTTGTAAGATATCCTTTATAAAGTGTTAATTTTTATATATAATTCAAAATTCAATATTGCCTGTATACTTAACAAGTATTATTTTTTTGCTCAGTGATATACTCTGCAATAAATAAGCTGTTTCCTTCAGCTAGCCTGGAGCCATCACAGAAAAATTGTACCTCCAGTGCTCCGTGTCTCCTTTTGGATGGTCTTTGTTGTAAATGCAGCAACTTGATCGCAGAAAATGTTTATGGATCCCAGTATGAGTAATTTCTTACAGTTCACAGTGTATGATTGTCAAATGACATCCAGAATTCAGCTCAAACTGTAAGGAAAAATATTTTATTTGTGTACTAATTATTCATACTGAGCAGGAAGGGGCTATGCATATAATATATAAAATTGTAAATATAAAAGACGTAGAATTTATACTTGAAAGAAGGGACTGGATCAACCGTGACATTTTTTCAGATATTTCTTGTTTTCCAAAAGCAGTAAATATGAGTCCAGACTTAGTTTCCTTTATTATTTTTACTGAAATATGGATCATTTTAGTTTCCATCATTCCAACTGCATGAAAAACTACCACACTTTTGGTGAAGCTGGTCTACTGAATACTTCAGTGTTGTGGTTTTTTTTTTTTTAATTATTATTTTTATTTTAGAGACACAGGTTGATTAACTGTGTAAAAGAAATGCAGTTTATATATCTGCGTGTACCTCCCATGACCTTTTTCCATTTTTTTACTTCTTTCTTTGACGCAGAAACTGCAAGAAGCAGAATTTCCCACACTGAAAAAAGCAAAATTATATAGTGAGTCTGAAAGTCACAGCTATAAGATCTGTGGGAAATTTAATGAACAGAAATTTACCTAAAGAGATGACTTCTGTGAGTGTCACTTCTCTTTCTTCACATAAATTAATTTAAAGCAGAAGACACATGTGGTGTGACTCATTAAATGTGAATGTTTGGAATATTCCACAAAGTGCATTTCACTCAGGTTGAGGTTTTTTTCCCCCTAAATATTGAGGATGCATTAAGATAATTGCAATAGTCTAATTAGACTTTCTCCTAAAAATGGCTTGTCTACTTGTGTTTTAATAGATTAAGGATTTTAAAGGGGTTAGAGAGGACCAGTTACAGTAATCAGAGAAGAAAAAGTGCTGAAGGTATCATGAAGGCTCATAATTAAACTGAAGCTTACAGCTCAATTAAACTTGAGCATCATTATGCATGAAACATCAGTGGGCATCAAGAGTCCAATAAAAAGAGATGCTATCAATGTTAACAGCTAAAAGGTAAAACATAATATGGATTGGACCAAGTCTTCCAGATAAAGTCAAGGAAAATTGTGAATAAATTTGTAGAAGTACAATCTAAGCCATGTCTAATACGCTGATTAATGGAAGTTTGACTTCAGAGATATAGTAGCTGCAAGATGTAACACTGAGCTGAGTTTTCTGCAAACCACAATAGATGAGTTTTGCAGAGGGAAAATACAAGAGAGATTTATCTGGTAGAAGCAGGACAGGCAATGTCTTTGTCTGTGAAAACACCACTTGTGTCATCTAGTCCTGTGTAATATTTGTTATAATTAGACACAGGCATCCCGACCTTAGTTTGGATGCTCGTTTCACTTTTATAGCTATATAATTTGGCAGGGCTTCCTCTTTCAAGATCCCTGTGATCACGTAACTCCTTTGTAAATATGTGGCAAATACTTTATAAATAAGCAGTAATGGGAGCCATCAAGCAGATGACTTGTGCTGTGAGTACACCTCCAAGCTCAAGGCAGCTTTATCTCTTCCTGGTAGCAGTTGGTTGTGTGAAATTGATGTACACCTTACAAGCTGTTTTCTTTTACATACCTCATGGGAGCTGAAGGCTCAAACCCATGAAAATCTATTGTGAAAATCTTTGTAACAGAGTGGGTGATGATTTGAATCAAAATTGCTTCTTGAAGTTTTCATGTTTTTCTTTCAGTTAGGAGTCTTGTGTTAACTTTACACATATGCAAATGCATCAGTCAAAAAGCCTAAATATTGTTGAATTCCTAGGAGTGTGAAAATATTAGAAACATCATATAAGTAAAAAATTGAGTGATAAATATTATTTGTGATGTTGCACTCAGAAGGAATTTGATGCAAAAGAAAATTGCACAAGAAAAGTGGTTGCATAAGAAGACAGCTTTCGATGCTTTTCTCTGAAGGGTAACGCAGGCGCTTACAATATCAGCAACTAAAAAATTAAGAATGCATTGATTGTGCACTCTGTTTCTGTAATGGGAAATTTAAATTAGTGAGTGCTGGGGGAAGTGCTGCAGTAATATTCTAGAGGTAGCAGTGTATCACAGAAATAATGAAGACAACCTGGCGTGAAATGGTTTACATAGATTATGTAAGAATCACAGGTATTAATAAACCAATATATCTAGATTATCTTGTACTTCTTATTTGCAGCTCTGTATTTTTTACCATTCTTTCTCTCTTCTGTGCTGTCCTCTGGATTGGTACCTGCAGGAACCTTCAAGTTCCAGTTGGAGAAATACGGTATTAGGAAGAAAATATTGTCATTTAAAGTAGAGGAGTAAGGAAAATCTGCAAGTCAGGGCACAGCAGTCCAAGTGCTAGTAATTATCAGATCTACAGTCTTCCCTTACATGTACAATGCTTGTACATTTACCACTGTCTTCCTGGGGAGTATCTTGTAGAGCTTATTGGGCATTATTTCTGTAAAGGTTTTGTCAGGAGCCAAATTGTTAATTAATACAAGTTTCAAAGAGTTTTCATCTGGAAAAGTTTCCAGGTACCAGATGGGGTAAGTGGTGCAAAGAGGGTCCGGAGGGGAGAGGCTCTTCCTAATGTAAAACTGCAGAAGATCTGTGGTTCCTATTTGAATCCAAATGTGAGTTTTCTGTGTCCTAACTGAGTGTCCCTGGTTGCAGGCAGTTCCAGTTCCGTAGGACATCCTCTTTTCTGGATCAGATCAAGAGGTGATATTCCATTGGCAGCTCGTAATTCCAAGCGATATGCAGTCAAAGGGATGATGTCTCACAGAATCCCGGATCTGATCCTGTGTTTGATCATGTATTAATTGGCCACTCTTCTATTTATAGTGAAATGAAGATGCTCCAGTGCTAATTAAGAAGGGTCTAATAAGCCACAGTTAAATGCCTTCCTGGTGTAGAGCTTAGACATGAGTGAACTGGGCATCGATGGCTCTGCAGCGAATGCCCACATATGTGCTCTGTGGCAAATGTGGATTTATTTCCTTTAGCTTAGCTCACAGAGAAGGAAAGATAAGCCAATTTAAATATGTCCTGCCTAGTTAGCTCATGTGAGGTACATTGGTACTCCTTGACAGTATTTAGAGTTTATTGTGAAATCAATGCTTAAGTATTCATTTTACATTAGCCAAAGCATCATGTTTGTTCCTGCTTAGAAACTTAAGTATTATTTTTATTATACTTGTTAGAGCATTATTATATTACGTTAAATAACACTAACTAAAATTGTAACTATAATCATTATAGTTCACATTGTGTTAAGTATTACACTGTGATAACATGATCCTATTATAACATTGTTGGTGATGGTGGTAGCGATACACGTCTGTTTCTGTAAATAGGTAGATGCTTTGAACAGCTGAAGCAATGGTAGAAAAATGATGGGATGAAAGACTTGAACAATTTCAGTGATATCAGCAGGAGTAAAGATCTAAAAATCACTACTGAAAAAAGCCCCTTAGAATTTTAGATCCGTAAAATGCATGGAGAAAACACTTCTAAACTTCCTGAAGGAAAGGCTTTCCTGTTAAGGCCTTTAGGAAACAAGGACTAAGGTGCTCAGAACATCTTTCAATTCAACACACCCGTGTTAAAATAACTTACCACTTTAAGACAGTTCCCAGCTTTTGCTCTGCGACTTTTTGAGTTACTGTAACGTAAATTGGTCCATAGTCACCCCAAGAGAAAATATTGTTGCTTAAAACAGCGGAATGGATGAATTTGGGCCAGGTCTGTTATCCCTGATGTCTCGATACAAAACTATATGTACAGCAATACAAGTGCCCATGCAGAGAAGTCTTTTGAGCTTGACATAATTTATGCGAGCCCTTTATTCTCCCATTAAGAAATACACAAGATATTAAATTTAAGAAAGAATCTAAAGGGTCTCAACCAACCAACAAAATCAAGTGACTCCCTGAATCCTGTGATCTGTCCCTTTGTCCGTTGTTCAGTGTATACTGTGATACCTACTGTTTGGACTGTTGTAATTCAGTGACCCAAGTGAGTGAGCAAAGAGCGAAGCTCACGGTATTTCATCTTCAGGCTTTTTTATTTTTTTCCCAGAAGATAATGTTAGTAAAATGAAAAAATTGTATTATGACAAAACTGTATAAAAATAAATTCCCTCCCCCCAAGCCAATAGGTATTGTTTTACAGCTGGGAGGCAAAAAACATATTGGTTGAAAACATTACAATATTTAAAAACCACATGGAGTTGTAAAAAAGGGAATGAGTCCTCTAAATCTTCGATCAAATGGTTAATCTGTTGATCCTTAACAACTGCTATGTACAGTACAGAGAGCTTATAATTCACAAATGCAGGTTCAAGCAGTGTTCCCCAAGGATGGGGGAACAGATTGAAACACTGAAAAGAAAGGGGAGGGAGGCAGAAGGAAAAAACGAATTAAAGAAAAAGGTCAAATTCTTCCTTTGCTTTCTTATTTTGCATTTTCCCAAATATTGCTCCCTGTCCCTTAACGCTGAAAAAATATTTTCTTCTTTCACTCTCTCTCAATGGAAATGGAAAAAATGAGTTGCAATATATTTTGGAATACTAATTATTAAACTTACTTGCTACTTTTTTTCATCTCTTCTAAGAAATCCTGCTATGTTTTGCAAAATTTAAAATCAAGGGGTTGCCTGTGTAGAAAAAAAAAAAGGAAGATATATTTTTTTTTCCCGTTTTAATGGCAGTCTAACAATAGTCATGCAACTCACCAGTGCATTCCAAAAATTTCATGCTGTCACCATAAAAATCTGACTGTAGCAGAATCTGTCTGGCACTAGACATAGCCCTAATGACCCTAAACTCACATACGATCCCTGGTGATCAGAAGAAGAAAAATACGGTAAAAATAGAGAAATATGTAAACTGCTTAAGTGACAGAAAAATATTCTCCGGAGAATGTCATTCATTTTTCTCCTGTCTTTCACAACTGTCAGAGGTACCAGCTCTCTGAACTTGTCTTTTGTTTTGTTTAACAGAAAGCATAGGAGAATTTACTAGTCACTTGGAAAGTGAAATTAGTGATGAAGTCAGGTCAGTCCCCTGTTTCTACAGTTACAACAGTACATTTACACTATTTAAACAGGAAGCATAACATAACCCTTTCCACTTTCATAAATGTTGTTGGTGATGAATTTCTCTCATCAGACTTCTGTTTCCTAGGGTTCAGTTAACAAGAAGTAACGTTTCAATGTAAACCAATAAATAACATTTTACATGAACACAGAGAAGTCTTAACAGAATCACACATGTATTTAAAAAAAGAAAGTCTTTTGCATGTGCTTTTTCTTTTTTTCTGTGTTAATACGAAATGGTTTGAGATTAATTGCGATGCATTTCTAGCATTGCTATAAATTAACTTGGAAGAAATCTACTCAATTCTTTGAAAGTTCAAAAGAATTCTAGGAAAAGTATTCTGAAGAAATAACCATTAAGATTTTAATAGAGATAGATACATTTTTGCCAGATTGTGTGACAATTGATGTTTTTACCTCCCGCTTTTGAAATCAGACTGATAGCAGACACTTCTGTCTATAGAGATGAGACTGCGAATGTGAATCTTAAAAGTGCTGACCCTAAAAGCAGTGAGGAATATCAGTGTAGCATTGCTTTGAATAAGTTACTGACACTTTAAAACTATTTGCTGTTTATCTTCCTATGATTTTTAATGTTAACGGTTAGCAGTAGTGGTCTGTGTTCTGTGGTGTTTAGCTGTGCTATAGCCATGTGTTTTACACATTATCATGAACCCATTGGTTTGCCTGTGGCTTGGGTCTCTCTTGTTCTTGGGCTGGGCTTCGAGTGTCATGTGGAGCGTTTTCTTTGAAGTCCTCCCTTTCCACTCGTGGGAACTTTAGAAGAAACATTTGGCTTTTAAGGAGCTCTTCTGAGGTGAACAAAGTCAAACTTCCTTACAAGTCACCTAGACTGATCAGTATGGGAATTTCTTTTACTAAAAGTGTCCAAAGAAGAAAGAGCAATATGAGCAAAGACCAAAAAAGAAAGACATGCAAAGATCCTGTATTTGTGGGGAAAAATGCCTCTTATCTGAAGAAGGCTCTGTCCTTGTAAGACTTGGAAATACAGATACCGGGGGATTTGCATCTTTGTGAACAGTAGTTGGACAATAGTCCATCAGGACCGGACAGTATTTTAGTTGCTGATTCATCAGAAAGCTTTTCTTTTGGTCTCCAACGAAAGAAAGATAAAATAGACAAACTGTCAGTTCAGTACAGTCCTAAGCTGTATTCAGGCAGGGAGGTGTGTTCCCAGCAAACAGTCATTTCTTCCCGCATATCTGGCTATCTCAGCATACCAGGAGCTTGGAGAAGGAGAAGCAGGCAAGTTCAAAACCAGGTTTCCTGGTATATAAAAACTTCATTAAAGCAACCAGAAATCCTGTACTCGAAGCGTGCTGAAGCGAACATTAGCGTGAGTGAGTCCACTCCTTCCTGACCAAACTGTGCACGTCCTCTTGTTTAGTTGTAACAGTTTATAGGCCTGTGTCCGCATCGCCGCAGTATTTTATGCCTGGCAAATATTAACAAATCTAGCTTCACAACATCCTGAGAGGTAGTGTCAGGAAAGCATCATGTAAATATTTTAGTCTCCCTTCTTGCGGTAGAACTTTCACTTCCCTTACACACATCCTTTGTGTTTGTTGAACTTGTACTTATTAGTCTAAGTTTTCTTAAACCAAAACAAAACAGTAATTTATCTAGTTTATTTCTTTCAAAATGGTGTTCTTAAAGTACATCTTGCAGATAGATTATCTGTCCCTCACAGCAAAGCCTCACAATGGGAGTCTAATAATTGCTCTTTTTCTAATTTCACTAAATGAGTTATAATTATTTTATGTCTGTTTTATGGTTACTGAATAGTATTAACCTAAGCTCTAATTATAACATAGCTTTCAAAGAAATGTATGGACGCTAAATTGATGGACTGCCAGCTTATGTAGGGACATCACATAAAGCAGATATACAGCTAATAGTTTAAGACATAGTATGTTGAAATTCAGGGGCACAACTTGTTCATGAATAAGTAACAGGGTGTAAATTCATTGACTATCTTGTTTTAGTAGTTCAAACAGAGAAGGGCATCATTAACACACGTCAGAATGAAAGTACAGTTAAAGTTGAATGTTACTTATACTGGTAGGACTGGAAGCCTCAGCCAGAGTCTGAAAGTCAGGTTGGTCAACACTAGAATGGTAATGATGGATATTATGTTTGTTTTATGCATCATGAATGTTGCTGCCATAAGTTACCCCATTGTTTTTCATGTATAAAGTGATTCTTAAACCAAATATTTTGCAATTCTTTTATTGTCAGAGGTGGTTGAAGGTGAAAACATTAAGAATCAAAGATTTTAACATTTATGCGTGCTTTTTATAGCCTCTACCTAGCCCTGCCAATGTGATGTCGGGCTGCAGATTTGCAGCCACAGACCCTCATCCCCGTGTGTCCCTGGAGGGGATAGAATCTCCTTCTGATGGAGCTCCCAGCAGCTCCCAGCTTCCACCATGCACAGAGTCACTTCCCCCTCACCCATCCAGAGGGGGATTCATGGCTTGCTCATGTCAAAATAGAAAATCAGACATTTCAGCATTTCTCATCTGTTCACTGGACAGGTCAGAAAAGGATGATATTTGGCCCTAAATCCTCAGAAGTGGCCTTCAATGTGATTTTTCCTTTGGCCTTTGGAATGAGAGGCTGCCTTGGACAACACTGACCTTTTGGTGGTCTTCTCAGCACAGCTAACAGAACAGTGTCTTACCCTATCCACCGTGAAAAAACCCTCCAAACCAAGCACAGCAGAAATAAGTGAGAGTTTCCTTCCCTAAAGGTGACCCTTCTCGTTTAGAGGCCCTGAATATATACGACACCCATTCATCCTGGATTTAGATTTCGAAGTCGGTTGCAGACTTGTAGTTAAAAAGTGCTGTTTGAATTAGCTTTCAGACTAAACAAATTAGATGTGTAAAACACACCTGGCTCTTATCTAGCTAACAGCTCAACCTTGGACTATGAGAACTAAATAAAACCTATGAGCCATTTCCTGGCCACTATGTGAGATTTTCTGTTAAGTTTATTTTTTAAGCCTCAGTGTCTGTTTCTTAATTACTTAAAGGTCCGTGGATTCATTCTGTTGTATGAAATCGAATATAAATTGTTTACCAGATTTGAGGGGGCAAGGAGATTATGCACTTTCTTATTTTTAATATTTCTCTCTCCTATCTGCTGTGACCAGACAGAAATTTCAAGCAACAGTTCTTGGAAAACATATGGAGATCAGCCTGGGAGTTTTGTAAGGTAAGGGACCAGCCGCGATGCCAGGATGTCTGGCTGCTTCTTCTGCTGAGCAGCTCTGCATCCTTTATGTTTTGAAATGATTCTATTGCAACCATTTTCAGTCTAGTTTAGTTTGGCAATATATCCTTGTTTCTAAAGGTGTCTACACTTATTTGACTACAGAAAATATTTACTTTTCTAAAGGGCAGCTTAACCTTTGTTTAAATTTGAGGTGAGCGAAAGGTCATTGTAATTATTTGCTGTATTATTTGTGTCACATCTGAGTTACTGTGAAAGCTGGACATGCATTGCCCTTTATTAGGAAACTGCTTAACCAAACCCAATATAACCATGTTTTGCATCCAGCAAATATTTTATTGAAGCAATGGCTTGTACAGGAAAGTTTTGCCTCTTTTGGGCTCCAGCTGAGAACATTTAAGTTAGTAGAAGGCTTTCCCAGGGGAAGAGATAGAAGTGAGTGGTTTGTTACAGCAGCTATAGCCACCTAGTTTTAAATATCTTGAAGTAGGTAAAGGGGAAATCTGAGTTCAAAGCTTCCTGATAAAGAGCTGCAGAGTGGAGAAATTGCAATAGTGATGGAGGTTTTATAGCAAAGGCGGCTTCATGGGAACATCATGCTGCTGCTAACAAAGAAAGGCTTAATTTCCCATGACTTTCTCAACACATAACTTTTCCATAACTTCCTTGAGAGGTAAGGAAGAAGAAATATTAATATGGCTGTAGATTATAACTGAAAGTTACACGTCTACAGGTAGGAGCATTTATTTGTCCTGCAGAAGGTGGTTAATCGCTGCAGGAGGCAGCTCCGCTGTCACAGGCAGCATGAAGGGCTGTGGCTGGCTCCTTCTCAGCTGGGACAGATGTAATTCCCAGACTGAATGCCAAGATCACCCTCTAGTTCTGTTGCTATTGATTTGTTGCAGTGTTTCTGGTCTAGTGCTTACTATTTGTGAGATGTTACATTGCATAAATAAAGCTGCTGCCTCTACCTTGCTATGAAGTTGTGATCCAGTGGATAATGAATCACTAATCTCATTTGAGACAAAAACCTCAATGCCTCTGCCATAGAATTGTCTTTTAAGTAGAGCAAACAAACATTTAATTACCCTTAGATTAGTATGTCTGGTCAAAGACTGAAAAAGTTTCACCTGATAGTGCTCGTGCACAGAAAAAGAATCAGAGTATCAAATAAGTCTTCAGGAGCAGAAACCCCACCATGAATTTGTGTGGATGCACAAGCACTATAGGCACCAGCATTCAGTAATACAAGATACATTGTGATGCTGTAAAGAGGAAATTGTTTAAATGGATAAAAGGTATTACAGCAAGTACCCCAAAAGAACCACATCCTTTCTCAAGGTACGGGTGGTGATTGTTCCCTTACAGAGGGAGAAGCATGCAGATGCAGTTGGGATTACTTCAGCTCTGGACCGTGAGAAATGGGAAAGGGAAGAATATGAAATCCAACCAAATCAGAAATGAAACTGGAATCTGGTCAAGGCAGGGGGTGGCTCCTCTATTAGTTGGGAATGTACCACCTAATGTTGGATGACAGGTGACCTGGACCAAAAGTCCGTGTCCCCAGCAGAGGCACAGCTACTCTGGTAATAGATGCTCTCTAGAGCAGAGTGTATGTAGAGACCAAGCTTTAATTTAAAGTCAAGAAGCTTCTCTTGAATTTGTTACTTGGAAAATATCCCAAGAGCAGCTTATTGTGATAGACTGTGTGTAAATAATCAGCACCTCCCAAGTTACTCCCGTGATAAAGCATGATAGCCGGGAAGGGTTACTGCTTCATCACATCACTCAGATGGTTTTATATCTGCATGGCAAAGTAGCAAATATATATGGATCTGAAAGTGCTTGATACATGGGATATTCAGAGCACTTTTTTAAATTTGTGTATATTTATGGTCACTCACTAAAGGATCAGTGACCCTTTGATAGATTAATATAATGTGCTTCAGATACAGTAGCACAAGTCAAATGACAGTGAATCCACTTATTAATGCTTGAGTTTTCATGCAAGTGGAAGAAAGGGTAGGCCTTCAGTTTTAAAATCTTTCCTAAAAATCAGCCTGGCCACCAAGCACACTGCTATGGAGAGTCCTATCTTTCCAGCAAATAGAGGATTTTGTGTCTTTCACTCAACAAGTTCCTTTTAACAACATCCATTTAAAAACATCAAAGTGGAGAGGGAGGTGGTAGGAGATAGCTGGCAGTCCCTAACCAGCACGGGATTGCATAGACCTCTAAGGGTCAGGTGAGAGTGTTGCTCCCTGGAAGTACTGATGTGAGCAAAGGGAAGCAGAGAGATGTCTCTGCGCGACCTCGCAGCGGGAGGCGAGCGTGCAGTGCCGCAGCAAAGGTTTGCGTTGGCAAAGGTCCACCGTGGGAAGGCTGTGCCGGTGTTGCGCCGTGTCTTTGTTGTGCTGCAGATTATGTGACAGGGGCTCAGCTGGAAACGATGCCATTTTTTTTTTTCTCGTTGCTGAGGATAAAGGCAGATTTCTAAAAACACCAAAAGCTTTAAAAACATTTTTTTGTTTGCGTTGTCGAAAGAGCTGCCTGCAAGACAGAAGTCTCAGATCAGAAGCCATCCTGGGGAGTGTTGTTAACCCTCAGTGCGCGTTTGGTGATGTGTCAATCTTCTAGTGATACTGCTCTTGCTAGGAAATCATAATTTATTGAGGTCAACAGGTTAATGGGCTGGGCTATGTGCTACCAATTGGTAGACATAAAATATATTTAGTCCTGTGACATACCTAAAAGGTTTTCAATAGGGGGAGGTTTGCAATAAAATGCGTGATGAGTCTTCTATTAGTTTTCTCCCAGAGCATTCTTTTCTTTCAAAGATAAAGGAAAAGGAGAGAAAGTTGATGTTTGAAATCAAAAAAGCTGGGTAGCTGTTATGTTGCAGATGTGCATTTTATAGTTTAATATTTTTTGCGTGAAAAAGCAGTTGGGATTCTAAACAGACATGATGTAGAGCTATTTAAAATTAATAGAGCACTTCAAATCTTTAGGAGCACTTTAAGTTAGAAGTGATCTTGGGTTTGGGCAGGCTCAGTGTAGAAAGGTGTAAAATTGTAGAAGAGATTCACAAAAACATATTGGTATAAGGGCAAAACCTAATATAGCAGATCAGGACAAAGAAAATTATTTAAAAATGCAACAAAATACAAAATCTAACAACAAATTTTGTCTCACTGTATGTTTTCCGTATATTTATTTGACTTCCATTATTCTGTTACCTTATGTTTCCCATATGAGATGGAATAAAGATTCTCTGAGGAAAATATGAGAATAAATATTACCAAAAATGCAGAAATTCTGCTCTTGTCTGTGTACCCTCCTGGGGCCTGACCGACCCTCCTGCGGGGGAAGCAGGTTATTGATCAGCACAGGGGAGGTATCCGCCAGCCCCTGCCCATCTTTCATAGGTGAAGGAGCGGGGTGATGCAGAAGGAGACAAGCTCGTTATTGAGTCTCTGAAAGGCCACAGGGGCAAGGCTGGGCTAATAAATTCTTTTTTAAAGTAAGTAAATGCTTGTGCTGCCTTGTGCCCTCCCCGTAGCTTAGCATTATGTTTTCTGGGTGCTACACAACTGTCAGAATTTTCTTCCTTATCACACATATTTTTCTACATGGCCAAGCTGGCCAGAGTTTTCAGTTCAGTTTGTTGTATTCGGATGCGTTTTTTGTTTGTTTGGGGTATTTTTATTTTCTTTTGTTTTCTTTATTTTATTATTATACCATCAGCAGCATCTCTACAGTTGGAAAGAAATGGAATATTGTAAAATACAAAATTGCTCAGACTGTCAGTGTATGATGTGGTATCAGTGAACATTCCCTAGAGAACCGTGTGCTTGTGGTGGGCAGGAGAAGGGACCCTCTGGGGCTGGAGGGTGCCTGGAGGTGGCCTGGGCATGGGATGCCCATGAGGACTACAGGAGAATCTCCCTGGCTTGACGGAGGCTCTAAGACCAGACTTAAATGCTTGATCTATAGCACATCCATGCAGCTTTTGATTAAACTGGGCCTGAATTGCCATTTGAATTAATCCCATTACCAGCTTGTCTGTCCAGATCAGTTATTTCAGTTCCAATATCCATTATGGTCCTTCGGAAACCAAGAAGCATCAGTCACCTGTCAGGCATTTGGGGCTGGCGTTGTAGGTCAGATGTAAAAGGCACACAGAGTGTCTCCCAGCCAGGTATGAACAGCCTGGAAGGGAGAAACCACTGACCTGCTGAACCTGAGTGCTGGGTGAAAGAAATAAAGGTAGTCTGGAGCATGAGGCATATGAATCTGAATTCCTTTTCCGTGGCAAACTGTGAAATGTACCCTCAGTTTTGCAAAATGTGGGTGCTCTATTAAACAGGACCTGTATTTTTCTAATTATTTGTTTACCTAATACCTAACATAAAAACATGACCCTCAGTTATGGTGCACTGATACAATAGAAATTATAGGATAATTATCCATAGCTATAACGATAAAATCTTTAGTGGGTTTGAAGGCCTTCTCCACCAACTGGAGCGCAGAATAAATATCTGAATACATAGATTTTAGGCACTTTACACTTTTCAGTGCATCAGAAAGATCAGGTAGCTCAGACTACTGTATTCCAAATAAATTCATTGCTGCAGTGTTCCTCTGAGTGATTTAGTAAGTAACCAAACGTTCTCGTCACTCTCCAGAAATTAAGCATAATGTATTACCTGTCTCATTAATGCCTTTTTCATTATACTTTTGTATTTATTTACATTGTTTTCTATTTTGGCATACACTTTTAATATTACTAAATGATGTATTTTGTGCTAATGCATAGATGTTCTTATCCCATTGGATAAGGCTTGCTGCACACATGATAATGAAAAAAGTGATCCCTCCCTCAAAGCCCTGCCCCCTCTACATTTATTACAGTTACATATATCATTATATAGTAGCTTTTTTCAGTGTCTGTCTGTACATACAGACGCTCCTGTCTACCTCAGAAAAAAGCCTGTGTGTTTTAGTAGAGGTACAGCCAATAATGTTTTATACAAATAACATAAAAACTATTAAAATTTAATGTAGAATGATTTTCCTTTTTTTTTTTTTTTTTTTAACTATCCCATATATTTCTATATATATGGTATGTTTTTATGAGCTAAACTCTAGTGGATAATTTGAAAAAATCTATATGAAATTACAAAGAATTTTTCCCAAAGCGTTTGCTATATAGATGCATTCTAAATATATAATTTCACATGTGCACACTTTATTCTTCTTATCTATATTAAAAAAATGACAAAAAGATTTGCAAAACAAATGCACTTTGTTTTACAGCTAAAACAAAGGAAGAGACTGGGTGTCCCCTGCCGCCTCTGAACCGGGAAGCAGCTTGTTTATCAAACTTTACACAAAAACTGTGTTCCCCATCACATACCTTGAAATGCCTGACTTTCCCCCATTTCCTACACTGCAAACTGAAATGGTAAAACTTATGTGGAAAACCCTGAAACAAGTTCAGTCTTCAGATGTGCCGTATGCATCAGCCTCTGGTTTCATGCCAGTGCCTAACTGGGGGTAGAGTGAGATCTGAAGAGGCATAAAAAATAAGTAATTATTGCATGTGTCCCTTGCCTTCTGACATCAATTTCCTTATATAAGGGCAAGTCATTTAACAGCGGTGGTTTATAGCACTAGAGTACTTCTAAATGAATGGGGGAAATAATCAAATGGTGAGGGCCGTCTTCTTCGGTTTGCATGATAACGCTCCACTCCGGCCCTGGGACTGGACCAAGGTAAACTGAAATAAGGATTAACTGACAATAGCAAAGGCTAATTTACAGAAACCACATGAGGAGTTCCTGAGCACAGCCCAGATAACAAAAATATTATCAACTTTGTTTACAGTGAAGTCAGTCAGTTTATTAGTTGGAGTGCTTCATTATGTAGAAAAGATGCCAATGATAGTCTCCTAGTCAAAATAAACAGGCATAAAGTGGTCCACATATACAGTTTGGAGAGAACAGTTACTTTGCTATTTATTTAATAATTGACCATAAATGGAGTCAAAGTGCAAAGGGAAAAAAACCCCTAAAAAAAGCAGCACACTAAGGGCTTTTTGAAAGATTGATAAATAATGTGGAATCTCAATTAGGCTTTAGAAGGAATGCAGATATTAAAAATTTGGTCAAGAATCTAATTAGCTGGAGGTAATTAAACAGTCTCACACGGGGTCATTAATCTTTTCCACAGACCTTTGATGTTTTGCACACTGTCTTCTAGTCATTAATAAAATTCATAACACTCCTCTTTGTGGTGTTTTATCATCGTGTTTTTCTCTGTAAGAGCATAGAGCAAGTGTCATTGTATCACAAGGGCCTTACTTTAGTTAATTTCTTTTTTTCTGCTTGTTAGACTTAACTCTTTCTTGAACAAAATGGTACCGATTTAAGCCAGAAGTTTTAAGACAGGTTTTAAATCGCCAGTAGGTTTTTCCCTGTAGCTTTCAAAATCATACCTTCAGAAAGAAATCAAATATTTCTGATGCATATGGTGAAATAAGAAACTTTTTTTCAAATCTGGTTCATCTCTCCAGTGCTTAATTTTGCGACCTGGTTCGTATATTAGTCATATGCTTTTCAGAAAAAGTAGAGGACTTTATTTTGCTTTGTTTCTTTACCTTCGTTTTCTCTTGATGGCAAGTCCCTTGGAGGCATAACCTGTAGTGTGCAGTTAATTTTAGCGGTGTAACCAGAGAGCTCTAGAGGACAAGGCTGTGATAGAAGTGAGGAATAATTATGAAAAAGAACTAAGTAAAATGGAAATTTGTTGAACGTGACTGATTTTATGTACAGTCTCAAAAAGGAAGCAGTAAGTGCTTCAATAATGCATTATCCAGACATATTTCAAAGACAAACTGTGTTCAAGAACAGCTGAATTTAAAAGGCAAGAGAGCTACAAAGGACACCTTTGGAAGTTATAAAGATATGATTTCTATTACAAACATTAATATACATACGTGTATAATGGGTGTGTTGTGTATTTATGGATGTTTGTATTACAAGACCCACATTTATGAGCTGTTTCGTGGAGTCGTGTAAGTATAAATAGAAAGATGTATAAATGATTTGTTAATTACACGTTCATATCTATACAAATGCAATTCACATTTTAGCCAAATACATTTCTGAAACAGCCAAATCCATTGTTTCATGAAAGTATTTGTAGATTTTTTGTTTCGGTCTGAACTCTCTCAGGCATTTGCTTGTCTCTGGAAAGAACGCGTTGAGTCGTTATAGGATGTAGAAACTGAGCTAGTACTTTGCAAGCCTTCAGGTAGATGAGCCCGATTCAAAGCTGTATTGAATTGTCTGCTGTGAGATGCATAAAAATATGCACCTTCCCTTTCTTCACAGCAAGTGAAAGAATGTAAAATGCTCTTTAAATACTGTGATAAATGGCAACAATTGAAAATGTTGATAGGGATAATTCTTGTGGTTTTTTTATGACTGATTTGCACAGCTGAAATATAGATCGGTGCCTAAAAAGCTGGATGATCTTATCTGCTATTTTAGAAAGAAATAACACTTGATACCATTTCAGGAGTGAGAGGAACTAATGAGACGGGAATGAAAATATCTGAGTGTATCGTTAACCAGAGCAATTGTATTTTGAACTTGTGAAGTGTTGAATGTTCTGCCCTTTCATATTTGTCTGATAAGTCTCTGTCACTACTGGAAGTTGCTACTTTTTGCAGCATATCCCGTTAAGTTCATATCCAAAATACGGAATGAGGCTGTAGAGACCAGGGGAAAAGAAAATGCAGTGCATAGCTATAGGGCTTTGGGGAAAAAATACAGTTTGTTTCTCAACTGAACTTTAAACGTAAATCTTTCTGTGTCATTTTCTCTGACGAAGGAAGTGATAATAATTATTTTATTTCTATATTATTGTGAGTAGTGTTTTCCTCTAAAAATATCAAACCAACTGCATAATAATTTGTGGAGTGATCGACTTAAACGTGTGTGGGAGATGGACACCAAGGATTATGCTCTTTCGTGTTTACTTATAATTCATAAACAAATTCTGACTGTCTTATTTTCTTCCCAACAAATAAGGGAATATTTATACTTTTTATTCAGATTGAACAATTGTTTCTTACCTGCTTAAGAGTATTATTGTCGATGGAAAATTGATAAAGTAATATCTTCCCAAGACGAAATGATGAAAACTGAGCAGTTGCGAAGAGAGGGTCCTGCTAAAACTCCTCCCCCCCTCCCCCCCCCCCACGCTTTAATGCTCATGCATTTTTAGTGACTAATTAACTTTTCAATAAGAACTTCATCTTTAGTGGTTTGACCTAGCTTTCTTTTACAGTATGAATCATCCCATAACCTCAGGAGTTCCGCTAGGAAAACAAAGGATGGATGATGATGTCCTGGTTACTCCCAAAATAAACAAATCATAAACCTCACAAAACAACCAAACAAAATTGAGCAGACTTCTAAAGCTGGGCTCTGTGTGTTAACATCAGAAATAAACTGAAGCAGCTTAAATCTTCTTTAAAAAAGGGTTACTTTTAATGATAAATTTTAAGTAAATTGCAGATGCTGCCTTGTGACCTTTTTTCAAAGTGATGGTAATGAGAACCATAGGTGATTTAGTCTACTTAATAATAATGAGATTGATACAAGGAACCCTCACATTGGCAACAATTTGATAATTGTCTGAGCAGGAAGAACTAGCCCTCCCTGGTGGCTTGAAAACATAGCTGAGATTTGAAAAGCTGTACAGAGCTCTTATTTAATCTGAGCAATTCTATAATGATGTGAAAAGGTAAGTGTTTTTGATTTAGTGATGTCTATATTTCAAGAGACAAGATGTTGATGATAAAGAAGAAAAAGGCAAAAGATGAATGGCTGGTTTCTGGAGACATCTTTTGGCTTAATATCTAACACCATGTATGTCTGTGTGCATTTCTCTCAGTTTTCCCACTAGTAAAATAGAATACTAATTAGATTTTGATTACAGTCAGTTTTTAAAGTGTGGAAGGCGCACTCACATTTCGCTATTACAAACTGATGTAATAGGTGGGCACAGTCCTTTGAATCTGTCATGCTATCAGGGCTGATCGGCTGGAAAGAAAGCATGTACGCTTTACTTACAAATGTGGTACATTTGATTCTGTGATAGAAATTACCTGGGAGCCTCTTGGTGACAAATAATGTATCCAGAGAAATACTTCTTTGGACATTCTTAGGAAAATTGATATTTTTTTGGCATGTTCCTGGCTTAAAGGTTAATAGGTGAAGATAAAATTCATTGTTATAGGTACCATAGAGTTTGAGTTTTGTATTAAAGGTCACTGGGGTTTACATAGATAAAGCTCAGTGTTAAAACATGTCATACAACCTAGGAGTGTCTAGGGGTGAACCTGAATACTAGTTTCAGTGACTGCTAATTGAGTACATACGTAAGATGCTTCAGGTGATCCTCTTCAGTCGGCAGGGTCACCCCATGGAAGATGGCCCTACTGGGGAACCAGTACAGATAGAGAGCCCTGAATGTGAGTCCTCATCACTCTGCTGACCAGAAAATGCCATTGAATGTCGAGGGTGAAGAATATGAAACACCTTTATGTTTATTTAGGAATAACAGTTTTGGGCTTAGTAGTTAGGAAATAGTACACAGGTAAAAAAACCACTTGCATGACCTAGGGTACCAATGTATTGCATTCATAATGCCTGTCCACTGGCAAAATGTATAAAAGTACTGATTATAGATGTGGTTTGTATATTTAAAATCTATTTTTGATACAGTGCTTCCACTTTAAACTAGTTTTGGGGTGGAAAAAATGTAATCTCAGGAGAACTGCTGTTGAATCTATCAGTGTGAAATTTAACGGATTAGAAAGCAGTCCGAAAAAGGGTGGACTGCATTAGACATCCTTTCACTTGAGAGAGAAACGTTGGAAAAAAATAATTTAGAAGTTTTTCAAGTAGATGCAGTATCTTTATAGATGTGTGATTATTTGTGCATTTATAGCATGAAGCTGTTAGCAACGGCGCACTTTGGAAAAAATGTGTCCAGTGAATGACATAATAGGAGTCTTTGTGTAATATTGAATTTTGAGGAAATACGTTGTCTAACAACATGCTGTCTATTTCAGATCTGAACCAGATCTCATGCTTAAAAAAGAAAGCAGTTCCTCAATAGCAGGAGTTAAAAACGTTCAGTGGAAAGTTTCTCTGTGAAGTCTATAAATATCTATTAGGATGTCCATTAAATCGAATCAAATATTTCCTTTCACTCGTTTTAACCTTCCCCGGACTGACTGCGGTGAAGTTTTATGTATTCCTGCATGGGAGCTTCGGTCTGAAAAATGAGAAGACCAAGGTGTAAATCTTCTGAGGTTCAATGCCACCTCGCAGCTTCCCGGTTAACCGTAAGGTCATCCCGCAAACAGCTGGGCAGGGAGGAAACGTGCGGCTCTGGAGCCATTATATCATTTCCGCTTCTGTTTCCTCTCAGCTACTTCTGCCAGAAAATGGCTAATAATGGGCTATTTGCATAGGGCAGCAGGAGAAGGCAGACTGAAGATACGTTTTAATGCTAAATTTCCTTTGTAAATGTAGTTATAAAAACTGGACTAAAGAGGGCAGGAGATACTCTATTTAAAAACTAAATGCAGGCAACTGGGTAGTAAAACTCTACGGGGGAAACAATAATATATATTTCAGTATATAATAAAGTGATTTATTTTCAATAAAATCTGTACAACTGCTTTAGTTACTTTGACACCTTGATTAACTGGAGTTTCAAAGATATTTGTGTGTCTGTGAACCTTCTTCATACCAACAGTTCCGAATACTTTATTGCGTCTGCTATTGAATATGTATGTTTTAAAAGCTTTTGCTACAAGGTAGTTTTACTGGATGTCAGGGACAAAATAGATTAATATTAGACCTCAGCCAGAAAGCATATCTGTGGCAGCGTGTGAAATGTAGCACTCTTCACTGCTGACGATCTCCCTGACTTATTCCTTGGGATGCTTTACACAGGGCTATGGGAGAGATTTATTTCCTCTGAAATCACAGATTAACGTTATAAAATCCACCCCTAAAAAGTTTTCACCCGTTGAGGAAATTTCAGATCTGGCTGGACCTGGAAGAAAGGGATTAGAGAATCCAGGGTGCATTGTAGATGTACAGTTGGAGGAGTCTTCCTATGGGCTGTACATTAGAGAGTACAAAACTTCTCTTTTTGCCTCCTGCACGGCACAAAGCAGGGCAGCGCTGATACAGCCCCCAAAGGTCGCAGAGTTTTGGCTGAAGCCTCCCTTGGGGCTTCTGGAGATTTCAGTGCACACCCAAAGGACATACGGTGACTAGCAGCACATTCTCTTACACTTCAACACAACGGGGGGCAGTTTACATCAGGAGGAAATCCTACCATTGGGAAAAACCTTTTTTCCTTTCCTTTCACCGTCTCTGTGAGCCTGTAGCTTAGCAAGGATGAAGGAGGCTGTGGGAAATGATGGCACCTTCTCCTACTCTCTCCCTGGCCGGTGCCTGGGGAAGCCCTGTTACAGACCTGATTTCACACAGGGACATCGATGGGCTCGATGCAATGACACATTGCAGGGTTGCGGGAGACACAGGAATCACCCTGTCAGGATGGTTTTCTCCTGCCCTTTTGGTGTTCTTCCCTCTATACCAGCACAAGGATATATAGAGCATCTTCCTCGCTGCTATGCGGGGCTTGAGGGTCTCAGCTATGACAAGTTTCACCAGAAGCTGAGTCTCCTGGTTCCTGTGTCTAAATATAAGGGATTTTTCCAGGAATTTTCCGATGCTGGGTATGAAAAAAATCATACACTGGCATGAATTTGACTTCTACTACTGAATACAGGTCTATTTTGATCCCCCACCCACTTCTATGTATATACACAAAATATGTCTTACTAGGAAAAAAGTACAAGCTGGGTTTATGTTTTTTTTTTTTTTTGAAACTACTTAATTTCTACATGTCATAATTAATATTAAGAAACACTGACAAAACACAAATATTAAGCTTTCTTAAAGCTTGGGCTTAGATTTTTTTTTTCTTTTCCTGGAAGAAGAAAGGGGTTTTATTTTAAAATGATTCAAAATCCAACACCTTTAAAAATGTTGAAAATTTTCTCTTGTGTATATTGACAACCTCTGTGTTTTGTTTCTGCTTGAATATACCAGAAGTTTGTTGCTGTTGTTGGGTAAGTGCTTCCAGTGCATTCATCCCAGACAGTATTAACAAGAAATAAACAAGACCTCGCTGCAGTTTGAGATTAGTATCCCCAAAACAACAGGATTGATATGATAACTGTTGAGAGTTAATTTTAAATAAAGACCTCTTTTTTTTTTTTTTTTTTTTTTGTATCATAAGTACAGAAAATCAGAACTGCAGATTTGCTTCAAAGTCTCTGCTTAACAGTACTTTTTTATTTTTCCTAAAGCTTTTTAGGTTGTTTTAGCATTGATGTGTGTCAGTCCAGCGAATGAACTGAACAGTGAAAGACACATTCTTGGAATACAGAAAGATTAGAAAACTTGTCAGTGGAAGAAAGTCCAAGAGTAAACAAAGGTTGCCCAGTTCCCTTGGGAAAGTGCTTGAGTTACATGTCATGTGTTAACTGTTGGTACAAACCTCACGATGCTGGTCCTGTTTTGAATTTCATATGCTCTACAACACTGTTGGTAATATATCGCTACATAGAGCGGAGAGGAGAAAGACACCTAAACTGTACAGACAACTGTGCATAACAGGAGCATTAATAACTTCCAGGACTTTTTTCCAAGGTTGATGATAATTTACTCCACAGAATTAAAGCTTTTTTTTTTTTCAGATGTCAGAGTGCTAAAATGAAAAGTATGCAAAATTATTCCAGTTTGAGATGTAAATTATGCTGCCAGAAAGATGGGTGATATGTGTAATGGAAGAATTAGGTCTCTTAGACTAAAGCAGATTCCAGTAAATCAAAAAATATGTAAGGAGTCTGTGACCAATCCTGGATTTGCTAAAATGAATATGAATGTGATGAGCATCTGATGGCACAGTAACTTCTGCCCTTTTAAAGTTGTGAAGCTGGCAGGGGTCTTTTTACAAGGGACTGTAGTGACAGGACAAGGGATAACAGGTTTAAACTGAAAATGGGGAGATTGAGATTGGACATCAGGAAGAAATTCTTCCCAGAGAGGGTGGGGAGCACTGGGACAGGTTGCCCAGAGAAGCTGTGGGTGCCCCATCCCTGGCAGTGTCCAAGGCCAGGCTGGTTGAGGCTTGGAGCACCCTGGGCTATGGAAGGTGTCCCTGCCCATGGCAGGGGGGTTGGAACTGGATGATCTTTGAGGTCCCTTCCAACCCAAACCATTCCATGATTCTGCGTACTGACAACTTGTACTTGCAAGCTCAGGCCCGGGTCCAGTTTGTCCTCAGAGGTTAGGAGTCCAGGATCTGTGCACAATTTAATTTTTATTTTCATGCAATACAAGCCCAGCTTTATATCTTTAATTTGACAATGGCTGGTAATATTTTTCTTTTGCCATCACAACTGGCTCTTTCATGTAATGTAGCTTCTTTTTTGCGTAGCCAACAAACTTTTGTGTCCCCATGTTGTTTCTGTTTGTCTGAGTCCCAGTGGTTTACCTGGTCCTGTGTGCTCACACATCCTCCATCCAGCCTAGGATGGAGAGCACACTCTGCCCCTGCAGTATGCTAAAAAGCTTAATAACTTTTCCAGGTTCTTGGGTTGTGACCAGAATCAGGAAATCACTGTCCACCACCTCAATGATACACAGAAAGTGTTTGCTCTGGGGTAATAGTAACAGGGAAGTATTTTCAACTTTTATAGCGAAATATAGTAAAGCTCAAGCTTCTTTTACCAGTCATTCATCAAATTCCTTTTGTATGTTTTTATATATTTGACATATATATACACAGATATGTATAAAATATAACTCTGAACTTTGCTTCATTTGCTTTTCCCAAAGGCTCCAGAGAGTATGCTTGCAATCATCAACCTTTTCCCAGATTTATGTTGAGTTCACCTCTCACATATTTGTAAACTAAAAAATAAAGTTACTGTGAAGACTGTTTGACAAACTCCTTTTGATAGTGACAGTATCATGGCTTATAATGTTTATTTCCAAGAAAGAAGGACATGACAGTGTTTACGCCCATAGACTGAAGCCAAGTTTCCTTCTTTGTTTTGGCATATAGAAACTCAGGTTTAGTATCCTCAAGATGCATAAATTATGCAGTTTTGACCATAGTTATAAAACTCTATTCATACACTTACATGAAATGCATTCATACCTTCCATTTATGGATGATTTACTGTCATATCGTCTCAAAACTCCATCTCTAACACAGCTTTTGAAAACCTCAAGGTGTTAAAATTTGCTTTCTGTTCCTCCAGGAAGCTGAGCTGGAGCACAGTAGCTTGCTTAGGCGGCAGAAGCAGGCAGCTAGATGATCTGCCAGCTTTCTGACCCAAATTAGCTTTCCTTTGCACTGCTTTCCCATTTGGCCTACTGGAGGCGGCCTGTGAATAATTGTTTTAAAAGAAAAATGCTGTTTTATTCTCTCTATTCATGACGTGCATGCTTTCCAAATTCTTGTAGTATAAGGCAATGCGTCACTTTTCTAACATCTATGTCACATCCTAGCTATTGTGTTCTGTGCTCCAGTACAGGCAGATCTATTTTGCTGTTTTTCTGGTGGAATTTGAGCTTCATAGTCTTAATATTCTCAGATATTGTCTTCTGCAGTATTTCTGATATGTGGTAGGTCCATGATTTCAGAATATGGCTGTCACTTCTTAACCACTGTTCAGGGCAGAGTAGATTTATTTGGGTGATGGTCTTGAATTGTTTTGTGGAGCACTAATTAAATCTGTGATTCTCCATTGAAGTGGGATTCCTACTCTCTTTTGGGTGTTTTATTTAGATTCTGGATATCATTTAGGTTCAGGTCAGGAACTGGGGTGTTGTGTTAGCAAGGCCCTTAAATAAGCCAAGCACTCTTCCCTAGTAATATCTTCCCAGTTATTCTTTAAAACCTTTATGCTATGAATTCTGTTTCCCTGTTTACGTGAGGTACCAACATCTCCAGTTCTGTACAGTATTTTCATGGTTTCTGTCCTTTCATAACTGAAAATTCTTACACAAACAGAGTTCATCCTACCACTTGCTGAACTAAGGGTAACTGACAGTCTGGTTTTCTTTTTACCCTGGTCTGCACTGCTTGTGGATGCAAAGGCCATTAAAACATTTATCTGTTTGGTTGGGGTTTTTTTTGTGTGGGGTTTTTTTTTTTTTTTCCCCCCTATTTCCCGAGCATTTCAATTCCCACAAGTCCTTCCAGCTTTTATGTTCTTCTATCCCAACTCTTTAATTTATTCTGATTTTTACTATGGTGGTGTATTCAGTGACCACTTAATGCTTACATTACAACTTCATTTTGCACCACTTTTACGGATGTTAGGTACAAGTCTCAAAAAATCTCCACAGCTTCTTCATCAGAGAGACCTTCAAAGCCTGACACCTTGTAACCTGCTTCCCTGACCCTGTCCAGGCCTGCTGGGAAGAAAATTGTTTAAAGAGAGTCTTCTCATGGACTGAGGAAGCTGATGAGGAACTGGTCCTGTTGACCTCTTGAGTCATCATCTCAGCAGCTTTGGAAGGACAGTTAGGGGTGGGAGGTAGTAACAGAGGGATTTCTGTAATAGCCAACCTGAAACTCACAAGGAAGCGAGGGCAGGGAGCACACCTCCTACACTTTCCAGCCCATGGAGCACACGTGAAGGACAACTGCTTGTCATTACCATCTCTTAAGGATGACAGCAGCCGCTAGGTACCTGGGGCTTCTCCAGCAAGCAGTTCCAGCCAAGCTTGGGACAGAGATGGGTTTATTTCTGTTATCTCCCCAAAATGCCAACTCTAAAGAAATGAGCAGCTCTGTGGTCTCATTTACACAGGAGGAATTTCACTCTGACAGGGCAAACTGCCATCAAATTGCTCCTTGGCAGAAACTGATACTTCTTCCTACTAAAGCAGTATGGGGAGTAACGCAGAAGCCCCCATGCTCCTGCATCTACTTCTGAGTTAGACGGGCCATGGTCACAGGAACTTATCTACTATTGGCCTTATGAAAATTCACCAAAACCATCACAAACCTACTGAACATGTGAAGTAGGGACTGGTTTTAGTTAGGATATCCAAAGGGTCCATCCTCATTGAGCATGTTCATACCTTGCACAGCTTCTAGACCTGCCCAAGCTTGGTGTGGCCCAGCCCATTGCACGATCTGCCTCTGGCTGATGTGCTCATGAGACAAGTCCTGTCTAGGAGTGCAGCAGCAGAAGAGGATGGGAGCCAGGACTACAACTCTGGGAGACCTGAGAGCAGGAGAAGGTGTTGATCAGGCAAAGACAGTGAGGCTGAACACCAGGATAATGACTGAATATAGGTGGGAACATGGTGGCACTGGTGAGCTAGTGGTAGGTGTGTGTGGGAATAATGAGGTTTTGGGACCAAGGTTAGTATCTGGGACAGGAACCATTGTGAAAGGAAGCACAAGGATTTGGGTCTGATGAGGCCATAATAAAATGCCTGGGAAGAGGAGCAGCAAGTATAGGAAGAAAGGGTTGTGGCAGGAGAGAGAAAGATGTGATGAAATGGTGGGAGAAATGAGAACGTGGTGTGTATCAGAACAAAGTTCTGATGCTGTACAATCAGGATTTGTAAATCCATTCCTTAGGGAAGCAGACGTATATAACTGTGTAGTCTGTAGTCCATGTATGTGGCTGCCCATCCCTGATAGCATCTAAAACTGTTGTTCAATTTTAGCCACTGAGAGTAAGGGTAATAAGGTTACTAATTTTCTATACATTTCATGGAAGTAGAAAGTTGGGTCGACGGGATAGGTTCAAAGCAGTGAGAAAAGAGCTGCATCATCAGTTCAGCCTCGCAAAGTGCTGGAGAGAGGAGGAAGCCATGCTTCATAAATAGTTCTTGTGGAATCCCTTTTGTACCACTGATCCAGATTATTAATCCAAAAATTACATTGAAAACGTTAATGCTGTGAAGTCAGATACTTCCAACCCAATATAATTAAAGTAGGCTTTGCATTTTCTGCTTCTGCATTATGACAGAGGCTGAAGTCATGCAATCTTGTAATATTGCCTTTTGTCCAGTGTACAGAATAGGAGCTCTTCAGCCAATATATTTTCCATGCAGCTCACCATATATCTGAGTGTCTCGTGTATTGCACGCTGTTCAAACCTGGCTCTGAAGACGTCATTACTAATTTGTTTCATTTGCTATTCAGTAGTGCATATCTGTAAAATATCTGAGTGCTTTAGAAATGTTAGTTAATTGTCACAACCCCCTGTGGGGACAGCAATTTCTCTGCTAATAGATTAGGAACTGTAGCATGGGAACGTTATCCGAGACCAGCCCCACGAATACTCCAGGTAACACGCAGATCACGACACTATAGTCACCATGCTTGGAGCACACTTCCATTGGCATCAGTTGAACTGGGAAGTAACTCATGTTGGCTGCCTCAGAAAGGTAGGGACAGAGACATAACAACCTACTGGGTTTAGTTTGGATTAGGTGATGTCACATCCCACCAGAGTCTGTGATGGAGACCATGCATTTTTTTTAATGCATTTCTTATGTGCTTTCCGATTTGTGCAGCAACATTTTGATAGGTATCAGAGATATTATTTTTCTATACACAATTATTAGTATACAGATTACACCATTATCACAGATAATATTTTTTTCCTCATCTTAATACTTAGGGCAAATGTTTGTTGTGAACTGAATAAGGAAACTCCTGTATGGAAGTGATCAGGCAAATAAATGCTGTATCGTAGCAAGTATCAGGGTACAGACTTAGGACTGTCCAAAGCTCTTAAGGTATAAACACCTGATTTTCCAGCACTGCTGTTCTTTCAGCAACATGTGGGTGAAAGAAAGGCAAAGACAGGCAGAAAAAGAGAAAGGCTTTAATTGCTGCAGTTCTTCTTGAGTTCAAGCTCATTGTAACTGCGTATTAATTTTTCTTAAATTAGAAATGATTAAAAAACTGTGGCCAGGGTTGTAATGTGACATGATCCAAAAAGGAGGGTTTGCTTTTGAACCACTGCAGAATGAATTGCAATCTTAACAAAGTAAATGGCTTGTAAATATATCTAGTAATTGTGTATTAATGGAAACTGTTGTGCACACACTGCACATGCCTCTTTGTGGCTGCAAAATTTGACTGTCATTGAGAGGTTGGATTGTAGGAACATTTTTTTAAAAACTCTGGAAGGAATGGAAAAACTTATGGTTCAGAGCATAAGCCAGAAGAAAGTCAGGTCAAGAATATTTGTCTCTAGGCAAACTATTTTATAATAGCTCATTTCAGGGCTTTGTGTTCTCTCTAGGAAACACCCAGCAGTGGCCGTTTTCATAGGGAAGATATAGTTCTGACCTGGTATTGTTATACCTTTGGCATATTGTGATAGGGTTTTGTAAGACTTCCTCATTATAGAGAAGGTATCACTAAATAGATTTTAAGTTAAAACAGACACTAGACAGCCTACAACATAATAGGGTAAAGATCAAATTCTACCCTTGCTTAAATTCAACCATCTCATTAACATTAATAGGGCTGCATGTGTAACTGATAGCAAAATTTGGCGAGTAAACCTTGAAGGACTTCAGTTTAAAAAGAGATTTTTATGTACAGGCCAGGAAAAAAACAGCTGAAACTGATAAAATGCAATTTATATCACCATAACGACAGTGCCTAGTAGTAAGATCTTGGGCTCTTTTTCCCCTTCAAGTGGGTAAAGATTGTTCCCAGACTGAAGCCTTCATCACAAGCCAACTTTTAACTGCAAGAGAAATGTCTGAACTGGTGAGTTAAGCCTTGCAGACCTTTTTTTGATGCTGGAAATGTTAGCACGCAGTCATATGGTGCAAAAACCACCGTGGTAAGTAGGGACTTTGTCAGTGTAGCGTACTTGCAAAACTGGGAGGTAGGATTGTCTCTTTATTGTAGTTTAACTTTCGTCTTAAGTATATCTCTGGGATATTGGGGTCTTCTTTGCAGGAAGATGCAATATCTTATGCACTGTCTCCATAAATAAGAAAGTCCTAGTTTTAATACTGAAGTTCTAGATATGTTCATAAAGAAAATCTCAGCATTTTCATGCTTTGAAGAAATTTTAGAGTTGTTCTTCGTGCTTCCCTTTCTAACATGAAGAAATATGTGATTGCTATTTTCACAGTATTTACTCATATGGAAGAACAATGATGTAGATGGCAGTTGTGGTCAGAAAAATTCCATTCACGACTGGGGAGTCAATATGTGATTCTGTTTCTCTGAGATACTAAATGTCAGAAGTAGTGTGTAATTGTGGAATAGAAAAAATGTAATAAAATAGAGCAGTTAGTTAAAAAAAGACACTTGTGAGAGTGAGGCCCATGAAGTTTTGTCATTCCCAGCTTTGTGTGCTGACAAACACGTTTCCTGCTCTTTCAGCACAGCTTCTGCTGGTTGGCTACGCCTAACCGAAAATACTATAGCCGCAAGCGGCAAAAGACATCCAGGATTTGCCTTATACTGTAACTTGCAAGGAGGTCAGCCTGCTCAACGCTACAATTCCAGATCAAGGAGCTGTTTCAAACTGAAGGTTTGTAATAATTATTACTCTGGCACCAGTTTAGATGAGCTATATCCCTCACTTGCCAAAATACTGCAACCATCAGACATAATAACCGCCCTGTATGACACTGAACATGGGCTGTGGCCCTAGGACGGGCCTCCCAGAGCCCCCCGTTGCCCCTCAGAGCTTTGCCGGGTCCCTAAGTCAAGTGCAGGACCTGGCAGCGTGCACTTTCCTTTCAATACCTGCATGCAGAAACGACACATACTCAAACACTTTGCAATACATATTATGGGGTATCTGTGTTATGCAATCAGCTACTTGCAAAAGTCACAAAATCTCAATTAAAATAAAGTAAATGGCATGTTTTTTTCTGTGAGCAATAGAAACCAGGTACTTTAGCAAAGCAAGATAACTCAAGAGCTGATGAATAAATAATACCAGTGAATGAATAATTTAAGTGTAGTGTCAGATGCCTTGAACAATCTTTATCCTTGAAACAATAAAATGTGACCACGTTCGGTATGATTGTGTGCCGTGCAGAGAGGCTCTAGGATTAAAGCCCTGCTTTTGGGGAGTAAGACTTCAGAAGATGCTGAGCAGTATCATGTGCAGCACTTGTCAGGGAGTGAGAGCACTGAGCTCCCACCCTGGAGCTTAGGAAGGGCATTTTCCCAGGTTGTTATGCTTTGCCTCAGCTGTCAATGATGGAGTAAAATGCTGTTAGGTGAAGCTGATTAAGGTATTTCAGCCATGCAGGGAATTGTGGGCACTTAAATTGCAGCTGATGTATAGGTAGGAAAAAGTTTTTCCATGTTTTTTTTCCCACAGAAGAGGGATGGGAATGTTTCACAAGGCAAAAGAGCCTTTAGCTACTCTTTGCTTTATTTAATATAGCTCGTTAACATTATTCCTTCAGGTGTTTTCAGTAACTGAAAATCCAGGTTGAGGCAGCCCTCATGCAAAACTTCTCTGGGTCTACCATGTCCTTGCCGGTTTCTAGACCTGCTCACCATGACCCGCTTCTCTCTTCTGGGAGAGTCCTAAAGGAGATGCTTTGGTGTCCTTGGCAAGTCCTGTGGTAAGTGGTGGCTTTGGATGAATATGGTGAATTTGGGCTTACTCAACCTAAAGTAAAAAAGGGGTTTGACTGTGAGAGAGAGGATTGCTCTCATTCATTTTAGTATATACTTTATTTGTTAAGAACTCTTGAATTTGAAAAGTGGGGGGTTTATATGTATAAATCGATGGGTTTTTGAAAATGCCCACAAGGAATAAGTTTCTTATTTGGTCTTTACACAATGATATTCACTCCATTTTCACACAAAAGATTTTTGTAAGCTTGTTTGAATAATTCAAGACAAAAGCCTTCTTTTGCTCTTGGAAAACATCTGTGAAGTAGGAAACCATTGTACTGGAGACAAATTAAAGGGGTGGAGTTCTGCAAACGAATTTATTTCTAAAATTAATATGAGGAAGTAGGGAACATAAGATTTCTTCTGACCTGGTATAGTCTGGAGTAAAATCATGGTTTGTTTTTTATGATATTAACTATTTTGGCAGTTATATTTGGGCTTGGACTTGGGTCATCAATAAATAATGAAAAACTTAAGAAGGAGCGATGCTTAATGTGTTTTGGCGAGGAAGAAATGTGAGATGTATTCTCCTGCTAGATCTAGGTGAGGACACGTTGCTAAGGTGCTTATGTTAAAGGAGGTTAAAATAAAAATACACTGTATTATGTGCCATAGCTCCAGCTAGCATATTGTGATAAATAACATCTGGATAGTGTAAAGTCTGTGGGTTTTTTTCAGTGCAGGAAAATCTCAGTTCACTTGCAGCATGTAGACTGAAGTATCTCCTGAGTGTGGATAGGGGTGCTTTTTACCATCGGAGAATTACCAAACTTGTCATGGTAGATAAAATCTTATTATCAGTGTAAATAAAACATTAATGGCATTGTCATGATGCCTATTGAGATATTTTGAGCTGTGATAGTATTTTTTAATGCTCTGCAAGTTACAAACCTGAATATCTTATCAAAAAGTCCATCATTTCTATGATTTGTAAACAGTGTAGAAAAGTCGAGGTCCTAGGGAATGGGCTAGTGGGTGAAAATGGGCCTTTTTCTGCTCTAATCTCAGCTTTTATTTCCAAGTTTATCTGGCAGTACAGAAAAGATCCGGATTATATGACTGGGTCACCACTATTAATTTAAACCAGATAAATGCCAGTGTTCATTTATATATACAAATACCAAAAAAGAAATGTAAAGCCAATCTAATTCCACCTCAGTGTTTTGTTTGGTTTTTGGTTGGTGGTTTTTTTTTCCTTATGTTGCTATAACAATTAAAAATTATAAAATTAAAAAAGATTACAGATGAAAAAAAAAAAGTCTAGTGTGCGTATGACATTGAAAGCTAAGGAAAAACAATGTGTCTCCACGGGAGTGTGGAAATATTCTTGAAACTGGTATTGCTGGATTTATAACGGGTAAAATCCAATGCTAGTCAAGAAGGGAATCTGGCCTTAGGTACACATCTGCATGTGTCTGTCTCTGTTATCTTTGGTGTACTAGTGTTTGTAGTGATTGGGTTGCAACAGCGAAAAGCGGCACGAAGGTGCAATGTTAGTACAGCAAATTACTGTGGAAGAATATATTTGAGACTGGAAGTTTGATATCTGTATTTTGAGTTCCTGACCAGTTGTAGGATTTTAAATCCTCTTTCCTGTCCTTGAGGTTGGGGTTTGTTTAATCCCTTTTTCCTGTTTGTGGTTCAGCCAAGATATATTATAAGCAGGCCATCAGGTGAGGGAAATAGCTGTGGAAGCAGGAAACATGAAAAGATAGAGGTAAATAGAGATTTTAAACCTTATTTAAATGCTGTTGTGCTGCTGAAAATAAGAATCTACTTTAGGACAGGTATGATGCTGCCCCATGCTTTTGTTAAAGTTGTAATGGCACATATATATTATAGAAATGGTTGGCTTAGAGACTGTGCAGATTCCTGGCAAAGGTCTTGGAGCTGTGTTGGTGGCTCAGTAGGTGGTGTCTTCAGAAGTATCTGTTGTCTTGAAAGTGGATCCAAAAGAGTTTATTCCAGGCAGAGCTGTACGCCTATTTTTGCATTAATGTAGGAATGGAGCCATGTATGCCATGATGTAAAAAATATCATGGTGAATAAAAAGTTGGATACTACTTGGTTTTAAGCTTCAGGTTTAGAAGTTGCATGCCATCTAATTTATTAATTTTGCCACAGGCCTTTGGGAATATAAATAATAATTTAGGATGGGATTCATTTAGTGTAACTTCAGGCTCCTGAAAAAGCATTTGGTTTAGTTATCTTGCTAGGCTACCTCTACAGTCAGTGGAGAGAAATTCATCACCTCTGTCTTGGACACACCTCTTGTGGCCTATAATATGTGAAAAGGCAGATACAACCCTAAGGTATTCCCTGGAGTAATTTCTGTGTCAGATGAAAGAACAAGATTTTAGTTCTAGCATATATTCTTTTTTTGGAAGATGTGAAACTGTAAGGTTACTCTTTTTTTAATGCTAGGAAGTCCACTAGCAGTAGTCAGCTCCAAAACCTGACTTTTAGTTTTAATCTTCTCTGAAACTCTCCTCTTCCTCCCAATTGCTTGTGAGGAGCTGGCACCAGAACTGCATGTGCAGTGCCTGAGCAGTGGCTGTATGTGTACTTACTGCAGTGTTGGTGTGTACCCTGTGCTCTGCTGAGGCTAGACACATCTGGCGGTCTTTATAACCCCAGCAGCGCCTGACCTGAAAACGCTGGTTCCCAGAAAAATACAGAAGCTTCTGTATTAGTCACATTTCTTAATCATCTCTCTTTCCCCAATCTGATCACTTTCAGATAAGATTAAATCATAACTATACCTTTTCTTGCTGGTTTTGGTTGATATTTTAGAGTCAAGATCTTACTCTTGCAGACCTTCTCTAGAACTGCCTAATTTGGATACCCCTTTCACAGCTGCATTTTGAGGCATGGCCAGTTTTTAATCCATTTAATCTGTGTGGGGTTGATTGTTCTTTACTGTAGTTTCTTAATAAAAATGTCTTGTGTAAGGAAGTCAGATGATTCTCTGAAGTGTATTACATAAACACGTATAAAGGTATTACCTTTATCACCCAAACTCATAATCTCATTAAAAAGATCAGGTTCCTGTGATACAATTAGTTTTCCAAAAACCTATTAATTATACCTAATTCCTTATTAAACTGTGTTCTGTATTAGTCATTGCATTACTTTGTCCCAGATATAGGTCAGTCTGACAGATACACTCAACTACTTTTGCTGTTATGGAGTGGGATTTTTTAAAAATTTTAACACATTTCCTTTCTTCTAGTTATTTCTATGTTCTAGTTCTACCATCTGTTTATGGTATTGCTTTCTCAGTTTACTTTTTCCATAAATAAAATAGAAATAGTATTGAGCACTTTTTCTTTTGCCACATTATAACTTACAACTTCTTTTAACAAAACAACTCCTTGGGTTCCAGCAGTTTTCTTTTCCTGTTCCTCTTACCAGTTTTGTATGGATTCTAGTCTCTATGTTAATTGCTGGCAGTCTTTTCTACTTTGAGATACGAGATCCTTAATTAAAGGGCTTTATAATCATTAAATCTTTTTGTAAGCCATGTCTTTCTGGTGAAACTTTTTGTACACTCTCCTACCTTCCTTCTGCATGCAGGTGCTATGCTTTGCATTTCACATCTTCTGGTAAAGTGGGAAGTGTACAGTAGCACGTAAGTAGAAAATATATGTGCAAATAAAATTTTATCAGTGTTCCTTCAGTGTTTTTATTAGGTTTAGCGTATAACTGTTCAATCATACTTTTTTTTTTTTTTTGGTTCTCGCAGTTCAAAGTAGCTGGGTCTTTCTACTTTTCCTCTTGTTCTACCTAGTCTGCTCCCTTGTTTCTTATTGTGATTCTGAAACTAGAACATAGCCTACTGGTTGGTGCAACCCGCTGCTCAATTAGTCAGCTAGTGAAAAAGCTTTAATTAATTATGTGCAAAATTTGTGGGGAAAAAAGTGTGGTTTTTAACTTTCACAAAAATGTATGTTAAAAATCTTCATTTGTAATTATGAAGTGGATGAAAACATAGAAGCTTTAGAAATGTGTGTGCCTCAGGGCTCTCTTCCATCACTGAAGATCCAAAGGTTCCTTGACACACAAGTTTGTATTATCTTAGATCAGAGTTGTTACTTGAGATCTGAGTGATCCACTACAAACTCATCGGGGCTGTAAAATGAGTTTGTCTCCTCAGTCTGTGAGAGGCTACATGACAAAATGAAATGAGGAATAAAAGAAATAGCCCATGCAAAAGATTTTGAGAAGGGCATGCAAGGAAAGAGCTCAAGGGATAGTTTTGTTCTGTGACTGTTCTTCTTTTGGGGCTGATTTTTGTTTGTTTTAGAGAAAGCTAATAGTTGCCATATTAGTATTTACTCATTATTTGTGAGTAAATCATTAGATTAGATTATCTGCCTTATACATTTTTATCATGAGTTTGTCCCATAGCAGTAGTTTGAATTTTGATGGGGGGATAGTGTCAGACAGGATTGTTTTAGTCTTGTGAGAATAAATTCAGAATGAATTGTGAAATTTAACAAAAATACAAATAGTAGAAGTGTATCTAGGCTGAAATAAAACCTGTGAAAGAATTTAAGAACACTTCTTAAGCTTATGCAGTATCATTTCTTGCATTGCATTGTTGGTGCAGTGTATGTTTCTGGGATAGATCGACCTGTGATTCCTCCACAGGTGAGTTCAGGTGCTGTAACTAGTGATCAAAGACAAGGCTATAACCAGGAATGCAGTGCTTAGAGGGTGTGGTAGATAAATCTCCCAGGTCCCATTAATAAGTCTGTGCTGTATTAGGCCCAACTTATGCTTATTTTTGGTACTGCCTGCTTCAAGGATCTGTAAGCAGGGATTTGGTGGTGTATTACTGAGGTGATACTGCACTCTGACTGGTGTAACTGTGTACCTGCAATACAGATGTTGAGGCAATGATTAGTGCATATGGTGCTCTGAACCGTGGTGTTTTTGGTTGAATCGGTTATGGCACAATTGCTACCTTAGCAAATCTGCTCTTTGAGTGTGCTTGCAAATTTGATTGCTAGATTCTAAAGAAGTGCATTAGGCTCACAAACCATTGCTAGATGCAAAAGCACTTTGTGTTCAGGAAGTTTTGTTGGTTTAGTTTTTCACTCTAGACACTTTTAAGGGAGGGACAAAGAGCTAAGCCTTTTGGGACATAGGACAAGACTGGTATTGAGGTGGCAGTGGGTTCTTGTTTGCAGAGCTAGGGCTGTTGTATGGCTGAGCTGGAGGATGATGGATCAGAGCAGGGAGCACACTTGGCTCTGACTAGTGCTGGTTGGGCTTCTGGTCACCCTTTACCATGCAGTGTGATTGCAATAGTCCATCCTCTTTCCCTTGTGCCTTGGTTGGACCTGCCTAGACTCACCCTCTGCAAGATGACAGCCTTGCAGGATGGACAGGCTCTTGTAACCCCTGGCACATCTGCACTGGATATCATGGTGTATCTCATCCAAAAGAGCCCAAGGCTCCACTGCCATCCCTCTTCCCCTGCCCAAACCCACTCTCTGGTATTTTAATTATTAAAACAACACAGAGAGGTAAATCTTCTTAACAACACAAGGAGAATTAAACAGGCAACTTCCCTGGGTAATAATGGAAAGTTTTGTAGCTAATTCCCTACACATACTGTGCGGAAAATGAATCCCATAAAATACAAATAACTTCTCCCTGAGCACCTGTAACTTCTTCCCAATATTTAAAATTTATTTACATTTCATTTAAATAAATTTTAAATTTGCCACACAAGCGCTGCGCGCTATGCATATCTGTACTGTGTACATGTGTTGCGGACCGCTTGTGTAGCAGGGGTGGTTGTGGAATAAAATGCAAAGATAAATAATAAACCAGTGTTGTCTCATAACTTCGACAGCCTCTCCTGCAGGCTGGTCACTGCTTTGCCTGGGATTGTCAAAGGGAGTCTAACAGCAACTGAAAATAAACCCAGATAGTGCAAGTTCAAAGTAAGTAAGGCAACAAAATCTTACAATAAAGAATAAAAATGTTTCTGGTGGTGTTTTAGAATGTTTAAATACAAAATACTCAAAATCTAGCTTGTATGTTAACACAAGAAAAACAAAAGCAAATGTTAATTATCCGATGGATTACATTCAGCGCTTGACTTTTTCAAAAGTAAGGCTGTATAGATATGAAGTGCATTTCATATGATTCATTCTTATCATCAGTACTGGTTAAGTCCTTGATGCTCACGCTCTGGCAGTCTTGTGGCCTAAAAGGAAAATCCAGACAAAGAATACCTTTTTCATCCATCCCTGAGGCAGCTTGGGGCAGACCAATGCACTCCTAGAGTGGAGAGGAGTTGGTCAGCACTGCTGTTCCCTGAACATCTGCTCCAGTGGTGAGCCAACCCATAGGTAACACAGAAGATAAAGTGAGTAGATCTGCAGAAATATCATGGGAAGTCTAAATTTTTCTCCTACTGCTTTGCATAAGAAAAATAGTTGAGATTTCAAATGCAACCAATTCATTTAGGGCTGTAAGACCCAGGTTTTTTTGTTCTTCTAAGAGAAGAAATTTGCACCCTAATTTATGTATGGATACAATACTTTAGATGCTATTTGCACAACAGATGTGCTGGTCTTTGGATGGGGAGAGTCACAAAGCCCACACAGACTTGCTGCTCTCTTAACAACTCAATAAACTATTTGAGGTCCCCAGAAAACAGATTGTACACAGAATTTTTTATGATTCAGGATATGAAAGCAGAGAAGAAATCTTGCTGTTTGCCATGATTTTCTTCTGTAGGATCAATTAAAAAAACCCAAACAAAACCCCAACAAACTCGACATGTATCGGGTGGTGTTATTCATGCATAAAGACAGACGACTGGTAGGCCTACAGGTCTCAAGTCTGCTGTACAGCATGTAGCCAAATACCACAGCCAACCTGTGTGTAAAGTGTGTGTACAAAGCCATGTAATAAATTGCTGAGGTTTGTGTTCACAGGCACACCAGCACTATTTAAATAAAGTGATAAAAGGGCTCACGGCATTATAGAATAGATTTTAATTTTGCCCAGGATAGGTAGGTTTGTACTGTATTATTTGACCATTCTTTTATGTTGCTTGCAATGCTCTGGTGTAGAACCAACCCAATATAATTCAATTCACTACTACTTTACCCTTCAGTTAGAGCAAACCTACAGTGAGCACACAAAGGCCACTGTGATGGTATCTTCTTTGATCCTCAGCTTGCTCAATCTACTTCCTACTGTGCTGGCTCACAATTTCATTTTAATAGTTAAGTAGTTTGGACATCATTAAAAGAACTGTGTCTGGAGGCAGTGATATGGCACTGATCAGTTTGTCAAGTAATTCCATTAAAAAAAAGTTCACAGTTCTGTCCTGATATGATGTAGAGAAAATGTCTCATTAAAAACAACTTTTGTAAAATACTTTCACCCATTTCAACTTAAAAAAAAATGAGAATAATTTCTGGAGACTAGCTCTTTCCAGTCTAATACATCATCTTCTTTTAATCTCCGCTAGTTCCTGCCTTTTTTCTAGCAATTATTAATAATTTTGTTGCTCTGCTTAATTTTCATAAGTGGGCCTGGATATATTTTTGGAAGCTCTACAAACAAAGGGACTGGGTTACAATTCAGGCTAAATGCCCGTTCAGCATGAAAGTAGGGTCAAACACAAGCCCACAAGCCCTGGGCAAGACTAAAACCCATTTCTTCCAAACTGGGTAGAAGGCAATATGTTCTATAGCCTCATTTCATGACTGTGTCCACAAAAGGAGCCAGATGCTTATTTACCAGTGAAGTTACTGCAGAATACCCCTAAGTCTGTGCCCCATCTACTACCCTGATCCATACAAGTGCCTGACTTTTCTCTTACAGGCATTGCAGAAAGGGTTGCATACTCCTACCAGGGCATTAGTTCAAAAGTCTCGTAAATGTTTTCAACCTGGAAGTCATCTTTTTTTTTTTTTTTAAGGCATATTGTCTGATTTTTATTTTTCCAAGTAGTCCTTCTTTCTTGACCACTATCTAAGATGCAGTCAGGTAGCAATATGCTACGGAATGATTGATTTTCTTCATGCTTGAGATTAGGAGAAGTCAACCTGGAGGTAGTGACCAGTTTTAACGTTGCATTTTTTTTATTTGAGGCAGATCCTACCCTCTTTTTCTCAGATGTCAAGAAAACGCGTATTACATAGTCGTGTGTCTGTGTGTTTCTGTCTCATAACAGCAGAAGCAGCCAGCTATAATCTGTGGCATAAGGAAAAGAACAGAGGGAACAGAAGATAGCTCCAAACCAATTTGCCTTAAGATGTTTCACTCTGTTTTACGTATCTGAAGTTGCAATGAGGATTTAAACTTGTCTTTTAAATTAACTGAAGATGATACAGGCGAGGATGTTTCACTGCTGTTAGTGACGTTAATACGTAGGCACCACTCCTTAGTTTTCAGGATGGCGTTTGTTAGCTGGGTTGAGCTCACCATGTTGTGTGCAGGCAGAACTTTAATCTGCACGTTCGTGTTGGTAGTCTAGTACTTTATAGTTTTGCTGTTTGACCTGGTGCATACCTAGAATGAGTCAGGGCAAGATGCATAAGTTCAATCTTGGAATCTGAGCTCACTTGAAAGCCAGCAACCACCACTGCCACTTCATTTTGAAAAGGTCTAGTGTGTGTTCTTTCTTTTAAAAAATTTGTTCTTCCAGTCTTCCTAATCTGCAGATATAATACTGTTTCTTAAAGGTGATGTGAGGTTTCAGTTATTTTGCATATGCTCCAAAGTATTTCTGTGTGCAGATCCGATGGGTAGAAGTGCCTGAATACTGAGGTTCAATTAGATGGCATTAAAAATGCTGCCAGTTTAATCTCTCTATCCACATCCTCTGATGTAGCTGTTCTGTGTGGTAGATGGAAAATAATAAATTTGTAAGTTGGAGTTGAAACAAAGTAGAAAGAGTTTTTGTCCAGCAAAGGCCTTAAGAAAGAAATGAGACATGTAAAAAGATGAAAGAATGCGATCAAAAGTGCTTGTCTGCGGTGTTGAAGGTATGGGGTTTTTTTTTTAATAAAGAGTAATAGATATCTAACTTTATAATTTCTGAGCTATTTGAGCAGGTATGTTTCACCTGTAAGGTTAGAATGGGAAATAATTTTCTATGTACGGATGAATGAATGTGGATCTTTCATTTCCCACCCCTGAGTGTGTGTGTGTGGGGGGAAGTGAGACAAACCCATAGAGAATACCTCAAGCCCTGGTATCTCTTAAAATAACAGATGAAAAACGAAATTTGAAAGCAAAACGAAGAGATAAAGAAGCATCAGCCGCTCAAACCCCCTAGGTATTATACCTTCCAGTGTGCACCATCTGACTGACACACTTCTCCATATGCTGAGGAGGAGAAAGATCTATTCCCAGCTAACCCACAATTATGCCTTCATTATTTCTTTTTAATCTCTTCAGAGTTCCCATAGGGCCTCATATTTGGTTAGATGAATGTCCCTGCAACAAACCAACTTAGAAAGCTCTGCAAGTCTAGAAGAAAACTTTCATGTTGTGTTTAGTGCAAATTTGGTCTTAAGCTATTTTTATCTTCCCCTCGCTGTCCTTTTCATTCCGTCATTAAATAAATTATTTTCAGGGCTGATTTCAGTCTCTCTTACGGAGTTGAAAGATTTGCTAGTATAGAACAGGAATAACAGACACTTCAGCAACTTTCCCCAATGGTGTTTTCAGAGGTATTTCTCCTTAGTGTGGTGTGGTTCCCCCCCCCCCCCCCCCCCCAAGATGAATTGATTTTTAGATGTAAAGCAGGATTTGGACCACTTATGTAATTCTGTAACAAAACCTCTAGATTTCCCTGGGAAAAAAGTGGTACCTATTAATCATGTCGAATGTACTTTATATATTTCACACTCTGTTTCATGCAGATCTGAGATAAAATGATGTAAACGGAGATAACTATTTTTGCCTACCTATTCTGTGTGTGAAGTTATTTTGCTTGGGGGCCCAAAGTATAAGCAGTATAGTATTAATATGGTGAAATTGCTACAATTATGTTGTACTCCTACATTACCTTTGATGTGATATTTTGCAAATTGTTCTGTGCAGAATTATTTTTGCTATGGTTACATTGTAAATGTCATTTTGTGACGAGATACTTTGAGATGTATATAATGACTTATAATAAACTTTATGGAAGAATCATAAATAAGACATTAAAATCTTATATATTGTGATGGTTTTTTTGCATAATTTTTCTGTACCACCTGTCCTAGTTGCTTGTACTTGAACATTATATTTCTTTTGCACTTTAGAGGTTTACTTAGTGAATTTAGTGCTAAGAGAAGGTGATTGAAGGACAGGGCTGGCTCTCATGTCACTGCATGGTCTTAGTTATTATGTGTTCGTGATGGAGGTTTTTAAGTGTTGGGCTGACTGGTAAAACTCTTCTATCTTCCATTGACATCAGCAGATGTTTATTTTTCTTTAAGTCCATCAGCCTCTGGATCTCAGCTTCTATCAAGTTTCTAGTAAAACCCAGTTGGAATCATATGTTTTCTGTTGTGGGAACCAAGAAAATGAATTAACCACTCTACCTTAAACTAATGGTCTGAGGTATCATCTCTGTAGTTACAGGCCCAAGCTGAATCTGGATTTAACTGATTGCTTAAAGCATAAATCTCTGCAGGTTCTCACTTCTCCAAGAGAGTTATCTTCTTCCTCCTCATTATTTTTGATATAAAAATGTGGGAACTGGATCCCCAGAGGACATTTTACATCAAGAAATACAAAAGACAAAACACACCGAAATACTTGCAGTATTGACTGGAATAAGTGTGTGTGATGAAGGGGGGAGGGAGAAGAACAGCAATTACAGAATATTTAAAAGACCACACTTCTGCATTTCCAGAAACATAAAGAAGAAATAAAAACCACGTTTGTGGTTATACTGCTAACTGGAAGCAGGAGAGCATTGCTACTCTGGAACAGGGTCAGACACAACCTTTTACTGTGGCTTGCAGATGAAGGCTGCAGAAATACACTTAATGGACTGAGAAAGAGGGTGTTGAAAATAGATCCATGAATGATAATTTGAAAAATAAGTTGCCAGTCCCAATAACTTTCTTAAACCCACATCTTAGAAAGCATTTATGCTATTTTTGGAACATGATGAAGTCCATCAAAAAGTGCAATCAGCTTTGAATGCAATAAAATAAAAATCAGGTTTGCAATTATGGTCTGGTTAAAATCTTCGGAAGGGGGGAGGAAGTTTCTCCATGAGACAGAGAATTTATAATGGATTTTGTAATGGAAGTAGTCAGTAGCTATTGGTAATCTTTGTATTTCACTAAAAATAATTGTCTTAAGGTGTTTTACTGGATTTTACCTTAGTAAAACTTTTTTTCCAAGTGGATTAAAGCTGTAATTTTAAGTGTTTAAAGGACATTTTGTTCCCATAGATACATGCTGAAAAAATTAAAGACAAGCCAATAAATCAAGACGTGTTTATTAGACCATAAAGCTATTTCAAACATGGCACGGTATGCTGCTAATGAAGGAGGAATTGTGCTCGGTGGGATATAAGGAACTCACCTTTCCCCATCACCCCACCCCAGGACATTGTCTTAAAGCGCAGTCACGGGGCAGGACTTGGCAATTTTTTCTTCATAGTGCTTTTGGAGTCCTGTAGGTCTGTCTGCAAGTTGGGTTTGTTGCATCATTTGTGGTTTATGGTGTAGACAGACTCACCAGGTAGGGTTTGCTCTGGCACAAGAGGACTGTGTGGCACCACGGAGCTGCGCTGTGCTCTTTGGAGAGAAATGGAAGAAGGCGGCTGCTTCAACCCCGAGTAATTTGCTGCCCACCAGGTCTCCTCACCTTCTCCTTTCTCTGCCACCTCCTGCTGCTTGTGCAGCTGATGTGCTGATGAAGGGCTGGTCTTGTCCGCAGGCTGACAGTCATGGCTGGAGTTTCTGTTTTGAACAAGCATGAAAAAGAGTGGAGAATTAGTCAGGTTGAAGATTTCCTATGTATGGCTGGGCTGGAAGGAACGATGGTGTTTTATGCTTGTAAACTCTTATTAGAAGGCCATTTAAAATGTATGTCAAGGATACCCCAGAGACCTGGCTTGCTGCTACCTCCACTCGCCTTTTGAAGATGGGAGCCTGAATGCTGATATTGTCATTGTTTCTGCGATAATGTTGCACATGACCATTGCCAGTGGATTTTCTGAGTGATAGTGGCCTTTGAAAAACAAAACGTGGATATATGGCATGTCCTGTGTCTTCAGTCTGTACAAATTTTCAGCACCCTTCCCCCACCTTTTTGTGGTGGTGTTAATCCAGTGATCGCTTCTCTTGCAAGTTCATTCCTACCCCTAGGCTCAGTCTCCTAAGGACGTACTGTGAGCTGATGCTTAATTAACCACCTGCCTCCCCAGTAAGAGCTTACTCCAGTAAGTTCCTTGAAGGGGTTCTTGATAAAGGAAAACCCAGTTTTGTTATTACAGTAACTCATTTTATGTTGCTTCAGTTTGTTTCCTGTCATAGTGGGCAGGGTGGGGGGAATGGTATCTCAGTGACCTTTTTAGGGTGCCCACTTTAAGATATATGTGTTGGAACTGAAAGTTTAGGAATTTGAAGGAGTTAACTGAGATGTGCCATGTGAGAAAAATCAAATCACCCTATTTTTAAAGTATCTTTATTCTTTTATACAATGAAAAAAGATAAGTTGAAGATTTGAAAGTGAAAGGATCAACCAGTAAGCCATGATCTGTGGACTCGAAGCTAAAAAGCTAAACTCTTAGCTACTGCTGTAACTCCAGCAACCCTCAGTTTGTTTAAAGCTGAAGTGCTTCAAATTAAACGGCTACAGCAAAATTTTCAAACCTGGCGATGGAACAGATTTAATGAAATTTCTATTTAAAGTTGTGCTTTGAGGGTGATATTATGTACTCATACCGAGTGCCAAGTTGTGCGCCTGTGTATTAGGTAGAATATATAATCTCGTGTGGTTGCATTTTTGGGCATGGATATCACTCAGCAGACGGAAATGAACACATACGAATAATGTTCAAAGATAATTATGCTAGTTTTTCAGCCTAAATACCTTGGAATCTACAAAGACTGTTCATAGACAAAGGGGACACTAGTAAAATTCACCGCAATAGATTTCTCCATTCATAATGACAGGAACATCTCTCTCAATATTACTGAGCTAATGAAGGAATAGATCTGCTGTGAAGTTCCTAGGAGGCTCATTTTCTTGAGTACAGTAGTAAAAGTTAGCTGATGAATGACCTAAACTGCTTAATGTTTCTACTTATAACTTCTGAGCAGCAAGGCGTATCTAGGAGAGTACTGAAGGAGTTATCCTCAGGAGGCCCCAGTGTCCTTGTAGGTTGTCAGAGTCAATGAGCCAGGTTTATTTCAAATGGCTCCTTAAATGAACATTTATTTTGTACCAGTAACACGTTTTTGATTAACAGCTCCTTTTGACTAATTTGCTTCCCAAAACAGCCCAATAAAGGACTCGTTTAAAACATAATTAAAAGCATGTTATTGCTAGTAGTTAATACTGATTAAAACAGGCATTAAGACAATTATCGTTGAAGGAAAGTAAGCACCCCGTAGTTAGTATAGAATCCATTCTTACAGTTTTTATGCATTGCATACAGAAGTGGGCTGCCTGCCAAATATGCAAAAGTTTTTATTCTGAACATAATTGTATCAAAACTTGATTCCAATTAATTTTTTAATGGACAAGCAATCTGACAATATTTGTGTTTAGATATTTGGATTTCAGTGTTCAGAATACACACTTGTATTCTCAACAAGTTAAAGTTAACGCTTTCTCCTGCCTGGTTACTAAATTGACTAATAAGAAAGAATTATCCTTCTCGCTGTGCCTTGTACTGATACATTAAAGAATGTGATTTCTTAATTGCACTACGCTTTTGACTAGTCTATTTTGTGCCTCTCTAACTTTACACTGTAAAATAATTGCTGATTTATTAAAAAAAAAAAAAAAACCAACAAACAAAACCCAAACAAACCCAAACCCTAAACAACAACAACCAAGCCAGAAAAAAACGTGACTAAAACGCTGACTGGCCGAGGTGGTAGTTTTTAGGTGCAGAAATGGAAATGAGTTTGAAGGTCTTAATGTTTCGTGATTGGTATTTTTGGGGTTCGGTAGCTGCGTGCACAGTGTCTTTGCTTCACGTATGTCCTGAATTAATCAGAAAATAAATATAGAAATACTGTCATGTTCTTATTAAAAAAAAAATCTTTAATATTTGACTCCGATTACTTTAAGATCAAGGGCTCTAGTTATGACCCAGTAGCTTGTTTACAATTACTGTAGAGAAAGTAAACAACAAATATGGTTGTCACCCCTTTCTGTGAAAGTTCCACTTGTCATTTAACACCTGCATTTCTGTTTTGAACATCCTGATTCCTAAATTTCTCCGCTGCATTCTGTATTATGCCACTGCAGTTCATAGCAAAGAAAAGTGTATATCCCTGTAATCTGTTTTAATTTAACAAATTGTTGAGAATGGTTGAAGATTTCTGAGGTTATTTTTAGCAGTTCCTTCCTCTGCAGTTTAAAGTTTTGAGGAATTTTTAACTAAGGACTTGCTTTCAGCATTGATTTCAGCTTTTTTTGCTTTACTTCAATACAGTATAAATATTGGAGAATTACAGAAATTATTGCACAATCTCTTCAAAATGGACTAAAGGAAATTTTATTGTTTCCAAATGTATAGTCTATCAAGTTGAGGGTTTTTTAAATTAAAAAAAGATAATTAAAATATATTAAAGGTTACTTAGCACGTAATTTTACACCTTTGGCTGTACACAATGAGAGTGTGCTTTCAGCCTTTGCATTATGCTGGGTTGATGAGGGGAAGCTGTCAAGGATCTGACACGTTCTCTGGGCCAAAGCTTTGAGTTTGAGATAAATGCTGTCTGGTGTGTAGTGAGCAGAGTGAGACCGATGTGTCGCTGGAGCTTTAAACTCTGGTGGACTTCCAAGGCAAGGATGTATTTTGCTGTCATTGATGTCTGTGGTAAAAAGCCTCTGAAAACAACCTTCTAATCTGAAGTGGTGGTGGTGAGTCCCATGTCTTCAGGATTCCAGGTTTTCACAGTAACATCAGCTAAAAGTTTACTCGTGTTTTGAAGATTTGAATAATGAACATTTCCTTTTTCCTCCAGTCTTAGCACTACTGATGGTGAAAAGCTGAGTTGAGCAAGCAAAGTTTGAGAAGTACAGAGGCTATAATGTCAGCCCTAATGCTGTGGCTGATACCTATGCTAATGACTTTGGGGAAATAGGTGTAGATGCTGCAGACCTACTTCTTTTAGTGTTTGTGGGCTGATGCTGAAAACTGGCCACGTGTGATTAGTGGGTCCAGGAGTTTTGGATTTTCTGCCTGTGTGCCATGCTGTTGTGTGATGCCCACGTGCGCATATTCTGCTTTCCTGGAGCACACCGGGGGAGTGTGCACAAAACCTCTGCACAAAACAGCATCTACACGTGGGCGTTTGGCCCTGTATGCTTTGCATTTTTCCCTGGTGCACTGTGGTTAGCTATTTACTGTTCTGATGCTTAGGGCACCGTGTGTATGTTGCTATAACACTCATCTGTAGTAGGTACCTTGACCTTCTGACAGCATTGACCCTAACAGGTATCAGTAGTAGCCATAACATGCAACAGGCACACTGGTAGTGTGTGAAACACTGAGCAAAGAGGTGGAGTTATATGTCTGTTGACAGCAGACTGCTTGGTGCAAAATGTAAGATTTACAAGAACCCCCAGTCTGGAAAAATGTGATTTTTTTTTTTTTTTTTCCATTATTGGTACACCACATAGAAATAGATGCATGTGGCAAGTAATTACTTCCTTACCTGGCCAGTGGTCCCAGAGCTTTTGAGGTGTAATGCTGTATCCAGGTGTGAGTGTGACATTAGTAATGTGTGAGTAGGGGGAACCTCTCCCATAATCCAACCCACATGCACCTGAAGACATCTCTGGAAAAACAACTTGGTCCTGTAGAACATTGCTGATCTGAGGTTAGGCTTGTGATGTACCTGGAAAGATGGACTACTGTGTCTATTGAAGAGGAAAAATTGTAACTATGGCATTTGTGTGGAGTTAAAATCCCATGTTTGTTTCACAGTTTTTCTTCTGAAACTATCAGATGTGTATGTAATCCTCTCAGGGGAACTAACATCTCAGTTTATCCATTTTAATTAAACTGTTAGTTAACTCTTGATTCTTGTCTGTAAAAAGGGGGAAAGAAATAATCTGAAATTATTCAGCTGTGATAGTTTATTAGATTTCTAACAATTAAAGAAAGGTAACAAAAATAAACAGTTGCTAAAACTAATAACATACCAAAGGTAAAAAGACATCCCTGTAGGTGAGAGGTATTAAAACAAACAAACCCCAACAACTCTGCAATCAAAGACTAGGCAGCTTGCTTGTTTTCCCACTAGATGGTCTGGCTGTTAATAAGACATTTGGAAGAGTATCTGAGGAGTGTGGGGCAGGAAGGCAGCAAAAACAATCCTGAGACTGAAACTGTAGTAAATAGGTGATGGAAATTGGACTTTGGTATGGACTAGAAGTCACACTTGGGGTTTTGATAGCGGATTAGAAATGATGGGTTGTTAAACTACTTGCAAATTCTCCTGGTGACAGATGTGAGGAAAGAAAAAGGGGCTGGTGTAGTCTAGTCAGTTGCTGCTGATGGAACTTTGCAGCCGTGTTCTGACACGAAGGTGGCATTTCTCAAATTCAGAGGGAATAATGTTCCTGGTCCAGAACTATAAAATGATGTTAGGGAAGTTACACCTGTTCAGAAAACTGTAATTTAGACAACATTTATAGGAAAACTGTGTAAGACTTAAGGACAGCCTGGTTTCAAGTCAGAGCTGAAGCCCCAGTGATGCTTGTATAGTGCGAAGCCAGTGTTGTCCACGTTGAACAAGAAAGGCAACAACAGCAGAGTGGGTGAGGGGTCAGGCTTTCGGAAAGACACTGATGTAGACTCCCAGTGGGACTGTGTAACATGTACAGATAACTACAAAGTTCTGGTTCTGACTGAAAACCAGGAAGGAATAATTTGAAATTTTGTGGAAGAATGGTTTCAGCAGACTGCAGAAGTGAAGTGAGTTCTATGGTGTTTGTCTCTCAACTCCAATGTTCCACCAGGGCAAGGTGCTGGAGGCTAGCAGAGCTCTTTCTGATCTTGCAATGGGATGAGGAGGGCAATTCTGGGAAGAAAAGGAATGAGAAATAAAAAAGCATATTGCATTTTTTCCTATTTTCCCAATGAAAACCTATGCCCTAAGAGCTGTGGAGGCAGGAAGGGAGAAGAGTATGGACAGGTGTTTTAAGTTATAGGAAAATGGGTTGACCTGAGGATCCAATGGAGTTGTCAATGAAGCAGGCTGGTGGAGGTGGTAACGTCCCTGGATGCAGCAGTGACAGCTCCTTTCCTGCTTGCTGCCTGGCTGGAGGGTGAGTTGAGCAAGACTGCCAGGGGTGGTGGGACATTGGTGCAAATAGAAGAGCCTTCCACTCATGCCAGGAGGCTCACAGATAGCAGTAAGGGGTAAAAAGCACCAGCCAGGTCCAAAAGCAGGCTGCAAGGATTTTTGCAGTGATGAGAATTAGGCAAAATACTCTGCAAGTGACTTGAGTCAGATAAAATAAAGCCCACAAGCAAGGACATGGACAGATAGTCATGCAAAACCCTTTCTACTTCAGCCCTGCCTTCCCTAGTCACTTTGAGCTTTCTCTATTTGAAAGTTAAATTTCTAATTTTATTTAAATAAAGCCTGGCTTTCTTGTGTTTAAAAGACTTCTGGTCTTTAGGGATCTCGCTGTAGGTGATGGCTTCAGCAGATCCACTTCAAAGCTCTGGCAGATTCAGTGTCCTATCATGGCATATACTAATTAGTGAAGCTGTGGGCCAAAGTCCTGTGGGATATAACCCAACAGATACAATAGTATTACACTGGAATTAGTCCACTAAACCAAAACTGTAAAACCTGCATACATGGAAGTCCATGGCAAATTTTCAATCTATTCCAGTAAATATAGGCTGGGGACTTAATGAAGAGATTGGAAAAATACTGAAAATATTCTAGGACTTCAAATGAAAAGATCTGGAGCATTTTTGTACTGGAAGGAGGAAAAAAATGTGTAAGAACTCAGTATAGTAGAATAACAATGTAAAACCACTCTATTGATAATACGGCATTCTTTTACTTGCTCAGTATGAAAGAAAACAGGGGCTGTGTAATATACATATATAAAAAGAGGATTTCTTTTATCTAGAAAGGGAGAGAAAAAGGAGTAATATGTGAAAGAAGAGGTGTAAAAAATAACAATAAAAAATTGTGCATAGTAAAATGATTGCTGATGTCGGATACATTTAGCATTTGCCAGTCTATGATAAAAGAGATTGAAGTGCATCTATCTCAAAACTTATAAATCAAATATAGTAAGCTCTAAAACTGTGTTTTGAAACCTTTGCTTCCACACCCACTCAGAAAGCAATTGCATATCAAAATGTTTGAGGAGACTTCCTAGCTGTGGCAAGCAGCCTTCTCAGTTCTGTGCAGGCTAATAAGGCTATGGCTTTGTTGATACATTTTGGGAGGAGAGTGTATTTGGAAGGAGAAATTGGATGCTGAGCTTTTGTTGTGATAGCTCTAAGACTCTGTATTTTGGCTTAGAGTTCTAAGACTCCATTTGAAGAAGAAATAAAGGAGAGAAACCAGCAGAAATGATTCAGGTGTCAAACAAAAATCTCTTCCAAGAATAAGATTTATTTCACTCTGTAACCCCTTGCCAGAAGTTTGTGTTTTTGGGAAATGAAAATTTCTGTCTTGGTGGTATTAGTAAAGCAAAACCAGCTGAGCACATTCAAACAATGGACAGAGTATGTCTCTGCTAATTTTGAATTTTCTGGCTTTTGTCACTGCATGTCACAACCATAATTATTATTTAAACACAGAGGTGAACTGCAAAACATAAGTGAGATTTTAGCTTAGAAATGCTGTATGACATACAAGTTCTTGCTAAGTTGCGCAAACCTTCAGCACGGCTGCACACTTTAATATATCCTTGTGGGAAATTTGGTATCTGCCATCTGAAATCACCCCAGTATAATGAAAAGATCCCAGTGAAAGAAATTATATATGTAATAGTGAAAAGTAAGGTGGTTATAAGGGGAGTTTGGGGTTGTTGGGGAGTTTGGACACTTCCGCTGGCTGAATGGCGGCAGAGTTTTACCGTCTCAGCAGTGAGCTGATGATTTTGCTGTGTGCTTTGCAAACACTTCTAGTGTGTTTGAATTGTGAAAGTCACTCCTCATCCTGTAAAATCATATGCATGTGCTTAAAACTGAGGTTAATGTGGAGAGAACACTTTCTTTTGCTGTGCTGCATCAAGAGGAAAGAACTCTTGTATTTCTCCTTTTTCTCTGTTACTGGGTGTGGTGCTTTGTCGCAGATATTCTCCGAATTTTTTTTTTGGTGCTATTTACTTAGACCATGATGGAAAGCAAAACCTTTCCTAAACTTTTGAGAGTTCTGTCGAAGTACCTGGACTGAATATGGTTCTACACCTGGGAAAAAGGTGGGTTACTTTTGCATGCAAACAGTGGATAGAGTGGATTTAAGGAAGGATTAGCATGGGACCTGCTTCAGTAATCATCAAAATAATTACATGTGGTACCTTCCCTAACTGGAGGGAAGTCTGGCTTTTGTGTAGTTTTGTAAAAGCTGTTACCTTTCTGTCCATGAAAAGCAATTTTTGTGTCCATCCTTAAAAATACTTTTTTGTTTTATGTGGTATAGCTGTTCAAGTAAGCTTTAAAATGTTATAAAAGAAAACCCTGAATAATGAAAAAAACTCTATTGGTAACAGTAGGCAGTATGATATTAAGTCACTGCTGTTCATACACCCTGGGTCTCTGTTGTATTTCCTTTTTTTTCTCCTCTGGAACAAACTAAATAGGCTTTGGCAACACAGGATCTTGTAACATCAAACTGTACTAAAGGCAGATTTCCACAAAGTGCTTGCACAGCACAGAAAGTTTAAGTGCTGGCACTGAGACAGGTTTGTGTGGTACAGAAGAATTCTTATATTTGAATGTTTCTATCTTACAAGCCTTTATATGTCAAACTTTAAGTGGAATTGACTGTTTATCCCAGTTGATTTTGACTAGTGACGCCTTCCAGGTTGGAGGGCGCTCACTTCACTCTGTTTCCCATCAGCACTCCTTGACTACTGGCATGTGGTGCCAATTTGTTCCTTCTGTACAGAGAAGAAAAGAAGTTTGGATTTAATTTTAAGCCTTGACACAAGGTTTAATTTGCTAAAAAGGGGAGCTGTGCCATTGTAAATCTTGGAGGAGACACCAAGGTTGCAAAAATTGTCAGCCCAATCTGTTTTGAGCACCATTTGAGTCGTTCTATTAAAGGAACAATATTCCTTTTCGCAGCTTGTTCAGCTGTATCAAAGCGCACAGGTTAGCATGTAGTTGGCTATTTATTGTATCTTTTCTTGCTTTCTGATCAAGTATTTACGATGAGGGAAATTTATGTGCTGAAAGTGATTTATCAATATGTTAGGAGAAAAAGAGTTGCTCTGTTTCAGGTGACTAAAGCTCAAAACATAGAAGCTTATGGCTTTGCCAGAGAGATCACAAAGAGAATAAAATTGTGTTCCCATTAAAATATCCCTCGATTTACAGAAGTGTGTACATCATGGATCTACTACCGTTCTTTTGAGAAAACTGTGTCAGAACGCGATGTTGGCACGTGTAGGAACTCAAGTACTGCATTATTGCTGGTGTTGCATCAGACCAGCCTTAGCTCTTGTAGAGTTGGCCCTGTGGGCAGATTCTGGACTCTACTAGGATGATGTAAGTGATCCCTCTTCCTTCACTGTTTTGCAGTGTAGAAGAGGAGAGGATTTAACATGAAACTTTTCATGTCTTCTGAGAATGTGAATTTGGTCATTGACTTCAGTAGGGTCAGGGGTTCATCCCCTGTCCTAATTCTTTGTAAATGTTTTCTGATCCATGATACTAGGAGGGAAGGGCAGTATGATGTGATGGCAATTGGTAAATATTTATTTAAACTAGTCTGGTTAAAAAAAAAACCCAAACCAACCAAACAAACAAAAACCCAACACACAAAAAACAAACCCATAAACCAACAACCCCTCATTTTGGAATTGGTTAAAACTCAGAAATTTAAAAGTATACCAGGAAAGCTGCAATACATTAATGTATATTAAAGCTATACAGTATCTTGCTTCACTTTTTTTTTTAATGTTTTAAGAAATGGAGGCCTGACCCAATAGTTCATTTATGCTCATCTGTCACATAAGTCCCTTTTATTTCTTGGATTAAGTGCCACAGACCTAATAAATCATAGCTTCTCTTCTGGCAATGTTCCAATTCATGTTGTCAATCTGGGCAATGTGCATGCGTAATGTTTTAAGTTCTGCAAAACAGCAACTTTTTGTTAACCTTAACTTTGTTCTATGACTGACTTGGCTTTCGGGATAGCTTCCATTTTTCCATATGTCCCGGGTGACTAATACAGTGATTTTAAGATCTTAAAAAATTGTTTAATTATAATGTAAAAAGCTTGCTTTATTCTACAATATGTGTTATGTTTTCTTGCTCCTTCTACTACTAATCTTGTGAATAGATCCTTCGTGCCTTTTACAGACTGAAAAAACCCTCGACCCCCTTTTTGCAATCTTACATTTACTGCTGTTTCTAAGCTACGTGTCTTTCAGTGTTGTTAACATGTGGTTTCTTTTTTCTTCCTCTGACACGGTTGACTGGGTGGGTAGATGTAGATACCCTGAAACGTTTTTCAGTATTAATCAAATTGAACCGTGATGTAGTATTACAGAGTAAAGAGGAGAAACTAGAGATGTGCCATAAACTGGACCATTTATCAAAACCTTTGCTTTCTTTCAGGCGTACACAACTGGAATGAAACGGGACCTGGTTCTAAATTTCCAACAGCTTTGCTAAACACAATGAGATCTACTAAGCCTTTGTCAAAACAGAAGGGAATGTGGATCCCATTTTGTGCTTGAGAAACAGGGTGAATCGGTCCTAGACAGGGAGCCATCGACGCGACCCCTTGTGAGCTTGGGAGCACGTGGGGCAGCAGTAAGCACCTCTCATCTCTGCAATTCAAATATCATCTCTTATACCCCTAAGCAAAGCATTTGGATTCTTTCCAGACTCAGACCCGTGCTCTGTGCTGTACATCACATGCCTGTTCCAGATTACAGGATTTGTGGAGCGGAGGTGTTGGTTGCTTTGCAGGAAGTCGTGTAGCCAGCTTATCTGTGCGCAGCTCCATACTTATCGGGTCTGTCTCAGGGATCTTTTTCTCCTGTTATTTATAATAGGATAGCTGCTACTCCTGAAGGTGAAGGAAGAGTGCAGTTAGATGAGCTTCTATAGCCTCTCTGATTACTCTTTGTACTTCGCTCCTTAGTGGAAAGATCCTTTTAACCCTCTCACTGCTCTCAGCCAGACGTACTGTTTTCAGAGTTGCTCGGTATCGCTGAGGTCTGACCTATGTTTGATAGTTATGTGGATTAATGTTTTAATCACACATAATAAAAAAACATTTTGAAACAAAATACCGTTTCTGAAATTCTACTATGTTCCAGTAAAGAAGATGGATATCGTGGAAAACCTGATCAGCCTGTGATTCATCATTCCTACCTCTTGAACTCAGTTTACTACAATATGCTTCAGTTACGCTAGTGAGTGTTCTGCTTTTGCTGCAAGGGGTTTGCATTTGATGACAGCAATATAGATCTTGGTGCATGGAGCAGTCTATGTCCTTCTGATCCAGAAACTCAGATCTGAGCACACTCCGCTCAGATTGGTTCCTACTGAGAAAAAGCCTGATGGCCTGGTGCCAGCTCTCTGTTGATGCCAGGCATGGGGGGGGAGGACTTAAGTTAGCTGACAAAATCTGGCTTCAGCCCTGGGAGTGCTGTTAGAGAAGGGTAGTTTCTCCTAGGAGACCTCTCCATGCTCTCTTCTCATCCAAATTGTCCTAATATTTCCATTTAGGGCAAGGCAAGGGCTCTGTTTGGGACTAGAGGGATCTGCAAGTTCTTGTGGTGAAGCACGATGTTGTTTACCTGCAACAAACAGACAGAGAAATGCTCTCCCACGTGGCGGCTGGGAATGTCTCAGGCATCCTCTGTCGGTCCCCGCAGACAAATTGCATTTGTAGGCATGCCGTGTTTGTGCAATTAATCAAGCACGTTCTGAAGCCAGTGTAATTTGGAAAGATGACCATTTATAGAAGATTTGTTGTCTGCTGACCACAGTTACAATTATCTAGGAGAACAGATAGGTCAGAGTTATTTAATTTGCTTTTTTTGGTAAAAGCAGTATATTCTGTTAAAATTGGCTAGCAAAAAGATTTGTTTCAATGTGGGTGTGTATTTCAACACTGCGGAAAAATGGTTATTTCGTAAGCTTGAACATCAATCTTTGGATTTACACAAATTTTAAATTATATTCCTAAGAGTTTTTGTAACGGGAGCCAAGAGTTATTTTCTGGTTATTAATCTTTCTCCCCTATCCAAAAACATCCTCAAACTTTGTTTAGCTGTAGAGTCTCTTCAGACTGTTGATTGTACTGTACTGGGGCTGAGAATGTTTCAGTTTATGTAACCAGTCTCTCTGTTTAAATTTCAATGACAGATCTTTTCATTTTGTTTACAGCCAAATAACAATGCAAACATGTCATACTACAGCCGTAGACATGGTGTGCGGTCATTGAAAAGGTCATTCACCAAATTGATTTCTTGGTCTTATCCTCTTAAAACTTATTAAAAGCATTTCATTGTTATGTGCGGCTATTAGTGAGCAAAAATAAGCTTTCCTTATTTACATAAGGATGATAGCTAGTCACTATGTCTTCTTAGTTATTAGTTGTTTGGTTAATCAGAAAGCTGTGTTATTACAGCGCTTTGGAGATTGCAGTTAAGCAGAAAAACTACACATGGCATAATAGTGAAATGTTTTACTGCAAACCCAAATACTTAACCAAAATCCTATCTTTAATCTGTTTACAGCATTGCAATATTGAAATTGTTTGCATGGATTTTATTACAAACTTTTACGTAGCTATATTCGTGTTGTAGTATTTGGTAATACCAACGTCAATGTGAGGCAGACTTCTGGGCATAATTAATACTAAATGACAATCTGCAAGTGAATTCATCTAGTCTCTTCTGGGTTTTTCATCTGGTCTTTATCATGCAAAAATGTCCAGTCAGCAGTGTTCAAGCTTTTCTCAAAATTCTTCCTCAGCCTCTCTATGCACAGAGGACTCCTGCTATTTATCCTTGATAAGGTTTTCTAACCTTCCTAGCAACTTTTCTCTTCCTGTAGGAAAATCTAACAACTTCTACTTGTTATAATGTAATATTTATTTATCTTTTTTCCCCCTAGTATTTGAACGCAGATTTTTGAGGTAGGTTAATGATGCAGTCTGAACTTAGGTTCTATTTTTGGCTACTGAAAAAAATTCCCCACATCCTAAAATCCTGTCAGCCACTGTCTCAAAACCAGTTGAGTATTTTCCTTCCACTGCTTTGCCTACGGTGTGGAGCACTGAGTGGCTATGCAGGAAGGATGTTCTTTTTGTCCTTAACCACTGTTTTCTGGTATCCAGACTAAACTCACTGACATCAAGTATATACCCATTTACATCTGTGCCAGCATTAAGACCTCTTCTTCATTTACCTTCCCGCTGTCCCGAGCGGTCATGTTCCTCATCTGCTACTGCTTTGCCTTGGATTAATATACCACCTTGAACTTGTACTGTGTATAACTATATTTAATTAAACTTGTATTAACGTGGTCCTCAAGGACACATGATATGTTTATAAGCAATATTACTACCCTCGTGTGTATGGATGATACCCTCTAACTTTTCTATCACCAGCAGACTTCACGACGCTCCTACTGTTTATGGCAAAACCATAAATGAAATGGAAAGGCTTATTTTAAAAATCTTAAGGAAATTCCCCAGTATCTTCTCTCCAATTCAAGAGCAAACCATCTTGAGGTTGCTACTTCATATTGTTTATTTTTCATTCTTTTTCCTGCTTTCCACCTCATTTCTCTTCCTTCAACTTCAGTTTCTCCTTGATGAGTGCTGTGTTTACAATTGGTTTTCACGGTTTTAACAGGGTTGACAATTACTGTCTAGCAAAAGCATTTACCGCTCTTTCCTTCTTCAGAAATAAAGAGTGTAGGGCTAGCATGTGTTTAAGATTCCCCAGATAAATATATATATATATATTTTTTTTTTTTTCCACTTAGAAATGTTGTCTGCCTGAAATTCAGTGACTTAAATACATTTGTCCAGGATTTCTGGACATCGCAGCGCTCTGACAGCCTGGGTAAAGCAGTAGATCCAAATGCTCTCCTGAACATCTGGAAATCCTAGAAATGTCATCCTCAGAGAACAAGTGCAGTGAGGCTTGTGTTTGCACTGTGTCCAACCTGCTGCTCAAACAGCATCAGTGTGGTCAGGGTACGCACAGTAAATTGGACTTTTCCTGGAATCACAAAGCTTGTGGACCATGTACCACATAATACGTGCACAGAGTCCTCTTCAGAAAATACCAGATAAAATGTATGGTGACCATTGCTTATTCTGCTCTACAATGTGAAAATACTTATTTTCTGGGAAAAAAAAAGAAGAGAAGTTGTTTCGGGTGTTATATTGTAATCCCGCTAGTGGTTTTGAGATGCTGATGCGAATAAGTAACCCCAGATAGGGAGAGAGTATTTAAACAGTGCTCAGTAAACTATAACATGTTTATCTACCTGACTTGTATTTTTCTGCAAAACTTTTGCCTGTTCTTTCTAGAATTTTAATTTGGATATCACCCAACATGAGATGCAGCTTCAGAAGTATTCTTATAGCCCAGAATGTGTGGCTGTGGATAAATAGAGCTTTGAAATGGAGGTGTGTCCATAAAAGCTGCCTTAACTTCTCGTAGTAGAATATTTTCTGTGTCAATAACAGTCTCCACAAACATCAGCATCTAATGATGAGATGGAGACCAGAAGCCAGACAGATAAAATTAAAAATGTGAGGCAGTGCTGTGAAAGTTTGCACAAAGAGTAAAAATTCAATGAGGTGACTGAAAAAACCCCAAACTTTTCTCGAGCCAATATCATCAAATCCTTTCAGCTTCTGGATGATTCTGAGTGTGCACCACTGTTGTAAAAAAAAATTTTGTTAAGGAGCCAAAAATAAGTTAATTGAACTTGTAGGAAATGAGGAAGAATATGACAAAGGTTTTAAATAAAACACCCAGAAAGCAAAACTCTTGGAATTCCAAGAAACACTATTTTTTTTTTCCTGTGAAATAAAAACAAAAACACACCCCATAGTCACACACTTCATGTGCATTTGATCAGGACTAAGGGATTAATTATTTTCTTGCATCAGACTCAGCATCAAATACCCCAAATCTCAACTATATTAACTACTCAGCACCTGAGGATGCTTAATAGACAGTTACTTCTAAGAGGAGAATGTGTAGCAGAAGTATCAAGCAGAAAGAAATCCCATTCACATGCCTGAAAAAAACTTTGGGCAGTGCCTTGAAGGGAAAGTTCTGGAAAAGTTCTGGTAAGAAAACAGAAGCTGTGAATCATGCCATGCGGTATTAAAGAATTTAGAAAGCACACTAAGAAGTTTCATATCAATGCTTTTTCTTAAATGTATTCAACAAAGGGACTATTTCCCTCAACCATCTTGAAATTCCAGCCTGCTCTCTCTTCTGCTTTTTAGCAGAACTGCTCAAAAAACGTGCACTCATAGCTTTTAGTGTAAAATCCCTGGATTTCTTGCTTTTTATTTGCCTGCTTCTCAATAGGTTTAGAGAGAATTTTAAAGTTATAGCCTAAACAGGGAATATTAAAAGAAAGAGATTATAAAAGCAATTGCAGAGAAGTTTGAAACTTGTAACTCTTGTTATAGTTACAGCAGAACTACATCTATGAACGTGTCGTTTTGTTCTCCCACAGACCTCTACAGTGATAAAATGACTTATTGAATCTTTGATTTCTTATCGGTATTTTGCTGATTCATCACTATAAAATGCATTGTGAATAATGATGGTGGAAGAAACAAATTCAGACTCTCAGGTTCCTGGACCAAAGCATTTCAGAAACTCTTCTGATTGTTTTTTCTTGAATTCCAACTAATATTTTTTTGAATCTTGTATATCTAGAAGTGTGAATTACTCAAGGAAAATGCTTTGGGATTCAATACTTCATCTGATTCCTTGGAAAAAACCTTAAATACTCACCACTGAGATTGAATGGCCTGATTATGGGAATTTGCCAACTCAAGTTGACATTTTTTCCTGTTCCTAATCAAAGCTCACAGCTGTAACTTACATAAGTTAAGAATTCCTGTTGTTGTGGGGGTTTTTTTTTTTTTTTTTTTGGATATTTGAATTAAAAAAAACCAAACAAACCCAAAACCAAACACCTGCATGCATTTCTGTGGGCCTGGCTTATCCAGAAGTCAGAATGAATCATTCTAAGGTCATTCTTACCTTGAAATGGGTTGTATAATGTTGTTCTCCACAAGAGCAGTCTCAACCTTCAGACTGGTCAACAACAATGACAATAGGTCTCACTTGTGAGTTTTTTTGTTTTGTTTTCTGATATTTCTTTCCAGAATTTCTTTAGTTTGTCTGTTTCTTGTAGGTCCAATGAGATCTTTGGAGAAAGTCTAATGAAAAATTTGGAAATGATGTATTAATTAAATTTGTGTATAAATCTGTTTCCTTACTGCACCATTTTTGTTCATTACACACAGAAAACCCTGCAGCAATATAACAGATAATTTTTGAAATGGATCATAAAAATTGTGCTTTGCAGTGTATATGAAGTAAATTTTCCATCTTTAGCATTTTAATAATGTAACTAATGTACAGGATAAACTAAAAAACCGAACATCTAAGGAAAGCCACACTTTAACCTCTCTGGCTTTTCATCTGCTGTAATAGATGGGAATTTTCACTTCTCTATCCTCTCAATTGTATGCTGTAAAACCTGTTAGTGTCACTGAAGATTATATGGGTATTTCTATGAAGAAATTTAGTTTATATTTTACATATATGAAATTGTTAAAAATGGTATCACACTCCTAAAATGATTGCTGCAGAGCAGTTCATATCCAGCTAACTCAGGCAAAGCTGCTTTTAGACCCTGGGTAAATGGGGAGTGAAAGTTGTGAAAGAAAGCATCACTTGCTCAAACACAGCAAACACTCTGTGGTAAAAATAAATAAATGAAATATAATAATCTGTGTTTTGACTCTTACATCCAATAGCTGTCACTTGGTGCTGGGAATTTTGTTATGCAGGATCACCTGGTACAGGTATGTGCTGTGTTGCAAGGATCTGCCTTGTAGGTGAAAAGGTGGGTCCCTTCCAAAGCTGGGTTTGGAAGCTGTCCCTTCTTTTTTTTTCTGGAATAAGGAAAGAAAATGGAAAAAAACTAATTGGTGCCTAGAGAAGGAAAATATTTTCAATTGAACAGGTGGAGTTTCCATTGAAAAACAAAGTTTCATTATTTTAACATTAACAAGCTCTGGTGTCCCAACAGTCATAGAAAGGATAATTTTAAGATAATTCATATCTTTGATCTCCACCTGCTGTGTAGTAATATGGTACGTATTGACATATGTATGTATTCAGTGACACACTAGTTGGTATAAATTGGTCCTATAATCATGTGAAAACACAGAGCGTGTGTTTGGGCAGGGGGGTGGCCCGTGCTTTACCCCTTGCCTCGTTGCCGATGGTCCAACACTTCACCTCCAGCTGAGAGGTCAAGTAGGTGGTCACCTCTGTAGCTGGTGCTCTTTTGGGTTGACCAAGTGATGCAGCACATGTGCTTAATCTCAAGATATTCTCAGTCTCCTCTGACCTGGGGCATGGGAACTGCAGTGCATTTCTCAACCCAGGTCTCATTAGCGTGATACAATTAAATTATTGAAGAATGCCTTTGACAAAAGGCACATTATTTATAATTTGTGTTAGTGATAAGAATTGCTTAGACTGAAACTTCATAAGCCTGTCTTCATGTCACTTGTTGGTCAAGAGAACTGATAGGAAAAACCAACATATTATAAAGAAAATATTTTAAATAGTTTCATGTACAGTAATATTCCCTTTTTAATGTTGTTTCATGAAAGAATTTAATGTTTCTATCTTTCTACTTCCTTCTCTGATGTGTGGCTTTTTCCTTGCATTTTATTGGTGTACCATTTTAACAATATAAACTGTATAAACTGACTGCTTTTGCTTGCATATGGAGCTTTTATTAGAAGTTCATGAATGGATTTTATTAGAATTGAAATCTGCAGTTTGTGACATGTTAAACTCTGCTTAAACTACTTTTTTTTTTTGTCATAAACAACTAATGTTTCTCTGAACTGCACTTTTCTCAATAGAATATTTAGAAAATAAAAACACAAGAATTTTATTTTTAAGCATGCCTGAATGAACTAATGATGCTGCACTTTATTGCAATATACTGTGTGTCCCAAGTGATGTAATTCTGCACAGTAATATTGAGTATTGACTTTTTTCCAGGCAAGACTTTTTCTTTAAGTTCCTGCAGAAGTATATTGCTTTATGCAGCATAATATTGTACATAGATAATATATTGAAAGTATCTAGTTTTCCCCAAAAGACCATACTAAATCATATTTTACCTATAGCATTGCATTGAACCCTAATAGATACACCAAATGTGGCCTGCAGTTTGAAGCATTAATTAATGATTACGTTAAAAAGAATACCTTATTGTTACAGTGATTTATTGTGGTAGTATGATGTGGGAATACTGATTTATCTAAACATTAATGAAGGTCCAGCTCTGGGGCTCCCAACATCAGAAGGACACCGCCCTTTTGGATCTAGTCAAGAGGAGGTGATTGAGATGCCCTGAGGTCTGGAGCCCCTCTGCTATGGGGACAGGCTGGGACAGTTGGGGGTGTTCAGACTGCAGGAGAGAAGGCTCCAGGGAGGCCTTAGAGCACCTTCCAGTACTTAAAGGGGGCGTATAAGAAATATGGGGACAAGCTTGTTAGTAGAACCTGTTGCAATAGAACTAGGAGTAATGCTTTAATCTAAAAAAGGGTAACTTTAGACTAGAGATAAGAAATTACAAGCAGGGTGTTGAAACAGTGGAACAGGTTGCCCAGAGAAGGGATAGATGTCCCATCCATGGAAGCAGTCAAGGCCAGGTTATGAGGTGGCTCAGAGCCCCATCCATAGTTTAGGCTGTCCCTGTCCATGGCAGGCCTTGGACTAGATGACCTTTAAATGTCCCTTCCAACCCAAATTATTATTTAAATCTTCTGCTTTAGGGATGGTTAAAATAAAGAAGAGATGGTCCATGTTAATTGTACTGATGAGACTGTTAACTGGGACCTAGATTTGAACTTCTGCTGTAATCACAATTTATTCTAGAGTTTATTTAATTATACAGCAATAATCTTAATTTATACCAGCACAAATTGTTACAACACATGAGTTACTGGTAGTTCTTTGTTTAGGTTTTGGCAGTTTTTCCCCCTCTGCATATTGTAATGGTATAGTTTTTGATTGTGACAACAATTTATAATACAGAAAAAGCTAAAGGGAATGTCAACTTCAAGCTTTCTGTGCATGCCCTGTGCTGTTTTCTTGTATGAAATGGTACTGTGGGACTGTTATCACCCAAATGTTTAAGGTGCCCATCTGTCACTGTTACAGCAGAAAGAATTTTCATGCGCACCAAACCATTAAACCCCCCACATTTATATTATCTCAATGGTGTTATACCTACACGTCTTAAACTCACTTGCATTGTGAAGCTGCTCTGTCTGCTACTGTTGAGTCTCCCACTAAAGAATTTTGCCAGTTTTCTCTAGTCAAATAACACTTCTGGAATTATAAAATATATTGGGCCCATTTTTCCTTGTCTTCAATAGGCAAAAGTTTAACACGACCAAAGCCTGCTGGACAAATAAAGAACTAAAGGATTGAAAGAACTTGCAGAAAAAAAGCAGTTTCAGGTTTCTTTAATTATCCACAGATGCCAAAGGCAAAACAAGGAGATTTGTATCAACAATGTGACAGATTTTTTTTTTAATTATTCTATAGTGATCCTGTCAGTAAAAGAAATTTAATATAGACTCTTATCACTCTCTACCATCTCATTTAAGTGTGCAGGTGACTGAGTAATGCATCTCAGGAAAATTCATCTTCTCAGAATCTGTAATTTTCTGACACAGAAAAACATATTATGCTGGGAAAAGTGATAAGGAGCAGTACTTCTGTCATGGAGTATTTTTCCTGTGTACACAATTTCTAAATATTGCAGAGAAATTACAAGAGCAGCAGCGTTACACTGTTGCGTGTCTGGTGACTGTTAGAGGTTAGCAAGCTTATCTATACTTATCTTGCTGGATGAGACATAAAAGGCAGGATATTTTGTAGCATCATTTATCTATCTAAAAGCTATATAAAGAAGACTTCTCTCAAACAGCCTAGGTTATAATCTGCGCTCTGGGGATTTGCACTTGTCTGAAAATCTCAGGGGTGGCACCGCTGTATTGCAGAGAATCTCCAGCTTGATCTCTGCTTTATCTGGGTTCTTCTCAGCGTGTTGCTTCCTTCCCTCCATCCCAGGCTCTCAATAAACCCCTTTTTATGGGACAATTCCCACAGATCTCAGCTACTTACCTAGCACTTGAACCTGTATTCCACTTTGTGTAGCTAGTTCGGAGGCAGTGACCCTCAAACCAACACATAAAGAACATCTTGGGTAGAGTTACAACATTCTGTAACTATCTTCTGTGAATAATGTGGTCCTCGGTGCTTGAGAAGTGCATGATGTGCTTAGTTATTTTCCAGTGGCATAAGGAGGTGATAAATGTAATTAACGAAGGAGTCAACTGCACTCAGCTGATTTGCAGGATGATGTCCAGGAGCGAAGCAGCAGGGGAAAATGTAGACAGAGCTGAGCAGTACCCCGTGCTGCACCTAATCCTTCTCTTGTCAAATAGTGTACCTGCCAAAACACTCATAGGGTGAGCAAAAAATATGTGCGTGAAAAGTAGTTTTGCTGCATTTAAAGTGGAGCAGTTAGTAAGAGTGAAGGTATTCTATAACTAATAAATAATATCAGCCAGAATGAAGATTTATTGTCCATCTTGCTATGCACAAATATATATACATGTAAAAAGATAAAGCAACACTTGCAGTGTAGCAAATATTTATCAAGAAAAGGATATGGGAACAAAAAGTTTTACATTCTCGGACCAGACAGAGGCAAAACAGTGTTCTCATTCCTCTTTAACTGGGATAGGAAGAAATTTGGGCAAAGTTTCAGAGTAAATCCGTTATGTGGAATTGAATCTTTAATATCATTCTGATTATTAATAGTAAGGTTTTTTTTTAATCAGTATATAATTTATATGGTCTTTGAATTTATTTCTGGGTTGTTTTATTTTTTCAACTGCAGTAGGTATATATTCTGATATTTTAACAAAGGCAGAAGATAAAACCACCTTTTAAGCTAAAAGGTTGAACAAACTGATGCAGAAATAACCAAAATTACTCTGTCTATCTGAGAACTGTACCTACATTTGAGGATTTTAGGAGGATTTACTGGTTTGGGTTGTCATTGAACCTCAACTAGGACTTATTTATGGGCATTACCAATCCATAATTCCCTAAACCAGGTAGGGTGAGGGGAATATTTTTCTCATAACATTTGCAGCCCAATGTACCTTAAAGATTACTGGAGATGGGGCAATCCCTTTAAGCCTAAGGGATTCAGTTCTTCATGGTGCTGAGTGTATTTTGTGACTGTGTTTCTGCTTGTGTGAAGCCCAGGATCCTGAGCATCCCAACCAATGGAGGTTGTTCCCATGGCCGGATGTAAGCTCCTGAAAGCATACAGATTTTATGGGAAATGCACTCTTCTTCCAAACTTCTCTCTCCAGCCCTGTTTAATAAATGATGTGTTCATGATCTTTTAACATCAGTAACAATTTGTTAGTCATATTACACTGTAGAAGAGGGAGACTGGGAAGCTATCTGAACCATTTTAAAACTTAAATTAGCCACCATAAAGTGCAGAATAAAATTATAAAGACTTTCTTGTAATACAAAATTCATAGAGACAAAACTCTAATTTCCTGATGGATATATGATATTAATGTAACGGATACCTCAGTGTAGTTAAATTGCATTAAATGGTTATTAATGCTTGAATAAACTTCAAGGAAGTGGGTACTGGTTGAAATGGGATAATATTTTGTTCTGCTAAATTATACGTTAATTGGTATTTCCTCTCTTGTAAAAGGACCTAAAGGGCTTAATAAAATATGTGGTAGAAACATTATTTTTTCTTCTTGAGATGTTAAGTCTAGAGTTTAACTGGAAACATTTCAAATAATTCCCAGAAAATTCATCGGTGCTCATGATGACATGGCTTACAGGACTCCCCAAAGTAAATAATTATGGCTTTCAGTTATTCAGGAGTATACAGGGCAATATGCAAGGGAGGGAAAGAAAAGCTACAAGTAAATTGTCTTCTGTTTTATTTTCACGTTTGATATTATACTTACTTGGCTTCGATGCAGGTAGTTACTTCCAATGTAATATTGTGGATAATAAAACCTGCTGGCATGATATGGGGAGACCATTGTTGCTGGGCTAACAGAGAAGGAGGTACTAGTAAAGGACCTCGACACCCATCTCTGGATAATGTTGAAGTATTGGCAAATCAGAAGATTGTTTAAGAAAACCTTGTTTAAAACATCTCATTCAGTAATCTGAACTTTTCTGAAGCGATTTTTATTCCTTCTTTGCTTATTCCTCATCTCAGAACTGACCAGGATTGTTACGTAAGGACTAATACAATATTCTTACATGGAAGTATTCAGAATGGATACTCTTCCATTTGGAGAAGGAAAATAAAATTAAAAAAAAAAGGAATCTCTAGATGCATATGCATATTCTTATATTTCTGGATTTTTGTGTTACAAAGAAGCTTCTCTTCACTTGATCATTCTATAATACTGCACTTAAATTACTGAAAATAAGATGTTTCCACCTCTTTTTTTTTTTTTAAAGGAACTTTAGTTGATTAATGAGTGAATGCATACAGATAATTAACTGCAACACAGAAAGGGAGGTTGTGAGGATGCTTCAACCTCTCACTGTACAAAAGCCATTAATGTTTTGGTTGCAATGTTGTTGGGTTTTCCAAAGTGGATATGCCAAGTTATGTTTTCCCTACTTCTCCTGCCCCTCTCCCCATGTTAAAATGGTCCTTGTCTTACATGTTTTTCATATAGTTTTTATTTTTTTGGGCGATACTGTCTGCGAAACACGAAAGTGCACCTCCCAAATATCCTCAACCAAGATATTCTCCTCATGCAACTTAAAACAAATCACAGAGAAAGAATGAGGTTAGCCAAAGTTTTTGAGCTCTGTGATTTGTCTTAGAAGAAAAACATGATAGTGGAATCAGATAGTTTTGATGCAATATAAATACTTTCATATTTATAAAGAATGGGCAAGTTCCCATTTCCTGATTGCTGAAGGAATCCTATAGGAGACAGCATTTTTATTTCCAGCCAAGTGTGATCCCTTTCATAGATTTAATTCAGGGTCTGGCTACAACTGTTTCTCTCACTGTGCCTAGTCTGTTCTCAGATTCCCTTCTCTTTCTGCTTATTTTTCTCACACATCTTCCAAAACCCCTTTATCCATCTGTGCTTTGATGGACATCCTTGCCTGGCGTACTGACCTGGTCTGGGTGCGGAGCAGAGGCTGACGTACTTTCAGTTACCTGGGTACGTAAAGGCCATCTTCCATCTCTCTTGTGTGAAGCCTGGTAATTGAAAAAAGTCACTTTTAAGGCGGCTTTATTCATTTGAAAGGCATGCATGTAATGGCGGAAACAATGCGTTTAAGCATAACATTGTAAACAAAAACTATTTTATAAAAGCCAGGTGCTGCAGGGCCCCTATTGTAAACCCTGTGTTGGCTTGTCAGTGGGAACTTGAATAAGTTATGACTTATCCCACACTATTGAAAAGTTGTGTTATGTTTGACGATGGAAGAGCAAAGTTGTTGACTGAAGAAACTTCTCTAGGAGGACAATCCTACTCATCCTCAGGTGATGCAAAGGATGAGGCACTTAGGGACATGGATTAGTGGTGTACGTGGCAGTGCTGATGATTTCACAGGTCTTTTCAAGGCTGTGATTCTAAGAAACCCTCGATTTCCCAATTGGTCCATGGTAGGCAGCTCATGTGAGCGCTGTAATTTAGCTGACGCAGAGCAGGGTGTTGTGAAACTTTCAGTCCCTGTGGACTCGGTGTTTCTGAAGACGAAGCTCCCTGGGAGCTTCACCTGCTTTCTGGCTGGAGAAGTGCTGCTGGTGCACCAAGCTGAGTGCGAGGGAAATGTGCTGCTCACTGCGTTGCTAACTGGGTTTCTTTCTTCTTGGGAAAAAAAAATAAAAAAAAAAAGGTCAAGGGAAAGTAATTTTACCCTTAGAAGTAGGGTTTTTCTCTGGGAAAGAAAAGAGAACTTAAATGGGTTCATACCCAGAGCTAAAATTATAAATAATTTGTGAAATTCATCTGTGTATTTCTTTCTGATATTTAACCTGTGTGGTCCTCAGCCTTAATATACCTAACCCTAAGGCAGCCGACACACTCTCCCTTGCAAGGCATGCAGTGGGACTTATTCTCCTGAGTAGAGGCTGACAGCTTAGTCCCAAAGGAAAGAATACCTTCACTATCGTTTGGGGTCCTCATTGTGGCATCCTTAGGAAGGGTGTGATTGACAAGGGACTGAACTCTGCAGTTTCCACTTATGGAGGTGGAAGAAGAAAGGATAATTCACACTGCAACAGGGATTCACATGGAATAGTCTGTGACCTGACTTATTTGGGAGGTCAGGCTAGATAATCCAAAGCCTCCCAAAGGGTATTAAAATGCAGGAGTTGTTAATACAGAACCACAGTGCATCTCTCGCAGTGTTATGAGGTGGTGTGAGGTTATATCCCTGCTTGTGTGGAGTATTGCTGAGCAGTTTTAGAAACAAACTGCTGTTTTGGGGTGTTATTACCATTTTATCCAGAGCACAGGGAGTTCAGAACTAAGTAGTGCTCCACCAGGGAGGGGTCATTTATTGGATGATCTCCCTGAGCTCCCAAACTTTTCCTTCCCAGCTCCAATACCTTGCATGAGAATTGAAGCACTTTGTGGGCTTCATCTTAACAGGGACTCCCCCACCCCAAAACAAGATCTTTATCCATAGATTTTAATTAATTGCAAAAGTTAAAAATAAATCGTGCTGGAGTACCATTGATAATCCTCCTAGGCTGGCTTTCATTCATGTTAATGTGTAATGCAGCCACAGTAAGATTTAATTTTAACCATAATTATAAAAGTTTGAAATTAAATCTTACTAGGGATGTGTTCTCCATTAATATGGACAAAAACTGATCTGGGAGGATTATTATGGGGGACACAAGAAAGATTTAATTTTTAACTTTTATAATTAATTCAAAAATGTGATAAAGGATTTTGTTTCAGGGGAGGGGGAGTGCTCTCCAGACCACTAAGATATCCCAGCAGTCTTTCAGAGCCATCTTAATTACAGCCACAAAGAATTATTTGTTAGAGAATAGTGGTCAGGAGCTCAAACTGCTTCTTTTATCCAGGAATAAATGTGCAGGCAGTTTGAGAACTTCACTGAAGGAAGCATTGCAGTTCACAGTGAGGGAAGGAGCTCAGAGGGGGTGTGTATATATATATATATATACACATACACACACACACAAACACATGAGCACATAGAAGTAGAAACATATATAAAAGTGCATAGGTATGTAAATATGCATGCCTGTTATGTATACATGTGTTTGCACATATATAAAACGTAGCAGAAATGGATTTGTTCTTCTATACATTTCTAATACTTCATACGCATACATCCACACAGATGTACACAAACAGATGGACAGCTCTTCTTCCCATAAAAAGAAAGATACTGTAATAAGACAAAAGGAAGAGTAATGGAAAGCATTTCCTTCAATAGATGCAATTGTATTTGGCTACACTGAATCTCTGCATTTGTCATGCTGCACAGCAGGCAGAGGGCAGAAATCAAGTAAATTTACTGAAAATTTTCTATCGAGGATCAGATTATGTCACAATTAAAGATGTATGAAAAAGATTAAAAGGAATGAAGCATTCATTTCACAGGTAAATGCTTAGGAATCAGCTTCAGCTTTAATTTGCAAGTCTTTTCTGAAATGTTGTGGCTTGATGATTTCATGTTCGCTGTACCTGAGTAACTTCCACATCAAATGCACACAATCTTCCAGCACAGAGAAGTTTTTGAGTCCACCTTGTGGTCACCTACTTTGCCTTTTGCTGCTCTACTTTTTTCTGTGGCTCCAATCTTGAAGTTTTAATGTTCAGCCTGAACACTTAAGGATTCTTTCCTTCTCTTGCCAAGAAATATGATTGAGTGATGAGTCTTGGTGAGGATGCAGGGGGTTCACTGCAGGTTTAAATCCTTATCCTGAAAGTTCCTCATAAGGTACAGTTCAGTTTTAAGTTTTTAAAACAGATGGTAGCTCTTTTGTACTATATTGGGAAAGTACATATTTACTGTAGTATGAATAATAAAGACTTTATTATTATTACTATTATTTTCATTTCAGTGTTAGTTTTTTTGCATTTTCTTATAAATCTCACCATTTATTTAGTAACAACATGAAAGAATAACTACAACTCTTTAAACTTTTATTTTAATAATAACTTAAAAAGCCATATTCCCAAGCAGTAAAAATATGTGGACAGTGATGAACAATTTTGAAAAAGTCTGCATTGTTGCAAATATATATAAAACTCGTCAGAGATTTTCTCTTCATGTCTGCAGAAAGTATATCTGTATTTATAATGTCTCCTTTAATTAAATAATTATAGAAGTAAAATCAGAACAATTCCATCTTCCATTCCTTAATTCAATTAAATGTTTAATTTGGTCTATATTTTTCTTACATTGTTGTTACATGAACATCTGCTTTCATGTTTTATCCTCCTTTCTACAAGTAATCAGGTTTAGACCACACTGTGAAACACATTACTATGAAGTTCTGTAGTTACAGAAGGCAGATTCTTCCTGCATTAGCACCAATAACTCCTTCTCGCTGCACTCTTACATTAGTAAGGTCACAAAGTGGCCCCAAGTAACTAAACTGTAGAGAGTAGAAGAGCATCTCCAGATGGAAATGATCTTTGAACCACCTTTGTAGTCATTTGAACCTCAATTTGACTGTGGGATATGCTAGGATACACAGAGCAGGTAACTTTGAACTTCCACCTAGCTGCATGTAAGACCAATAATTGGTAATTCCAAGGAAAAAGGTACAGTTTCTTCCATGGTCTGAGGTAGGAGTGGTAATTCCCCATGTCATTGTTTCAGAGAGGAACACTTCAACCGGTGGCAACGTGCTAGTACAGGTCACATCAGCTCTGCAACATTCCGAGTTTGGAAGCACTGTATGATGGAGCTTTTACTCGTGGTGTCCCTCGTTTGCTACTGTAGATGTAAGTGTGCTCTTGGCATGCTGGTTTTTGCATGTATTTATAGAAAACATACTGATGGATACAGAACAAAAGGACTAACAGGTACTTAAAAATGAAATATTTGACACCTTTAATACTTACTTTCATTTTCATCTTGTGACAAACAGCTGTTATTGTTCACAAAACCTTTGAAATAATGATAACAAAATCAAATTATCAGGGAAAATGTCTTTTTATTAATATTTTTCCTTCAGAGAAAGCATTTGGGTCCTAGTCAACAACACAACATGCAATAACCTTTTAAACTTTATTTTTGTTTTTGTTGTCCTGCTAATACTTTTGTTCAAGACACTTTTTCTGTTCTGCTGTGGGCTATTGGAACGTTCATACACAGTTTGACGCAGATGAGGAAAACCAGGGAGAGTTTCTGACTTTGGTGTGAGTCTGGGCCATAATAAAATGGCAGGGAAATGCCATTAATGCAGGGAAATGCTAAAAAGTGAAGATCCATTCCTAGGGTGAGCTTTTCTTCTTAGAATCACGTACATGAGGAAAGCTCACCTTCATAATCAGTTATGTCACCATACTTACTAAAATTACTGTGTAGAAGGAATGAAAATTAGATATATTTAATATATTCTGAGGATCTCAAAGTATATAGTAATAACAAGGTAATACCAATTATTCTTCTGTTACTAAATGAGACATTGGACATGGTACAGTATAAAAACCAACATTTCTGTAAGATACATTAAAAATAGTGATAAGCCCATCTTTATTGTACTCCAATTGATGGGAACACTGACATGGAATTTTATCAGAGTTAACTTGCTTCCTAGTCAGTTGCCTGAAAAGCAGGTGAGAGACCAACAGTGGTCAAGTTAGAGCATGAAGTGTAAGAAAATGTTGCTCATCAGAGACAGTCTCGTTCCAAAAAGAAGCCCTGGATGACCAGGGTTACGCCTGTTTATGGGCTTAATAGCTGAATTTATTGAGGCACAAATAAGAAGAAACTCGAGTTTTACATGCAGTTTCTCGGCCAGGGATCTACTGTACGTACTGTTTTTTGAAATCTGATTTTGCTAAGTATATAGGTGAAATCTCCTGATGATTTCTTTGTATTTGGGGAAAAAGAAGTTCAGTGACATAACTTAACCTCTCTAAATACTTTTTCTTTCTACATTTATCATTAGTTGCAGAAAGATGAACTCTATGACGGAACCTCACGGGACACACCAATTACAGCCCAGTTGCACACACACTGCGTGCTCTCTGTGTCTTGGTGGGCAGGCACTTTTCATTGAAAATATGGTTCTTGTGGCAAATTCACATTGGGAATTCATGTATTTTATGGACAGGAGAAGTGAGAGACCATCCCATAATTAGGTGAGTTAGCTAAACTTGCAGAACATGCCGTTAACTAATATAGGAACAGATCCCACAAATCCAGCTTTGACCACTTACACATTTTTCATTCCTATTGTGGCAGAATGAATCTAGTAGTGTGCGACTCTGTCCTCTTATCTTCATCATTCCTGGATTCCAGGAACATTCCAAATAACCACTAAAATATTCAATGTTTCATAAAAATGCACCAAACAATGGATTTTTTTAAATCCGTGCATGCCATGGGAGATACATTAACTAATGAGTCACCATTTAACTTAGAATGCATTGTGCTATGTCATGTAAATTTGGCTGCCTTAGCAAAAGGGAGACAGTGGTAATTTCAGGAAGCTCCCCAGCTCATCAGAAAATGCCAAAGTGCTTCTAAATATTCAGCCTCACTATATATATATAAGAAAAAAATTAGTAAAAGATATTTTATTACAGGGTCTCCCTTTCTGTCTCTTTGGCTTTGAGCCAAAATACACTATGAAGTAACAGTTGAAAATGACCTCCACTCTTTCAAATGTGTTGTTTCTTTGGTTTGGCTTAAAATTAATCATAGGTTTAAAAAAAAAATATTGTAGACATTTCTTGGTAAGCCCCAATTTTTACTCATAATGTGGCTCTTTGCCAGCGCCTAATATGACATCAGAGTGATGTTACTGTGATTGTGCACTACACACTGGAACTGTAATACATTGCTATGATGATATATTAAACATTGACATGGAACCTGAATATATAATTGGCAATGACAAAAGAAAGCATGATTTAGTATCTTCCATGCCACCCTCCCCACTCAAGTTGCTCAGGGTCATGCCCTTCTCAGTGCATTCTCATTATTTCCAATAGAATATCCTGATGTTCAGCAACTATTTATGGGAACCTACAAGAGCCTCTCTGTTGGGTATGTTTTGTACATAATACAGCAGTCAAGGGATTTCTAATATGACATCTTCCTTACAAAGCAAAGCCTTTAAAATAGATTCCTCCTCCCACCCTGTAGTATCTTGAAGATAGGACAATTCTTAGTTAAACATTAAGTCATTTTGATGATAATATTAGGCGCTAGATAAGCTTAAAATACATCCTACTCTGTAAAAGCCCTCAACTAATCAGTACATGAGTTGAGTTGCTTTTAACTTGTTTGTCTTTGATTTGTTCTACAAATTACATATTGTATTTATGAACTCACAGAGGACCCTTTGGGTATAAACTGTCCTTTATATTTTTACATATCCAGCTGAACATTCCCTTTCCCATAGTGTCTCCTTGGCTTTTATTTTTTTATAATATTCAGAAGAAATGCACTTTGTCAAACACAGCCAGAAGATATCATACCCTTGAGGGAGGTTGAGTATTGGTGTTCCCACAAAATTCTTTTCCCCTCCCCGGTTGTGCTGAAGTGAAGATATCTTCCCAGCTGTTACTCCCTTTCTATATTCTTCAGCACCAAGTTTGAAGTTTCTGCCTTTTGCATTGCCTCATCTGTAGCCATTTTCTTTCCTCTTCAGCAAAAAACAAGTAGGTACCTGGACTATTCCATTATTTTTTGCATATTGGAGCCTTCTCTACATCTTTCACTGTTTTGTCAAAGGGAAGGAAAATAATCTTTTCTGTGTAATAATAAAAAACTGTATTTCTATAACACTGAAGTTCCTTAAGGGACTCAAAATATTGTTTAGCTTGGCCATGTGACAACTTTGTCATGCAAGTTCTGCATATGTAGTTTTCTATACTTATTTTTGTTCCTACTTTTCTAAGAGGCTGATTTAGGTACAACAGCCTTCTTTTTGCTTTACCCATATGAAAAATGAACAATGAGTCCTATCACCACCATGATGTAGCTTATTTCTTGTCTAAGAAATCAGCCTGGTTAGCATGGTTTTCTGTATAAGCCCTTGGCTAGCATGGGAGCAGATTCTCCTGGGCCACCTTCAAAGGCTTTTTTTTTTTTTTTTTTTTACCTTGCCCACCTCCCCACAGTGCCAGGGAGTTCTATTAGTGAAATCCGGTGATGTATCTGGTAGCAATCTAAATTGTGATTAGCCAATGGAATTCTGCATTTCCATTAACGCTGAAGCCCAGTGTCCCTGAGATTTATATCCCTGAATCTCTCAATTGATTTATAACCTGGTAATCCTTTTATCCCCATTTATATGCAGCATAACTTGACGTAAGTGCTAGAATGTCTCCATTAATTGAATTCAAGAGTATTGGACTGAGAAACTGGACTAAAAACTTTTAGGCCATACTGTAAATACACTTTGTGTCAAAGGAAGCCAGGAGGTAATATGTCCTTGAGTTGCCTCATCTTTATGTTCACTTCCAAGTGAAATGAAGGAGAAAAAAGACTGTGAACTCTTAATGTTATATTTGGAGTATCAGTTGTGATAACAACATGTTAAAATACCTTGTTTTGCATACTGCGTACAGCCCCATTGCCCAGGGGATTGCAGTGCAACACAGCAATGGGAGATCTCCATATAGGCTACCTGGTTCCTATATGCTCTGCTGCAGAGCCACACAGACCTGGGTCCAAAAAGCAGTACAGCAATTTGTAGGGCTGTTAAAACCCTCTTAAAATCAGTAGGAACTAGGTATCCAGAATTCAGCACATCTCACTGGAAACCAGTTCAGTCTCTACCTGTTTTAGGTGCTGCTGTTGAGAACTAGGAAGTTTTTCTTTCCTTGCCTCAAATCATGCAATATTAAAATTTTCTGTGTTGTAGGGCACACAAGTGTGGTGTCCCAGCACTGTTAATTTTAATTACGTGATGGAAAATTTAATAGTTACTGCATCTTTGCATTATTGCTACTCCTTCTGGGTGGACTTAGAAATTAGATGAAAACATTGCTTATAAGCAAATCTGTGTAGTTTCTCTGAAACAAAGGCTCACCAGCAGCAGCCCCTCAGATAACCTTTACCATCCACGTCTACAGAGGACGGGGGGACTCCCGTGTTACACTTAAATCAAGCATGTGGCACAGCAAATGGAGGAGCTATTAAAATATATTTATTATTCATTATTAGTAAATTGCCTGCATGTGGAGTACTATAGAGTAGCAAACTTACAATTTTGTTGACTCATTAAAAGTATACGGTGTGGTGTCCTGCAAACCCCAAATTTGTATTTATAGCATTAATTTTAAAGACCCATTTAAGCAATTAGATCTGTGTATTACATGAAAAAGATGCAGAATAAAGGTAAATCTTACAGTATGCTAGAAATTTGCTGGTTGAATACTCTGCTGTCTATCTTGAGACTTAATGTGCTATTGGGAAAGAACCTGATTTAACCCAGAAATTTACAGGTGAGACTGTGGAAGATAATGTGTGCCACTACTGAAGATGTGTTAATAAATTATAATTCTCTATGCTGTATGCATTCCAATTGCCTCTTTAGTAAATACTTAACACATTAAAGTCTGCCAGAAAATCAGATGAAATGAAACCAATTTAATTCCTTAATTTGTATTATGTTATGCAATACTACATCATGTTTCGTCCATAGAAACAAGAAATTGATATTTTCTGAATCAGATCTTCTGTTTCTCAGCACTTTGTTAATATGCTGGCATCTTTAGGGAGAGAATGATAAGATAACTTTCCATCTTATGAATGTAATGTCTTCTTATGCTGTGGGAGGAGAAAAGGAGTAAATAACAAAAAAGGAGGGCCATCATTCCTGCTTTCCTGAAGTTATACTGCTACAATAATTTGAAGAACTTAATGCCTCAAAGCCTCATTCTCAATATTGTTATATTTAATGCTAAAATTCAACATATTTTCACCCTGAACCTGCTTAAAATTTGCGGTGAACACCTTAGATGATTAAGTTTGAAATTAAACATGTACATGAATATGTACAGTGTCAGGGTATTTAGTCAGCAAATACAGAAATAAAACCAACTGACCACAACTAATTACCGAGGAGGGAAAAATGCTCTTCTGCTCATTGCATGTGTGGGCTGAGCTGAAAGGCCAATAGAAAGCTGGGAAGTGTAATGGTCATCAGCAGCAACATCATCAAAAAGCTAATTATTCTGAAAATCAGCCACACAAAGGTCTTTGTTAACAGTTTCACAAAGGCAGTTCCATGGCAATAACAGTTGAACTAGTTGAAGAATGAACTATTTGGGAACATTATAAAAATTCCCACACCACTTTCCTTAATTTGATTTGAACAGAGTTTAATTTATAAAATTTTTGAGAATTTGTTTAAAACCAAACTGCAACTCCAAACGTCGTGATCTCCTTTGTAGTGGAGGGGACTGGGAGCTGCTACCGGTCTCAGCAAACAAGGTGAGGAAGGAAACTGGACTTGAACCCTGGAATAGGGGCCATGGAAACCTGGAATAGGGGCCATGACACTCGGGTTCGGATGGAGTTAAGCTCTTGGACGGAACTGACAAAAACTCAAATTGGGTGTCTGAAATAACCTTATAATAAGTCAATAGGCTTGTCTCTGAGTGAAGCCATAGACTGTTTTTCTGGTCCTGTCTAACGAGAAGAGAACTGTCATTGCAATACTGCAGACAAAAAAGGAAAGTATTTAAATATCACCCTAATTTTCTGAGAGTACTTTTAGTAGGCTTTGTTGATCCTAAAACCATCTGAGTGACTACTTCAACTATTCACAATTTTGTTTTCTAGTTACTGAAAAAATCCAAAGTCAAAAGAATAACCATCTTCTGTATTTTGGCTGTGTGCTGTATAAAATAATTGACTGCCTGATGAAAAACTGTCTTGTCACATTTTGTAATAAAATAATATTTTTGTGCATAACTTGACCTGTCCTAGTGAGTTATGCTGCTCATTGTTTCATAGTAACAATTTCCAATGGGATTTTAATAATACTCTTGCTCTTACCATCTTGTACGATGTACGATGTTACATTCAATTTGTAAGAAAAATATTCAGGTATAAAACTAGATAATCTGTATCCCTTTAGAATCAAAAGTCATTTTGCCAAAATATTTTAACACATGAAATTGCTTCTTAAGAGATGTTTGCTATGATAAAACGACAGAAAACTACATTTCCATTATAATTATAACTGACTAGTGGTGCTAAGTTTTTATAATTTAAAGGTATTCTCAAATCTGACAGCTCTTCCATGTTGAATTATGCATTTCTGGCTCTTAAATAGTTCTGCTGGCATAAGACAGCTGAGATGAAGTTGTCTTTCTAAAATAATTGCTCCATGGAGCATCCATTATACCTTCAGAAAAAATGTATTACTTGACTTCTACAAATTATAGACTAGCCTATAATGGGTATTTTTGACAGCTATTAGCTTTTTAAAAAAAATCTGAACAGTAAAATGAGTATTGATATCACTCTGCCGTGTCTTGCATGTTAATACCAACCTTTTCTGTACTCCTTTTCTGAAGCATGATGTAATCATTAATTACAATAATATTGATGTAATTGCACTCATCCTAAACTCCCCCCACTGTAATAGCAACGTGTGATTTTTTTTTTTTTTTTTTTTTCCCCTACAGTAGTACTCACTTCATATTTCCTGTTCTTGGAAAAAAACACACAAACCCACCAGATTTAAGCATAAAATCACATGCGATATTTTGCCATCATCATTGCTCAGGATGAACATACCTGTGGCTTGAGTGGAGACCGAGGCTGTCCAGCCTCTGGGAGGCTGTGGTGGTCCGACCTTCATATGTATATGTATGACCTATGTATATATAAAATGTATTATATTGTGACGCAGCTCTTAGTATAATGGGGCTAATCCCAGAGACTTCACCTTCACAGATAATGCAAGATGAGGCACAGCAAGGCGTTCTGGTGTCTGGACCTGCTTTTGTTGGGTGCCTGCAGCAGCCAACTGAGCTCATCTGTGTTTACCCCTGTCTGGTGCGTTTACCCTTTCAGATACTGCTGCAGTGATTTCAAAATTCAGCAGTTTGCACCATGTAATGGCATGGCGGTTCAGGAAATGTTAAAAAAGGACCTCTTGGCTTTGGGAGGGTGGGAGAAAACTGAAAAGCTACTGAGCTTTTCAAGAAAATGAGATATTCTATACATTAAGTATATACTGACTGTGTTTTATTTACTAGGCTTGTAATTGGAAACGGTGTCTATGATACCTGTCCTCCTACTTTGCCAAACTGTGTGTCTTCATGTGAAGAGGAGCAGTCACTCTAAAGGAAAGTATGCTCTACGCTATGCATTAGTTTTGTGAACTGAATGGTGAGGTCAGAGCATGTTGCGTCTCTTTTGGAAATATTATTCAGATCTAAACTGTAACAGAATGATTATAACATGCAAAATAAATTAACAGGCTTTAATAATTATGGTTCAATATGTTAATTTACAATGATGTTAACCACAATATTAAGGTCGTCTGCACTCTGACCATGGCATGTCAGTACTGTGGCGTGCTACAGCCAGACTGTGACCGAGTGAGAAGTTTGTGTCTGGGAGGCTCGACATCTGTTGATGTGGGGGGTGAGGAGGAAACAGAAGGTGTGTCTGGGAGGATTATTCCTGCCCTAGGACTATTTTGGCAGAGTCTGGATGCTTTTACCAAGTGGTCTGTGATGAGCCCCTTCCTGTTGCAAACTCTGAGGAAAGGGTGTCAGAACCTGCAAGAGCAGATCAGTTTGGAGCAAAGGGTGAAATCAAATAAACTCATTTTCTGTGTGTATTAGGGAAAAACTCACTACTGGGTTCAATTTTTCCTGTGTGCTGAGAACATGTAACTTGCAGAAAATCAGCCAGTAGCCATGCTATCGTCTGAGATGTTCATAGAGATAACAAAAAATATGAGGATGCATAACCTTAGTTATAGTGATGCATAGGTGAATTCCAATGAGAGATGGACTCATGGTAGGGCCCACAGCTACTCTGAGTGTCCTTTGATTTCTTGTCACCATCTTAAATGTAAAAGTCAGCTTGTGAAGAGCAGTAATAAAAGAAAGCACTGGACTTCCTTTTCTAAGTAAATATTTCTCTTTTCACAGAATAATCAACATTCCAAATATTTTGAAATAAAGTTAATGTCATAATAACAAACATTAACAACTGTACAAGTTCTCAGTGTTGATAGAACAAACTCAAAAATTCCATTATAATCTCACAAAACCATTTAATGGCGCAGTAATCAGTGTAATACAAACTATACTTAGAAGCACTACAATTATTACATAATACATCATGAAGACCCTCTAGAGATGGTATTACCAGAGATTATAGGCTACTTCTGAAAGCCATTAAGGATCTATTAGTTGCCAAACTGGTCCATCCATAACTTTCAGTAATGTCCTCTCTGGAGCATTACTTCCTTCTCACATGTTATCTGTGGAAAGGGAACTTAAGCTTTCCACCTATGACTGTTGAAAGAAAAACTAGCCTTGACATCTTGGCCATTTCGTAATTAGTGCCTTTATTATATTCTTGACCCAAGGTTTACAATTATTGGAGGAATTAATCAATACAGCTGCTGAGATTTGTATTTTTGTTTTGTTGGTTGTGGGTTTTTGTTAGTTTCCATTAGGTAATTTCTGGAGTAAAAATCATGATGTGTATTTCCATGTTAATGGGAGTTTGTTAGACTACATATAAATTTAAAAGAAAAAGTTCAGAATTTGGCACAGGTTTGTGAATTGGAACAAAAAATTGGTGTGAAATCATAAAATACACTCTGTTGGAGTCATGCTTTCTTTCAGCAGGAATGGTTTCAAGGTTATCAACTCTTTGAACACATGATACATAACAAAAGACTTGATTATAAGTTTTGGAAAAGTAATATTATTGTTTTAAAGCTACGAACCAGTATCCTGGACTAGGGGCTGCAGAAAAACAGCCCACAACGTGTACAATGGTATAAATGGTAACCGGTGCAACTTTTATCAGAAAAATGGATTTTTTTTTAAAAAAATAAACTCATTAAAAATGTTGTCAAAAATGAGTTTGCATCTGTGAAGTAATACTCTAATGTTTTTCATATTTGTGAAGAGATTATATACAAACCAATCTTTTGGTATATTGGAAATCTCTTTTTGATCCATTCTCTTATTTAAGCATGAGAAATTTCAGATTTACTTGTGACGGTTTCTGAAGTGTTTTGTATGACATCTTAAATACTATGACATGTATCTGATTTCTCTTGATGTCACTCACCTAATCTCTGATACCATTTTGAAAATGTAGAACAAATGTGGTTTTCTACTGCTTTGTAAAGCAAACTTCTGCAGAATGATGCATTCATTAAGCATTCCTCTCAATTAATTCTCCTAACTGGAGGACAGGAAAAATCCATTGTTCAAAAAAGTTTAGAAGAAAATTAAAAAAAGAATGCCCAAAATGAATTCTTGGAATGTTTGCCCTGTTGCTATTGCATGTAGAAACTATGGTATTTATGTTGATAACCTGTATCCTACTGGTGCCACGGATGCAGAATGTTGGCACAATATACAGTATTGTTGAAAATCTGAGGGTATAAGTGCATTCATAAATTCATAAATTATTATACTGTGCAGGTAGCGAAGATCATGGAATCACAGACTGGTTTGGGTTGGAAGGGACCTTAAAGATCATCTAGTTCCAACCCCCCTGCCATGGGCAGGGACACCTTCCATAGCCCAGGTTGCTCCAAGCCTCATCCAGCCTGGCCTTGGACACTGCCAGGGATGGGGCATCCACAGCTTCTCTGGGCAACCTGTCCCAGTGCTCCCCACCCTCTGCGGGAAGAACTTCTTCCTGATATCTAATCTAAATCTTTCCGCTTTCAATTTAAACCCGTTACCCCTCGTCCTGTCACTACAGGCCCTTGCAAAAAGTCCCCCCCACCTTCCTTGCAGCCCCCTTCAGGTACTGGAAGGCTGCAATAAGGTCTCCCCGGAGCCTTCTTTTCTCCAGGCTGAACAAGCCAACTCTCTCAGCCTTTCTTCACGGGAAAGGTGCTCCAGCCCTCTGAGCATCTTCGTGGCCTCCCCTGGACTCATTCCAATTGGTCTATATCCTTCCTATGCTGAGGGCTCCACAGCTGGACACAGCACTCCAGGGGGGTCTTACAACAGCAGAGCATAGGGGGAGAATCCCCTCCCTGTCCCTGCTGGCCACATTTCTCCTGATACAGCCCAAGATATGACTGACCTTCTGGGACGCCAAGATAGAGGTAATGTCTGCATAAACCAACAGTAAATCATTAGCGTTATGTTTTACATCCACTTTGCAAAAAAAAAAAAAATGGCTGCACAAGGTGAAAATGAGTGAAGATCGAGGCCTATGAGCTTTTCTAAGCAACAGAATTTTAGCTCTTATTTCAGGGATCACATCAAAGGCCTTTGATGAAAAGGAAGTGTATGGATATTAAAGTTTGCTTTATTCTTTATGTGTAAAATGTGTAAAACCAAGTGGGCTGTCAAATCGTTCATTCATGGGATAGTATACTTTGTGTGCGAGTATGAGGTTTTCCCTAACCCCACGCAGCATCTCGGAGGTAGTGTGTGGGATGTTAGCTTGTCACCATTTTTTTGCAAATAAAAAAAATTCAAGCAATGTCTGATTAAGTCAGAGAAAAGTTACTGCATTATTAAAATGGGTGAATCCATTTTTTTCTTTCTTATGGTTTGTCAAATTTATAAAATATTATATTTCTCTTCAGATAGAGTTACATACTGTGTAGCTCAGAGATAATCCCTATGGTCTTGGCATATGTTACTTAATTGTCTCAGAAGGAAATACCATAAATACCATGCTGTCATCTCCCATGGGCATTTGCTCATCTGTCACAGTGGGAGCTCCAGACTGGGTGAGGTGCTCTAAGACATTTCTTAAACTATGTAAATCATAGCCATTTCTCCTTCCTACTTCCCAAATGGTCAATTATGTATAAACATGTGTTAATAAAAATTTGCTTCTTTTGCCTCCAAGGTACACACCCAGAAAGCTGTATGATAAACTATAAATGCTATTATTATGTGATTCAACCTATGACATAAATTACTGATTTAAAATGCCGACATAGATAGGGAAGTCTGAGGGATTCAGGCCCAAAGTAGCAGCAAAACAAAACTATCCTTAAAAGTCTACAAAGAAACAGAAGTTTCTGTATTTCTATCATCCTCTTTTAAGTAAACTGTTTTGTATTTACCTACCGAGAGAAATGCAATTAGAAGATTATACTGAAAGTATGCTAAAGGCTATTTAACACATTTGCTGCTTGATGACCTCTGGAAAGGTTCAGTTGCCATATGAGTTAGAAAGCAGCCAAAGTTGAAGGGACACGGATTGCAAGCAACTGTAGTGAATATTGATACAAATAGATAACACAACGGTAGCTAAAAAAGGTGCATTATGCTGAGCTGTATCAGTGAATAACCAGGGGATGCCCACAGAGTGTAGGGAAAAAACCTTATGACTGTCCACACTGTCCGTTTGTTTTTTGTTTTCAAACAACCTGTGGCAAGCATGTCTTATTTATAATAGTTATTTCCCAGCCTGAATCCACTCCTGGACTGTATTTACACAGGTCATCATGGTTATTGTGAAACAGAATCTCTGAATTTACACTCGACCGTATTTAGGATATGGCCAGTCAATAACGTATTAAATCTGATGCCACAATATTGATTAATATTCCCTAAATATCTAATGGTGAAACATTTCTGATGTACTGAGAAATTGAATCTGCTGCATGTATTGCTGCTACATTGACAGTGAGTCTGGAAGAAGCGCTGGATTAGCTTTATATCCTTTCTGAAACACAGAGCACTTCAGAAACAGGTGTACAGGAGCCAAATATCTTCAGAGCATCTCATTGATACTTACATGATTTCGGAGGCAAAATGTGAAAGATATTGTATAGAAATACATAAGGGCTTAGTCTGACAAATAGTTAGAAGAACTGAGTTTGAGTCATTTGTAATAAAAATAGTGTGGTGTTATGCTTTGTGTGTAGAGACACTTTCTATAGCTTTTGTTAAAAAATAGGTGGTGAGCATAAATGAGGTGATGAAGGTAGCATTCAGTCGAAAAATGATGGTTTAAAAATGAGGGCCAGTAGTGCATGGCCAAGGCGCTGGGGACAGCGATGAATTGAGGGACATGTCAGTGCATTTGAACTGACCCCTTCCTCCAAATCTCAAATCCAAAAGCCCGAACAAATAGGTGATCCTCTTTCTTCCCATTTCCAAACAACAGCAGATACACGCTGAATTCAGGCTTCTCTGTTGGGGGTTACTGTCTTTCGCCCAAACCCTTAGAACACTTTCATGTTGCAAATGGCTTTTTTACTAGAATGCTTACATTTGGAAAGTGGGAATTTGAAGCAAAGTAATTGAATTTTTATTTTTTCTATTCATGTTTCATAGCTTGACAAGCATAAATGCACTGGTTTTTGCTTTGTGGTAAGAACTGTGTGTGCTAAATATGTTTAGCAGTATCAGAAGTAAAAAAGGGTAACTAGTTGGAATTGCTGCTTTTTTGATGCTACGATTTTTTGGCTCATACTTACAAGGTCAAATAGTGTGAATTATGATGAATTTGTATGTTTCTCGTCTCTCCTTAAGAAAAAAACGTGCAGTGTAATATGAGGCATTTGAATTTATTACCCTTCATCAAAGACGGCTTTTGGCAGCATTTTATCACCAACGAACTCATTGGCATATAAAAAACAATACATGTGCAGTTCTGTGAAGCAGGAAAGGAAATTTGATGGGAAGGTCTATTACATCACTTGAGCAAGTTTTTTTTTTTTTAACCAAATAAAATCGTAGAGGCGCCATTCACATTGCTGTAGCTAAAGGCCATCATAAACCCCTGTTTTCATGGTGTTGTGTATCGTTACTGATCCATTAAAAACTATACTACCTTTAAAAGTAGCATGTTGTGGAGGACTCAGCTTGGAAAGGGGAATGTGTCTGTATTTTTAAGTGGGGAAAAATATTTGTCAGTTAAAAAGGTCAAGCAGCTAATATTTATTTATGTTGTTCAATTTTAGGGCCATTGCATCTTAATGTTTAGCATATGCTTAAGCCTTTATATATGAGGGTTGTTTTAAAACGTTCATTTGTCTTTTTGTTCCAAAATGTAGTTTTTGGGACATTAACTTAACAGTAATAGATTTATTATGTCCTGATCACACCGAGACATGAACACATGCACAATTTCACATTCTCTGAGTAGTACCAGGGTGCTAAGAAAGCTACATGTATCCTTGCTGCTTGTGTGGGACTGGAAAACGAAGTACCCAGCATCTTTCAGTAGTCACAACGGTATGAAGCGCCACTAATATCTATGCCATTACAAGTGCACTTAAAATGATAGTAGTAATGAATAGCCATAATTTTATTGTAAACCCATGATTTGATTTGCTAAAGTGTCTGGAGAGAGGAGATGTGTATCCTTCAGTCATATAATACTATTTTTCCAAACTTCTGTCTGAACGTGGAGCCCGTTTCTCCTTCTTATATCCTTCATTTTATATGATCTCAGAAAGTCTTGTTTGATAATCTGTGTAACAATAAGCCCTTAAAATAAAGCCAATATTGTACTGCACATAATATCTTTTCCTGCGAAGTAGAGGAGGTGTTCTACTTTCTGTCAGAAGAGCAAATGTCTTGATAATTTTCTTGTGGCACAGGGATGTAAAATTATTAAACAGCATCATTTGAACGCAACATTTTCCCTGCGCGTTTCATGTAGGGAAGTCCATGTAATTTTAATTTTTCATTTAAAAATCATCTTCTGTACCTTCTCAGACAAGAAACTTTTATCCCATCTTTAAGTAGCTTTATTCATTTCCTTGCATGTTACAGAATTAGTTAAAGCACCTAAATGATGACATATTAAAATGAATGAAAATAAGCATGGTGGTATGTCGTTATAAAGCAGTCCATCTGTACTGGTTATCTGATTATGGGATATTCATTCCCTGATCGTGGATGCAAATTGTATCAGCTGCTCTGTGACCTTCAAAGTCTAATTATTCTTAGTTAATATTAGGCACCTGAATTTTAAAAAGAAAATATAGTCCATGTGAACTTGTGATTGAAGACATGAAGTGTCAGCGTACCGCTATTGCTGAGTCCAGTTAAAACGTCTGATCAACCATATGTAAACATGAATCTTACGCATACTTTATTATCATGTGCTACATTACTAATAAAGATGTTCTTTTTCTACATGATTATGAATTTTAGTAACATAACGCTAACATCTTAGCAGAAATATGCAATGACAAGATTAATAACCAAAGGCAGATCTTAAACACAGGCGCCCTGTCGTTTACCGCTCTCTCCTGGTTTATTTAGAGTGCTGTGAGCTACTTTACACCTCCGCACGATCCGTAATTCCTGCCTAACCTATACGTAGGTGCTTGCAGCTGTGTGTGTTTTTTGCCCTTCTCTCCATGACCCGCTTGACAATTGCTTGTTTGCTCTCTGCCTCCACAAGCGAATGTCCAAAATACAACCAGAACTTGCACAGGTGACTGGTTCTCCAGATGTTCACTTCTGCCGTTCAACATGGACAGAGGAATGCATGGAAATAAATAACAGAAGGTTACAATGGGTGAGAAAAGAGGAGAATAGCATATAAGAGGAAAAGCAAGGGATATATATAAGGTGAACACTGGGGTAATAGGCTGCAAAGCAGAGAATAATACATTGTTCTAAGGAGAAAGTTAACTGTCATGGGCATCAAGCTAAATCAAAGCTGCTGTTGTATAAAATGTGATATCAAGTTACATAGGGATACCATGGACACCAACAGAAGTATGGTAGCAAATCTGGCCTCATGCAGTCTCTGCTAGAGGTGAGTTTGGTGCGTGTCTGAGATAGTGAGAGGGTGAAGCATATAGGAGGAGGCAGGAAGACACGTGCTGGAAGCTCGGTCTTACGTTGTTATAAACTGTGCGACAAATGCAGCTGTTTGCTGCCATCCACAAAACTGTTACTGTTAGTGATTTTGCTGGGGGACCAAAAAAAGTAAGGTTCATCCCTTCAAAGTCCAATTTAAAAACTTTTAAACTCCCTCAACCTTGTGTAAGTAAACAGTGTATGTTCTGGATGATTTCAATTTTATGCTTTTTAAATTTCTCCCTTAGTGATTATTAAGAAGCCTGATTCATGTAGCCGAAGCCTTGGGTTTACAGCGTATTGTTTGGGGCTGTAGGACTTTGCCATGGGGAATCAGCATTAGTAGTGAGACAGGAGATCTGGGGAGCGGTAACGTTTGTGGAGCGGGGCACGGGCTGCAGCGCACATGGAAGCGAGTGTAACAGCTGCATAGGAACTCCGGTTCTCGTAATTCCTGTCTACATTTCTGCTGTTAAGGTTGAATTTTCAGTTTGAATTGTCATGTACTACTGGCAGTAAGAAGCAAGTTTAAAAAACCAAAAAACAAACAAACAAAAAACCCGCACCAACCAAACATTTAAAGTTAAAAAAATGCATATTTTGAAGTCCTCCTCTATATTTCTTGCCTTACAGTTATGGTAGGTCTGTTTGCAGCTGTAAAAATGTCAGAATTTAGCACTTACTGGTTCTTGTTAATATTAGGATGCTTGAGGGGCAGGGGAGGAGATGAAATACCCTTTATGGATCCCTACCTGTGTAGTACATATATTTTATTGTGTGGCTTTGTTCAGCAGGTACTCATTTCTCATAACTAGCCTCACAGTTACACTGGGAAAGAACACAGCTTGTCAGCCCCTACAGAAGGCTGCATATATTTTTTTTCCCCTTGCTAAAGCCCTAAAAAATGGTATAGAAGTGCATTAATACATTTGAAGAATACTAAAAAATGCACTACACTTTCACAGGAGCTCTCATTATTACAGGATGAGTTAGGCTATCTGAATTAGAAATACATTAGCAAAGGGATTTGGGTAGACATGTCTATATGGATTAAACAGAGCTGCACTTTGCTTTCCTGAGGTTTTTTACTATTTTTTTTTCTTTTTCCCTTCTCTCCTCAGTCATAATGAGAGGTGATTGAATTTATTTGGGTAAAATCCAAGCTGAACCCAGCGGAGGATATTTTCAGTTATCCTTTTTAGATATTTGCCATATCAACCAAGATCTCTTTTTAGGCCCAGTTATTTAAGGCTGCCTTAAAGACTAATGAAATACAGTGTGATGGATGTTACCCCTTTTCAGGGACTTTAAGTTACTTTTGGAAATGGAAAAAAACCCCACCCTATAATCTTCAAGCCTCGCTTCAGTACTACTTTTCAAGATCATACATTCACTTTCAGTAGTACGATGCTCTATGTAATGTGTATGTTAATCTTAAGAAAAAAAAAAGAGTTGGTTCTGAATTTTCCTAACTAAGAAGAGCTTTGTAGTCGAAGAGGCAGTCCCTGAAAGTGGGGTGAACACAATTTAAAAATGCTTCTGTTGTTATCTCGGTGAGAGAGGTAAGATTTTAAAGGCACCTTAAATGAATTAAGGGCAAAAGTGGAAATCGTCTCCCAGCTGTACAATAGCGTAATACTGCTTGACAGTTTGTGCATTCTGATAAGTGACATACTGTAGTATTAGCATTTTGTCACTGTCTTCTTTGCAAAGCCAGATATATTTAGGCTTCTAAACTTGAAATCCTGCTTTGTATGCTCTGGAGATTATAATTTTTATTATTATTATTTTTACAACATGGTATATTTAGGAAAATAGCGTGACATTGGTTTGTCACTTTTTAGGTCATATTTGTATTATAGTTACAGGATGACCCACATATATTTGTGAGATTTGTTTATAGATAACACTATACAGTTATTTCTATTGAAAGCCCTTGAAAGTAATGAGTTATTATGAGTGACATCCTTAGAGAAATGATTCTGTGACCTTAAATTTTTAAATTAAGATATAATGTACATTATATGATTTTTTTATAGCTTATAATGAAATAAAAATCAGGTATTTCTTTTTAAGATTATTTGTACTTCTTTACTCATGCTGCATTTGCAAAGTGCATTGAAGCATTTATTTAAAAATATAGCATATTTTAAAAATCAAGTGAGTACAGTTTTTTCAAGATTTTTTTTTTTTTTTTATATATTCGTTTGTATTTCAGTGGTTGGACAGTCGTTCTGTTTCTTCTGTTCAAGTGAAAGCGTTACCTATCAGGCATAAAGAGTTGAATGTAATGCACGAAAAATATAGTAGAGTGATTGCTAACTTTGTGGAGCACAAAATAAATAAGGATGACAATGTAAAGGCCTAATTTACACCTGAATAGGGCCAAAAAAACCCCTATGTCAGTTCTGGGTCTTCAGTTTAACCACATATTCGTAAAGAAAAAAGCAGTGCTCAAGTGAGGTTTAAGAATCTGACTTGAGAGGTCATGAAATTCAGATTTACATCTAGAATTCATCGCTTTGTTACTCACTGTAGCCGAGATCTTGTTACAAGGAGAGATGTTACTTACAGTGCTTCATCTCTGGTCGCTCTGGAGAATAAACCACTAAGTGGAATTCCTTGTGAGAACCATTTTATCAAATTGTTATAGCTCTTCAGACTGGGACCAAATACAGGCTGCATGTATCCGGGTTTCTAAAATGGCTCTCTTATATTAGTAATTTGTGTAATACAAATTTCATATTTAAAAGCAGTATTTCCATATTTTTGCTCCTCAGTTAAGAGAAGTAAAATTAAATGTTTGTTCTTCTCCACAATCTGCATGAACTATATTGAGGGAATAAAATTAGGTTTTAATAAGAAAACCGAGGAGTGCATTAAAAATTGCCCCGTAGAATGAAACGGAGTTACACTATAAATTTTCTCTGGAGTGTCTTTGTATACAAGGCAGTACGTCGTCCAGTTAAGAAGAAAGAGAGAAGCGTCTCTTCCCACGCTGGGGAGCTACAAGGATTTTCACAGCTTTGAGAAAGTTGATGCACACATCAGGAGAGCCAAGAATATCGTTGTTTAAGCACTTGCTTGCCTTTTTCTCAGGCAGGCAGAATAGTGAGGAGAAGCTAGATCCTCCATGTCCTCCATATGTCCGCCTGTGATTTTGGTGAAAATTTGATTCTGAGTATGAAAACTTTCCAGGTTTATTCCTGTGTAAAGTTTTGATTTCATCGTCTTGGCACTTTCAGTTAAAAAAACATTTTGCTGGAAAAATCTTTATGCACTTAACACAGAAAGAATGAAAACACTGATGCCAAGACTGTTTCATTTAATACCTTTTTTTTTTTTTTCACATGCAAAGAACCTTATTTGATGAAATTCAGCCCACAGTGTTCAAGAAACTGTGTGCATTTTTTAACTATTTTAGTCTGTTGCTGGAAGAGTCATGGTGGAAGACGCAAGTGTAGTGGCAGTGCAGAGTTCCTGCTGTGGTAAGGATAGCAAAGGAGGGATCAGGGAGCAGTGTAAATAAAATGTCAGTTGAAGAAATCAAATACCAAATCACAATAGAGGAGATATCTATCTGGACAACGATACTCCAGAAAAAACTACTACTTTTCGATTTCCCATTTCTGTCGTATCTAAGCAACTCCGATTTCTATTTCGTTCTTAGCATGTTTCCATGAATTGGGAATGTACCTTTATTCTCAAGCAGATACCCTCTATTGAAGAAAGGAATTGAGCCCATCTAGCAAATATTCAGAATCCTAATAATGATGTAATGCCTGGTAGTTATAATTTTTTCATAATTAATAACTTTTGTCAACACTTTCTCAAGAAGCTTGAAAGCCCTATGTGCAAACAAGCATTGTTATGTCTACCTAATGTCTTATATGTCATAGCAAATCTAGAAAATAATTCCAACTGGATATTTTGTGATAAACTTTGTGACACTGCAGTATAGGTGTTAGTTCTTTGCAATGGGATAACTACATTCTTCTGAATTTCCACTCTTCAATACATGTTAACAGAACAAATTTACCTCATCAGTCTAAATTCAGTAGTATTCTAACAGAGGTCTCAAAAGGCCTTTTTTTTCTTTTTTCTAAACAGTGCATTGATTTCATACTTCTAGCTGTAACAGCATCTCACCAGCGTATTTCTGGTTGCATGTACTTCTTGTATTAAAATATTGGGTGTAGATTGCCTTAGTTAGCAGACTTTGTCAAGAAATACTCCATAAAATAATGTTAATCATTATTCTGTCTTCATTTCACCACATGTTTAATTTACAATAGATTAGTGAAATGACCTCATTACAGGTATTTAGAGTAGATTAGTAAATTGGTTTGTGCTGATTGGGTCCACATTGATTTGTGATGATTGGCTCCACAGCATATACATCTGGTATGAGGTTGACCTGAAAAAGTATAACTGTGCCGGGGCTGTCTTTCTGTTATAATTGTATGGGCTTCCTTCGTTGGGTTATGTGTACATTATTGCAATTGAACTAAAATAGGTCTGTTTTTCACTGTGCGCAATTTAGTCATGCATCAATACATTTTTAATTAAAAGTGTATGACAGGTACAATAGTAGAGTACTCCAAATAATTTTCTAAAGCAGTCTGTTTCCTCAAAGACAGGTAATCAGAATCTGTCTCAGTTAGTCAGTGAATGTATAATTTTTTATTAAGATATATGATTAAGCATCTAAAAACTTTATGCTAAATTGTCAGATTTTGGTCGTAAGCCCTGTACCGTGAATATTTCAAGTTTATTGTAGCAAAGTGAGGCATTCTTCTTGACAGGAGAAAAAGATCTTGCTGGACAACTTGATTAGCTCATTTTGTAGTAATAGTCAACATCAGAATCACATATGATTTAAATGCTTGGATCACCTGGCTGGCTCCATGTCAGGGACGGAGCTATGGCGGATAGCTCCGTTAATGTCGTTGGGGTATAATGTCCCAAGGTCAGTCGAACAGTTGGTGGTAATAACTCAATTGCTGTTTCTCTGCCATTTCCTTACCTAATACTGCCAGAGGAACTTGAAAAGAAGGGGATTTCCTACAAGAACGTGGGGACTCTTGTGGGACAGTTTATGATCTGCATTAGAACAGCTTTGTCCTCTAAGGCTGCCTTACCTTTAATGCAGACTGTAGAAGGATTTTCCCACTGAAATGAGTTTAAGATAGTGTTATGAAGATGCAGTTAGGATGATAAAAAAATAGGCATTTGACTTGCTTTAGCTTAAATACGAGAGCTGATGCTAGGACCTGGCAGGTCTGAGAGTCTTGACATAACAAGGAGTTGAATGAGGTTCCAGAATGCCCTGAAACATGCTTGGGTACTTGCTTGTGGGTGCGTGGTTGTAATGTCAGAGTAGGCAAAAATAAACGGGATTCTGTGCTGACCCACTGCCTTGTTTTGTTAAGCACTTCTTGCTCTCTGAGGTGCTATTAGAGTAAAATAAAATAACAATGCAATATCTTGTCTCTTTTTTATTAAATGAATTTTAAAATCACCAATAACTTTTTTTTTCATAAGTAAACCTGAAAATCTCTGTTCAGATTTGTTGCTCTGGTAAATATGCACAAAACAAAGCTGCCTATCTATCTACGGTTTCTTCTTACTATTTTGCCAAACAAAGGGAAAATGATGATGGTATTTCTGTGTCCTGATATTTGTGCAAATTATGTTTCTAGTTGTCTGAGGAGTGTAGCAAAGCTGTAGATACTCTCCCTGCCCAGATAATATTTCTTTAGTTCTGTGTGTTTGTAACAAGAGCGCCCTGGAGGAGTTTCTCTGATGACAGTAGATTAAGGGTCATCAGTTTTATTTCTACATGAATCTCATAAATAGATCTAGTTTTCCGAGTATTTCGCTTTAGCACGGTATCCTTAATCAGAACATCCCAATTTTCCTTGTTTATTTTTCCTTCCACTTAACAACCACAACCTTGGTACGAATGTTACTGCCACTTATAATGACTACCAGATGCAATTTGGCTTTCACTGCTCTCTGAACCAAAATAGGTTTGGCCAGTAAAAGGTGATTAGGTTGTCCTGTGCTTTGCTATTTTCCTATCTTTGGAAGGGGCTGAGAATGTCAGAAATAAAGTAATTCACAGCTGCTGTTTGTCCATGTTCTCGTATAACACAAGAGGCTTTTTCAGATATATAAGTTGATATCAACCTTGGTCTGTTCTACTTATCTTTGCTTTTAGAGACTGTGGTCAAGAATGGCACAAGAAACATGACCAGCTGTGATGTGTAATTGATTTAGAAAGCCTTCTCTTGACTGTAATTATACCATGGTAAGTGAGGGAAGAGAATATAGTATTGTCAAAAAATCACTTTCCTCTTCGCTAAGTGTATAAACACTATTACTCATTAGGAGTAAATTAGTGAATGATTTTTGCAGGAAATCATTAGAGTACACACTTAAGGTTTTGGGTGGCAGGCGCTTCCATGCATGTCTGGATTGTGAAAAATTCTTTCATTTCCATAGCTCTCAAATCAGAGTTCATCAAGTAGCTTCTTTAAAAAAAGAAAAAGTAGCAGGATAGTTACAAATGAAACACTTTGAATTATAGATTTTTAATTATTATTATTTTCTCACAAAAATGAAAAGTAAAACATCACACTGTATAGTTAAATGAAACACGTGACTGTAAATGTTTTCCTTCAATTTTCTGTATAAAAAATAGTTCGCTTTGAACTATTTTTTTAATATAATCTCTGGAATTACTTTGCTGATTTGCTTTCTTAACCTTAGCTCCCATTCACCATATGTGCTCTAGTATAGACATAGGAAGTGCATGGTAATATTCCTTTCTGCACTTAGGTGTGCTTTGTAGTTACATTTGAAGTACTAAGAATTTAGCTAGGAAATCCTCTCTACTTTTCCTTTCTTTCCTATACATCACATCGGAAACAGTATGGCAAATCTGGATTCAGTTTCACTGTGTGTGTGCCTGTACGCACCTACTTCTTCAGAGATGCAACAAAACCCCAGAAAAGCTCAAAAGATATGAATATTGCTAGAGATTTCTTGCATCGGTTTGGAGAAATCATGTAACCTCCCCACCCTTCTGTTAAATGAAGATAAGACATCATTTCTCCCACCTTTTCTTGGTTGGATTGAAAATTTCTCAAGGCAGAGACTCCCGTGCTGCGTCTGTGCGGAGAACGTCGCACAATGGAGTGGAAGTTCAGCTTCGGGCGCGTATGCATTAGTACAATGCAGATTAATAGTTTTTCTTCCCTTTTTCATTTATTTAAAGAAGAAGATAAAATCTACCTCTGCTTGAGCTCTGCCTGAGGTATGGAATATGTGTAAGAGTTCACGTTTTTAGCAGCAAGATGTTTCTTAATTAGAGCTTTTATCAGTCTGCTTCTTTTAACCATTTCAATTTAAATCTTGTCAGGGTCTCTCCTTTTTACAAAATAAAACCTTTTTATTTCATTATTAGTGTATATATAAATCATGTGTGTTTCTTTGTGGGTTGGATTCTTTCTCCAAGCTACTAATGGCAGTGGGAACATGGAAAGGTATATTCTGCTGATGATGTGATGAATATTAATTTGATGGAGAGCAAACAAGATCTACACTTGCAGGAGAACTTTCCCCGTGACTTTCTGGAATGGAGATAGATTTTTGATAGAAACCTCCAAACACGAAAGGACAGCCCCCCCCCCCCCCCCCCCGCCAGAGATCCAAGAAAACCCTTAATTAAATGAATTAGAATATAGTGGCCATAAAATTATGTTCCTTTTCTGCCATACTAGACTTCCCAACCCTCGGGACATTGTCTAGGCTGCGATCAGGAGTATAAATGAACTCTGACTCGGTTAACTTTGAGACCTAACAGAGAAAGAATGGTGGAAACTTTGCCAGAGAGGCCCCAGAGATAATAGTCAGAATTATATAACGTACATATATACGACAAAATCTACAACTGTTTTCTCCTTCGGGATGACAGCTTCAGCTATGAATGTGACTTCAATGAAAATGTTGTGATTTGGAGACAAAAATAATGACTGTTGGCCAAATCTGGACCCTTGCATCAAGCCTGCATGCGCGGGGATTTGCACGGCTGCGGTTTGCAGTAGGCAGAAGCACATCATAGCTACTCTGTAGATATTGCTAAGCCCCTTAGTTCTCTCCAAACTAGGGGATTTAGAATAGTGAATCCTCTGAATTGCCATATTAATTTACTCCCATCCATCCCTGTTCTCATACTTTTGCTTGCGAAACATAGGGATCATTGCTTTTCCTTCTCTTGGCTGATTCCCAGGGTGCTCTTGCTCTGACACTGGGCAGGGTATAATCTTTGGGAAACATACCAAAACAGAGATCATAAATTGCAGAATTAAATAATTTTGTTAGCTATTATTAAAGGATCTTTCTGTGCAAATTTTAGATGCTTACAGACACTGAAATTAAAACACTGAAATAAAAATGCATGTTAAAATGTTGCACAATATATATACAGAATTGAAGCTAAATATTCCTTTCTTTTGCATCTCAGAATTATTAAAAAGAAAGCAGTTCTTTTCTGATACTGAAAACTTTTTGGGCTCCAGCTGCCAAATTTAGGAGGAAATTTTATCTTTGGATCCACATACTGGATTGTCGTGGTATTAAACCAGGGGTATATAGCATGCATTTACATCCAGAAGCAGGTCTTTATTTTGAAGGTTATATAAAAGCCTAGGAAAAAAATCACACTTATCAAAAGCTACAGCTTGACCACACAATGTTTACTTTGCTGTAGTGAAGAGTGGTCACTTAATTTTGATTGTCTTCAGAATTATCTGAGGACTTAACTGCAGTTAAAAATGCGACCTGAAACCAGTGCCTCTAAGGAAGATGAAATTGCTTTGCTGCCATAGTAATACCAGTAGAAGTCAAGAAAATCAGTTGCTTTCTCCAATCTTCTTTCCTATGGAAACTTTGCTAATGAGATCAATTCCAGAGACAGTTGCCTTGATCCACAGTAGTAAAAGTCCTTCTGTCGGCAGCTAAATAAAGCTGCATAACCTAAAGCTATGTTAAGAATTCGTAGCATAATGTAAGGTGAACAGACAACCTGGCTTTACTGAGGCAGTACCGATACTTAAGTGTGTCATATTTGGTTTGACTGTTAAAAATGGCCTGTAACTGTTCTTTTAGCATAGCATCCTTTCTTTCTGTCCTGCTGCAAATTAGAAGCTATGTCCTTCATCAACATGACATGTGATTCAGATGTAGTCCCAGCTGATATTGTAACTCAGGGGTAGGTAGGAGGGAAGCAAGCAGTGGAAATATTCAATTCAGTTCAATGTTTACTGGCTTAGCTGAAAAATAAAATCTTTGAGCATATTGAGTGCTAATTGTCCATTCAATTCTTATCCTTTCTGTGAGCTGTAGAAAGCTTTAGAATCACAATTGTTTCTTTAGAAAATCAGAAATAAAACACTTTTTCCAAGGTACACATAAATCTGAAAAAACCCTGACAGGTCTTTTATCTTTCTTATGCTGAAACTAGGAGCGAGGATGTATTCATCGCTGAGGGGACATGGAACCTAGTCTCTGTCCCGCACAAACTTGTGAGCTATTGGAAGGCTGTTGGAAAGTGCAAGTACAATGAGAATAAGCAGATATTACTATTCTGCATAGCGGTTTGCAGCGGCCAGCGGTTGTGTGATCGCATTGAATCTGAGGGACTCTAGTAATGGTGCCTGGGCAGAAAATTGAAAAGTTGGGGCATATTTTCATCAGCAGTTTTGCAAGGCAAGGTAGCAGAAATAGTAACATCAGTTGTGCTCTTTAATAGCAAGTCTTTTATAGCAGTAAAGGTAACTCAACGTACCTGTTACAAAGAGGTTTTCATATCGAGTAGGGAAGAGAATGCAGTCTTAATGATCACATTCTTAGCCATGTCTATTATGCAGTGCTGTAAAATTTGTTTAGAGTTTACTTACTCTGCATTTTGGTAATTCTAAGTGAAAAAGATGAGGTGTTCAGTTTGGGTTTTAGGTAGGTTTTTTGTGTTCCCCCGCCCCATCTCATTAATGAATTTTAACTCATTAGGAAATGCTTTTAAATGCCTGAGTTACTATCCTTTATGGAAGAATTAAGTCTTCCATTCATCGACAGAACATGTGCAGCTCTGGCACGAACAGTGTAAACTACCCAGTGTCTCCTGTCAATGCTTTTCTGTCTTGCTTGGGAGATGCACATCTAGAGGAGAGGACTGCTCCGACGGTGCAGGCACTCGACGTTTAACCTAACTCACAAGGGATACTGGCAGAGTCGGGGAGCATTTTCCTCATCTCAAGAAATGTATGTTCTTTGGCTGAATGAATTAAATACATTTTCATAGCTTTTTCTCCTAGTAGAATTTTTGGGGTTTATTTTTTCTGTTGCAGATTCTGAAAACTGCAGTTATTGTAAGGTGACAATGCTGATATTTTTGAGGTGTTGATGCTCAAAAAGATCCAAACAGGAATAATTTGGTTTGGAGCTGGTCAAGCAGTAAAAGTAAACTAGTAACCATTTCTGCCCTAGTTTTTGTAAAATGGAAATGCACTATTAATCATGTAGATAGAAAACCTAATGCAACAAAAATTTGTGCAAAAGTTTGGGCCCCATCCTCAGCCACTGTTAACCGGCAGAGCTACCTTAAAGCTTGTAAAGCTATAAGGATGTAAACTGAGTATCAGTTTAAAATGCCTCTAATTCAAAGAACCACAAGTTTCAAGGATGCTCATGTGCATGGCTTATATTAAGCCCCAGCTAATTCAGGCAGAGCTGGGGAATTTCTTCACCCCAGTAATTTCATCACCAGTGTATTAACAGGGTAAGGGAGCAGTGCAGGTTTCCCAAGTAAGATTTCTGCTAGCTGAAATAGCCTCTCTGATACTTCACATTATTTGGTTTTGATTATTAATTTACTTCAGTGTAAACACAGAGCTCAGTGTTTTCTTCTTCAGTGAAAGTAGAGACTGACATTAAAAATCCCCACCATGAATTCTGATGATTGTTTGATAGCTAATGATTGCAGAAGAATTAGGGGGGGAGAAAATTACTCAAGTAAGGCAAATAACTGAATTCAAAGGTAAAATCCATGCTGGTTACACCAGGATGCAGGATTTTGTCATTTTCATTTCTGGCAGGACCCACCTTTAAAATCAACATTTAGTTGCACAGATCTTTAGTAACAAAGACTATTTGTCTGACGTACTAAAATATGTTAAAGTAAACAGAGACATTTGTGGAGAAATGGCAGCAGATGAGAAGATACTGAGACATTTTTGTACGTGTGGGGTCTGAGATCCTGGGATGTAAAACACACTTCACTCTCACTGAATTAAACTGGAGCTACATCAGGCTCCGTTCTGTCACTCTGCACAAGGACAGATACTTGGTGGTAGTAAAACTTTATTATATTGAGCCTGCAGAAGATATCTTCAGTTCCCAAATTTACAGGTCCTGAATGTTCATATTTCTGAATTTAAACGTGTATATTAGGAAAATACCTGTAAGCAAAGGGAGGGGATAATTGATACCATGCGAGTTAATGAATTTGGTTGTTGATAATAGGAAAGATTTATTTTAACTCCAGTGATCCCATGTTGCTGTAAATTTAGGCCTATTTTGCTCCTGTCAGATATGAGCTCACGTATTATTACATGACAGAGCTTTGAGTAAAATGATACATTTTCCTCCAGATCAGGCTGTCTGGCCTCAGCAAGTTTATTCAGGCAGTGGAAATCCCTTATTAAATACATTTTTCAAAACTTCCTGCAGTACTGTTTATTTATAGATTACAGGGGAGATAATCAGTGCTTTCCACTCATATTCGCTTAGTTCTTCCTAATGATACCTAGTCACACTCAGTCATGGTCATGCATACTCTGTTCCACTCACAGTAAATTCCATTCACAGTAAATTTGAATTCACACTTCATAGTCAATCATTTAACTCATTCACATCAGTCACACTGAATCAATACTCTCCCTCTTTTTTTTTCTTTAATGCTCACTCCTTTCCTTTCACATTTACTCCTAAACATCTGCAATCACACTCATTTACTTGGTGTCTCTCCTTATAGCAAGAACCTAGCTGTCATTAATTGTAAGCCCTCTGTTACTCATAAATTAAAACGGTTATTGCAGGGATAAACAAATACTGTAGAATCACAGGTATTGCCTAGATTTCTTGCTGACGGCAACAAACCAGAGGTGATATTGTTCTTCTTTTGAAGTGGAAAGCTTACACACATGAGCATGTTACCTCATTACACACAGTGTAACCTCATGTGGGATGTGGATCTGTTAGCCTTAGGTTGGTTGTTTGGATCACCCTGGGGACACACAACAATTAAGTAGAGTTGAAGCTTTTTTTTTTTTTTTTTTTTTCAATTTAATTTGATTCTAAACAAAGGTGAAATACTGTGAAAACAGGATGGGAGACTAAGTATATTGTTGTGGTCAGAAATTGTGAAAATTAGTAGTGTGGTGAGTAGAACAGGGTTCATTTAATAATTAAGATTTCATAAAGCAGACTGCTGTAAACTCTTTTGTCTCCATAGCCTACCTATTTGAAACCTGGCTCAGGAGAAAATGAGCCTGCTGCACTGTTCATGTGGATTTGGTCCAGTGGCTCTGGTCTCAGGGAGCTGTTTCATGCTAGACTGAATGGGGGGCAAAAGGGATTGCGGATATATTTGTGCCATCTTCTGCTTCCAGATGGCGTCAGGTGACTCTTTTTCTGTGGTGTTTTGATGTCAAGATGCTAAAGATACCTTAAAACTCTAAGTTTCCCATGGAGTGTTACAGCATGGAAGTCACTAGTAAAAATTCCTGGTTTTAAGAGCTAGAATGTACAAGAATATTAGTGCAGATGTTTTAACCAAACATTGAATTTACTTATGAAGAGCATATATTTTTTCCCCTCCGTTTATGTCTATAGCAATGATTGACAGCTGAAAACACAAGAAGTAGAATTTAAACAAAGGACACTACGCCACTCCTTTGAAATCTAGATGTTACATGGGTTCCATATAAATGCCGAGTAATGAAAAAAAGAAAGGGAAAGAAGAAGACATGAAGGTTTTTATGAAATTGCTGAAGCAGTATTGGTGGGCAAATACTTGGTGTGAAAAGTCTCCCTCGACTCAGGGTGCTTATGAGTCCTCCAACAGGAGGAAGGACAGTCAGCCTTACTGGCAGCATATTGTGACTTCCAGTGAAAGAAGAAAGAAATTATTGCATTGAATTAATAGCATTGTCTTTGGGGGCAAGATAGCATGTCCCATGAGATGCAAAAGCATCATATCTAGCATCCTGAGCTTGGCCTAGGATGAGAGAAAGTACATTTGATAGACTATTATCCTAATGTTTGTCCTGAAAATCATATGGGTATGGACAGTAGAGCATCAGCCGTAACCTTGGAGCTGCAAACCTGAAGCAAAAGACTGTAGCTGGATTGCTCTTTTCCTTCTTTTTTCCTGTTATATATCCTAAAAAAAGAAAAGAAAGAAAATAGGATAATTACATGCTTTGAGGAGTCACAGTAATCAATGGCAGAAGGAGGCAGGGTCTGGATAGCTGAGGACTGAAGTATAGGAGCACGGTGATTTTGGGATGGACAGGTTGTCAGAGGTGAGTATCAGACCATCTGTGTGCCACCGAGCACCCAGGGGCATGGGGCACAGATAGGAAGGTTCATGTGGGATTTAGTTAACATTGCCAGGGCAAGATATAAACACAAAATTAACAGTGGAGGGGCACGTTGTGTTGCTTGGTGTGTATAGGGCAGTGCCAAGGTTTTCATGGCCCCCTTCGTGCTCCCTTGGTACAGCCCTGACCATCCGTAATGCAGAAGTGACCATTAAGGGAAAAATCAAGAGCTGACCCATAAGCAAGAGCCAGTGGACAAATTCCATAATGCCTTTTCTGTATCAACTTTCACCCTCTGAAATATTATTTTCACCCTCAGGTTTTGTTTTATTGTGGATTTTGTTTCTTTGGGTTTTGTTTTGGTTTGGCTTGGTTTGGGTTGTGGGTTTTTTTGGGGTTTTTTTTTTTTTTTTGAGCAACACAGTTCTTAAACAAAGATTTCTGTGTCAATTAGTGAAGTGCATTTGGACTTTCTTTCCTCAGTGTGTGCTTAGCAGATGTTCGCAGAAAAACAAAGTTTACCCAAACATTTCTGAGGTTGGAGTTTGTATATACAGCCCCTCTCTTTTCTTTCCAAAGGGTACCATATTAACAATTCTTTTCTCGCCAGTATAAATATTTTTACTGTAATTAACTGCATAATGGTACAACACAGATACTTGAAGAGGGCGTACTTATCCACTACAATTTTACTCATGCCTTTACAGTAGCACCCACCTCTGATGTATTAGAAATCAACTGAATTTTTATAGGAAAAACATCTAAATATGGGAATAATTCCCTAACCTGTTTATTCTGAAAAGTGGTTTGCCTTCTAATAACACAGCCACAATGAGCATCTGTGAGTTTTATTTGAATTTATTTGAATTTATTTTATTTGAATTTATTATTTTATTTTATTTCATTTCATTTCATTTTATTTTATTTTAATTTTTTTTTCTGAGTCATTCTTTGATTTTTCAAAACATTTTGGTCATCCACAGCCTCGAAGTCTCCTTCCAGGAGAAACACTGAAGAATCAAGTGCATCTCTCCTGCCTTTTAAAATTACCCTTCAGGGCAGCGTGCACACAGAGTGACCCTGGCTTTTGACAAACCTTTGCTGAACAAAATGTAACAAGCCCTGTATATTTTGAGCAGCATTTTCTATTCTGACAGAGACAGCTCGGTAGCATTTGATGTCTGCTTGCTGGTCATAGATAATGGTGCATCTTGGGACCATTGTCATCCCTGTCAATAAGATGGCCTGGGGGGACGTGCAACAAAGCTACCTTTTGATTCACCGTTTTTCCTTCCTTCCCAAGACATTTGTAAGCCTGTGGTCAGCTAGGTCACTTTATTTCATCCTGATGTGCCTTGATAATAGCATCATGTCTAACAAAAAATTTTGACAGACCATCGATGTATGTTTCTTTGGTTCCTGTGTTGTTTTCTATGCCTCCTCAATGTCAAACAAGCTTTGAAAGCTACTGATTATGTTTGTTTGGACTGAATTTGACAAGATCCCTATTCTTTGAAGCAATTAAGCTCCTGAGGTTGGATCTTGGGATTTGAGCTAATTTTTTTTAGCATTGCAGGAAGCTACCGGAGCATATCACATGCTTTGGCTTTTATGTTTTGTTTCAAGGTTGTGTTTTCGTTGTGTGTTTAGAAATACCTGAACCCGAAGGAAACTTTTAAGCTTTAAAAAAGGAAAAAGGAAAATCTGCAGCTTAAAGCTAAAAGTTTTGACTATGTACATGTTTATTTTATCAAAAAATGGCAAGTTTGGCAAGTTTAGGTAGTGAATTCTCTGCAGAATTTAACAGTTCTGAGGCTGTACAGGCTGTCCACTTGCAGAATATATTTTAGGAGCTTATCTATTAAGCCCCCTGCTTATGAAGAGATGCTCAACTGCCCACAGATAACAACTCACAGCCTGGCTTGCTTATTGTTTAAATTAGTTGCAGGCAATTTAGCATATTACAAATGGGAATTAGCAGTATTTTTAGTTTTATCAGTTAGCTAAATTGTTAAATGGTGTTACTGTAGTTCAGTAAAGCATTTCCAGAGCTGCACAACCGTTTTTTTGGCAGTCACAGATAGAAGTTTACGTCCTGCCCCTGTAGCAGTGGGCATGAAGCACACACATATTTAATTGGGTGAGGGCTTTTTTTCTTTCTTTGGCACATAGAGATGAATTTATCACAGTTCATGCAATAGTAGAAAAGGCAAATGGTAATTTCCTGTTACAGAAGAAAAAAACCTGCCTTTCATATCTGTTCTGTGCTGTTTTAAGAAATTTTTGTTGCCTTTAAATATAGTTAATTCTAATCCTACATCTTTTATCATCACATAGTGGAAAGGACACTTGCATTGAAAATAACCACTAGCAAAAAGTCACTTTTTTTTTTAATATTTGATGACATTTGAGGCCTAATCTCAAAGGGCCGGTGCATGTCCAGATCTCACCATGTAAATGAAAATCTGGAGGTGCCCAGAAACCTGAGTGTCTCAGACTCTGACAGAGCTGGGCAGAGATTTTTGTTTTTATGTTGTCCTCCAAGACAGCAAAGAGTCTTCGGGAACTTCATGAATGGTAGAAATCTACAAGAATATCCAACATTTTAGGTTGACCTCTCCATTCTTTCTGGGGAATCGGCAACCATCGCTGAAAGGAAAGTAAATCTGAGGTGAAATGACAAAGATGGAGTGACCAGCTGTGATTCAGGGTGGATCAACACCCACACCTACGGCACATTCCCACGCCTGCTCCTGCCATCACAATTTTGGTGGCCTAGTCTAAGTTCTAGTATATTGGACTGCTCACCTTCCAGCGTGGTTCTGCCACTGGCCTTTAAGAGCAGTGCAGGCAAATTTCCATGCCTCAGTTTCCCTTTAGATAAAAGCAGAATGTAAATATTAAACTTTTTAAAGTCATTTGATATGTCTTATTGAAAGCAATGTACTAGATAGGTCCAATTCTATAAAAGACTATTTTCTTTTTTAATAGAATTTATATTTAGTATTAATGTTATGACTAAAATGACAGGCTCTCATTTTCGTATATTTTTGCTTCAATTCTGAGTTACTTGCGTTATATTACCTTCAAAACATGAATTTTATAGAGTTGTAATGACTATAGATAAAAGTGAACTAATAGTTACCTCATAACATATCATAATTACAAATTTTCACAAGAAATACATCTCTTTTGGCTTTTGGTCAGGATCTTCCCCTCCATCCCACCCCCTGAGCTGAGGACAATGATTTCTGTCCACAATAATGCCACAAAAGCCATGTCTGAAGGCCTCCAAAAAAGTTATGAGGACATAGAAGAATGGATTAGTTTATTTTCTTTTCACTGGTCTTTTTTTATGTGAATACAGTATTTTCTTGAAATTAATACTCATGTTGTTCCGGCATTTATATTCAGTGCCTTTCCGTCAGGCTATCTATAGTCCTTCACGGCAGTATTGTCTAGTTATTCTTTCATATTAAATGATTGGGTTATTACTTTTATGTCTTTAGAATATTACATTTTACTGATTTCTCCATATTAAAAAGATGATAAATTATAGCAGCTATTAAGGGCCCAATCCTGAATTCTTAATGTAGTCATTTCCATTAAATTTCCCCCCTGACATAGATTTATATGGAATCTGATAAATTTCTGCTTGGCAAATTCCTAGAGAAACTACAGAAACCTGAATTAAATTAGTCTGTTTAAATAATCAACATGAGCCCGATCTTGTCAAGTAAGTGGTAGATGAGTGTGTTCTGTTCATTGCTGGACAGGAGTTAATGACTAATTATTAAGCACCAAAATGGGAAAAGTGCAGTGGGATTTCCAGGCACGTGAGGGATTTAGGACTGAACCCTATTTTTGCTTTAAATCTTATTGGTCTGCAGGGTTTTTTTCTTGCACTGATCGATTTTCCTCTACTATGAGGAAAATGTAGGAAAATGAATCAATCTCTCCATTAATGACAATTCTTAAATAGTGCAGGACACAGAATGGGCCCCTTCTCAGATGGAGAGGTGTTTGGAGGCAGGCTGTATGTGCATCGTGGTGATGCTGACTCGCTTGGGTTCCCTTGAGCGTGACCTGGAGACTGTCAAGGTCAAAACGAGTTTTTCTCATGACTGCCATGGACTCTCACCTTGGCCTGTCAAGACTTCTTTTGGAAACATCTAAACCAACATCATACCACCATTCATTGCTTTTGCTTTCTGGAGACCTTTCCAAGCCAGCAAAAGGATAAATCTCCTGAACTTGTCAGAATTTGGTTTTGAGGACATTGTTTTCATACAACTAACACATTGACAGTTAATGAGGAAAATAATACCCTCCCACCCCTTCCTCCTTGAGATGCACTAACGGTGTGATGCCGTGGGGCAGCTGCTGGAGCAAAGCACCCAATAATCCCAGATTTTAATTCCAGCTCTTTTCTTATGCTGTGGTGAATAGTTTTTAAAATGTGAATATCAACACAACATGCAGCCCTATGGAAAAATTCTTTCTGATATATAACTATTCAAATGCAAGGCACAGGTCACAAATGCTGAAGCCTTTATTTATGCTGTAACCACCTTGGAAAAAGGAAATGCATCTCATGAACTTCCATAGATCCATTTTAATATAAACTGTGCAGCCATGCATCAGACTGGCTGTTGCTCCACATAACCCTTTTATTTTTCCTGATATCACCTCAGCGACCAAGTATTCCCTGATATAATTGTGAATAACGAATGTAGCAAAACTTTCTTTTCAAATTTCTTCTTACAGTTTTCTAAAGACGCACCGGTTTTTAGCCATCACCTTATATTTTTAATTACACTTAGCCCTTACTGAAAGATACATTACATTATGGATGTTGTTAAACAAAGATTCTACTTGTACTTAGTAGACTATTACAATTTTTTTTTTTCAATTCTACACATTTATTCTTTGCATTGACTATCCTTTTCTTCGAGAATTTGACAGTCCCCTGAAAACTTCCCAGCTGACCAAATTGTGCCTCCTCTGGGCCTAATTTTGAGCAATTTTGATCCATTATCCTTATTCTGCCACTCTGATTTTAAGTGTTTAAAATGGTGAACTTTCTCATTCTGCTGTGCTTTTTGTTGTCATCTATTTCAGAAGATGTTTTCATAATATTTTGGCCACTTAAAGCCCATCAGGGTAGAGTACAGAAGACAAACCTGGATGAATTCTGTATTTTAATGGGTAATGGTATGTAGTAATTGATAATACAGTGACTAACAGAAAGACAGGAGATATAATATTTGGTTTTCTCCAAATTAAAAAACAAACAAACAAACAAACAAAAAACCCCACCCCAAAACAAACAAAAAAACCCCACACCAAACAAAACCCTCACCTGTCTGAAACATCATGTAAGTGATGGCATTGCTGTTAATGCTCTTACTTAATGAGGAGTAGGGTCATTATGATCCTTGATGACCACAAGTGAACAGACTTATTTTATACATCTCATCTGAAAAGCCTTAGTAAACTCGGAGGTTTCTCCTCCTTTAAAAACATGACATTGAAACAGATGTTTGTTGCCATGAGCTCTCATGGAAGCATTGCCTCTAAAATATAAATTTACACCTAGAAATTTCAAAGACAATGCATACTTAGAAAAAGGTCTATCTAGAATAAAATATGGAATATTATGGAATGAGATAAATTTAAACCCAAGTAATATGGAGTTTTATTGTATGTAATTAATTTTGAAACAAATTGTGCATGATTAGTTTTGAAATAAATGCTTCATTTTTGGATGCTTTTTGGTTTTTGGGTGGGGGGGTTTTTTAATGTGAAGAAAACAATTGTTTTTTGACCTAAACTACATTTTTCCCCCCATTTTGCCATTCTAGCTTTTGAAGAACAAATTCTTTACCGATCTCTATATATGGATGTTTCTTCTGTTTCATATATTCTTTAACTTTGCCTTAGAAGAAACAAAGCACAAAGGTAGACTTACCCGATTGTCAGTTTAATGAAGTACTTAATTTTACATAGGTTTCTTACAAGGAGCTAAATTTCAAGAAGAAAGGAAAAGTCCCCTCTAGACCAATAATTGTCTATGGCAGGAAAACTCTTGGCAGTGAAAATAGGGATTTATCTTTAGTTGGAATGAATTTCCTCTGTCAATTGGCATCTGAAAAAAATTCAGCTGGGAGAGTTAAGTGACTAAATAGTTCTCAAATGACTGAAATAAATGGATGCTTTAATGAAAATCTTTTGAATGTCGCTCAAAATTCCGTCCCTGGCGTGGTGGCTTAGATTTTATGATACTGTACATATGTGTTGCCGGGTTGTTTTTTCTTTAAATCTAAGCTGAATGTGAGGTTTTGTTTCTTAAAACTGTATCCCATATCTGGTTTAGTTACTTTGATCAGATCCAAATGTTGACCACACTTTTTGATGTGTTTAGGAGGATCTTCATCAACTGTTAAGTCTAAACCAAGGGTAGCTTTAAATGATAATTTTAACTAGTTAACAAGGGCTTTGGGTTCTGAAATATCTTTGAGTCTTCACACATGGTTCTAGTCACCGTAATGAATTGGTTTAAAGGTAGTTTTCCACCACCCTAGGCTTTTATAGGGTATTAGTTTTGGAAAAATATGTGTACTCTATAGTTTACTTTGGACTGACAGTGTTTATCCTGCATGTTTGTAGAAATAAACAGGAAAACCCTTAAACACTAACAATTGTATTTGATTCTTGATGCTCCTTGGCAACTAATCACAACAACTCCTTGGTGAGGTCCTGTGTGTGACATGTAAATATTTGACATAAAGGTAAAATATAGATATCTGAGCCCTTTACATATTTAATGATCCCAAACAATTTTTGGACAATAGACAAATAGCAATATGTCACTTGTTTGAAAAAGGAGAGGAAAAAAATTCCATGAGCAAGCTGTTCCTTTTTTATGTTTGCAGTTATTTTTCTTATAGTAGGCTGCTTACATGCAGTTAATTACTATAAAGACTAAAACCACTTCGTTTCAGTGCTATAATTATATATACATTTAGCAGTGGACAGGTGATCTTTCATTTCTGCATTTCTGCAAGGTGAAGATTACTCTAAGAATTGATGTTATTTCTTTGCTCTCTCTCTTGTCAGAAGCTCTGTCATCAGCTGAGGCCCCTCTCTTTTCACCAACATCCATCCCACCTCTCACTGTGAGGCTGGGCACCATGCACCCTCAGCTCATGTTCATGCCTACTCTGCTCTGTGATACTGAGAATATTTCCTATAACCCATTCTGGTCACAACCTGCACAGAGTTTTTTATGCTTCTTAATTATTGTGCTTTTATTTTAATATATACATGGTCTGTGGTCTCACTATTTTCATGAAGTCATTGCCATGCCCTAAGTCTGTCTTCCAAATACTGCTTACTAATCTTAGTTTTGCACATTTAATTTATTTAGAGGTTCAAAAATTTCAATATTTTGTTGTTCTATAGGAAAAAATTAATATATTCCCTCGATCTTAAACTTCTGTACCTATATATATATCTGCATCTTTCCTCACTTTTCCCCTCTGCCTGAACTTTAGATCACGATCTCCACAATTGCCCATGCCCCTTTGCAAATTTTCTGACACTGATTGACCTGGAATAGGGAAGCCATAAACAGGTTTGTGGGCTGCATTGTCCTCACATCCAAAATGTTCCATGTTGGGGCATATTCTGCCACTGGGGCTCACAAACTTCTGCTTACCCGGTGACTCAGGGTAACAAATCTCCTTGGTACCAGAATTCACCAGGATTTGCTTGTGCTTAAAAAATGTGTGGTTTTCTGTGCAGAATTTCTTGGAAACTTCCTCAGATACTTAGTGAGAATTATAAAAATGAGTGATAATATGAGATCAAAACAAAACTTTCAACAGAGTGGAGTTTCTTAAGAAAAACAAAGCAATTTCAAGGAAAAGGCTGATATGTTTGAAGCCACAGCTAATGCAATAAAAAAAAAAAAAAAATTAAAAATGTCTTTGAAAGCCTTGGTTTAGAACTGCATGAAGCTCAACAAAGAATTGCGAATATGGAGAGTATGAATTGTTGTATAATTACATTGACGATCTAGAAAACAAGCTTAGAAAAAGAGGTTTTTAAGTCGTTGAGCACTGCTGAAGGATGAGAGATTGGGGACCAGTAAATTTTCCCCACACGTATTTTGTATATGTTTTTATAGTGCATTTTGAAGATGTATGGAACATGTAAATCAACTGTGACTGTCATTTGCTTTGAAATGCTGCACATTAGTTTCATTAAGGGTTTCAGAGAAGCCTTGCCCAGAAAGTCTTTCCAATAGAAACTTTGATTTGTATTATTTTTGGTGGCTTTATTTTTTCTTCCTAAAGGTTACTGCCACTGTTCGTTTAACGGTGTTTATGTGATCTTATAGTAAGTGTTATCACTTTGTATAATTATTAAGTGTGATTAATCCAGTTCACACTTGAAAGATGTGGGATTTTTTTATTATTTTTAACCAGAGGGTATGTCTTCAAGCCTTTGTGTTGTTCACTTATAATGATAGCTGACAAGAGCTATGGTAAAGGGGGAGGAGGATGGAAACTGAAAAAATAGTTGAGTGGAGAAAGATTTCTGGGAAATTTTTTGGACTAGCATCTGTAATAAGTCTTGAGAAAAATGGTGTCTGCAATGTATAAATCTGATAATTTGATATCTTGCATCAATTTTCATAGCAAGCAGGTTATGCATTAATTTGGAAGAATGTGCATTGTTCTAATTTTTCAAGTGTCCTTTTGGAGAAATTCAACCTGTTTTAAATAGTACTGTTAAAAACATCTTCTTAAACATTGCAAATGTTTAGTATCCTTGAGTGTGAGTAACCCAGCATGGCAGACTGGAATTTTTATTATTGAAAGGGATTTGGCACCTAAGACTGCAAGTGGTGGGGTAGCAGAATAGCTTACTTTTCAGGCTGAATGGATTTGAGTTTGGGTATATCCATGGAGAATTTCAGCCATTTCACCATGTTCTCCTTTTAAAAATCATTATTTTAGTATGTTGCTTTTGTAAATCTTCTAAATTGTTGTTGCTAAGGATGGAATCTCTGTGTTTTAGTGGTGTTAGAAATCCCATTGTGATCAAGATTCATGACAAAGCATGATAGCTGTATTGATACATCATATGCTTCTCAGCAGCAGCCTTCACAAACAAATTTAAGTGTTTATATTAGGCACAGATAATGTAATAAACTACACTTATTGCAAATTATCTCATTGCCTTCTGAGAACTGTAGTCTACCTGTTTTACGTTTTCTAAGCTTTTGTATTCAGTCTTCAGACAGAAGTGGTTTGGGAGCTGAGAATTTTCTGGAGTTCTGAAGCTGTAGTTACTACCTTTTATTTTAAAACTGGTAATTGTATTACTTTATATCAGTGTAGAAAATTTTGTTTATTACTGCACCATTAATGATTTGACTTTTTCATGTGGAGCAATGGAATAAGCATGAGCGTCCCAAAGACAGACCAGCTTCCAAAGAAGCCAATAGGAAGAGAATGTGTTTGTAAAGAGTAAGAACGTTCTTCTCATTTTAACTGACTGCAAATTGAAAGGAGCATCCGTAGGTATTATAACATAGATTCATTAATACAGTGATATTTCTGTTTTCTGTAGATGTATTTTTATGCCTTTTGTGTATATTACACCTTCATATTGACTTCAGATGTCAGGCAATTTGAAATAGCATTACAACTTTGAAAGCTAGTTAAAATTCCCTAGTTACTGTACTCTAGGAGTCTGAACTATTACAAAATTTATTAAGGGAGATATTGCTCACATTAATGTACAATCAATATTTCATATATAATTGTTTCATATGTAACTGCAGGTAAAAATAGATAATCCCCACAACCAGATTAAACCAATTGTTAGAGCATGTGGTTTTTCAAAAGAGCTCTGGGGATTGAAACATAGACCAACAATATGATGAAGTGAGAAAGAAATATATTTGTGTTTCCTCTAAGAAATATTTATTCCAAAGCTGTTTATAAAGATAATCTTAAATATTACCAAACAAAAAACAAAACAATAACAACACCCCACCCCCCACCCCCCCAAAAAATAAGCCAAACGAGGGTTTAAGCAGCAGATTTAACATCAGCTATTCAAGATCCACTAAAGTAATGTTCAACAAAGTATTTGTGCACTTGGGCCTTCAGCAAAGCTTCAAGAAAGTCAGCAAGGCTGAGGTATGCACAGGCTTAAGGTCCTACCTCAATGGGGCCTATAGAGGCAGGAGGCCTTCATTTTAAGCCTTTCTTGAAAAATTGGCTCCCTTAGAAGAATTTGCAGAAACTCTTTTTGGCACTTCTGTCCTCTCATATGACTGTGCTATTTGATAATATACATCAGTCCCAGGCATTGATACTGTGAGTCCCTTTTATGGCTACACGTCATTCACTGCACTTTCAGACAAAATTCAGTCCTCTGACCCAAGTTAGAAAGTCTTTGGCTTTGGTAGAAAGGGTGTCAGGTCCCTAATATATCTATAACATTTATGGTCTCCAGCGTACAGACAATCATTCAAACTTAAATTATAAAATGGGTTCAGTGAACATTTACCATTGATTTGTCTAGATTAGCATGCTTACCAACTTCTTAGGTGTAATATAAAGAGATGCAAGAGGAAGGAAAAATACTAGGAATCAACACGTCTGCTGCAATAAATTTTTTATTATTATTGCAGTCTATTAGTTTTTCAAAATTTCCCCATTTTCTACACAGACTCCAGTTTGCTATTCTCACGCAACAAAAAGGCTAGCTAAAATCTGAAAGGAAAATTCAGTTTGGAACAGAACTGTGTAGAAGTCCCAGCACTTGAATCTAATTACAGTCAAGTTTGTAATAGAATGTTAAATGAACATTTGTAATCTTTGTTATTAGTGAGGGCTAATCCTCAAGAGGTAAGGAGTGGAGATGCTTAGTTTAACCTTCCTTGGCCTTGCAGAACTGTTGGAGAGCTTTTCTGTTTGGACACATGTGATCCATTTTTAGGCCTTAACTGCAACAGTATGGAGATTGCACCATTTCCAAACCCATGTGCCAGAGGAGTTAGTATATCTTCAGTCTCTCAATATAAGTTGTCAAATCCTATCTCACTTGGTTTTCCTTCTGGACAGAGAATGCAAGTGTTAAATCACAGCCCGTCTTACTAGTGATTGGCCATAAAAGCCAACTATCTATAAGCACTAACTTTTGTTATGCTAAGATCAAAACACAAACACAGGTTGTGGTGTTGTGAATGTTGCTTCTCCCGTTGTCTATCAAGCAGAAACCAGATCCAACACAAACATTTCATGCGCTCCACCAGCAACTTGCTAATTCCAAATGATACATCAGTAACACAATCATGGCTGCCTTTTCTTAGAATTATGGTTATCTGTTTTGTACTCAAAATATGCACATGGAGCAATTTCATCTGTGAGAACTTGGGAAAATTATATTAATCATCATAACTGAGTACAGCTTCTTTCTCAGCATGAGTCATAAATATCTTTGAGTATTAAACCTCTTTACAATAACATTAATTTAATCTATAAGAGGACATTGCGTGCAATAAATTCCATTTACAAATCTGAGTGGGCAATGAAGAGAAAGCTCTAGCTCACTTTTTAAATATATTTTCAAGATCGAGAAAGAATTCACCAAAATAAGTTTCCCTCAACCTGAATTGCACAGGACTAGAAAGGAGAACAGAGATGCCTGATTGATTTGCCTCTGCACTGTTGCTTAGTTTGCTGCCAGTCAGAGGCTTATATAGGTTAAAAGATTGTTATTGATTGTTCAATTTGGTGTTCATATATTTAAATTTTATTCAGGTTAGAGTGATGTTGAAAATTGGGGTTCACATGCTAGATTGCCAGCACAGTGGTTGACAATACAAACGTTAAAATACAATAATCCTTGTACTATAAAATGGCCATTGACGGTCTAATTTCCATTTTGTGGTTTATGGCCTCTACTGAATATCTGATAATGTAATTATGCTTCAGTAAAGAATGAATCCTCTCTGGTAAACTGAGCTGTGTATGCAATGCCAATGTGAATTAAATAAAGTGACATCAAAGCTCAGTCAGGGCTTATTTTAGGAGCACATTTTTAAACATTTACTATGGTTTGTTCTACAGTAATGCCAGGGAGCAGATTTATGGCTGTTAGCATATTCATGTTGAAGAAATGTGTTACTTCATTCTTTATTTTAGCCCCGGAGAGCAAACAAAACAGCTTCCGTAAAACTGAATGCTGCTCTGCGGCTTAGGTATGAAAGAAGTTTTCAGATGATACCGCCACCAAGTACCTCCCTAAGTAACACGGAAAGGAAAGTGGCATCTGTGCAGCCAGGAAATTAAAATGTAAAGAAAACTACGCCCAATTATTTGCATGGCACACAACTGAGACATTTGTGTCTTGGCAATAGGTATATTATCAGCTTTTATGTTGGATCTTTTGCTGCGGGTTTTATAAGTGTATAGGAATACACAATATGATCCTATGGTTAAGAATTTTCTCCTTTTAAATTCCAGTTGTCAAGTTATGTTATGCTGTTTATAATGTGGTGAATTATGTTCTGTCCTATCCCATTCACTGCTTGCACAATGCAACTTAACATCAGGCAACATAACAGAATATGACAGTTAAAATTTAAAAGTACCCTCATTGTATTTGTGAATTGAATACTCAACTGTGTGATTTAAAGATGGACTGGCATCTTGAGTCCAGAAACAAGTAACATCACTTGAATGCATTTTTTTCCCCCTAATACATTTGCATTGCTATTTTGACCTTCTTTCCAACAGGAAAAAAATAACCCTAAGCAACTGGCATGTATTGACATGGAGGTATTGAAAAGTTAGCGTGATGTTGCCGACACGTTTAAAGGAACTTCTGAAATCATGAATTTGATGAGATAGACTGAATCAGAATGTCACTTTATCATGTAAACAGCAGGGAGAGAGCCAACTCTCGCATGCGGATTTTAAATGTCCCAGAGCATTAGTATTAAAAATCTGGGACCTGGTTCCACCCGTGCTAAAGAGAGGTGTCAAATCAGATCATGGTTTATCTTTCATTTCCAATCTTGCAGAGATCGGCACAGTAAAAGATGTATTTAGAGCAGTTTGACAGATCCTTTAGGACCTGTCAATGATGCAGGACTCGGAGGTGAGTACTTCAGAATCACAGAATCACTAAGGTTGGAAAAGACCTCTAAGATCATCCAGTCCAACCATCAACCCAACACTACCATACCCACTAGAGCATGTTCTCAAGCACCATGCCTACGCATTCCTTGAACACCTCCAGGGATGGTGACTCCACCACTTCCCTGGGCAGCCTGTTCTGACGCCTGACCACTCTTTCAGTGAAGAAGATTTTCCTACTATCTAATCTAAACTTCCCCTGATGCAACTTGAGGCCATTGTCCTGTCACCAGTTACCCAGGAGAACAGACCAGCACCCGCCTCCCTAGAACCTCCTTTCAGGGAGATGTAGAGAGCAATCAGGTCTCCCCTCAGCCTTCTCTTTAGACTAAACAACCCCAACTCCCTCTGCCGCTCCTCATAAGACTTGTTCTCCAGACCCCTTCATCAGCTTTGTTGCCCTTCTCTGTACATGCTCCAGCATCTCTATGTCCCTGTAGTGAGGGACCCAAAACTGAACACAGTACTCAAAGTGCGGCCTCACCAATGCTGACTATAGGGGCAAAATCTCTTCCCTACTCCTGCTGACCTCCATCACACCAGCTCTTTTTTGAAGCTCAAAACTGTTGACCAACAGAATGATAGAAACCCTCTTGACTTTTCCACATCCCTGTATTGATATAAATAATTTCCGGTTGCAACTCAACACCCTCTTTTTTATTTCCGCCCCGTCACCCCCCAACTCCCAATCTGCTTTACCTTGCGTGCTCTTGGAGCCCTTATCCAGAAGTCCAACCCTGTGGCAACCCCTGGGGCAGCCCCAGGAGGCACTGGGAGGAGGATATGCTTCTCCAGCTCAAAGAAGATTGCCCAAAGAAGTTGTGGATGCCCCATCCCTGGCAGTGTCCAAGGCCAGGCTGGATAGAGCTTTGAGGAACCTGGTCTAGTGGAGGGTGTCCCTGCCCATGGCAGGAGGGTTGGAACTACATGATCTTTAAGGTCCCTTCCAACAAAAACCATTCTAGGATTCTGTGATCAGGAAAGAGCAGGTACCTGCAAATAGGATAAGATATAAGCACAAACGGGTTAAATACAAGAATAATCCTGCATGCCCATCCCTGTGCTGTCTCCTGCTTTTCTAAGGTGAATCATGCACTTGCCTCCTCAGCTAAATAATCTCAGGAAGGGGCAGATGAAGGTAACACATGTGCAAAAGCATGGTCTATTGTGAAACAAAGTCCTGTTGTAAAATGTACGTGTCCATATGAAAACGTTATTAATATTATTAACTTGTCACTTTCATTATCACCTCGCTGTAGGAGGGCCTCTCCTGCATTACACTCGGGTTGTTAGCTTTTCATGTAGGAGCCAAGATGAATGCAGATAGATTGCAGACAGTATAGGGATCCAATGAGAGAGTATTAGTCAGCATGTTAGTGGTTTAGCCACTGTTATAAGAGTATTACAAATATTAGTTATTATTATTTATTACTTCTGCAACACCCACACACTATGCAAGACATTTAACAAACCACATAAAAGGCAAGGCTGCACCACAGAGTGATTACTGGATGGATTTTAGATGGGATAGATTGCTATTAGCTACTTGTTTGTGTTTTTTGGTACTGAAAAAAATCCTAAAGGTCCCAACCAAGGAGATCTTAGCTATGCTTGGCGCTGCTCAAACACACCATTAAAGAAAATGGTCTCTAGATAGAGAAAAATCACACATTTACATGGTGATGTCAGGATCTGCTTACAGAGCATCTTGCTGTCATGGTGAAAGCTGGATCAGGGATGAAACTGATTGTTTAAAGGTGCTTGTGAAGCTGTATGCTGTTCTCACCCAGGTGCTGGGTTTTCTTCCCCCCACAAATGCTGTTCTGCTACGAGTGCTACTGCTACAAGGTCTGGCTCTGTGTACAAGGATTTTGAGGAGTCACCTCTGCATGATGTGCGCATACCATTAGCAGCCTCTAAAAACCCAATTTAAGATATCAATCTGGGGTAAAGCTGTAGTACAATTTCTTTCATGAGGTCTGATACCCTCATAAGTTGGTAGCTGGAGGTCTAGATATCTTAGCACTGGCTCTGCCTGAGACTTTTTTCTGCAATCCCAAGCACGTATGAAGTGCTGGCAGCTTCTAGGAGCCCAAATCGTACTAGGTGACTAGTTTGGCCTTGTCTGTGTCTAGCACCTTATTGATGTAGGTACTCAGTGCAGAATTAATAAATGTCATACATCAGTGGTTTGTTTCTTTGCTCTTGTACCATCCATTGGCTCTTTGGAAAAATTTATCCAAGGCAGTGATGCTGCTTGTCCTATCTCTTCACATTGTGCGCTCTTTATGTCTGGTTAAAATCCCCCCCAAGTCAGGGGAAGCCATTAAAACCTTGTACCTTCTTCTGAATGTTGGACTTTTCCTTGACACAAGTTCTTTGTCACAGCATGTGTTTCTAGGTGCTATTTTCTTTGGGTCTCTCACTTTCTGTACTGCAACATTTTCACCTTGGACCTTTCTTGTTACACTGTATGTTCCCAAACCTTTCGACACCACCATAGGGGTATTCACACTCCATATGTTTCACCCTGGCCTTGGTGCTTCCTTTGAAAACTTTAACTGCTTTGCAGGGATTAATTAGGAATGTTTGTCTCAGGGCACAACCATAATTTCATCAATACCCAAGATTTAGTGGGAGCCTTGGGAGTGGGGAGGGAGGTTGGTTCAGTCTTGGATCACTCACAGCTCTGCTGTGATTTCACATTACTTTGATACTTCAAAAAACAGAAGAGGCTATCTTCCCTTTTCATAACACTTCTTGAATATCTTTTCAGAGTTAGGGTTTTCTGTATAAATATTAAAAACATCCACAAGTTAAGAATCAGCTTTTGTCACGAAAAATATATATGGAGAGAGAGCTACGTTTGTTTTTTGTTGGCACCCCTTGCTTGGAGAGAGATTGAAACACTCCTTAAATCTTTTACAGCTGTCCTCCAGATATTCAGCTTCTAAACTTTGGGGCTCTTAACTGCTCTGCTCAACCCTCCCCAGCATTTCCCTGCCCTTTGTGGGTGAGTAATCACCTAGACCTGCATTGGCATGCATCCCCCTTCCCAAGCTCCCCTGCAGCCGCGGGGCTCCAGGCACTGGCCTTGGCACGACAGGCTGATATAAAGCAGACTACATGCCGCTTTGGTATCCTTTTTAGCAAATTAGCGTAAGAAAAGCATTAGATGGCAAGGGATGGGGCAATGGTAACTAGGGCAATATGTGGTTAAATAGATGGGCTATGGGGATGTGCAGATTTGATTTTGTTCTAATTATCTTTAAAGACAAACTCCGGTTTTGTGTTTGGTTTTATATTTTATTTACTTTCCTTTTTCCTTTCTACATATTTAGAAACTACTGGACAGGGATATCCAATATCTTAATATTTAAAGAATGAATGAGTTGAAAAGATCTTTGTTACAAGAAGCTCAGTTTTTCCATAATTATTTTTCCTTTTCGTTTCTTTTCCTCTCAGAGGTCTTACCTTCTTCACTGACATCGCAAAAGCATGCATAGGCCTTACACATGAGGCTTCTTCGTACTGTTCTCCTAAACAATCGGAAAAATATTTTTTAAATTGCTATGGATTGCATTTAAGCATTTAATAAAAGCTCTGTTATGAAAAGATGAGGACCACCGCATTAGGGCTTTTCAGCAAGTCTGGGCTGTGCGCTGCACTGTAACCTGTGCCGGGTTTAGTAAAGGTAACTTGTACTCCGTGTCCACATCTGTTCCCAGATGTGAGACCCCAAACAGGCTCTTACAGAGATAGAACCCTTAGTTTAAATTCCTATTTTAACTGTTTGTCATATAAATTCAGTTTTTAGATAATCCCTTAGTGCAATAATTCCTTATTATGCATATGGAAAAGCATCTATTAAAGCCATTTTTTTTAACTTTCTGGGTAGAGTTCCTTTATCTGTATTTTACAGTACAGTGAAAAGTAATTAATTCATTTCTAGATATACAACATATGGATAATTTTTACGCATTTATGGCACATTTTAGGGGATGTGAGAATGTCGCAATTATTTTTAAAATAATGCAATACAAATTCAGGGGTAGTTTGTAGATTTATGGCTGGATTATATTTTCCACAGCCAACTGCCAAACATGGACTAGATAGAATCTATGTTTCTTTTTATCCAGTCTACCTCTTCTATCTCATTTCTGGTTTATATTGTCATGTAACTACAAATAAATATTCTGAATTTGACTTATTTATAAATTGGAAATTTTGTGAAATACATTAACCCTCAGAAAATAGTTTCACAGTATTTAATTAGTAAAGAAGAACATACCACACACAAAATGTCAGCAGAAATTGCAGTAATAATCTATCTTTCAAAGCACTCTATAAATTGAAGTTCATATTTAACCATAAATTTCTCATAAAAACTTAGAGGTGGACTCAGCTCAGTTGTTGTCTTGGGCCTCTGATGCTCTGAGGAAACTCAAATCTGCATGGAGACACCAGTCCTTGGAAGCAGAACAGTACTGACCCTGTGGATAATATTTACTTTGTGGTTTAATTCTGCTCTTTAGGAACTAACTCTGCCATAAGGCTTTCTTTAGTCGTAGTTGACCGCACATTTCTAAGCCTTCCTTGGGTAACAAGGTATGTTTAATGAACACTCAACACCCAGAAACCTATTTTTTATCATGAACTGTTGAGGTATTTCTGATGTAATTACTAAAATATGGACTGAAACTCTTGTCTAAATTTTAGGAATTGACTAGGTCAATTTTTGAAAAATCACACCATCATTGCTCATTAACCAACCTGTATGAATCTAAGCTTTCAAGATTTATTTTCTCCTACTTTGAAGAAAAGTAACTTTACTGACATATTAATGTTCTAACTGTGAATAGAACATTCCATTTTGTTTGAAGGATAGTTCCCTTGATCCATTAAATAAATACTACAGGCGGGGGGAAAAAAGGCGTTAGACTGATATGCAAGAACCGCAATCGCTGAGTGCAGATTTATGGTGTAAGGGAGTAAAAGGAAGTGAGATGACTGCGAAAAGATAAATGAAATTACACTTATGGGCACTAAATCCTCCAGTATTGAAAGACATTGGCTATTTGTGTTTAGAACACACAGTATTTAGTATAAATGGACTTTCATCGATAAATCAAGAGTTTCTGAGGTTGACACCAAAATGTACCGTTTCTCCCAAGTCACAACCCGAGAAATTGTTTGCATTCTTGTTTGATTTGAAAACGGTGAGCTTTCCCGTGTTGCTTGGTGTCTTGCAGATATTGTTACTGCCTCGGTTGGCGTGGATTTCTCAGTAGCTTGGTAGCCCTGTGTTTGAAGTGGTGCTTTTATGCTTGCCCCTTATAGCCAATGTGATGGCATAAGCTGAGGCTGATGATCTTGGAGGAACTTGTTTGCCAGAGTTTGAAATGCATCTTGGGTGAACGGCTCGACACAGTCCTAATTTAACAGACTCTGAGGCTTATGTGCTGATGATTTCTGCTAGTAAAGTGTTATAATTGGATTATTGAAGTATTAGGTAAATTCAGTCGGATTTGCTGTTTGAAGTGGAAATACAAAAAATGCTGGTATGCTATTACTGCTTTGTCATACCTATTAACAACATATTCCCGTGTTGCAGCAACAACAGATTTGCTTTCAACTATTTAGACTTTCCAATGTGTAAATTTATATTATTTAGGTGGGTAACTTGGTGGACGTCTGTGGCTTCTGCAGACCCTGCCGGTTCACGTTTTGAAGAACACAGCCTTGCTTACTTGAAATTGCTCTGCAAATACTATGAAATTGTGTAATGTGTTTATTCGTAAAGCAGAAACATGTTCTAGCTAATCTGGGAGCAGGTGGCAACAAAATGATAGAATTCAGTACATTTTGCAAATATATAAAAAGTCAGAATTCCTAGCTGAGCAGGTAAAAATATAAACCCAGAAAGTTTCCATTCACTGTTACAGATTGTCTTTACATATGTAATGAATGCAAACCAGCTTGTGTCCCTGTCTTTATTATAACCCTTATTTCAAAAGAAGCAACCTGTGGCATCGAGACGTATTTGGCCAAGTCCACACAGCAAGCGTCTAGTCTGTGTTTTGAAGGCAAAATTTTCAAATTATCAAAGTTTACTGGGATCTGAGATTTTTTAGGCAGTTTTGAGAAATTTTCTTTGGAGTCTGACTTAGATTAATAATGTTCAGCCTTGGTTTGTTTTTAAATATAAATCTGGTTTTGTCTAATGGCGACATTCAGGGTTGAAGTAAGGAAGCATCAATGGAACCACCTTCAGTGTTCAGTATCCTTACTTATGTGCTTAAGTCCATATACCTGGTTCTTCTTTTTATGCTAATATTAAGTGTCCTCATTCATAAATCTGTACATTTCAAACATCTAAGAAGCAAATCTTGATGTTGCCCAAGCAGATCATGAGAGAGCTGTGTATTAGAGATAAACTGAAACACCAGTTACAAATATCCCAAAAAACCTAAAGGCAATTTAGATCCAGATGCAAACTGCTCAGATCTTTCTGTATAAAACACAGCATGGGGCAAAACATCCCATGTGTTCAAAATCCTGATAATGATTTATTATATCAAGGGCTGCAACCTATGTTTCCCAGGTGACCACGAGTGAATGTAACCTGATTGTTAAACAAGCTCCCTCACCCAATAAATGTGCTTTATTTGATGTAGGAAAGCTCAGTAAGAAGGTTTTAGGAGGCCAGTCACAGGAGTCAGATTCTTTCATGGAGACACTGAGGCTGGAGGTTTGAGCTCAGGTTTGCCCTTTCTCAGGAGCTGCCTGAACCTTTGGGATCCTGCAGATAAGGGGTGGCTGGGGCTCAGTGTTTCTCCTGAGGTCTGATCTGCTACATCTGCTACATGAGGGCTTTTTGTATCAGGGCATGTTGCTACCTGCTGTGAAACTCTTGCCAAGATTTAGGTGTTTTCTTAGCTGAAGTTTGTAATTTCAAACTGTGCTGGTTTTGGTGGAGATAGAGTTAATTTTCTTCATAGTAGCTACTATGGGGCTGTGGTTTGGATTTGTGCTGAAAACAGAGTTGATAATACAGAGGTGTTTTCATTATTGTCTTTTTTGTTTCTCACAAAACCCAATGGGCTGGGGGTGCACATAAAGCTGGGAGGGGACACAGCCAGGACAGCTGACCCAAGCTGACCAAAGGGATATTCCAGACCATATGATGTCATACTCAGCATATGAAACTGTGGAGAGAGGGAAGAAGAGGGGGATGTTTGGAGCAATGACATTTGTTTTCCCAAGTAACCGTTACACATGGCAGAGCCCTACTTTCTTGGCAATGGCTGAACACCTGCCTGGGATGGGAAGTGGTGAATGAATGCCTCAGTTTGCTTTGCTTGCCTGTGCAGCTTTTGCTTTACTTCAGCCCATGAGTCTTCTCACTTTTACCCTTCTGATTCTACCCCCCGACCCCACAGATGAGGAGTGAGCAAGAGGCTGTGTGGTGCTGAGTTGCTGACTGGGTTAAACCATGACAGCACCCAGTGGCACCAGTGAAAACATGACATGCCCATGGAGACAGAGTGGACACATGGATTTAATTTTCTGGAGTGGTTTAATAAATCGATTTAAAAGATGCGTGCTGGTTTTAGTGAGAAGCCATTCACACTGCAAGGTGTGTGTGCTCTCAGGTCTGTGACTCCTCTGCTTGCCATAGGTTTCTGGAGGTGAAGAGGCTGAATTGAATTTTGTAGGTCACACTTTTATTTATCAAGTATTAACAAAGTAATGGCAATGCTTATGAATGTGAACCCTGATCCTTACAGTTTCCTTGGTTTGGGGTTATTTGCATAGCTTGTCAAGCATTTCACGGGGCAGGAGCAACTCATCATCACGTTCAGTCCCCTTGTCCCTCTTTATCATACAAAGCTCTAAAAGGCCAGGTCGTGGTGGGTGTTTATGTTCAGTTTCCTCATGCTGGTAAGGGGTAATGTTAAGGATCACGCGCGGGAGGTTCCTTATCAAGAGTGAGGTTATGAGCAGTTGATGCGCTGTGGCGCTCTCAGAGTACAGAAAATGAACTTCTTAAAATGTTGATTATATGGGAAATTTTCTGCTTTCCTTTCTTAATTCCTGGTTTCTACTTATGCACTTTGGGGGAAAGTGACATCACTTTATATGTGTGTGTATATATACACAGTGTACATACACATACACATACTGGATATATATAAAGCAGAGAATATTTTCTCCTGGCTTTCTTGTCTGGTACTGCATGACAGGGTGGGTAGATGAACCAAGGCTGCTTTGAGGTCAGTAGCAACAGGAAGGATATCTTTGGGAATACAAAATTCTTACAGGTTAAGGATCTATTCCTTCTTATCATTTCTTGATCATAAACTGTTTTGTTTCTGTTTCACTTTTTGTCACTGTGTAATGTATCACATTATAAAAATACTAAAATTACAAGTCTGAGGGGAAAAGGCAGACCCAGGGCTCAGGAGGGGACTGGAAAGGACCCATAAACAGCTGAATAAAAACAGCACTTGCTGAGCTATGGTGGCTGTGTTTTGTGAGGTTAAATGAGTCTTGTGCCTGTCAATCATCATCTCAAGCCTTGGGACAACTGTAGGACCAGCTGAATGGGGTTTTCCTTTGGACCATAATTTGAAATTTAGATACTCAACTTCTTTACAACCACACCGAAGGTGCAGCAGCTAAAGCTGTTAACCTCATACGTGAGATGAGTTTGATGACTCTTGGTTCCTGACTCTGGTGCTTTGAGGCTGTTCATGGCTTGATAAAAGCAACGATGTGCTCAGTACTTTGGACAGTATGGGCGCAGAACTGGAGTTCTTACCAGATGGAGACAAATACAGGAGCAAGTAGCAGCAGAGATACTTTTACTGCAACTTCTGGGGTGCTTCTGGCTTTCTGCAAGGATCTCACTGACTTAGAAACAGCTTTTCAGTCTAACGAAGGCTGACTTGTTTGCCTTTTTTTAAAAAATCCATCCTCATTAAACTGTTCTTTGAAAAAAAATTCCTTCTGCCAATTTCTTGTTCCTAATAATTTCACATTGCAGTTAATAATTTAAAAAGATACATACACATATAAAGTCTGGTCCACATTATGGACTAATGGTCTGCGTAAGTCCTTTATGAAGTCTTTTATTATTATTTTTTTCAAATTAAACATATACTAAAAAAAGCCTCATTCTTTTTAATACAAACCATTAAAAAAATCCTAAACAAACAGTCTTTGGAGAAAACTTTCAATGCCTTATTTTAGCCTGGGGCTGGTTTTCGCAGCTCAGTTACAACTGCAGCACTGGCTTGGGATGGAAATGCTGGCAGAATTTTAACTCCAGCAAGGTTAGTGGGCATCCCTGTAATACCATAAATCTGGTGCAGACACAGAAAATGAAATTTAAACTAAAAAAAGTTCTATGAAGTGTCTTAAATGTATTTCAAGGTTGACTGTAGTTGTTGCATTCTTAAAAATCCAAATCCTTCCCAGAAATAATTAAGTGGTGAAACAAAAGAAAGTAAAATTTTCTGAGACAATTTCAGGACACCTGTCATTTCATGTAAATAAATTCGACACCAGATTGAAGAGCTCGAAAATGACAAATTAGGAAGCATGCAGATATCACCCAAATTGGCTATTAAAAGATTAGAGGCTTTTAAAAAATTGATAGGACATCAGAATCAGACAAAATACATCCAAGAGAGCCAAAGGAAGTAAGAATGGAAATTGAAGACGCTTTATTAGAAATTTCAGATCCTTGAAGACTGGCAAAATCTAATAAAAAGGCATTACTTAAAAATGGTCCAGGGACACATGGGGAAAGAACATATCTTCTGGGATAAATTGTGGAGAATGTCCTGGTTAATATTTTAAGGAATCAAATGAAAGGTACAGTGGGACAAGTACAGCCTGATTAGAGAAAGCAAACTTAATTCGAGGAAGGGGAAGTCCTATTGTCTGACAGATATACTGGTATCTTTTATCATTATTATTTCTTCCAGGATAGACAAGGCAAGGCAAAAGACATGCTATACTTATATTTTCAGACATCCTTTGACAGGGTTTCCTAGAAAAGGTTAATGCTAAGATGTGGAGCCACAGAGTAAGTGGAAAGTTGGGTTTAATGGATTTAAAATTGGCTAAAAAACACAAAACAAAGTGTTGCACAACAGCAATCAATGGATCCTGTACCAGCCAGGAAGGTTAGTGGTGGGATATATCATAAATTGTTCTAGGTCCACAGATGTTTATATAAAAAATTACAGGGTACAACATATTACTGAAAGCAAGTTTTCAAATTTTGTTGATTACATTAAATTGCAGGGGAATATAACTGATGTGAAGCAATGACATAAAACAACTATAAAAAATAATATCCTTTTACTATTAGTGTTAAAAAATACATGACAAAGAGTCTTCTATGCAAGTAAAAATTGGCCATTTTTATGATGCAAAGATTGTACCAAGGGAGTGTCGACAGACTTCAAATTTTGTACTGAATTTTTCAGGACATCAGAAAACTCTACTATTGAAAGTCTAGAAAAATTTAAGTGAGAATAAAACTTTGTAGTCCAACAGAAACAAAATATGTATCAGGTTTAATACAAATGATTAGTCAGATGTATTTGTGAAATTTGGCTGAAAGAAGAAAGGGAGACAATTTGTGGATTAATTGTAGTTTACTCATGAACTCATTAGTCTGTGATAGAACTAGGGAAATAATTAATTTGGTTTGTTTCAGGTGAGGTACAAAAATTAACAGAAACTTGGAAAGGGCCAAGTCAAGAATTGATAAACTTTTTTGGCACAAAAAGCAAGAAAGGATAAATAAGAATTACTAATACTTTTAGGTTACTAAAATATAAATTCACATGATATAGTTGACCAAGGTGAAATAGTTTGTTTAGCTTTGAATTATTTAACATTTCCATTTTCTCTGAATCCATCTCTTTTTGAATTTCATCTGAAAAATAAAAACACAAAAAATTCCACTTTGACAGTGTCAAAGCAAAACACGTCATTTCTGAAACATTTAATTTCAAACAAATGTTGGGAAAATCTTTCTTGTGGTCCTTTTTATCAGATGAGATCTGAATTTGTGATTAGATTAATTCCCAGATTTGTGTGTGTGTGTGAAATGTACTAGTAATTAGATAAAAACTTCATCTTGGGGTGAGGGTGGTGGGAACAAAACATCCATTATTCAGCTGGTGGGCAAATAAAAGGAACCTGTTTCAAGAAAGTTCTAATTCAGGGTTGTTTTCCAGTCTGTGATCAGAGATAAATGACACCCTTTCCCTGGTCCTAATACACCAATTGAAGCCTTTTAGAGCTCTCCTGCAGTGTGGATCCACCAAACATCAATTCAGTCTTTAGCCTGATTCCAAACCATTGCCCCACTATTTTCATTCTAGAAATGTAGACCACAATCTTCACTTCCGATCATAGCTGTGTGTGAGAGGCTGTAATGAAGGAGGAGGTGGATCTGCAAGGAAAACCTCTATTTTCTCAGAATATAAAGGCAGCATTAGCTGTAGTTATTGATAACCCAGAGCCTGGAAAAAGCACAGTAGTGTTTTTTCTCTTTTTTTCCAAGACTTTTTTTTTTTTTTTTCTTTTTAATGGGCCTATCCTGCCAAGTGTTCCTCTGAAAATGATAACAAAAGTTTCATTCCTGGAACGAATTGTTTCTACAAACCATGATCCCAGAAATACAAACATGGATAAATGGTCCCATTTTAACTTTGAATGCGATATAACTTAGTGAAAACAATCTGACAGTCTGCCAGCTTGCCTTCAACAATGGCACAGTACCAAAACTAAGACATACAGTGGAGAAAAGCATCACATTTTAGAAATAATTTCTCAGCTGAAAAGGTAAAAGTGGAAAAAAACCCACAAAAAATTCCAAACAACACAGAAGAAAGAGGAGTTGGGATAAAAAATGACTAAGATATCTCCTGCAATGTCTTTTGCAGCATGGAGCAAAATGTGTGTGTTCAGGTTTCTTGGAAGAACCCCTGGAGAGCAGAAAAGATGGGTACAGCGCTGGGAGGTGGTAAGAGCCAGAGGTTGGGGTTGTTTCCCTATGTGGCAGCCACAAAAACTTACTAGAAAGCATAGTTAAGACAAGCGTGCAGTTACTATGAAGACTTTAAGCCAGTACCCAACCAGCTTGTACTTGTGAGTCTGGGACTAACTTTAACAGTATGTAAACTTTTATTAAATATTTACATCAGGAGTTGGAAGTGTGCTAGGAGATCATCTCGGGTCAAGGGGGCTTCTGAAAAGAGACAGACCCCAATCTGTCTCCAGCTGCAAAGGACAACAACAGCAGTTGGACCTCGGCACTCTGTTTTATTGAACTCTTGCAATAAAAATTCTCTTGCTGATTTTTTGGGAAATAGAATTTTTCTGAAATATTTACTTGTGGCAGGCATGAGGTGGTCTTTCTCTCCGAATCCCTTCCTTTCCCCCCGAATTCCAATTTGATCTGAGATACTCTACTCTTAAAACTTAAATGGAGGTCAATAAATTTCTATTTAATCCTTTGGCATTGATGAAACAGCATGTTTTTATGGAAAAAATGTTTGAGAAAATTTACGACTTGCTTGGATTATAGTGAGAAATAGATAAAGCTGCAGTTCATACACTGTAAGTGTAGTTTACCCTCTTATTATTCAGAACATAAAAGGGGAAAAAAAAAAGCAGCGAGAATCTATTTGTACTTTTCAGAAACTCTTTTCAGGAATACAACCCCATCACACCACAATTCAAGTATACAAATAATAATATTACTCAGAATATTCACTCCCAAAGCAATTCTAATACCATTCAAAATATAATCCTTCTATGCAGTATACCTCATTTAACAACCATTAGTGCCTTTTCCATCTCAAATCCAGTGTACCTAGTAATGATTTATTTTTGTGCATTGTTTGAACTGATTTCATGTTACCAACAGACCTGTACTAATCATGTGGAGTGCAATATCCAAAGTGTGCTTGCCAGGTATTTTTTAACTTTAGGCGCTGCACACTTTACAATAGAAAAAACAGAAATTATAAATGTTCTCTTCACTTGCAAGATAATAAGCTAGAGGGAAAAAAAAAAAAACCCAAACCAAAACAACAAAAACCCAAACCCAACCCCTTGTCCGATTTTGCATTTGAGAGAGAGAGTTCATTTCTTACATCTAAACTAAACCAATCCCTTAATTATACCACAGTAGGTTGATTACAGGCAACACTACACAAAATCTATACATCGTATTTGGCAGTGTATCAAACTAAGGCACAATATCAGCTCGACGTTAACCATTTTCCCTTCCTGGGAGCCGGAACTTTCCGGGCACCCTCAGCTCCCACTGGGGCAAATCATAAGATCCATGCTCTTCCCGTAGCAAGGAAACTCCCATCCTCTCCAGTGTATGATTTGCTCAAGCAAGAGACCGTGGGAACCAGTACCTTGCTGTTAAATAGCAATATGTAAACAGACAAAGAGTCAAAATCTTGCAAATGAGTTATTCATTATGAAATATTCACACAGCTTGACTGAGTGGGCCTCGCAGCAGAGCGGCAATGTTCTCGGCGCTTTATAAATAGGGAAAGCGCCGCGCAGTGTACGTGCAACTTCCTCGCGGAGCTGCGCGAGCAGTGCACCGAACAGATGATAGAACTCCCAAGTCCTGTTTCTCCGTGATAATTTCTCATCTAAACTCCTAATTACACAGCACTTCGCATTCTGAGATATATAAATACATTTTTTCAGATGTACACTGTGCTAATGGTATGCATGGGAGAACGGGAACGTTCGTTGGCATGACTGCTCAATATCAAAAGTGAAAATCATCTCTCCAAACTCTGGTTTAGAGAAGTGAGAACCCCCAAACTACTGAGAAAAGTTGAGCTGTTTTGCAACATCCATGTGCTTGCTGCAGAAAAGCCAGCTCAGTTTTTCTAGGTCCTGTGCTGCTGCTGGGTGCATGTACTTCGACCATAGTATGGGGCACTGAGAGCCCACACGGAGACTGAAACCATGATGCCAAAGCCTATAAATGTTTCACAAATTGATTTATTTTTATACAGAAGAAATCCAGTTTGTTTATTTGGGGCCTCGATACTATTAATGCAAATCAAGGAGCAATCTGCAGGGACGGCTGGGATCTGAACTAGCTCATTAATGCAGATGTACCTATTCTATCTCAGGGATACATATTCCTATTTAAATGCACGGACTAACGAACAAAGGCCTATGTAAATATTTTTTTGTCTATCATTTGTTAATAAATCCTCCTAGAAGAATTTTAGGTGTGTTAACTATAGTAGTACTTCTTACATCATATTACTGTACGGTTAAACTGTGATTAGAAAGCTGAATGGTTTTCATACCGTTGAAAAGGCCTCGTTTTCGGCATTACACCCCCAAACTTTTTACAGGTACTGTGATGGGTGCCATCTGTATGAGGAGCTGGTATCTTTTCCCTTCCGAGATTGATAGGTACTACCATATGGTAGATAGGATGCTCAACTTTGCAACACTGAAGGCTTTTTTGGCGACTTTCCAGGAGCTTGAGGGCCACACCTAATTTGCATACACATTTACATACAATTTTTATTTTAAATAAATGCACACAGTCAGGATGGTTCGGTGAACTTGTGTTGCTTTCTCTTTGATAGATGTACGGGCATTATTTGTTGTTTGAGTTCCCCAGCAATAAAAAAGCTTTAGTTAAATCCACCCTGCAATTATTATTATTTATTGACACTGTTGCTGTGTTAAGGGTAGGAAAGCACAGCCCTAGCTTGAAAAGCTTCCCTAATTAGTCAGGCTAAGTTTGTTGGAATACTTTATACCAGGTGATTGAAAAACATTTCCACTTTAAAATTTTGTGATTGTGGATTTTTTTCTTCAGAAACAATGCAAAGCTGTTTTGGGAACAGCTGAAGAAATATGTATGAAGGTAAAAGATGTGACAGGAACAACAGACAGTAGACACAGATAGGTGCCCACTCTGTGGATTGGCCATCTCTGGTCTCAGCCTAAAATGATTGCCTCTCAGGCAAAGAGGTTTTTTTGGTTTGCCCAGCTGTTGTGACTTAGTTACCATCTTAACCATGTTTTACCATTTAACTAATCCTTACAGTGGATTCCACAAATGGCTTATGGGTATCTTGCAGTAGCTCCCTCTTCAACCTGAGCTGCTGAAAACCACACAGGAAGGGATGCTGCCTTCTTCAGTTTCTCAGTGCTTGTTGTGAGAGGTCATGATTGTTACAGGTTTGCTCAAAATAACTCATTTCACTGGCTATATCAGGGTCCCTCTGTAGGGGCCAGGTAATACCTTCTAGTGGGAAAGTATTTAATTATAATATAGTATTTTAAAATAAAATCACCTAAGGGGTAAGAGCAAATACCTTTAAGTAGAATAAAATCAATCTAAGGAGTTGCTGAGGGAGAGGCTGGGGCTTTCAGCTTACCGTTGCCGAAGATGCAACTAGCTATCCAAGGGCCTCCATCTCTCAAACTCACAAAGAGATTATTGGTAGAATATCTGGCCACAGAAATTCATCAGCAAATTACTGTATTGATCCTCATTTATATTTGAATCTATAGTCTCATTTGAAGTCAGCTTTTTCAGGTCTAAGATAATGCTGAAGGAGGGCCTGAGTTTGCTTGTGCTTGAATGTATTTTTTGTGAGCAGGAAACTTGCAGCAGATGCTTGGACAGGTAACTGATTCTGAGGCTTTGCCTTGGAAGAACCTTGTTATTTAAATGGATTTGTTTTTTACTGAAAAGTGAGTGAGATTCTCATACCTTTGTTAGTAGTCCCTCTGGGGAAAAGATAAAAGTTGACATACATGGAAGTGAGATTAAAAATGTTATGCACCACTGCAGGAAACCTGAATGATGTGGAAAAAGTTTATGTGAGTTATCTGTGGTTCTAGGACACTGTAAACCCGAAACAGATGGTAAAGAAGATCTTTTGTTAACACCTGGATAAAAAGAAATGAGAGTGTGGTGGGAATTTTGGAGTAATTAGGGAGCTGGACCATTTTGGGGATCTGATTAGAGGCCACATTCAGATTTATAGGCACAATCAAATCCTATGAGGGAAATTGAATTTTAAATGTGTTATCAAGAAAATTGGTGTGCTTAGAAATGACCAGAGGAGAAGCTGAGGACAGGAGTAGCAAGAGATTTCAATGTTTTGGACATGCTTCTAATTCTTTGGTATGAATAGCAATATGATTGATGCAGCAATAACTGCAGTGCTAGAGGGATTTGATACCCAGAGGGAATACAATTAACTGGATTTTGGATATTGGAGTGTTATGACCTTTGTCTAGATCATAATGGTGACATGTAAGAGCAAATGGAAGAATATGAGTCTTATTGTAATTGACTGGAGATATTCAGAACAAGGTGGATATCCAAATTTGCAGATAACGTGTTGATCCTACAAGATGGCTGGAGAATAGTGAGCCTTGCCCAGACCCCAGGTTATCAGGTGGTAGGGGAGAAAAAGCTTATTTAGAAGCAGCTCCTGGCTTCTTTGCACTCTTTAGTGGGCAAATTACATCCATCTAACATCTTCAGTATTGATTTACGGGTGAATGATGCTGTGGTTTGCTGCAGAGTGACACTGAGTCAGGATTTATTGGGGAAGTTTATCTTATTATCCAGTTGTGGTGTTATCCAGCATCCTTGCAAGGAGGTATAAAGGGGACCTGTCATCACTGTTTCATGAATCACCACTGAAGTAATTTGGCCTTTGACATTGCTGACCTGTGAACTGGGAACACAATAGGCTTTGTGGGCTTTCCTGGGATGGGAGTCTTAAATGGAAAAAATCAGAGCTATCTGGGTGTATTATGGTGATGGGCTAGTAGATGGCAGCATCAAGTGGGGCAGTTGCCAATTAACAGGGTGGAGTTAAGCAAGCTACTGCCTGCTGTGGCAGGAAAATAGTTCAAGAATAAACAGTCCTGCTCTGCAAGTGATGGACAGTATTATCTACAGAAATGGGAAGAAGTCAGAGCCCTCAGGTAGGGGGAAGAAAGAGGTTTTGAGTGTAGGCTAAACAATATGGTGATTGCTGAAAAAGAGTTCATGCTGGATGGTTTTTATCCATTAATTCTTTAATGAACTGAAATAGAGACCAGATAAAATCAAAGCTGGGTTTCTCAAAGGTTTGCAATCTGTCTCTTGCACATCTTTACAGTGTGATGAGTAGACTTGTTTTAAGTTTTATTTTTCCTATATAAAAACATTCATCTTATTTCTTTTTCTTTACAATCATGGCAGGCAGATGATTTTCCCTTATGATTACTTTTCCATTGCTGAATTAAGATTGTGTTGTTAGGTAGCCTTTTCCTTTTGTAAGGCTAGCTCTAAATTAGATAAAGACAGACAGCTGTGGCCTTCACATAACTATTTTTCAGCTGATGTCTGCATTTTATATCTCCATGCTCATCTGGTGGTGAATATTCCCAGTTCTTACATATCTTTAAATCTTACTTTTTACTGGAGGAGCTCCATAGCTGCAGAATGAAGAATGACAGGCTTCATGGAAACTTTTTTTGGAGTGCCTGGTGATGGAGGATTTGCTTACACACTGAGGGAGTTAAAGTATAAGACATATTTAGTTGCATGACTAAATTCTCTAGAACAAGAAAGTGTAATGGAAAAAGTAGTAAAGAAAAAGGTTGAAATAAATGATGCAAAGGCTCTCAAAATTTACTTTGTTCTGATTTGTTTACTCTTCTGAACATTTCTTCTTTAGTTTTCCTAATTTTTCTCTTTCCATGTACTTTATTCTCCTATTACGTTTGCCAGTGTCCATAATACTCACCCTAGTAATTTTTCCTGATCCCAGGCAAAAGTTCTTTCATTATCCTTTTCCGCTGGACTCACTGGGGTCTTCTGCCCAGCATTATCCACCTTTAAACTCAGCTCATTTGGGATACAGTCAGAAAGGTCCCTATAGAAGAAACCATTTAAAACTATGGATTAATTTGAACAACACTATATGGTAATTTTAGTTTTTAATAACTGTAAATTGAATATTATTTTTTTAAGATTCACATGATTGTATTTGTGGTGGTGTTTTGTTTGGTTTTGGATTTTGGGGTTGTTATTTTACCATCAAACTCACCATGAAAATCTTTAAGCAAAGAATTTTAGGAAAAAGTTTCTTCTAAAGTTATTTTGCTTGTATTTCCTAATAATTCACTTGCAATGTTATATTTACTATTGTTATGTATTATATAAGTCCCCTAACTCCACAGAGAAAAATTAAATATTTAAAATCTGCATCTAAAAGTTGGCTGAAGAGTCTAAGTTAGACTAATTAGACGGGTCCCCCCTTTCTCTCCAAACACCCTTGTTCTTCATGCTGCTCCGCATGAATTTAAACTTCATGTTGCTTCTCGGCACTTCATAACACTAAATATTTCAGCAAGACACTACGAAGGTGTTTCTAATTCAACAACCATCTCTGATGGGTCAAAAAAAATTCCTTGTGATATTGATCAAGTTTTATTCTTGCTTTCTTGCCTGAGAACAGGCAGCACGGTCATTTTGATTCCTTTCAACCGGTTTCCTCTCCAGTGTGTGCTTTGATAGGAGCTAGAAAAGGAGCAGAAGCAAAGGAATATTTTCCCATACTTTGCTTGAGGAAACAGCTAGGAAGGAATCTGAATAACAGTGTTTGTTACATTAATTCAGTTGGAACAATCATGCCACCTGCAGTCACGACTCGGCATGCTGTATGTTGCTGAATGCAGTCTTCTCTTTCCCAGCGAGGGTGGCTTCCCAAAGAGCAACAGTCACCACGAGCAATATCCCGTCCCCAAAATGCTTCAAATCTAGGGGGAAAGCTGTGTAAGCAAATAGACGTTAGTAAGGTGATCCATGCTGGAGAGAGCTGTATTTTTTGTGTTGTGTTTTCCAAAGGGAAAACATCAGTTTTTCATCAGTTGGAAATGAGAGCTTCTATTTCCCAAATATTTTGTTCTTAGATGACAAGAATGCTCCAAGAAGTTCAGATAGCACAATATCTGGGCCTGGGAAATGGGCATGAAAAAGAAGATTGAAATGAAAACGTCAAGGTATAGGGCTTCATTTGGTTTCATCTAAATATTGTTTCTCATTTAAGTTGAATTCCTGCCAGCCACATTGCACAGATAGAGTAAAAGTACAAAACGATTACAGAAGAACCAATAAAATAAAAAGCCTTTTTGAGCAATGACAGCATTCAATAATCGTGTCAATGCTGCTTTAAAAGTTTCAGTTTCTACAGCATCTCCAGTCCCAAAGTGTCTCATCTGCTTTCTAATTTTCCACAAGATGCTTTTAATATTTTGAGATTGATATTGAACCACAGGGGTCTAAAAGGTTTCAAAAGATCTTGCATATGCATTTGGAACCAAACGATCAATTAGATTAATAAAGGGGAATTGTAATTTATATATGAAGCCTGTGAACGCTTGCAGAGAGGTATGGAATAAGAAACCAGGCAATGCTCACAGCTTGGGGAGAACCAGGATTTAAGGTGAGAAAACAAACATACTCAGCAGGAAAAAAAGGTGCAGTCAGCACCAGTTTTGTAACATTAGTCTGATGCTTCCTGATACAAGCATGCGAGAAATGGGAAGAAATGATGAATTTAATACAGCACCTGTCAAGGTAATTATCGTCTGAAACCGGTTGTACCTTGGGAATGGTTCTATTGCTAAAACAAAGGAAAAGCTTGTAAATGGGAAATTGTTATTAATTTCTACGAGCTGTCCTGTTATGGTTGAAATGTTGCCTTCAGGCTCTTCCTTGCAGTTATAATGGCATCTTTTTTGCTGTTTCCTTCCTGAAGGATCGTTGGATTGTCAGTTTTATGTTTTCTTAACTGATAGTCATCAACCTTTGCTTAATCATCTTCTTCCTCCTGCACAGGGCTGCTGGAACAGCCCCCTTCCTGCTCTGGGGTTCCTCGGGGCTCCCCAGTATCCTGGGGGGGGGGGGGCCAATCTCTGCAGGGTGCCCTGTGTTAGTGCTTCAGCCACCAGTGGGAACTATCAGCAGGACTGGTCAAGAAATACTGAATACGAGCTTTTTCTGCCAGAAAATACATTTCTATCAATATAGAAGTTTCCTTTCAAGAAATCATGGGTCTTTACCAATAGAGTCTTGTGAAGAAAACCAGTTCAAGAAATCACAGGTTTTTAAGGAAAACTTTTACATTTTTATTTTTAAGCGATTTCCCACAAAAATGTATTTTAATTTTTTTTTTCAAAGCATAGTAAACCCCACGAAATTGGAGTGTTTTACTCAAACCAACCCATTTTTCCAGACCGGTCTTTGTTAAAAATCTTTAATGGTCAGGTTTTGATCCTGTCTAACTTCTTGAAAAGCTTTGTGAAATGGATTTTCTATCCTCGGCAGGGTTCAATTTATTGGGCTTAGAACTGGTGTTTTTAGCAGCTCCTCATGTTTAGGTATGTGTTTTTGAGTGCCTAGTGACAGATCCCAGCTCTTCTGCATTCACTCTGTGCTGGTTAGGAGGAAGCCAAATCTGCTGTGGAAATCTTATGATCATATGAACATGAAATTGCACTGAAATGACTAAAGTTTACGAACGGGGCCATATGTTTTCTTGCAGGAATTGGCTTGCTTAAGGCCAGCGTAGACCCTAACCAGCCTGAGCTCATTGCTGTAGGTAGTTTTATAGGTTTCGTGGAACTTCTGAAGTGTTTGGTATGCAATATAGCTGACAAAATTACTACGTACACTCTGTGCCTTCAGCGCTGTATGTTTTCTAGCTGGTTCTTCCACCCGTTTCTCTCTTTGCAATCTGCACGAGAAGAAGCTAGGTCTAAATCTTCACAAACCAAGCTGCTTTTTCCATCAATTATAGCTGAACTGTTACTGCAATGCTGCTGAGCTCACACACCCACTGAAACAGTCACGGTTGCGTTTGAGGTTTGGCTGTCACCAGTCCCCAGATCTTCTCCTCCTTGTTGGTGGCTCTGAACTTTCAGGAAGAGGTTTGCTGGCCCAAAACATTAGACCCATGGGGGCAGGTGGGTAATGGGCTGCCTGTATTGCCTGTTCCTGCCAACGTGAAAAGCTGATGTGTTGGTGTCCACCCTCCCTCTCTTAATTAATTGTCTGGAGAGTTCTTAAAGCAATCATGGAA